>JAUPFV010000004.1:53046911-54453680 GCA_036936605.1 Limnanthes douglasii subsp. nivea | reverse complement strand
GATTTAAAGTCAACGGAAAAGAGATTGAGTGGAATCATCTGTAATTATCATCAACCAAGATGTGTAGTAGAATAATTCAATTTAAAGATTATTTTGAAGTTTAAAATTTTAAAACATATATGTGATCCAATAAATAAATATTTTATGTACCTATAAAGAATTATAGCTAGTTTGATAATGTACCATATAATTGTTGGAATATATTTATTTAATATATTTATGGATCGACAATAATTGGACTGACATGCTAAATAAACATATTCGGTCATTCTCTTAATGAAGTCTAAATTAGAAGTAATCGAGCTAATTATTTAATTAACTAAATTGAACTTATAAAGGAAAATGTGTTATGGACTCAAGTGTGGTGACCGAATTGAATCTGGACACTGTGATGAAGATGAACCAAATCTCAACACGTAAGCCTGAATTAATAAATGAGGAATATAAATTAAATTATCAACTTAATGGGTAATGGTCCCCGGACACAATGAAGTAATAAATGATGGGTTTTACAATGTTGTGTTTCACATCGTAAAGACTATAAAGTAAGAGGCTAGGTTTAGAAATTTCATCATCCTAAACCATAAACACAAATTTGCCGCTTCCTACGATGTCCGGAAAAGAAAACATTTTTATTTTCTAACTTAATTTCGTAGGTTCTTTCAAGTTCATCTACAGAATCGCTAAGCTAAGGAATGAAAAAGAACACAACTTAAAATAGACAGCAGTAGACAAATCCGTAAGCAATCTCAATCCGTTTATTCATAAGGAGTATCCATTAAAATGATATAATTATTTTTCGCATTTTGTTATATATTATTTCATGCAATTTTGAATGATATATAACAATAATACTAATAAACAAGAGATCAAATATGAAATAAGAAGAAAATGCTCAATAGGTAATACGTAATGAGCTAGATCAATCCAGACTGATCCAACCTGACCACTGACCACTGACCAGACTGGTTAACTATTGGATCAATTGAGGTTTGAAACATGAATGGACCAACCCGATTAACTATTAGACCGATCTAGGTGTGAAATATGAACCTGTCTTGTCTAGTGATCTGGTCTGATTCTCCATATTGCTAGTTTAAATTAATAACAATTAATTTTTTTTATGTTATTTATTTTATAAGTTTACACAAAATTGAATAAATAATTATAGAAAGAACAATAAAAGAATGGAATAGAGACAAAAGAGATAACATATAAAAAAATTAGATAAAACCGCTAAAATTGAAGGAAACAAATATATTAATAAAACAAGTATGAAAATAAGTTAATATTTATAATCAAAGTCATGGATACAATATTTTAAATAAAATGAAACTTTATTTTTATTTTTATTCATGCATATTATTTATTTATAAGTAGAGAACTATCAAATAAATTCATTAGAACTAATTAGCCAATAAGATCAAACTATTTTCATCCAAATATGGTATAATCCCACCAAAAATCAAACTCTCACCAAATGTCAACTTTATCTTTATCTAAATGCCTCAACGTACCAACTTATTTATAAGATCGTCACTCATGTAAAAATAAATATTAAATATTATCTAACACATTTCATATACATCGTCTCAAAATTAGAATATTAAAACACGTTTTCTTTTTAAAATCAAACTTCGTATCTTGGAAAAAATAGTTTTTTCACAAAAAAATAATCAACTCGCCTTAACAAAATCGTATAAGATATGAATTTACAAGCAAATGTAAAGATATAAAATAAAAAATAAGTATCGTTAGATGAGCTAAAATCACCGAAAAACAAAATGCAACACCATTTTGGAGAATTTTATTTTATTTCTAGTTTTCTGAACAGCTACGCACCACTGGTTCAGTTGGGGTGAACGGGTGCATATCGTTTAATCAGTGGTGCAATCGGTTTGAAACCCTGGTACCTATAGTTAGGACCCATGGTACCACATGTTCGAGCCTTTTGTACCACTGGTTATCACATCTTGTACCATCTGTTAGTACTCTTTGTACTTCAGAATTGCATGATGAGAGATGAATATGAAAAAGATTTCATTATGGATTATAATTAGCTATGTAGTCAACATACTTACTCATCATCGGCCTTTGATATGAAGCAAGATGAGTTGTCATACAATCATGGAAAAGTAAATGATTAATTCAATATTCCTAAACTGAACTACGTCAAAGGTAATGAGTTTGATCTCTCTTAGTATATATAGGTTTAAGTAGCATGGGAGGTAGTAGTTTATCTTGGATTCTTCTGAACTGGTCCATCACTTTCTCAGGCATATAAACTTCGACCGTGTTCATCATTCTAATCTGATAGTTGATTAGACAAATATCGTGTATGAAAAACTGAGCTTTCATATGTTAGTATGGCTAAAAAATAATGTATAAAATAGAAACAACACAATATGTTATGAAACATGATAAGTAAAATATTCTAAATATTTTTTACACATATAATAAGTATAAGCTTAAGAACTTACATCCTTTTCCTTCTGATCACTAAGAATGGCGATGGCGCTAGTTTTGAGTAGCTCATTGGAGCCCACCAACCTATTTGGCAACCAACTAACAATTTTCAGGCTTATAATATTCTAAGATGGATTGTGTGAAGCTTTTAAAACTGGAAAGTAATCGTATATCTAGCAGTCTGGCATGGTCATAAAACCAAAGCACCCCTTCAAAGCTATATCCCATAACCCACCTTCAAAGTCCTCCAAACCGTAAAAAAGAATCAACCTTCATGTTTTTCAAACTGGTACCTGCATATATAGTACAAAAAAACATATGGTATGCATATGATACCTGGTGGACAGTCTCTATATTAGTGAACTGAAGATACTGGTCTCGTAAAAATATATCAATGATTCAACTCAAATTAAACGCTACTCATTGCACAAACTTCAACTGCACACAGAATTCGTGAACTGGGAGACCCAACAAGTGGGCATAATGGACATACATATCTTCTCTTGTAGTGTGCATATCCACTTTCAATGTTCTACCAAACACTGTGAGACCTGTCATGACAAAGACGTTATCAAGTGTGAGGGTCATCTCCGTAAAGCTGAACTAAAAATTGTTGATATTTTGATGCCAACGTTCAGTGAAGATCTTGTTTAACTCTAGACTAGTGTAATTACTATCTAGATGACCAATCAAATGACCAAATAGAGTACGGGGAATAAACCTCTCGATAACGGCTAGATTGTAAGGTCTCGCATGCTCAACATTGAGTAATATGCGTAGATGTTGAGATAACTATGAGGTTGTACACAAAAATATTAAATAATAACATCTTTATTAATTATAAATCATATTATAAGTAAGATATTTAATTTAATAATTATAAACCTACCACCAATAAAGTGTTGTACACCTCGTCCTCTCTAAATTCAGTAAACAAATGAATTTCGTTTGCATCAAATAAAGCAAACATTCTCATTTATTCTTTTTTATAAACTAAAAAAAGTATTTTCATCCTCACCTAAGTCTTGATCTATATCACCACTGCTACCACTAATGGTAGGTACATCAGAATGAGATGCACAATGACCTGTTAATAATGTACGATGAGCTGATGTTAGTGCACACAGAAACACCTCTAGTACAAGCTGACTAGAGGAATCGTCCCTCAAATCACCTTATTTCTGATTTTTTTTAGCAATAGATTGCCTCATAACCTTGTTAATGCGACAGACATATTTTGGTGTAGTCTGTTTGCACCTCAGCTCCCATATTACTGCCCAATCGGTGACAATTTTTGAAAATATTTTCTGTTGATTCGTCTCAACGTACTTAACAAGGGAAATATTATTGTCAGCTCACTCATGTCTATAACTCTATGGGCGTGGATGGTCTTTCCATGTATGGATGACCTGAGTCAATAAATAACAAAAATTAGATAAATAATAACTAAAATAAACATGAACCAAATGTTAGTAACTAAATTTGACATCAAATATATTTAAACAATTTAAGGTAACCAAGTTAGGTTAGGGTCAGAAAAAATATATTTAATAGGTAAAAACGTTTGCACCATTAGTGCGCTATCAATGTGACTATGGTGTGTAGCCCTTCCACCATCGGTGTGGTGTCTTCCTTGTTATTATGGCGAGAAAAAACAACCCCAAACCCCATAACTCAACAAAAAAATCATAAATAAATAAACCTTAACCCTTAAATTCATCTATCTAACCATAAGTTAACATCCACAAATAATCTACATTATTTACTAACAAATATTTATGTAAATCTAACTCAAAAACTAAAAACTAAAAACTAAATAAGAATAATCAAGGAAAAATACTTACTTTAAAGGAGGTGGTAGATCGAACTTATTCATCATTATAGGTAGGAAGATATGTGGTGGTCGTCAGAGTTTAATATTAGAGAGGGGATGTGAATAATAAGAGTGAAAGAGAGAAAAGACAAATGATATAGTTGAAAAAATGAAATACCTGTATATAGTCCAATCATTATATTTTCGTGTAAATGGATGGAGATATGTTAAGAATATATAAGTGTTATTCAACTAGTATGATATTGTCCGCTTTGGGTCGGTCAGAGCATCCTCACGGCTTTTCTCTTGGGTGTACTCCCAAAACGCCTCATACTAGCTGAGATATTCATTTATATATATATATATATACATATATATATATATATTGTATACTATTTTTCAGTCTAAGCGAAATATAAGTGCTGATCAAGTGAGAGAGCAAGTTTATTCTCTAACACTACCCTTTAAACTTGATTCGATATGATGGGCATGATTTTTCCCATATTGACATGGCGGACATGCCGTCTGTTAAACACATCGCTTAGGACTTGGCTCTGATACCAAGTTAGGAATATATAAGTGTGAGTCAACTAGTATGATGTTGTCCGTTTTGGGCCGGCTAGAGGATCCTCACAGCTTTTCTCTTGGGTGTACTCCCAAGAGGCCTCATACTAGTTAAGATATTCATTCACTTATATATTGTGTATTATTTTTCAGTCTAAGCGATATTGGACAGCCGATCAAGTGAGGGGGCAAGTTTATTATCTAACAAGATATATCACTTTTGGGTGAACTTATAAATGAGTGGGGTTATAACATATTTGGGTGAAATAGCTTGACCCTTATAAATACCCTATGAAGCAAGAGAAAAAATATCATCTTTTAGTTATAAATCTTATATAGTTGGTAAAAAAATCATCTTTTTTTGTTATGAACATGATTAACATTATCTAAACTTTTTATTTTGGGATTACAAAATCTATGTACACATAATTGAGTTAGTATTATTATTGAATATAATGCCTTCAATTACATATGAGTTCAATTGACTGATGTTAGATCTAGGTTGAGACATATTTCTGAAATCTAATAATACTACTGGGTTGAATAAGTAATGCGCTACGACCATCACCCAGTGAAGTCTAAACTATGTTTTTTAGATTTTATAATCGAATTATAAGTTGTATGATATTAGAGATATAACCACCCATACAAGAAGGTTAGTTACCAGTGATCGAGAGATAAACATAATTTGGTTTTGAAAAATATATTTAGATTAAATTAATTTAATTGTTTAAAATTTATAATAATTTGTGTATATATGTCCAATGACGCATGAATTATTTTTAATATTAATATATGTCAAACTTATACAGTTGCCTATTTTATTTTCTTGTTACATAAACAATTTCGATCTTCAAGATCAAACCTTAAATATTATAATTTTGTTTTTAAATCGATATACATATTACATATTTAGATAAAAAAGGGTTTGAATTCAAGACTAAATAATCAAAACTATTGAAACAATCGTACGTCTGCGATTTGTCGTGTCAAATGTTTTCCTTCGTTGTCGAAAATTTTATTATATCTTTTATCTGATATATCAATATTTTTTATACTGATTTTAATTTTAATTTTTTTTATACAAAATTATATATTTACGATGACAACTGAAAACCTATGAAAATCTTCTTAAAAAACAAATTAAGATTTGGAATAAAGTTTAGAAGAAAAAAAAATATTTGCTCCAATTATCACAAAAGGAATAAAACTCAGTTTTTGAAGATAATGTTATTAGATAACATAACCATAACTAATAACCGTAGTTAGTCGACTCAAATTGATTTGTTTTGATATTTTGATAAAAAATAAAAACAATAAAAAGGTAATTGGTTGTCGTAACCTTTGCAGAACAACGAGATTAATCTAAAAAATAATAAACGATGAAAACAAAAAAATTATAAAAAGAAAAATATTTTACCAAAACCTTCGAATAATAATAAACTATCTAATTAATCTGAAAATTAATCGGAATGAAAACAAATATATGTATTATATTATAATATTTTTTTTAAAAATTATTATATATATATATATGGTGTAATAACTACTAAAATACGAGTAAATGGAACAAATTCACATTTAAAATTTATATTTAAAATGTGTTTTTCAATTATTTAAAAAGTTAATTTTGAAAAAAATTAGAACTAATGTTAAGTTTTGGGATTAAAATTAGAATTTATGATTTAATATTCAAGTAGAGGTTAATTTTAGAATTCTAATTTTATTTTTATTTTAAAATTTAAAATAAAATTTTTAAAATGAGATATTAGGTTTTATGGTTTATGGAAATTTTAGAATAAAGTATGGGAAGTATGTATTAGTTGTACAAATCGGTATACAAGATAAAAGTAGTAATTTATTATGATAATAAAAAAGTAAATTTAATGATCAATTTAATTAGAGTAAAATTATGATCAGTCCTATTTTAGTTCCTTTCCCTAAAAAGGAAAAGACAACTATAAAGATATAGATAAGAAAATCCAATGTTCTTTCTTTAAGCACCATAATTTTTTCTGCAACTTTAGACAATAGTGGTTGTCCAATCAGCATTCACTCGTAAAAGGTGTACTGAAATATATACAGTACAACAATAATTTAGGATTACAGTACGCCCAACTCATTCGTTGTACTATACGTAGGGAGGGCCGAGGGGACTCACAAAATTTAATATATTCATAAACTATGCAAAAACATTAAAAATGTTTTAAAGAAAAGGTACGAAAAGTGACACAAATTCGAGTTGCAAAACTAATTAAAAATGCTTTAAATATAGTAAAAACTTAGAATATAAAAGCATCTATAGTAAAACCTAGAATATAGAGTTATTAGAGAATTATACTGTTCAATATTTGAATAAATTGTAGATTTGAATACAAAATAAAATACGGAATATGGTTTTTTTTTTTCAAAAGAAAGTTTAAAGGTGCGAGCAAGTATACTGGATAGAGCGTTGATAGACAAATAAAGATGTAAAAATGACGATTTTTTTTAACCGAATACCAAAAGGCGTCATACTAGTTAAGATATATTCTTACTTATATATCATTGATCCTTCCCATGTTTAGCTGATGTGGGATGTGGGACTTTGGTCGCCACCCTAACAAATCCTCATCCTCATCCTCATTATCTGACTTACCATACATAATGGTATCTACGAAGTTTTCATAGGGAGCTGCTAACAATCTCAATACAAACAAATCTTGATCCTCATCCTCAATATTGATATCTATGTTCTCCAACTCCATTATAATTGATTTGAAATTATCTAAGTGCTTTGTTATGGACATACCTTCTTTCAATCTGAAATCATACAAACGTTTCTTCAAGTATAATCAGTTTACTACTGATTTCTCTGAGTAAAGATCTCCTAGCTTTTTGCATGCGCAGGCAGCCGTCTTCTCACCACTGATCTCGCGCAACACATTGTCTTTCACACTCATTAAAATCCAGCACAAAGCCCTTTCTTGAAGATCTTGTTTCTCCTCTTCTTTCATCTCTTCTCGTAACTTATTCTCCACAGCCTTCCACAGCCCTTGCAGTACCAATGAAGATTTCAGTTTAATCTTCCACAACGCAAAGCTGGATCCTCCATCAAAATTTTCAATCATGTATTTTGTTGCTGTAGACACCATTGTGAAACCCTAATTGCAAAAGCCCTAATTTCACCACGTGGCTCTGATACAAATTTTGTTATTAAATTACTATGCAATTATCACAAAATGGCTCAAGCACAGAACATATTCGAATGAAAGATTTAAATGAACACAGGATTTAACGTGGTTTGACAATTTGTCTACGTCCACGGGCGCCGCCAGAGAAAAGAGTTTCACTATGATAGAGAAGGTACATATTTCAGATTGTGTTTTGTGTCGCCCTAGTAATCTATTTATAGGGAATTAATAGACTTACTAGACAATGGGCCTAATGGGCTCATACCACAAGATTGACAACGATAATGTCAAAACACTTATTTGTACTGCCGAACATAGTACACTGTCAAGGCACAATATCACTATCACATACACAAAACTGTACTGCCGGACACAGTACAATGTCAAGGCACTATTCGACTCATTCTCAACAAATCTTCCCCTTGAGGCGAATACCCTTTTTTCACTATCAACAAAGAAACTTCTCTTCTTCTGACTCACCAAATGCCCTTAAGGCATTCACTCTATAGTGCGAACACCGATCCAGTTTAGGGACTCCCTAAAATTTTGAACTGATACTGCCTTGGTCATTATATCTGCTGGATTATCGTGTGTAGACACTTTCTTCACATCAACAATTCCCTTTGATATTATATCACGAATAAAATGATACCTGACATCTATGTGCTTTGTACGCTCATGGTACATCTGGTCCCCTTAAAGGTGTATGGCGCTTTGACTGTCACAAAATACTTTTGTAGTAGTCCTATCCAAGCCCAAATCTGCCACCAAACCTTGCAGCCATATTGCCTTTTTAACTGCTTCTGTTACCGCCATGTACTATGCCTATGTTGTAGACAAAGCTACAGTAGCTTGCAACTGTGCTTTCCAACTGATCGCACTCCCAGCTAGAGTAAATGCATATCCTGTCAGAGATCTTCTTTTATCCATATCACCTGCAAAATCAGAATCAACAAAACCAACCAGTGATCCTGCAACATCATTTAGTGATTCACCAATATCGGTCTTGTTAAAAGTTAAGCCAACGTTCACAGTATTATTTTAAAGAGATTCAATCTTTTCCCCCATAGCACCAATCCATCGATCTACCTCTGAACTCGCTATAGTTTTTTTGTAGCTATTAGGTTCCTGTATCTCAACTTCTTCTGTAACTGACAGAGCATATGCAACTAGATTCGCATACCTTTTTGGAAGTCTAATATCTCTTCTTTCTCTGTCCAATGTTATGCTATAAGATTTTTGTTCTGGTTTAGGCGCATCATCGTCACTATCATCCAATGCTGACGCTTAACCTCCTGATTCTGGATCCACCTCAAAACCACTTGAATTATTGGACCTGCTAGGAACTGATTCTACTTCAAGCTCCACCTGTTTACTCACAACCGATCCTGATTCGATAATTTCTCCTACTTCCTTCTGACTGTCTATCGAAGCAAACTCATTAAAAGTAACGTCCCTACTGATGAGAAAACCTGAAGACTTTGGATAGGTACACCATAACCTATATCCCTTCACTCCAGTAGCATATCCTAGAAATATACACCTATTTTCCCTCGGCTCAAGCTTACCATCTCTCACATGAGCATACGCAGGACAACCGAACACCCTCAAATGTTCATAATCAGCCGACGATCCAGACCAAATCTAAAAAAGAGTTTTACAATCAATAGTCGTTGATGGAGACTGATTCACCAAGTAACACGTTGTATTGATAGCTTAAGCCCAAAAATCCTTTCCCACACCGGAATGCGAGAGCATACTTCGTGCCTTGTCACAAAGCATTCTGTTCATTCTTTCTGCGACTCCATTCTGTTGTGGTGTTCTAGAAAAAGTGTAATGGCGCACTATTCCTTCAGCTTCACAGAACTCGTTGAACTCACGACTGCAATATTCTAACCCATTATCTGTCCTAAGACGTTTGATTTTTCTTCCTGTTTGCTTCTCAATCATTGTCTTCCATTTGACAAAGGTTGAATATACCTCATCTTTCGTTTTCAGAAAGTAAACCCACACCATCCTTGAATAATCATCAATCAAACTCATGTAGTATTTGGCTCCGCTCTTGGATGGAATTCTGTTTGGGCCCCAAAGATCTGAGTGAATGTAGTCCATTGTCCCTTTAGTCTTTCTTACAGTCGATTTGCTGAATTTGACTCTAGTTTGTTTACCAAACACACAGTGCTCACAAAATCCCAATGATTCTGCTTTATATACCCTTTCAACAAATCTTTTTTTTCCCAAAACAGCTAATCCTCTGTCACTCATGTGACTAAGACGCCAATGCCACAACTTATTTTGATCCTGCCTATTTTGGCTATTAGTCCCTGATGATGCTACTGCAGCATCGTCCAGAATAACACTCCCCTGGAGAATGTGTAAAGACCCTTCTGCAACCTGCCTTTCATGCATACCATTGAGCCTTTTGTCACTTTGATTACACCATCTTCTGCACGATACTTGTAACCCCGATAGTCTAGAGTCCCAAGAGAAATCAGGTTTCGTTTTAACCCAGGAACATTTCAGCACGTCAAGATTCTAACAACCCCGACAAACATTCTGATTCTTACTTTACCAATGCCACCAACAGTCAACAAATGATTGTTCCTAAAATAGACAGTTCCCTGCATTGGCTTGTACGTATCAAACCACTGCTTGAACTAACACATGTGATATGTAGCACCAGTATCGAGTACCCAAGGGTTTTTCCCAAAGTCTGAACTCACGGACAATACATCTCCTCTACCACTATTTTCACTATAGTCGGAATAGTTCACACCTTCAACAATGTTTGCTGCATTTTCCTTTTGATTTCCCTTCTTACCATTCAGTTCCGGACAATCTCTCTTATAATGACCCTGCTCACCGCATTCATAAAAGTTTGAGTGCTTTACCCTTGACTTGGACCTCCAGTTCTTCCTTCTTAAAGAACTCGCTTTGCTTTTAGATCTTCCCCTATTCATAAGACCTTCCAATTCAGCTTGATTGTCTGGCTGCAACTGTCTCATCTCCTTTGATTTCAGTGCCCTTTTGACATCTGCTGGCGATAAATTATCCTTATCATACATAATGGTATCTACAAAGTTTTCATTGGGGGCTTGTAACGATCTCAATACAAACAAAGCTTGATCCTCATCCTCAATATTGATATCTATGTTCTCCAACTCCATTATAATTGATTTGAAATTATCTAAGTGCTCTGTTATGGACATACCTTCTTTCAATCTGAAATCATAAAAATGCTTCTTCAAGTATAATCGGTTTACTACTGATTTCTCTGAGTAAAGATCTCCTATCTTTTTCCACGCGTAGGCAGCAGTCTTCTCACCACTAATCTCGTGAAGCACATTGTCTTTCACACTCATTAAAATCCAGCACAAAGCCCTTTCTTGAAGATCTTGTTTCTCCTCTTCCTTCATCTCTTATCGTAACTTATTCTCCACAGCCTTCCACAGCCCTTGCAGTACCAATGAAGATTTCAGTTTAATCTTCCACAACGCAAAGCTGGATCCTCCATCAAATTTTTCAATCATGGATTTTGTTGCTGTAGACACCATTGTGAAACCCTAATTGCAAAAGCCCTAATTTCACCACGTGGCTCTGATACCAAATTTGTTATTAAATTACTATGCAATTATCACAAAATGGCTCAAGCACAGAACATATTCGAATGAAAGATTTAAATGAACACAAGATTTAACGTGGTTCGACAATTTGTCTACGTCCACGGGCGCCGCCAGAGAAAAGAGTTTCACTATTGTAGAAAAGGTACAGATTTCAGATTGTGTTTTGTGTCGCCCTAGTAATCTATTTATAGGGAATTAATAAACTTACTAGACAATGGGCCTAATGGGTTCAAACCACAAGATTGATAACGATACTGTCAAAATACTTATTTGTACTGCCAAACATAGTACACTGTCAAGGCACAATATCACTATCACATACACAAAACTGTACTGTCGAACACAGTACAATGTCAAGGCACTATTCGACTCATTCTCAACAAATCTTCCCCTTGAGGCGAATATCCTTTCTTCACTATCAACAAAGAAACTTCTCTTCTTCTAACTCACCAAATGCCCTTAAGGCATTCACCCTATAGTGCGAACACCGATCCAGTTTAGGCACTCTCTAAAATTTTGAACTCACGACTGCAATATTCTAACCCATTATCTGTCATAAGACGTTTGATTTTTCTTCCTGTTTATTTCTCAATCATTGTCTTCCATTTGACAAAGGTTGAATATACCTCATCTTTCGTTTTCAGAAAGTAAACCCACACCATCCTTGAATAATCATCAATCAAACTCATGTAGTATTTGGCTCCGCTCTTGGATGGAATTCTGTTTGGGCCCCAAAGATCTGAGTGAATGTAGTCCACTGTCCCTTTAGTCTTTCTTACAGCCGATTTGCTGAATTTGACTCTAGTTTGTTTACAAAACACACAGTGCTCACAAAATCCCAATGATTCTGTTTTATATACCCTTTCAACAAATCTCTATTTCCCAAAACAGCTAATCCTCTGTCACTCATGTGACTAAGACGCCAATGCCACAACTTATTTTGATCCTGCCTATTTTGGCTATTACTCCCTGATGATGCTACTGCAGCATCGTCCAGAACAACACTCCCCTGGAGAATGTGTAAAGACCCTTCTGCAAACTGCCTTTCATGCATATCATTGAGCCTTTTGTCACTTTGATTACACCAGCTTCTGCACGATACTTGTAACCCCGATAGTCTAGAGTCCTAAGAGAAATCAGATTTTGTTTTAACCCAGGAACATTTAAGCACGTCAAGATTCTAACAACCCCGACAAACATTCTGATTCTAACTTTACCAATACCACCAACAATCAACAAATGATTGTTCCTAAAATAGACAGTTCCCTCATCTCGCAAAGCACATTGTCTTTCACACTCATTAAAATCCAGAACAAAGCCCTTTCTTGAAGATCTTGTTTCTCCTCTTCTTTCATCTCTTAACCACGTGGCTCTGATACCAAGTATTGGGAATATGGGGGTCCGGTCTGCATATTCCGCCTCCGTATATAAGTAAGAACAACACGATCTCAACACTAGTATGATATTGTCCACTTTGGCACTTGAAGGCCTTCACGGCTTTGCATTTGGTCCACTACCAAAAGGCCTTATACTAGTTGAGATATGTTCTTACTTATATACCACTGATCATTCCCATGTTTAACCGATGTGGGATGTGGGACTTTGGTCGCCACCCTAACATTCTTTTTGTTGCAACTGTTAAGAAGTGGTAATTACATCAGATGGATGTTTCCAGTACACTCGTTTATGGTGATCTCCAAGAATAAGTCTTTATGCGTCATCTCTTAGTTTCCAACTAACGCATCAACATCTCTTATGCGTCATCTCTTAGTTTCCAACTAACGCATCAACATCTCGTATGTAAGCTTCAAAAATCTATGTACAAATTGAAACAAGCTCCGCGATGTTGGTTTGCCAAAATTCTATAGTGGACTGCGTAGCTATGGTTTTACTCAGTCATGCTCTAATTACTCTCGTTTTTCTTATCATCATGGTGAATTTGTAACTTGTGTCCTGATGTATATAGACGATTTGGTCATTGTAAAAAACTATTCTAGCACAGCAACACAATTTAAGAAATATATATTTATGACTGCTTTCACATGAAAGATCTTGGTGTAAAAAAAAATTTATGGGTATTGAAGTTTCCCGAAACTCTTCCGAGTATTTTCTAAGTTAGTGCAAATATGCCCTTGATATTATTTCTGAATCAGTCTTACTTGGATATCATCCTCTTGGTGCACTGATTGTCCCTATTTATTGAGGATTATACTGTTGATTATTATGTCTATCATTGGATTATGGGAAGATTAGTGTACTTATCAGTCACATGTCAATATATTTCTTATGCAGTTATCATTTTGGCTCAATATTTGTAGGAACCCGGAATGGATCATTGACAAGTCACGCTTGGTGTGGTTTGATATCAAAGGTTCTCCATGATTTAGTATGCTTTTTATATAAAGAAATGCTCTTAAACTCATAGGATGGTGTAATTTAGATTAGGTTGTTTTTTCACTCACCTAACGTTATTTGTCTGGATGATTCGTCCAAATTAGGGATTCCCCGATCTCAAGGAAGACAAAGAAATAACATAGTGTTGGTCGCTCTTCAGCTGAAGCTGAATATCGATATATGGTCGCTCTCACATATGAATCAAAATAGATAAAAGGTATTATTTGTTTTATAGGGATCACTACATGCCATATGCAAGTTTATTGCGATAACACTGCAACAATACATAGTGTCGTTAACCCCGTTTTCTACGAACGTACCAAGTACGTAGAGGTTGATTGTTATTTTGTACGGGATGAGTACGAACGTGACCTAATTACACCTTCTCATATTTCCACTCATGCTCAGTTGACATATATGTTTATTGGAGTACTCGGCAAGAATTAATTCGATGTATTACTTCTTAAGTATTTCATTTTTATCTTACATGCGCGAACTTGATGGAGGTAATAGAATAATACATAATTAAATAAGAAGACTCAAACTCTTATAGATAATTAGGAAAGAAGACTGAAATTCCTATATGTTATTATAGAAGAAAACTGAAACTCATATATATAAATTAAAAAAAAAGAACATTGAAACTCCTATATACATGGATCTCTGCATTTAGCCATTGTAAGCAAACTTCTAAATTCAATACATCATTTTAGAAATTATCTAAATGTTTCTTTCTCTATAAAAAAATTAAAATTAATGATATTTTCATATATGTTTTGGAACTATAGTTTGAAATATATGACATTTGAAAAACAAAAGACATGAGAGATACAATTGCACAATCAGATTTATTAGGGAATAAATTTCTATTTCTGTAACTATTTTATTTTTATTTACACATCCCAATTACACATAATTACGCAAATAAAACACAATTGCTTTTCTAGATTTAATACACAACCCAATTACACATAATTACTAAAAAAATAAAAATATATATTTCATGGATCTAGTTTTGTTTGTCTTAAAAAATAAAACCAATGGTATTTTTTGGATTTTTTAGAGCTATAGTTTGAAAGATATGATATTTAAAAAAAATAAAGAGAAAATCACACAATCTGATTTATTACGTAACTAAATTTTTTATTTTCGCAACTTTTTTCTTCTCATCTATGGAACCCAATTACACACGTATTAAGAACGTATTTGCTTGTCCGAACTTATTACACAACCTGGTTAGACATAAAACTAAAATCCAAAAATATATTAAAAATATCTTTGATGGATTTAGTTTTTGTTCATTTAAAAAAACAAAACGAATGATATTTTCAGATTTTTTTGAGCTATGGTTTGAAAAATATGACATTTAAAAATACAGGAGAGAGAAAATCACACAATTAGATATATTATGCAACTAGATTTCTATTTTCTTTAAATATTTTATACTTAATTACGCAATTAAAACACGTTATCTTTTCCGAACTTATTAGGTAACCCAATTACAAATAATTACACAACTAAAGAAATTCAAAAAATATTTTTCACGGATCTAATTTTGTTTGTCTTTAAAAAAACAAAACCAATGTTATTTTTGGATCTTTTTGAAGTTATAGTTTGACAGATATGATATTAAAAATTTAGATGACAATGGGTCGGATTCAGACCAGGTTCGGGCTGACCCGCTTGAGTTTGTCTTCTTTCACTTGAACCCTAACCCGGTCCGCCTCACAGCAGGTTTAATATTTTTGAGCCCGAACCCGACCTGCATGTGTCCACGGGTCAGCCATAGCCAGGCCGCAAACAATATTTTTACTAGTCTGATTTTAGTATACGGTTCGTCCCGGTCAGAACACATCTCACACTTAACTAATTTTTTTAATTTATACAAAAATTAAAATTTAAAATTTTAAACAAAAAAATATGCTTAAATAAACCATTAAATGTTACTCAAATAAAAAAATACAAAATTTTATAAAACAAGAAAACTAAAACATGTATTAAATAATAGAAAATAAAACATTAAAATAAACATAAACATTTTTGAAAGTTTTTCTAGTTTCCAATATAATCATCAATCATCACCACCATCTATCACAAGGTTTTCATCTTTATATTCATTGTCAAAATCATAAAAAAAAATTGAAATGTCCATATTAAACCTCGGTAGTGATTTTGGTGACAAACTTAACAAATAACATAATGCTAAATTAAATAATAAAGACTAATGATAAATTTATATTAAAAATAAATTAATAACTATAAGAATTTAAATATTTTTTATTAAGTTTAATGAGATAATCTAATTATTAAATATATTATTCAAAATAATATGTAGTGGGAGAATTTAATTAGTAATTATTGGAATTACAAAATTTATACATTATTGGAAACAAGTTGTTTTGTAACTAGTAATTTTTATATATATTTATATTATTTTTTATATTTTCTTATATATAATTTGAACAAAATAAAAATCCATACCCGACCAACCCCGCATACGAGTCATAATTTTTATTTTCGTACCCGATTCATTCTAAGTTTGGGTCAGATAAAGCCCGACCGGGTTAGACCGATTTGGACCGGCTCATAGCAATATTATCATCCCTAATCAAGAATAACAAAAAAATAGTAGAGAGAAAATCATACAAACATATGAGAGAAAATCATACAAACATATTTGTTACACAACTAAATTTCTATTTTCGCAAATATATCCTTCTTATTTTTATGCAACCTAATTACCCGTAATTATTCAACGAAAACACAGTTTCTTTTCCAGACTTACTACGCAATCCAATTACACATAGTTATGAAAGTAAGAAAATTTTAGAAAATATCAAAAAGTATCTTTCATGGATCTAGTTTTGTTCGTCTTAAAAAAAAAATCAATGGTATCTTCATATTTTTTTGGAACTATGGTTTGAAAAATATGGCATATAAAAAAGTAAAAGACGTTAAGAGGTATATTGGTATTAACAGAAAGTCCGGGTGGTTATCGGTACTTTAGTTTTAAAAAACAGATGGTGATCCGTACTTTATCAAACCTTGAATAGTTATTGGTAAATACGTTTAATGTTGGCTGGTTATTGATGGATTATATATATATATATATATTATTTTACTTAAAAAATTAGGATATGATATAATATTAATGAATGATACGAGAGCTGAATAAAAAAATTATAAGTTTTTTTAAATTATAATTAATTTTCTTTTGTAAAAAAAATCAAATTACTAAATTAGTTATCTAAGTTGTATCAATTTAAAAAATTAGCATGCTTTGTATACTGATGTTTACATGCATGAAAATAAAAATAAAATAAAAATATAACTTTTTTATTTTTAATTTTGATCGTATAAATAAACTGAAAAAATTAAATCCAAGATAATTAATTGGTTTAATCAATAAAGTTTTATATTTAACATTTTTCTAAAAAATATCTATAAAACTATAAAAAAAACAAAATACATTCAATTCACGAACAAGTAATAAATTGTTGTTGTTTATGTTGTATTTGTTTTAGATGTCCATAAGGAATTGTAATGATAATAATAAGAATAATTGTAATAATAATAAACAACAAGATGGTAATGTATTTAAACAATCAAACGCTAAAAAATAACTGTACTTTAGTATCCAAACATAAAAAAAGTTAAAATTACAAACATCAATCTTACAAATATATAGACTAACAAATAATATATTAGCAACCTACAACTATTTTAGTTACAGTTTTGTTTCGTAATTTATAAAATTAAAACCGAATATTTTTACAATTTGATTGAATAATATTATCATCCATTATTGAGTTTCCATAAATGCAACTATTCATAGATGATATAATTATGGTTTTGATATGTTTTACTGTATAACAATCTAAAAATATATGAAAATTTTAAAATAATTGAAATGGCGAAAAATAAAAATTATTTTTATTAATAATATAAAAATTATAATTGAACTATTTAACTTACATTAACAAAACAATAGACGACATTTATTAATGTATATAATAACAATTTTCTTTTATTAATAATGACACCATACTCTATATAGATAAATAAGTTGTTGAACTTTGTCACGATAATATATATGATGCATTGAAATACAGTCAAAATTACGTAGCAAATTTCAGATAACATCATCCAGTTGTCCAAAAAATTTATGGGTAAAATATATCCTAGTTTGGATAGTTGGGTATACATTTTGTCTCGTTCATCGTAAAGTCCATATGCAAAGTAAGTCTAATTGTATTTATATCATTAGTTTGTTTTCTCACGGTCTTGAATGTATAAAAAAATAGAGCAACATAAATCTAATTTTTTTCCAATCATTATCTCTACAACCCGCCTAATGTATGGTATTAATAATAATTGAATATATTCATCGTCTAATAACATTTTTTTATTATTATATACGTCAAACATATCATTTGTTATTTTTTACCCTCTTAACGCTCTCAACGGATTAGTAATGTAGTTTTTGTGCTTATTATTATTATAAGAACTATATCTATTGTTACTCTAGAAATACTCTCAAATATATTTCGGGGGCTTTGAACAGTAACTCGTCCTGGACTATCGACTTTGGTGACAGATAGTCCCTAGACTTTTAAAAGCCCGTTGGTAGTCCCGGGACTATCCATTTTGGTGACATATAGTCCTTGGACTTTCAAAAGTCCGTTGGTAGTCCCTGGAGTATCCAGTTTGGATAAAGTTAGTCACATGCGCATGTTTATCGAAAATGAATAGTTGAGGGACTATCTATCAAAAAAATTGATAGTCAACACATGCAAGGGGATTAACTTTATCCAAACTGGATAGTCCAGGGACTACGAACGGACTTTAGAAAGTCCATGGACTATCTGTCACCAAATGCGATAGTCTAGGGACGAGTTACTGTTCAAAGCCATATTTCGGGTAAAAAAGCTAAGAAAACATGATGTACTCGCATCATCATCCTTTTTAAGAACATGATTTAAATATGACTTCTCATGTTTTGTGAGTCATTTTTAGCACGTTTTTATCATAATATTATGTCTTAATTGTTTCTTTAGGAAGAACGATTTGAGATCTTTTGGGTCAAGTATTTCAATCATTTTTTATGATATGTGGTATACAACCCGATTTTTACAAATAAGCAATCCTTCAAAATTTATTATTAATAAATAGTATTCTTTTTGTTAGGTTCATGTAACAGTGTGTAAATTATTCCAGTATTTGCTAATCATATTGAACGAAATGCATCCTTTTACTCTTAACATCTTAGTCATCTTGCGTGCACATAACACTATATCAAGGGCCAAATAAAATAATTAATCCCTCACTTTATAAAAAGGAGCAATCACTTTCACATCTTAAATCATATATTTATTTTTGTATGCTGAATATGCAGCAACCCCCCCCCCCCCCCCCCCCGAAACAGTTTACAATTGGTAAACTCACATTGATAAGAGAATTTAGGTGTGCACACCGTAAACTCCATAATTATATTTTAGAAATATCTAAGTCAAATTATTAAAATAGGTTGGTGATTTTTTTGAAAAAACATATATACTATAATATATTTGCTTGGCAATTCATTTCATGTTATCCAAATGGTTGGAGTTGTTTGTGTAGGCGTCGAGAAATTTAATATTTTAGCCAAAAAAATTAAACATACTTTATGTGATTAAAAAATGAAAATGTTTCATTATATATATTGTATTGAGTTCAATTTGGTTTTAGTTGTCAAAAAATAATTGTATCCTAAAACTCAAGATATTATTCGAATATATCTGCATTCTCGATACAAAAATTTATAAAGGAAATACTACTTTTGCTTATTTGAAACTAACGTAACATATATATCTAGTTTAGAAATATGTTTCTATTTATCTTATAAACATTAAATCTCTATCGGTCAATACAATACTAGACACCATATTTTACATATTATATTATAAATTTAATCAGCCACCACAACAAAATTTATAAAAAACACTTCAAACATTATACATGCAAGTTCGGTAAAAAAATGAAAATTAATCTCGCTTAAAGAGTGTGAGATGTTTGACCATTTAAAAAAACACCTTTAGTCATGCACTTTTAAAAGGGAAAAACATCTTATTGGTTTCAATTCATTTGCACTTTAAACTAGTTATTCCCTAAATTATATAATATAATACTTATATGAAGAATTCATTGTATCTTGTTGTTCTTTTCTTCACCAAAATTGATGCCATATTTCAATAAGTATAATAACAATGATCCACTCAATAAGTGTGAATTTTTTTAAAATTTCTTATTTTGTTTTTGGAAGTCCTAAATACGATCTTCTGGATCTAATCTTCTGACTATCAAAGACTCTAGATTCCCTTTCAGTTATTTTGGTGAAGTGAATGAACACCACTCTTTATATATGATTATAACTATTTTTTAATGTAACACTAATTATTATCCTTATTTTGTTAAGTTGTTCTGATCATGTACAATGACTTTTGACTATTTTTTTACAAATTAGTCCATAAGCTTATGAATTATGAGATGCAGATGGATCCTACAGTATTTACCGAATGAATAACAATTAGATAATGTAGTTAGCGTGGGATGCTCATGCCCAACATCAATACGAAGAGCAACAAGATCAGTTGACCCTATAATAACATTAGAATCGATTGTATAGTGAAATCGTTGCTTTAAATGCACGAAAAGAAACAATTAAAATTCGAACACGAAAGGTCCTATTAGAAATTCAAAAAGTTGGAGGATAAGAGGTTTCTGAGAGAGATGATGTTGAGTCTGATTCTTTGCGAAACCAGGAGAAGTACTGAAGAAAGTAGTTTCGATCGGACGTAAGATACCATTCTTTGATAAACGAGTGAAAGACCATATATTGTTATAATCTTTCAGAATCCAATGATTATCCTATCTTTGATTTAAATTATTTTTCTTCTTCTCCATAGAAATATTTCCCTCATAAGAATAAAATAAGCTCGGTGGTATGAGTTATTCAAAGAATCATTCCATTCGGTATCAGGGTTCAAAGTGAGAAAAAATAGAAAAAACAAATATAGCTCATCGAATAAGCAAGGACCTTCTGAGGTTAAGGATAAGGGGGTAGAAAGAGGAAAGGCTAGACAACAACATACTATAGTATAAGTCTGAGAAAGTCCTGCTTTGTTGCAAGGAGGTTCGGGGAACCTGAGTTTTGGTTACCAAGTCAACAACCAATTTGAAAATCTATTTGAGCATGATTTTTACGCGACAACTAACAATGGCTATTAGTATATCATAGACACAATTGAAGGCAGTCTCCATTGTTATCAGAAATTCTTTCTAGACACATACCAAAGCCGTTTGATATATCCAAATTGGAAAAGTTTGATAGAAATATGGATATAGATAATCATCTTGATGAATTTAAAAACTTTATGATGAATTATGACGATAATGATAAATTGTTATGTCTTTTTTCTCAAACCTTCAAGGACAATGTTTTAAAGTGGTATAATCGGCTTCCTTAATGTTTTATCAAGAATTTTGATATGCTTAAGGACAATGTTTTAAAGTGGTACAACCAGTTTCTTTAATTTTTTTATTAAGAATTTCGATATGTTTTGGATAATGTTTAGATGAAATTTTGTGGAGATCAAGAAGATGTAGGTGAATAAAGACATGATAATCTAGTATAGATCATTGGTCACAGAGAGTTTGAAATATTATACTGATTGATACATTTTTACAAAAAACAACACAGATGATTGTTATGAGAAAGTTGTTAATGTTTCTTTTAGACAAGGGTTTCTCCTTGGAGAATTAGTTGATGAAGTAACCAGAAATAAATCTTAGGCTTTCGGTGCTTAACTATCTCATGTCGAAGAGAAAATCAAGATGAAAGAATCTAAGAGGTTAAAAGTGATTACCTGGCAAAGACATATTCAACAGTCACATACTATAGTTTATCAACAACAATAGGTCTAAATTTTTCAGTCTCAAGCATTGATTTTTTTTGTTCGAGAGGCACAATTCAAATTCCGCCTCGACCGAGTAAACTAAAAACCTCAAAGTCAGCAGCTAAGGCCTAAATCGAATCAATGGGTCCAACCCGATAACTATGCAGAACTAACCGAAAGCATCACTATAATTTTTGATAAGACACAAAATTTCATTCATCTGAAAACCCCTCCCAATTCAAAGTCCGAGATAATTATGATAACCTATTTTACAAGTATCATAATGATGTCAGTCATGATATGAGGAAATGCAAAGCTTTGAAGCATAAAATTCGAATTCTGATCGAAAATGGTAAGTTAACCATGTTTGTTAAGGCACAATCAGGAGGTCGACAGCAGGCTCTGATAGGTAATCCAACAACAAATCAAAGAGAGGTAATCGAGCTTGTACCAAAAAAGGAATATGAAATGGTCATAACAGGACCTTTTAATGATTTTGATGTGGATGCAAAGTATTTAGACTATGACAAACCAAAAGTAGATGGGAATGTCAAACTTATGTGCTAGTTTTTGAAGTTATTGACTATCTTTGATGAGGTTACCGTATCAGGAACCAGCGGTTCTTCGCAAAAATAACATGTTGTAAGTTTAGCAACACAGTTTGGCAAACATCATAGTCGTGTCCACTTACAAGAAAATGGAGGGCCCTATTGTCATTCTTCGATCAGATAGAACGATAGTAGGATTCATTTTGGTCACTGTTGGTGTCATCGTAGAATTCGAGGGGTGTTACCAGGGTCAATGGCCTTTAAAAATGATAAAAGTGCTATTTATAGTGGTGGATGAACCAACATCATATAATGAAACTTTTGGCAGGTTTTGGTTATAAAAAATGCACGTTATTACATCAAGCGACCATCAATGTTTGAAGTATGTAGTTGGGAGTCATGTACGAGCTGTACTCAATAGCCAGAAAGTGGCAAGAGAATGCTACACTATTATATTGGCTCCAAATACAACAAAACGAGCTAAAATAAAGCAAGGATAACAGTTACAAGGGTCTACTTTATAATCAAATGTTATAGATGATATGAGGGAGCCACTCTGATAATACCCGGTGAGGACATTGAAAGTTATACCTTTCCCAGCAGAAAATGTTTAAAGATCTGTATCTAGTTATCGCATGTTGTAAGAGGACAATTTATATTATTTTTATCAAGAAATGTGCATATGTTTTCCTGGTGTACTGAGGAAGTAGCGGGAGTACTTGCTAGTGATATTTTCTATAAACTTGTCCTAATATCTAATGTGCGCCCCATAATTTAAAAATAAAGAACATTCTCTATTGAAAAGTTTGAAGGAATAGTGGCGAAAGTAGATCGGTTCACAAAAATAGGCCATATTAGAGAATCTCAATATCCGTTGTGGATGGCAAACTCAATGCTCGTGAAATAAAAAGAACGGGAAATGACGAATGCGTGTTGATTTTACCGATTTGAACAGAGCATGTCTGAAGAATATGTTTCCAGTTCCTAGAATTAATAAGTTGGTAAAATTGACTTGTGGTAACAAACTCATATCGTTTATGGATGCGTTTGTCGAGTACAATAAAATAAAAATAGAGTTGAACGACCAGAAAGTACTACATTCATAATTGATAAGTATTTACATTGCTACAAGGTAATGCCGTTTGGGTTGAAGAATGCTCGGTCTACTTACAAGCAAGTAGTGAACAAAGCTTTTTCCAATCAGATCGGAAGGAATGTTTAAGTCTATATTAATGACATCTTAGTAAATAACACGAGGAATGATGATCATTTTTCCGATATGGAGGGAAATTTTTGTAACTTGAAGGACATAAACTTGAAAATGAATATAGATAGATGTACTTTTGGGGTGCGATCCAAAAACATTTGGGGTTATATATTGAGCAAAAAATTAATTGAAGTCGGCCTAGTACAGTTGAATGCTCTAACTACTATAGATCCTCAAAGATCCATAAAAAGGTACAAATCTTATCTAGAAGGTTGGTTGCTTTAAACAGGTTCGTATTAAGATCCTCAGAAAAATGTACACCATTTTTTCAAGTTTTGAGAAAACCCAATCATTTCAACTAGGCTAAAAAATGTGGCAAAGATTTTGTCAAAATAAAAGAACATTTATCCTTTCCAATTTTTTTGACAAGCTAATTGTGGGAGAAAAACTATTTGTTTACATCGCGATATTGTATTACACAGTAAGTGAGCTTTTAGTCAGAGAGATTCAAATTATCTACCCCCTGTACAAGAAAAAGTTTGTTAGATTCTGGGAAAAAAGTATTGGAAGTTGGAAAAACTACCATTGGCTTGAGTGGTGGTAGCACGAAAAATAAGGTCATATTTCTAATCCCGTTGTATATTGGTTTGAACTTTTTCTCCATTAAAAACACGTGTTAGAAAAAACTGATGTATAAGGTGAGATGACTTAATGATCAGTGAAACTTGGAGACTACGACACTGATTTTGAACCTCAGACACTGATTAAACCGCAGGCCTTAGCATTCGAATTAAGTTTCATTCCAAGTGACTTGAAACAGAGCCATATAGTAACATGTCCTATGATGAGCAGGTAATCTAGACCGGTGGAGGTTCAAGAATTTCAGGATATGGAGCGGGGGTTCAATTGGTAGCTCCAATAGGAGAAGAAATATATCAAAAAATATACTTTGGCTTCATAACATCTAACAAAAAGGTAGAAAACGGAGAAACCTTGGCAAGATTATAGCTTACACAAATTCGTGGTACCAAGAAAGTTCATTTTATTATCGATTTGCAACTTTAAATCAACCACGCATCCGGCATGACCGAAATAAGAAATGATTATTTGGTAAAATGCCTAAAGGCATTGAGCGAATTGAAAACCTTATTCGAGTGTGTTTAGTATGAACATATTCACGGGACTGAAACTCCTATTGTTGATTCTCTAACAACTATAACATACACCAAAAGGTATTCGTGCATACTTTAACAAGAAAACCCAACAATAACACCACCCTTCAAACAAAACTTAGACAAACAAGAAGCATTGCAGATTTTGTCAAGCATAGAGAAATACTGGAGACATGAGTTTATAAAATTTCTGATTAGAGGGACTTTTCCACTTGATAAAACGTTAACAAAAAAACTAAAATTTAAGGCACATGGTTATACAGTGTTCATAAACATTCTTTACAAAAAAACTTTAAGTCGACCGTTATTGCAATCCCTGAGAACTAATGAGTTAGAAATGTTATTATCTGAATTACATAAAGGAGAATGGTCAACTCATTATGGGTTTAAAACATTAACAAAAAGGGTTGTATTAGCCAGATATTATTGGTCTTCAATCATAGATGACGCTAAAGAATTTTTCATACGGTGTGATAACTACCAACAATTTAAAAATGTAACACATGTGTCAGCAATACCACTTGAATCAATAACTAAGGCATTACCTTTCGATATATGATGATTGGACTTGGTCAGGCAATTACCTATGGCATCCGAGGGACACCAAACGATCATAGTTGTCGTTGATTATTTTTCCAAGTTGGTAGAAGTAAATCCAATGTATGGAATTAAAGTGAAGGATGTTATTAAATTTATTATATCTAACATATGTTGTAGATTCAGAGTCTCAAAAAAATCACTACAAATAACGGCCCTCAATTCGATAGCAAGGACAGCAAAGCTTTTTGTTCTTCTTGAGACATCCAACATTTCTTTTCAACACATTTTAATATGCGTGCCAATAGTAGATTAGAGGTTATGAACCAAATATCCTTGATGAATTGATAAATAATTTAAAGGGACTGCCAGAATATGGCAAAATTTTCTACAAAAAATGTTGCGCATTTACCGAATTACCCATCGGGAATCGACCCACGAATCACCTTTTGCATTGGTTTATAAAATGGATGCAGTAACCCCTACTGAAGCTACCCTCCCATCTTTAAAGTAACAACCTAATATGAGGCTGTCAATGATGAGTGCTGAAGAGCCAAACCTAACTTAATTGAGGAGAAGAGAACGAAGGTGTATCTAAGATCATTTCATTATTAGACTTTAATAAGAAGTAGATATGCATCTCGAGTCCATCAGATAGAATTTAAAGTAGGAGATAAGGATCTAAAGAAGGGTTTACCGCACACTAAAGATAAATAAATGGGAAAGTTGGGGCCAAATTAGAAAGGACATTATTCGGTAACTGAGAGGGTTAAACTCAAAATTTATCGGTTGAAATACCAATGAGGAAAACCACTTCGGCACCACTTCTCAACAATCACTAATAAATAGGAACTGCTACTTCCAAGTCTTCTCAGCTTCAACGAGGTTGACCACCATTTTATACGCATTCCCTATAGTGATGAAAAAAAAGAGAATGCGAGGGTTTCTTGATAAAGAAGTGATCACCATGAACTGTTCCATAAGGAGCTCAATTCTAGACAATCTTGACGAAACGATGCACGACAGGAGCGTGAACCAGGTATTCAGACTCACTTGACTTGAACACATGCTCACTAGCTCAAAATATCGAACAATAGTGGGATATTAGGTGAACTGAACTCCTTAGTTCAAGGCATATGGGTAGATCACTAACTCTTGATTTTTGGCAGATAGCAACATCTCTCCTACTTTCGTGAAGTGTATATCAACTGAGCTCGGGATTCCCAGCCCATTCAGATATTTGACTCTTCCTCTTTGAGTAATAGTTATATTTGATTTCATAAAGATCAAGCAGGGTTTTTTTTTCAGTTTCTAACACCTCGGTTATTTTTGGGATTTAATTCAACTTTCGTTTTTTTTTTGCTTTTGTCTTTTTTTTGTACTATTCTGGGATTTATATTTCCTTCTCATTTATTTTTTCATTCTCGTTTGATTCACGAGCCTCTGACACCAAATTGATATGGTCTTCTACCTTTTCCTCTGATTCATCACTCAATCACAAATGATTGACTCCACTAACCAGTATTTTATTTTGTGATTATTCTGAAGGTGTAGCTTGGGATACAATAATCCCATAGGCTCTTTTGGAAGCTTCCTCTCCAAACCCAATCGATTCCTCTAGAGATTTAACTCGAAATGTTGGGTTTTAGGCCTTTTTTTTCTTTTCTTGATTGCTTGGGAGCATCTCATTTTCTCCTGAGGGTATCAAAGAATTTCTTAAGGAGATATCTTGCCACAGTATAAATGGCCCATCATAATGAAACATGGTTGATGTTCATTTCCTAGAGAACGGTTTGGTCGGGAAGGGTAGGTGTTTGATGTTGAAGGCCGACGTGAAGAGACTAAAGAGGGTAAAAGGTGAGCTGATTCAGATTGTTTTTCCCTGGATATGTTCCATATTAATGCAAATTGGTCATTCTTTTACAATCCTTTTAGTTTTTTTGGTTCAGTTTGTTCAGAAATTGAATACCAATCTTTTAGAGCATTTTAAAGACAAAACATATAACACTAAAGACACTGTATGGTGTAAAAAATGAAAGAAGGATAGGCTTTATTCCATAAAAGTATTTATGGTGGAGATCAAACAAGGAACTGGGTTTTACGGTGGTAGGAGTGCGAGAGATTCTCTGTGTACCTCCAAAATCAGTATAAAGTGAGAATAATGAGAGAAAGGGTGATGGGTTATAAATGAAGTTTTGGAAGACTATTAGATACTTTTTGAAGGCCTAGAGGACACCCATGTTGAGGAGTATTAATGTCTCTTAAATGTCCATTCCACCCCAAATGACTATTCATGTGAAGAACTTGAACAATTTCATTACCATATATTCATGCTTCCCCACTAAAGATCGAGTGTGGGGGTTGAATTCCTTCGTAACACATGTACGAGAGAAAAGTCACTCTTGGTATACAAGTTTTGTAATTTTTGCATCAGTGATAATCAGAAGTGAGAGTATCTGACCTCAGTTGATTCGGATCACAAGGGTGGTTACAATCCGGACCGAGGGTACGAATGAAATCCAAAGTGGCGCCATATTTAGTCCTCTCGAAGAATCTTTGCAAGGACTACGGGGAATACTGATAATGGTATGATTTATCTGACCCGCGTGTTGAACTAGTAAAGTATTGGACTGGAATTTAATTTGTAGTATAAACCCAACAAGTGTGTAATATTGATGGTATTTTATGTAATAAGAAATAAATATGTTTAATATTAGTGAATTAATGAAGTGGAATAGCCAAAAATGCGTTCACTATATAAGGTAATGTATCTTTTCTAGGACACGGTGAACAATTATAACTTTTTTACTACATTTGGTAACTTCGCTCTCTAAAATTCATGTTTTAGCTTCTCTCTCTAACATCTATGTGACTTTACTCGTAATATATATGACATTTTTACCCCTCAAGTATTTCTGGATTCATCAACCAATTTTCTTATTTTCTCTGAGTGATGTGACAAGCTCCCAACCTGCGTTATATTGTGTTAACTTATAATCTTCCTTCATAGCATTAATTATTGGCTAAAATTAGATTTCTTTATAGTTTCACAAAAACATGACGGTTGTTTACCATTACACCGATATTTGTATTCTTGAAGATACACTATATAATTGAAAAATATAATGTTTTTTATTTATTTAGTGTACCTTATAGGGGAATTATTTCTTTGATTTGCACTTTTTGAGGAGGTAGAATTAATTTTCTTGAACAATTTTATTTTGTTCTCTATGTGGAAGAAAAATATAATCTCGAGTATCTAATGGGACTGAAATTACTTGCATTGAAATCAAATTATTTGATACCTAAGTATTTTCATTATAACCCTCATGAATATGTTTGGATTCTTCCTCAGATTAATGTTGTGCTCGTCTCAAATATACTTCTAGTGGAAGGATCATAATACTTAAAATCCCTCGAATTTTTTAAATCCAAATAAATAATATATAAATGTCTTAGGCTCCAATTTATTTTTACTTGACGCAATAAAGCTTTGCTTCAGGTGGCATCCCCAAATATGCAAATAATATAAGCTACACTTACATCGACTACAGAGTTTATGTATGACTTATTGGTTACTTTTATAAAAACTATATTATGAATATATGCAACACATTTAATAATCTCAACCTAACCAAAACTAATAGTGGTAGAGTGGAATGACTAATCATACTTCTTACCACATCTTTAAGCATACAATTGTATCGCTTATATGTGATATTCATGTTAAACAATCCTAACATTATATGTTGAGGCACAATACCACATTTTTTAGGCACTTTGCAAATGGTCCGCGATGTAATTCATCTAAACCATCATATATGTCATAGTAACGGTTAGATCTAAAGAATTTAGTGTTTTTACCAAGTTATATTTCAACTAACGTCTTCAAGTTAAAAACTTATCTAGGGCTTCTGATATATAAAATAATTAAATATAAATATATTACTCCTCTAAATCAAAATCAGTATCACATATAAGACAATTAAATCAATATTACTTGCATAATTATTCATTATGGATTATCATAAAACGTACAAGTTGGTAATATACTCATTATATGTATATATTGAAATCATCTGTATTGAAGAGTATCTAACATTTGTTGGTTAATCTTAATTCATAATGTATAAGATACATAAGCAATATTCTTCTCTTTATATGTCTTTGGGAAGTATTAGGGTTATATGCTCTCACATGGTATCAGATCCGTAATTACATGGTATCAAAGTTTAGTTTCCCAAGATTGTTGATTGTTTTACCCAAGCTTGGCCTGCAAGGGTTACTCCCTAGTGAGTCCAACATTTGTGATGGAGGTTGGGTATTGAAGGTCATCTCATATTTTTTTGGTAATCCTAATTTGTAATGTATAAGAGATATAACCATTTTTTCCTCTTAAGGCGTTTTTTGGGAAGTGTTCGGGTTATGTGCTTTAACATGTTAGCTTACACAGTTCTTTTGTATTTGTGTAATCTCACGTCATTATCTTCATCATTCTTTATTGGTGTCTATGTCTATATATAAATAATTTTCTACATATTGTACAATTTATCAAATAATAAAACACTTTTGATATCTACATATCATAGCCTAATTTTTCGAGATTGAGCCTCGCTTTCTAGGATTGCTTTTTGAGCCCTAATTCTATTGTATTTTTATTTTTTAAAACAAAATTATATTTTGGTTTGATTGATTGGAGAATTTAGAAATTTATACATTTTTTTCCTTTTGATTTGGTTATTTGAGGATTTTTCGTTTGTTGACTAATGATTTTTTTCCCTTTTAATTAGTTATTTGGTTTTTTTAAATTTTGGGAATTAATTCATTTACCTCTTTTGTTTCCTTTATTCGTCATATTTTTTAGCCTTTATTTTATATAGAGGAAATTCCTGATCCTTGTTGGCATGCTGCTTTGGTTTAGGAACTTACTACTCTACTCAAACTCATAAATGAAATTTGGTTTAGTTATCATATGGAAAACATACCATTGGTTCTCGTTGGGTCTAGAAGATTAAAACCAAATTTGATGGATCTGTTGAATGATTCAAGGCCCATCTTATTGCTAAATGATATCTTCAAGAGTATGACATGGATTGTGAAGAAAATTTTACCCATGCTGCAAAAGTAAAAACTGTTCGCGCTCTCATTGTAGTTGCTTTCATTTATACACGGAGAATATCTCAAATAGATTTCAAAATGTCTTCTTGAATGGTGGTCTTCATGAAGAACTTTATATGATTTCTCATTCCGGTTTTGCTTATTGGTTTAGTACATTTATCAAGCTTCATAAATCTTTTTATGGTCTCAAACAAGCAAAACATGTTTTTTCAGAAGTATTTGATGATGATCACTTTACTTTGGCTTCCTACTAGTCATCATAATTTGGCGTTATTCGTCAAACGTACATATACATGTCGTATTTCATTATCCTTATATGTTGATTACATAATAATTATTGGTAATGATTATTATGGTATTGAATTTTTAAAATCTTAATTGGCACGTTATTTTGTTGTGAAAAGCTTGGGTATGTTACGTTGATTTTTTAGAATTGAGGTTCTTTATTCTCCAAATGCTAATTGTATCTCAATCAAAATATATATTTGATTTGTTTGAGCGTGCTCGATCCACTGACAACATGAATGTTGATACTCCTCCTGAGACTAATGCTCGATATTCTCCATCGGATGGTACTCTATTGACGAATATCAATATATGTCAGTCTAGCGTTAGGAAAATTGGTTTATCTGACTATGACTCGTCCAGACACTGCGCATATTGTTCATTTGGTAAGTCATGTTATTATTTATTCTATTATAGTTCATTGAGTTGTGTTCTTTGTATTCTCACGTATCTTAGGGATACTTAGTTTCATAGTCTATTTTTATTTTCATGTTTTTGTGTGCTTATTTTGATGCGGATTGGGCTTAGTGATCTATCAAACTGTAAGTCTACTACTATATTTTGTATTTCCCTCGGTGACTTGCTTATTTTAGAGAAGAGAAATAAATAATTATCATTTCTTGATCTTCTACAAAAGTTAAGTCTCGTGTCATGGCCTAATATTTCGTTACACCTATTGGTATGAGTATCTCTGTTTTTCATCCTACTACTACATTGTGATAATCATAGTGTTATTCAGATCGAATGAAATTAGGTTTTCATAAGCGAACCACGCATATAGAGTTTATTATCATGTCACTCGCAACCACCGATACCATCATATGACCTTTTATTCCTTTCTTTATGCATGTTGCTTATATATATATATATATATATATATATATATATATATATATATATATATATATATATATATATAACACATTGTTTCGTGTTTTCGTTTCTTATTTGTAAAATTCTCAGTGTTTATCGTTGTAGCATTGTGAATATGAGAGAGGGTGTTAGCATATATCATATATTTTATATTATGTTTTATCTCACATCTTATTTTCATTATTTGTTATTTGTTTTTATTAATATATAAATATAATTTTTTTATCTATTTTACAATAAAACATTTTTATTTATATTAAATGACATGTACAACCACAATCCCATAAATGCAAAATACAATGCTATAGAAAAGGTCAGGTTGAACATTTTAGGTACAAACTTTATACAAAATTCAGTTCTGGACATTTGATTCTTCGGATAGTTTTTCCGATTCTTGCTCTTTTCTGTCTTTATAATTAGATAATTATTTAAAAACCGAATAAAATTTAATTTTATTCTTTCGATTTTTAAAATTTCGTAACTATTTAAAAATCAAATAAAATTTAGTTTGGTTCGCTATAAATTTGGTTAAGTATTTGCAGCATATTTAATATTTTTTTTTGGAGGGAACCCGCAGCCGCTACTCAGAGTGCAATGAGTGCGCACAGGGTAAATCCTCAGTCTGGGGCGATAGTCTGCAAACCAACGTCAGGAGGTAAACCACTCAAGGTGACAGGCTCAGCCGAGAAAACAATGAGTGCGCACAGGGTAAATCCTCAGTCTGGGGCGATAGCCTGCAAACCAACGTCAGGAGGTAAACCACTCAAGGTGACAGGCTCAGCCGAGAAAACGTATGTAGAGAGACTCGAACTCATGACCTTTTGGTCATAAGAATGTCATACTCAACCAACACGGCTACCCCTTGGGAACATATTTAATGCCGTTTTAATTTGATGTTTTTGAGATAATTTAAATGACTCTGGATGTTTACAATTAAACTTAGTTACTTACCTAATTAACTCAACCCGGTGACAAACATAACCCATTAAAAAACCTATTTTATATGTGCAGTTAGTAATGGATATATTGGCATTAACCCCTTATATTCTTGGTCTCTTCTTTATTCGAAATAGTTGCACGATTTGACAGTACCATAAAAGTTACCATATAAATTTGTTTTGAGAGTTTTGTCCAAAATATTTTTTGGACATGTTTATATAATCGTCGTTAATTTTTTTTTTGTTTTATCATTTATGTGGTAACGAATCTTGAAAATAAATATTATAATTAATAAAATTAAATTAACTTACCCAATAAATTAAAACGACTAAAATTTTATAATATCTGATAAAAAATACTATTAGTTCTCCATGTTTACTATTTTAATTAACATAGTTTTTTTGTTCATTTTTATATAAAACTCATATCATTCGTTTTAAAAATTTGCAAATATAGTCTCCCACATATATAAACTATTTAAAAACTAAAACGTGATACTTAAATTCTAAGTTTTGTATCACTTTTGGTCCTCCAGAATATGCGAAAAGACTAGTCATACAAATTTGTAAAACTATATTGATACAAATGGTAAATATTGAGAACTAAAAGTGATTTTTAACCCATAATATCCCACGGATTCTTTATTTATTTTCCATCTGAATATTATATCGCTTTCTAAAGCTAAAATAAATAAATTAAGATCCTCACATATATGTGATAGCTAACCGACCAGCACTTTCTAACCTAACATTGCCAACTCTGATATTTGTCGTCCACACTCAACCAACTTTAGAAAAATTGGAGAGAGAGGATGAAGTTTATGGGCAAACATATCTTCCCGAGACAGATCATACTTTTCGCTTCTGGGTTAGTAGTGCTCAATTTTTATAGCTATTTTTTTGTATTAAATTATCGGTTCATATATACAATAATTTGCTGGAAACTAGGGTGTTGTTCCTGGCTTCGACAACATATGACGTGAACAGATCGATCAAGAACAACCAAACTCCTCCGTCCGAAGAACAAATACAAGCCCTTCGAGATTACATCAAATCTGTTCGTCGACCTTCTTGATTAACTGTCCACATCACCTTTTTGTTTTCGCGATGTGTAAGGTTTGATATTTTTGGATTTATAGTAAGATCCAGAAATAAATATTAGAATAAAAAATGTAACAGATTAAATCAAGTTAATTAAAAACATTATGATTATATATTTTTCTATATACAACTTTGTGATTTATTTGGAGAAAAATTTGATTAAATATGTTTAATAATTTAAATTTAAAGAAGCATAATAATCTATTGGTTTGAAAAGTAGGTATATTTTGATCAATTTTAAGATAATCGAGGAAAATGACCCTTGCTTCTCTCTAAAGAAACCTCCAAGAAAGGGTTTCAGTTTCTTGCTTAAGAAACTTTCTCTTTAGTTTTTATGGAATATTGTTCTTTAGATTAAGCTTGCAGAAGACCTTGTATAGTATTGGGCTGCGCTGTGTATGCAGGCGTCTGCCTGCAGTTCGGTTTGTGGAATCATGGAGGACGACTTGGCTGGTTTTCCACCTCTGAAGACTACGTCTGGCGTAGCTGCAACAGTCAAGAATGATGCTACGAAACGGTTGTATACTGATGTTGTATTACAGAAGGAAAAGTTTACAGAATATTGTTCTGATAGTGTATCAATGTTTGATGATTTCAATATCATCAAGTTCGCAGGAAGAGTAAGGTCTGATCTCAGGTCTAATTCAAGAACTACGCTTGTAGTTAAATTCAAGGATGGTATACCAAAAAGGCAGGTCTTTCAAGACTTTCTTGATTCGTTTAAGTTTAAAGGTGCCTTCACTTACGTCACAATTGACTCAAGACAAATTCTAGTTGAATTTTCGGTGTTAGAAGATGCAGGTAGGTTATGGGTTAAAAGTTTCTGGAAAGTTGAAGGAAGGATGATGAGGGTAATCAAGTGGTGTCCTCAAAGTTCAAGATCATTTGAATGTCCAGAAGTGCTACTGTGGGTAAGGTTCGAAAAAGTACCAGAATTCATGTATAACTGCTCTGTTATACATGCTCTGGCTTCATCTTTGGGTCATGTTCATCATGTGGTCATCCCTGAGATAAACAGAGCTAGTTGGAACGCTTGTTTTGCTCTAATAGAGATTGATATTTCAAGATTACTAAAAAGGAAGTTGCAAGTTCAGTTTGGAGAAGGTGATATGATTCACATTGCTGTTAGTTATAAAAATGCACCTGTCTATTGTAAGTCTTGCAACCACATAGGCCATGAGTCAGACAAATGCAATAAGAATGTATCGATGGATGCAAAGAAAGCTACTGATGTAAAGATAACAGATGAGAAAGCTGAACAAAGCCAAGATTCATTAAGAGAAGCAAGCAATTGCATTAATTTGAAAAAGACTGAAAGGGTCCAATCGTTTACACAAGTGTACAGGAGGAAGTTAAAGTCAATAATAACAAAGCCTATTACTACTGTATCTTGCCCCTCTACAAGTGTGGGGAGTCCAGTAAAGGAAAGCAATACATCAAAAAATGAACCTGATATTATAAGTGCACTGCAAAATCTGGAGGAAGAAGAAAATGGGTTGAACAACTTGCAGGCATCTCCTTGTAAAAGAAAGTCTGGCAGCTATAATGCTTCTCCAAGAATGAGCACAAATGAACCTGATCAAGATTTTGAAACTGTTATTTCAAAAAGATTAAAGTCAGCAAACAGAATTAGCAATTCAAAAAGATTGTCAATAAGCTCTCTAAACAAGAGAGAAAAGGGTCAACAACATTCTCTATCTGATAATGATTAATGTTATAAGCTGGAATGCGAGGGGAATTCATAACAATCCAACGATTGCAAGACTTAAATATATAATTAACAGTGAGAAAATCAAATTTATTGCGATACAAGAGCCAATGGCTAGGGCTGATAAGGTGGATCTGGTTGCTAGAAGACTGGGTTTTGACAATTATTTGGTTAACTCTTCTAATAAAATTTGGCTTTTCTGGCCAAATGACATTAGAATTGTTGTGGTTTTGGATCATGATCAATTCATGCATGTTCAAATATGCTATGCTAATTTTTCATGTTATTTTACGTCTGTCTATGCTAAAAACTTGAGATTGCAGAGGAAAGTATTATGGAGCCAGCTTAACTCTATTACCTGTGATAGTCCATGGATATTGGCAGGTGATTTCAACTCTACCAGGTGCCCTGATGACCAAATGCATTGCGTGAATTATGATGGAGGTAGTGCAGATGACTTCAACCAGTTCATAAGAGAATGTAATCTTGATGTTCCTAGGCACGTGGGATCTCGCTACACCTGGAGCAACAACAAAAACTGGAAGAGGTTAGATTGGGTGTTGGTAAACCAGAAAATGCTTAATGAGATAAGCATTCAGGTTTACCACATGGTCAGAACCTGCTCTGACCATGCACCCCTGTTAATTTCATTTTCTAATATAAATAGCAATATTCCTGTTAGAAAGAAAGGTGCATTCAAGTTCATCAATGCTTGGGCCAACCATTCTGAATTCATGACTTCTGTGAATCAGAACTGGACCAAGCACTGTAATGGAGAGGATTGCAACATATTTTGGTTCAAACTTAAAAGATTGAAAAAGTTTTTGAAAAGTTGGAACATAACTACTTTTGGGAATATTTTCAATAAGGTAAAGGAAGCTTCTATTGAGGTTGAGCAATGTGAAATGATGCATCAATCTCTTAAAGATAATGTCACTAAAGCTAACCTGTCAAAGGCCAACAGTGTACTTATACTTGCATTAAAAAACGAGGAAAGTTACTGGAAGCAAAAATGTTTCAACACATGGTTGAATGACTGTGATGGAAATACAAAGTTATATAATAGTTATGTTTCTAAGCAAAAGAAGAAAAATTTCATTATAGGTATAAAAGAAAATGAAAGGTGGCTTACTGATCAAAGTATGATTGAGTCATCTGCTGTGAACCATTTCAGAAATATCCTTTCTTTTGTGCCTGACACCAATAATGATAATAATGAGCAAGACTCTATTTTGAATAACATACCTAAACTCGTGTTAGACAGGGAAAATGATGACATTATTAGGCCTACAACTAGAGAGGAGGTTTGGAGTACTATATGTGGCATGAAGCAAAACAGTGCACCAGGCACAGATGGTTTCAATATCTTTTTTCTAAAGCAATGTTGGAATATTATCAATTATGACTTATGCAAAGCTATAAATGCATATTTAATTGGCAAATATATTCCCAGTGGGGTCTTTTCTACTGGGATTGTATTGGTGCCTAAAATGGCCAATCCTACCACTTGGAGTAACTATAGGCCTTTAAGCATGTGTACTATCTTAAATAGGCTGTTCTCTGCTCTTATTAACAACAGAATATCTAGTGTACTACCTAGAATAGTGTCTAGAGGCCAGGGGGCATTTGTAAAAGAGAGGCTAATACATGATAACATACTAATAATAAAGGAAATGCTACATCACATAAGGAGAAAGCCTTCTAAAGGCAATATGATTATACAGCTTGACATGACAAAGGCGTTTGACAGATTGTCTCACACCTTTGTCATAAAAGCTTTAAAGTGCTTTGGTTTTTCTGAAAACATTACCTCAATAATTTATAGTATGATTTCAAAGGTTATGCTATCTGTGCTTATAAATGGAGCTAGTTCAGGGTATTTCCCTCAAAAAACAGGTTTGAGACAAGGAGATCCTTTATCTCCTTGTCTCTTTATACTTGCAGAAGAAGCATTATTGAGGGGTTTGGAGAACCTATACATTTCTAATACTAATATGCAGTTTTATATAAAGTCAGGATTTACGTTACCTTGTATTGCTTTTGCAGACGATATTGTTGTGTTTACAAACAGCACTCCTACAGCAATAAAGGATTTGAGTAGCCTGCTCAACAAATACCAGCAAGAATCTGGTCAGTTGATAAATGTTGAGAAAACCAAAGTGATTATATCATCAAGATGCTCTAGTGCAAATGCTACAAGGATAAATACTACTATGGGATTCAAAGCAGAATATGCCCCATTCACCTATCTGGGGACCACCATTGCTGCTAACAACAAAGGAATGCACTTCTCTACTCTCTTAGCTAAAATCTATAATAAAATAAATGAATGGGACTTGAAGCACTTGTCTTTTAGTGGAAGATTATCACTAATTAGACATGTGCTCTATCCCATTATCTATTACAGAATGCAACATAGTATAATCCCTAAAAATATACTAAATAAAATTGGTCTTTGCCTGAATAAGTTTTTATGGAGGGCAAAAGTGAATGAAAATGCCATTCACTGGTCTGATTGGAATGGCATTTGTAAGCCTTTTGTGGAGGGAGGCTTAAACATTAAATTGCTATCAGACATTCAGTTGGCTTTTTCCTACAAACTTTGGTTCTATTTTAGGAAAGGGAAAACCCTTTGGACTGAATTAATGTCTAAATCTTATTGCAAGGATAGTCACCCTCTCAGTGCCAAGTGTAGTACTGGTGACTCTATTGTGTGGAAAGGGCTCTGTGCAATTAGGTATAGGGCTGACCAGTTTATCCACTGGAAAGTGGGAAGTGGCGACATTGACTATTGGAGGGATTCTTGGCACAGAATGCCTCCTATTGTATCTGATCAAAATTCTTGTTTTCTACCAGCAAAGGTTAAAACGTTTTGGAAAAATGGAACATGGGACTCCAATTTAATGTCCTTCCTTTCTCAAGAGAGACAACAACACATTCAATGTGTGAATGTCTGTCCTGAGAAGGAAGACATTATTGAATGGAGTCTCACATGTGACAAAAAATTTTGCACAAAAACAACCTGGGAAAATATCAGAAAAAACAGTAGTACTTCATATTTTTATAAAAAAATTTGGCATAGCTTCATTCCAGCTAAAATTTCTTTTCTTTGCTGGAGATTACTAAAGAAATTTGTTCCTACTGATGACATTATGATTAAAAAGCACTTCAACATTGTCTCTAAGTGTCAATTCTGTTCTAATAGTGAGGAATTAACTCATCTCTTTATAAACTGCAATTATGCTTGGCATCTATGGAACTATTATGGGCTTTTATTTAGAATACCAGTGAGGAGATTTATGACGCTTAGACATATGCTATCAGTTTGGTTTAAATCACACTATACTAAATTCCATGTTAACCAAATTGTCCCACAACTTATAGTTTGGACAGTTTGGTTTAACAGGAATCGCAGCAAGCATGATAAACCATTTGACAATTTCAAAAATGCAGTAAACAGAATTAATAGGCTTCTAAATGCAATTGATTCTAAACTTAGGTCTAAACACTGGCTAAATGTGGATGATGTAGGTGTAAAGTTGGGTGCAGTATCGATCAATAGGAGAAAGATCACTTACCAGGAGTGGAAGGCTCCACCGATGGGAAGACTCAAAATAAACACCGATGGAGCATGTAGCTTCACCGGCGAAGCCTCTGGAGGGTACATTGTCAGGGACCACTTGGGAAACTGTATTCAATGGGCCAGCTTCTTGTTTGGCAAGCTGACCCCCCTTCAAGCAGAAAGACGAGCGCTTATTGAGGCTCTGTTAGAGTGTAAAAGAAAGGATTGGCGACACACTGACCTGGAGACAGACTGCATGACTCTGGTGAGATGCATCAACTCAGAGTCTCATGAGCATGGAGTAGACATTTGCAGATCTCTTATCCTCCCCACGATGAAACTCTGCCACATTACCAGATCGGCAAATGTAGCAGCCGATTGGGTGTCGAGATGGGCTATTTTGGAGAAGAAGAGTAAAGTGTTTGGTGCTAATGAGTTGCCTAATCCATTGCTAGCTATAGTGGTGCTTGAAAGTATCGGAGTTGGCTATATCGATCCAGGTTAGGGATTTGAAAGATATCTGTGAGTAGTTGAAAGAGAGAAGCAAGGGGCTAGGGTTTCGAATGAAATTGAAAGGGATTAGGGTTTTTTCTTTTATTTCTGTGAAGCCTTTGGTAGGCCTATGTTTGATAGTTGTAGCCCATTGCCTTATGGATCAGTTATGTTTGCTGATTTGGGCCCTAAGCTGTAATCTTTCTTTATCAATATAAAGTAATTTTGCTGGAAAAAAAGAAAAAAAAAAGTAGGTATATTTATAGTCATTTAATTCTTATATTATTTTTTTGTGTGACACTTCAGTATATTTCTATTTATTATCTCTAGAACTCTGGATCTTAAATTCGTCGCCTACCTATCCTGTATTCAGTTTGGTTCATTCAACCATCATGCTAAAGTTTTCTCGCACATCAAGTTGAAGATTTGTATATCTAACTCTATAAAAATCTAGGAAATTGCTAAAAAAATGGCCAAAATTACTCCGCGAAATCGCTTACAATTTTTTTTAAAAAACTATTCCGTGAAGTTATTTTGTTCCTGGCTTCGACAACATATTTTTCTAACTTTGCTCTACCTTTTCTCTAAAAACATTATAAAATTTTTAACTATAATTATAACTTAAAATTAAAAATAACCTAAACTAAAATAAATTAAAACATATCTAAACCTAAAATTAAAATCTTACTTAAAATAAATAAACCTAACCTAAATTAAATAAACCTAAACTAAAACTAAATTAACCTAAACAAAACTAAAACAGAAACAAAAGTAAAACAAAAGATAAGAAGACTTACCTGCCTGCCGCACCGCACAACACAAAGAGCAGGAGCAGCCACACACCAGTAGCAGCACTCCAGCAAACCGAAATCTACCCTAAACCGGCCACTCTTCCACACTCACCGGCACCTATTACGACCACCACACAACTCATATAAACCGGAATCGTCACCAGAGAGTCTGGTCGGAGTAACAGGAAGCAACCGGAATCGAACAATCACTGTAAGTCCATTCCGTTGTTGTTAGATAGGTTAGTTAGGTTTAGATAGGTTTAATTAGGGTAGATCTGTTGAAAAAATTGATTTTTGGGCTGTTCGTAAGCCATGGCAGAAGCTGTTCTTCGCCACACGGGGGCGAAGAACAGCTTCCCTACACCATCCTGTGGCGTAGGGTTGGTTCCCTACGTCACATGGATGGCGTGGGCTTCTGGGTGTACGCCGAGATGGCGTAGGAAACCTGTCATACGCCACCACTGTGGCGTGGGTATGTAGACGTACGCCATCATTGTGGCGTACGTCTACATATCCACGCCACAGTGGTGGTGTATGGCAGCTCCGGTCACCGGAATGGTCCGGGACCGGTTTATTCTTGCTCTTTGGTGTGTGTTAGCCCACCTTATGCTATTATTTGTCTAAAAAAGGTACCAGCATGACAATTTGTGTTTTCGACGAAACCTGATACTTAGTACTTTTTTTTCAGGTGATGGATCACGGCGACGATGCACAGTCTGATGGCTCGTGGACGAGGAGGAAAAATAAGCGGAGTAGGGTACGTGACGCTGGTCAGCCAGTTTTACCTATCCAGATAGATGAGCTCCCTATAGTCTCCGGACTGCATGCGTCCGGATCGAGTTCAGCTTCTGCTTCCGCTTCCCGCGGACGACGCCATCCCCCACCAGCTACAGGGCAGCATAGAGCTCCTCCTCCGGCCAGATTGTCACCGCTGTTTGACAAGGCTTTCACCTCCCACACTGCATACCACATTTGGATGGGAGAGGTAATATCGAAATTCCAATTTTACATTTTATGAAGTTATTTTCTTTTGTCCTATGATAATGGGAACAAATCTTTTCAAGAGCGAGAGATGCGGCTGTATGCCCATTATCCTAGTCATCGAGCATGGAGTTTGGCTGCACAGACTAGGGTACGCGCTGTAGTTGACGCCACCCCCGTTCGGTCGTCTCATAGAGCCGTTCTATGAGATGCACACACACTCCAACATGACGGAGGTTTTCCTAGAGAGGTGGCATGCGAAGACCAATAGCTTCCATTTCGCTTTCGGAGAGATGACGATTACTCTGGACGACGTGCACACTATTTTGGGACTCCCAGTTGATGGTGAGCTTGCTGTGTTTCCCTATACTTCTGACAAGACTCTGGCCATGCACGAGTGCGCTGAAATGCTTATGGTGGATGATTTATTTTTCGTGACGGAGGTTGAGAAATGCAAGGGCGTTGGTTTGGGATTTAAATGGCTGCGGAGTAGGTTTAGTGGGCCCGAGTTCTGCGATGACAGCCCTGGTCTGAGTGATCTGATGGTGGATGCGGCTGCCCGCGCCTATATATTGCATATGTTCGGCACGATCATATTCCCCGACAAGAGCAACATGTACTCCAATTACAAGTATTTGTTTTTGTTGCGCGATTTGACTCCGGAGGGTGTTGGCAGGTACTCATGGGGTAGTGCTGTTCTCGCTTACTTGTACCACCATCTGGGTGAGGCCTCCCTGCACGACACGAGGACTATGGCTGGATGTATCTGTATGGTAGACACGTGGATACGGGATCATTTTGTCATGCTCCGGCCTGTTACTCGACGCACCTACACTGAGCGCGACCCCACTATTGGTAGATGGGATACTGCTGCAGCAGTATCTGACTCACGGACGAAGTTGAACCTTCGTATCTCCGTCAACAACCTGGAAGAGAGCGATATAAGTGTTAATCTTTAGTGATCCCAAAATTGATTTATTTTTGTGTTTATGTTCATATCCGTTTATATTGCATGTATTGTTTGATCCTTATCGTGCTATACGCGATCATTTCCCGTTCGAAGAGATATCGTGGTTTCGGGATGTCATATGCGGTGTGGAGCACTCTCAGGCATACTATCCAGAGCGAGTTCAGCGGCAGTTTGGCCGTGTCCAGCGGACTATCGCGCATCCTTTGTTAGACATGCAGTCGAAATCAAGGATAAAACCGAAGACGATGGCGTATGCATTCGATCCGGATGATTGGGAGCGGCGGGAGAGGAACATGTTGCATCGTGGTTTTTGAGGAGGGATGGTGACAGACGAGATGGATTCTTTTTGTGAGCCTGAGTACCTACTACTTCACCAGAGTATTAGCTGGTTCGACCTCGTCAACACCGCAATCTACTCGCTCGATGACTACGTCCACGAGGATCGAGAGGGAGCTATCATCCGACATTTGCGTGCTGGTATGCAGAGGATCTCGTTGTTTCCTGGAGTGAGCGAGTTTGATCATGATTTCGATCGTCTGGCTGGGGCTTATGACGATGTTTTTTCCACAGCCAGGAGGCTTGCATAGACATTATGATGTTTTTTCTGTTTGTATGATACTTTGATTCTGTTGTCGCTTACTTTGCTGGTTTGCTTGTTTTTTGGAACACGTACTATGGGTTTACTCTGTTTGAAATTAATGTTTCTGTAATTTGGCAATTGCTTAGATGTTTTGGTTGTTTTTAACATAATTTTTAACATAATTGAAACAGAGTTGAACATAATTTAAACACAATAGCAAACATAATTGAAATAGTAGTACTATATAAAACAACACACATTCTGGAGTTACTTAATTTAAACACAAACTACTAAACATAATAACTCGATGGCACAAACACGGAAATAGTGAAATGATCAGTCGTCGAAATCGTATCCCAAATTGTCATCCGAATCATCCCCCTCATTCATTGCCGCAATCCTATACTCCAGATACGCCACCATATCCCTACTGATGTAGTCTACTACCGTCATGTTCCAGACCAAAGGTGCTTCTATCTTAATCCTGGCTGGTTGAAAAAGTAGAGCAGTGAGTGGTTGGATGAAGTTGTACCTGGATTTGATTTTGTCATGACTTCGCACTTGAACGTCTCCTGATCCTAAATGCCCATAGTTGAAATACATCTGACATAGGAGGTGGTCGAAGAAAGCATCGCTACTATCTTCCCTCATTTGTCGGCGGACAACCTTCACCGCCTTGAGCATATGGTAGTCTTCATCAGCTGTAAACTCCATGTGTTCAAGTGTTTGTGTTTTTTTTCTTAAGTGGACTCTTTGTTTCTATTATGAATATTGTATTCTGTGACATGTTTATATAGTATAGTTATTTTTTTGCGGGAGTTTTTCTTAAGTGGACTCCTTCGCGGGAGTTTTTGGCTGGAGTTCTTGGCGGGAGTATTTGTGTTGGTGGGGATTAAACGTTGGCGGATTTTTTTTGGCGGGAGTTTTTGTGTTGGCGGGAGTTATTGTGTTGGTGGGTCCCGGTTGAATTTAATAATCTATGCAACTTCACAGAGTAATTTAGGCGTTCATCTGTATCGTTATCCTTCGTCCCCGTAACTGGATTACGTTATCCAAAAATGAATTTATCTATAATTTATCTAGTTGAACAGAAATTGGAACGTGAATACAATATATAATGAGTTTAGACAATACATAATCATTCAAACACAAAATTATGCCTAAAATTAAAGTAAAATAGTAGTTAAATTTAAAAAAAAATTGAAAAATAAAATAATTTTTTTTACTAAAGTTACCCTATTGCCGCCACACAACTGCGTAGGGATAGCCGTTTTTTCCAACGTGTGGCGGCAATAGGGTTAATTTTTTTTCCGCCTCTGTTCATTTGGGGCAGAGGCTTCAAAATTGTCTTCTACGCCAGGCGAATGGCGTAGGGGACGTTCGGCACGCCATCCGTTGGCGTGGGGAGCTCCAGTTACGCCAACGAATGGCGCGCGGAACGTCAGTTACGCCATTTGGCTGGCGAAAACTACTATGCCGAATTTAATAAGTCAAATTTTTTTTTAAAAAAAAAATTCATTAAAGGAAACGTGGTTAAAAGGGTACAACACATTGTTAGTTTACAAAAAAAAACAAAAACATAACCGAACACAAAATAAATTCGATTTTAAAATAAATTCAATCTTTGGTTAAGTCCACTATCGAATCATCATGTTCAACGGAGTGTGTCGGTGTGGGATTTTGCAGTTTTGAAAATACACGGACTCTATCTAGCAAAGGGATCGACCAAGAAATAGCGTCTTCTCTCGCCGATCTCATCCACGTAGGATCTATAGTCGGTATGGGTGACCCTTTAACCAACTCAACCTACAAATTTCCATTCAATATCAATGCGCGTTTACAAAATAAATGCTTAAATGCATTCGAAAGTTAAAGTTATTTACTCGCATGAACAAAATGGTTTTTATTGACGAATGCCACGCCGATCTCCTTTAAAGAACCATCGCTCGGCGGTGCATTTTTCACCAGTAGGTAAGTCGTACATCCACCGGGAGCGAGGCAATAGAAAACGCAATTGAATGTAGTCGCGACTAGTTTTCCGCAACTAGGCAAGGACATCCATTTTGCGTAAGGTGCATTATCTTTATTAAAAGTCAACCGGTTTATCTCCTTATCAACTTCGCTTTCATCGTCGTAATATGCAACCCGTTTATAAAACTCCTGATCGCTCTTTAGCTCGTGAACCAAGGCTTCTCTAACCATTAGCCATCCACTTTCGTTACCAACCATACCATGCGCGATGGCTCTAAAACCACAATTACCGTCGGGCATTACATTTGTAATTCTGCTTATGAAAGGACGCATATATTGAGGTATGTCTTTTGAAAATCTCGAGTCCAAAACATTTGGTAATCTAGTCGGGAATGGTTTAGCCGTGAATGACGGTATAGCCTTGATGTGGTTCGACGTATCCGGAGTGCCTAAACCAACGCATTGAACCCGTTTTGCTATATTTTTTGGGGGTTTTTCTCCGGAATTAGTCGGAGTATGTGCGGCAACCGTTCTTGCGGTGCTACCGAGAGTGCCGACCGGGGTTGCTATACTAGCGGCGGGTGTTACAACTCGTGGAGTTTCGGCACTATCGTGGGACTCAAACATTTCTTTTTTGACGTATTCGTGATACGAAGGATCCCTTTTCGTAGAATAATCACGTTGGACTTTGCTACCCTTAACGCGACCCCGACCCCGTCCACGACCACGACTTCCAACACGTCCGGGAGTTCTACCGCGGGTTTTAACCTTCTCGAGGGGTTTGCAAAGGAGTGTAGTCGAAGGATCCAAAAAAATTTGAAATTTTTTGAGCCAATGACTTTGTTCGTAAACATCAAACTCTTCAAGTTTCGCATTTAGATTTGCGAAATTAAATTTTACTTCTTCTTCACCGGTGAGTTTAACTCGCGGAACGATATCTAGTCTCTTCCAATGCTCATCTATAATCCGAGTAGGTACGTGGCCGTCCACTCTTCGGATTGCCTCAAGGTCGTGGGAACACGGCAAACCATGGATCGTACGATCGGTGCAAACGCACATAGATTTTTCACCGCCGCTTTTATCAACATAGTTATCGTATACTATCGCCAATGCAATAGGTGATACGTACCCCCGTAAAAATTTGAACGGTTTGAAATCTTGGAATTTGTGAATTAAACGGCACTTGCTAAGCTCCATCGATTCTTTAATAGTAGAATGTTGTATCGCTAACAAGCCATGCACTTTATCCCAAAACCCATCGAAATCCAATCGGCTAGACCCCACATATTTTTTCAATGTAGCATTCGAGCTTTCGGCCCTATTAGAGGTGTGGTTATTAAAATGCATGATCTTGTTAGTATAAGCGTGAACAAACCTCTCTTTATAAGGCGTAATCCACGAGTCAACCACATAATCCACCGTCTTATCTTGGTCTTTGAACATCAACCGCATCTTAGCCAACCTCTCGTTCATAACCTCAACGGTATCGGATGAAACAACGTCGTTCCAAGCCACCAAAAAACTTTTAGCCACATTTCCGTCTTCAAACATTTTTTTCGTTCTCCCGCTAACATTTTTGTTGATATGCCACTCGCATAACATTGTGACTAGCGCTAGGGAAAAATTTGTCGATGCTATTCATCAAGGCTAGTTCGCGGTTCATAACGATAACAAACGGTAATTCACAATCATTCTCCTCCATTACCGTTTTCAAGCATCCCAAAGACCATTCGTAGTTGTCTTGTTTTTCACTCACCATAAACGTGAAACCAATGCAAAACGTTTTGTTGGTCGATGTTACCCCGACTACTTCGAACAAAGGCATCCCGTAACGAATAACTTTATATGTGCTATCCATGATTAGCAAGCGTGGGAAGGTCCGTAGTAAGTCAATACTAAGCGGATGTGCGAAAAACAAATTGGTTATGACGTTAGAACCGTCATTCCCCGTCCGTGTCCAATACTTGTACTTGTGCAATTGTAATTTAACTAACAAGCATTGCATTTGTGATCGACCGCCGTTTTCAGCCATCCTCGTTCTTTGACGGTGATTGTAAACGTGACGGATATTTGAAGCATTCTCCGGATTGGCCTTTTTCAAAGCACCAAATATTTGTCGCGGACTTGTCCCGTTCACGTCAAAAGATCAACGAGCTCTTTTTCCTTACGATTTAACTTGGACCATTGCAAATGTCCTTCGGCATACTTGATCGGTTCGTGGTTGTGCTTCCCGGAAAGGACACTAAGAGCCCATTTATCGTCTCTTTTTAACGGATTACCCACCAAATGAAAAAGGCAATTTATTTTTTTGCTACCGGTGGCCTTACGCTTACGATCGCACTCTTTAACGGCCGACTTGAAAATTCCGGCTCGCTCGCACCGACAATCCACTCTCGGTGTTCTCCCCCTCTTCCCTACCTCCTTCGATGCTACGTTTATCGAAAAACCCAACATTTTCCCCCTAAGTTTTACCCACTCGGTCATCGACTCTAAGCTATACTCGTCGTGAGTGGTGAAATGGTGAGCGTAGTCCGAAACAAGCGAAATATCGCATTCGTTCACCTCCTGCAATACGTAAGAAGTAGAAAAACAAATTAAACCGGCATTCCGGATAAGGGAAGCATATTTCGCCATCCCATAGGCGTATGGCACCTTCCCATCGCCACCCACTGGCGTGGGAGACAGACAGGACGCCACACGTGTGGCGTACGGAGGGTCCCACATGCCAACCGATGGCGAAGGGAAGGTGCCATACGCCTATGGGATGGCGTACGGCCTGTCGTCCACGCCGGAGGGTGGCGACGAACACCATATACGGGATTTTTCACAAAATCTATTTTTTGGCGAAAATGAAAGAGGGAAATGCAATGTACCTCGTCGGCGACCATGCTGCTTTGCGTGGGAAGTACTTCCGACTCCTTTCCGTCCATGTTGTAAAGGTTTTGAATTTTTTTTAAAAATGGGTTTTGTTGGTTGTTGAGTTTCTATTTTTAGTAGGTTTGGAGAAGATGAAGTTTGAAATTATGTTTGGAGTAGTTTGGTTCTCTTCAATGGCATCACTTGTAAATATTTAGACTTCAAAGGGTTTTTTAGGTTTTTTGCCTAGTGACATTTTTGTAAATATTGAAAATCAGAAACATGCGACTTCGCAGAGTAGTTTTGACCGTTTTTTTAGCAATTCCCAAAAATCTATAACAATTCCCAAATATCTATTGTATGTTCATCGATAACCTGTCATTCGCTTTTGATTGCTTTTGTTTATGCTGACATCTAGTTTATCAATGTAACGTGTTTAGCTAACTGGTGCCCTCAACACATTTAATAAGCTATTTTTCGATGAATCAATGTATTTTTTGGGACTAGAAGTCTAGAATAATTAACAAAATTTATATCATATTTATAAATAGAAATACCATTTCACTCAATAATATATATTCCGTTTTAATTTAAATAAAAGAAAATTACATACTACACTTTACTGTTATATTAGAAAAGTAATTACTTTATTTAAGAATTAATAATAAAATAATTTAAATACTTCAGTTTTTAGATTTAAATATATATATGATTTTAGACACTACATTTTTGAAATTTAAAAATAAAAATGATTTAAAAATATATTTTTAAAATTGACGAAACAATATTTTATTTCTTTATAAAAGATCATTTTTTTATTCAAATTAAAAATAGAAGTGATTTAAAAACAGCCATTTTGATTTTTTTAAAACAAGTTTTTTTTAAAGAATATATAAAAAAAATAAAGGTTTATTTTTAAAAATATTATATAAAACTGATTTTCAAAAATAATTTAGAAACTGATTTATTTAATTTGTATTTAGAAATTCCAAAATAAGACTGACTTAAAACTAATTTAATAAAAATTATTTAAAATATGTTTTCAAAATTTTGTTTTGAAATTCAAAAATAAATTAACTATAATATATTAATACTTAATTAGTATTTAACAATAAAAATAAAAAATGATTTAACAATAATTAAAAATTCTTAAATTTAATAAATAATATATTAGTACTTAATTAAATAAAATATTAATATACCGTTAGCCAAATTCATATTTAAAAAGGTAGTTATGTCCATAAAAAAATATAATAATATCATTATTACTACATTTAAAATTACCCTAATAACTAATATAAAACAAAGTATTAAATGATCACTAAGTGATGTAACTATTATATTTATATCAAGTTCATTAACCAATTATAACGGTTGTTAAATTTTAGAAAAAATTAATATTCATACTCAAGTATCGTTCTTTTGTATAAATGTGTTATTAACGGGAATTCATTAAATATAATAATTTTTAATAGAACTATACACCAATTTTTTAATTTTTGTTTTTTTAGTAAAAAAATAAGTTAGGATTAACTTTATTAATATCCGTATCCATTCCTTAAACGACTATTATGTAAGAATGCACGGAGTATTTGCTTACATCAACAAATTTAATTTTTTAATAATAACGGTTGAAATTTTTTTAATATTTAACTTTTTTATTGTTATTCTAAATTTAAAATATTATTACATATAAAATAAATTAAATTTATATCACATACATATATATTTTCAATGAACCGGTTGAGGCCAGCAGTATCGGCAAAGCCAGTGCCGATTATATGAAGACGGGACATCGGATTGGAAGAGCAGTTGTTTAGCAAAGATATGAACCCGCTATTTGAATTTATTAGAATATTCAGTGTATTAATGTTAGAATATTCATTGTATTAAGTTTCCTTGTATAGGCCTCTAAGTTCTTTATATATTGAGAGCTTTATTTGGGTTTCCATTATAAAAAAAAGAGTTCAATACAAAAAGGAACACTTTATAATAAAACACAAAACTAGCCGCTTTCAGGGAATGTACAATTTCATGTTCTGTCCCTAATCATTCTGCATTTGATTGTTTCTCTTTTAACAGAATCAAATAACTTCTCGGATGCTAAGCTCAGGATATATTATTGATGAGACATTTAAAACAGGTACTAAAAAGTCGTTGGCTTGTTCACGGGAGAGATTTTTCGGTTCTTTTTACCTCTTTTCCTCTTTTATTTTATAAGGAGATATCTTAATTTTAAAAAGATTACAATTTAGAGAGATTCCCATACAAGTTTTAATATTAGTTCAGAATCAACATTTGATACCATATAGGATGATTATCCAAATTTGGTATCAAGCATCTAGCAAAATACTATAATACCCTTCTTTGAATATTATCAAGTAACTTCTATCAAAACATAAATTTGTTTTTCTTGTTTTTTTAAAAAAATTCGTATATTTTATTTTATAATTCCAAAAATAAAACCAAATCTTTTGGAGAAAAAACTAAAATTGTTAAAAAAAAATTAGGTTAATACGGTTAAAAATTTTAAATGAATAATTAGCGATTTTAGTCCTTTTAAAACTGCTAATTAGTTGTACCAAAAAAATCCAAAATATCAATATTGTGGTGTCTGTCCCAAAAAATCTAAAACCGTATTTCACTTTACTAAAGGTATTTTAGTTAAAATTATAACATAACTAATCAGAATTAACCCTTGTTTAAAAAGTTATGAAAAGATAACTTCAATTAGTTCATCTAAAAAAGAATTGGACGGGATATCTAAATATACTTTTTTTATGAGTTTGTCATAACACCTGTTTCATTTATAATCTGAAGTTTATAGTGAGGGCCATAAGAAAGATGTGAAAGAACAGAGCAAACATATTTGAAGACGGTTTTATCTTTCAAGTGAATTAGTTGTCGTAGAACGGTCAATGCAGGTTTCATGGTGCCTGTATTTGCAATTGAGGAAGATCTTGCCCGGCAAGATAACCTCTTAACACTGCAATTTTAATACACTTTTTCATAAATACTATAAATATTTGGTGAACAAAACATATATATATATATAATCGCCGTATCATGAGTGAACTTATCTCTTTTTGTGAGGTTTACCGCTATATATTCATAAGAAAGCTCTAAGTCCAAACATAATTAATCACATATCAATAGTAAACTAATAATTAAAAAAAAAACTTGATTAGAACCTTTAAGTTAGCCGACCGAAGTGAACTCGCCATGAGCAAGAACTTTACCAAAGCGAAGTACAAAATTAACTTCAAATTGAATACCTACATCCAAAATTTGAGATTAAACAGCGTAAAACAAAATGGTTTCTCTGTTTCCGTAGAAATACTAAACGATCGAAAAAAATAAAGTACCTTTGCCGGCGGTGTTATCGGTGGGCATGATCGATCAGTGAAAACTGAGAAGACAGATTTGATAAAAAACCATTATAATGGAAAGGTGGACTCGACCTAATTAGGCTATTTAAGATAAAAAAGATGTTTTGAAGTTATTTAATTAATTTGGTACTATAAATTATTAATGGTTTGTTGTTTAGTTTCTTTAGATAGACTTAATTAGTATTACCATCTAATTTTTTACGCTTAATAGAAATAACCCTACAATTTATTAATTTTGAAAATATTCTTCTGGTTATTGTAACTTTGACGTGAAAAGACAAAAATTAGGTAAGGCATGGCATACTTTTACATGTATCCTTTTTATCACTAATAAGAGGGTTTGGCTAAATTAGTTCATTTTCCCAATTTTAAGTAGCCCTATTATTTTACCTAAAATACCTTTTAATTTTCACTAAGTCATAACTCTAAACTAATCATCCCCAAAACCAAAAGAGAACAGTCCCATTTTTCTTCTATTCTTCTTCAAACCTCCAAAACACCAAACTCAAATTAGCTCCAACTTCAACTCCTTTTCTCGTTCCACAACATCTCTACTAGATTCACACTCAGTCAAGAACAAGAATGAGAAAAGGAAGAGTTAACATCTCTAAATTTTGTTTTGTTGATTTTTCTTTTAGATTTGTGTTAGTTTATAGTGAAATACATGTTTATATTGGTGTTTATGGTAGTATAGTGATGTTAGGAATGTTTTGTTGTGGCTGATTCGGTGTTTTAGAGGTAGATTTAGGAATCGGTTCGAGGTCCTTCAATGGTGGAAAATTTCTGGTTCGCGGTTACCCGCCGGGTGAAAAGTAGTCCCAACGGCGGGCAATATTTTTTTTTTCAGGTTTCGTTTTTACCCCGTCGGGTGAAAAGTAATCCCACCGGCGGGGAATGTATTTTTTTTGTAGGTTTCGAAAAAAATAGTCTCACCTTTTGAATTCATCCTTCAATGATTTGGTTTTTACAAAAAAAAATTGTTGGGTTTCGGAGATTTGGAGTTTTCTTGTGATTTTTGGAATTTTTGCGTTGGAGTTTCTGATTTTGTTGAGTATAAGAGGGTTGTAGGAGAAGTAATTTTGTGTGTTTTTTTGGAGCTTTTGATTTTGTTGAGTATAAGAAAGTCGTAGGAGAATTAATTTTGTGTTTTTCTATTTTGGGTTAACTATACCCACAACTCACTAAAAGACAAAATTAAAGATTCTTGGTCAGGCAAACCTGTCTTTGATTATTTATTAAAAAAGATTCTCTACCGTTTGAGAATGGTTAACAAAATTTCGACCTTAATTTAGCCAAACCCGTAATAAAATTATAATCTTTTTACTAACAAAACCTTACAAAAAGTTAAAACCCGAATAGTGTTGTCCTCTTGAAGTTCCAATGTCACGAATGAAAGTTTCAGTGACACACAGAATTTGAAACATATACTGTATACAGTATACGTATGGCTGAGTCAGGCTGACACTAATTGACTTGAACCAGAGCTGTGGAATAGAGATTGAAAAGTATGAAAACAAACTACCATAATGCTTCTCCAAGAATGAGCACAAATGAACCTGATCAAGATTTTGAAACTGTTATTTCAAAAAGATTAAAGTCAGCAAACAGAATTAGCAATTCAAAAAGATTGTCAATAAGCTCTCTAAACAAGAGAGAAAAGGGTCAACAACATTCTCTATCTGATAATGATTAATGTTATAAGCTGGAATGCGAGGGGAATTCATAACAATCCAACGATTGCAAGACTTAAATATATAATTAACAGTGAGAAAATCAAATTTATTGCGATACAAGAGCCAATGGCTAGGGCTGATAAGGTGGATCTGGTTGCTAGAAGACTGGGTTTTGACAATTATTTGGTTAACTCTTCTAATAAAATTTGGCTTTTCTGGCCAAATGACATTAGAATTGTTGTGGTTTTGGATCATGATCAATTCATGCATGTTCAAATATGCTATGCTAATTTTTCATGTTATTTTACGTCTGTCTATGCTAAAAACTTGAGATTGCAGAGGAAAGTATTATGGAGCCAGCTTAACTCTATTACCTGTGATAGTCCATGGATATTGGCAGGTGATTTCAACTCTACCAGGTGCCCTGATGACCAAATGCATTGCGTGAATTATGATGGAGGTAGTGCAGATGACTTCAACCAGTTCATAAGAGAATGTAATCTTGATGTTCCTAGGCACGTGGGATCTCGCTACACCTGGAGCAACAACAAAAACTGGAAGAGGTTAGATTGGGTGTTGGTAAACCAGAAAATGCTTAATGAGATAAGCATTCAGGTTTACCACATGGTCAGAACCTGCTCTGACCATGCACCCCTGTTAATTTCATTTTCTAATATAAATAGCAATATTCCTGTTAGAAAGAAAGGTGCATTCAAGTTCATCAATGCTTGGGCCAACCATTCTGAATTCATGACTTCTGTGAATCAGAACTGGACCAAGCACTGTAATGGAGAGGATTGCAACATATTTTGGTTCAAACTTAAAAGATTGAAAAAGTTTTTGAAAAGTTGGAACATAACTACTTTTGGGAATATTTTCAATAAGGTAAAGGAAGCTTCTATTGAGGTTGAGCAATGTGAAATGATGCATCAATCTCTTAAAGATAATGTCACTAAAGCTAACCTGTCAAAGGCCAACAGTGTACTTATACTTGCATTAAAAAATGAGGAAAGTTACTGGAAGCAAAAATGTTTCAACACATGGTTGAATGACTGTGATGGAAATACAAAGTTATATAATAGTTATGTTTCTAAGCAAAAGAAGAAAAATTTCATTATAGGTATAAAAGAAAATGAAAGGTGGCTTACTGATCAAAGTATGATTGAGTCATCTGCTGTGAACCATTTCAGAAATATCCTTTCTTTTGTGCCTGACACCAATAATGATAATAATGAGCAAGACTCTATTTTGAATAACATACCTAAACTCGTGTTAGACAGGGAAAATGATGACATTATTAGGCCTACAACTAGAGAGGAGGTTTGGAGTACTATATGTGGCATGAAGCAAAACAGTGCACCAGGCACAGATGGTTTCAATATCTTTTTTCTAAAGCAATGTTGGAATATTATCAATTATGACTTATGCAAAGCTATAAATGCATATTTAATTGGCAAATATATTCCCAGTGGGGTCTTTTCTACTGGGATTGTATTGGTGCCTAAAATGGCCAATCCTACCACTTGGAGTAACTATAGGCCTTTAAGCATGTGTACTATCTTAAATAGGCTGTTCTCTGCTCTTATTAACAACAGAATATCTAGTGTACTACCTAGAATAGTGTCTAGAGGCCAGGGGGCATTTGTAAAAGAGAGGCTAATACATGATAACATACTAATAATAAAGGAAATGCTACATCACATAAGGAGAAAGCCTTCTAAAGGCAATATGATTATACAGCTTGACATGACAAAGGCGTTTGACAGATTGTCTCACACCTTTGTCATAAAAGCTTTAAAGTGCTTTGGTTTTTCTGAAAACATTACCTCAATAATTTATAGTATGATTTCAAAGGTTATGCTATCTGTGCTTATAAATGGAGCTAGTTCATGGTATTTCCCTCAAAAAACAGGTTTGAGACAAGGAGATCCTTTATCTCCTTGTCTCTTTATACTTGCAGAAGAAGCATTATTGAGGGGTTTGGAGAACCTATACATTTCTAATACTAATATGCAGTTTTATATAAAGTCAGGATTTACGTTACCTTGTATTGCTTTTGCAGACGATATTGTTGTGTTTACAAACAGCACTCCTACAGCAATAAAGGATTTGAGTAGCCTGCTCAACAAATACCAGCAAGAATCTGGTCAGTTGATAAATGTTGAGAAAACCAAAGTGATTATATCATCAAGATGCTCTAGTGCAAATGCTACAAGGATAAATACTACTATGGGATTCAAAGCAGAATATGCCCCATTCACCTATCTGGGGACCACCATTGCTGCTAACAACAAAGGAATGCACTTCTCTACTCTCTTAGCTAAAATCTATAATAAAATAAATGAATGGGACTTGAAGCACTTGTCTTTTAGTGGAAGATTATCACTAATTAGACATGTGCTCTATCCCATTATCTATTACAGAATGCAACATAGTATAATCCCTAAAAATATACTAAATAAAATTGGTCTTTGCCTGAATAAGTTTTTATGGAGGGCAAAAGTGAATGAAAATGCCATTCACTGGTCTGATTGGAATGGAATTTGTAAGCCTTTTGTGGAGGGAGGCTTAAACATTAAATTGCTATCAGACATTCAGTTGGCTTTTTCCTACAAACTTTGGTTCTATTTTAGGAAAGGGAAAACCCTTTGGACTGAATTAATGTCTAAATCTTATTGCAAGGATAGTCACCCTCTCAGTGCCAAGTGTAGTACTGGTGACTCTATTGTGTGGAAAGGGCTCTGTGCAATTAGGTATAGGGCTGACCAGTTTATCCACTGGAAAGTGGGAAGTGGCGACATTGACTATTGGAGGGATTCTTGGCACAGAATGCCTCCTATTGTATCTGATCAAAATTCTTGTTTTCTACCAGCAAAGGTTAAAACGTTTTGGAAAAATGGAACATGGGACTCCAATTTAATGTCCTTCCTTTCTCAAGAGAGACAACAACACATTCAATGTGTGAATGTCTGTCCTGAGAAGGAAGACATTATTGAATGGAGTCTCACATGTGACAAAAAATTTTGCACAAAAACAACCTGGGAAAATATCAGAAAAAACAGTAGTACTTCATATTTTTATAAAAAAATTTGGCATAGCTTCATTCCAGCTAAAATTTCTTTTCTTTGCTGGAGATTACTAAAGAAATTTGTTCCTACTGATGACATTATGATTAAAAAGCACTTCAACATTGTCTCTAAGTGTCAATTCTGTTCTAATAGTGAGGAATTAACTCATCTCTTTATAAACTGCAATTATGCTTGGCATCTATGGAACTATTATGGGCTTTTATTTAGAATACCAGTGAGGAGATTTATGACGCTTAGACATATGCTATCAGTTTGGTTTAAATCACACTATACTAAATTCCATGTTAACCAAATTGTCCCACAACTTATAGTTTGGACAGTTTGGTTTAACAGGAATCGCAGCAAGCATGATAAACCATTTGACAATTTCAAAAATGCAGTAAACAGAATTAATAGGCTTCTAAATGCAATTGATTCTAAACTTAGGTCTAAACACTGGCTAAATGTGGATGATGTAGGTGTAAAGTTGGGTGCAGTATCGATCAATAGGAGAAAGATCACTTACCAGGAGTGGAAGGCTCCACCGATGGGAAGACTCAAAATAAACACCGATGGAGCATGTAGCTTCACCGGCGAAGCCTCTGGAGGGTACATTGTCAGGGACCACTTGGGAAACTGTATTCAATGGGCCAGCTTCTTGTTTGGCAAGCTGACCCCCCTTCAAGCAGAAAGACGAGCGCTTATTGAGGCTCTGTTAGAGTGTAAAAGAAAGGATTGGCGACACACTGACCTGGAGACAGACTGCATGACTCTGGTGAGATGCATCAACTCAGAGTCTCATGAGCATGGAGTAGACATTTGCAGATCTCTTATCCTCCCCACGATGAAACTCTGCCACATTACCAGATCGGCAAATGTAGCAGCCGATTGGGTGTCGAGATGGGCTATTTTGGAGAAGAAGAGTAAAGTGTTTGGTGCTAATGAGTTGCCTAATCCATTGCTAGCTATAGTGGTGCTTGAAAGTATCGGAGTTGGCTATATCGATCCAGGTTAGGGATTTGAAAGATATCTGTGAGTAGTTGAAAGAGAGAAGCAAGGGGCTAGGGTTTCGAATGAAATTGAAAGGGATTAGGGTTTTTTCTTTTATTTCTATGAAGCCTTTGGTAGGCCTATGTTTGATAGTTGTAGCCCATTGCCTTATGGATCAGTTATGTTTGCTGATTTGGGCCCTAAGCTGTAATCTTTCTTTATCAATATAAAGTAATTTTGCTGGAAAAAAAGAAAAAAAAAAGTAGGTATATTTTGTGAAATAGGATGAGCCACAATTACTGTTTCTTTTGATAGTCATTTAATTCTTATATTATTTTTTTGTGTGACACTTCAGTATATTTCTATTTATTATCTCTAGAACTCTGGATCTTAAATTCGTCGCCTACCTATCCTGTATTCAGTTTGGTTCATTCAACCATCATGCTAAAGTTTTCTCGCACATCAAGTTGAAGATTTGTATATCTAACTCTATAAAAATCTAGGAAATTGCTAAAAAAATGGCCAAAATTACTCCGCGAAATCGCTTACAATTTTTTTTAAAAAACTATTCCGTGAAGTTATTTTGTTCCTGGCTTCGACAACATATTTTTCTAACTTTGCTCTACCTTTTCTCTAAAAACATTATAAAATTTTTAACTATAATTATAACTTAAAATTAAAAATAACCTAAACTAAAATAAATTAAAACATATCTAAACCTAAAATTAAAATCTTACTTAAAATAAATAAACCTAACCTAAATTAAATAAACCTAAACTAAAACTAAATTAACCTAAACAAAACTAAAACAGAAACAAAAGTAAAACAAAAGATAAGAAGACTTACCTGCCTGCCGCACCGCACAACACAAAGAGCAGGAGCAGCCACACACCAGTAGCAGCACTCCAGCAAACCGAAATCTACCCTAAACCGGCCACTCTTCCACACTCACCGGCACCTATTACGACCACCACACAACTCATATAAACCGGAATCGTCACCAGAGAGTCTGGTCGGAGTAACAGGAAGCAACCGGAATCGAACAATCACTGTAAGTCCATTCCGTTGTTGTTAGATAGGTTAGTTAGGTTTAGATAGGTTTAATTAGGGTAGATCTGTTGAAAAAATTGATTTTTGGGCTGTTCGTAAGCCATGGCAGAAGCTGTTCTTCGCCACACGGGGGCGAAGAACAGCTTCCCTACACCATCCTGTGGCGTAGGGTTGGTTCCCTACGTCACATGGATGGCGTGGGCTTCTGGGTGTACGCCGAGATGGCGTAGGAAACCTGTCATACGCCACCACTGTGGCGTGGGTATGTAGACGTACGCCATCATTGTGGCGTACGTCTACATATCCACGCCACAGTGGTGGTGTATGGCAGCTCCGGTCACCGGAATGGTCCGGGACCGGTTTATTCTTGCTCTTTGGTGTGTGTTAGCCCACCTTATGCTATTATTTGTCTAAAAAAGGTACCAGCATGACAATTTGTGTTTTCGACGAAACCTGATACTTAGTACTTTTTTTTTCAGGTGATGGATCACGGCGACGATGCACAGTCTGATGGCTCGTGGACGAGGAGGAAAAATAAGCGGAGTAGGGTACGTGACGCTGGTCAGCCAGTTTTACCTATCCAGATAGATGAGCTCCCTATAGTCTCCGGACTGCATGCGTCCGGATCGAGTTCAGCTTCTGCTTCCGCTTCCCGCGGACGACGCCATCCCCCACCAGCTACAGGGCAGCATAGAGCTCCTCCTCCGGCCAGATTGTCACCGCTGTTTGACAAGGCTTTCACCTCCCACACTGCATACCACATTTGGATGGGAGAGGTAATATCGAAATTCCAATTTTACATTTTATGAAGTTATTTTCTTTTGTCCTATGATAATGGGAACAAATCTTTTCAAGAGCGAGAGATGCGGCTGTATGCCCATTATCCTAGTCATCGAGCATGGAGTTTGGCTGCACAGACTAGGGTACGCGCTGTAGTTGACGCCACCCCGTTCGGTCGTCTCATAGAGCCGTTCTATGAGATGCACACACACTCCAACATGACGGAGGTTTTCCTAGAGAGGTGGCATGCGAAGACCAATAGCTTCCATTTCGCTTTCGGAGAGATGACGATTACTCTGGACGACGTGCACACTATTTTGGGACTCCCAGTTGATGGTGAGCTTGCTGTGTTTCCCTATACTTCTGACAAGACTCTGGCCATGCACGAGTGCGCTGAAATGCTTATGGTGGATGATTTATTTTTCGTGACGGAGGTTGAGAAATGCAAGGGCGTTGGTTTGGGATTTAAATGGCTGCGGAGTAGGTTTAGTGGGCCCGAGTTCTGCGATGACAGCCCTGGTCTGAGTGATCTGATGGTGGATGCGGCTGCCCGCGCCTATATATTGCATATGTTCGGCACGATCATATTCCCCGACAAGAGCAACATGTACTCCAATTACAAGTATTTGTTTTTGTTGCGCGATTTGACTCCGGAGGGTGTTGGCAGGTACTCATGGGTTAGTGCTGTTCTCGCTTACTTGTACCACCATCTGGGTGAGGCCTCCCTGCACGACACGAGGACTATGGCTGGATGTATCTGTATGGTAGACACGTGGATACGGGATCATTTTGTCATGCTCCGGCCTGTTACTCGACGCACCTACACTGAGCGCGACCCCACTATTGGTAGATGGGATACTGCTGCAGCAGTATCTGACTCACGGACGAAGTTGAACCTTCGTATCTCCGTCAACAACCTGGAAGAGAGCGATATAAGTGTTAATCTTTAGTGATCCCAAAATTGATTTATTTTTGTGTTTATGTTCATATCCGTTTATATTGCATGTATTGTTTGATCCTTATCGTGCTATACGCGATCATTTCCCGTTCGAAGAGATATCGTGGTTTCGGGATGTCATATGCGGTGTGGAGCACTCTCAGGCATACTATCCAGAGCGAGTTCAGCGGCAGTTTGGCCGTGTCCAGCGGACTATCGCGCATCCTTTGTTAGACATGCAGTCGAAATCAAGGATAAAACCGAAGACGATGGCGTATGCATTCGATCCGGATGATTGGGAGCGGCGGGAGAGGAACATGTTGCATCGTGGTTTTTGAGGAGGGATGGTGACAGACGAGATGGATTCTTTTTGTGAGCCTGAGTACCTACTACTTCACCAGAGTATTAGCTGGTTCGACCTCGTCAACACCGCAATCTACTCGCTCGATGACTACGTCCACGAGGATCGAGAGGGAGCTATCATCCGACATTTGCGTGCTGGTATGCAGAGGATCTCGTTGTTTCCTGGAGTGAGCGAGTTTGATCATGATTTCGATCGTCTGGCTGGGGCTTATGACGATGTTTTTTCCACAGCCAGGAGGCTTGCATAGACATTATGATGTTTTTTCTGTTTGTATGATACTTTGATTCTGTTGTCGCTTACTTTGCTGGTTTGCTTGTTTTTTGGAACACGTACTATGGGTTTACTCTGTTTGAAATTAATGTTTCTGTAATTTGGCAATTGCTTAGATGTTTTGGTTGTTTTTAACATAATTTTTAACATAATTGAAACAGAGTTGAACATAATTTAAACACAATAGCAAACATAATTGAAATAGTAGTACTATATAAAACAACACACATTCTGGAGTTACTTAATTTAAACACAAACTACTAAACATAATAACTCGATGGCACAAACACGGAAATAGTGAAATGATCAGTCGTCGAAATCGTATCCCAAATTGTCATCCGAATCATCCCCCTCATTCATTGCCGCAATCCTATACTCCAGATACGCCACCATATCCCTACTGATGTAGTCTACTACCGTCATGTTCCAGACCAAAGGTGCTTCTATCTTAATCCTGGCTGGTTGAAAAAGTAGAGCAGTGAGTGGTTGGATGAAGTTGTACCTGGATTTGATTTTGTCATGACTTCGCACTTGAACGTCTCCTGATCCTAAATGCCCATAGTTGAAATACATCTGACATAGGAGGTGGTCGAAGAAAGCATCGCTACTATCTTCCCTCATTTGTCGGCGGACAACCTTCACCGCCTTGAGCATATGGTAGTCTTCATCAGCTGTAAACTCCATGTGTTCAAGTGTTTGTGTTTTTTTTCTTAAGTGGACTCTTTGTTTCTATTATGAATATTGTATTCTGTGACATGTTTATATAGTATAGTTATTTTTTTGCGGGAGTTTTTCTTAAGTGGACTCCTTCGCGGGAGTTTTTGGCTGGAGTTCTTGGCGGGAGTATTTGTGTTGGTGGGGATTAAACGTTGGCGGATTTTTTTTGGCGGGAGTTTTTGTGTTGGCGGGAGTTATTGTGTTGGTGGGTCCCGGTTGAATTTAATAATCTATGCAACTTCACAGAGTAATTTAGGCGTTCATCTGTATCGTTATCCTTCGTCCCCGTAACTGGATTACGTTATCCAAAAATGAATTTATCTATAATTTATCTAGTTGAACAGAAATTGGAACGTGAATACAATATATAATGAGTTTAGACAATACATAATCATTCAAACACAAAATTATGCCTAAAATTAAAGTAAAATAGTAGTTAAATTTAAAAAAAAATTGAAAAATAAAATAATTTTTTTTACTAAAGTTACCCTATTGCCGCCACACAACTGCGTAGGGATAGCCGTTTTTTCCAACGTGTGGCGGCAATAGGGTTAATTTTTTTTCCGCCTCTGTTCATTTGGGGCAGAGGCTTCAAAATTGTCTTCTACGCCAGGCGAATGGCGTAGGGGACGTTCGGCACGCCATCCGTTGGCGTGGGGAGCTCCAGTTACGCCAACGAATGGCGCGCGGAACGTCAGTTACGCCATTTGGCTGGCGAAAACTACTATGCCGAATTTAATAAGTCAAATTTTTTTTTAAAAAAAAAATTCATTAAAGGAAACGTGGTTAAAAGGGTACAACACATTGTTAGTTTACAAAAAAAAAACAAAAACATAACCGAACACAAAATAAATTCGATTTTAAAATAAATTCAATCTTTGGTTAAGTCCACTATCGAATCATCATGTTCAACGGAGTGTGTCGGTGTGGGATTTTGCAGTTTTGAAAATACACGGACTCTATCTAGCAAAGGGATCGACCAAGAAATAGCGTCTTCTCTCGCCGATCTCATCCACGTAGGATCTATAGTCGGTATGGGTGACCCTTTAACCAACTCAACCTACAAATTTCCATTCAATATCAATGCGCGTTTACAAAATAAATGCTTAAATGCATTCGAAAGTTAAAGTTATTTACTCGCATGAACAAAATGGTTTTTATTGACGAATGCCACGCCGATCTCCTTTAAAGAACCATCGCTCGGCGGTGCATTTTTCACCAGTAGGTAAGTCGTACATCCACCGGGAGCGAGGCAATAGAAAACGCAATTGAATGTAGTCGCGACTAGTTTTCCGCAACTAGGCAAGGACATCCATTTTGCGTAAGGTGCATTATCTTTATTAAAAGTCAACCGGTTTATCTCCTTATCAACTTCGCTTTCATCGTCGTAATATGCAACCCGTTTATAAAACTCCTGATCGCTCTTTAGCTCGTGAACCAAGGCTTCTCTAACCATTAGCCATCCACTTTCGTTACCAACCATACCATGCGCGATGGCTCTAAAACCACAATTACCGTCGGGCATTACATTTGTAATTCTGCTTATGAAAGGACGCATATATTGAGGTATGTCTTTTGAAAATCTCGAGTCCAAAACATTTGGTAATCTAGTCGGGAATGGTTTAGCCGTGAATGACGGTATAGCCTTGATGTGGTTCGACGTATCCGGAGTGCCTAAACCAACGCATTGAACCCGTTTTGCTATATTTTTTGGGGGTTTTTCTCCGGAATTAGTCGGAGTATGTGCGGCAACCGTTCTTGCGGTGCTACCGAGAGTGCCGACCGGGGTTGCTATACTAGCGGCGGGTGTTACAACTCGTGGAGTTTCGGCACTATCGTGGGACTCAAACATTTCTTTTTTGACGTATTCGTGATACGAAGGATCCCTTTTCGTAGAATAATCACGTTGGACTTTGCTACCCTTAACGCGACCCCGACCCCGTCCACGACCACGACTTCCAACACGTCCGGGAGTTCTACCGCGGGTTTTAACCTTCTCGAGGGGTTTGCAAAGGAGTGTAGTCGAAGGATCCAAAAAAATTTGAAATTTTTTGAGCCAATGACTTTGTTCGTAAACATCAAACTCTTCAAGTTTCGCATTTAGATTTGCGAAATTAAATTTTACTTCTTCTTCACCGGTGAGTTTAACTCGCGGAACGATATCTAGTCTCTTCCAATGCTCATCTATAATCCGAGTAGGTACGTGGCCGTCCACTCTTCGGATTGCCTCAAGGTCGTGGGAACACGGCAAACCATGGATCGTACGATCGGTGCAAACGCACATAGATTTTTCACCGCCGCTTTTATCAACATAGTTATCGTATACTATCGCCAATGCAATAGGTGATACGTACCCCCGTAAAAATTTGAACGGTTTGAAATCTTGGAATTTGTGAATTAAACGGCACTTGCTAAGCTCCATCGATTCTTTAATAGTAGAATGTTGTATCGCTAACAAGCCATGCACTTTATCCCAAAACCCATCGAAATCCAATCGGCTAGACCCCACATATTTTTTCAATGTAGCATTCGAGCTTTCGGCCCTATTAGAGGTGTGGTTATTAAAATGCATGATCTTGTTAGTATAAGCGTGAACAAACCTCTCTTTATAAGGCGTAATCCACGAGTCAACCACATAATCCACCGTCTTATCTTGGTCTTTGAACATCAACCGCATCTTAGCCAACCTCTCGTTCATAACCTCAACGGTATCGGATGAAACAACGTCGTTCCAAGCCACCAAAAAACTTTTAGCCACATTTCCGTCTTCAAACATTTTTTTCGTTCTCCCGCTAACATTTTTGTTGATATGCCACTCGCATAACATTGTGACTAGCGCTAGGGAAAAATTTGTCGATGCTATTCATCAAGGCTAGTTCGCGGTTCATAACGATAACAAACGGTAATTCACAATCATTCTCCTCCATTACCGTTTTCAAGCATCCCAAAGACCATTCGTAGTTGTCTTGTTTTTCACTCACCATAAACGTGAAACCAATGCAAAACGTTTTGTTGGTCGATGTTACCCCGACTACTTCGAACAAAGGCATCCCGTAACGAATAACTTTATATGTGCTATCCATGATTAGCAAGCGTGGGAAGGTCCGTAGTAAGTCAATACTAAGCGGATGTGCGAAAAACAAATTGGTTATGACGTTAGAACCGTCATTCCCCGTCCGTGTCCAATACTTGTACTTGTGCAATTGTAATTTAACTAACAAGCATTGCATTTGTGATCGACCGCCGTTTTCAGCCATCCTCGTTCTTTGACGGTGATTGTAAACGTGACGGATATTTGAAGCATTCTCCGGATTGGCCTTTTTCAAAGCACCAAATATTTGTCGCGGACTTGTCCCGTTCACGTCAAAAGATCAACGAGCTCTTTTTCCTTACGATTTAACTTGGACCATTGCAAATGTCCTTCGGCATACTTGATCGGTTCGTGGTTGTGCTTCCCGGAAAGGACACTAAGAGCCCATTTATCGTCTCTTTTTAACGGATTACCCACCAAATGAAAAAGGCAATTTATTTTTTTGCTACCGGTGGCCTTACGCTTACGATCGCACTCTTTAACGGCCGACTTGAAAATTCCGGCTCGCTCGCACCGACAATCCACTCTCGGTGTTCTCCCCCTCTTCCCTACCTCCTTCGATGCTACGTTTATCGAAAAACCCAACATTTTCCCCCTAAGTTTTACCCACTCGGTCATCGACTCTAAGCTATACTCGTCGTGAGTGGTGAAATGGTGAGCGTAGTCCGAAACAAGCGAAATATCGCATTCGTTCACCTCCTGCAATACGTAAGAAGTAGAAAAACAAATTAAACCGGCATTCCGGATAAGGGAAGCATATTTCGCCATCCCATAGGCGTATGGCACCTTCCCATCGCCACCCACTGGCGTGGGAGACAGACAGGACGCCACACGTGTGGCGTACGGAGGGTCCCACATGCCAACCGATGGCGAAGGGAAGGTGCCATACGCCTATGGGATGGCGTACGGCCTGTCGTCCACGCCGGAGGGTGGCGACGAACACCATATACGGGATTTTTCACAAAATCTATTTTTTGGCGAAAATGAAAGAGGGAAATGCAATGTACCTCGTCGGCGACCATGCTGCTTTGCGTGGGAAGTACTTCCGACTCCTTTCCGTCCATGTTGTAAAGGTTTTGAATTTTTTTTAAAAATGGGTTTTGTTGGTTGTTGAGTTTCTATTTTTAGTAGGTTTGGAGAAGATGAAGTTTGAAATTATGTTTGCAACTTCATGGAGTAGTTTGGTTCTCTTCAATGGCATCACTTGTAAATATTTAGACTTCAAAGGGTTTTTTAGGTTTTTTGCCTAGTGACATTTTTGTAAATATTGAAAATCAGAAACATGCGACTTCGCAGAGTAGTTTTGACCGTTTTTTTAGCAATTCCCAAAAATCTATAACAATTCCCAAATATCTATTGTATGTTCATCGATAACCTGTCATTCGCTTTTGATTGCTTTTGTTTATGCTGACATCTAGTTTATCAATGTAACGTGTTTAGCTAACTGGTGCCCTCAACACATTTAATAAGCTATTTTTCGATGAATCAATGTATTTTTTGGGACTAGAAGTCTAGAATAATTAACAAAATTTATATCATATTTATAAATAGAAATACCATTTCACTCAATAATATATATTCCGTTTTAATTTAAATAAAAGAAAATTACATACTACACTTTACTGTTATATTAGAAAAGTAATTACTTTATTTAAGAATTAATAATAAAATAATTTAAATACTTCAGTTTTTAGATTTAAATATATATATGATTTTAGACACTACATTTTTGAAATTTAAAAATAAAAATGATTTAAAAATATATTTTTAAAATTGACGAAACAATATTTTATTTCTTTATAAAAGATCATTTTTTTATTCAAATTAAAAATAGAAGTGATTTAAAAACAACCATTTTGATTTTTTTAAAACAAGTTTTTTTTAAAGAATATATAAAAAAAATAAAGGTTTATTTTTAAAAATATTATATAAAACTGATTTTCAAAAATAATTTAGAAACTGATTTATTTAATTTGTATTTAGAAATTCCAAAATAAGACTGACTTAAAACTAATTTAATAAAAATTATTTAAAATATGTTTTCAAAATTTTGTTTTGAAATTCAAAAATAAATTAACTATAAATATATTAATACTTAATTAGTATTTAACAATAAAAATAAAAAATGATTTAACAATAATTAAAAATTCTTAAATTTAATAAATAATATATTAGTACTTAATTAAATAAAATATTAATATACCGTTAGCCAAATTCATATTTAAAAAAGTAGTTATGTCCATAAAAAAATATAATAATATCATTATTACTACATTTAAAATTACCCTAATAACTAATATAAAACAAAGTATTAAATGATCACTAAGTGATGTAACTATTATATTTATATCAAGTTCATTAACCAATTATAACGGTTGTTAAATTTTAGAAAAAATTAATATTCATACTCAAGTATCGTTCTTTTGTATAAATGTGTTATTAACGGGAATTCATTAAATATAATAATTTTTAATAGAACTATACACCAATTTTTTAATTTTTGTTTTTTTAGTAAAAAAATAAGTTAGGATTAACTTTATTAATATCCGTATCCATTCCTTAAACGACTATTATGTAAGAATGCACGGAGTATTTGCTTACATCAACAAATTTAATTTTTTAATAATAACGGTTGAAATTTTTTTAATATTTAACTTTTTTATTGTTATTCTAAATTTAAAATATTATTACATATAAAATAAATTAAATTTATATCACATACATATATATTTTCAATGAACCGGTTGAGGCCAGCAGTATCGGCAAAGCCAGTGCCGATTATATGAAGACGGGACATCGGATTGGAAGAGCAGTTGTTTAGCAAAGATATGAACCCGCTATTTGAATTTATTAGAATATTCAGTGTATTAATGTTAGAATATTCATTGTATTAAGTTTCCTTGTATAGGCCTCTAAGTTCTTTATATATTGAGAGCTTTACTTGGGTTTCCATTATAAAAAAAAGAGTTCAATACAAAAAGGAACACTTTATAATAAAACACAAAACTAGCCGCTTTCAGGGAATGTACAATTTCATGTTCTGTCCCTAATCATTCTGCATTTGATTGTTTCTCTTTTAACAGAATCAAATAACTTCTCGGATGCTAAGCTCAGGATATATTATTGATGAGACATTTAAAACAGGTACTAAAAAGTCGTTGGCTTGTTCACGGGAGAGATTTTTCGGTTCTTTTTACCTCTTTTCCTCTTTTATTTTATAAGGAGATATCTTAATTTTAAAAAGATTACAATTTAGAGAGATTCCCATACAAGTTTTAATATTAGTTCAGAATCAACATTTGATACCATATAGGATGATTATCCAAATTTGGTATCAAGCATCTAGCAAAATACTATAATACCCTTCTTTGAATATTATCAAGTAACTTCTATCAAAACATAAATTTGTTTTTCTTGTTTTTTTAAAAAAATTCGTATATTTTATTTTATAATTCCAAAAATAAAACCAAATCTTTTGGAGAAAAAACTAAAATTGTTAAAAAAAAATTAGGTTAATACGGTTAAAAATTTTAAATGAATAATTAGCGATTTTAGTCCTTTTAAAACTGCTAATTAGTTGTACCAAAAAAATCCAAAATATCAATATTGTGGTGTCTGTCCCAAAAAATCTAAAACCGTATTTCACTTTACTAAAGGTATTTTAGTTAAAATTATAACATAACTAATCAGAATTAACCCTTGTTTAAAAAGTTATGAAAAGATAACTTCAATTAGTTCATCTAAAAAAGAATTGGACGGGATATCTAAATATACTTTTTTTATGAGTTTGTCATAACACCTGTTTCATTTATAATCTGAAGTTTATAGTGAGGGCCATAAGAAAGATGTGAAAGAACAGAGCAAACATATTTGAAGACGGTTTTATCTTTCAAGTGAATTAGTTGTCGTAGAACGGTCAATGCAGGTTTCATGGTGCCTGTATTTGCAATTGAGGAAGATCTTGCCCGGCAAGATAACCTCTTAACACTGCAATTTTAATACACTTTTTCATAAATACTATAAATATTTGGTGAACAAAACATATATATATATATAATCGCCGTATCATGAGTGAACTTATCTCTTTTTGTGAGGTTTACCGCTATATATTCATAAGAAAGCTCTAAGTCCAAACATAATTAATCACATATCAATAGTAAACTAATAATTAAAAAAAAAACTTGATTAGAACCTTTAAGTTAGCCGACCGAAGTGAACTCGCCATGAACAAGAACTTTACCAAAGCGAAGTACAAAATTAACTTCAAATTGAATACCTACATCCAAAATTTGAGATTAAACAGCGTAAAACAAAATGGTTTCTCTGTTTCCGTAGAAATACTAAACGATCGAAAAAAATAAAGTACCTTTGCCGGCGGTGTTATCGGTGGGCATGATCGATCAGTGAAAACTGAGAAGACAGATTTGATAAAAAACCATTATAATGGAAAGGTGGACTCGACCTAATTAGGCTATTTAAGATAAAAAAGATGTTTTGAAGTTATTTAATTAATTTGGTACTATAAATTATTAATGGTTTGTTGTTTAGTTTCTTTAGATAGACTTAATTAGTATTACCATCTAATTTTTTACGCTTAATAGAAATAACCCTACAATTTATTAATTTTGAAAATATTCTTCTGGTTATTGTAACTTTGACGTGAAAAGACAAAAATTAGGTAAGGCATGGCATACTTTTACATGTATCCTTTTTATCACTAATAAGAGGGTTTGGCTAAATTAGTTCATTTTCCCAATTTTAAGTAGCCCTATTATTTTACCTAAAATACCTTTTAATTTTCACTAAGTCATAACTCTAAACTAATCATCCCCAAAACCAAAAGAGAACAGTCCCATTTTTCTTCTATTCTTCTTCAAACCTCCAAAACACCAAACTCAAATTAGCTCCAACTTCAACTCCTTTTCTCGTTCCACAACATCTCTACTAGATTCACACTCAGTCAAGAACAAGAATGAGAAAAGGAAGAGTTAACATCTCTAAATTTTGTTTTGTTGATTTTTCTTTTAGATTTGTGTTAGTTTATAGTGAAATACATGTTTATATTGGTGTTTATGGTAGTATAGTGATGTTAGGAATGTTTTGTTGTGGCTGATTCGGTGTTTTAGAGGTAGATTTAGGAATCGGTTCGAGGTCCTTCAATGGTGGAAAATTTCTGGTTCGCGGTTACCCGCCGGGTGAAAAGTAGTCCCAACGGCGGGCAATATTTTTTTTTTCAGGTTTCGTTTTTACCCCGTCGGGTGAAAAGTAATCCCACCGGCGGGGAATGTATTTTTTTTGTAGGTTTCGAAAAAAATAGTCTCACCTTTTGAATTCATCCTTCAATGATTTGGTTTTTACAAAAAAAAATTGTTGGGTTTCAGAGATTTGGAGTTTTCTTGTGATTTTTGGAATTTTTGCGTTGGAGTTTCTGATTTTGTTGAGTATAAGAAGGTTGTAGGAGAAGTAATTTTGTGTGTTTTTTTGGAGCTTTTGATTTTGTTGAGTATAAGAAAGTCGTAGGAGAATTAATTTTGTGTTTTTCTATTTTGGGTTAACTATACCCACAACTCACTAAAAGACAAAATTAAAGATTCTTGGTCAGGTAAACCTGTCTTTGATTATTTATTAAAAAAGATTCTCTACCGTTTGAGAATGGTTAACAAAATTTCGACCTTAATTTAGCCAAACCCGTAATAAAATTATAATCTTTTTACTAACAAAACCTTACAAAAAGTTAAAACCCGAATAGTGTTGTCCTCTTGAAGTTCCAATGTCACGAATGAAAGTTTCAGTGACACACAGAATTTGAAACATATACTGTATACAGTATACGTATGGCTGAGTCAGGCTGACACTAATTGACTTGAACCAGAGCTGTGGAATAGAGATTGAAAAGTATGAAAACAAACTACCATAATTATCTTTAAATCGTCAGCATATTGTAGTAACCATATTCAAACTAATTATGAGTCCAAAACCAATAACAAGTAATTGATAACAATTGATAATTTATAGCGAATTGCATTCCACCCAAAAAATATGCAACTTAAATTAGTTGAACCATTTTACACTTTTTCTACAAAAGAGCCCTGCAAGCAAAATATAGAGTTGATTCATTCATTCATCTCCTGGAATCTGGCAAGTGCTTTTTTGTGGATTAGAGTTTTGTAACTATCACCAGCTTGCACTTCAAGGCTCGGATCCAGCTGCTTCTTTTGCTGACTCCCAAGTCCCGCTCTACGCTCGCTAGATTGTGCAACAACTGGCTCGACCATCCCACTTCCATCTCTTCCCAGGCCCTGCTCGTTGATAGTACCAAAGCCCAAAACAAAGCACGAAAGATTTCCATATAGATTTCGTTAGATATTGAAATCCAAATACAATCAACTATGCATCAGGAATGAGAAACCTGATTGTCAAGCAACAATTCTCCAACTTTCAATTGTATGTAAACTTGTTTACGATTTTTCGGAGGCAATTACGGTTAGTGTTTCTTGAAACAAAATAAGTTTATATGTATGGATTTGCATTTACTTAGTTCTTTTCGTCCATTCATCTCCATTACATGGAATAAATGAGAATTTCAATCAATTTCACCTGTCTGACTGTCAAGACTTAATTAATAAGAATTCGTAGACCACCTCTCCTCACTTTTCATTTTGCTAATCGGAGATAATAAGAGTAAGCTAACACCTTGGAGCACATATTTGACGTAAACGGCACTAAACCATCAAACCGATAGTAAAAATAAACAAAAGTAAGGAACAAATTTTACCAATCCTTCATGCCATCCCATATTACGTAACATCCGATTGCCCACATTGCTCTCGTCAATTGCTTTGTCTGCTGTGATCACTTCATAACTCTGAATATTGTCAGCAGGAATCCCACGCTCACCACCGACACCGGGAGGGAAAGGCATCGGATCCAAAGAACCCTTTCTGATTCCAATATCTCGATCTTGAAAGTAAAAGATTTCTCAAAAGTTAACAACGACGGTGAGAATAAAAGCAACGAATGGATCCATTGACTCGGATGACTGAAAAGCCTATAAAAAAAACCCATATATGTACAGACATCCCATAGCTAGAACGAGGAGTTCAAGAGATACTGAGTACAATAATCTTAATATTTTATTAGGCTTGTATCAGAAGGTCATACAATTGTTAAGCACGCTTACTTGAATCTCCAAATCCAGCGTCTTGCAGATCGTCAGCAATGGAGGAAGATGAACCATACAAGCTTCTTCTTTCGGCTGCACGATCCCTATAAGAGTTCTGAGTTTGCTCTTTTTGATTAGAAGAAGGAAGTGGCAGTTCCGAGAATCTTCTCCTGCCACTCCCAGAAACCACAGGTGCTGAATAAACACCAAGTGCAGAAGCATCTGTTTTGAAGGGAGTCATAGTGGCAGGAGTATCAGAAACAGTAAATGAAGATAAACCCTTTGCACTTGCAGTAGCTGTTGATGCATCGGATCTCATCGCACCTCTTCCGGAGCTCCTTATTACCCCCATTAAAGTAACCCCTGAGCTATTACTTATAGGCTGCGTAGTTCCAATTTGGGTTGTAACTCCTGAGATGGGAGCAGTATGCTCCTTTGTATTCTTCACATCTGGTTTAAACTTGCTCTTCACAGATAATCCGGCTGAAAAAGATCTATCCTCTGCTGAAGCAATTGATTGATTGTCATCAAGAGCCACACGGGTTGCTTGCCCTTCATGGCTTCTCTGCTTCCATTGCATCAAAACATTACTCATCTTCTTCTTGTTAGCCAGAATGCTGCTCTTCGATGCAAGTTTTATCTCTTTTGCTTTTTCTTTCTCTTTCTTCTCTGCAGCTATGGCTGCTGCAGCGGCAGCCTGGACAGCATCTGGTAAGGAGGTCACTTTCTCTACAGACATGACCGTAGCAGCTGGTGCTGAGATCACTATTTTCTTATTATTTGAACCATCAGTCTTCGACGATCCAGGTGTTTTGTTATCATTATTCTGATCAGCACAAGGAACGTATTGCTGAGCTTGTTGGTCATAAGAGTACCACATCCCATTATTACTATCATAATAAAGTCCTGCTAATTCCAAGTAGTTGATAAGTTACCAGCCGTCCACAGTTCTTATTGCCACAAAATATTTCCAGTTGCTTCAGTGGAGATAACATTTATTATTTCAGAATGAACATTATATAAATAAGCCAAAACTTGGCATATTTAATATATACTTATACACTTTACATACACTAAAAAGAGTATAAGTCAACCAAATATTCAGGGGTGATATAAAGCATACGAGCTATATAGTTTGGCATGTGAAACTATTTGGATTCCCGGTGTACATTCATTGTCCATAATACTTACAAACTTAACACCGCTCTGCCAGACTAAAACCAATAAGTCACTTTGACTTTTTAACGCAATTCTTAGCCCTTTGGCTATCACATCTATATGATCAGAAACCAATCAGAAGATCTTTGGCAAGAGAGATGACAAAATGAATGAGAAAGTCCCACACTTTATTCTACTAACAAATTTTATTTAGAATGCATACAACAACTCAGACCTGTATTGCCGTCATAATAGAATTTAGAGGCTGCATCGTAGTAGTAACCGGACGCCTCATCCCAAACAAAGCCAGATTGCAGCATAGATTCATCTTTCTGTGACGTAACTTGTTCACTGCCTGGATTCTGCCCACCAATAGATTCTTTATCATCGGGATTGTATTCTTTCGGAGCCCATCCAACAGCGTCATACTGTTAGCAGAAAGAATACCATCAGCACTAAATCCATTAATTTATTGAGAAATGGTACTATTTATATTGGTCAAAGGTGATTTCACCCAAAGTGTGTAAAAAATGAGATGACAAAGCATATCATTAAGAAAATTAGATCGACACTGTTATCTGGTTTACATATCAAAACTTGAATGTAATAAGTTTGAACAAGAAAAAGATCCGATAAGCGAATGGTCCAACTTTACACATAGAAGTGCTCAATCAAATCTTAAATCTTAAAGTCTCGATTTCAAACACCCAAAAGAACAAAAGTCACTTCTCCTTTCGGTTATAATTTCATTTTTGTGTGCAACAATATTCAAAGACACCATCGCCATTAAGTTAAGTATTACTTTTACAGACTATTTGGATCAAACTTAATACATATCTTTTTTTTTACCTGAATCCAAAGCACAATATTTAAATTGGCCCAATGTAGTTCTAATTATAATTTTACTTTTTCTATCATTGCTGAACTGGATAGACACCATCGGGTAGAAACATTTTGAGGTGTAACAGCGTATGCGAATGTATGTGCACCTTAGATTCAGCATTTCAAATTCACCAATTTGGTTTTATACAATTATACAGGATAGCAGAACTAGATTATGACTTGACCTGACACCAAAACTTTTTCATTCTCCAATAAACTATTCACTTACCTAGAAGCATATCTAAACTTAGATTCTAAAAACATACCAGTGTATGCTTTTATTAACAGATGCAATAAGTGCATGCAGTCCAAATCGCAACCTTAACTAGAGGTTATAAGAAAACAACCACACTTAATAGATGAGAAAGTGAGAATATTTTCCAAACCAAAGAGGAAAAGAAAAAAAATATAAAAAAAATCAAGTGTCTAGAAGACAATGTATCATCCTCGATACCTGTTGGGAAAAGGCTGCTGCCTCAATTGCAGCAGCTGCAAGGCTGCTTGAATGAGAAGATCCTGGTGTCCCTGATGCAGGACCAAGAACACTTTTTGCATACGCAACTCTTAAGATCTGCCCGTTCTTTTCGAGAGCCGTTCCATTGGTTACTTGAAGTGTCTTTGTTGCATCCCCAACCTACAAATTGTAAAATTTATGGCTCTCATATTTTCAAATTTCAAATAATTCCAATACAGAACAAATTTGGATTATTTTTACGCGTAAATAAATTAAATTCTTAACCCTACATAAAGGAACAAAATACCAAATCTTATACATTAGAAGCCAGAAAGCTACTATACTCCAAAGTAAAAGCTACTTCTGGTACGCCATACATATAAGCTAAGCATTCGACATACCACCTCTAAGGACAGAATAGATTGCAGAGAAGGATATCATAAGGTACAGCATTATGCAAATAACTAGGAAATCAATGATTCAGGAGGACATGTGTGAGGCTACAGTTATAAAAAAATTCACAAAAATCTAAAAGTGCTTCAATATTTACACTTTTTTTTAAGAATAAAGGTGTCTTCCATCTGCATGTTTATTATCTTCAACCTTCTAAAAATGCCTTCAGTGATGTAAGAACCTAGAAATCTGATTGTCTTTAGTTTCAAATTACCACATGTATACAAGATGAATATTGGCACTCAGAGTCATGCCAAGTTTTGTTAAATTTGGAGTTACCGTATAGTAGCTTTATTAACTTCTAAACCAAAAGGCTTTAGAGAGATTCATAATATATACATACAGAGAGAGAGAGAGAGGAACAGAAAGAAGAAAAATATATATGAATCTCGAGGAAAAGAGATCATACCGAATGGAAATGCACAAATGCAAATCCTCTTGAAACATGAGTGAACTTATCTCTGACAAGACGAAGATCCTGCACATGAAGGACAACAAATCCCTTGTTAATACAATATATCTCTAAATATATTACCTAATAAATTCAATAAATACTACCTTAATGGGGGCATGTTTGGAAAATTCATAACGAAGCATATCCTCGTCAGCATTTTCATCCAATCCACGTACCACCAGAACATGACTAGGGCCTAGGGATCATATTAACATAATTTTTAATAAAAATGTGGGTGATAGCTTAAAGCAAGAGCTAAAACCAACCTGTCTCTGATCCTCTCTTTCCCATTGATATTGAATTTGATAAAGCAATATCAGCAGGTGGAGCATCCTCCGTCCGTGGCTCATTGCACTACATTAAATAGATAAAAAAATAAAGTAAGTACGCGAATTTTGATGTAAGCAATCCATAATAGCCAACCGTCTTGGAATTGAGGCAATTTATTTAAGCAGAGGTAATGAAAATATTCTCCCAATTCTTGCAATTTTGGAGTATCCAATGAAATACTACATGAAGCATCATTCAGGATTCCGTAGGGCTTGGGTTATCTGCCTAGTGACGAATGAAGTAAGCTTGTACGAGAAAAAAAATCTTCCAAGACGTGATACCAAGTATTCTTCAAAATTTTGCAGAAGTTATATATTCTCCCTCTCAGGAATAAAAGAATTCGGAGACTAAATGGGGTTTTGGATAAAACCAAAAACAAAAGCATTTTTTTAGATGTATCAGACGCTATTGACTGCTTAAACTGTTTGGTCAGAATAAAGATATTACATGGCTAGCATCTAAATTAACTAGATCTATAAACAGGGTGATCTTCTGTATAATGTTAACCCAGAATTTTCGAACCATTCTTGTTCATTTGGTACACAATCTATGCTCACATTCCCTTTAAGCACTTTCATCTTCAGAATCTGCTATTTTCTGATTTAAAACTTTCCAGCTACTAAAGTACACATACAAACACTACTCCCCTCATGTTCTCACATACAGCCGATCCCTGAACTGCACAGGCAGCTAAGTTAAGCTGTCCTTCACTATGTCTACCACACATTTATTTTATCTCACCGAGAGATTATTAATACAACTCAATGTATTACATAAACCAACCATAGTCATATGGTACAGTTAAGTCCTTGAAATGCAGAATCCTATCAACCAGATATAGTACTTTAAAGAGAAGCATGAAAGACTATCAAACTCGCTTGCCTATGGCTGAAGAAAAAGGTATTAAGGTAAATATGGACTCCTATATGACAACCGTAGCATATGGTGTAGTTAAGTAGCTGAAATGCAGACATCCTGTGAGGCAGATGTAGTACTTTCAAGAGAAACAGGAAAGACAATCAAACTCGCTTGCAGCATATGGCTGAAGAGTAAGGAATTATGTAAAATATTGACTCCTATATGACAACCATAGCATATTAATATGTTCATGTAACTGACGTGAGTTCTTGACTTCTTTCAACTGCCCTACTAAAGCTCAAAAATGTAAGTCACAGTATATCTGAGTTACATTTATTAATAAAGTAACCTGACTTCTGCACAAATTGAAACAAAGACAAAAGGACTGGGGCACACAACCTGAAAGCAAGACGTTCGCCGTGCAAAATTAACACAGCTACAGATGGTACACATCCAATCAGATGACATTATAATACTCTTCTGGTTTCCATGGCCTGGTCTAGTAGCATTTTCATGTCCATAAGATCCACCACCGACACTTGTTGGCTTACTGCTGCACCAGAAAGATATTATGAGGCAGTAAATTTACTAACAGGTATAAATTAGTACTAACGAATGACAGAATTCTACAGAAATTGGCAGTACAGACTTCAAAGAACAATTCTTAAACATCAAATAACAAGACTGAATCATAAATATGCAGAGACGGATTACCTGTACTCGAAGAAGAGCTTTCTACCATCCATAACAAGACCATCCTCCCCAAGGCTGTCTATCATAGCCCTAGCAGCTACCTGCACCACAACCATTAGCATCATGTATTCATTGGAACCAAATTACTAAACAACTAAATTACTAAACATTGGTAAAATAATTGTTGAGGGTACCACTGAAGGAAAGTCGATAAAAGCGAATCCACGAGAAACACCAGAATTCCTCTCTTTAATCACACGAACATGTCGAAGGGGTCCCCACTCAGCCTGTTAGTCATAAGAATCGGAAATATATGTTATGAAGGACATGTATTTAGTAGTGATACTAGTATAGAAAACTATTAGGTATGTAAAACATTACAAGGGTCTGATATAGTTCTTCTTCAGTTGTTTTCAGTGAAAGACCCTTTACAACAACAGTTGGAGATGGAACCTGGCAAAAGAAGAAAAGAAAACAAATTACAGTCTTTACAAGCAGAAAGAATTTTCACATGACAACTAGAAAATGATAGCATACCGCAGAGTAATAGTCCCGTTGATATTGTTGATATTTCTCATCACGTCCCCTTCGCTTATCAGTTCTGTCATACCGATCATCATCATAACTGTCTTCTCGATGACTTCGTCCACGGCTTCGACCTCGAGGAGACCTTGATCTAGAGACATCATCACGTGCACGAGATCTAGATCTCTCATCTCTTCTAAGTGGACTTTGAACACGTTCTCGACTCAAACATCTCTTATCCCATTCACGATCACGCGAGCCGCGATCACGGGAGCCACGCCTCCTCCAATTGGTATCTCTCCTGCTACCTCTCTCATAATCAGAATCATAACTATAACGACTAGGGTCATAATCCCTTTCACGACTATCTTCCCTGCTATGATGTGAACTTCGTGACCTATAGTCATAATCATCATTTGCATAATCTTCACGTTCACGTCTCTCTGACCGTGATGACCTGTCAAACCCATAATCCTGATGGTAACTATCAATACTTTGATATCCGTCTTTAATTTGGGGTTCAACACCACGATAGCTATCCATCCCATGATACGAATCAATGTAAGGTTTTTCAGGTCTCCTCGATTCCTTAGCAGGAGGATAATCCTCATAGTTTCTTCTTCTAGATTGAGGCCAAGCATCCACAGTATGAGGTGGAGGAGGATAAATGTCCCTCTCCAAAATTTCGCCATGGTAAGTATTTCTCTGATGTACGTTATCCCTCAAATATCTCTCATCCGGAAATCTCTCGTCATACGACTCATTAAACCTGCAATAGCAATATATGACCGGAAGGAAGAGCAAAAAAACCCTCTATAAAGCATTTAAACATAAATTTATATAAAACACGATATTGAGCAAGTGAGATTTTAGACTCCAAACGATTGATTATTTTTTAAGCAATTAAACAACTACCGGTATATAATACCGGTCATCATCAAAGACATTTATAAACACTCACCGGTATTTTGAATCATTGGCAGCAGTATACCCTTCCAGAGCCTGTGGATTCAAGAGAATAAGCTATGTCAGCGACAAATAGCAATCATGATAGGTTAGCCAAATCCAGTCCATATCCTCACTGCCACATGACTTTCTCTCATTTTCTCTAAGGTTCTGATGCCAGAAAAAAAATGGACAATCACATAATCCCTAACAATTTCTGGTAATATCATCCCATATATGTCATTATTAAGTAGGAAACCACAATTACGCTGTTATTATCCCATCCTTGCTGAAGACCATATCGTCCAGGATCCATTTTCTGCCAGTGTTATCCCCAGCAAGTTGCTCGATGGCTTATCAGAACTTTCACGTGCGTAATATCTAAAATCCTTCCTGTTTACAAACGCACAAACAGACACAGTTATGCCACGATTAACCAGAATTAAACCATTCCCAGGACTTAACGGCAGTCCTCCTTTAACAACTTCAAGCCTCAGATATGAAACGCTTCCCAGAGAGAGTCTGAGAAACTTCATTCTGTCAATTCCTCATGCAAAATCGATATAGATGGCCTTGATACTTGATAGTACAAACCGGCTATTATCCGACCAATTATAATTGAGGTAACAAAAAAAAATAAACCAGAATATTCACGTATATCAGATCATACTTAGAATTTTTGTTTCACTATATATACATCAATGTTTGTAAGCTGTTTTACCCTAGTAAAATGTTTAAGAACATAGCCTGAAGATTATCAAATTGCTAAATGAAAAAAGAAGAATGCATCCTATGTTTGAATCAAAAGACTTTCATACACTTCTGTGAAAATCGCTGACGTGTGTGCACACAGCACACGTGCAAACAAGTAAACACAGCCACTGTACTACGCATGCTCGGCTGATGCAAAATTCTCCGGAATCCACTGGATTCAAACTTAGGGTAAAAAATCTCCTCTAACTACTTCCATAGATTGAAATTTTATACTTTAGTGTGTAAGAACTAGTAATTATGCATGAAAATCTACATAAAGTGGGACAAAAAGAACGTTCATGTGGTGTTAGATAACATTCAAAGTACATTTTATAAAATCCATATATATATTGCTAATGAACATAAATCCCTAGACAAGAGCAGCGTTCCCCGTTCCAACTTCAAGCAAAACAAAACAAAACTACTCTACTGCCTATTAAACACTATATGCCGCAGTCGAATAAAACTAAAACAATCAACAAAGTTGATAAAAAAGAAAAAAGTCACCCAAAAGATAATCTTCTTGATAACAATCATCTACCTAAACTATATTCCAGCTTCAGGAAATTAGTGCCCTAGACAAAATTAAAACCAGAAGAGAAAAGAAAAAAAAAGGACTACCATTTACCAGAAATCGCCTAGTAATCGATTCATATTCCAATAAACACAGACAAAAAACGCACATTCTATGGCTAGTTTCGTGATAGAAGAGATATTACGCACCACAAGGAAATCGATCGATGCGATCAAACGGAAGAGTATCGGATTCACAGGTTTTTGAACAAACCCTAATTTTCCTCTGAAAGACGGGGAAAAATTACAGTGAGACTTTGAAAAGCTGATTCTGTTGAACGATAGAGACAATTTTCTCTCCAAGTATATTTATACAAGTTTTTTTACGTATATTATTTATATATTCGATATCAAGTTTGTTTCACAATACTCAACAAATTAAAATATTTAAAAAAGAAAGATCTGATATCGTTCTTAATATAAAAAAATTTAAAAATTATATATTTAACAAATCTCTCTCGATCTATATCTATATATATATCACAAAAAAAAATTACAAAAAAAAATATCATAACAAAAAGAATGTAAAAACATATTTATCTCTTAACAAATATTCAAAAACAATTCAATTATTTCTCCTATTAAAATCATAATGATATACTCAATTTTTTCACCATTTTTAAACCGTCCTGGGATATGTTTTTACTATTTTAAAATTAAAAAAATTAATTAAAATCTTTATTTTTGTTTTTGTTTTTTCTGAAACATTGAGTCTTTTATGTATCATATTTTTTTAAGAGTTGTACGTATATTCATATTTATGCATGAGATCAAGAAATATGCATTTGCTACTCGTGTTTTGGCTCATACCCAATCATGTTTATGCATATACTGGTATATATTCCTTGCATTTTGGTTGTCCTTGGCGTGATTTGATGATGTAAGTTTGGAGTGTTTGGAGTGTGATGGTTATGTTATACTGCGTTGATATAAACTCAAGGTCAGGCAACAAACCTTTAACATAAACGACCTTCAAATTTTTGAAAACTAAACACAAGCTAAACACAATTCTTATTAGAAGCTATCCTAAGTAACATAATGATTGAAAAAAAATCACTTTGGAAAATAAAAAGTATATAAACTTGTTCATAAGTTTCATTCAGATCAGGAAAAACAATAAAGACCCAAACTAACTGGAAAAAAGTATTTAGAAAAGGAAAATCAAACAACACTTCAAAACATCTGAAGAGATTTGTTGTCCCCTTTCAAATTTCATCGGTTTTTCTTCAACAAATTCGCCTCAGTTTTCTCTTCAGTTCCTTTCGATTCTACAAAATGCATTCGGCGATACCAAAGTTTCGAGGTAAACCGTCGGTATAACCCCCAGGCCAATTCTCAACATTCTAAAAGTACATGTGCGTGCATTCCAAATTACTAACCACATCCGCCCGTTCTTAAAATTAATAGGTCCGAATATGATCTCGCATTGTCTCGTGCGACACAATGGATAAAGATCATACAAAGCATATTCATGATTTCTACAGATATAAGATACCTTAATAAAAGATAAGTCCAGTTCACATTCAAACATCATCCAAATATCATCTTGAACACGTCCTGGGTTAATTAAAATCTTTATAATATAAATATTTTATTGATTTCACAAAATTTTATTATAGCTATAAATAAAAAATTTATTAAAAAAGTGTAATAAAAAACTTTTAAATTTATAAATCCAATATACGAGTTAGAATCTATATTAGTTAGAGATAAAAAAATAAATTATAAAAACAACTTGGAGGAAACATTATATGAATGTACATTCACAGATTAATTGAATTTTTGAAGTTTATTATTTTTTAATAAATTAAAATTTAATTCATGGTAACAACGCGGTACATTAAACCTAGTTAAATTGATCATTATAAAATGTTTTTTGAATTTTTTTAAAATTACATCAAGTATGGCTCATAAACCGAAATGTATTACCAATCAACATGGAAAATTGTCATGTGAGTATAAAAGAGATCACCAAATATGCACTCAACAAGATTCGTTGCAGGTTGCAAGCGACGATAACTCTTAATAACTTTTTGTTGCAATACGATAAGACAATGTTTAAACTTTTAAGTGCAATAAGCTCAATATAGATGGAAGTTAAACACAAAAAAGTGATTATATATTATTGTTTAGTATAAATTTATTGAATTTGTCAAGTTCATTATAATCTTTTAGTAATTATTAATTTATAGTTTGATTGGGACCAATAGATATATAATGAGATTTCAAAAAAAATGTTATCTTATTAATTTATCGATTGGGTCCAATTTTGTACTGGTCTCCAATTTTGTACTGGTCTCAAGTTAGAACTAAACAACAAATTAATTTTACCGAGGTCATTAATCTATAGAGTTTAAATTTATAGAGTATTGATTACGAAAATATAACTTTTTGGAAAACTTAACAAAATGTATCATATAAATACTACATTTTTTCTTAATTAATAAGTTTTTATTTATTTGTTTATATATTTATTATTTATATATATAATTTGATTCTAATATATATAGAGAGAGGATGATGAATTTTTTTAATAGGTTTTTATGTTGATAAACAATTGTCCAAGCGACAAAAATCATAAAAGAATATATTAGGCAATGTTGTTGAGATGTTAGATTATGAAACCGGTGATATGAATTTTTTAATAAAAATAATGGAAAAAATGTGTAAAGGTGAAATAATGTGGCTACAAACGAGAGAGAAAAAAGTAATATGTAATTTATAAAGTACGAAATGAGTTAGTGGACCGAAAATTAAATATAAAAAATTGTTGAGAGATAAGTACTTAAATTGTGAAATGGAAGCAATATCAACACATGAGATGCATATCATATTTAAAAATTGTGGTCATAAATTGTCCTAGGTTTTGAAACTTAGATCTTAGACCTTAACATTACGTTTTAAAAATAATAATTAGAAACTCATGTTCATATAAAAAAAATTACTTACATATTCAACTTAATGCCCACCTAAATATTCATTATATCAAATTATACATAAAACCTTATATTATAATCAGAAACTTAATATGCTAAAATCATACAACTTAAAATGTTCATCGATATATTTGTACAAATTTTTATAACTCTTAGAAATTTCTAAAAACCATATATTTTTATATTTATTTCATTTTTTAAACAGATGAATATATTAATTTCGTGCGCATTAGATGCCAAATCTAGTTGCAGTAGAATGTATTTGTCGTGAAAACACACACATGTGGTACTATATAATTTAATATTTTTAAAAATTTACATCAACAAAGTTATATTTTTATTAATATTATTTGGTTTTTTTATTTATTTACATTTTTATGTGATTTATACTTGTCTTATTTAAAATAAAAATATCACATTCGTATATTTTTGTATATTTTTATTAATAAGACTGGTATTTTTGTTATGTAAGGTATGTTAATTGGTTCCAAATTTTTTGATGATTAGACATGTTTTAGGGATTGAATATGTTTTATTAAATAAAAATCAATTAAATAATTGTATATATTTTTATTATATTTTATCTAAAAATACAAATTCGATAGCTTTTTGTATATAAATATATGAATAATACGATTTGTATTTTAAAAAATATGAATATAATCTTTATATAAAAATAACGGTATATGATGCTAATAATAAAAATACAGAAATAAAAACTATATATTATATATATATATATATATAAAGAAAAACATATATAGCAAGCTTATTATTTTACAAATTTATTGAAGAATATTAATATATTTATGAGTTTTAATATAAGGTTTTTACCATCTCACAATAAATATATATTTTTAATAATTTGTTTAAAAAAATATATTTAGAAACTAATTTTTATTCATTGTAAATTATTGATTTTTTAATTTTATTTTATGATTATTTTATATATATCATGTTGAATGTTTATTTGATAAAATATACTTGTTTGTTGTTAAAATTAAATTTTTATTTTTAATATTCATGTAATAATATCAAACAACGCTTATTTAAAACGGATTGAATTATATTTTAAAATAATTGATATTATTATTTTTTTGTTGAAATATTGATTAAAAAATCGATTTGAAACCGCGCTTGGATCAATGTAATGACCTAAGTTCAGACGAGCAAAACTAGACGATAATATAACAATCTAATGTATTGGAGGTTGAGGTCACCGCAGTAGTGAACAAAGCCTTGACAAAGAAATTTGGTCATCGTGGTGAGTTGGACAACTCGCCTTTTTGAAGATTTTATAAAGTTAGTCATGACAAGTACATTTCTCGACACGTCGACATCATGGCGACATAACATTTCACCGTGGGAGCGTGACATGTCACTACAGTAAAGTCCGCTGTATTTTTGTAATAATTAACCAACTTTCATTTGCCGTGATGAGTCATACCGCGTGTTATGATGAACATGGACAATCAAAATCCTTTCTATTTTAATTTATTTAATTTGAACATTTCATAAAAGTTGCAAATTTTTAAAAGTTTATTTTAAAACATATAAATAACATACTAGATTTACATATGAAGATACTTTATTTTTTAATCTTTAAAAATATATAAGACATTATAAAGTTATTCCTCATGTACTAAAAGTATATTATCAAACTTTTCATTTTCAGTTACTTGCATTAGAAGTTAAAAGCTTGTTATTTTATAAAAAAGTAGAATAACTCTTAAAATAGGAAAGGAAAATAATTATTCCTAATTAGTGTATATATAATACGTGTCTAAAGTCCATCTTTAGACAAAGAATTTTTATAATCTTTCATCATCGGAGTTTTGTAAGTTGTTTATGTCATTCTCATTTCATATAATAAAAAACTTTGATAATTTTATGTCTACGGCAATGAATATCATCACGATGATGAACCAAGATTTGGTTTGATTCAATTGTTATAATGGAACAGATTTTACAAGATAATATGTTAAGTTGACGTTACTATAAACGGTCGTTATTTGAATAATTATGTATCCAACATAACAATATATCGCAAAAGTCAATAAAAAAATTACATAAGTCTGAGGAAGAAAATATAATATGTTGGAAAAATATTTTAACATCATACTTGACCATTTTATTCGATATATACATAAGTGACATATTGATGTTCAAAATATAAAACGCACTTGCGGAGAAATACAAAAATGAATGAGGTATTAAATATTTTTATTATATCACCCATATTCAATTTTTATTTATAAATATAAAATATTTTGTTATACATAATCAAACTTAAGGGTATTCATATCGTTGATTAAATTATAAGGAACTGATTCGTTTCATGTGGAAACAATAAATATATAAAGATAGAATACATATCATGAGTCATAATTCATTTCACATTTGATTTGATAATTTAAAGTACACATACTATGGTTTTTTCCAAAAATTGTGAGTGACATACAAGAATTGAAAGCCTTTGTATAAATCTACAAAACACATGTAGAGAAAGAGAGATATATATAAGAGGTAAATTAGGGTTTTAATTCGTTTATTTATATTAAGAGTATATAATTCTAGTAATTGCACAATATCCCCTAAATTATTTTGTTTTGGTTTTTTTTACTTTACCTTATAATTTTCTATATATTTCAATATCTTAAACTTTATTTTTTGCGGCATTCTTGTTAAAATTTACCACTACCATAGACCATACTTTGTATTGGGATTCGAGAGCCCGATACTAAATTATTGGACTAAACGACCTTCATTTTGGATACACTTTACCACAATCGGTATCCACACAACTTATTTTTTCACCATGAGACTAATTACTTTTATTACTATTATTTATTAATATTATTATTTTAAAGTCTAACATTCTCAATATTAATTGCTTTAATTATTTAATTGGACTTATAATAACATGTCTAAATACTATAAATTACACATGTTGAGACATTTCAATTTAAGATTTCCCTGTAATCTCCCACTTGGATCATTCACGTGTATTAAAATGTATTCATATGATTGTACACTATATAATTTTATTGTTCAAAAGTAATGTCTGAATGTTTTATTCAGGTAATAAGATAGTTAACAACGAACGAAAAAGTTTCACCATGTCTTGTGATGCTCAATAGTTTTATAATAAATCGCATTGTTAACTACCGTCTTAGTGAACCTTGATCTCTCATAGAGTGTAAGCATGGAAGTATGACACAACCATGTAATCAATATGTGTCAAATTTTTAATTGGTCTTATTGAACTGAGATTGCTTAATTTCATTCACACGTTAAGGACGATAAAAAAAGACTCAATCATTGTATATTTAAACCAAAATGTATACATATTATATTCTGAAAAGAAAAAAAACATCGCTCCCACTGAAACTAAATACATTCAAAACTAAAGATACGCATGCGAACTATGTGTTCTTGAAAGGTGGAGGGGGCAATGCCTTAGTAAACGAATCAACAACCATGAATAATGTATTTATATAATTCACCCTTATATGTTTATATGTTTAGACTTGTTGGCATTATTTTTCCCGTTGGAGAACATGAAAGTTAAATTATTGTCACAATAAATCAATGAGGAACCTTTCAATTCCCTTCACTTCATGTAATGTTGTGATAACATTTCTTTAACCAGAGTGTACGGCTCGATGCAGTTAAACACGTCACATAATCTATTTCCATACTTTAAGTTATTATGACATTCATATTTTCATTCTTCCACAATATAACACATCCCTCTATAATAATACATAACTGGTGATATATCTACACAGCCCGCAAATTTTGAATCAGGATAGTCTACGATCTACAAGTTATCAGATATGATATGTGTCAGTCCAAAATGTTTGGTATTCTTCAAGTAGCATATAATTTTCTTTATTAAATCCAATGTCAACTCTTTGATTACTCATGAGACTACCAATGACATAAGCATATGGTATCGTCTACATGAACTGAATCTCTGAATCTACTTTAAGGCACTGATGAAATGATAATTTTTCTCATGTCATTATAGGGGTATCAAACGGTTTTCACATATCTAAACAATACCGACACAACATACTCTCAATGTAAGCCTCTTGTGAGAGACTTATGGTGCCTTTAGGGCAGTTCCATACAATCCATATCCTCAATATATATGAAGCTTTATTAAGGTCCTTCATATCAAAGTTCTTTAAAATAAATTCTTTAGTGTCATGTAATAAACATATGCCATTAGTGATTAGGAGTATTTCATCCACATAGAACAATAATATATCATTTTACTCCCATTAATCTTATAATATACATAATTTTAAACAATGCTGACCTTAAAACCGAACGAGGTAACAATATCAAAGAACTTGTGGTACCACTAATAAGACAACTACGTACTTGAGTTCAAATATGAATTTATTTACTTCACATACTTTCGACTTTGGCTTTTCATTTATAAAATGTTCATCTTGCTATATGTAATTCGTCTATTCAACGTCTTAATTGAGAAACATTGTCTTAACATCTATTTAGTAAAGCTTTAAGTCAAAATGAGAAATAAGAGCCATGATTCTTCTGAATGAGTCCTTCGATGATACTGGAAAAGGGTTTGAGTATAATTAATCCTTTCAGTTTGATTGTGCTATTTCACTACAATATGAATTTTGTATCTTTCTATATATCATAAAGCATGACGTTTCGTTTAAAATAACTATTTGCACCATAGTGATTTCATCCTTCAGGTCGAGTGACAAGATCATAAACTGAATTATCATGGATCAATGTATAAACTTCATTCATTGCTTCAATCTAATGTTTAGAGTTTGAACTCTTAATAGCATCCTCGAATGTTATCGAGTCACCTTTCAGAATGTTTAAAGCACCTTCATGTTCACTGAAAAATGTCACATAGTTCAAAGAGATTGGATTACTCATGAGTGGATATACACAACATCAACATTTTCAACATGAGGTGGAGGCATTAAATTCAATTTAAGGAGCTGTAACTGAACTCCATGGTATATTGTTGATAAATGGTAAACAAAATATAGTCGAAGCATCAACGCTATAGACTGATTGAGTTGGTTCTAATTGTTCTTCAAATATGGTGTTATTTTCTAAAACATTCATCTCAAATATTGCATCATCAAAAGGTATTATAGTTCGCTTAATGAAAAGTAAAGATTGTAACCTATTTATTGGTCTGTGTATCATATGAAGTTGCAACTAACTGTTTTAGACTTTAAATTTTGTTCATTATACATGTTAGGCTTTGCTTCTCCTAGAAATCTTCACACATGAAAATATTTAAAGTTAGGCTTACTCCCTCTAAATAGTTTATGTGGTATTTTAGTTGTTACTAATAGTATGTATTTTGCTTATGATATATGCTGCACAATTAAGATCCCCATCCCTCTGTCATAGTAAAAATTGGTACAGTTGGATAAACAATCATGCTCTTAACCATATCCATCAATGTGAAGTTTCTCTGGTTAGATACACCATTCATAGAGGACAAGCCCGACATTGTGTATTGGAGGACAAATTTGTACTCCTAAGGTAGAGAGAGAATGACATATGACATTGTTCCTCTGATACATTTTACCTTCCATAGTATTCACCACCTCGATTGGATCTGACAACCTTTATATGTTTGCTAAGTTATAATTCAATTTTGGCCTTAAAGGACGTGAAGTTGTCAATAGTCTTTGATTTTTTATGAAACAATTATATCCGTATCTTGAAAAGTCATTTATAAAAAATGAATTATATTTTACCATTCCAAGGTGTTGTAAGGAATGAGACATAAACTATGTGTATTAGCTCTAAGATAACTTTAGTATGAGAGGATTCAAACCTTGTTTGCTTGGTATTTTTCTATTTGATATACTATACAAAATTGTCTAAATCTGTATGGCCGTGACTAAATGTTTGTGCCATAAAGAATATGAATTTTCAGAAGTTACTGCATGTATTACATTCATCGCAAATTGGATAATTAGAAATATTGTTTAATTTATACAAATGTATATATAATCAAGAATATCTAAACCAATTAAAAGATTATCATAAAAGATATGAAGTTTTCCATTGCCAAAAGAATAAAAATAACAACATTTGTCCAATAATGAAAATGCGAGTAAATTCATTCAAAAGGATGGAACATATAAAACATCATTTAAAAAATATCCTGAATATAAAAAAGCTTAAATTAACAAATAGCTTCAATCAGGCAAGCTCCGTCATCAACAATGCATAATTTTTCCATCACTGAGAGGTTTGTTTTGGCTTAAGTCATGCAAATATATATTTACATGAGTTGTTGTTGTTGTATCAACCCATCATGTATCCATGGAAATGGATTCCACTATGACAGTCTCATGAAGCTCAATGTCGAGGCCTTGAGTTTTCCATTAATAGTCGTCATCTTAAGGATGTGCTCTATAATATTGTTATAACTTTTATATTTTATTGTAAAGATGTTCTTATTCAAGTTCTTTATTCCAACTTAAAGGGACTAAACAAAATTATTCTCAAGGTGGGAATATATATTATTGGCTAACTATATATCAGTAGTTTGGAAACTGAAGGATGCTTGTGGGACTGTACTTAGTAATATATACTTATTGAGGTAGCTAGAATGTTTCCACCACTCAAAGCACATTATTTCATCTGACGTGCTTTATATGGTAAGATTTTGTGGTTGGTCCTATTTAAGAAAATAATTTATATTATTGAGTCCAACCAAGATAAAAGTTTCTTGTTTCCACTCTTTAAATTTCCTTCCATCATATAGGGACCCGAAGTGAGTTTCTCAATTGGTTTTCATTTACAAAATAAAAAAATAAATATTAAAATTAAACCTCATTATATAGTTGTATGGTTAAAATCTTCCAAACGAACTATGAAATAATACACAATCGATCATTTCATGAAATTATATGAAAATAAATAAATTAATTTATATAAAGATTGAGGTGCTCGACGTTCCATGGGTGCATAAATGATTGCTCATCTGGATACACCAACTTATACACCTACGACTTGATTTATTTTGACATATTGTACGGTTCTTCCTCAGTTCATCATAGTTTGTTCTAAGATTTACGATTTGTTGGTCTTTAGTATATTGAAAGACCATTCATAACATTAGGTTCTCTCCCCTAAAAAAGTGTAATAGATGATATAAAAAATGTATTCGTTGTGCGCCAATGTGTGAGTGAGTCGTATCTCATCGTGATTCCACCAAAACAATTTCAACTCTTTTTTTACCGTGTTTGAATATCTTTGTATAATTCATATGATGTAATAACGAAAGATTTATAAAGGCAATATAACTTGGGAATGATTTATAATATATATATATATATATATATATAATATAAAGTATTAGTTCCCAAATAATACATTATCTACTGTAGAGCATAAAGTAAAAACAATTTTTGCAAATTTTACAACAACATTAATATTATATAAGTGGGTTTTAATGAATGAAGTCTAAAACTCGATAGATGGAAGCTAACTTTTAAACTTTATGAAATAGAATATAGAAATGAACCAAGATATGTTGCGGCCGAACGTGTTCTTCATAAATGTATAAAGAACAAGTTACGATGGCAAATGATGAACCAAGAGTTATGAAGAATAATATAGAGAAGACAAATTTAGCATGAACCTAACTCCTTACAAACAAATCATTTGTGTAATTTCATGATGAGCTTCAGTTTATGAAATTTCTAGGAACTCCAAGAAAATACATATATAACACATGGAATTTTAGCATAAAGACTATAGATCCACCCCACTTGTATAAGAATTTGTATATGATGTTATAATTCTTGAATGATGATTTAAGAGGAGTAACGTCACCCTATCAAGTTATAATGCCCATTATAGTTGAGTTGGAAGTAATATAAGTTAATAGGGTAATTATAGTCATAATAAGTTTGACAAATATTATGTACAAAAACACATATGACAAGATGATAGGCGCCCAAGTTCTTTTACCATCACAAATAAATTTAATTGTGTTCACTGGGGAATTAACTTTGTTTGTAGAATTAATGGGGTAGGAGTTCATGAAGAATGTAAAATATATGTTCATGATAATGGATGTAATTTCTCATATAATATGATTTTTGAAAGGTTATACATTAGATACATGATGTAATATCAATAACACATTAGTGCATTCACTATGTAGTAAATAAGAATGTATGAGTTGATGAGTTCGGATACTTCAATCACAGCCCACCACTTAATTTGGACAGGGGTAATTCGGACCATAACACTCTACTGATATATCCGGACATAACAAATGTAAAATACCTTTTGACTAAGCTATTTGCTAATCTACTTAAAGACTAATGGGTCATTAAACTTGATCCGGTTTCACAACTTGACCCGGTAAACCCATAGGTCATTAATTAAGAGTATAAATACCCCAATCACTCTCATTAATGAGGGTGATTAACATTTAATACAAGCAGGCTGCTTAATTATCTCACCACTCCTCACACTAAACACAAAATACCCCAAACTTACTAAAACACTTTACCAAACTACCATCAGCCCAAAATAAACCAAACTAAATTGGCGACCACCGTGGGAGCACGAAAGTTCCTGAATTTTACATTCAAAACCAGTAAAAAGAATTAGTTCGGATGGATCCGAACAAACAAGGTACTCCACCTCATGTGGTGGAAACGGTTAGGAAGAACAAGGAATACACCGTTGAGGAGCGAGACAAGTTGAGAGCAAAGATATAAGCACTAAGGGCCATAAAACAAGCAGAGAATGGAATCAAGGAGAAATCAGGGATGTCAGCTATTCATCATACCGATAATCTTGGGGAGAATGATCCATCAATAAAGACTCATCTTAGTTTTAAAAAAACTCATCTCAGCTCTAAGAAGACATATCGATATAAGCCTGTTAAAAGTTCAGATTTGGAGTCCTCCAGTAGCTCTTCAAATGAAGTTGAGCTTGAGAAATCTGTGCCATCAAGAAGTAATGAAGGGAGATCTAGAAAAAAAGATGAAGTTAGTCAAAAAGTATTCAAGAAAGAGAGATAGACATGGTAGCCTTAAAAGGCATCTGGGCAAAGGGTTATCCCACAGACATGCTGATCAGTTGCTGATGGATCCTTTTGCTTTTCAGACTGAACCAGGTATTTTCGCAATACCTAATGAATACAGTTTTTAGTCGTAATAAAAATTAGAGGCAGTCACCCTTGTCTACCAAAATACTGTCCGAAAACCTATCCAAAAGGTTTGACAGCTCTAAAATGGAAAGTATGATGGAAGTCGAGATCCGAACAACCATTTGGAGCAATTCAATAACTTTATGATGAATTTCGATGATGATGACAAACTTTTGTACAGAGGTTTCTCCCAAACTTTCACGAGAAGTGCTCTTAAATGGTATAATAGCTTACCTCAAGGGTGTATCAGAAACTTTGATATATTTTGGGTTGCCTTCCGAAGGCAATTTGTTGGAAGTAAAGAGGTGAAGGGCAATGAAGATACCATTATCCATTGTGCCCAAAAATCAAACGAGTCTTTAAAGGAGTACATAAGTCAATTTGTGAATACAAATAACGAATTAGCAGATTACTTCGAACTGGTGGATATTGCTTCTCTAAGACATGGTTTGAATCTTGGGAACCTGGCTGATTCTGTAACTAGGAAAAAAACTATGACATGGGATGGCTTGTTGAATTAAGTAGGAAAACAGATTAATGTAGAAGAAACAAGGAAGACCAGGGTGCACCGACAAGTAAGGTCCACCACAACAGCTCATCCAGCTGCTAACTAGTCCGGATACAAGGCTAAGGAGATCGGACAAGGATCCAACCGGACTAAACAAACTCAGTCCAACCAGAATCAGGCTCAGAGCCAACAGTCAAGAGGTAAAAGAGGTCATTGGGTTCAATCATAGTGGTTTAAAGAGTTAAGGGAGAATGTGGAACAATATATGATAAAACTAAGTACGAAGTCCATTTTAAAAAACCGGCAGCTTTGCAGTCCGTTAGAGAAAGCCGAAATACTTGTTTTTTCCAATATCACAATGATATAGGCTATAACACTCAAGAATGCATAGCATTGAAATAGGAAGTGCAGAACCTTAATTGGGAGCTTATGTAAAAATAAGAAGTGGAAATAGGCCCGACAATGCTCCTCGGACGGGCCCTACAAACAATATTGGAACATCTGCTCAAAAAGGGGCAATGGTGATTCTTGAAAGATTCGATGTTGATTCTGAGTACTTGGATCCTACTCCAACTCGGAATAAGAAGGGGGTTATAACAGAACAAACCAAGATGGTGTCCGAACTGATCAATTTCTTTGAATCATTGACCATCTTTGGAGGAGATACTGTGACAGCCCCCACCCCATCATCAAGAAAGAGGCATGTACACAGTTTGGCCACTCAATTGGAGGGGGAAATGTCTTCCCATCAGTACCAAACCCCTTTCCCATTTATAGTTTTTGATGAAGATGATTTGAGAAATATTGTTGGGCCCCGTGACGATGCGGTGGTTATAAGAGCATCTATTGGGGGCAATGATATACGCCGGATTTTGATAGATACGGGTAGTTCAGCAAACATCATCTTTTTAAGTTCCTATAAACAGATGAGGAATCCGGCTGTTATTCAACGCTCAAACAGAACTATTGTGGGCTTTATAGAGAGCTCTACGGATGTGATCGGGGAATTCGAAGAAGAAGTGATGTTGGGCAATGAGCATTTTAAAAAGATAGCGAGGGTACTATTCGTTGTGGTAGACTGCCCCACATCATACAATGCGATTTTTGGGAGGTCTTGGATTTCCAGAATGCATGTTGTGGCCTTAACAGTCCATTAATTCTTAAAGTATGCAGTTCAAGGACAAGTAGGTATTGTCCGAAGTAGTCAAAAGATAGCTAGGGAGTGCTATGCAACTACTCTTGCTCCTAAGACTTTGGGGGCAGTTCGGATTAATGAAAATTAGCAGTTACTGGAGCCTTATGAGGGAGAGAGTGAGATTGATGACCCGAGAGAGGCTCATAGTGTTATAATACTAGTTGAAGAAGTTGAAACCCACTCCCTCGTAGAGGGTAAAAATATCAAGATTGGTTCCAAGATGACACCAGAGTTAAAAAAGAAATTGTTGTCCTTTTTGCTAAACAATCAGCAAGTTGTTGTCCTTCATGGATGCTTTCTGTGGGTACAACTAGATAAATATGGATCCGAAGGATCAAGATCACGCTACCTTTATAACAGATAGAGGTCTTCATTGCTACAAGGTGATGCCATTTGGGTTAAAGAAAACTGGGGCTACTTATCAGAGGTTGGTGAACAAAGAATTCACTGATCAGATTGGTAGAAATATGAAATTATACATAGATGACATGATGGTTAAAAGCTTGTAGAAGGATTTGCACATAATTTATCTTCAAGAAACATTTACTAATTTAACTGCTGTGAATTTGAAACTAAATCCGAAAAATGTGTGTTTGGGGTTTGATCTGGAAAGTTTCTGGGTTATGTGATAAGTGAGAAAGGTATCCAGCCCGATCCGGATCAACTTAATGCCTTATTGGAAATGGATCCTCCTCGGAATGTTAAAGAAGTCCAAAGGCTCATCGAAAGATTGGTTGCCTTAAACCGGTTTATTTCAAGGTCCTCGAATAAGTATGCTCCATTTTTCCAAACCTTGAAGAATGCTAAAGACTTTAATTGATCTCCACAGTGTAACCAAGCTTTTGTTGAGATAAAGAAACACTTATCCTCACTAAAGACTCTTTTCAAACCTATTCAATGAGAAACACTCTATGTATATTTGGTTGTGTCAGAATGTGCTATAAGTGCAGTAATGGTAAGAGAAATGAAAAATTACCCTCGTCTGGTATACTATATCAGCAAAAGTTTAATAGATGCTGAGAAGAGGTATTTAAAGCTTGAAAAGTTGGCACTAGCCTTGGTGATTGCAACAAGAAAGATGAGGCTGTGTTTTCAATCTCATTCCATTATTGTCCGGACATCTTTCCCACTAATGAATGTTCTTCAAAAGGCAGATATATCAAGCAGGATGACCTAGTGGTCGGTAGAATTGAGCGATGATGATATCGATTTTCCCCCCAAACAACTATCAAAGCTCAATCAGTGGCTGATTTCCTGGTAGAATTCTATACGGACAAGAACTCCAAATAAATTTCAGGAGATAAAACCAAGAAAGAGTGGATGGTCCGAACTAATGGTGGTTCAAACACAGTGGGTTGTGGATCTGGAATTGTTATAACCTCTCTGTATGTTGATAAGATGTACTAAGCTATATGCTTTGGGTTCAGAGCCTCTAACAATGAGTCCGAATGTGAACCAGCTATAACTGGTCTTAAATTGGCTTTCCTGTGTGGGGTTAAGAGAGTTCGGTTGATGAGTGACTCTCAGCTGCTTATTCATCATGCTCAAGATCAGTCTGAGGCCAAGAAAGAGCAACTGATCAAGTACTTACTCGTCTTGAAAGAAGTGGCAGCAGATTTCAAAAGTGTTTGTTATGAGCTTATTTCCAGATCGGAGAATACACTGACAGACTCTTTAGCAACTATAGCATACTCTGAGTCCTACCCTTGGATTCACATACAAGAATGCCCGTCTATACAACCAGCTCAAAGCAAAGAAGATGGGAAAAGTATGAGCATACTTGTGATTCAGCCTAAAGACTAGAGATATACCATTCTTCAATATATTTCTGATGGGGTTTTGCCTTCGGACAAAACTATGGCAAGGAAAATTAAACACAAGGCACATGGTTTTTTGATGATAAGGGGCCTCTATAAAAAAAATATTTCAGTAGACCTCTCATATTTTGTTTGGGGGTTGAAGAATCTTAAGTCGTATTGTCCAAACTACACGATGGGGAAGGCTCAACACATTGTGGGTACAAAGCGCTAACCCGAAGAGTCTTGTTAGCTGGGTACTATTGGCCCTCTATAATGGCAGATGTTAAAGAAATGGTAAAGAAATGTGATCTATGTCAAAGGTATGGCAATGAAATTCATGTGCCAGCAGTACATATGGAGTCTATTTCTGAGCCAATACCTTTTTCCCGATGGGGAATGTACTTGGTTGGACCTCTACCTATGGCATCTCGGGGGTGCAGAACTATTATAGTTGCTATTGATTACTTATCAAAATGGATAGAGGCAGCTCCCTTGGCAGGGACCACATCAAAGGATGTCATTAAATTTATCTTATCCAATATATGTTGCAGATTTGGGGTTCTTCAAAAGATTACTAAAGACAATGGGCCACAGTTGGATAACAAAGATATGGAGAATTTTTGTGCTTCAAGAGGTATTTAACATTGTTTTTCTTCTCATTTCCATCCACAAGCAAATAGCCAGGTTGAAGTCGCCAACACGACTATTTTTTCTGGATTAAAGAATAATTTAGAAGGTGTTGTGGGGAAGTAGCCAAGCTATTTACAAGAAGTATTGTGGGCCTACCGAACTACTCATCGGGCTGCTATACAAGAATCTCATTTTGCCTTGATATATGCTATTGATGCAATGACTCCCATAGAAGCTACCTTACCATCGTATAAAGTCTACAACTATTCCAAACAAGCTAATGAGATAGCAACTAGGAATCAGTTGGACTTAATAGACGAAAGAAAGGTTAAAACACACTTAAGAACAGCTCACTACCAAGGTTTGATGAGGAGTATATTTTCCTCCAAGGTCAAGAGAAGAGATTTTCAACCAAAAGATAAGTTATTAAGAAAAGTTTTCTTACATACCAAAGAGAAGCAGTTCGGTAAGTTGGCTCTGAATTGGGAAAGCCCCTATGGGGTCTGTTAAAAGCTCAAACCCGGGACATATAGACTTCAAGACAAAGAAGGGAGAGTTTTGAAGCACACATGGAATATTGAACATCTCATGTTATATTTAGAGTAAAGCTTTTTGTGTAAATATTTACTTGTTAAATACCAATGTAAATATTAGGGGGCATACTCTTTCCTACCTTTGTGGCACAATGAGGTTTTAATGAGGTGTCCAGTATTTTATAATATATAATGCCTTCTTAAAAAATTTGGAGTGATTTTACTACAATTCAATTCAAGTATAAATCACTTGTTTAATACCTTGAGTCTTTTGTGAATCGGATAAACTGATGGTTGGTGATGACTATTAAATACATGTCATCGGAGATATTAAACACTCTCACTTTAATACTTCTGAAATGCTAGGGATTCTTAAACATTAGACATGAAAAAGTTTAAGGAAATGTATTAAACAAAAAGAAAGTTTGATAAAATTAAACATGTTCGGACTTCAACTGAACAGTATTACAAAACATGCCTTGTCCATCCAAGGACTTTGGGTGTTCAAAAGACTTATTCGGACTTCAACCAAATAGTAATACAAAATGTGCCTTGGCTATCCAAGAACTTTGATTGTTCACAAAGATAAAAATAAAAATAATACATGGTAAAACCTTAGAGCTTGTTCCATTCGGACGTTCCTTCACCACCACCATAATCTTTTTAGGGCTTTTGAGTTTGACACTCGAACTCTCACCTGTTCCTTCTTCATCATTAGTTGTGAAATCAAATCCACTAGAGTAATTATACTTGTCCCCATCGGTCAATGTATAAAATAGGACGTCCTCTCACTCTACATACTTCCATATGGGATCAAGGGTCCTATTAGGGAAGGTCTCATGGAACAACAAAACCATGCCAGATTTGATCTCATCATCTTTTTTTTCTAAGGAGTCTATTAATCCATTAACATACTCCTTGATACCTGCTTTGATGGCTTGTTCCTGCTGGCTCTTCAGGATCTCTTTTTCCTTGGTCATCTCCAAACCAGTGCTCTATAATATAGTCTTCTCATTGGTTAGGGATTGAATGGTACCATCTTTGATCTTCAACTCCTCTTTCAGTGTTGTAAGGTTTTGTAAGGAAGAGGTTTCTAAGTCGGAGTACTTAGTTTGGAGCTTAGTTCTGGCTACTTCCGATATGGCTAGCTTAGTTGTTGACTCCTCCTTATCCTTCTTCAGTTCCTCTATACTTTGCTAAGCGTTTATGAGACTGCTTGATAAAGATTCTATGTCAGAAGTGAGTGAGTTGATAATGTTGGTCCGAATTTTCATCTGCCTCTCCAGATCGAGCATTGTTCGGATATGACCGAGGATGGAGTGGCTCAAGACATCTTTCTCTCTGGATACGGAGAAGGATTTTCCATTGAAGGTCACCATGTTAGAGGAACTGGAGGGACGATAGGGACCTGCGAAATCATCCTTCTCGAAATCATTAAAGTACAAGCCAATGTCTTGAAGGGTACTGAGGTCCACTTCATCATTCCATCCACCATCAATCTCTCTGGACTGAAGGTCTATTGGGATATCCTCTCGCAAAGTAGGATCAGCAGGGGATGTTGGAGCTTGGATTTCTGAAGGATGAAGAATTATTTCTTCTCCCATAGTGACCTTCTTCTTCTTGACAGCTTTCTCATCACTGCTGGCCCTACGTTTCCTGTCCTTCTTATGGGGCTTTGGTGGGTTCTGTGACCCTCCAGCTTCCCTGACTGTTTCAACCTCTACTGCTTTGAGCAGAGCTGCATCAATCCCCATTGGTTCCCCAAACCAGTCCCTTCTGTAGCTGTTTGAGCCAGCTCTGGTGCATCCTTCCTCTTTTTGTTCTTCATTTTGCTGGGAGATTTAGCCCTGGAAGGTAAGAACAACTTGGCATCTTTGGCTTCTGTCCTTTTGAGAATCACGTCAGGAGGAGGAAGAGTGGTTAGCTCTTCCCATGAAAGGTCTCTCTGGCCTATGGTGTTCCACATGTGAGACGTCACAAAATTGCCCGATGTAAAGCAATCGTGGAAGACATTCCCCCAACGTTCCGAATCCCATGCATTGAGTTTTGCACAGATCCTTTACCCCTCCTCTAAATGACCGGTGAACTCCTTCGGTAACACTAGAGATAAGTAACAAACTAGTCAGAATAAGCAAGCTTATAGTGTAAGAAGAAAAATTTGTTGGACAAGGAAAAGAAAGAAAGTTACATGTGCTTTTCCACCTACTAGTCAACAAGCTAGGGTTGGTCTTGGCCTTAATCTTCCTGACATTTTCCCATGTTCTACTAACAAATAGGAACTGTGTCCTCCAATTCTTTTCAGACTCCAACAGGTCATCCACCACCTTAAAGTCATTCCCCATGTTGTAGTGGTAGAATGGAATCTGATGGTTCTTGCACAAGCTTGCTACAGCAGCAAACTGCTTCATCAGAAGTGGGATCTTCGACAACCTTGATGCCATGATACAGGAAATGAGTGTGTACTAGGCGTTGGGGCTTAACTGGCTGGGACGGAGTTTGACTAAATAAAAGTACCTAACAATTTCTGGGTTCATTGGGAACCGGAGTCCCCAGATTAACACTTCGGTGTACACTATCACCTCATTTAGTTTGCAGTCCATATGGGTCTCTGGAGTAATTGGTATCCTTATCTTTACAGACTCCAGAATCCTCCACTTGGTTCGAATTCGTCCCAACTTAACAGTGTAGGAGAGTAGACGTAGTTGATGTTTGTAAGGCCAACAAGTATTTGACGCTAACATGTTTGAAACAAAGGCCTACCTTACCCTCTAAGCGATGGTGTGGATCGAGTTTTGGTTTGGTGGGTCGTCCGGTGAGGGGTTATCTTCTCCAAAGATTTTTTTATGTCAGAACCCATAGCTATAAATGGAGAGGGTTTTCTAATACTTGAAACAACTTTTTCCTTAGACACAGGAGGTTGAGACTCTTGAATAGAAGAACCGTAAGGGAGGGGGTGAAAGGTTTGGTTTGAATGGAAGTTGTTTGGGTCTACGGTTTTTGGAAGAGGATGACCCTTTATCGGTGTCCTGAGTTGGCTGACTAGTTTTCTCACCTAGAGAAACTGGGAGACCGGCAGTGATATGATTCTCTCTTTCTACCTTCCTTGCTCTCTCTAACTCTGACAAATTCAACCAGCCACCTTTAACTAAATCGTTTCTGGCTGTGAACATAAAAACTCTCAAGAGAATTTCTCTATAGGAAAGATTTGAGTGTGGAAGATAATGAAATAGTAAAAGAGTATTTATATAACAATAAAAAAACAGTTACCAAGGAGAAGTTGAAAGGGGTATTTGTAATGATTAAGGGATGCGCAAACGTGTGAAAAATCAAAGCCTATGTAACTTTCTAGACTTAGTGGGTGCGCCGGTCTAAGAAACATAACGGCTGGTAGGTCGAACCAAATACTGACATGTGTCCCATGATCCAAGAAGAAACTCTTAGAATTATGGGAAGAGAAACCAGTCATGACGAATTTCGAACTAGGTTGGTGTTGAAAATAAACTTCTTAGTTCGGACAATGCAAGCAGATCGGTTGAAGTTGATATTGGTTTGATAGAATTTTTAACCCTACCAAAGATTTTTTGCAGGCCTAAAAAGGGGCTACTGATGAGTTCAGATACTTTAGTCATAACCCACTACTTAATCTGGACAGGGGTAATTTGAACCATAACACTCCACTAAAAAATCCGGACACGACAAATGTAAAACACCTTTTGACTAAGCTATTTGCTAATCTACTTAAAGACTAATGGGTCCTTAAACTTGACCCAATAAGCCAATGGGTCATCAATTAAGAGTATAAATACCCCAACCACTCTCATTAATGAGGGTGATCAACATTTAATACAAGCAGTCTGCTTAATTATCTCACTACTCCTCACACTAAACACAAAATACCCCAAACTTACTAAAACACTTTACCAAACTACCCTCAGCCCAAAATAAACCCAACCATGAGTTATAAAAGGAAATCAAAAGAGAATCCTACAACTTTATTAATAGTTAAAAAATAACAATAAAAAATAATTCATGTAATCTTAGATAATATCGATGATGCGAGATAGCCCCCAACCTTATGGAACCACAAAAGAAATCATAAAGCATACATATGAAATGAAACAAAGCTTTCAGACTCGGCATAGACATTCTTACCAGCCTCGTGTACAAATTGTTAGATTTGTTTACATAGAAACATAGACATGTTTGCTTGGACTATCTAAGGTGTAATGGGTCCTATCGTAAATCATATGACACAAACCATGTATAGATATCAGGTTTCGGTCCATCAAGAAAAAAATAAGGCCACACTCCCTATAAAATGGAAGCAGTAATGGAGAAAATAGATAAACTGACACCAGTCAGTTACATTAGAGAATCCTACTATCTAATATGGATAACCAATCCAATGTTTGTTAAGAAAAAAAAGGTAAATATACGATATATGTAGACTTCAAAAACCTAAACAAAGAATGATAGAAATCTATGAATGCTTATTTAAGATGTAACTATATCATAATAAATGAAGATTATTAATAACACACTACATTTAAAAATGAGAGGGATCCACCATTAAAAAGTAATAACCTTCAGATTAAAGAAAACTAAAGTTACATATATAAAAATTGTTAATAATATATTCACATTACAGATTGGCCGAAACCTACAAATGTATATTGTGATATGCTAATTGTTAACACCCAATATGACGATTGATGAGTTCATATTGTTTAGTCACATCCTATTGGAGATATCCAGACAGGGGTAATTCGGACATAAACGTATAATTAAACTATCCGGATAGGATAAAAGTAAAGAAACACCTAAACACCTTTTGACCAAGCTATGTGCTAATCAGCTTAATAAGTAAATGGGTCCTTAAACTCGACCCGGTTTCATAACTTGACCTGAAAGCCCATGAGTCCTAAATTAAGGGTATAAATACCCCAACCACTTTCATTAATGAGGGTAATGAACATTAAATACAACCAGGCTGCTCAAATCTCTCACTACTTAACACCAAAATATTTAATACTCAAAACACTTTACAAAATTCCCTCAGCCCAAAATAAATCTCACCAAATTGGCGACCACATTGGGAGAATAAGGTGCTTGAATCTTGCATTCAAAACCAGCAAAAAGACCTGTTCGGATGGATCTGAACGAGCAAGTGATTCCACCACCTTTGGTGGAGGTGGTTGGGGAAAACAATGAATACACCACCGAGGAACGAGATAAGTTGAGAGCGGAGATTGAGGCTTTAAGGGCCATTAAAAAAAAGCAGAAATAGGTTTAAAGGAGAAGTCAAAGGTGTCAGCCATCCACCATACTAACAATCCTAGGGAGAATGATCCATAAAAAAAGACTCATTTAAGTACAAAAAAGACCCATGTCAGTTCTAAGAAGTCTCACCGGTGGAAAGCTCAGATTCTGAGTCCTCCAGTAGCTCTTCAAACGAGGTTGAGCTTGAAGAGTCTTTGTCATCAAGTAGTGATGAGGGGAGGTCCAGAAAGAAACAAAAGATAATTAAAAAATATTCAAGGAAGAGAGATAGGCATGGGAGACTTAAAAGGCATTTGGGCAAAATGTCATCTTACAGCCATAGTCACAGGCATATGGATCAGCTGCTAATTGATCCTTTTACTTTCCATGATTAACCATGTATTTTTGCGATACCTAGTGAAGACACAGTCTTTAGTCATAGTAGGAATTGGAGACAATCACCATTGTCTACCAAGATCCTGTCTGGAAACCTTCGTAATAGGTTTGTCAGTACTAAAATGGAGAAGTATGATGGGAGTAAAGATCCAGAAAATCATCTGGAGCAGTTTAAGAACTTCATGATGAATTTTAACGACGATGACAAACTTTTGTGTAGGGCATTCTCCCAATCCTTTACGGGAAATGCTCTAAAATGGTACAACAGTTTGCCTCGGGGTTGTATAAGAAACTTTGATACATTTTGGGTTGCCTTCCAAAGGCAGTTTGTGGGAAGTAAAAAGGTGAAGGGAAATGGAGATATTATCATCCATTATGCCCAAGAAACAAATGAGTCATTAAAAGATTATATAAGTCGGTTCGTAAATACCAAGAACGGGCTAGCTGATTGCTTTGAGCAAGTGGCAATAGTTTCATTGAGACAATGGTTAAACCCTGGGAATCTAGCTGATTCAGTTACAAGGAATAAGGCCATAACCTGGGGTGGTTTGTTAAACCAGGTGGGAAAGCAGATCAATGTGGATGAGACTAAGAAAACTAGGGTGCACCGCCAGTTGAGGTCTGGCACAGCAGCTCAAAACCAAAACCAGTCCGGATACAAAGCTAAAGAGACCGGATAAGGGACCAACAGGGCTAAACAGACTCAGTCTAACCCAAATCCAGCTCAGAGCCAGGAGTCAAGGAATAAAAGAGGTCATTGGGTTCAACCGGAGTGGTTTTCTGAATTAAAAGAGAGTGTGGCAACCATTTATGACAAGACTAAAGATGAGGTCCATTTCCGTAAACCAGCAGCATTGCAATCTCCAAGAGAGATTCGTAATACTTCTTTTTTCCAGTATCATCATGATATTGGCCATAATACCCAAGATTGCATTGCTTTAAAACAGGAAGTGCAGAATCTCATTGAAAAAATGTAAGCTGGGTGCCTATGTTAAAAAAAGAAGTGGGAACATGCCTGACAATGCTCCTCGAACTAGCCCAACTAACAACGTAGGAACATCAGCTCCGGAGGGGGCAATGGTGATCCATGAAAGATTCGATGTGGATTCAAAGTATTTGGAACCTGACCCAACTCGGAATAAGGTGGGGATCATAATAGAACAGGTCAAAACGGTATCCAGACTCATTAGTTTCGTTGAGTCACTTACCATTTTTGGAGGGGACACCATGACGGCACCCACTCCTTCATCAAGAAAGAGGCATGTTCATAATCTAGCTACTCAGTTGGAAGGGGGCATGTCTTCTTACCAGTCCCAAAATTCTTTTCCATTTATAGTCTTTGATGAGGATGATTTAAGGGACATTGTTGGGCCTCATGAGGATGCTGTGGTGATAGGAGCATCTATTGGGGGCAAAAATATCAGACGAATTTTGATTGACACTGTCAGCTCAACCAATATTCTCTTTTTAAGTTCTTACAAGCAGATGAAAAATCCGGCTGTGATTCAACGGTCAAACAGAACTATCGTGGGCTTTACAGGGAGCTCTGCGGATGTAATGGGGGAATTCAAAGAAAAGGTGTTGTTTGGTAAGGGACCTTTCAAAAAGCGGGTTATAATATTATTCGTTGTGGTAGACTGCCCCACATGCTACAATGCAATCTTTAGGAGGTCATGGCTCTCTTGAATACATGTTGTGGCCTTAACAGTCCACCAATATTTAAAGTATGCGGTTCAAGGACAAGTGGGAGTTATCCGGAGTAGACAAAAGATAGCAAGGGAGTTTTATGCAACTGCACTTGCTCCTAAAATTTTGGAAGCAATCCGGATTAATGAAGATTTATTGGGGCCTTCTAAGGGGGAGGGTGAAATTGATGACCCTAGAGAGGCCATTGATGTTTTAATACCGATTGAGGAAGTTGAAACCTACTCTTTGGCAGAAGGTAGAAGTGTTAAGACTGGCTCCAAGATGGCGTCAGAATTGAAAGTAAGATTGTTATCCTTTTTGGCAGATCACCAACATGTTATCGCTTGGTGCAATGTTGATTTGACCGGAGTGCCTGCAAGTGTTATATCATACAAGCTGTCCATCCGGAGTGATGTTGCACCTATGGTGCAGGAAATGAGAGATTTTTCTAAGGAGAAAGATGATGTAATAGTTCAAGAAGTCGATCGGCTTACCAAGATGGGAACATAAAAGAGTCCAGTATCCCTTATGGACTGCCAATCCAGTGTTAGTTAAAAAAAAGAATGGAAAATGGCGTATATGTATCGATTTTACTGACCTCAATAGAGCTTGCACAAAAGATCTTTATCCAGTCCCCCAGATAGACCAATTGGTGGACTCGACATCTGGAAACAAGTTAGTCCTTCATGGTTGCCTTCTTTGGGTATAACCAGATACAAGTAGATCTGAAGGACCAGGACCAGGACCATACTACCTTTGTTACAGATATGGGTCTCCATTGCTACATAGTGATGCCTTTTGGGTTAAAGAATGCTGAGGCTACTTATCAGAGGTTGGTGAACAAAACATTTGCTGATCAGATTGGCCAGAATATGGAAGTATACATCGATGATATGATGGTTAAAAGCTTAGAAGAGGATTTTCACATAATTGATATTCAAGAAACTTTTACCAACTTAATTAAGGTAAGCTTAAAGCTGAATCCAGAAAAAGTGTGTCTTTGGGGTGCAGTCTAGAAAAGTTTTGGGGTATGTAATAAGTGAGAAAGGGATACAACCTGATCCAGATCAGCTTGATGCCTTGTTGAAGATGGACCCCCCTCAAAATATTAAAGAAGTCCAGAGGTTAACAAGAAGATTGGCTGCCTTAAACTGTTTTATTTAAAGGTCTTCGGACAAATGTGCTCCATTTTTTCAGACCTTGAAATGTGCTAAAGATTTCAACGGGTCTACACAATGCAGCTAAGCTTTTGATGAAATAAAGAAGCACTTGTCTTCACCAAAAACCCTTTTTAAGCCTATAGAAGGAGAAACACTTTATATATACTTGGGTGTGTCAGAATATGCTATAAGTGCAGTATTAGTTAGAGAGGTGGACAATTATCCTCATCCGGTATACTATTTCAGCAAGAGCCTAATAGATGCTGAGAAGAGGTACCTGAAGCTAGAAAAGCTGGCACTAGCCTTAGTAATTACTGCAAGGAAAATGAGGCTATATTTTCAGTCTCATTCTATTATTGTTCGAACATTTAAAAAGCAGACATATCAAGTAGAATAACCAAGTGGTCAGTGGAGTTGGGTGATTATGACATTGATTTTGCCCCACAAACTGCTATTAAGGCTCAATCTGTTGCTGATTTCTTAGTAGAATTCCATTCGGATAGAAGTTCTAAACAAGCTTCAGTAGGAGAAGACTAAAAAAGAATGGGTAGTCCAAACTGATGATGGATCAAGCACAATGAGTTGTGGGGCTGGAATTTGTTTAACCTCTCCGTACGGTGATAGACTATATCAGGCTATATGTTTTGCATTCAGGGCCTCTAACAACGAGTCTGAATACGAAGCAACTATAGCTGGTCTTAAGTTAGCTCACCTATGTGGGGCTAAAATAGTTAGGCTAATGAGTGATTCTCAGCTTCTTATCCACCATGTTCAAGGTTAGTCTGAGGCCAAGAAGGAATAATTGATCAAATACTTATTCATCCTTAAAGAGGTGGCAGCCAATTTTAAAAATGTTTGTTATGAGCACATTCCTATATCAGAAAATATGTCGGCAGATTCCTTGGCAACCATAGAATACTCTGAGTCCTACCTTTGGATTCATATACAAGAATTCTCATATATACAATTAAATCAGAATAAGGAAGAGGAGGAGAGCTTAAGTGTACAAGTAGATGTCCAACGATTGGAGATTTCCCATTCTTTAATACATCTCTGATGGGGTTTTGCCTTCGGATAAAGCTATGACAAGGAAAATTAAGCACAAGGCTCGGGGTTTTTTTTTTCTCATGAGAGAAGTTTTGTATAAAAAATCCTTCAGCAGACCTCTCCTGTGATGTTTGGGGGTTGAAGAATCCCAAACCATTTTATCTGAACTACACGACAGAGAAGGATCAACACATTGTGGTTATAGGGCTCTAACCCGGAGGGTTTTGTTAGCTGAATACTATTGGCCATCAATAATGGCAGATGCTAAGGAATTGGTGTAAAATTGTGATCCATGTCAAAGCTATGGTAATGAAATTCATATCCCAACAGTACATATGGAGTCCATTTCTGAGCCAGTACCTTTTGCCCGTTGGGGATTGGATTTAGTTGGGCCTCTACCAATAGCGTCTGAAAGGTGCATGACTATCATTGTGGCTATTGACTACTTTTCCAAGTGGATAGAAGCAACTCCTCTAGCAGGAACCACTTCAAAAGCTGTCATAAAATTTATCTTGTCTAATATATGTTGCAGATTTGGGATTCCTCAGAAGATTACTACTGATAATGAGCCATAATTTGATAGCAAGGATATGGAGAATTTCTGTGCCTCTAAGGGCATTCAACATTGCTTCTCTTCTCCTTTCCATCCACAAGAAAATGACCAGATTGAAGTGGCAAATACGACTATTTTGTCCGGATTAAAAAAGAATTTAGAAGGGGCTGCAGGAAAGTGGCCAAGATATTTGCAAGAAGTGTTATGGGCATACCGAACTACTCATAAGCTTCTATGCAGGAATCTCTTTTTGCCTTGATGTATGGGATGGATGCGATTACCCCTATAGAAGCTACCCTACCATCATACAGGGTCCATAACTATTCCGAACAAGCCAATGAGATGGCAATTATGATTTAGTTGGATTTAATCAAAGAAAGAAGGATTAAGGCTCATCTTAGAACAATCCACTACCAAGGCTTGATGAGAAGCAGGTTTGCTTGCAAGATCAAAAGAAGAGATTTTCAACCGGGAGATAAAGTTTTGAGAAAAGTTTTCTTACATACTAAGGAGAAGCAATTCGTCAAGTTGGCTCCGAACTGGGAAGGCTCTTATGAGGTCTCCGAAAAGATTAAGCATGGGACATATAGTCTTCAAGACAAAGATGGAAGAATTTTGAAGCACGCATGGAATATTGAACACCTCAAGTTATATCTAGAATAAAAGTGGTGTAAATATTTCCATGTTAAAAGTCAATGTAAATATTAGGGGGCATACTCTTTCTTACTATGATGGCGCGAGGAGGTTTTAATGAGGTGTCCGATTTTTTCAATAAAATATGATGTCTTCTTAAAATGTTCGATGTGGTTTGACTACAATTCTTTTCAAGTACGAGTATTTGATTTAATGTTATGGATCTTTGACAAATCAGATCAATTTGGTTGAATGATGACCATTAAATACATGTCATCGGAGATATTAAACACTCTCACGTTAAATAATTTTAAAATAATTGGGGTTGTTTAAACATTAGCTGTTTGAATTGAAAGAAAGTACGAAACAAAGCAATATTTGATAAATAAGCCTGTCCGGGCGTAAACCGGATAATGTTACCAAAATACAAGATATGCCTTGGCCATCCAAGGACTTTAAGTGTGTTGAAAGATGTATCTGGACACAAACCGGATAGTAGTACAAAAATGCATTGGCCATCCAAGGACTTTAGTAGTTCGGAAAAATAAGAAAACAAAAAGGCTTAAAACCTCAGGGCTTGCTCCCTTCGGATTGTCCTTTATCACCTTATTTCTTGGGAATTTTGAATTCGACACTCGAACTCTCACTGGTTCTTTCCTCTTCATCAGTGGTAGAATCTATTCCACTACTATAATTATGCTTGTCACCATCTACCATGGTGTGAAATGGGATCTCTTCATAGTTTACGAATCTCCACAAGGGACCAAGGGCCCTCTTCGGAAATGTTTCACGAAGAAGCAGCACCATGTCAGACTTGACTCAGCATACCTTGCTTCCAAAGAGTCGATAACCTCATTGGTGTATTTATTAATGCTTTCCTGGATAGTGTTCTCCTGCTCCTTCATCAAGTCTTCTTTCTCCATGATCACCTTAGACACAATACCTTCTAGGGCAGTTTTCACTCCGGACAAGGTTTGAATGGTGCCATCTTTAACCTTCAAGTCTTCCCTTATTGTTGTGAGATATTTTTCCAAACCATAGCACAACACTGGCCGTTTCCGAAGTGGCAAGCTTGGTTGACAAATCTTCTTTGTCCTTTCTCAGTGCTTCGATCTATTTTTTCAGTTCTTCTACGCTCTGATTATCATTAAGAAGATTGGATGACAGAGACTCTTTATCATTAGTGAGAGTATTGATGAGTGCAGCTTGACTCTTTAATTGTCTCTCTAGGTCAAACACTAGTTGGATGTGACCAAGAAGAGAGTGGGCCACAATGTCCTGTTCTCCAGAGACGGAGAAGGACTTACCATTGTAAGTTACCATGTTCGAAGAGCTTGAAGGATGAAAGGGACCAACAAAGTCGTCCTTCTCAAAGTCGTTGAAATAAAGATCGATATTTGAAGGGCACTGATGTCCACTCCATCAATCCCTCCTCCGGTATCCTCTATGGACTAGGGGGCTGTTGAATTTTTCTCTGGCAGAATGGGGGCAATAGGGGCTGGTGGAGGTAAAATCTCTGAAGGGCGAATAATTACTTCTTCCCATAAGGTTACCTTTTTCTTCTTGGCAGCCTTTTCATCACTGTTTGCTCTCCTTTTTCAGTCTTTTTTGGAAGGCCTTGGTGGGTCTTGTGGCTGTCTTGCCTCCCTGACCATCTCAGCTTCTGCTACCTTGAGCAAGGTAACGTCGATTCCCTCCTGGTTCCCTGAGCCGGTCCCCTCTGTGACAGTTGGAACTGCTTCTGTTGCAACCTTTTTTTCTTCCCTTTTATCTTGTTGGGAGCCTTGGATCTAGAGGGCAAGACCAGTTTACCATCCCTTTCTTCTGTCCGCTATAGAATGACACCAAGAGGAGGGGGTGTGGTTAGTTCTTTCGAAGAAATATCCCTCCAAACTGTGGTATTCCTCAAATGGGACCTTACCAGGTTACCAGAGGTGAAGCAGTTGTGGAAGGCATTTCACCAACGCTCTGCAGCCCATACATTCAACTTGGCACAAGTTGTTTGCCCCTCCTCCATGTGTCCGGAAAACTCCTTCGGCAGCACTAAAAAAGAAGTGACAGCTAAATCATGAGATGAGTACTTGTAGGTAAAAAAGAAAACATGAGATACAAAGACAAAGACTTATATGTACTCTTCCACCTGCCAATCAACATGCTTGGGTTGGTATCGGCCTTGATCTTCTTGTCATTCTCCCATGACCCACTGATGAACAAGAACTGTATCCTCCAGTTCTTCTCAGACTCCAATATATCATCCACCACTTTGAAGTTATTCCCCATTTTGTGATGATAAAATGAAATATGGTGATTTATGCATATACTTGCCACAGCGGCAAATTGCTTCATGAGGAGAGGGATTTTAGATAACCTCGATGCCGTTATGCAGGCGAGGAGAGAGTACCAGGCGTTCGGGCTCAGTTGGCTTAGACAGAGTTTCACCAGCTGGAAGTACCTGACAATTTCTGGGTCTAATGGGAACCGAAGTCCCCAGTTTAGCACCTTTGTAAAAATGAACACCTCATTAAGTTTACAGTCCATCGGAGTCTTCGGTGTGAGTGGTATCCTCACCTTCACTGATTTCGGGATCCTCACTTTGTCCGGATCCGGCCTAACTCAGCGGTATGAGTGTAGACGTAGTTTATATTCTGCAAGGCCATCAGATATTTAACATTAACTTTTTTAAAGCAAGGCCCTACCTTGCCCTCCAAGCATTCTGGGAGATCCGGATCAACCACACCAACTTTAACCTTGCCTTTTCCCTTCCTATCAGGGGCAACATCCTCAATTGGTCCTGAGGATTCGGTTTCGAAGGGGGCCTCTTTGATGCTGTCCTCTATCACTTTGGAAGGTTTTTCAATTGTTGTGGATGGGAGAGGATCAGCTTCTGACACTAAAGGCTCTCCGGATGAATGAGCGCATGTTGTTTTCAAATGCCAGGGATCCGGTTGAGGTTGAGCTCCAGAGGACTTTGCTTTTAGAGCTACCTTGGATGCCTCTGATCTGAAAGGATTATCCTGTGGGGATCTTTTAGACACCTCAGATCCGGAGGGCTTGTATTTGGATGTTGCTTTAGAAGCCTACGATTTGGAGGGTTTTAACAGTCTGGTAGTTGCTTGGGCTTTCACCAAACGAGTCGTCCGGCGTTGAGTTGATTTTTCTGGAGACTTTTCAATATCTGAGCCTATGGCTAAGAAAGGGGAGGGTTTTCTAACACTCGATAATGTTTTTTCCTTGGCAATGGAGGGTTAGGACTCCTGAACAGAAGAACCTGATGGAATCGGTGACATATTTGGTTTGAACAGCTGTTTGGGTTTTGGGTTTCTAGTGGAGGATGAACCTTCGTCAGTTTCCTGGGGTGGTTCACCAAACTTTTCGTTTGGGGAGACTGGGAGACCGGAAATGATATGTTTCTCCCTTTCGAATTTTCTTGCTTTCTCTAACTCGGACAAGTTCAATCAGCCGCCTTTTACAAGAGTGTTTTTAGCAGTGAACATAAAATTATCCAAGAACAAATTTGAAAGTGAGGATGAAAAGCTCTCTAGAAGATTTTTGAGTGATGAAGATAATAAAACAGTGAAAAAATGATTTATATATTAGTGGAAAAATGTAACTGATACCTAGGAGAAGTTGAAGAGGTTTCGCAATGATTTGAGACGGTGCAGACGTGGGGAAAATTAAATCCACAGGTTACTTTCTAGGTTTAGTGGGAGCGCCAATCTAGGTAAAAAATGGTTGGTAGGTCGAATCAGATTGTGACACGTGTTCCACGATCCAAAAGAAGACTCTTAGAATTCTGGGAAAAAGTCAGTTTGGACAGACTTCGAGCTAAATACATAGGAAGTTCGGACAACATCATCACTGGCTAAGAATATTTTTTAGTCATACCAAAGATATTTGACAATGCCTAAAAAATGGGTTACTGACGAGTTCGGATTATTCAGTCATAGCCTACTAAGATATCCGGACAGGGGTAATTCAGACATAAACGTATCACTAAACTATCCGGACATGAAAAAAGTAAGGAAACACCTAAACACCTTTTGACTAAGCTATGTGCTAATCAGCTTAATAAGTAAATAAGTCCTTAAACTCGACCCAGTTTCATAACTTGACCCGAAAGCCCATGGTTCCTAACTTAAGGGTATAAATACCTCAATGAATTTTATTAATGAGGGTAATGAACATTAAACACAACCAGGCTTCTCAAATCTCTCACTACTTAATACCAAAACATTTAATACTCAAAACACTTTACAAAATTACCCTCAACCCAAAATAAACCTCACCAACGATCACTTGGTTGACTTGGCTGAGACATTCAAAACTTCAAAAGAGAAAATATGAAGCTCAATTCAGAGAAGTGTAACTTTGACGTAAGGTTTATAAATTTCTTTGGATACATAGTTAGGGAGAAACTATATAAGTATCTCATACTAAACTATTAAACTTAGCAGCTGGAATATCTCATCCATAAAATACTAAACTATTAAACTTAGCCGGAATATCTCATCCATAAAATACAAAATAAGTAAAAACACTAAATAAATTTATCCCCATATCTTCAGATAAGTTTCAACATTTCTTCAGAGTAATAAAAGAAGCAGGAAATTTTGATCGGACTCCGTCTTGTGAAGAAACCTTAAGGAAGGTGAATAATTTATTGATAGAGCTCTTGATACATTAAAAATTTCTTGATACATGAAAATGGTATTGAGAAAGCCAAACTCGGGTGAGACTTTGTTTCTTTATTAAGTAGTTTTAGATTTTGTCGTGAGTGTTGTGTTAATAAGAGGAAAAGGAAATAAATTTAAGGTTATATATATTATGTATGTATAACCTTGTTAGATGTTGAAATCAGATATTTACAATTAGAGAATCTTGCCTTGACATTGGTAGTTGCATATAGGAAGATGATATTTTAGCTTCGAAATTGTATAATCATAATAATAACTTATACCCTTTAAGAAATTTATTTCAAAAGCCAGATTTATCAGAAAGGTTGGCTAAATGATTAATTGAGTTAGAATAATATAAAATAAATTTCAAACCAAGAACTGAAATTAAGGCTCAAGTATTGGCGAACTTCATAACATAATTTCTGGTAAAATCACCTACACCCTTAGTAGAAAAAAGAACTTGGTAAATAAAAACGGGTAGAGGAACTAAAAATTTAGGCTCCGACACCAGAGTTCAGTTTATGTCTCCAACATGGGAATTTTTAAGTCATTCTATAAATTTTTGTTTCTCAACTTCTAATAATGAGGCAGAATATAAGGCAAAAATAATGAGATCTCAGTTAACAAATATACGTAGAACTAAAAAATTTAAGCTTTTCAAAGTTTTATATTTAGTATTCAACTTTGTGATGGAGATTAAAATTCCAATTGTTGCTACAAAGCTTTGCATAGAATAATTTGGATCCAAATATACTAATGACCTACAATCGTTGATGGTGTAAAAAAGTTTATAACGAAATGTGACACTTGTCATTCTATTTTAAATTCAGTACAAGTCCCAGCCATTTTACTTCAAATATTTTTAGAGGCTTTTTTTATAGACAAGACCTTGACACTATAATGCCCTTACTAAGAGATTCATGATGAAGACAATTGTTATTGGTAATTGCAGACTACTTCTCCAAGTGGGTAGAATTAAAACAACTTGTACAAACCACATCAAATTAGGTAATTAACTTTATTAAATCAAACATATATTACAGACACGAGATACCAAAAGTTATTAGAACAGATAATGGAACTCAATTCCATAATAGAAGATTAACATGGCTTCACACAACACCAGTTTTTTTTAAAACTTCTTATTTCATTTTCTTTCTGATTAAAAAAATTATGATAAGCTTTTGATTGCTCAAACAAAGAAAATGAAGAGGGGGATGATTCAAAAAATGAATCTCATGACTTTAAAAGACTCTTTATTTATGTAACAAAAAGAGTAAGTATGCGATGATTTAAAAAATATGCCTCACTACATTAGGTAGTTTTAGAACCACTACAATAATTAAAATAGAAAAGTCCATGATGATTCAAAAAGTAATATTTAACACTACAAGGAGTCTAAATACCTCTTAAAAAACAAGAAAAAACATTATACGTGCGATGATTTCAAAAAATAGTCCTAAAGTATATAGAGTCATGAAGCATTCAAACAAACAAAAAAACAAAAAAAATGAATAACTGTTGACCTAATCCTAAACAGAAGCCCAAACGTTTCTTCATAAACAGTATTTACCTACAAAAATTATCACTCTATTTGGAATAACATAGTCTAGGCAAAATAATATTTTTTTTATAAAAATAAACAACAAAAATTTAAGGAGGAAATATAAAATATCCATACTATGAATATAAATAAATAAATCACGGGTTATAAAAAAACAAACATAAGTAATAGTTCTTAAGCTAAAAAAATAAAGAAAAATCAATATAAAATCAAAATTTCCCCAATAGAGTGGATAGTTGGGTTCATGATAAAGTTTATATAATATCAAAGCATAATCAGTAAGGGTGAAAGAATAGTAAGTTAAGAAGCATCGGGGATTGTTTCACATGAAGTAAAATTTCATTATGCGAATAAGAAGCCACAACATTATTCTCTGAAGAATGAGCCACAAATTCATTAGGAAATTACCTTATTCTTGAGGAATAGTAATACATTTTCCATGAGGAGGATTAGTTGGATTAAAAGAGCAGAAGAAGCATAAAATTCAAACTTAGTTTCTTTGTTTCTTATTTACCTCATAAGATAGTTAAAATAAAAATTTGAAATCTCGTATGACTAAGGACATTAAGAATTATGATAGCTAAAATTAAGACCTAAGCCCTCAATTTGTGACATTTTATATAAATGACTCGATTATAAATGACGATTATGATGAAGAAATTAAAAGAGCCCATGCTCCCCCTAAAAATATTTCTTACTTTCCTGTTTATTGCACATTTTTTAACCACTTTTACAATTGAGTATGTAGAAAGTGTTAATTCTCGTGATGTTACTTGAAATCCTCTCCATTTTAATGTATCTTCATGGAGAATTCGTATTTTTAACTTATATATTTGATATCGGTCCCCACTTAGCAGAAAATTACTCAAATATATTGAAAAAACTCAGATATGTAACCGATTGGCGCCTAATGCATGAAATATGTTAATGGTGTCATTATTATGTCTCGACTTGTTTACAAGCGATCTAAAGTTCATAATTTCTTGGTCATGTCTATTATTTCTATGTGGAAAGACACTTCTTAATTTTAGTTTAATATGTCAACTGACTCTAACATTCTTGAACAACTTCCGACTTCAACCATAGCCGAAAGGTTTCCTGAAACATCAAAAATATCGACATATAATTTTTTTTGAAACATTAACATTGCTAGTAAGAATGCCAACACGAGAAAAAATCTCTTCAACAAAAACACAAACCACAATTTAAGCAGTAGCTCATTATTATTCTTCAGGCCTAATCTTTATTGCCTCAGATTCTCTCAAGGAATCTTTATTTTACACTTTGGTATCAGCCTCTTCTGCAAATGGTGCCTAGATTTGGTAGCAATTGTACAAGATATTTTCTTTTGAATGATATTTAGATATAGTTTAGGATAAACATTGTCAATCTTTTAGTTTCCCATTTCCAACACAAACATAAACTTCATCTACTTTATGAGATCCACCCCTAAAAATCATAATATATTTATTGGTTGAATGAGTAAAGTTATTCTCAAGAGAAATTTGTGCCATTAGAGGGGTTTTAATGAGGAAAGCATATGAATGTAAGAGTTTAGAACTCTCATGAGTCTGAACATAATTGGCTCAGTAGATTGCCTTGACAAAAAATCAATTAAGGAAGAACATTCAGCTCCAAGATTACATAACAATCAAGATTTGACAGAATCTCAAAAAATAAAAAAAACATAAAGTTTCGACTAAAAAAAATACTTCAAAGTTTTAGTTCTTCTTTGATGCTCTCACAACGATTAGGGGGCTACTCATAAAAGTAGAAATTATTTAGGCTGAAGTCCATTGTAAATGTGTTATTTTTAATTTATAGATTTAGATTATATCTTAAGATTATAAGGTTTGAGCCACAAAGCTTATATTACAACACTAAGAGACTTAACCCAAAATTTTAATTAAACTTTTGGTCCAAGTCTGTATCTATAAATATAGAAATATTATAATTCATTTACTTGATATTTTATTAATACAAATTCTCTTCTTTTCTCTTTAAGTTTGTCTCAATTTAATTCAAACTCAAAATATCTTATGCTTTAACTAACCCCGACTTTATTTAACAACTATAACAATTTTCGTACTTATTGTTCCACCATTTTCTAATCTCATGTACCATTATTCAAACCATAGATAACCTCATACAAGTCTCAACAAGCCTCCACAAAACATACTCGAATGACTAATTTGCCTTTTTGATCATATAATCTCACCAAATAACATCGTAACACAAATAAACCTCACCAAAATTCATACTAAAATTTTCTAAATTTGAGATGTATTCTAATTAAAGTTTACTTGTAATTTATTATTCATGGCATTTTAGTTTTAACAAATTAACATGTTTTAATATTTAAATACAAAACAAGCACTTACCAAAATAAAAACTCTAATGATTTAAATTCAAAATTAAAAAATAACAATAAGATGTAATATATCACCTTATAGTCTTGTGTAAAGTTGTTATAGATTTTGTAAAATATATTCCAATTCTGTTTAAAAACAAACAATTATTGTTTCAATTCATTATATAACTCATGTAATAATTTTTACATTGTGGACAAGTTAGATGCGAAGTCACCAACTTTGCAGTATTATTCAACCAGAATGTACATTTCAAGTCCTGATATAACTTTATAGTCTTATATTACATTATAAAACGTATAATATGAGCCACACTCATGATCCTAAATTCTAATTGATGATCGTTATACATACAAACTTTTTTTATTATAGTAAATTATACCACCATTTTGAATAAAAAAAACCAATGTAAATATCTTTCTCGTCATTTTAATTCTAATGGTTGTAAAAATAAGTCATTTTATTATATTATTTGGATTTGTTCTTCGAGTAATGATGTAATTTTAAAAGTAACAATAAAAATCTCTGACCACGTACGATTAGTTCTTTGTGCAGATGATTAAACTCATTTGTTGATTTTTAATGCAGTCGGTATCAATAATAAGACTCTTATACCCAATGGATAAATTAAAATATTTACCTTTATAAGATAATAGATGATTAGAAGGTTTTAATATAGTCATTCTATTTGTATGATATTCCCATTATTATGCGTTAAAATATATATCAAGCTTTTATAAGTTGTATCAATCTAATAATATTTTATGTATGAAATAACATTGAATCTTAAAGGTCAACATTATTGATGTTAGCTTAAACTTATAGATTTGATGTTTTTTCTTGAAAGATTTCAGCTGATATGAAACATATGATATCACATGATCATGGTGCATCAAAATGTAACCTAAATATTTTCTTGGACCGTCATTATACATAATAAAATTATATTTTCATATAGTAAAGAAACATATAGATCTAATAAATTAGTATAAAAATTGCAATCATTAGAACTTGAGGAGGTGAAAAACAATCTCTAGCAAGTAAGGAATGCACATCCATTAGCACTTAAGCATGAAATGTACATTAACTTGTTAATTATAAGGAGATGTTTTGTTTTCATATGTCAACACGTCGATTATGACTCATTTAGATCTTGTCTCATAATAAAAATAAAAATAACATATGTCAATTAAGAATCTATTGACAACATACATTATTACATTTAGGAAACCATACTTTTAGCTTTTACATATCGCAATATATAAACACATTAAATTATTTTTTAAACTCTATAGCTAGTTTTGTGGATCTTCTCGAGTGTGGATTTACGACCACTTTTTATGCCTTTGTCTATCATGAAATATGACATATGATTAATTAGTTGCATACATAATTTGTTGGTTTTCATTTTATTTGAGGTCAAATGAATAAAAAACCAAAGCATTTGATCATTTTTTTCTGCATCGTCGATATTTTGGTATGTATTAATTTTTAACTATAATATTTTATTCAATAAATATAATAATTATATCATAATAAGTATAATTAACTACATATTTGTCTTAATTTAAATATTTAATTCATATTACAACCATAGAATCGTCTTTGAGACTATTTTCCTAATCACGAGATATGTTTGTCAATTATTTGGTCGAATTCATATACATGGTTGGAGGTTATATGTCAAATATTTTTTCACGAAAATTATAAATAATGTAAAATGATCATTTATATTTGATGTCGATGAAAATGAACTCTCATAAATTTTTACTACAAATAGAAAAAGATAGTATAAGATAAACTGTAATATCACTTACGCATTCCTGGGAAACTTTCCAAGGTTGCTTTGAGCCTTGGTCGCATAAACGGGCGTGACCAACAAGCTTGGAAAATGGCCAAGCTCGTTCTGAGTCGTGGTCACGTTTATAAAACGTGACTAAAAATCTTGCAGAATGGCCAAGCTCGCTCCGTGCCTAGGTCGCGCCTATGAGCTTGAAAAAAACGCTTGTCTTAAGGCCAAGCTTACATCAGGTATAATGACCACAATGGCATGAACATGGAGATAATCCATGATGGGTAAGTTTGCGCCAAGTCAATGGCCACCATATCGCGACCACCGATTTAGCCTATGATGGCCAGGAAATCTCCAATGATGAGTTGGAAATCAGGGCGCTACCTAAAAACCTAAACACTATGGTCGATATTTGTTTGCCTATGGCCGAGTATCACTCATACTCCCACACTATTGAAAAGTATGGATGCCATGCTTGACAAATATAGAAACTATGTCTGACACCATATGAATAAAACACCTGAAAAGTATGACTCTACAACTACAAAGGCATATCTCAATATGATAAAACACTCCCATAGCTAGAAAAAGCAACACCAATAAAGAGGCACCTACGAAGGACTCCCCTTAGATAAAGAAAACTATATAAAGAGTAATATAGTAATTTTATAAGATGTGGTGAAAGTTAAAAATACAAAAGTAGCAAAACAATGAGTTTTGGTAATTGTAATTCTCTTTATGAAATAAATTAGAGCATTCATTAATTTGTTCTTCAAGTTCAGTTTCTCTTTTCATTTTTGATCTTCATTTATCACATCTCATTAAATGTTAGAAAATTATGTGATTTTTACCTCACCATTTTGGTTCTATTGTCGAGAATAAATATAACTATATATATACCGACCAACTAAGAAATAATGGAGATGGAGACCTCCAAAAAGACCGCATCATTTTGTCCCTCTTCAAATGAGGAAAGTGCCAAAATTCTGTTAAAAATAAATGTTAGTAGCAACAAGCCACTAGAAGGTCCATTCCAAGAACAACCAATATGACCCTACAGATGGAGCTTGTAAGCCCATAACATTTATTTCACATAGAAGTAATTGGAGGAAGTAACCAAAACTTGTATAGACGTCCTACTGATAAAGTATGAGGTAGATTGATGCGAGATGTCAAGGGTATCCGTGGACTAGATGACAACGACAAACTTTATTTTCCTCCCCATAAAGGGTCATTTCCCATTCAAAATCTCTCTTCGTGCTGCCCCTAATACGATAATAGGGATGATGAAAAGTCCATGACCTTCATTAGAAAAAGAAATGCTGGAAAGTTTGGTAGAATTGGGAGAATGGCCATATTCGAAATAACATAATTCATAGTGCTCGATTCTTCGCCCCCTACAACCTCATCTTAGAAATACCATGGCTACTTGAATTTAACGCAACCCCTTCCCTTTATCACCAATTTGTGAAGTACACGGTAGGATACAAAATAGGGATCATCATGAGATACCTTGGAGTAACTTGAGAAGAATCGGCAGAGGATCCAAAGAACTTAGTACATCCCCAAAAACTGCATTCGCTAGCATGAGCAAGAATGTGTCAGTATCTTGCCTCATATATTCTACCCACCTTGGACGAACCCATAGAGCACCAATCCAAATTTGGAGTAATATAGAAATTGAAAGAGGTATTCTTGAGGGGAAGGGCCGACCGAGTAGTTAGCATCTTGATAAACTTGGAAGAGAAAATGAAGCCAAACTTAATACGCTTATTAAAGGAGCACAAAAAATTCTTTACATTAGATGGAGCTTCGATAATAAGTATTCATTTTCTACCCATAGACTAAACCCCCAATTGAGGACGATGCAATACAATTAGAAGCACTTGGCACCCAGACGATCAAAATCGGTAGAATAGTAGGTTGATCGATTATTGGCCATGGGTTATATTAGAGAAGTCAAGTATCCCTAGTGGGTGGATAAACCCATGTTAGTGTAAATGAAAACACAAAATGGATAATGTGCATCAATTTCACTAAACTCAACCGAACATGCTCTAAATACCCCTTCTTATTACCTTAGATAGACCAACTCGTGGATGCAATTACGAGGCACAAAATATTAGTTTTCATTGATGCCTACTCCGGGTACAACCAAGGGATTTATTATATATTAATACCTTTTGAGCTAAAAAACACGGATTCCAACTACCAAAAGATGGTAAAAAGATGTTAAAAGAGCAATTATGGAGGAATATTAAAGTATATATTATGACATATTGGTAAAGTTAAGTATAAAAAAACTCGCATATTGAGGACCTTCGGGAGACCTTCTCCAAGCTTAGACAACACAAGATGTTTATTTGGGTTTACCTCAGGGAAGTTCTTTGGGTTTATCATTCACAAATAAGGAATCAACGCTGATCCAAACCAGATAAAGACATTAAATGAGATGAACCCACCCTAAACTGTGAAATAGGTCCAAAGGCTGAACGAAAGAGTGAATACAGTTAATAGATTCATTTCATGAACATTGAAGGTGTCTTTTTTAAACCTTAAGAAGGGCTGTAAATTTTAAATAGAATGAGAAGTGAATGCTTCATTCAAGGAACTAAAAACCTACCTTGCTTCCCCTCAGTTGTTGGTTGTTCATACAAGAGGAAAAACTCTGGTTGCATATTTAAGGGTATCCCCATGCACCGTAACCGTTGCCTCGGTAGTAAAAATAGATAAAATACAGCGTCTCATCTACAATGTTAGCAAAGTGCTTTTGTGGGCGAAGACTAGATACTCTGTCTCAAAGAAAATCATGTGTTATTTGATACCAACCCTTGGAAGTTGCGAAGGTATTTCTAATCCCATACAATCCAGGTGCTCATAATCCTAGCCATCAGATAAATATTAAACACAACATAAGCCTCTTCTCCCTTGGCCAAATAGGCCATTGTACTAGTGGAATTTAACATTATATTTATTTCCTGAAGTGCGATAAAAAAGGTAGGCTTTGGCTGAATTTGTTCCTAAAGAGGTAGGAAAAACACCCAAAAATGAGGGGAGCACCGATTCGGAAGGACTAATGTACGTAGATGAAGCTTATAACATAAGATGACGCAGAAGAGGAGTATACATCATAACCGGAAAGGGTAAAAGCGATGTTGGCTATCAACTTTGAGTTTAAAACCTAAAATAACGAGGCAGAGTATGAGGCCATTATAACAACACTGAATGTAATCAAGGCATTCACTTAAAAAAATATCCGAGCAAAAGGTGACTCCAAACTAGTCATAAATCAAATACTCATTGAGTATAAAAAAAGATGGCCGGATGAGCAGTATTTGGAGCACATAAAAAACTGAGTGAATAATTGTCAATGTAACCTTTGAAAAAACAGGGCGAGAGTATAACACCCTAGGATATCACCTTGCCTTAAATGGAAGCATAAGAGAAACATTAGAAAAATATCAGTTTCAAAGGAAAGTAAAGTCATGCCTTGTAAAAGAAGAGGTAGTAGTGGTCAACACAATCTCGAAAAAAATTTCGACATGAATGACCAAGATTATAGGATACCTGGTCAACAGGGTTTACCCGACCAACAAAGTAAAGGCCTAGAGGCTGAGGATACAAGCCACATGATTCATAGTAGTGGGTGGATAAATGACCTGAAAGGGATACCTCTAACCTTTACTAAAATTCTTTACACCAACAAAGGCAGAATATTACATCAAAAAAATCCATATGGGGTCATATGATGGGCACTTGGAGAATCAAACTCTAGCTCACAAAGCTTTGACATTATTATATTACTGGCCTGACATGCGTAATGATATAAAAAAACTTGGTCAAAAAGTATGAATTTCCAACACTGGTCTAAGTCCCAACACTAGCCGGGTATTGAGCTCACATTGGTACTCAAGGCGTGTGTGTTCAATCAGTGAGGGATATAACTAGTAGTCCCCTATCGCCTAGACCGTGGAATGTCAAGTTTGTAATTGTTTCCATCAATTAGTTCACCATATGGGTAGAGGCTGAATCTCTAAACCAAACAAGGGGTAGTAAATCAGAAAGTTCATATGAAAGCACATAGTTTTCTGCTTCAACATCCCCAAAATCTTCATCTTCGATAATAGACTACAATTCGAAAATGAAAAAATGAAATAATTTTACCTTAAATATGAGATACGCCACCATTTTTCTTTGCCCAATAACGCGTAAGAAAATGGAAAATAGAGGTTATTAATCGAACGATCATGGATAATCTAAAATATCATAGGAAATGTAAAAATAAATTGGCCATAAATGTGACAACAAATAGTATGGACATACCAAAAAATGTTAGCCCAATAGATGAGACACAATTTCAGCTCACATACGGAGTAAAGGCTATAGTTCTGGTAGAAATTAGAGGTACAATCGCCCACATCTTACAGTATAATAAAAGTACCAATGAACTAGGAAGACGAGGTGATTTAGACTTGTTCGAAGAACACCAATATGAGGCATATCTAAGGCAATTTTCTATAAATCAAAAGGTTGATCGACGTTATAATACCAAAACTAAAATTCGGACCCATCAAGGTTAGATAACTCATGCTAAGACTAATAGTTCTAAGAATTTCTTAAATGAGTTATCTGTCTAAGTAATGTTCGTAAGAGAATATTTCAAAAGGGATATGAAAAGTAGAGAGAGAAAATGACTAAATATATAATATAATAATGATTGATTAATGATTCATCCTCTTTCCCAAAAATGGTGTTGCTTTATATAATACAAGTGGTGGATCCATAAATTACATGATTACCCCTTTTAAGGATATTTTCCCCATTACTTCACTAATCTTAACCACAACTATTATTTATTACACAATGCACCCTCAATATTACATGTTTGTTGAATTTCTTACAAAATAATTTTATAAAGCCTAATTAAATCCTTAATTTAACCAATTTAGCTTATTCTTCCAATTATTTCTTCCTCTTATTAGTAACCTCATAGTTCTTGTGAAGATATTTGAGCAAAGAATAAACTAAGGAGCTACCTAAAATATATCTAATATATTCTTCCTTATGTAGCTTTTCGGATTTTTGACATCACCGATTGCATTAATGACTTCATATATGTGCACGACGTATTTTTATGCCATGTATTAGAGTGGTTTCTGACAGTTGACATATACATTGCATCCAATCTATGTATCAAAATTATTTTTGACTAATGACACTTGCACCTCTTCTGATCCATGTGTTAATTACTTTCTGACACAAACATACATGCCTTCCAAAACAAAATATGAGCGAGTAGGTGTGTCAAAAAAACTCTTACACTTCTCAACATGCGTGTACTTCAAATCATAGATAGAACGACTATCTTCCAAAAAGCTCTATATCTTTCATTGGCACTTGTCACCTAAGGAAAACCCTTCATCTACTTTGGCCTTCGCAACCATTGGAAGCCCACATTTCCTTCTATAAGTACTTTAACTCATTTTTCATTTCAAAGTTTCTCATTTTCATAGTTTCTAGAGAGATAGAGAGAAAAACATTTGGTTTGAGAGAGAAACAGTTTTATCATTTGTCTAAGCATTTTCTTCCATATTTCATACCTAAAAAATCCGATCAACTTGAGAGATACAAGATTTGGGAGTGGTTAAACATAGGAAAAAAAGCCAAAGATAGTAAAGTTTTTGGCTTAGATGAGGAGCCTAAATCGTTGAACATTCTCAAAACCTCAAACTACGGTCAGTGGCTTCCAATCAGAAAATATTCTGAGACAGTAGGGTCTTTAAATACCGGTGCTTTATCTAATCCTTCTATCACTCAGCCCTCCATCCAGACTTGTTTAGCGCTCGAAAAGGGTGACCCTAACCTTTCAAAGAAGCCAAATCACGCTTCATTGTTCATTTTGATGGGCAATAAACACCAAGCAACTAGGAAAATAAATGGCAATTGTTCGAAGATGAAAATATCTATGAAGGCCCTCTTAAAGAGGTATGTCAAATATAAAGCTGCAACTACTACTTTTTTTGTCTATAAATACTCCCCAAGGTACCCCTCACATCACTCCCGAGGTTACTCCTCGAACAATTTCAGAAATAACTTCAGAAGTAGCCCCTCAACCGATAGCGACCACAAAAACTGCTCCTTCAACAAAACCCTCAAGAGTATTTCCCCTCAAACTCATCAAAAAAGTGAGAGAAAGCCATCTAATTGATGAGTCTGAGGATGATCAAGATGATAATAATTTTTGTGGATGCTCAAACTATCAGATCTATCGCTACCCCGACTTCCCATGTCAGACCTGGTGTGGATAATTATCGCCTGAGGGTAGGCTTATAATTTGGTTGGTGTTTTATAGTAGTGTGTGGGTGTTATGCGCCAATTTGGTGTGGATAATTATCTCCTGAGGGTAGGCTTGTAATTTGGTTGGTGTTTTATAGTCGTGTGTGGGTGTTATGCGCCAATTTGGTGTGGATAATTATCACCTGAGGGTAGGCTTGTAATTTGGTTGGTGTTTTATAGTAGTGTGTGGGTGTTATATGTTTAGGGTAGAGAGTAGAGAGAATTAAGCTGGCTAGTAGCAGTTAATTCTCATTACCCACACTTAATGCAGGTGGTTGGGTATTTATACCCTGATGTTTGGGCCCTTATGGGCTTTTGGGTCATGTTTAATGGACCCGGGTCATGTTCAAAGACCCATGAGCTCTAAGTAGGAGAGAAAGTAGCTTAGTCAAGTAGTGTTTAGGTTTTTTAGTACTTTTGTCATAGTTCGAACAGTCCTATGGTTAGAGCATTTGAAGTGGTCTGTCCGGTCCGGAGGCCTTGGACCGATCTGTCCTTGTCCGGGGAACATGCAGAATTCGGACTCATCAGGACCTTTCGTGCAGACTCAAGAACCAGCTCCCCAGGGTGAAGTTAAAACAAGTTCTCCTGTTCACCAGAAGAATAAATAAAAAAAATAAGAAGAAAGATATTGTCAAACTACCCTCGAAAATCAAGGCTATTTTAGGGAATAATTTTTAGGAGGTTGAGGGTGAGCATATTCTGGTGTTGCACATAATTAAGTACAAATAATTTCAACCGTTTGAGGAGGTCAAACTTAGAGGCGAATGTGGAATTTTGGACCCCCATTCATATCCAAGTTGATTGTCTACTCAGAGATCCTTAAATAGGGTCTTCGATTCTTGTTGGACCCAGTGCTGGTGAAGTATTTCAAACTAATAGACTTATGTCCAACTCAAGCTGGTCCAAACATTTGGTTTACCTTGATGGCTTGCATAATGGCCCCTTTATCAGTTCGTCGGGCTGACCGGGGCTATCAAAATACCCACTTTCCATTTTACTCCCTAACCATTGGGAGGAAATTCAAGATAATGAACGACCTCTTGGAAGCTGACAAGAAGTATAAATATAGATTTTTCTTCATCTCTGGTTTCTGGGAGACAGACGTCGAAGAATCTGTTGAGAGACCACATCGGCTCATATTGAGATGGACTAGCAGTGGTGCTAATTTTTTGTTACCTTCACTTTGCTTTATTTATTTGATATGTTTTACCAAAATTTCTTGAGAGACAATAATGAAGGGGATCTCCAAACCATTCAAGGGGAATATTAAAGAAGTTGGTCAGATCTTTACATAGTTAAGTAATTGGGATAACACCTATTGGTCTAACGAATTCCATAGATGCTTCGCTCCATCGAATCTAGCCAAAAACCATATTTAGAGGGTCGAATTGACGAAGACAATATCTTTGGAGAAGCGGATGGTGCCTCCTAGGCAAACCAGCATACTTAAGCTAATGAAGACCGCAAATAATCTCATATATTTTCCTGTAAGGGCTAGGGCTCTAAGTCATCGTGACCTTAAAAAAGACGTGGTTGAAAAGGAATATGTCAATGCTGGGGTTGAAGCCGGGGAAAGAAAATAATGCTAAGGTTGAAACCGAAGAGGTTAATCCCACTTCAAAAAGATAGCTCCAAGAGGCCATAAAAAAGATACTCGCTAAAAGACAAAGGCAAAAAGAACATTGTTGAAGAAGGTGATAGGGCAGCTGATCTGACACAACTTGAGGCAGTGAAAGCTCACTTAACACTAGAACAAGAAATGTTTGATAATGAGCGGAAATGGTTTATCGTTAAGGATACTGATTGGAACACACACATTGATGGTCTTATTGAGGCTTATGCTAAAGCTAAAGAATACTTCAAGGGGGTTGTCAAAGAGAGAAAAACTTACTGCTGAGAATAAAATTCTTAGAGACAATGCTGAAAAATATAAGGACGCCTGCCTCAAGAAGTATGCTGCTGAATGCGTTCCTGGTTTGGAGGAAATAGATACTAAAATCAAGTCTTCCATGTTACTAGAATTTCATGAGCGCTTTCCAAACTTAAGGTTAGGAAGTTTCTGGGAGCATGTTCCAGAGAAGTATCGTCCGTAAGGTGTTTTTTTGGAGGAGGAAGAATCCCATAGTGATTCTGAATAATTGAATAACTTGTCATTGAATAGCTCATCAGAGGATGATGATGAAGGTACCCGATCGGGGTAAAAAAGTAGTTTGTTAATGTTTTTTCTATAAGTTCTTTAAAAACTCATTGTAAACTGGTTGTGCCTCATGTAATTTTTTGTAAAGTCCTCGTATCTTGTTAAGAAATTTTGTACTTTATGAATTTTCATCAATAGACAATGTTCTTCTTCGGTTAATTCTTCTCTACAAAAAACTTTCTTATCATAATATTGTTATTAATCAACTTTATTGGAAGACCCTTCTAGTAAAAAAATAAATATTATTAACCAACATTCGTTGGAAGACCCTTACGATCCAAAGATAAAAATTGTTGACCAATATTCATTGGAAGACCATTATGGTCTAAACATAAAAATTATTGACCAACATTTGTTGGAAGAACCTTCTGGTCCAAAAATAAAAATTGTTGACCAATATACATTGGAAGACCACTCCGGTCTAAAAATCAAAATTGTGCAAGTTATTTTGAAATGATAAAGAAATATTATATATAATTCGGTTATAAAGTCACCTCGTTAAAACCTTCCTGTGCCACCAAGATACGAAAGAGTATGCTACCGATCTTTACAAAAACTCTTAAAAATATATAAAAACTTTTACATTCATTCCAAATACAATTTAAGATGTTCAATATTCCATGAATGACGAAGATATTTTCTTTTTTTATATTTAAATCGATATGTCCCCAACTTCACCTTCTCAATTACCATATATGGGCCATCCGAAATGGGTTATAATTTTCCACGACGTTTTTCTTTTGAATGCATAAATACTTTTCTCAGGTACTCGTCCTTTATTTTAAACTCTCATCGTCTAACTTTAGAGGCATATTTACTTCTTAAAAAGTTTGGTAGTACAACAAATTCAATTGTGCCATCCTTATTTTTTCTTATATATTAAGTCTAATTCTGCATGCCTCCCCTTATCGTTAGCCTCTTTGGAATATTCACTAATTCGATATGAGGGGAAAAATGCTTTGTATGGTACAACAATTTCCATCTCATGGACTAGTGCAAATGAAGATTCTTGAGTTGCCGTGCGAGGGTTGGTTTGATACACCCATAGGACTTCTTATAAATAATCTGGCCACTTTCCAGCTTTACCTTCATAGTTTTTTTAGGCCATCAAGAATTGTCCAATTATTTACCTTAACTTGAGCGTTCGCTTGAAAGGTGTCGAGAAGCATGGTTGTATCCCTCTTGAAGAACAAAAAGCCCTAATGTATTTATTCTCAAATTGTGGCCCGTTGTCCATCATCATTCTCCTCGGAACACCTAAGCGACAAAAAATATTAGAGACGATAAACCTGATCACGTCTTTGGCTTTTGTTCTTACCAATGGTTCAGCTTCCATCCACTTAGAAAAATAGTCTACCACAACCATTATCATTTGTCATCCTCCGGATGCTATCGGTAAAGGCCCGACTAGATCAATACCTCATCAGTCAAAGGTAAAGCTTCATATCGTGATTCAAAAGGTACTCTTGGTGTGTGAATTTTGTTAGCAAATCTTTGACAAACATCACATCTCTTGACCAATTATTTAGCGTCGTAAACAATTGTAGGCCATAATATCCTACCAAAAGGACCCTTCGTATACACGTTTTGTATCCATAATACGTAGATCCTTCTCCATCATGTAACTCAAATAATATCACTTGTGATTTATTTCTCCCAAAGAATCGATGCAAAGGTCTGCTAAAAGAGATTTTGTATAAGATATCCCCAAGTACCACATACACATGTGCCTTGAAACATATTTTTTCCCATTATTTTGTCAACGGGTAAAATATCATATACTAAAAACTTCTTGATGTCGTACCTCCAATCTTTTCCAAAACTTGTAGAAATTTGAAAAGCTTTAACTGAATCTTCCAACCGCTCTGAACCCTTTACTATTGAATGATTTTCTTGTGTGAGGATCCAAGGATGCTCATCGGAATACGAAGCAGTAGCCACAAATCATCTATATAATTACTTGGCTTACGAACATGTTCGAATTTAAAACGTTCGAAGACAGCCGCCAAGGCCTTTAATTCTATCAAATACTTCACTAATTGATATTTTCTAGCTTCAGATTGACCAGATGTGTGATTTATGAGAAGTTGCAAGTCACTTACGAGCCTAACTTTTTAACCTCACAAATGTGTGCTAGTATTAAATCTTCCAAATCGACTTCACATTTTACCTCATTATTTGATGTTTGAAACACAAAACGAATAAAATGATACATTTCAATACCATTTGGAGAGACCAACTGCACTCCCGCCTTACATCCTGATGCACTTGAACCTCTCTCTGTTAGGATTGTCCATTTTGCCTTAGAAATTTCTTTATTTATTTCCATCTCTGACCAATCAGAATGAAACTCATCGAAGAAGGGCTTGCACTTTGATTGCAATTCGAGGTTCAAATTCAATGTCAAAATCTCCCAATTTTACTCACTGTTTTGTCACTCTGCATGTTGTATCAGGCCTTTGTAGCACACTCTTCAACGGAAAATATGTTCGTACAATAAAATAATAAGTCTAAAATAAGGTCGTATCAACCTAGTAGCGGTAATAAAAAAAATGGCCAACTTCTCGAATTTCAAATAATGATTTTTTGCATCCAAAACACTATTACTCACATTGTACACTGGTCGAGGGTAATTATCTACTTCTCGGATCAAAACAACGCTCACAGCATAATCAGACACAGTTATGTAGTAAATATATAGTTTTCCCTTAGATTAGGCTTTGTCAAAATTTATGGGGAAGACAAATACTCTTTAGAGAATATTTAGAGAGAGATAAACAAATTAGAGAGAGAAAGTGATCAAAAAAATAATAAAGCAATGATTGATTAATGATTCATCCTTTTTTCCCAAAAATGGATGCTGCTTTGTATTGTAAAAATGGTGGGTCCATACATTACATGATTACCCTCTCTTAAGGACATTTCCCCCATTACTTCACTAATCTTAACCATAATTATTATTTATTACACGATGCACCCTCAATATTACATGTTTGTTAAATTTCTTACACAATATTTTTATAAAGCCTATTTAACTCATTTATTTAACCAATTTAACTTATATTCTAAATATATTTTCCCCTTATCAAGGCATGTCTTCCAACATACGCGAAAAACCGGAGCAAGAAATTTGACGCCCACATGGGAAGAACATTACAATATAACCGAATGTAACCGACCATGAATGTATTGGTTGGAAGATATGAGTGAAAGCAAGCTTCATATATAATCAAACATAGAGCATCTGCATTTGTACTATATTTAAACATTATTGTCTAACTATAGTTTGCTTATTATGAAATGTTGTTTATCTATGAAAGACTATTATATTTTAAGCATATTACGAGCCTCTCTTTTATACAAGTTCACATTCTAACCCAATGTCTAGCCAATAGTGGATATAAGCTAGGCCAATAACTTGTATGATAGTTAAGTCAGAAAATCTGTAAAACAGGGGCAAGTTTATACAGAGGAGGAAGAATAAATCAGGAGACCAATCGTCTAAATAGTATCATGCTCGAAACCTATGAGCCAGTCCAAAAAATCCACACTATTGCTAGAAAATAGGGTGAGTACATATCAAGAGGCTAACTTAAGAAAAAAATGTACAATGAACTATAAAAAACAAACATATTTCAGCCTCAAGACAACCTCGTTTGACCTCAACACGACATAAACATGACATCAAACTTGGCATTATCCTAGTTTCATTCGAACTTAGTTTGGCATAACTTGGTCTCATTAAGGAAACTCTCTCACCAAAATGAAAAATAAATTCCAAAGAGTTCATTCTAAAAACTCTCACATAGAAAAGCCAAAACAAATGACGACCTTAATTTGGAGGTCAAGGGCCACAAAAACATAGAATTTTAAGATATCGATATTGGATCACTCCAATTACTTGCAAACAAGTAAATGAGTGGGGAGAGTTAGTGACACGATGTGAAATATCATATAAGTACGACACAAATAAATCCAAGTAATAATATAAATCTCGAGCCTTGTATGTTTCATTTAAACAATAATAACCCGCCTTGATCGAAGACCAAGTTCACTCCTATCCTTCGTCATGCATATGGGTGCGACCATCAAGCTTGGACACTGACCTAGCTTGACATGAGTTATATTTCCACCTATTGGAGCTACTAGAAATCTTTCCCTAAGGCCAATCTTGCGGCAAGTCAATGATCATCATGGCTCGACCACCGATCTAGCCCATGATGAGCAAGTAATATTCAAGGATGAGTTAAGAAGTATGCTACCTAAAACCTACACACTGTGACCAATATTTGTTTGCCCCACTACTGAGTTTCTCCTTACTCTCATGTTAATAAAAAGTATTGATGTCTAACGCCATACAAATAAAGTACTTGACAACTAACTACATTGCAGTTACAAGGATGTACCTCGCTATGATAAAATACTCCTCAGTCTAGAAAAAACTACACTAATAAAGAGGCATATGCCGAAGAATCCTCTCAAATCAATAAACATTATATAACGAGTAATAGAGTCATTTTATAAAACGTGATAAATGATGCCATGTGAATCGCTAGAAACATGTGAAGTGTATGGCTAACCCAATAACGAAAGTTTTGTAAAAGGATTGGAGCAGGCTACCATAAAACAAAAGATCTTCTTTCTAAAAAGATTCGATTCAGAACTATTATCTGTCCAAGATCCAATATTGAAATAATTTAACAAGTTATAGACGAAAAGAATAGTAGAAACAAAAAGTTATGATAATAATAATTCAAAATAAGTACAAACGTTAATCAATTTATTTATTTAGTTCATTTTTTATTTTCATGGTTAATTTTATTTTTGTCAAATTTCAATAAAAATTATGTGATTTTTACCTTATCAACATTGAAATGTACCATTCTTAAACACATATTTATAAACAAATATATATATATATATATATATAGGAAAACGGGGATTCCTGTGTAGCAGCCCTAGGAGTAGTCTGGTAGGCCCATAGTACTTGTAGATAGCTTGGCCACTTTCCAGCAGCCCCTTCTAAATTCTTTTTGAGACCGGACAGAATGGTTATGTTTGCCACTTCAACCTAACCATTCGCCTGTGGGTGGAAAGGAGAAGAGAAGCAATGTTGAATGCCCCTAGAAGCACAGAAACTCTTCATATCCTTGTTATCAAATTGTGGCCCATTATCTATGGTTATCTTTTGTGGGACCCCAAATCTGCAACAAATATTAGATAAAATAAATTTTATAACAGCCTTCGAGGTAGTTCCTGCTAAGGGGATGCCTCTATCCACTATAAACGTAAAATATATATCAAGTTAATAAATTGAATTGTGTTGTATAAATATGTTTGTATATCAAGCTAATAATATTAATAATAGCTTAATAATATCTGTCTCGAAAACATCTAATTCATATCAGTTATGATAAAAGTAATAAAAAAATATCAAATATGCTAAATATATTAGATACAAAATCAGCAAATAAAAATATATATAAGCACATAAAATTCATACATACTAAAATATAGTACATGAACCCATAAATAAATATTACAATGGTTAAATAAATCTTTATACTTAAGTTATTTAATATAATTTTATTGTTGTTATTACTTATTTTTTTTTATGTTTAACATTATATTATTTCACCGTTTGTTTTTTATTATTTTTTTATAATGTTTTACGGCATGGCTAAACTTTTTTAATTATAAAATCAACTATAATAGAAATATTGTGTACACGATTAAGTAAAAAAGTATAAAAAATTGAAAATATCAAAATAGAAAATTAAGTTAACCTGCAGAATTTTGATGGATAAATAAGGTATTAAAAATATTATAATAATTAAATAAATATTTATATATTAATTACGTATTTTTTACAGATTTTATTTTGCGCTTTCTGATTGTTATTTAATTTATTATCATTTTATTTTATGTTTATCATCGTATTTTCTAACATTTTGTTTTTTTATTAAGTTGTAAAATTTACATTGTAAATCTTAACGTTATATTTAGAATTATTATTATTATTATTTGAATATTGATGTATATAAATTTTTAAATTTTAAAATAAATTTTGTACGAAGATGTTTGTTGGTATATAAAAAACTTGACTTCAAAACAATGCTATGTTTCTTAACGATGATATTTACAATATATATATATATATATATATATATATATATATATAAATTCACATGGTTAGTTTGATAATGTACAAACAAATATAAAGCATCTATTTATTTTTTGATATTCAAAGGATCTAGTGGTACACATTGGGTTTGAGAATAAGTAATAGATTTTTTATTATTAGTTATGATTTTTTTTAAATAATTTAAATTCGTAATTGGCTAAAAAAACTAGCTAACAATTTAATTTGAACAGTATATATAGAATGTTTTTTTTGAAAGTTTTTGATTAAAAATTATTTAAGACCTTGTTTTTGTAATGTATGTTTTTTTATTGTTACATGTGTCGATTTTGTTTAATGTACCAACAATACAACTGTACTTTCTCTTCATTATCAATAAATACATAATTAACTCGAAACCGTAAATATATTACATATAAAATTAGCAAAAAACGTACAAGTGGATTGATAATAACAAAATATGTACCAAATTGAATTTGTGGAATCCAAAAATAGAATATGAATGAAAAATATATTAATAAAGACTAAAATGGTAAGTATGATTTTAATATAGTTAGAAAAATATAAGTATATACATGGAAGAACAAGAAGCCTGAAATTTAAATTGATAAAAGTGCAATCCCGACTTCATAAGTCAGAGTTCTTATTTATAGTTAGGTTCTTAAATAACCATTATGTCATATATTTATTGGCACCAATAAGGTAAAAGATGGCATCTGAATGTGTGATGAACTTTTTATAACTTAAGTTTTGGCCACTGTACATATATCATCGTTTACCGGAGCCCTTTAAAATGCAAGAGTTTACATATCGAGCTTGTAATAGCTCAGGTTCGAGCATAATGAAAATCTACCTTTATCAGTAGATCCATATTCTTTGAGATTATGATAACAAACGAGTATAATAAACCGAGTATAACCATACTACCGTCTTGCTTGATTTGAATTTGTTGAGTCCAGAAGGTGGGGCTGAGAGTTACGTTGAATGATCATGCCTTGGATCTTGTAGTTGACCGACTAAGAATTTGATTGTTTTTTAACTAATTGATCATCCTAGAGATTTTTTAACGTGAGCGGATGTTCGCGGTGTGCTGTTCTCACCCTATGACGAGCCCAATTTTCTCTATTCACACTATCATGACTATCGAGAGTTTGTTTTCCTACTAACCATGTTTTTACTTCGTTTAAAACCGTTCTTTTTATAAAAAAAAAGCATGCATTAAAAAAATTCAATTACAAAAACAAAAAAAATACAAAAATATGTAGTAGACTGTTAGATCTTTGATACATTTTTTTTATTCAAAATAACTTTTTTTGTTAATTTTCCTAAGTTGGTAGCCCCATAGTACTTCAAAGCATACACAAAAAGAGTAATACAAGTTAAAAAGTATAATTGAAAATTAAAAAAGGGTCATACCACCGTATTACGAGTTGCCTGAACTTGTAGGGTATTATTGGTAAGGAAATAATCCCTTGTAGATTGTCGAGCCCGTAGGGTATATCAAAAGAGAAATTTGGTCATCCGAGCCCTTATGAAATATTGGGAGGGAAAAAACACCATGTAGTAGAAATCTTGAATTGTTAGGAGGATCCAAAGAAATATGTTTATAATGATTATGCTTGGAGATGTGAGAAGAAGCACATACAATCAATAGTGTAATGACATAAGATTTAGGATCGTGTCCCATGCGAAGCATCGTCTCTTAGTGTCTCACCATTATTTCTAACAAAATGTGATGGCGGTTTGATAAATGAGATTGCAACTTTTCTAGTATACCGTATAACATTTGACTCATAAGGATCTGAATTTGGGAGGCTCGTGCGCAGACCAATGACTTTAAAGGCCATACAAGAGGAGCATCAACGAGATAAAGATCTTGCGATTGGTGACGGTAGTAGTTAGAGTTGCCCGACTCTGTGAATATCAGGGTCCTTTTGAAGGGTAAAACTTCCGAAAATTGTTTAAAACACGAAAAAATATTCTATAATGCCTTTTTTAGGGTAGAGGTTCAACTCCCCTTCATTCAATACTATTAGAATTCTTTTAGTTGCTGGGATTGTGTCTTAGTTAGTTACCAAAGAATAGTTAAAGGTTAATGATTGCCTCGATAATGACAGCAAATAACGCGACTTACCCGTTGCCATGCTTGAATTTCTAATGATAACCACATCGAGCTGTGCGAAAAAAGTTTCTAGTGTTCAAATTTTCTATGTCATAATAATAAAATATAATAGATAAATTATACGGTAGAGATAAAAAATCAAAGATAAAGCTTATATTTGTATGTAGTGATTGGAAAATTAGAAGGTCGTTTCCCAACCTTTGCTCGCCCGGAATTCGACAAATGAGAGTTCATTTCTTTCAATTTTTTTTATAATTTGTAATTGTGTGATGTGAATCCAAATTGCACAAGTTATTCTTGTCTTGTTTCAGAAGAGACATTGAGCTCATATACAAAACACCTTCAAAGTTTTTTCACTTAGTAAAAAATGATGTGAGAGATTAAGATATCTCGTATTACACCATATTGCGTTTGGAGTACGCGATCTCTTGGATTCTGGATGGGTATTTAGATAAAATTCCCAACAATTAATGTGATAATAGGAAACATTTTGAGCCCAACAAAGACCACAGTTGGATCAAAACTTGTAAGTTCGAAGTGTGTCACACCAGTAAAAGGGGTTACTTTGTATGAGAGTGATACCATGTCAAACAAATCCAAATCAGCAAAATATGATGCCCGAGATACAGATGAGGAAATTTTTTATCTCTAACTTTGGTAAAACCTCGGTGCTAGTCTACATGATAGATGATACAACCAACAAAAAAGTAAGAGGGCTCTGACAGCAGCACTTCCAACAATATGCCTACGTCGGAGAAGTGTGCAAACATTATGATTGTCGTGGGAATGCCTCCTACCTCTCTAAGTAAGACTTCGAGCTAGAAAGAATCTAAAGATATGTTACTGAATTTTCTAACACAAATAAGGGTAGAACCCAATCTAGGATAAGGGAAACTATTTCCCGGATAATGAGGATATTTAATATAAGAGCATGTAAAAACTATTACATTTATCTTCTACAAACTTGATGTTTTTTCATATTATTATATTTTTTAGTGAAATAAGATTATTTTTAAAATATACCTCTTAATTTAAGAAGTAATATTTCATATGTAGGATTTAAATGTGCAATAAAGAATTATGAACTTTAAAAGAAGATCAAGACCAAAAGAAGTTTAATTTATCGTTTGTATTATCATTGTGATTAATGTCATGTAGTATTTTTTTATCTGGGGTTATTGAACCATTGATTGGATATATGTATGGGTTAGGATAATCTAGTTTAAGTTCGTTTGACATAATCTAATAATTTTGTATCATAATAGGGTTCAAAAAATCATAAATCTGGATCGGTAACTCCAAAGCTTTGCTATTTGTTCAGTGTTTTTTCCATAACAAACCCGAGATACAATCATTTTGTATCACACACGTATATACTAACAAGACACATAGCTTGTGAATTAAAAGCATACAATTAAGAAATTAGTTGGCCAAAATCCCAATGTTTTTACCAAAAAGATAAATTGTGTCATAATGGCTTCAATTATAATAAGTATAAGGCTAAACTAATACAAATTATGTAGTGGATTGTGGTCTATTATCACAAAGAAGTATATAAGGGTATGATGCAATTAAGTTTAAGATTTTAGCCCTCATTGCATTGTTTATAAATAATCGACATAGGTCTTGGATTTCTTCATCATTCCTACAAATAGTCTGTTGTTTTCGTGATTAAATTAGCTACAAAACCAAAACCCTATATGTTATAGTATATTGTCCTTTCAGAATAACATAACATTTATAAAAGATTGGAGAAATACATAAACGAAGAAGATTCAGGAAGTGAACAACCCACAAGTAGGTGATTTCGCTTTTATTATGATCGAACTGAAATACAAATGATCAATTTGTTTTATGTATACTATATAACTATTGAGTGGTTCAGTTTCTTCCTACAACGCCAATGACGGGGTAAGTTTTGGTATTGTAAGTTTTTAATAGAAAAGTTAGATTTATGTATAAAAAGTCGGACAAATTGATCGTTTGATCCGGTTATAGAAAATAACATCACTCAAAAAATCAAAACAAAAGAATAAAATATTAAGAGAAATTTTATATTTTAAAAATTAATCAAGATCGTAATACATGCAATGCTATTTATTTATAGCAAGCACACTAAATTACCTCATATTTAAGAGGTTTGCTCATATAACTACGAAGTTATTTATATATATAATTATAGTATTATGATAAATAATAGTAATTTTTATCTTTATAAATATACAACATTTTAAATGTTGGTAAATAGTCTTATAAATCTTAATAAAATACTATTTTATATTAAATTATATTTATAATTTTAGAAAATATTACAACATAAAAATAATTATAGCATAGTTGAAGAATTTTTGTTGAAAGATTTATGAAAAAGTAGATATTTGAAAGACGTATTAGATACGCTTTCCATAAAAATAATTCGGTTTCTATGTTATTTAAATATTTTGATACAAGTTATTTTGGGAGGCACCAAGTTTTTTTACTTCTCATACAAGTTGATGAGGGATTGCATAATCAGAATAGTGTCAATGATCAAATGGACTAAAAACTGAAGACTTAAAGAAAACAAGATCAATATTTTTCGACGTTTCTCTATAAAAATATTGTTTACTCTCAAAATGAAGGATCATGTCCTTATTTATAGTGTAATAAGACCTAAAATATAAGGATAAAAAACTTGTGTTACTTAATATATGGGAAATTCATCTATTAAAAATATTAATAAATTAACTCTTAGCTGTTTCAGACAGTTATATAATATCAAATAAAGATATAAAAGCTTTGTAAATACTCTTTAAGACACATAGACCTTGACCATCCTATATCTACAACCATTTTAGCTCCTCTTGTTGATCCTTTTTTTAGGTCGTCAAACTTATAATATAATGTTTGTCACTAGTTATGTTTCCTTACCTTATTCATTCTGGTTGATTATCTTAACTTGTTTACCTCATCTATTCTGCTTAGTTTTTTTCAAGGTGTTCTACCTCTTTCATTATAATTAACTTTTTTAGGTTGTCTACCTTGTCCACTTTTCTTATTTTTTTATATATTTTACATGGTTCATTCTTCTTAGCTTCCTTAGCTCGTCTTATCCACCATAATTGACCATTTAGTACATTCATCCCACTTCCATCTTATTTAACTCAATTAGTTTATAATCAACATTATATTAAACTTTTATTATGAATATTTATCTCTTAATAAGGGTATAGACCCCCCTATTGACATATATCTTTATCGGGGCCCTCCCTAGTCCTCGAATCAAATGATGTATGCTTAAGGACTATCAATTTATATGTGTTAAGATTCATTTAGCTATACACTCTCCTATATGGACCACTTAATATTACAAAACCAATAGCAATTTAACACCATTAGATTGCATAGTGGCTCAAAATATCGAAAAAGAATGGTTAACCTTGACATGACTGCAATAAATCACCTTCTTGCTTATCTACTTGTACTATGACTTATCTACCATTGATATGATTTCGAATTAATAGTCGACATTAACCAATATTCTTATATAAAAGCAATATAACCATGGTAATGTTTTCTGAAAATTACTTTCTTGAGACTTTCTCTCTAAATTTTCATTGAAAACGAAATGTCTAATAGCATACCTATAATGACCAGTAATCTTGCCTCTAGTATCAAATCCAAATTTTAATAAGATAAATTATTTATCTCATAAATACATACTTAATGATAGTTTAGGGGGGTAAAAGTCATAAAACTTCATCTATTATTTGTTCATGATATAATATGTCCGTTTCTCAATGCGATTCTTAAAAAAATCAACTTAATGGTTTATTTGGAAGTTTATATAGCATATTAGATAACTAACAATTTATTTTCAATAGTCTTCCTATCGATCGTAAATCAATTAACAAATTAAACAAAATCCACAAGTTTGATAAACAAATAAAACTCGATGATCAAGATGAAGTCCGTGCTTCTCCTCTAATAACTATTAGACCCACCACAACTTCCTCACCCAAAAAACTTATAACAAATTGCATATCAACTAAAGTTTTTAAAGATATGTTATAACAGTCTAAAACATCTATTTTTATAATATTTTATTATCTTAAATACAATGATAAGTATACCTTAAAGCCTCTTACAAATATGAAATATTCTACAAATGAGGAATTTTGGATTAAGTAATAGTTTATTTCCGTAAATGAATATCTTCCACATCATATAAATAAAGATGAAGTTTTTTCCACAATCTTCTCAATTTGGGTATTAGATTTTGTTGTAATCGAATTCTTCTTGTTCATTTGGATTTAGCCATCACAACAAACTCCAAACAGGTGGAGAAAAGTTTTTAATGTGATAATTGTCTCGATCATTCTCAATATTCATATACTATTTTGAGAAATCGTCTTAAAATAGAAATCCCATAATATACCCAAAACATTATGGAAAAAAATTCCTATAACATCACGATTGTGACCACGAGTTGAAACAAAATTCTATATCGAAAGTGTAAGATAACTAGTCAGTCTCACATGTCTGGTCAGGTTAAAAGATGATAAATAACAAGCAAACAAAATTTTCTTTCTAACTTCAATTTTTTTACTATTACTGACTTAGTTGTTTCCTCGACTTATACTTTATCATTTTATATATTTTTTACATCTCCCTATAATATTACCGAAAATATGTCTCGCATTTATTCTGGTGATAAAAAATTGGATAAATTATAATGATTTTCTTTCGACACTTAGAGATCATTTCTACCATCTTTTTACAAAAGAAAATTTTATTCTCTCTGGTTATTGGACAATAAACGAGCTAACCATCTATGCACAAATATAAATCATCATTGCTAAAATAAGGGTTGCTGCTACATTAACAAAGTTCAGTGCAAAACTCATTGTTTGTATGAAAGCATGAAATACATAAGGTACGGATTTATAGAATAAAAAAACATTATTCAATGACACTCCTTCTGTGTATGAAAGGATGGAATACATAAGGTATGGTTTTATGGAATAAAAAAAAATTATTCAGTGACACGGGTGATTACTTGTCATAACTATAGATAAGAAAATAATTTTAAAAGAAATAAGTTCTCAGTGTACATGCTTAAATAACCTATAAAAGGACACTCTTATTTTTTATGCTTTTAATGATGCTATTATTGTTGTTGATCATACAAAAAAAACCAACTCGTAAAAAAAGAAGATAATTGTCAGATAGGCCCAAGAAAAAAGGTCATTGATATTCCTGCTCTACAACCAATTCGTCTCGAACACTAGTTTTTCTATAAGACTCGGTTAAATAGTACACATTCTTAGATTCTATTTTTCTAATGAGTTTTCATCTATATTTGTATCATAGTGGGTCAGACTATTATTCTCAAACGATATTCGAGATCTTAAAGAGGCAAACTAAAACTACTCTTGAGGTACATATTATTGTTCCTCGTGTTTAAGTTATCTAATATTAATATTATACTCTTATAATACATATATCATATTTGTTTATTTTAGAGTTACTACAACTCTGTGCTTCTTGTTGGTAAAACTATGTCTCTTACAAATATTGACTTGCTGAATTCATGAGCTACTTCACCAACTGTATTTGGAGAAGGATTAAGTTTGTTTAAAAAACAACTAGCCGAAGGTGAAAATAAATACTTATCTTTGAAAGAATTGTATGAACAACTGGTGGAATTAAAAACTACTCTTGAAACTACCTTATCCACCAACAAAACCACTCTTGATGTTATTTAATTGGAAATTAAAATCTAAAAAATGTCTCGAATGAGCTACCTAAATGAAAGAAGTTGTTTATCAAGATAAAAATGATATGAAATATCAAGCAATACAAGATGCACGCGCATATTGTGAGGAGAAACATAAAAACATTATCCTCGCTCTTCGGAAGGCCAATTATAACATCAACTTGGGACCTTTAAAAATTATATTACTTTTGAATATACCATAAATATAAAGAAATTTCTTCATAAAATCACGAGAAAAATAACCTTTCACCAAAAGTAGATGAAAAAAATCGTCTACCAGAAGAAAATATAATGAAAAAACCTATGCTGAAAATAATATCATTGTAGATCAAAATAAAGATGTCAACATGATTTCAGATAAAAAGTTTCAACTTTCTTACTCTTTTTGGTTTTATAAAACATTTATCATTATTTTTACTCTTTTTGAGCCGATGGTACCCTTTGTCAGATATTGTCTGATTGATGATTTCTTGACTTATCCTTTAGTCAAATTCTTTTTTTTTAAATATATCTGTATGTTTAAATTAATACAACACACTTCACGATCTCTTATTTTATTGATAAAATAAATTTAGATGGTCGTGGTATCTTTCTCTTTGGATCATCATAATTGTTTTTTCTCGAACAAACCAAATAAATATTTACTTTTTTGCTTTTGTTATACTTCAGTGATCTTTCTTTAGTACATCAAATTATCATTTGGCTTCAATTGCTATATTAATAATTACCTTGTTATGAGGAACAAAATTTACCAAATGATTTGCTTTTATTAACAAGATACGTAAGTCTTTTCAACCATATTTTAACTTTAATTATTTTTTGAAGGCATACGTTATCAGACATTTACAATCTAATTTATATATGGTCATTCATCTCATTGATTGTTGGTTTCAATTTTAGTCAAGAATTTTACCGCCCGACCTTTATGGTATGACCTTGATTTCATGGCCCCTAATCGTTTTAGATATGTGGCTTGACTTATACTCATGTATTTTATTATTTCATAAACATTCATCCAATCATGAACGACTCCTTTGTATTTTGTTTTACTTACTTTAATCATATCATTCCAAGAACTATTTTATATTTCAGCTTGTTTGTAGCTCATCTTTATCTCTTATTAAATTATTTATTATAGCTCGTTTTATTACCTATTATAATCCTTATTGTAGCTCCGTTTTTTGCATACTTGAGTTTTTATTGTAGCTCAACTAATTATTTATAAGAATATCACAACTCGATTTATTTCCCATATGAATGTTCATTGTCGCTTGTCTTTCTGATTGTTTTAGTCATTATATTGTTATAATTGTTTGGAGATTACTTAGAAAAAATATTTAAAATATTTTAATTTAGTGAAGCCTAGATATCTTTTGGTACTTAAACTTTTTTCTTAATGGCTTGTAATCTTTTTTATTGCTCGGTGAAAAAAAAATATGATAAAAATATTTGTATTAAAAGGCATGATATGATGTCTCGTTAAAAAAAACCCGCGCCATAAAGTGATAAAAGAGTACACCAACTCATTAACAATTTTTTTACAACTTTAAATGTTAAATATTCCATAGAAGCTTGCTTGAAAGCATCCCCCACCATATTCACTAAACACATGCACAATGGTTTCCTTTAGAGACAACTTGAAATGGACCATCCCAATTGGGAGTTAGCTTATTGGCGGTCTTATCTTTTGTCATTTGAAACACTTTCCTTAATATAATATCTTATTTTTAAAGCTCATGTCTCTAAGCTTTGAATCATTTTTTTTATCAATCCGTAGTAGTATTCAGCTCGTACTTGCGCTTGTTCTCAATGTTATTATGTTAAATCGATAATGCTATGGCAAATGAAATTGGATTCGATGATTAAGAATCATTATCTTATATGAAACTCCCATATCATTTCATATATCATAGGAAAATGAGACTCATTAATACATTCTCTAGAAGGTATTATGTACGTCTATAACACCTCATGTAAATAATCAGATCATTTTACTTTAGAAACTTCAAACTTTCTTAAATACCAATTAGAGCGGTTCAATTTGAAACTTCTACTTATCTGTTACATGTGGATAATATGGATTAGAAATATATGTTATATCCCATATCTCTTAAGAAATATTGTAACCGTGTAATTTTCTAACCAAGGCCCATTATCGGTCATCAGTATCCTTGGAATCTCATAATGACTCAGGATATTGGTTTGTAAAAATTTAGAAACTTCTTCAGATAAAGTTCTTGCTACAGGTTTTGCTTCTAACCATTTAGTGAAATAATCAACAACTACTATAAAAAAGTGTCTTCATCCCATTAACATTGGTTATGGTCATACCAAATCAACTTCTCATATATCAAATAGACATAAAGAAGAATTTTACACCATAATTTCACTCAACAAATGAGCTGTATTAACAAACCGTTGGCAATGACCACAATTTTATACAAATAGTTTTTGCATCGGTTGCTTATATAGGTCGATAATATCATGGTTTGAGAAAATGCCGGATTATTCTTTTATGACCACAATGCACTCTTCAAATTCTCTCGTGTAGATCCCAAAAAATAAACAATGCTGCTTATTTGCCTAAACATATCAAAATTGGTCGTCTAACACTTTTTCAACAAAGGACATCGTCAAGAAGCACATATTTTGCTGGTCATAAACGTAATGCATAATGCTTATGCTTGAACTTTATCTTGTGGTAACACTTGAGCTTTAAAAACAAGAAATACTCTTGACGACAATCCTCATGCTCATCAACCCATAATACCTCTAAAGTTTCAACTATATTTCAATTCATGAATTATCTTGAAAAAATATCAAAAGAATTATCTTCCAAACATCTAAACTAGCCAACCAATATGCATTTTTTTTCTATACGACATACTTGTTCATATATGACATTCTTATTCCATTTTATTTACAATATCTAAGTATCCTATCATGTTTTCTTGTTTTGCTTCAAATAGTCTATAAGCGTCTGATGTCGTTGTAGAAGCATGTCTTTTTTTTCCATTCGGATCTCAGAACTGAACGATATTGGTAATCAAATTGAACGTCTTGACGAGTCCAACGAGTGTTAAATTAGGCCATAAATTTCATTGTTTAAGGGCAAAAAAACCTATTTCCGTGAGTTTATTAATATTTTAAATATTCTAAGACATTGATGTAATTTTCATACTTTAATATTAGGATTTTAGGTTGTTGCTATATAAAGTATCATATACCATCATATTTCGATAGTTTTTGTTCAATTGAAATAATTTTTACTGAACTTTTGAAATTCTGGCCACCCTAGGGTTATAGATTATCTGTTTTGTTATCAATTGATATATGGCCTATATAATCTTGGTATCAGAGCATCAGATTATTGTTACGTGGGAATTATGTTGTCGCAAAGAGATTGAAGGAAGAATATCGTGTCAATCACTGATGTCTACAATAAAGAATATCTGGATCATGTAGGATTGATGAAACACGCTAAAACTATACAATTCCAGAATATTGGAGAGCAGTTGAATACATTGTGAGATCAGATGAAACAAATGCAAGAAGTGATATAGAGAATGAGCACCAGATTCTGAGCCCCAGGGTCGAGCAACCTACCAATTCCGAATGAGACTACGACGTGGGTCAGAATCCTTTGACTCCAAAAATAGACGAGCACAAACGTCATGTTCCTTCACAAAACTATCGCGAGAAACCTATAAATCACGAACATGCATTTAAGCAGTCAGTATATGATGATTGCGATGTTGAATACCAACTAGCAGAATAACCATCGGTGAAATGGTTTACGTCCTCAACATTGAAAGGTAAGCTCTCTAGCCCTTTTAATTGTATTAATGTTTTGAATGGTTTTCAAAATGAAAAAAACATTTAAGACTAATATCAACAAATATGTGACAAGTAAGCAAAGTTTTCTTTCTACACTAGAATCAAAGTATCAAAACATCGATGGTCTGGTATTAGAATCTTTTGATGGTAAAATAAAATAACAATTTTTTATTCAATAAAACAAGATACCATATATGTCTAAAAATCAGTTATGGACGATTTACTACCAGGTTCAAATCTTATACCCGAGGAAGAAAATCAATGTCCGAAAACAGACTCGAAAGAAAATAAAACCGAGTATTCGACACCAGAGGATACTGTTGTTACCACAAAATTTCCAACGAATGCCAAATTCTATGACTCTCTACTTACATTTTATGCTTTAATCTCCACGATTGATGACTCTCTCTCTCATTTCTCTGCTGTATAATCAAGTGGGAGTCTAATTAGGTTAAGTCTGATATTGTTGTTTGTTTAGTGTGTGAAGCTAGCCGTGTCAATCATGCCAATGCTGCTGCTGTGAATGAACCGAATAGTGCTCTGACAGTGTATTGTGTTCGGTAGAGCAGTTTTGTATATGTGATAGTGTTATTGTGCCTTGACAGTGTACTGTGTTCGACAGTACAGATAAGTGTTGTAACAGTATCATTGTTAGTCTTGTGGTATGAGCTCATTAGGCCCATTATCTAGTAACTTTATTTATTCCATATAAATAGACTACTATGACTACACAAAAATATAATCTGAATTATGTAACCCGTTTCTATCATAGTGAAACACTTTTCTCTGGCGACGCCCGTGAACGTAAACAATTGTCGAACCACGTTAAATCTTGTGTTCTTTTCTTTTCTATCATTTATTCATGTTTTGTGCTCTAGCCATTTATGATAAAGTGCATAGTGATTTATAGCAAAATTGGTATCAGAGGTACGTTGTAAAATTAGGGCTTTTACAATTAGGGTTTCACAATGGAGTTTATAGCAACAAAATACATGATTGAAAAATTTGATGGGGGATCCAGCTTTGTGTTATGGAAGATTAAACTGAAATCTTCATTGGTATTACAAGGGTTGTGGAAAGCTATGGAGAATAAGTTACCAGAAGAGATGAAAGAAGAGGAGAAGTAAAATCTTCAAGAAAGGGCTTTGTGCTGGATTTTAATGAGTGTGAAAGATAATGTGCTTCACGAGATTAGTGGTGAGAAAACTTATGACTGCACATGGAAGAAGCTAGGAGATCTCTGTTCAGAGAAATCAGTAGTAAACCGATTATACTTGAAGAAGTGTTTGTACGATTTCAGATTGAAATAAGGTATGTCCATAACTGATCGCTTAGATAATTTTAAATCAATTATAATGGACTTGGAGAACATAGATATCAATATTGAGGATGATGATCAAACTTTGTTTATATTAAAATCGTTTCCAGCTCCCTATAAAAAATTTGTAGATATCATAATGTATGGTAATAATAAGTTATCGTTAGTAAATATCAAATGAGCACTAAAATAAAAGGAGATGAGACAGTTGCAGCCAGACAATCAAGCTCGAGGGGAAGTTCTTATGACTAGGGGAAGATCTAAAAGAAAAGAGAGTTCTTTAAGAAGGAAGAACTAGAGATCCAAATTAAAGGTAAATAACTCAAACTGTTATGAATGCGGTGAGCATGGTCATTATAGGAGAGATTGTCTGAAACTGAATGGTAAGAAGGGAAATCAAAAGGAAAATGTAGCAAACATTGTTGAAGGTGTGAACGATTTCGACGATAGTGAAAATAGTGGTAGAGGAGATGTATTGTCCGCGAGTTTAGACTGTGCGAAAAAAATTTGGGTACTCGATACTGGCGCTACATACCACATGTCTCAGTTCAAGAAGTGGTTTGATACTTACAAGCCAATGCAGGGAACTGTCTATTTGAGGAACAATCATTCGTTGACTGTTGGTGGTATCAGTAACGTTAGAACTAGAATGTTTGACAGGGTTGTTAGAATCTTGACATGCTGACATGTTTATGAGTTAAAGAGAAATCTGATTTCTCTTGAGACACTAGACTCTCGGGGTTACAAGTACCATACAAAAGAGAGTGTAATCAAAGTGACAAAAGGCTCAATGGTGTGCATGAAATGTACTTTGCAGAAGGGTTTTTACATTCTCTAAAGGAATGTTATTTTGGGTGATGTTGCAGTAGCATCATCAATGAGTAATAGCCAAGGTAGACAGGAACAAAATCAATTGTGGCATTAACGTCTTGGTCACATGAGTGAAGAAGATTAGCTGTTTTGGAAAAAAAAGATCTGTTAAAAAGGTATAAAGCATAATCATTGGGATTTTATGAGCACTATGTGTTTGGTAAACAAACTAGAGTTAAATTCAGCAAACCGGCTGTAAGAAAGAATAAAGGGACAGTGGACTACATTCACTCAGATATTTGGGGTCCAAACAGAATTCCATCGAAGAACGGAGCCAGATACTACATGAGTTTGATTGATGATTATTCAAGGATGGTGTGGGTTTACTTTTTGAAAACTAAAGATGAGGCATATTCAACCTTTATCAAATGGAAGACGATGATTGAAAAGCAAACATGAAAAAAAAATCAAACGTCTTAAGACAGATAATGGGGTAGAATATTGCATTCGTGAGTTCAACGGGTTATGCGAAGCTGAGGGAATAGTGCGCCATTGCACTTGTTCTAGAACACCATAACAGAACGGAGTCGCAAAAAGAATGAATAGAAAATTTACAAGTACCATACAGAAGATGGTGTAATCAAGGTGACAAAAGGCTCAATGGTATGCATGAAAGACAGTTTGCAGAAGGGTCTTTACATTCTCCAGGGGAGTGTTGTTATAGGTGATGCTGCAGTAGCATCATCAGGGAGTAATAGCCAAAGTAGGCAAAATCAAAATAAGTTGTGGCATTGGCGTCTTGGTCACATGAGTGACAGAGGATTAGCCGTTTTGGGAAAGAGAGATTTGTTGAAAGGGTATAAAGCAGAATCGTTGGGATTTTGTGAGCACTGTGTGTTTGGTAAACAAACTAGAGTCAAATTCAGCAAATCGACTGTAAGAAAGACTAAAGGGACAGTGGACTACATTCACTCAGATATTTGGGGTCCAAACAGAATTCCATCCAAGAGCGAAGCCAGATACTACATGAGTTTGATTGATGATTATTGAAGGATGGTGTGGGTTTACTTTCTGAAAACGAAAGATGAGGCATATTCAACCTTTGTCAAATGGAAAACGATAATGAGAAGCAAACAGGAAGAAAAATCAAATATCTTAGGACAAATAATGGGTTAGAACATTGCAATCGTGAGTTCAACGAGTTCTGCGAAGCTGAGGGAATAGTGCGTCATCGCACTTGTTCTAGAACACCGCAACAGAATGAAATCGCATAAAGAATGAACAAAACACTTTGTGACAAGGCACGAAGTATGCTCTCGCATTCCGGTGTGGGAAAAGATTTTTGGGCTGAAGCTATCAATACAGCGTGTTACTTGGTGAATCGGTTTCCATAAACGACTATTGATTGTAAAACTCCTTTTGAGATTTGATCTGGATCGTCGGCTGATTATGAACATTTGAGGGTGTTCGGTTGTCCTGCGTATGCTCATGTGAGAGATGGTAAGCTTGAGTCGAAGGCAAATAGGTGCATATTTGTAGGATATGCTACTGGATTGAAGGGATATAGGTTATGGTGTACCTCTCCAAAGTCTCTAGGTTTTCTCATTAGTAGGGATGTTACTTTTTACGAGTTTGCTTTGATAGACAGTCACAAGGAAGTAGGAGAAATGGTCGAATCAGGATCGATTGTGAGTAAACATGTGGAGCTTGAATTAGAATTAGTTCCTCGCAGATCTAATAATTCAAATGGTTCTGAGATGGATCCAGAATCAGGAGGTGAAGTGTCAGCATCAGATGATAGTGACGATGATGCACCCAAACCGGAACAATAACCTTATAACATAACATTGGGTAGAGAAAGAAGATATATTAGACTTCTAAAAAGGTATGCGAATCCAGTTACATATACTCTATCAGTTGCAGAAGAAGTTGAGATGCAGGAATCTAGTAGCTACAGAGAAGCTGTAGCGATTTCAGAGGCAGATCGATGGATTGGTGCTATAGGGGAAGAAATTGAATCTCTTCATAATAATCAAACATGGAAGGTTGCTAACTTGCCTAAAGGATAGAAGGTAGTAGGCAGTAAATGAATGTTCAAGAAAAAAAGGTAATCCAGGGGTTGAGGCATCTCGATTCAAGGTAAGAATGATCGCTAAGGGTTTTACTCAAATGGAAGGAATCGAATTCAACGAAGTGTTTTCTCCAGTGGTGAAGCATAATTCGATTTGAGTTTTGTTAGCCATGGTAGTTTTGCCATATTTAGAGCTTGAGAAGTTGGATGTGAAAACTACGTTTCCACATGGTGATTTGGAGGAGCGAATCTACATGAGACAACCATAGGGATTTATCGAACCTAATATGGAGGACAAGGTTTGTATGCTGAAAAAGTTACTATATGGTTTGAAACAGTCACCTAGGCAATAATACAAATGTTTCAACACATTCATGGTGTCAAAAGATTTCATGAGAAGTCCATATGATAGTGGTGTGTATCATTAAAAGATGTCATATGGTCTTATGTTTACTTGTTATTGTATGTGGATGATATGCTTATTGCTGCTTGTAGTATGTCACACATTGTGTAGATAAAGAAGCAGCTTAGTGCCGAGTTTGAGATGAATCATTTGGGTAGAGAAAAGAAGATGTTTGGTATGAAGATTATCAGAAACAGAAGTGTAAGATCATTACACTTATCCCAAGGAAGCTATATTGAGAAAGTGCTACAACGCTTCAACATGTTTGATGTTATGGCAGTTAGTATCTCGTTTGCTACTCATTTCAAGTTTTCTACAGCAGGAGCGGTCAAGAACGATGCTAAGTTGGAACAAATGTCAAAGATTCCATATGCAAGTGCAGTTGGTAGTACCATGTATGCTATGGTATGCACACGTCCTGATATTTCACATGCGGTTAGTGTAGTCAGGTACATGAGATGTCATGGAAAAGAACATGTCAGGCAGTAGAATTGATACTTCGGTATCTTAAGAATATTGTGAACGTTGGCTTAACTTTTAACAAGACCGATATTGGTGGATCGCACAGTTGTAAGCTACTGTAGATTTATCTACAATAAAGGCAGAGTACATGGCGCTAACAGAAGCAGTTAAAAAGGCAATATGATTTCAAGGTTTGGTGGCAGATTTGGGCTTGGTAGGACTACTACAAAAGTGTTTTGTGATAGTAAAAGCGCCATACACCTTACAATGAACCAAATGTACCATGAGCGTACAAAGCACATAGATGTCAGGTATAATTTTATTCATTATATAATATCAAATGAAATTGTTGATGTAATGAAAGTGTCTACACACGATAATCCAGCAGATATAATGACCAAATTAGTATCAATTCGAAAGTTTAAAGAGTGCCTAAACTGGATTGGTGTTCGCAGTATAGAGTGAATGCCTTATGGGCATTTGGTGAGTGAGAAGAAAAACTTTCTTTGTTAATAGTGAAGAAATGATATTGTCTAAAAGGAAGATTTTTTGTGAATGAGTCGAATAGTGCATTGACAGTGTATTGTGTCCAGTAGTACAGTTTTGTGTCTGTGATAGGGTTATTGTGCCTTGACACTGTACTGTATTCGACAGTAAGTGTTGTGACAATATTATTGTTATTATTGTGGTATGAGCCCATTAGGCCTATTACCTATTAATTTTATTCATACCCTATAAATAGACTACTAGAGCTACACATAAACACAATATAAAATCTATAACCCTTTTCAATCACAGTGAAACACGTTTCTCTGGCGACGCCCGTGGACGTAGAAAATTGTCGAACCACGTTAAATCCTGTATTCTTTTATTTTCTGTCATTTATCCGTGTTCTGTTTTATTTGTGTTATGTGCCTAAGCTATTTGTGATAAATTGTATAGTGATTTATAACAGATGACATATGGTTTTTTTCCTACTAAAAGAGGAGTTTTAGGTAACGCGCGGAAAATGTTCAAGAAAATGCTTGAGAAAACATTTTTTGACGTTAGGTCATGAAACACGATCATTACTGGGTGCTTTCAGATTGGAGTGCTTAATAAGACTAGTGGAAATGACGAGCTACAGAAGAAACTCAAAATTGTGATTGACCTATTTACAAGGGAGAATGTATACTAGACGTTGTTGATGTTGATCTGGTGAAAATCTCAAAACAGACATACATATATGTTGGTGCTGACCTTGCTACACTTTGTACTGAATCAGTACATCCGAGAGAAAATGAATGTTATCAATTTGGAATATGAAACAATTTATGTTGAAGTATTCAACTCCATGGTTGTCACGAATGAGCATTTTCAAACAACCCTTCCAACCAGCAACCTCTCTATTTTGTATGAGAAATTTGTTGAAGTGCCGAATATTTATGTTAGAGAGGAAATTGATGGTACGATGGTGGTCTCATGACCAACGGGGATATATAATATGTTGTTTTGTATGAAAGTGGTGCCCTCAGAATATTTGGTGTTCTTTATATAGAAGATGAGATCTCACTTGAAAGTGATAGTGATGTTGGTGAAGACACTCATAATTTGGCTCCAGGAAACACGAATGCTAGGTTGTGCTGGGGTTGCGGTGGGAGTGGCAGATATAGTTGTTACATAATTTGGCTCCAGGAAACACGAATGCTAGGTTGTGCTGGGGTTGCGGTGGGAGTGGCAGATATAGTTGTTAAAGTAACGATACGTACCACTCGTATCCCGATACATATCGGATTTTGAACCTCTAGTGATACATATCGTAGTATTTATCGCTGGGTTCATTTATCAGGCTTACATATACGATACGGTATGATACGTACCAACGATACCATATTATCGTCCCATAAATGATTTCTTAATAATGGAATTTTTTTTTAGAATATGATATATACAGGGATTTATGGTTCTCTAACAATTTAGTTTTAAATTTATCTAATTTCTAATTCAAATTTAAGTTTATTCCTTATTATACTTGTAAATCTGTAACCATATTTATATATGATTTATATATGTGTAGAGCAATTTAGTTAAAAGTTCGGAAAAAATTACCTTAGGATTATAATATAAACTAATATCTAAAAAAAAATAAAAAAAAAAATGAACATACTCTATCCTATATTTTTCAATAAAAAAGAATCATAACCAACTTTATATTTATAAATTATAATAAAAACAAAACAACTTTTTTTTCTCACCCAAAACCAATTAACCGTCACAATATGAATAAATATGAACATACGTTAGTTATATAACTATATATATATAACTATATATATATATATATATATATATTTAGCAGAGTCGAATATATTATATCACTAATATAGTTTGAAGTTATTGAGCTATCTTAGAATATATTATATATATATATATATATATATATATTTATAATTTGTAATACGCGATGTATACAATATTAAAATCAATACACTATAAGGATACTATACACGATTTAACAACTATGGTTGTAGGTAATCTGTAGGTATACTGGCCTGACCCGTCGGGACACAATGGGCGATAGTAAAAAGCAGAAGAGGTTATGAAGAGCACTTTTCAATGCTATTTGAGGTCATGTATAATCAAGCACATATGCTTACGTCTCGAGCATTCATGATATTTTAGATACTAAAGTTGTCCATCAAACTTCTGATGTAACTCTTACTTCTAAGACCTCCAAGGATGTAGATGGTGGAACCTTCAACCAATAACTATTAATTTATACTGAAAAACATTCACTTTCTCTTGAGGTTGATGCTTACCCATATAGATTCATTAGAGGAAAAGTGAGATATACACATAAAATCATCAAAGAGAAGATGAGTGTTAAACTTAGTTTCCCTTCATCAAAGAAAGAAGATAATATTATCGTTGAAGGCGTTTTAATAGAAAGTTTGACCAGAGATTCACAAAAGATACAGACTCTGATTGAAGAAGCTGTCAGAAGTCCAAATCTAGATTACTCACACTTTGTATCGCGCCTGTTGGCTTTACATTCCGAATTGGTTGACAAGCTTATTAAATTTGAGAGCTCTATATTGAATAATAGCAGTGGTAAAGACGAAGTCTTCTGCTTTGGATAATTTAAAGACGTGTGTGACAATACAAGAATTTCAGACTCCACTGTTTCAAAAAATGATTTCAAGAGGAAGTTCTCTTCAGAAAAGAAGCTGAGTTTTGTTGAAGTTGTTTAGGTAGCTGTTCATTGGTTAGCATTATTTGGAAGCTGTTATGTTGGTCCAGTTTATGGATCTTTTGTGAGTCTTTTGTTGGTCTTTTGCGGGTTTTTTTAGGAAAAGTCACATTTAAAGTTCTCTGAAGAACGCTTTAGTTTACTTGTGGTTTTTACTTAACTTATGTCAGTAGTTTAACTTATGTTAGTGACTTTTATCTTGTATTTAAAGCTCTATCTACTAAATGAATGAATACAAGTCTTTTGATTTTCCAGTAACTCATCTACTTCTCTATTTTTCAATTATTCTCACCATTAAATCTCTGTCTTCTACACCAATAAAGTGGTATCAGAGCCCTCTTCTTAAGGGATTTGTGAGGTTAAAATGGAAAGACATTTTTCAATCCCTGCACCACCAGTCTTCGATGGAGACAATTATCAAATGTGGGTAGTTTGTATGGAGACTTACTTGGAAGCTTTGGATCTTTGGGAAGGAGTAGAAGAGGATTACGAAATCCCTCAACTTCTAGAAAATCCTACTATGGCATAGATCAAAACACATTAGGAAAAGAATACGAGAAAATCAAAGGAAAAAGCTTTCCTATTTGCAACTGTATCTCAAATAATATTCACACGAATAATGTCCCTCAAAACAGCCAAAGAAATTTGGGATTACCTCAAGGCTAGTACAAAGGAGATGAAAGGATTCGTGGAATGAAAGTCCTAAATTTAATTAGGGATTTTGAGTTGCAGAAGATGAAGTAGTCTGAGTGTGTGAAAGAGTATTCAGACAGATTTCTCAGCATGGCCAACAAGGTGAGACTGCCTTGGTCTGAATTAAAAGACTCCAGGATTTTTGAAAAGATATTGGTGACTGTTCCAGAGAAGTTTGAAGCAACCATTACTACTCTGGAGAACACCAAAGATCTGTCAAATATCTCCCTTACATAGCTCTTAAATGCCTTGCAAACACAAGAGCAGAGAAGGTCTATGAGGCAAGAAGGGGTGATTGAAGGTGCATTACCTGCAAATCATCAAGACAAGAATACGCATAAAAAGAATAAAACTTTCAAGTCAATGAGTGAGGATTCATCTAGTAATTTTCAAAAAAGAAAATAAGCAGATGTTAGAAAATCCTACCCGCCTTGCCGCTATTGTAAAATTAAAGGTCATCCACCAAATAGGTGTTGGAGAAGTCCTGATGCTAAATGCTCCAAATGTAATCAACTTGGACATGAAGCTGCAATTTGTAAAGTAAAGGGTCAGATGCAGATGCAAGAAGCAAATGCACGTGTAGCTAATCAAGAAGAAGAAGATCCACTGTTTTGGTCACTTGTTTTTTAGGCAGAGAATCCAGTGAAAGCTGGTTGATTGACAGTGGGTGCACAAATCATATAACATATGATAAAGAACTCTTTGAAGAATTAAAAGACACCAAAGTCAAGAGAGTGAGGATAAAAAACGGTGAACACCTGGAAGTCAAGGGAAAAGGTACAATAGTTATAACAAGCTATGAATGTACAGAGTTTATTTCACATGTTTTATTTGTACCAAAAATTGATCAAAATCTGTTAAATGTTGGTCAATTTCTTGATAAAGGCTACAAAGTATTGTTTGAGAATAAACAGTTCCTGATCAAAGATGCTAACGACAAAGACTTATTCAATGTTGAAATGAAAGGAAAAAGGTTTGCTCTAAATCCAATGGAGAAACGAAAATTACTTTCTCATGATATGTCAGAACATCATTCTAAACCGCGTTTTAGTGAGCAATCTTATGGTGCCACTGAAATTCATGTAGAGGAAAGTATCAAGTTAACCAACTTGCCTCAAGAAGTCGATGATGCTGGTTATGGTTTTAATTTTGAGTCCTCACTGTATCTGTCTAATAAACTGTTTGGGAACTTTAGTCATCAAACAAGTCACGGGTCATTACTTCGAGAACACATTGATGACGTTCACCTAAAGAATTCTTATCTACAATTTAACCAAATATCGTCAACTATTTGGAAAGCCGGTGACAGTGTAAATGCTTTGACAGATGTAGGTATTAAAATGAAAAATCATGCTTTACTTCTATCTTCGGAAGCCTTTGAAAATGGAATTTTAATGGAAAACCATGAGATTGGTGTAGAAGTCCAGTTAAATGATGTTATTGACAAATAACTTGTGATAGAAAGAAGCAGTCTTGAGCTTTCGGTTGAAAGACAAACAGAAGTTAAAATTGTTGCTGCTAGTGAAAGGCGCAAAAAATCGAAGAAGAAGAAAAGAAGACAAAAAAATCTAAACAACATCTAAACAAGGAGGAATGTTGAAGTTGTTTAGATAGTTGTTCATTGGTTAGCATTATTTAGAAATTGTTAGTTTATGCTGGTCCAGTTTATGGATCTTTTGTGAGTCTTTTGTTGGTCTTTTTTAGAAAAAGTCACATTTAAAGTTCTCTGAAGCACGCTTTAGTTTGCTTGTGGTTTTTTACTTAACTTATGTCAGTATTTTAACTTATGTTGGTGACTTTTATCTTGTATTTAAAGCTTCATCTACTAAATGAATGAATAGAAGTCTTTTGATTTTCCAGTAAGTCATCTGCTTCTCAATCTTTCAATTATTCTCACCATTAAATCTCTGTCTTCTACACCAACATGTTTGTTATTCTGCTTCAAAGATGATGATGAAATAGTAAAAGCATCGGCTATTCAAAACATTGGAAAAGTAAATAGAGTGTTAAATGTCCCTGGAAGGATTGGTTTAAGCTAGCCAGACCCTCCACAGACATTGTTATATCAACGTGATTTAGACAGTATACCTCTCTTCGATTATTGACGACTTTTACAGCATCAAAGTCTTTCAAAAGATTTAGTTCTTTTAACTCAACTACTTATCAAGTGTATCCATCAATTCTAGACTTATTATTGTTTGCCAACCTTGACATGGACACTCTAATGAGGCATATAAGAGGTGTGTCATATGAGAGAATTGTAAGTAAGCAAATCATTGTAATTTTCATCACCATATGGGTTCGACAACATTTGCGCAAACATAAAATGTCAGCAACTAAACGAGATGATACCATTACAAAAGCTAGTCTACATGAAATTGTTCGCAATTTGTTATTTATTTACCGTAAACAAGAGAATCAACAATGTAATGATATATCTAAGCCTAACATACCAAAAATCTATGTAAAACATATGTTTCTCAAGTTTCATAGATCTTTAAGTCAATTATACGTGATGACATATTATTCAGTTTTGCATTTAATTCGGAAAGATCGGAGCGTTGCAACGTAACCTCGATTTATTGATTGCTAATGATGAGAATTCGAGGGTGAATTCTTTTAACGCGGGGGAGAATGATGCCGTTATAAATGCAGATCTTGTTTTTCATTCAGATATCAAAATTGGACGATATTTGTACTCAAATTGAACGTCTTGACGAGCCCAACGAGCGTAAAAAGCGTGACAATATTTGTCATGAAGTTTGGACCTTAAATATCACTGTTTAGGGGCACAAAAAAAGTATTCCTGTGTGTTTTATTATTATTTTAAATATTCAAAGATGTTTATATAACTTTCATATTTTAGGATTAGGTTTTGGGTATTTGCTATATAAAGTATCATATACCCTAAGTTTTCGATAGTTTTTATGTAATTGAAATAATTTTTACTGAACTTTGAAGTTCTAGCCATCATAAGGTTAGGGTTTATCTCCTTTGCTATCAATTCAGAATCCGAAATGAGTCGAATTATTTATGCACCACAGGTACAAGCTAAACACATTCATGCCAAAATTCCATCGTATTCAACTTTGTTATTTGTAGTAACAAATCTAAACTTAATAGATTGTCGTATTTCTTCTCCATATGAAATAACTAGAATGATTGTAACTCTACTACCACTTAAACCATAAGCTCCATCTACTAGTATAACCTAGTCTTGTTCTTTGGGTGGAATTTCATCTAAATTGTTATTTTCATCATTAGATCATTCTTCTTGAAATTAAGTGACAAAATTCACAATTTTCTATGCCTTTATTGTTGTCTGAGGCTCATACTAAAATTCATACTCACTAAGATCAATGGACCAACGTGTTAAATGACATTATAGATTTGGTTTTTGCAGTACACTCTTAGGGAAATAAGTGTTCAGTATAATAAGATAACCTTAAAAATATAGTAGTATTTTTTACGAATCCAAAGCCATACCAAGATCTAACTTTTCAATATTAAGATACCCCTTCTCGGCATCAACTAAATTATTTCTCGCATAATACATTGGTTTTTGAACCGCGTTATCTTCAAGAACCAAAATGACACTATTTAGAGAACTCGAAACTTGACAAATACTATTGTAAATTATTTCTGTCCGAGGGTAATCTCGTAAAGTGTTTTGGATGTTTTGTGGTGTTTAATGTTTAGAGTAGGGAGTAGTGAGATAATTAAGCTGTGTGCTAGTTGGTGTGGTTTATTTTAAGCTGAGGGTAATTTTGTCAAGTGTTTTGGATAGTTTTAAGAGTATTAAATGTTTGGGTGTTTTGTAATGAGAGATTTAAGCTACCTGGTTGTATTAAATGTTCATTACCCTCATTAATGAAAATAGTTGGGTATTTATACCCTTAATTATGGACCCATGGGCTTTCGGGTCAAGTTATGAAACCGGGTCAGTTTAATGAGCCATTTACTTAATAAGCTGATTAGCACCTAACTTAGTCAAAAGGTGTTTAGTTATTTAATAATTTTGTCCTGTCCGGATAGTTCAGTGGGCACTTATTGTCCGAATATCCCTTGTCCGGATTTCTCAGTGTGCTTGATTCGAGGTTTGTCCGGACTGATTTTTTCTCAAAATTCTAAGAGTTTTTCTTTGGATCGTGGGACACGTGTCGCATCTTGATTTGACGTACCAGCCATTTTCTCCCTAGAACGACGCTCCCACTAAGCCTCAAAAGTAACCTCTACATTTAATATTTCGTCTTCTCCTAGGTATCAATAATTTTTTTTCCTTACTAATATATAAATCACTTTCTTTTACTGTTTTACCATCTTCATCACTCTACAAATATTTTACAGAGCTTTGACCTTTTCTTTCAAAACCTTTCTTGGATAGTTTTATGTTCACATCTAGAAACGCTCTTCTAAAAGGCGGCTGGTTGAATCTTTCTGAACTAGAGAAGGCGAAGAAAGTTGAACGAGAGAGACGCATTGCTGCTGGTCTTCTAGTCTCTCCAAGCGATAAGTCTGATAAACCATCTCTAGAAGCTTATCAGGGATCGCCTTCTCCAATCCTTTCGCCAATCCCATCAGGCTCCTCTGTTAAGGAGTCCCAACCCTCTACTGCCCAAGAAAAAGCAGTATCAAGTGTTAGAAAACCCTCCACGTTCATAGCCATGGGATCTGATATCGAAAAATCCCGAGAGAAAACCAATCCACGCCAGACAACACGCTTGGTGAAAGCCCAAGCGACTGGTTCACGATCAAAGTCCTCCAAACCGGGGGCCTCTAAGTCTGCAACCAAAGATAAACCCTCCGGATCAGAGATTTCCATAAGAGCCCCTCGAAATAAGTTTTCCGGCTCAGAGGCATCCAAAGTAGCTTCTCTAGTAAAATCCTCCGGAGCCGAGCCCCAACCGGACACCAGACCTCTAGAAGAAACTGGTGCTCAACCATCTGGACAGATTATTGAGCTAGAAGCTGACACTTTTCCATCCTCAAAAACTGATAAACCTTCCACAATGATGGAAGAAGTGATGGAAGATAGTATCGAAGAGGCCCCTTCGAAACTGAAGCCTCTGGGAAAACTGAGGACGTTGCCTCTGATAGAAAAGGGAAAGGCAAAGTGGAGGTTGGATTGGCTCATCCGGAGCTTCCAGAGTGCTTGGAGGGAAATGTAGGACCTTGCTTCTAGAAGGTCAATGTGAAATATTTGTTGGCCATACAGAACATCAACTACGTTTATACTCATACCGCCGAGCTGGGCCGGATCCGGACTAAGTGAGGGACCCCAGAATCAGTGAAAGTGAGTATACTAGTGACACCGGAGACTTTGATGGACTCTAAACTCAATGAAATCATCATCTACACCGAGTTGTTCAACTGGGCGCTGAGATTCCCCTTAGACCTAGAGATCGTCAGGTATTTTCACCTGATTAAGCTTTGCCCAAGCCAGTTAAGTCCAAACGCTTGGTATACTCTCTTTGCCTGCATAATGGCATCAATGCTGTCCGACATCCCTCTTCCTATGGAGCAATTCGTAGTTGTGGCCAGCCTGTGCAAAAATCATCACATCCCATTTAATCACTATAACATGGAAGACAACTTCAAAGTGGTGGATGACTTGTTGGAATCAGAGAAGAACTGGAAAATCAGCTCGTATTTATCAGTGGGTCATGGAGAATGGGAGAAAGATCAAGGCTAAAGTTAACCGTAGCATGCTTACCAGCAGGTGGAAGAGCACAAGTAAGTCTTCAATTTTGTTTATCATTTTCTCTTTCTTATTTTTAAAAACATTTCACTCCTAAATCACCCATTTTTTCCTTGTCAGTATTACCGAAGGAGTTCATCGGTTATCTAGAGGAGGGGAAGACCACATGTGCCAAGCTGAATGCGTGGGCTGCAGAACGTTGGGGGAACGCTTTCCATAACTGTTTCACTTCGGGCAACTTGGTGAGATCCCACTTGTAGAATACCACGGGCCGGAGAGATCTCACCTGGGAGGAATTGACCACACCACCTCCCCCAGCTTTCATTCTTAAGTGAATAGAGGAAAATGATGGCAAACTGGCCTTGCCCTCCAGAGCCAAATCCCCTAGCGAAATGGAAGGACAGGGCAAGAAAAAGAAGGCTGCAACAGAAACAGTTCGGGTTGCTGCAGAAAAGACTGCTCCGGGGAACACAAGAGGGATCCATGTTACCTTGCTTAAGGTAGTTGAGGATGAAACTGTTAAGGAGGCAGGTGAATCTCAAAATCCACCAAAGCCTCCTAAAGAGGACCGAAAGAGGGGGGCAAGCAGCGATGCGAGGGCTGCTAAGAAGAAAAAGGTCACCTTAGGGGAAGAAGTCGCCCTTCGGAGCCTCTTCCTCTAGCAGACCCAATTGATCCCACCTTAGCAGAGAAGATTCCCACCGTACTGAAATCCGGAGAAGGCACCGGAGGGGAGATTGATGGAGTAGACATCAGTATCTTTAAGGACATTGATATTTATTTCAATGATTCTGAGAAGGATGACTTCGCTGGCCCCTACCGTCCTTCAAGCTCTTCTTATATGGTGACTTACAATGGAAAGTCCTATACTGTCTTTGGGGAACACGATGTAGTGGCTCATTCTCTTCTGGGTCATATTCAACCAGTACTCAACTTGGAAAGGCAAGTGAAAAATCAGTCCGCCATCATCAACACCCTCAACACAGACAAGGATACTTTGTCAACTAACCTCCTTAACGCTAACCAGAGCATTGAGGTACTGAAAAAGGAGCTTGAAGAGTTGAAGAAGGATAAGGAAAACCTGTCAACCAAGCTGGCCACTTCAGAGAAAGCTAACACAGAGCTCCAAACCAAGTGCTCCGGTTTGGAGAAAGATCTCTCCACCTTGAAGGAAGATGTGAAGACTAAAGATGACGCCATCTAGACCTTGTCTAGTGACAAGAATTCCTTTGAAGAGGTTGTATCTAAGGTAACTAAGGAGAAAGAAGACTTGGTGAAAGAGAAGGATTAGAGAATTCAGGCCCGCATCGATGCATACACCAATAAGGTGATAGATTCCCTAGAAAATAGGTATGCCGAAGTGAAGTCTGACATGGTTATGCTTTTCCACCAAACGTTTCCGAAGAGGACGCTTGGTAGCTTGTGGCAATATGTAGAGTATGAAGACATCCCATTCCATACGATGGTAGATGGTGATAAAAAGAACTACTCTAGTGGGATTGATGACACTACCGATGAAGAAGAAGGAACCGGGGAGAGTTCAAGTGCTGAGCTCAAAAGCCCTAAGAAAAAAGATGACACATGAACATCCAAAGAGAATAACCCCTCAGGTTTTAACTATCTTTTCTTACTTGTTTTCTTAATTTTGTGAACTATTAAAGTCCTTGGACGGCCAAGGAATTTTTGTAATCGTGTCCGGTTTGAGTCCGGTTAATCCTTTCTTAAAACTTAAAGTCCTTGGATGGCCAAGGCATATTCTGTGTTCCAATATCATCACCCGGTTTTTACCCGAACGGGTTTATCCTACTCAATTTTTGTTCTCTTTCATACTTGCTTTCACTTTCAATGGCTAATTTTTAAATAGCCTTTATTTACTTTACAAATATTTAAGATGAGAGTGTTTAAAATCTCCGATGACACGTGTTTAAGGGTCATCATTTAACCAAATTAATCCGATCCGTCAAAGATTTTTAGTAAATTGAAGACTTGAAAAGAGTTGTATTCAAACCACTCCGAATATTTAAGAAGGAATCATATTTTATTGAAAAAACCAAACACCTCACTAAAACCTCCCCACGCCACCAGGGTAGGAAAAAGTATGCCCCCTAATATTTACATGGACTTTAAACAAGTAAATATTTACACAACTTTCATTCCAGTTATAACCGGAGGTGTTCAATATTCCAAGGGTGCTTTAAGATTCTTCCATCTTTATCTTGAAGCCTATATGTCCCAGGTTTAAGTTTTTCGGAGACCTCATAGGGGCCTTCCCAGTTCGGAGCTACTTTGCCGAACTGCTTTTCCTTAGTATGCAAGAAAACCTTTCATAACACTTTATCCCCTGACTGAAAATTCCTTCTTTTGATTTTGGAAGAAAATCTGCTCCTCATCAAGCCTTGGTAATGGGTGGTTTTAAGATGAGCCTTAACTTTTATCTCTTCTATTAAGTCCAACTGACTTCTGATTGCCATCTCATTGGCCTATTCAGAATAATTGTGGACTCTGTAAGATGGAAGAGTTTCTTCTATAAGAGAAATTGCATCCATCCTATACACCAAGGCAAACAGAGATTCTTGTGTAGCAGCTCCAGGAGTAGTCCGGTATGCCCACAATACTTCTTGCAAATAGCTTGGCCACTTCCCTGCAGCCCCTTCTAAATTCTTCTTAAAACCGGACATGATGGTCCTGTTTGCCACTTCAACTTGACCATTTGCTTGTGGGTGGAAAGGAGAAGAAAAGAAATCCTGAATGCCCCGGGAGGCACAGAAATTCTCCATATCCTTCTTATCAAATTGTGGCCCATTATCTGTGGTTATCTTTTGTGGAACCCCAAAACTGCAACAAATGCTAGACAAGATAAATTTTATAAAAGCTTTCGAAGTAGTTCCTACCAGTGGGGCTGCTTCTATCCATTTTGAGAAATAATCAGTGGCTAAAATAATAGTCATGCACCCTCCAGACGCCATGGGTAGAGGCTCAACTAAATCCAGTCCCCAATGAGCAAAAGGCACTGGCTCAGAAGTCGACTCCATAGGAACAGCTGGAATATGAATTTCGTTACCATATCTTTGGCATGGGTCACATTTTTTAACCAATTCCTTGGCATCTGCCATTATGGATGGCCAATAGTATCCGACCGATAAAACCCTCTGGGTTAGAGCTCTGTAGCCACAGTGTGCTGATCTCTCTCCATCATGTAGTTCAGATAAGATAATTTTGGACTCTTCAATCCCCAAACAACGTAGGATAGGTCTACTGATGGACTTATTATAAAGAACCTCTTTTATGATTAAGAAACCATGAGCCTTGTGTTTCATTTTCCTAGCCATATCCTTCTCTGGAGGCAAAGTTCCATCAGAGATGTATTGAAGAAGGGGAAATCTCCAGTCTTTGGGTTGAACTACTTGTACACTTAAACTCTCTTCTTCTTCTTTGTTATGATTTGGTTGTATGGATGGGAATTCTTGTACATGAATCCATGGGTAGGACTCAGAGTATGCTATGGTTGCTAAGGAGTCTGCGAGCGTGTTTTCCGATCTAAGAATATGCTTATAGCTAACATTTTTGAAGTTGGATGCCACTTCCCTAAGAATAAACAAGTACTTGATCAACTGCTCATTCTTGGCCTCAGATTGACCTTGAGCATGGTGGATAAGAAGCTGAGAATTACTCATTAATATAACTCTTTTAGCGCCACAAAAAAAACTAACTTTAGACCAGCTATATCGGCCTCATATTCGGACTCATTGTTAGAAGCCCTGAAAGCAAAGTATATAGCATGGTATAATTTATTGCCATATGGAGAGTTTAAACATATCCCAGCTCCATAACCCATTGTACTTGATCCACCATCTGTTCGGACAACCCACTTTTTTTTAGTTTTCTCTTCCGTAGTTTGTTTAGTACTTCTTTCCGAATGGAATTCTACCAAGAAATCAGCAACATTTTTAGTTTTGGTTGCAGTTCGTGGGGTAAAATAAATATCATAATCACCCAATTATACTGACCATTTGGTCGTCCTGCTTGATATGTCTGCCTTCTAAAGAACATTCTTAAAAGGAAAAGACGTCCGGACGATGATAGAATGAGACTGAAAATATGGCCTTATTTTTCTGGCAGCAATCACCAAGGCTAATGCTAGTTTTTCAAGCTTTAGGTACCTATTTTCCGCATCCATCAGACTCTTGCTGATGTAGTATGCCGGATGAGGATAACTATCCACCTCTCTTACCAGTACTGCACTTATAGCACATTCTGACACAACTAAGTATGTATATATATAGTGTTTCTCCGTCAACAGGTTTAAAAAGGGTTTTAGGAGAAGCCAAATGCTTCTTTATTTCATCAAAAACCTGTTCGCATTGTGGAGACCAGTTGAAGTCTTTAGCACCCTTTAAGGTCTGAAAAAACGGGGCACACTTGTCCGAAGACCTTGAAATAAAACGATCTAATGCAGCCAATCTTCTTGTCAACCTTTGTACTTCTTTAACATTTCGAGGAGGGTCCATTTTTAATAAGGCATCGAGCTGGTCCGGATCAAGCTGTATCCCTTTCTCACTTATCACATACCCCAAACATTTTCCGAACTGCACCCCAAACATACATTTTTCTAGATTCAATTTTAAATTGACCTTTGCCAAGTTGGCAAAAGTTTCTTGAAGATCAGTTAGGTGCAACTCTTCTTCTAAGCTTTTCACCATCATATCATCAATATATACTTCCATATTTCTCCCAATCTGATCAGCAAATGCTTTGTTCACCAACCTCTAATAAGTAGCCCCAACATTTTCAACCCAAAATGTATCACCTTGTAACAATGGAGACCCCTATCTGTAACAAATGTAGTGTGTTCCTGGTTCTTCAGATCCACCTGTATCTGGTTATAACCGGAGAAGGCATCCATGAAGGATAATAACTTGTTTCCAGATGTGGAGTCTACCAACTGATCTATCCGGGGGACTGGATAGAGATCTTTTGGGCAAGCCCTATTGAGGTCAGTAAAGTCGATACACATACGCCATTTCCCATTCCTTTTCTTTACTAACACTGGGTTGGCTGTCCATAAAGGATATTGAGGCTCCTTTATGTGTCCCATCTTGGTAAGCCGGTCAACTTTCTCCTTAGAAAAAGCTCTCCTTTTTTGCACAACAGGCGAAACATCTCTTCAGATAGACAGCTGGTGTGATATAACACTTGCAGGTCGTCAGGTCACATCAGCATTGCACCAAGCAAAAACATGTTGGTGATTTTCCAAAAAGGACAACAATTGTTTCTTTTATTCTGGTGCCATCTTGGAGCCAACTTTAACACTCATTCCCCTTCAGCCAAAGAGTGGGTTTCAACTTCTTCGATTGGTATCAAAACACCAGGGGTCTCTCTGGGGTCATGAATTTCACCCTCACCCTCAGAGGGCCCCAACAACTGCTAAACTTCATTAATCCAGATTGCCCCCAGAGTTTTAGGGGCAAGTGCAGTTGCATAACATTCTCTTGCTAATTTTTGGCTACTCCGGACAACTCCCACTTGTCCTTAAACTGCGTACTTTAAACATTGATGGACTTTTGAAGCCACATCATGCATCCTAGAAAGCCATGACCTCCCAAAGATCGCATTGTAACATGTGGGGCAATCCACCAAAATGAATAGTACCCTAACCATCTTCTTAAAAGGGCCTTTTCCCAACTATACCTCATCCTCAAATTCTTTGATTACATCCGTAGAGCTCCATGTGAAGCCCACAATGGATCTGTTCGAATGCTGAATCATTGCTGGATTTTTCATCTATTTATAACAACTTAAAAAGAGAATATTGGCTGAGCTTCCAGTGTCAATCAAAATTCGCTTGATGTCGTTGCCCCCAATCGAAGCTCCTATCACTACAGCATCCTCATGAGGCTCAACTATGTCTCTTAGATCATCTTCATAAAAAAAAATGTAGGGAAAAGGAATTTGAGATTGATAAGAAGACATGTCTCCCTCAAACTGAGTAGCTAGAGTCTGAACATACCTCTTCCATGAAGAAGGAGTTGGCGCAATCATAGTATCCCCTCCAAATATAGTAAGTGACTCAAAAAAGCTTATGAGTCCAGAAATTGTCTTAGTATGTTCTGGTATACCCCCCCACTTTATTCTGGGTTGGATCAGGATCCAAATACTCTGATTCGACATCAAATCTTTCAATGATTACTATAGCCCCGTCCGGAGCAGATGTTCCCGCGTTGTTTGTTGGGCCAGTCCGATGAGCATTGTGAGGCATGTTTCCACTTCTTCTCTTGACATAAGCTCTCAGCTTTCCCCTTTCAATCAGATTCTGCACTTCTTGTTTTAAAGCGATACAATATTCGGTGTTGTGACCAATATCATGGTGATATTGGCAAAAACAAGTATTACGACTTTCCCTAGGAGATTGAAGTGTTGTCGGCTTCCTAAAATGCCCTTCATCTTTTGTTTTGTCATAGATGGTTGCCACATTCTCTTTCAACTTAGCAAACCACTCCAGTTGGAACCAAGGCCCTTGTTTATTTCTGGACTTCTGGCTTTGAGCTGGAGTTGGGTGGGATTGAATCTATTTGGCCATATTGGGCCCTTGTCCGGTTTCTTTAGCCTTGTATCCGGACTAGTTCTGGTTTGGAGCAGCCGGGACAGACCTCACTTGCTTGTGTACCCTAGTGTTCTTTATTTTATCTACGTTGATTTGTTTTCCCACCTGATTTAGCAAACCGCCCCAGGTCATGGCCTTCTTTCTGGTTACCGAATCGGCCAGATTCGTAGGGTTTAACCCTTGTCTCAAATAAGCTATTGCTACCTGCTCAAAGCAATCAGCTAACCCATTATTTGTGTTTACGAACCGGCTTATATAGTCTTTTAGTGATTCATTTGGCTCTTGGGAACAATGGATAATAGTATCTTCATTGCCCTTCACCTCCTTACTCCCCACAAACTGCCTTCGGAAGGCCACCAAAAACGTATCAAAGTCTCTGATACAACCTTGTGGTAAGCTGTTGTAACATTTCAAAGCACTTCTTGTAAAAGATTGGGAGAATGCTCTACAAAGAAGTTTGTCATCATCATCAAAACTCATTATAATTTCTTTAAACTATTCCAGATGGTTGTTCGGATCTTTTCTCCCATCATACTTTTCCATTTTAGTACTGTCAAACCTTTTCGAAATGTTTCCGGACAGTATTTTGGAGGACAATGACGATTGCCTCCAATTTCGACCACGACTAAATACTGTGTCTTCATTAAATATCGTGGCTGATCCACGTGTCTATGGCTATGACTGTGGCTGTGAGATGACCCTTTTCCCAGATGCCTATTTAATCTCCCATGCATATCTCTATTTCTTGAATAATTTTTAACTAGCTTTTGTGTCTTTCTGGACCTTTCTTCATCGTTGCTTGATGACAAAGACTCCTCAAGCTCATCCTCATTCGAGGAACTACTGGAGGACTCAGATTTTGAGCTCTCCACCAGCTTGAACCGGTGAGATTTCTTGGAACTGACATGGGTCTTTTTTGTGCTCAAATGAGTCTTTGCTAGATGGGTCATTCTCCCTCGGGTTGTTAGTATGGTAAATGGCTGACGCTTTTGACTTTTCTTTTAAACCCATCTATACCTTTTTAGTGGCCCTCAACGCTTCTATTTTAACTTTTAACCTGTCTCGCTCTTCGGTTGTGTACTCATTGTTTTCTCCCACCACCTCCACCAAAGGTGGTGGCACTGCTTGCTCGTTTGGATTCATCCAAACTGGTTTTTCTTGCTGGTTTTGAATGCTTGATTCAGGAACCTTATCCTCCCACTGTGGTCGCCACTTTGGTATGGTTTATTTTAAGCTGAGGGTAATTTTGTTAAGTGTTTTGAAGATTATTAAGAGTATTAAATGTTTGGGTGTTTTGCAGTGAGAGGTTTAAGCTGTCTGGTTGTATTAAATGTTGATTACCCTCATTAATGAAAGTAGTTGGGTATTTATACCCTTAATTATGGACCCATAGGCTTTCGGGTCAAGTTATGAAACCGGGTCAAGTTTAAGGACCCATTTACTTAATAAGCTGATTAGCACCTAGCTTAGTCAAAAGATGTTTAGTTATTTAATAATTTTGTCCCGTCCGGATAGTTCAGTGGGCACTTATTGTGCGAATTTCTCGTGTCTGGATTTCTTAGTGAGTAGTGGTGAATTCGTCCGGACTCATCAATAGTAATAAATTTTGATTACCCCCATTAATGAAAGTGGTTGGGGTATTTATACTTAATTACTGGCCCATGGGCTTATTGGGTCGGATCATGAAGTCAGGTCAAGTTTAATGACCCATTAGTAATCTGGTTTGAAGTGACCAACAACTAGCTTAGTCAACATTTATTACATTTGTCCTGTTCGGAATTTTATAATGGTGGTCATGGTCCGAACTGCCCTTCAGTTTAAGTCAATACTCAGTAGCTAGAGAATCCGATCTCATCAGTAGCCCCTTTAAGTCTTGCAAAGAATATTTGGAAGAGCTAACTCTTAAAACAATACCAACATTCTTCGATCTGTTGTTTTTGTCTGAATTGCAAAATTGTCCTTTACAAGTGACTTTGTTTGTATTTTGGTGGAACTGATTTCACCTCTTAGAATTCTAAGAGTTTTCTTGCGATTGTGGGACACGTGTCATGTTCTGGTTCGACCTCTTCGCCGTTTTTCTTCTAGATTCTCGTACCTACTAGGCTAGAAAGTTACATAGTCCTTAACTCCCATATCTTGCAGATTTTAATCAATACCCAAATCGATATACCTTCTCCTAGGCAACTGTCATTTTTTATTTTTTTATTTTAAACCTTCTTACTGTTTCATTATCTTTACAAAATACAAACATTTCTAGTGAAAGAAAGCTTACTTCGTTTTCAAATTTGTGCTTGGATCATATATGTTCACAGCCAGAAACGCCTTAGTAAATGAAGTTGGTTGAAAAATTCGCAAGAGACGAACGCATTGCTGCTGGTCTTCTAGTTTCTCCCGGTGAAAGAAATAATCAACCACAAGTAAATACAAACCAGGGTTCATCATCTTCAAAAACTTACAAGGTCAAAAAATTTCCCTTTGTTCCAAGCCTTTCACCCCTTCCATCAGGGTCCTCAGTTCAGGAGTCTCAAGACCCCCTCCCTAAGGAGAGAGCTGTATCTAGCATCAGAAAACTCTCACCTTATATTGCAATGGGGTCAGTTGCAGATAAATCTCCAGATAAATTAACCCCACGCCGAATAACACGTCAATCCAAGTCAAAATACACCCATACTTCTTCAAATCCCTCCAGTTCGGAGGCAATTAAACATGTCCCAAAGGCTAAACCATCTAGGTAATAACCTATAAAAAAAACCAGACTATCCAAATAGCCACCCGAACAGGCCGAACAACCATCTGTACAACCATCCGAACAGCCTTCCACACTAATTGAAGAAAATATGGAGGACAGTCTAGATGAAGCCTCTTTTGAGGCGTCCGGGCAAACTGAAGATAAAACTGCAGACTGGAAGGGTTAGACCAAGGTGGGTATGACTCATCCAGATGCGCTTCCGGAGAGTCTAGAAGGTAGAGTCGGTCCAAGCTTCAAGAAGGTCAGCGTGAAGTATTTGTTGTCCCTTCAAAACATAGCCTATGTATTTGTTGTTCCTTTGGATCCGGAGATAGTCAGATACTTTCATCTGACCAAGCTATGTCTCAGCCAACTGAGCCCCAACGCTTGGTATACTCTACTAGCCTGCATCATGGCATCCAAGTTATCTAAAATTCCACTAACAATAGAACAGTTTGCTGTTGTGGCAAACATGTGTAAAAATCATTAAATCTTCTTCAACCACTACAACATGGGGAATGACTACAATGTAGTGAACGATCTCCTGGAGTCTGAAAAGCCATGGAGGACACAGTTCTTATTCATCAGTGGGGCTTGGGAAAATGGCAAGAAGATCAAGGTTGATTCAAACCCAAGCCAACTGACAGTCGCTGGAAGAGCATTGGTGAGTTCATCTTATTTCTTCTTTAATATTTTAAGTATTAACTTTTTAATCTGAACTGACTCATAATTCTTCCCAGTGTTTCTGAAGGATTTTTCAGACTATGTGGAGGCAGGTCAGGATATTTGTGCCAAACTAAACTCTTGGGCCTTAGAGAACTGGGGCAATGCTTTTCAGAACTGCTTCACATCGGAGAACTATGTGAGGTCTCATCTGTTGAACACCACAGGGAGAAGAGACCTTTCTTGGGAAGAGCTAACCACCCATCCAATGCAGATGTCATCTTAAGTAAGACAGAAGCCAAATATTCCAAACTTTACCTGCCTTCCAGGGCCAAAGCCCCCAGTCATTTGAACAAGATGAAAAACAAGAAGAAGAAGAATGACACAACAGACCTACCTCAAACAACCACTGAAGGGACTAGTTCGTAGAACCAAATAGGTATTAATGCTTCTGTAGTGGAAGCTGTAGAAGTCACTATGAAAGATGGTGGTGAGTCAGACATTCCACCAGAGGTTTCGAAGAGGGACAAGAAGTGCAAGGCCATCAATGATGCGAAGGCTGCCAAAAAGAAGAAAGGTACTCTGGGAGCAGAGATAATATTTCATCCTTCTGAAGTCCCTCTTCCAACTCCTACCGATCCTACCTTGCAGGAGGAAATATCAACCAATCTCGATTCCGAACAGGTTACTGGTGATGGTAACGAAGAGGTAGACCTTGATGCTTTTCAAAACATCAATATATATTTCAATGACTTAGAAAAAGATGACTTCACGTGGCCTTACCGTCCTCCTAGCTCTTCCAACGTCGTGACTTACAACGGTGAGACTTACGCAATATCTGGTGAACAAGATACCTTGAGCCATGCCCTCTTGGGTTATATTCGACAAGTGCTCGATCTGTAGAGACAGTTAAAGGATCACACTGTTACCGTCAATACCCTGACTATAGAGAAGCAAAACTTGTCAAACGGTCTTCTCAGCACTCAACAGAGCATAGAATTATTTAAGAAGAAAAAAAAAGGATTTAGCTGCCAAACTGCTCAAGTTAGAAACGGCCAGCAAAGAGCTTCAAACCAAGTACTCCAACCTGGAAACTTATTTTTCAAATGATATCACAGCTTTGAAGGAGCAACTACAAACTAAGAACAATAGTATCCAAACTTTTTCCGATGACAAAGCTAAGTTGGAGAATACTGTCCAAGAGAAGACCAAAGAGAAAGATGCACTGGAACGTTAACAAGCTCAACCCATAGCTGCAGGGATATAGAAATATACTAATGGAATAGTGGATTCTATGGAGAAGAGGGATGATGGAATCAAGTCTGATATGGTCCTACTGTTCCATAAGACCATTCCTAAGAGGACCCTTGGTCCTTTATGGAAATATGTGGATTATGAGGATCTCCATTTCCATACGATGGATGATGGGGACAAGTACAAGTATTCAAGTGGAATAGACTCCGATAACAATGTAGAAGTGGGTGAGAGTTCAACTGCTGAACTCAAAAGTCCAAAAAGATGGTGGTGAAGAAAAATCTGAAGGGAACAAGCCCTAAGGTTATATTATGCATTTTTGTTTTGAAATACTAAATTCTTTGGATGGCCAAGACATTCTGTTGCAATGTTTGCTTAACCTCTCTCCTGTAAAACTTTAAAGTCCTTGTACAGCCAAGGCATTTTTTACGTATCAAAGATCGGTTGAAGTCCGATCAGATTCTAATTATCATATTCTCCTTTGTTCAATTTTTTTTACTCTTTTGTGGATACTGTTTAAATAACCTTTAATATTTCATATGTGTTGAACAAATGTACCCAACATCTTCGACCATATATGTTTAATGAATGTGATTAAGTGCTTAATATATTCGATCAACTCAGCAAAACCTGAGAGGCGGGGTGTTGAATAAGTGTTTAATATCTGAATTGAAACAATATTGCACCAGACTTCTGAAGAAGGCATCATATATTATTAAAAAACCCGGAAACCTCATTAAAACCTCCCCACGTCACCAGGGTAGGAAAGAGTATGCCCCATAATAATTACATTGATGTTTAAAAAGTAAATATTTACAAAAGAGTTTATTCTAAGTATAACCTGATATGTTCAACGTTCCATGGGTACTTTAGAGCTCTCCTTTCTTTGTCTCAGAGCCTATATGTTTGTGGTTTAATCTTTTCACAGATTACATAAGAGCCTTTCCAGTTTGGAGCCATCTTACCAAACTGCTTTACCTTGGTGTGCAAAAAGAATTTTCTTAAAACTTTGTCTCCTGTTCGAAAATCCCTTCTTTTAACATTGGACGCAAATCTGCTCCTCATCAAGCCTTGGTAATGCACTATTCTCATATGTGCTTTAACTCTTTTTTCTTCTATTAAGTCCAACTGATTCCTAACTGCTACATCATTAGCATGTTCGGAATAGCTTTGAACTCTGTGAGATGGTAAAGTAGCTTCAATGAGAGTAATTACATCCATCCCATATACCAAGGAAAAAGGAGATTCTTGTGTGACAGCCCGATGAGTAGTTCGATAGGCCCATGACACTTCTTGTAAATAATTTGACCACTTTCATGCAGCTCCTTCCAAATTCATCTTTAATCTGGATAAGATAGTTCTATTTGCAACCTCAACCTGGCCATTTTCTTGAGGGTGGAACGGAGAAGAAAAACAATGTTGAATCCCTCTGGAGGTACGAAAGGCTTCCATGTCTTTATTATCAAACTGTGGCCCATTGTCTGTAGTAATCTTATGGTGAACCCCAAATCTACAACATATGTTAGATAAGATAAATTTAATAACTGCCTTCGAAGTGGTTCCAGGGGAGAGATAAAACCCCAAATGAGTTTCCTCTATCCACTTAGAGAAATAGTCAATAACGACTATAATTATTCTACGTCCACTGGACACCATAATAAGAGACCTAACTAGATCCATACCCCATCTGGCAAAGGGCACCGGTTCAGATTTGAACTCCATAGGAACTGGTGACACATGAATTTCATTCCCATATTTTTGAAAGTGATCACACTTTTTCACCATCTCCTTAGCATCTGCCATCATGGTTGGCCAATAGTATCCTGCTAATAAGACCCACTAGGTTAAGGCCATATAGCCACAGTGTGCCGAACCTTCTCCATCATGTAGCTCAGATAATAAAACTTGGGTTTCTAAAAATCTTAAAGAACGTAAGAGAGGTCTGCTGAAAGAATTTTTGTAAATAACCTCTCTTCGTATCAAGAAACCACGAGCTTTGTACTTGATCTTTCTTGTCATAACTTTATCCGGAGGCAACGTCCCATCAGAGATGTATTGGAGAAGAGCATATCTCCAATCTTTAGGTTGAATAACAAGTATACTCATATTTTCCTCACGCTTCTTTTCCCGATCTGTTTGTACATATGGACATTCTTGTACAAGAATCCGTGGGTAGGATTCAGAATATGCTATAGTTGCCAAATAGTCTGCCAGAGTTCTTTCCGATCTAGGAATGTGCTCATAATAAATATTTTTAAAGTTTGCGGAAACTTATTTTAATATAAGCAAATATTTAATCAACTGTTCTTTCTTTGCTTCAGATTTCCCCTGAGCATGGTGAATGAGAAATCGAGAATCACTCATTAACCGAACTCTCTTAGCCCCACATAGGAGAGCCAGCTTAAGACCAGTTATGGATGCTTCGTATTCAGACTCATTATTAGAAGCTTTGAACCCAAAACATATGGCCTGATACATCTTGTCACCATATGGAGAAGTTAGACAAATTCCAGCTCCATAGCCCATAGTACTTGATCCACTATCTGTTCAAACTACCCATTCTTTCTTAGATCTATTTTCTGATTCCTGTCCGGAGGATCTATCAACATGAAATTCTACCAAGAAGTCAGCCACTAACTGGGCTTTAATCGTTGTTCAAGGGGCAAAGTCAATATCATAATCACTCAGCTCAACTGACCACTTAGTCATTCTGCTTGATACATCAGCTTTCTGAAGAATTTTTTAAGGGAAAAGACATTCAAACAATAATGGAATGAGCTTAAAAGTATGATCTCATTTTTCTCGCTGCAATTATCAAGGCTAATGCCAATTTTTCCAATTTCAAATATCTTTTTTCAGCATCCAACAGGCTCTTACTGATGTAATACACCGGACGAGGGTAATTTTCCACCTCTCTCACTAGAACAACAGTTATTGCATATTGTGATACAACTAAATACACATAGAGTCCCCCCCCTCCCCCAAACAAGTTTGAAAAGAGTTTTGGGTGAGGATAAATGCTTCCTTATTTCAATAAAATCTTGATCACACTGTGGAGACCAGTTAAAGTCTTTAGCATTCCTCAATACTTGGAAAAATGGAGTGTACTTGTCTGATGATCTTAAAATAAACCTACTCAACGCAGCCAATCGTCCTATCAACTTTTGAACTTATTTAATATATCCGAGGAGGGTGCATTGCTAGCAAGGCATTAAGTTGATTCGGATCAGGCTGAATTCCCTTTTCACTTATTATGTAGCCCAAGAACTTTCCAGATTAGACTCCAAATACACACTTCTCAGGGTTCAATTTTAAATTTGCAGCTTCTAAATTGGAGAAGGTCTCTTGAATATCAGATATATGTGAATCCTCCTCCAAGCTTTTAACCATCATATCATCTATATAAACCTCCATGTTTCTGCCAATCTGGTTAGCAAAATCTTTATTCACTAACCTCTAATAAGTGGCCCCAACAATTTTCAATCCGAACGACATCACCTTGTAACAATAAAGACCTATATCTGTGATGAAAGTAGTGTGATCTTGATCATTCAGATCTACTTTTATCTGGTTGTACCCTGAGAAGGTATCTATAAAGGATAATAACTTGTTTCCAGAGGTAGAATCCACTAACTGATCTATCTGAGGAACAAGATAAAGATCCTTAGGGAAAGCCCTATTGAGGTCAGTAAAATCAATGCACATACGCCACTTGTCATTATTTTTCTTGACTAAAATAGGGTTGGCAGTCCACAAATAGTAATGAGATTCTTTAATGTGACCCATCTTGGTTACACGATCAACTTCTTGAACAATCACATCTGTTTTTTCTTAGAAAAAACCTCATCTTCTGTACTAATGGTGCAACATCACTCCGGATTGACAATTTGTGAGAGATAATATCTACTGGTACTCTAGTAACATCACTGTTGCACCATGCAAATACATGTTGATTATTCATTAAAAAGGATAATAACCGGTGTTTCAGTTCAGATGCTAGCTTTGAACCAATCTTAACAGTCTTGCCCTCTACAAGAGAGTGAGTTTCAACCTCCTCAATTGGTATTATAACACTAGGAGCCTCCCTGGGATCATCAATTTTATTTTCCTCAGCATAATCCTCCAGTAGCTGCTAATCTTTGTTAATTCTGACTGCATCTAGAGTTTTAGGGGCAAGGACGATTGCATAACATTCCTTGGTTATCTTCTGATTGCTCTAGACAACACCTACTTGTCCATGGATAACATACTTTTAACACTGGTGGACCATAGTGTTATTTTGATATAATAGTCCAGCCTTATTCAACATTCATGTTACTGGATAGAAGAGATGCTATATGAAAAGACTGTGAAGATGATGCAAGTGTTAAACACATTAAATAGACATAGAGTGAATTTAAAAAGACACTGTAATTTAGGGAGTCATAAATTACATATTACTGTAAAACGTTTTTTCTCCCTTGTGTTTCAGTCACTACAAAAACACCAAAAGCTAGGTCAAACAAAGGAAACAACAACGGCGGGTCTTATGAAGGCTCTCTCCAGTATGTATGAGAAGCCATCAACGTCAAACAAAGTTCACTTGATGAGGTGTTTATTCAATTTTCGAATGGCGAAAGGCGCGTCAGTAGCTCAACACCTCAATGAACTCAATACAATCACAACCCAGTTGAGTTCAGTTGAAATTGATTTTGATAAAGAAATACGAGCACTGATACCGTTTTCTTCACTACCAGATAGTTGAAATGCTACTATCACAACGGTGAGTAGCTCGTCAGGAAGCAATAAGTTTAAATTTGATGATGTTCGTGACCTAGTTCTCAGTGAAGAGATTCAAAGGAGAGAATCAGATGAGTCATAAATCTCCTCAGTCTTACACACTGAGTCGAGAGGAAGAAATTCAACCAGAGGATATGGACGCGGTAAATCAAACTACCGAGGCAAATCAAGAGACTGGAGGTCCAAGTCTAGGAATCTTAAAAATTCCCAGGGGTTGAGAAGCATTCAAGTGTTGGAATTGTGGGAAGATTGGGCACTATAAATTTTAGTGCAAGAGAGAACCAAAGGACTAGGAGAAGAAGACAGAGGCAAATATCACTTCAGAAGGAGACGATGCGTTAATATGGTCCTTAGAAAGCAAGGAAGAGTCTTGGGTGTTAGATTATGGAACATCATTTCACGCGACTTCGAAGAAAGAATTCTTCAAGAGGTATGTCCCTTGTAACCTTGGAAAAGTATATCTTGGTGATGATCAACCTTGTGATATTATTGGTAAAGATACTGTGAAGATTAAATTAAATGGGTCTGTATGGGAACTGAAAGATGTCAGACATATCCCCGATCTAAGAAAGAACTTAATCTCATTAGGGCAATTGGCTAGCAAAGGCTACAATATGATCTTCCATGGTGATAATTGGAAGATTTCAAAGGGAGTAATGACGGTTGATCGCGGAAAGAAGAGAAGTACTCTTTACAATACAGTAAAGACGAGTTGTTCAATTGCAATAGCAGCATGAAAAAGAAAATCCAAATGTTTGGCACCAGAGGCTTGGTCACATGAGTGTGAAGGGTATGAAAATTATGTACTCGAAGGGGAAGCTTCCAGGTCTTAAGTCAGTCGATATAGACATGTGCAAATATTGCATACTTGGAAAATAGAAAAGGGTAAGTTTTCAAACGAGTGGCAGAACCCAAAAGAAAGAAAGGCTGGAGCTTGTTCACTCTGACGTTTGGGGGCCAACAACTTTTTCATCTATAGGAGGGAAACACTATTTCGTGAAGTTTATCGACGATCATTCTCGAAAGGCATGGGTTTATTTTCTAAAGCATAAATCTAAAGTGTTTGATGTTTTTAGGAGATGGAAATCTATGGTTGAGAATGAGACAGGTCTGAAGATTAAAAAGTTGAGAACCGATAATGGTGGTGAATATGAGGACACCAAATTCAAGAAGTTTTGCTATGAGCATGGGATCAGGATTGAGAGAACCATGACAGGTACGCCTCAACACAATGGTATTGTCGAACGTATGAACAGAATGCTGACAAAAATAGCTAGAAGCATTCGTATACAGTCTAGTTTACCGAAGCAATTCTGGGCAGACCTGATCAACACATTGGCTTACCTGGTTAACCGAGGCCCATCGGTTCCCTTAGAACATAGAATACCCGAGGAGGTATGAAGTAGTAAGGATATAAAATTATCACATCTAAGAGTTTTTGGTTGTATTGTATATGTTCATATAAGTGATCAATGCAGGAACAAGCATGATCCAAAATCAAAGAAATGTTTCCTCATCGGCTATGGCGAAGATGAGTTTGGTTATCGTGTTTGGGATGAGGAAAACGAGAAGATGATATGAAGCAGAGTTGTGATCTTCAAAGAAACAGTGATATACAAGGACAGACATAAAACCGAAGCAAATGACTCAAAGCCGTATGAATCAGTATTTGCAGATATCGATGGAGTCCCAGATAATCAAGAAATAGAGTCAATCGGATTAACCCAAGAGCAAGAAGATTATGTTGGACAAACTGATCGACAACAATCCGACACCTTACAGCCGACTAAGGCAGTTCCTTTTTTGCGAAGATCTTCCCGACCCTATGTTCCCAACAGGAGATACTTGAGCTATCTGTTACTTACCGATGAAGGGGAACTTGAAAGCTATGATAAATCTTATCATTCCATCGATGCTAATGAGTGGGAGCTTGCCATGAAAAATGAGATGAAGTCTTTAATCTCAAATGATACATGGAAACTAGCTGAGTTACAAATGGGTAAGAAGGCACTTCAAAACAAATGGGTGTATCAGGTGAAAGATGAGCATGATGGCTCTAAGAGATACAAATCCCGACTAGTTGTTAAAGGGTTCCAACAAAAGGAAGAAATTGATTACACCGATATTTTTGCTCCAGTTGTGAAGCTCAATACTATTAGATCAGTGTTGAGTATTGTTGCCATTGAAGACCTTTATCTTGAACAGTTAGATGTGAAGACTGTATTTCTTCATGAGGACTTGGATGAGAAGATATACATGTATCAACGAGAAGGTTTCTTAAAAGAAGGAAAAGAAAACATGGTATGCAGACTTGAGAAAAGTTTGTATGGTCTAAAACAAGCTCCACGATAGTTATGCAAGAAATTTAACGGTTTTATGCACAAAGAGAGTTTTCAGAAGTGTAATGCGGACCACTGTTGTTATTTTAAAAGATGTAAGTCTAGTTATATCATTTTTCTACTCTATGTTGATGATATGTTAGTAGCAGGTTCAGATATGGATGATATTAGAAGATTGAAGCAAAAATTGTCAAAAGAATTTGACATGAAAAACTTGGGTCCGGCGAAGAAGATTCTTGGAATGCAAATCACAAGAGATAAACATAAAAAAGTTTTGCAGTTCTCTCAGTCAGAGTACATCGATCGCGTTTTGAAGAGATTTAACATGTGTGACGCCAAGCCAGTTAGTACACCATTGGCAGGTCACTTTCGTTTATCCAAGGATCAATCCCATAAGATAAGTGTTTGTACCATAGAAAAGTACCATAGAAAAGTGTTTGTACTTTGGTAGGGGTGAGTTAAAGGTACAAGGCTACGTAGATGCAGATTTTGGAGGTGAAGTTGATCACCGGAAAAGCACCACCGGTTATATATTTACTGTCGGAACTACAACTGTTAGTTGGATGTCAAAGTTACAGAACATTGTCACTCTATCAACTACAAAGGCTGACTATGTAGCAATGACCAAAGCCAGTAAAGAGATGATATGGCTTCAAGGTTTGTTAACCGAGTTGGGATTCAAACAGAAGAATAACGTTCTGCATAGTGATAGTCAAAGTGCAATTCGATTGGCGAAGAATTCAACATTTCATTCGAGAACCAAGCACATCAGTCTTTGTTATCATTTCATTAGATCTTTATTAGAAGATGAAGTGCTAATACTGGAAAATATCCAAGGAAGCAAGAATCCAACTGATATGTTGATAGAGATAGTAGCCATTGAAAAACTGAAGTTGTGTTCAACTTCAAATGGTCTGCAAGAGTAACAAGACCAGAAAGATCTGTTGCATAGATCAAGGTGTGAAGACAGGCTGAAACCAGTCTTCAAGTGGGAGATTTTTATTTTGACATAATAGTTCAGCCTTATTCAACATTCATGTTAATGGATGAAGAGATGCTAGATGAAAAAAGAGTGAACATGATGCGAGTGTTAAACACATTAAAGAGACATGGAGTGAATTTAAAAAGACACTGTAATTTAGGGAGTCATAAATTACACATTACTGTAAAACATTTTTTCTCCCTTGTGTTTCAGTCACTAGGAAAAACCAAAAGCTAAGGTTTTTTGTGTATGCATCGAAAGCGGAAGAGTCACTATGTCTTTCTAATAAAATCGATATGCAGCAGGTCCGGAGACGTAGGCATAATTTGATGAACTCCGTTAACAATTGTGTGTTTGATTTCACTTTTGTTTTGTGTTTATTTTCTATCGATTTGATTGCAAGAAAATTGTGTATTTTCCCAAAACCCCTCTTTACCTCAAGCAAATTTAGAAGTGATTTGCCAGGAAATTAGCGTATTTCCCTTACACGTAAAGGCCACAACATGCATTTTTTAAAGCAAAGACCTCCCAAATATTGAATTGTATGATGTTGGGAAATCCACCACAACAAACAGTACTCTTACCATCTTTTTAAAGGGTCTCTTGCCCAACAACACTTCCTCTTCGAATTCCCTGATCACATCTGTTGTATTTCATGTGAAGCCTACAATGGTTCTATTCGAATGTTGTATAACCGATGGGTTTCTCATTTGCTTGTAGGATCTTAAAAACATGACGTTTGTCGAACTTGCTATATCAATCAAAATCTGACGTATATCGTTTCCTTCTATTGAAGCCCCTATTACCACTGCATCCTCATGAGGTGGTGCAATGTCCCTCAGGTCATCCTCATCAAAAACTATGAATAAGGATGGGGATTGACACTGGTAGGTAGACATTCCACTATCTAACTGGGTGGCCAAATTGTGAACATATCTCTTCCTTGATGAAGTAGAAGGCGCAATCACCGTATCTCCTCTAAAAATAATTAGTGACTCAAAAAAGCTGATCAGTCCGTAAACTATTTTGGTTTTATCTATTATCACCCCCACCTGATTTTGACTCGGATCTGGATCCAGATACTCAGAGTCTATATCAAATCTTTCAATAATCTTCTATGCACCCTGCTGTGTAGATGTCTCAGGATTTTTTGAAGGACCTGTTCGGGGAGTATTGGTTTGCGCATAATTCGATCTGCTTCCACCTCACTTTTTAACGTAGGCCCCGAACTTTTCCCTTTCAATGAGATTCTGGACCTCCTATTTCAAGGCTATACAATCGTGAGTATCATGGCCTATGTCATTGTGGTATTGGCATAAATGAGTGCTCTAGTTTTCTCTAGGGGACTATTAAGTTGTCGGCTTTCTAAAATACACCTTATTTTTAATATTGTCATAAACTGTATCCACACTCTCCCCCAACTCAGCAAACCACTCAGGCTGAACCCGGGGCCCCCTTTTAGTTCTAGTTTGGTGGCTCTGAGTTTGGCTGGACTGATTCTACCTTGATCGGTTAGACCTCTGTCTATTCTCCTTGGCCCTATAACCGGATTGGTTAGTAGCTGGTGGAGTTGTTGTAGTGTTCGATCTCACTTGACGGTGTACTCTGGTTTTCTTGGTTTTTTCTACGTCGATTTTCTTTCCCACTTGATTCAACAAACCACCCCAGGTTATAGTCTTCTTTTGAGTTACTGAATCAACTAGATTTCTTGGATTTAAACTTGCAACTTGGTCAAAGCAATCTGCTAGCCCATTCTTTGTATTCACAAAACAGTTAATATACTCATTCAGGGACTCGTTCGGTTCCCGAGCACAGTAGATAATGGTGTCCCTATTACCCTTGAGTTCCTTACTTCCAACTAATTTCCTCCAGAAGGCAACCTAAAATGTATCAAAATTTCTTATACACCCATGAGAGGGACTGTTGTACCATTTAAGAGCAATTCCTGTGAAAGTCTGAGAGAAGGCCCTACACAATAGCTTGTCACCGTCGTCAAAATTCATCATAAAGTTCTTGAATTGTTCCAGATTGTTGTCCGGATCTCGACTCCCATCGTATTTCTCCATCTTGGAGCTATCAAACCTTTTAGGAAGATGTCAGGAGAGTAGTTTTGCGGACAAAGGCGATTGCCTCCAATTTTTGCTACGACTGAGAACAATATCTTCATTAGGGGTTGCAAAAATACTTGGTTGAGACTGAAAGGCAAAGGGATCAATCAACAACTGATCAATATGCTTGTGAGTTGATCCCTTACCCTTACCATGGTGCTTCTTAAGCCTGTCGTGCCTATCCATTTTTCTTGAATGTTTTTTAGTCAACCTCATTTTCTTTTTAGATCTCCTTTCATCACTACTTGAAGATAATGATTCTTCAAATCCTGCCTCATTTGATGAGCTGCTGGAGGACTCAAATGCAGAACTCTCAACAGACGTAGATCGGTATTTCTTCTTGGAACTGAGATGGGTCTTCAAAGACTGTTCTTTTTCTCCAAGATTGTCAGTGTGGTGAAGTACTGACGCCCTGGATTTTTCCTTGACTCATTTTTCTACTTGTCTTATTGCTCTCAACACTTCTATTTCAGCTCTCAACTGGTCTCGCTTCTCGATAGTATACTCCTTGTTCTCATTTGCACCTTCCACCTCAGAAGTTGGAACATTCTTCTCATTCGGATCCATACGAACAACGTTTCTTGCTGGTTTTGAATTGTAAAATTCATGAACCATCGTGCTCTCATCGTGGTCGCCAATTTGGTGTGATTTATTTTTATCTTAGGGTAATATCGTAAATTGTTTTGGATGTTTTGTGGTGTTTAATGTTTAAAGTATGGAGTAATGAGATAATTTAGTTGTGTACTAGTAATAAATTCTGATTACCCTCATTAATAAAAGTGGTTGGGGTATTCATACTTAATTACTGACCCATGGGCTTATTGGGTCGGATCATGAAGTTGAGTCAAGTTTAAGGACCCATTAGTAATCTGGTTTGAAGTGCCCAACAACTAGCTTAGTCAACATTTATTACATTTGTCCTGTTGAGAATTTTATAGTGGTGGGCATGGTCCGAACTGCCCTTCGGTTTGAGTCAACACTCAGTAGCTAGAGAATCCCATCTCATCAAATAAAATACAAGGTTTTCCCTTATTTGGTATTGATAAAAATTCAGTTGAATTAAGACATTCCTTCAGCTCGTCAAAATCCTTTAAAAAATTATCATCCTAGGTGAAATGTTTACACAAAAAAAACTCAATCTTATTATTTACACAAAAAAAAAGCTCCATCTTATTATTTACACCAAAAACCCAAATTTCTCCAGTAACCATCCACCTTCACCTCTTCTCTTCTAACCCTAAAAAACCATAGCCACCAACCAATTTTGAAGTAGTTTCTGGAGTTCCAAAGATAAAAATCTATCGTTAATCTTATTTTTATTTTAATATATGGGTCGGCGTGTAGAATAAAATCTCAACTTAAATCTATGATATTTTTGCATAATGAGTTACACGAACTCTATATGCAGAAAAAAAAACTCGTCCATCGTTTAATCGAGTTCTTGCATATCGAGTTACTAGTTTAATCATTTTTTAATATCGATTTTTGGTTTAATTGTTTCTTTCATGTATATTGAGTTCAAAATATAGATTTTTTTGGTTTGATTAATGTCTGCTGATTGGGTTCTTTTTAAAAATATTATATGTGATTCTGAGTTCCTAACTCGAAATCACATACTTTTAAAAAAACATATCATTCGGAGTGGTTGTCTCGGAACTACATGTTTTTTTTTAAAAACAATCATGTAAATTCTTTGACTAATCTTAAAAATAATTGAGTTTTATTTTTATTTTTTAGGGTTTAATTTTAGAAGTTAAATCATATGAGTTGGTTGTGATTTATCTTAATGATATGTTTGTTGTAATAAGAGTTTGATAGTGGTTGGTGGCATCAAATTATAAATTAGAAAATAAATAAGGACAAAAAGGTAAAAGCAAGTGTTTTGTCAAAAATCTGAAATTTGAAATGGAAGAAATAATAAATCTCATGGAGGAAATAGCTTCACCCTTTGCTTATTAGTTTTTTGTTTCTTGTTTGCTTTTATCGTTTTCCTCTTGTCTTTAAATCTCTTTATTCTTGACAAATTCAACTAACTCACCATTGTCTTATAATATTTGAATTTCATCTTTTAACTGAAAAAAATATCGAGTTGCATGACCATAATCACAAATTGTAAACACAATAAAATATCATAATCTTTCATTAGTAAGGGAAATCATAACTCGTGGTGTTTGATAATTTAATTTCACCCTCATTTTATGATAAATTATTATTATACTCGTTATAAGAGACGTAGATTTTATGTTTCGAGCATCAAAATAAGAAAAACTAGGTAAACTAGACTATTCTTTCACGACATCCATGTAGTTTCTCTTCTCATTGTGTTTCATGTTTCATGTTGAAAATTTATATTCTTTACTCTAATACATTCGTATGTATAATTCCACCCCCGTATTGTCTTCTCAACATTGGTAAACATTTTTTATCGTATTAATAAATCCCCCTATAGTATGAATAAAACATGTAATTAAGGCCACTAAGGGGTAGCCAAGTTGGTTGAGTAAGGCATCTTTGTGACCAAATGTCATGAGTCTGTGTCCCTCTACATACGCTTTCTCGGCTAAGCCTGTCACCTTGTGTGGTTTACCTTCTGGCGTTGGTTTGCAGGCTATTGCGTCAGACTGACGGTTTACCCTGTGCGCACTCATTGCACTCTGAGTAGTGACCAAATGGTCATGTGTCCAATCCCTTCTAAAAACGCTTTTTTGGTTTGAGTCTGTCATCTTGTGTGGTTTACCTTCTAGCGTTGGTTTGCAGACTATTGCGTCAGACTGAGGGTTTATCTTGTGCACACTTATTGAGGAGCGACTGCGGGTTCCCTCTGAAAAAAGACATGCAATTAAATATTCCAACTATCTATTTTTAAATAAAATTCATCTTTTAGATGAAATAAAGTTACACTTTGTTTTTACATCCTTCTAGATTGTTCATCTCTTGAACAGTTTTTTTAACTTAACTTTTCAACGATACTTCTCTTTTTCTAAAATAGCGTAATGATATAATCTTCATCTCTCTTAATTTTTTTGTTTCAAATAAATTGACTCATAAATTAGTTATATAAATCTTCAAGACTATTCATCGATTATGATAGAGCATGGCTAAACTAAACCAAAACATTTTATCCAAATATCATAGATTACGGAACTGCTCTAAATTATGTTTAAGATCTTCAATTTCATCACTGCAACTAACTAACAACCCTTAATCATCACAAAATATTTTTCAGCTACCATTAGAAACTTTCAACCAACTTCCAAAAATCCATTGTCTAACCACCGTCGTCCCTCAAAACCTTACACATTTTTACATAAATTTACTTTCACCGTACATCTATTAATAAATATTAAAAATATTTACTATCATAAAATAAAATCTAATTCACACCTACATGTATAAATAAGTGTGATCAATAAACTAACTAACAAAATAGTATTAAATTTTTTTAAAAAATGGATTAAATCGATTCGCTAACGCGTATTAGGTTTGATTTCTAAATATAACAAAAAAACGATTATTTTCAAAATGTTGTTACCTGACCTACTACTGAATCCGAGCTAATTCAAATTTAATTGTAGACCTTAGCCACAAGTTTACCAATTTTTTTAAATTCTCTGAACAATATAATGCATCGAAGCATAGTAATACTATAAAAGTTGAGTCTTTACAAAAATCCTATACAACTTGAGTATGCTTTTCTGGATAAACGAGTAAGACAGAAAGGAGGAATATGAGTAGTCCTATGAAGCGATTTAGTTTCGTGTAAGCTACTATACTACAGTGCCATTAATGCCTACTACTCTTAAAACATCGATACATAGTGCATTCAATGAACTTAATTTAATAATATTAGCATTTTCCTTAATTTAATAAAAAATGACAAAAGTTAAATAGTTCTTTTTTAAGCTATGAGATGTATATAGCCATTACTTTGGAACTTTTTACTCGTACATAGGATATATCATTATAGGGTAGTAATTAGAGCTAATAAATTAAGTAAAAAACTAGATCGAAGAAGTTTTGAAGTCACCAAACTTTCTAAATTTAATATGCGTCTTCTAATAGAACAGCGTGTAGTAATCGAACCACAAGCTTTAATGATTCTTTACTCAACTTTTTAACTTGTATAAATAGAGGCCATAGTTACATACTATTCTTCATATGTTCTCTCTCGCTAAACCTAGCCTGGAAAAGAAGTAAACCTTTCCATTGAGTTTTACTTCTTGTTTTGTAACATGGAGATTGAAGCACGTTGTCAAGAAATGGCAGGACCTTTGAGTTGGGTTAGGTCCTTGCCAAAAGTGTGAAAAAGCTCGCAAAAGATGATCCTAGACGAGTAATCCACTCGTTAAAAGTTGGCCTTGCCCTCACATTAGTGTCGATGTTTTACTATGTTGGGCCTCTTTATGCTGGTTTTGGTGAAGCTGGGATGTGGGCAGTTTTGACCGTTGTAGTAGTTTTCGAATTCACTGTTGGTAAGTAAAGAATTTAAACTCTCTTTTTTATTTATTTATGAGATTATAGTTTTCTTATACAAATTCAGACAAGGGGTCTAAATAAATTTTGTAAATTTGATTAATTTCAGGTGGTACGCTTAGCAAAGGTTTGAACAGAGGATTTGCAACATTGATAGCTGGTGCTCTTGGTGTTGCAGCTCAACATTTTGCTAGACTATTTAGTGATAAAGGAGAACCTATTGTTCTTGGCTTCCTTTTCTTTCTAATAGGTAATTTTAATAACTGTATATTATGTTAACATTATATATGAAACTATCTAGTATGAATACCATGACAAAAACATCAATAACATTTCAGGCTCGGCAGCTACATTCACTCGATTTTTTCCAAAAGTCAAGCAGCGATACGACTACGGCATCCTGATATTTATATTGACATTTTGTCTAGTAGCCGTTTCAGGTTACAGATTTGAGGGAGTTGTAGGTCTGGCGTGTAAAAGATTATCAACAATTTTGATAGGTGCGGCAGCGTGCATGGTTATTTGCCTTTGCATATGTCCAGTTTGGGCTGGTGAAGATCTTCATAACCTAATTACTTCGAATGTTGATCAAATTGGTAACTACTTAGAAGGTACTAATACTTGATTCTTAATATATATATCTTTTCAAAATTGTTACCCGTTTGAATTATTTTTAAAATAAACTTTTATTTATTTTATTGTAGGATTTGGAAGTGAATACTTTCAGCTCTCGGATTCGGAAAAGGAAAATAAACCATTTCTGGTAGGATACAAAAGCATTCTTACTTCAAAGACAGCTGAAGATAGTTTGGTAAGTGAAACACAACTCCTATATAGTTGCAACACATTTTTAGCAATAACGGACCAGCTGTGCTACATCGACCAGCGTTTCTATAACTAATTGTAATAATTAATGTATGCAGGCGAATTTGGCTAGATGGGAGCCGGGCCACGGTGAGTTTGGATTCCGACATCCATGGAAGCAGTACATCAAAATCGCATCCCTTGTTCGCCAATGTGCTTATAAGATTGAAGCGCTTAACGGCTACATCAAATCAAACATCAAAGTACTTATCACTTCTTTGTTTGTAAATTTATAAATATATCAATCATCACAATGTTATATTTTTCATCTCGAATCATTTTATCATTTGTGTCCCTGCCTAATTATATAGTCCATTACAATTTTTCAGGCATCACACGAATTCTCACATAAAGTTCAAGAACCATGCACAACAGTAAGCACAGAATGTGGAAAGGCTCTAAAATCATTAGCCTCGGCAATGAGAACAATGAAAAAGCCTGCTTCAGCAATTTCTCATCTTAAAAACTTAAACATTGCGGCTGCGGTCCAAAATCTTAAAATCGCCGTTAAAAATATTACAAGTGGTTAGACTCGAGAAGAAAAACTATTATCAATAGTTCCGAGTGCTACAATTGCTTCGATCTTGATGGAAATTGTTAGTTCGGTCGAAGAAGTATCCGAATCTATTCATGAACTATCAAATTTAGCCAGATTTAAGGATGTTGAAGCTATCGTGTCGCCGGAAAGGAAAGGACAGGGGATTCACCTCGGAAGCGCAACTCCAGTTATCGATGTGAGAGATAATTTAAAGATTGACCTGCCGGAGAAAAAGAAAATAGAAGCATAGATGTTGTCAAGTAACTGTGGCTATGTGAATATATGTGTTAGAGTAGTTTAGAAAAATTAATTGTCCTTTTATTTGTATTGAAGGGAAAGAAGCTATTATGAAAATCTTCCCTACTAATTTACTTTGTCTTGTATTCAGTTTCTTGCTGATCTTTCTATTATCGTGCATGTGTTCTTCGCTTTATAACCCAACCTTACTCTTTTACTGCCATGTTCCACTCGCCAGACTCGATCCACTCAGACAAGGCCTCCGGTTTTGTATCAAGATCAGCCAGCCATTCAGGATAATCATCGCCATCTTTGAAAAAATTACACAATCCATCATGTTCTCTCTCGGAATTTCTCCAATTTCGAAATCACAACATTTTCGTAAGGACAACTCCAGTCCCAAGTTCGAACATGCTCTATAGTTTTAAGAACCCCATTCCTTTGACAATTCGCCCGAAAAAAACATGTTCTAAATCGAGATAACGATCTTGATCACAATTTATGAAGAATTCAGAAGTATCCGAGTCCAGACAAGTATTAGTCATTGATAAAACTCCTTTTTTTCTTGTTTTAGCTTAGGCCGTAAATTGTTTCGCCTCTTGTTCTATCTTTAGTTGATGTATCATCGTCACCTTGCATCGTTAAATCCGAAAAAATGTTATGAATACTGGATCCCTTGAGGGCAATGTCTATCTCAGCAGTACACATAGCCCTGAAATTTTGTGCGATTTCAGGACAATATCATTGTACAGTTCCACCACTAACCTGCTTTGGATTTCTCCTCCTATGCTTATGTCCAAATAACACTTCTGATTCACATCTTCGGCTTTCTAGAGAAATAATTTTGAATAAAAGAATGTTTTTTTTGTTCGGGTTAGGGGAGTTTATAGTGTGTGTTTTAGTTTTTATGGCACTCATTTTTCCGGACTAGTGTTTTTGTTAATTTTCTTCTCGAATTATAAATAAAATCAAAACTACCATGTTTTTATTTACAAATGGCATTTTTATTTTTATAAAACTCTTATATTCTATATCAATCGGAAGAGTTGAAAAGTGATAATAGATTTAATCATAAAAGTTATCCCACAAATTTAAACTCCAAAATTTTAGATTAAGTTTTAAATTTTAAATTTATATTATATTAAAAAACTTACAACCCCGTCTTTTGTAAGTATGGAAATAGGTTGGAAAGTTTAAAGTTTAATTCATTATTTGTTATAATACCGAAAATTTAGAATATGTTTTTCTACTATAGTGGACAATTAATGAAACTAGAGATATGAATATTTGTTGTTTTACATTAAATAAAAAATGTATTTACTATCAAGGATAGTTAAACTAGAAATACTACATAAATTAAAAAAATAAATAAATATATGGGTAGAAGCAGCGCCGTAAAAGTTTTGAAAGAGAACTAAGCTGATTAAACCAACCTAACATTTGTATATCTTGGATCGACCATTAATTTTTCCTTTATAAACCAAAAATTAAGATATATTTAAGCAATAAATTCTAAGACCCTTTACGAAAACTCAAAGTCATTGACAGACCCTAAAACCATTAGACAAAGCCAAATCAAACCAGAATTATTATAGAGATAGAGAGACTTTTGTAGGGAAACAAGAATTCAAAATGGTAATGGATGAAGCAAGTAGTTCGAGTAATGATGCAAACTTAACATTTGACGTTGAATGAATGCAGAGATTTCGATCTAAGGATCGCATCCTTCTTATTCACGTTAAAGGGCTGCAGATATTATTGTTATCTGCAGATCTCATCCTTTCGATTGATGATGAACTGCTAGCGCTGGCGGCATCCTTATCTGAAAATGGCATCCCAACTGACGATGATTATGAATGGCATGAGGTAGTTGAGGATTATGAACGAAAAGTGGCAGTAATCTATGGACATCTGATCTCGGTTGCATTTTCAGAATAAAAAAATTGAAAAAAACGAGAGAACATCGTGTTGATGGAGTCGGGATGAACACTAGTGAGTAAATCAATTGTTTTTTATTCATTTTAAAAAATATTTTTTTATCATTTGATATGTTCTTAATTGATTATCACTGAATTATCCGTTCTTAGAGTGAGTAGCTAAATATGGATGGAGACAATAAACATTTATCGCGAAGAATCATGTGACAAACAAGACACCGACTCATATTGGTAGTCATGCCCAGAAATACTGTTAACTGCAGCGAGATGCAGAGAAACAACGAAGGAGCATTCATGATCCCGATGTGAGTAATGTGTTGATTATACCGCAACCAATTGAATCAGTGGTCGACAGATCTCTAGATGTGTGATACATAATGATGTGTTCATGTCGTCATCGTCTCATATTGCACCAATTATGTACTCCTCAATAGATATCATGTCTCGTGAAGAAGAAACCATGGATCCTATTGTATACTTTGAATTTAGACCTAGACACAGATTAATATATCAATTCCTTCATTATTTTGATAAATGGTAGAACTAATGCCACTATATTTCCTCTCTTTTTTACCAATGTAGCTTGAAATGAGTAAAGAAGTCCATTATGTTTAGTTTATCATCAATCATCAATCAATGATTGAGTTAATTTTATTTATGTTCATTTCCATATATATATATATATATATGGTTTTATGCTTTTAGGTTTTATTTCTTATTTGATTTATTCGTCTCAACCCTTATCTTGGTTGACGAAGTCCTATTGCCCTACTTTACTTGTTTGAATTATATCAACTGTTTTTGTAAACTTGTCAATTTTCAACTATTTTGGTGACGTACTGCTTATGAGCTCTTTTTATCTAGCATGGACCCCTTCCGATTGCCCTCATCGTTGTCGTTAACACCCGTTATCTTGGATATTTCAATATCTGCAAGCCTCATTTTCTTCCCCACTATATAACCCAACCTTACTCTCTTATAACCATATTCTAGTCGTCAAACTCGATACACCAAGACAAGGCCTCCAATTTTGTATCAAGATCAACCGGCCTTTCAAGATAATGCTATCAATCGTTAAATCCGAAACAATTCTATGAATACTGGATCCCTTGGAAGTAGAAGGGACAATGTTTATTTCAGCAATACACTGAAATCTGAAATTTTGGGCGATTTTAGGGACAATATCATTGTACAATTCCAACACTGACCTGCCCTCGTCTTCTTCTTTAATGCTTATGTTCAAATAATACATTTGGTTCACCATCTTTAGATTCCTAGAGATGGAATTTTGAAAAAAAAATATTTTATTCGGGTTTTGAGGGTTTACAGTGTTTTTGTTGAGTTTTTGGTGGCACTCATTTCTTTGGACCAGGATTTCTTTATTCTCGAATAAAAAATAAAATCAAAACTACAATATTTATTAACAACTGCCATCTTTATTTTTAAAAAGCTCTAATATTCTATATAATTGAAAAGAGTTTTGAAAGTGATAATAGATATAGTCGTAACAGTTACCCTACAAAGTTAAACTCCCACAAATACCGTAAACGGCAGCAGAATGCAGAGAAGCAACGAAGGAGCATTCATGATCCTCTTGTGAGTAATGTGTTGATTATGTCGGAACCAATTGAATTAGTATTCGACCAGATCTCTAGATGTGTGATATTACCAAGTGATGTGTCCATGCTGCAATCGTCGCCCGTTGCACCAATGATGTATTCCTCAATAAACAACATGTATCGTGAAGAAAAAACCATTGATCATCACTCGTATACTTGGAATTTGGACTTAGACATAGATTCATATATCAATTTCTTCCTTATTTAGAGAAATTGTATACCTAATGCCACTACATTTCTTCCTCTCTTTTTTAGGAATGTAGTTTGATAGGAGTAGAGAAGTCCATTATGTTTAGTTTATCATCAATCGGTCAATCAATGATCAAGTTAATTTTTTTTTTCTGTTCATTTTCATTTAAATTCTTTAATAGTTTTAGGTTTTATCTTATATTTGCTTTATTCGTCCCAACCATTGGCTTGGTTTATGAAGGTCTATTTCCCTACTTTACTTGTCTAACCTATATCGACTATTTTGGTAAACTTATCCATTTTCGACTGTTTTGGTGACGTATTGCTTAGGCACTCTCTTTGTCTGGCGTGGACCCCTTCTGATCGCCCTCGTCGCTGCCGGTAGCACCTGTTATCTTGGTTATTTAAATTCTGGCAAGCCCGGTTTTCTTCTTCATTTTATATCCAACCTTACTCTCGTTTTTCTATGTTCCACTCACTAGACTCGAGCATCAAACAATAACCATAATCCATCCAATTTACAACTAGATTCTCTTGACCTTGTTGGATCTTGTGAAAATCCTATGTATTGCGACTAGAGTTTATTTGTCAAATCCTTTTGCGGGACCTATGCATCAAACGGAAACCAGAATCCCTTTGTTTGTTGTGTGACTTTTCTCTTTACTCATCTGTTGCATGATATGACCTAATGCGTTGCATTTAATCAATTTTAGTGAAACCCTAAGTGTTCTTCTCGGTTTTTTTTTGAGTCATATGTGGTGGACCACTACTTCTTGATGATTCGTTACGATAAAGAATGTAAGTCCTTCATCAATGCTCTTAAGTGGTTCGTTGTTGTTAACCCTATCATATGTCTTTGTACTCTTTCACTTATTTCATTACGTTTGTTGGGATGCTCACTCCCATCGATGTGAAGTATCTTCTTCTAGATCACCGCGTCTAGGAATTATTATACATCAAAAATATAAAGAAAGTCTTTTTTTATGTAATTACTAAAAGTAGAAACGAGATTCTCGATTAGGATAGTATTCCATTATCCTTTGGTGAAATATTAACATTGGTTCAATGTCTTAATGTCAATTTCTGGTTATATTATTCAAAGTATTTTTATCCCTTACACTATTATAGATATGATATAAAAGGTTTGTAATAGATACTTATGCAGATCTGTTGAGGCTAATCAAACTATTATCTAGTCTAAAGGGATAAACCTATGTTATCCTATGAAAAAGGGGTGAAGAAAGGGGTTCAAACATCAGGAGACTAAAAGATATACATAAATCATTTTCTTGTAAGCTATGGTTCAAGTTTAGAGAATAAAAGTCTTTATGTTCAAAGTACATGTTCTCTAAATGTTGGCATCTCTCTCACCCTCTATAAGTTAGCTACTCAAGTAAGCATTCAAAAGTCTCGAAAATGTTGCTAAAAGTAGAGAAGTTTGCTGAGTAGTATATACTTTGGAAACTATGAAAATGGAATATGGAATTTTGGCTCGATAAATGGTGTTCCTCTTACCATTTTATCCTTTTATCAAAGAATGAAAACACCTACTAGTACAAGAAATAGAAAGTTAATTCTTATTAGAATGAAGATGGATAGTTCTTGAATAATCAGTAGATCTTTGTCCTTCCTTCTGATGTCAATAAATCTTTAGAAATATCATATAAGGATATTTGAGGAAGATGAAATCAAATGGACTTTATCTGCAAACGATTTTTTATCACAAAGGATACTTATAATAGACTAAGATACAGAGAAAACAAATCCAATCTGTTTAAAATATTTTAAACGGTGTCACTTCTAAAAAATGTTCGTTTTTTTGTTATGAAGACTCTTAAATAAATGGATTTCAGTAGACACCATTCTTAAAAAAATGACAGTTTCTCTTAGTTTCCAAATGTCAATTGTGTGATAATATAACATCTATAAATCACTAATTTTTTCATTTTAACGCTACCTGGAAAATATGAAAATACTTCACATGTTCGTTTGGTATTCTTATAAACAGATATATAACACTAACCCACCTGATACGATGTTGTTTTTGGTCCATAAACAAACAAGTACATATTTGTATTATCATCCCTACAGTCATTTGGAAAGTTAGAAACAAATCTAGGCATAATGACCCTAATTATACTATTATATATATTATAAACTATATTAAACATATTACCACGGTATTAGATTGCGCAAACATTCTTAAAAGAACCTACTGGTTTAAAGAATTTAAAGTTGCTCCAAAGATAGGCTGATAAAACCACTTATCTAAAAAAAATAAGCACCTTTTTTACACTTGAAAATCCCATTAGGCAGCAAAATTAAGCTGAATAGTGACGGTTCTTGTTGTCTTAATTGAGAGACTATTGGTGGCGGTCTTATTAGGAATAACAAGGATGATATAATTTCTGCTTTTGGTAGAATGTATAGGAAACAAACTCCAATCATAGTAGAGAGTAAGGCTCTATTAGATGGCTTATTACTATGTAAAGATAATGGTATTAGCAATATTGATATAAAAACAAACTCTTTAGTACTCTTTTGAAATGTTAGCTAAAGATAAAGCTCTATAATACTTATAATTTCTTATATAATGTTACACGAAGCTAATTACACCAAATATGACCATTTTATATATTCTGAGAGATCAAACTCATGTAGTCGACTGGATTGCTAAGTGGACATCTAAATGCAAAATTAAAATTGACTACAACCAAAGTCAAATTCCTAACAATTTAATGACTATAAACGTTTTGAAAAATAATGATGTTGGCTACTTAAGAATAGAATGCTGAAGTCTTAACATGTAATCACGATGTAATCCTTAATATTATCATGTTAAAACTAAAGGTTTAGACTTTGTCATTTGATGTAATCCTTCAATTGTTTCTGTCAGTATCACAATGATACTGGCCATACCACCGAGGACTGTATTGCTTTAAAGCAAGAAGTCCAGAATTTAATTGAAAGAGGAAAGTTGGGAGCGTATGTTAAAAGAAGAGGAGGGAATAGGCTTGATAACGTTCATCGGGCTGGTCCAAATAATGTAGGCACATCAGCTCCGGAGGGAGCTATGGTAATAATCGAGAGATTCGATGTAGAGTTAGAGTACTTGGACCCTGACCCAACTCGAAATAGAGTGGGTGCCATTGAGGAACATTGCAAGATGGTGTCCGGGCTTATTAACGTTTTTGAATCACTCACAATTTTTGGAGGGGATACCATGACATCACCCACTGCTTCTTCGAGAAAGAGGCATGTTCATACTTTAACTACTCAACTGGAGGGAGGCATGACTTCCTATCAATCACAGATTCCATTTCCCTTCATTGTTTTCGATGAGGATGACTTGAGGGATATAGCTGGTCCTCTTGAAGATGCTGTTGTCATAGGAGCATCCATCGGGGGCAATGACATAAGACAAATTTTGGTGGACATTGGGAGTTCAGCCAATATCCTATTTTTAACTTCCTACAAAAAGATGAATAATCCAGCAGTAATTCAACGATCGAACAGGTCAATTGTGGGTTTCACTGGAAGCTCAGCAGATGTGATCGGGGAGTTCGAGGAGGAAGTCTTGCTGGGCAAGGGCCCTTTTAAGAAAATGGTTAGAATACTATTTTTCGTAGTGGATTGTCCCACTTGTTATAATGCTATTCTTTGAAAAAATAATCATTCAGCCGACCATTCAGGATAATCATCGCCATCTTTGAAAAAATTACACAATCCATCATGTTCTCTCTCGAGAATTTCTCCAATTACGAAATCACAACATTTTCGTAAGGACAACTCCAGTCCCAAGTTCGAACATGCTCTATAGTTTTAAGAACCCCCATTCCTTGACAATTCGTCCGAAAACAACATGTTCTCCATAGAGATAACGATCTTGATCACAATTTATGAAGAATTCAGAAGTATCCGAGTCCGGGCAAGTATTAGTCATCGATAAAACTCATTTTCTTTCTTATTTTAGCTTAAAGTTTTCCTTTTCGAATACTAGGCCGTAAATTATTTCGCCTCCTGTTACATCTTTAGTTGATGTATCATCGCCATCTTGAGTCGTTAAACCCGAAAAAATGCTATGAATACTGGATCCCTTGAGGGCAATGCCTATCTCAGCGGTACACATAGCCCTGAAATTTTGTGCGGTTTCAGGGCAATATCATTGTACAGTTCCACCATTAGCCTGCTTTGGATTTCTCCTCCTAATGCTTATGTCCAAATAAGACCTTTGGTTAACCATCTTCACCTTTTTAAAGAAAGAATTTTTTTTAAACCTTTTTTTCTTTTGTTCAGGTCTGGGGTTTATAGTGTTTTTGTTGGGGTTTATAGTGTTTTTGTTGAGATTCCGGTGGCACTCAATTCTATGGACCCGAGTGTCTTTGTTAATTTTCTTCTCGAGTTAAAAATAAAATCAAAACTACAATATTTTCTTACAACTGCCATCTTAATTCTTAAGAAACTCTAATATTCTGTACAAATAGAGAGAGTTATGAAAGTGATATAAGATATAATCATAAATATTGCCTCACAAAATTAAACTCTAAAAGTTTTAGATTAAATTTTAATTCGTATTTTATATTATACCAAAATTTTAGAATCATCTAATTTTCTAGTAGAGAATTTGTGAAACTAAAAGATATGAATGTTATTTTTTAGCGTTAAATAAAAATATGTTTTTAACTAGACATATTATATAAATTAAATAGGTGGATACATATATTGGTAGGAGCCGCAATATAAAAGTTAAAAAAAAGAGAAAAAACTGATTAAACGAGACATAATAGTCGAATGTTTTAGATTGATTATTATTTTCTTTTTTAAACCAAAAATTAAAGTACTTTTAAGCAACAAACTTTTAAGATTTTTTTATAAATCCAAAACTATTAACAAACTCTAAAACTTTTAAATAAAGTTAAATCAGGCCAAAATTATTCTAGAGAAAGAGAGCTTTCTAGAGAGAAACCAGAAATGGTAATATATGACCAAGTAAGTGATACTAGTATTGATGTAAACTTAACATTTCACGTTGAATGACTGTAAAAATTGTTATATGAGAATCAGATCCTCCCAATTCACGATGAAATGCTACAGAGAGTTTTGTTATCTGTAGATCATATCCTCCCGCCTGACGATGAACTACTGCATTGGCTGCATCCTTATCTGAAAATGAGATCCCGGCTAACGACGATTATAAATGGCAGGAAGTGGTTGACGATTATGAACGACAAGTGGCAATAATTTCTAGACATGCGATTTCGGTTGCAGTTACTTCATAATCATAAACCAATAAAAAAGAGAAAACATCATGTTGATAGAGTGTGGATGAACACTAGTGAGTAGATCATTTATTTTATTCATATATAAAAATCATTTTTTATCATTTGATATGTTCTTGATTGATTATGACTATGATTGGTTTAGGCGGTTTTTAGAGGGAGTGGCTAAATATGGACGACGACAATTAACACTCATCACGAAGAATCATGTGACAACCAAGAAACCGTCTCAGATCAGTAGTCATGCCCAAAAATACCGTAAACGGAAGCGGAATGTAGAGAAACAATGAAGGTGCCTTCGTGATTCTCCTGTAAGGAATGTTGATTATACCGAAACCAATTGAATTAGTGGTCTACCAGATCTCCGGATGTGTGATGTGTCCACGTCGTCTTCGTCATCCGTTGCACCAATGATGTACTCCTGAATAGACAACATGTCTCGTGAAGAAGAAGTCATGGATCCTCTTTGGTATACTTGGAATTTTGACCTAAACACAGATTAATATATCAATTCATTCCTTATTTAGAAAATGGTAGATCTAATACCAAAACATATTTGTTTAAGAATGTATTTTAAAAGGAGTAAAGAAGTCCATTATATTTAGTTTATCATCAATCAATGATCAAATTAATTTTATTTATGTTTATTTTCATCTAAATATCTAAATGGTTTTATGATTTTAGGTTTTATCTCATACTTGCTTTATTCGTCCCAACCCTTGTCTTGGTTTACTAAGGTCTATTTCCTTATTTTACATGTCTAACTTATATCGACTGTTTTGGTGATGTACTTGTATTTGTTTACTAAGGTCTATTGCCTTATTTTACATGTCTAACTTATATCGACTGTTTTGGTGATGTACTGTTTAGGCGCTCCTTTTGTCTGGTGCAGACCCTTTCTGATCGCCCTCATCGTTGTCGGTAGCACCAGTTATTTTGGTTATTTCAATGTATGTCAATCTTTAATTTATTCTTCATTTCATAACCAAACCTTACACTCTTAATATCATGTTACACTCGCCAGACTCGATCAGCCAAGACAAAGCCTTCAGTTTTGTATCAGGATCAGCCAGTCATTCAAGATAATCATCACAATCTTTGAAATAATTACACAATCCATCATCTTCTCCCTCAAAAATTTCTCCACGGTCGAAAATCATAACATTTTCATAAGAAAAAATCCGGTCCTAAGTTCAAAAATTATCTATAGTTTTAAGAACCCTCATTCATTTGACAATTCGCCCAAAAATAACTTGTTCTCCATCGAGATAATGATCTTAATCACAACTTATGAAAAATTCAAAAGTATCCAAGTCTTGAAAAGTATTAGTCATTGATAAAACTCATTTTATTTCTTGTTTTAGCTCAAAGTTTTCATCTTCGAATACTAGGTCATAAATTGTTTCGCCTCTTGTTCCATATTTAGTTGATGTATCATCGTTATCTTGAATCGTTAAACTTGAAAAAAACGCTATGAATATTGGATCCCTTGAAATGAAGAGGGACATTGTCTATTTCAGCAGTACACAAAGCCGTAGAATTTTGTACGATTTTAGGGACAATGTTATTATAGAATTCCACCACTAACCTGCCTTCAACTTCTCCTCATATTCTTATGTCCAAATAACACCTTTGATTCACCATCTTCAGCTTTCTAGAGAAGAAATTTTGAAAAAAAAAATGTTTTTTTCTTTTGTTCAAGTTTGGGGAGTTTATAGTGTTTTTTTTTAATTTTTATGGCACTCATTTTTCTGGACCATAGTGTTTTTGTTAATTTTCTTCTCGAATTATAAATAAAATCAAAACTACAATGTTTTTTTACAAGTGGCATCTTTATTTTTTAAAAACTCTTATATTCTATATAAATAGAAAGCGTTGGGAAAGTGATAATATATATACAATCATAAAAGTTACCCACAAAATTAAACTCCAAAATTTTAAATTAAATTTTAAATTTTAAATTTATTTATTATACTATGTTGAAAAAATTACAACTCAGTCTTTTGTAAGTATGGAAATAGGTTGGAAAGTTTAAAATTTAATTCATTCTTTGTTATTATACTGAAATTTTAGAATCTGTTTTTCCAATTATAGTGGACAATTAATGAAACTAGGGATATGGATATTTGTTGTTTTACGTTAAATAAAAAATGTATTTACTACCAAGAATATATAAACTAGAAATACTACATAAATTTAAAAAGATAAATAAATATATTGGTAGAAGCAGCGCCGTAAAAGTTTTGAAAGAGAACTAAGCTGATTAAACCAACATAACATTTGTATATCTTGGATCGACCATTAAGTTTTTTTAAACCAAAAATTAAGATATATTTGAGCAATAAACTCTAAGACCGTTCATGAAAACCCAAAGCCATTGACAGACCCTAAAACCATTAGATAAAGTCAAATCAAACCAGAATTCAAAATGGTAATGGATGAAGCAAGTAATTCGAGTAATGATGCAAACTTAACATTTGACGTTGAATAAATGCAGAGGTTTCTATCTGAGGATCGTATCCTTCCGATTCACGATGAAGGACTACAAATATTATTGTTATCTGCAGATCTCATCCTTTCGATTGATGATGAACTGCTAGCGTTGGCGGCATCCTTATCTGAAAATGGCATCCCCAGCTGACGATGATTATGAATGACATGAGTTAGTTGAGGATTATGAACGAAAAGTGGCAATAATCTATGGACATCTGATATTGGTTGCATTTTCAGAATAAAAAAATGAAAAAAACGAGAGAACATCATGTCGATGGAGTCGGGATGAACACTAGTGAGTAAATCAATTGCTTTTTATTCATTTTAAAAAAATATTTTTTTGATTTTTTAAAATGTTCTTAGTTGATTATGATTATCACTGAATTATGCGGTTCTTAAAGTGAGTGGCTAAATATAGATGGAGACAATGAACATTCATCGCGAAGAATCATGTGACAAACAAGACACCGACTCATATCGGTAGTCATGCCCAGAAAAACCGTAAACTGCAGCGGAATGCAGAGAAACAATGAAGGAGCATTCATGATCCCGATGTGAGTAATGTATTGATTATACCGAAACCAATTGAATCAGTAGTCGACCAGATCTCTAGATGTGTGATACCTAATGATGTGTCTATGCCGTCATCGTCTCCTATTGCACCAATTATGTACTCCTTAATAGATATCATATCTAATACCACAACAATTTTTAATAATGTAGTTTAAAATGAGTAAAGAAGTCCATTGTATTTTGTTTATCATCAATCAATGATCAAGTTAATTTTATTTATGTTCATTTGCATCTAAATATCTAAATGATTTTATGATTTTAGGTTTTATGTCATATTTGTTTTATTCGTCTCAAACCTTGTCTTGGTTTACTAAGGTCTATTGCCTTATTTTACATGTCTAACTTATATCGACTGTTTTGGTGATGTACTGTGTTTAGGTGCTCTTTCTGTCTGGCGTGGAACCTTTCTGATCGCCCTCATCGTTGTCGGTAGCACCCGTTATTTTGGTTATTTCAATGTATGCCAAGCCTTATTTTATTCTTCATTTTATAACCAAACCTTACTCTCTTAATTCCATATTCCACTCACCAGATTCGATCAGCCAAGACAATGCCTTCAGTTTTGTATTAAGATTAGTCGGTTATTCAAAATAATCATCACCATCTTTGAAATAATTACACAATCCATCATCTTCTCCCTCGAGAATTTCTCTACAGTCAAATATCATAACATTTTCATAACGACAAATCCATTCCTAAGTTCGAAAATTATCTATAGTTTTAAGAATCCTCATTCCTTTGAAAATTCGCTCAAAAATAACATGTTCTCCATCGAGATAATGATCTTAATCACAACTTATGAAGAATTCAAAAGTAGCAGAGTTTAGGAAAGTATTAGTCATTTATAAAACTTATTTTATTTCTTGTTTTAGCTCGAAGTTTTCCTCTTCATATTTAGTTGTTGTATCATCACCATCTTAAATCGTTAAACTCGAAAAAATGCTATGAATATTGGATCTCTTGAAATGAAGAGGGACAGTGTATATTTCAGCAGTACACAAAGCCCTAGAATTTTGTATAATTTTAGGCACAATGTTATTGTACAATTCCACCACTAATTGCCTTCAACTTCTCCTCATATTCTTATGTCCAAATAACACCTTTGATTCACCATCTTCAGCTTTCCAAGAGAAACAATTTTGAAAAAAAAAATCTTTTGTTCGGGTTTGGGGAGTTGATAGTGTTTTTGTTGAGTTTCTGGTGGCACTCATTTCTCCGGACCATAGTGTCTTTGTTAATTTTCTTCTCGAATTATAAATAAAAGCAAAACTACAACGTTTTTTTACAAATGACATCTTTATTTTAAAAAAACTCTTATATTCTATATAAATAGAAAGCGTTAGGAAAGTGATAATAGATATAATCATAAAAGTTATCCCACAAAATTAAACTCCAAAATTTTAGATTAAATTTTAAATTTTAAATTTATTTTTTATATTATATTAAGAAAATTACAAACCAATCTTTTGTAAGTATGGAAATAGGTTGGAAAGTTTAAAATTTAATTCATTATTTGTTATTATACCGAAAATTTAGAATTTGTACTTCTATTATAGTGGGCAATTAATGAAACTAGGGATATGAATGTTTATTTTCTTATGTTAAATAAATAAAAAAATTACTACCAAGAATAGATAAACTAGAAATACTACATAATTTAAAAGGTAAATAAATATATCAGTAGAAGCGGCAACGTAAAAGTTTTGAAAGAGAAGTAAGCTGATTAAACCAACACAACATTTGTATATATTAGATCTACTGTTAAGTTGTTGTTTTTTAAACTAAAAATTAAAATATATTTAAGCAAAAAACTCTAAGACCCTTAGATAAATCCAAAACCATTGAAATACCCTAAAACCATTATATAAAGCCAAATCAAACCAGAATTATTTTAGAGATAGAGAGACTTCTATAGGGAAACCAGAATTCAAAATGGTAATAGATTACTAAGCAAGTAATTCGAGTAATGATGCAAACTTAACATTTGACGTCGAATGACTGCATAGATTTCTATATGAGGATCGTATCCTCCCGATTCACGATGAAGGGCTGCAGATATTTTTGTTATCTGCAGATCTCATCCTCTTGATTGATGATGAACTGCTACCGTTGGCGCCATCTTTATCTGAAAATGACATCCCCAGCTGACGATGATTATGAATGACATGAGGTGGTTGACGATTATGAACGAAAGTGGCAATAATCTATGGACATCTGATCTCAGTTGCATGTTCAGAATAAAAAAAATAAAAAAACGAGAGAACATTATGCCGATGGAGTCGGGATGAACACTAGTGAATAAATCAATTATTTTTATTCATTTAAAAAAACTATTTTTTGATCATTTGATATGTTCTTAATTGATTATGATTATCACTAAATTATGCGGTTCTTAGAGTGAGTGGCTAAATATGGATGGAGACAATGAACATTCATCGCGAAGAATCATGTGACAAACAAGACACCAACTCATATTGATAGCCGTGACCAGAAATACTGTAAACAGCTGCAGAATGCAGAGCAACAACGAAGGAGCATTCATGATCCTAATGTGAGCAATGTGTTGATTATACCAGAACCAATTGAATCAGTACTTGACCAAATCTCTAGATGTGGATACCTAGTATTGTGTTCATGCCGCCATCGTCGCCCATTGCACCAATTGTGTACTCCTCAATAGATATCATGTCTCGTGAAGAAGAAACCATGGATCTTATTGTATACTTTGAATTTGGATCTGGACACAGATTAAATCAATTCCTTCCTTATTTAGATAATTGGTAGAACTAATGCCATTATATTTTCTCTTTTTTTTACCAATGTAGTTTGAAATGAGTAAAGAAGTCCATTATGTTTAGTTTCTCATCAATCATTAATCAATGATTGAGTTAATTAAATTTATGTTCATTTCCATATATATATATATAAATGGTTTTATGCTTTTAGATTTTATTTGTTATTTGCTTTATTCGTCTCAACCCTTGTCTTGGTTGACGAAGGCCTATTTCTCTACTTTACTTGTCAGACTTATATCAACTGTTGTGGTAAACTTGTCAATTTTCTACTATTTTGGTGACGTACTGATTATGAACTCTTTTTATCTAGCGTAGACCCCTTCCGACCGCCCTCTTCGTTGTTCTTAGCACCCGTTATCTTGGATATTTTAATATCTACAAACCCCATTTTCTTATCCACTATATAACCCAACCTTACTCTCTTACAACCATATTCAAGTCGCCCAACTCAATACACCAAGACGAGGCCTCCAATTTGGTATCAAGATCAACCGGCCTTTCAGGATAATGTTATGAATCGTTACATCCGAAACAAATATATGAATATTGGATCACTTGAAATTAAAAAGGACAATATTTATTTCAACAATACACAATGCCCTGAAATTTTGTGCGATTTGAGGGACAATATCATTGTATAGTTCCAACTCTGACCTGCCCTCTTCTTCTTCTTCAATTCTTATGTTCAAATAACACATTTGGTTCACCATCTTCAGCTTTCTAGAGATGGAATTTTGAAAAAGAAAATTATTTTTTCTTTTATTCAGGTTTGGAGGGTTTATAGTGTTTTTGTTGAGTTTCTGGTGGCACTCATTTCTTCGGACCATGGTTTCTTTGTTAATTTTCTTCTCGAATAAAAAATAAAATCAAAGCTACATTATTTTTTAACAATTGGCATCTTTATTTTTAAAAAGCTCTAATATTCTATATAATTAAAAAGAGTTTTGAAAGTGATAATAGATATAATTGTAATAGTTACCCCCATAAAGTTAAACTCCCAAAACACCATAAACGGGAGTGGAATGCAGAGAAGCAACGAAGGAGTAGAGAAGCAATGGTAGTTTGAAAGGAGTAGAGAAGTCCATTATGTTTAGTTTATCATCAATCGTCAATCAATGATCAAGTTAATTTTATTTATGTTCATTTTCATCTAAAATATCTAAATGGCTTCATAGTTTTAGGTTTTATCTTATATTTGCTTTATTCGTCCCAACCCTTAGCTTGGTTTATGAAGGTCTATTTCCCTAATTTACTTGTCTAACCTATATCGACTATTTTGGTAAAATTGTCCATTTTTATTGTTTTGGTGACGTATTGCTTAGGCACTCTCTTTGTCTGGCGTGGACCCCTTCTGATCGCCCTTGTCGCTGTCAATAGCACACGTTATCTTGGTTATTTCAATGTTTGGCAAGCCTCGTTTTCTTCTTCATTTTATATCCAACCTTACTCTTGTTTTTCCATGTTTCACTCACCAGACTCAAGCATCAAGAAATAACCATAATCCCTCCCATTTGCAACTAGATTCTCCTGCCCCCTTGTTGGAGCTTGTGAAAATCGTGTGTATGGTGACCATAGTCTATTTGTCAAATCCTCATGTGAGACCTATGCATCAAACGACAACCAAAATCCCTTTGTTTGTTGCATGACTCTTCTCCTTACTCAACTGGTGCATGATATGACCCAATGCATTGCATTTAATCAATTCTAGTGAAACCATAAGTCTTCTTCTCGGTTTTATTTTGAGTCATTTGTGGTGGAGCACTACTTCTCGATGCGTCATTACGATAAAAAAGTTAAGTTCATCCTCAATGATCTTAAGTAGTTCGTTGTTGTTAACCCTATCACATGTCATTGTACTCTTTCACATGTTTCGTTACGTGTGTTGGGTTGCTCACTCCCGTCGATGTGAAGTATCTTCTTCTAGATCACCACGTCGAGTAAAAAAATAGGTCAAAAAGCAAAAAAATAGGTCAAAGATTACAACCTATCGATAAATCCATAAACAATATCAATGAATAGTTTTCTTTGCTAAATTAAAAGATATAAAGTAAGAAAGGAAATAGATAAAATCTATATTTTATCACCAACCTTTATTTAGTTCTACGAAATAATCTGATATATAGTCTAACACTTGCTGAAAGTAATGAAAATAAGATATTTTAACATACTCAACAAGATATGAATCTGTATAAATTCTATGTATATGTTACTAAGATTACCAATAAGGATGATATCATGGATAATATTGAGATTAAACATAAAAGAGACAATGTGTCTCTCTTTTTTACTTCTCAAGACAAAAAGACCTTACTTGTTTCTTCAGAATCTACTTTTGTGGATAAAGTTTTCAAATTTAAACCTCAATTATTTCAGATTTAGAAATTCTTGGATGCATTCAAGATTATAGGTGAGGTTAATTTGTCATATTGGGATGCAAGACAAGTCATGTTAGAATTTGACCTTAAAGTCTATTTATGTAAACTATATAGAAGAAACGTCTGGCCAGTGGGTTAACACTCAATGAGACTACTGAAATGGTGCCTGTAGTTCCACCCCAAGATTGAATCTCCAATTAATCCAGCTTGAATTCCCTTTCTAAATATCTATAAATTTATGTTTAATGAAAAAATCATAAGAAAAATTGCATCATCTTTAGGTCATCCTTTCCAAGTGTGGATGAGAAAAACAAAGCAAAACACAATTTTTGTATAGCTTGGATTGAGCTTATTGTATCAAATGATCTGATTCACAAAACTTTGATAGGGTTTGGTGAAAGTGATGGATGTTAGATTGACATTCTTTACGGAGCCTTCCGGAATTACTGTCTTCAATGTCTTCACTTAATACATGGTCAATCTGAATGCAAAAAACTTCTATTATCAAAATAAGAACATATAGAAAAGAGTAATTGACCTCAATCCAATACCGTAATCAAATCAACAAATCAAGTTGGAACCTGGATGCATAAAGTAAAATATATCATACTTAAATAAACATGTTTAGATCAACAATGAAGTAATTATGGTGAACCTACACATAACAAAAATATGGAGGAACACCAAGAGCAAGAATACAACGACCAAATAGCATCAATGGTGGGAAATTATTTAGAGGCTCATCCCAAAACTACTCAACCATCAACAATTACAAAAATTTACTCATAACAATGATATAGCTAAAAAGAACAATACATAAATTAAAGAATATGAAATTATTCAAGCACTCAATTCTATTGAATCATGTAAAATTTTATCAGCTGCAAATGATTATGAAAATTTAGATTTTGAACAAAATTCTCATAACCCACATTTCATTCGTAGTCTATTGTTTTCCCAATACTTGGAAAATTGGAAGATGTAAAAGAATTCAAAACGTTTCTAAGTAAAACAATTAAGAGAATCTAAAATGGTTAAAGACTTGATTTTCATAAAAATTCTTCAATTTAAGGGACATGCAAGGTCTTCAACCAGAACCTCAAAATGACCATCAACATTCTAAAGTGGAGTGTTAGAGGTATTGGATATAAAGAAACTACAAGAAGACTCAAATCTCTAAAAAAAACTAAAAATATTTATTTTGTAGCTATTTAAGAACCAATCATTAGTGTAGACAAGATTTCAAATGTTACGAAAATACTTGGTTTCAATGATAGTATTGCCAACATCAACAACAAAAACTGGTTATTTTGGAAAGAAGAATTTAATGTCAAAATAATTAGAAACTATGTCTTACTTTAGCATGAACCATGACCAATTTCGTCATGTTAAAGTAGGACAGTTCCGTGTACAAACAGTTTGTTATCGTCATTGTTTACGCTAAGTGTATTAAGAAACAAAGAATAGATCTCTAGAATAATTTAAGAAACTTAGCTGATAACTCGAGGGAATGTCTTGTGATGGGTGATTTTGACGTTATCTGTAATGCTCAAGATCAGTCTTTATGTTATTCTCTATGTCTAAAAACTCTTGATGACTTCAATAATGATATGCTTGATTTCAATCTTGAAGATTCGATTTTTTTCAGATTTTAAGTAGACATAAACAAATAACAGGAAATGAAAAGACTCGATAGAGCTCTTAGAAATATTGTCTGGTCTACCTACTTTGAAGATACCAAAGTCAAGCAAATTTCAAGGAAAATGTATGACAATTCCTCTATACGCATCACAATATCAATTGAAGCTAATAAAATCAAGCATGCATTTAAATTCCAAAACATATGGGTTATGCACCTTGAATTCCTTAGTATGGTTGAACTAAATTGGAATGTTAATATGGTTGGGCCTCCTATCATTCGTTTTTTGAACAAACCCAAAAGGTTAAAACACAAACTAAAAGCATGGAATGGGGAATGCTTTGGTAATATTTTTTATGCAATCTTACAATCAGAGGAATAAGTTAAATTTGTGGAAAAAACTTGAAGAATAAAAAAGCATTTAGGATAAAGTTAACATATTTAAGGCTCATGCTAAACATATCCAACTTCTGGCTATGGAGGAAGCTTTTTGGGAGAGAAGAAAAACAACACAAATTGGCTCAAAGATTGAGACAAAAATACTGCCAATTTCCATAATTATCTTAAGAGGAAAAAAAGGGAAGAGAAAAAATCATAGAATTATTTATGGCAACCAATGGATTGAAGATCAAACTCTACTAGGTACTTCAGCAGTCAGTTATTTCAAATCTGTTTTAGCAGCTCTTACAAATCATATGGATGTTTTGGATTTACAAAATGTTATCCCCAATATCATCAATGACGAAGATAATAGACTATTTATGAAACTACATTCTAAAGATGAAATTCACGACATAATCCAAGGATTCAACCTAACTAGTGTTGCTATAATATATGGATACAGTGGTAAGTTTTTTCAATCTTCTTGGCATATTATTTTAAATGATCTTTGTGATGCTATCGTTGTCTTCTTCCTTGGTCATCCTATACCTTATAGCATATTTCCTACAACTATTATCTTAATACATAAGACTAAGTCTCCTCAAATATCGAAATATTACATGTCAATTAGTCTATATACCTTTCTAAACAAAATTATTTCTAAAATCTTAAATGATAGGAAATCTTTGTACTTCCTAAGATAATCTCTGAGGAACAATGACATTTTGTTTATGGAAGAAACATCAATGACAATATCCTTCTAGCTCAAGAGATTACCCATGATCTTAATAGAAACATTATATAAAGTAACATTCTAATCAAAGTTGATATGTCAAAAGAATTAGATAGGCTTTCTATCTAATTTGTTCTTAAAATTATGGAATTTTTTGGGGTTGATCAAATGTTTATGGACATAATAGCTAAGAGTATTAATTTACTTATGTTCTCTAATATAGTTAATGGAGAACTAAAAGGGTTCTTCAAGTCATCTAATGGTGTTAGACAATGGGATCCTATATCCCCAATTCTTTTCATCATTGTAGAGGAATATTTTAGAGGTCTCAAAAACCTCTTTGAATCTAGAAGAAAAATGAGATATAATGTTAAATGTAATCTTGTAGTACTTGTTTAGAATTCGATGACGACTTTATTACATTCACAAATGGTTCCACATCAAATATATATAGTATAGGCCATTTTCTGAAACATTATAAAAAAATTTAAGGTCAAATTATAAACAAAGCAAATCCAAAAAAATATAACTCTTCCAATAATGCCTATATTAAGAACTAGATTGATTGGACCAAACATTGGCTTTAAACTAGAGTATCTCCCTTATCATATAAGGAGATCCGAGGAAGATGAAATCAAATGAACTTTATCTGCAAATGATTTTTTCACACAAATGATACTTATAATAGACTAAGATACAGAGAAAACAAATCCCATTTGTTTAAAATATTTGGAACAATGTTACTTCTAAAAATGTTCATTTTTATTATGAAGACTCTTAAACAAATGGATTTTAGTAGACACCATTCTTCAAAAAATAACATTTTCTCTTCGTTTCCAAATGTCAATTGTGTGATAATATAACATCTATAAATCACTAGTTTTTTTCAGTGTGACGCTACCTGGAAAGTATGAAAATACTTCACTGGTATTCTTATAAACAGATATATAACACTAACCCACCTGATACGATGCTGGTTTTGGTCCATAAACAAACAAGTACATATTTGTACTATCATCCCTCCAGACATTTGTTGGGTCATTCGGAAAGTTAGAAATAAATCTAGGCATAGTGGTCATAACTATACTATTATATATATCATAAACTATATTAAACATATTACCATAGGATTAGATTGCGCAAACATTCTTAAGAGAAAGATAGGCTGATGAAACCATTTATCTAAAAAAATAAGTAGTCTTATTCTCACTTGAAAAATCCCATTAGGAAGCAGAATTAAGCTGAATAGTGATGGTTCCTGTTGTCTTAATTGAGAGAATAGTGGTGGTGGTCTTATTATGAATAGCAATAGTGATATAATTTCTGCTTTTGTTAGAATGTATGGGAAACAAACTCTAATTATAGTAGAGAGAAAAGCTTTATTAGATGGCTTATTACTATGTAAAGATAAGGGTATTAGCAATATTGATATAAAACAAACTCTTTAGTACTCTTTGAAATGTTAGCTACAGGTAAAGTTCTCTAATACTAATCATCTGTTATATAATGTTGCACGAAGCTAATTACACCAAATATGACCATTTTTCATATTCTAAGAGATCAAAACCATGCAGCCGACTGGATCGCTAAGTGGACATCTAAATAGAAAATGAAAATTGACTACAACCAAAGTCAAATTCCTAACCATATAAGGGCTATAAACGTTTTGGAAAGTAACGATGTTGGCTACTTAAGAACATAATACTAAACTCTTAACATATAATCACAATGTAATCCTTAATAATATCATATTAAAACTAAAGGGTTTTTTAGACTTTGTCATTTTCATCATATCTGATATGTTTTGACGAAATCGATTTAACAAATCTCAAGCATGTTACACCTGACTTAAAATAGGCCAGTAAGATTCTGATTTGCAGGTTTAAAAATATATTAATTCATAAGAAGTAAGAAATCAAGTAGAGAATTAAATTTGGTACCTAGGCATTAAGATGAATGATGAACCAAAAACATGGCATAAAATAAATAAATTAAATGCATCAGAGCTTTCAAATAAAATTCACAAAAAGTAAATGAAAAGAAAGTTGTATAAGATTTCAGTACCCTATAAAAGCAACTCTATTTCTTCACATGTTAAAGCAAAATGAGCTTTTCACTCAGCTACATCTAACTTAAAGGCCCAAGTTTTTCAAACACTAAAGTGGATATTTAAAAAAAAGAAATTGGAACTTCTAATTTCATTTTAAAGTCTAATATTCTCACGAGACTCCAATAAGAATATCACATATTGCTTTTGGACTCAAATCTATATCCAATACTTTATGAGAATTGTTAAAAAACGGCCAAAATTACCCTGTGAAGTTGCGTAAAAATAAATAATTATTTTTTAAAGGTTTTTTTAATGAATACAAATTTTGTATAAAATGTGAATAAATTGAATAAATAAAATTTAAGATTTTTGAAATTTATTTTAATGAATAACAATTTTATAAATATTTAAAAAAATTGGAAATGCAACCTCACACAGTAATTTTGGCTATTTTTTTAGCAATTCTCATACTTTATTTCAACCCAATGTTTAATACATATATCTATCATCTAATTTATCAGGTTAATGTAAGGGGCGCTAAGCCCCTAGGCCACTCACCCTTTGGTGTTATATTGTTCCACCTTACTTAAATACTGATCTCTTCCAAAAATGTTATGAAGTTATTTTTTTTTGGTTTTGTATAAATGATTATGAAAATTTCAGTCCTATTGTTATTTCATCGTCTGTCAATATTGGTCATCCTCGGCAGGCATGATGTTATCGGTTTGAAATTGGCTAAAGAATCTGCGTCATATGGATATTTTTTTTTTTTTTTTTTTCAGAGGGAACCCGCAGCCGCTACTCAGAGTGCAATGAGTGCGCACAGGGTAAACCCTCAGTCTGACGCGATAGCCTGCAAACCAACGCCAGAAGGTAAACCACACAAGGTGACAGGCTCAGCCGAGAAAGCGTATGCAGAGGGACTCGAACTCATGACCTTTTGGTTATAAGAATGCCATTCTCAACCAACTCGGCTACCCCTTGGGGGCCGTCATATGGATATGTTTTGTCTAGTTGTTGATAATTAAAATTTCAAGGCTCCGAATTTATAACTCACTATATGTCTTTGTTTGTCTACATCGGTAACATACTAGTTATTTAATAGCAAAATTATTTATTTTTCTAAATTATTCTTTAATTTGTTATATTTTAATTAAATACTTCTTAATAATGGATGATATTTAGATATTAGTTGGAATAAATTAAAATTAAAATTATATGTTAAAAAGTAAATTAATCGGATTTTTATTAGTTCCATTTGTGTGAATTGCTAATCGGTTTTGGGTTTAAATATTGATTAGTTTTATTGGTTTGAACGGCTATATTTCATAAAAAAACTATTTTTTTCTTTTAGTAATCTACAGTTAAATTATGTCTCTGATTGTGCCTTATGTGCCATGATATCTCGTACATCTCCTCATGTGGCCAAGCCACTCATGGATTACTTTCGGAAATTTCAATACTATCAGTAAGCCAAAGGACCGTACAAACAAATCGGACCTTTAGACCTCCTCAATAAATGATTTCAATAATTGTTGTTATTGTAGTGAGCTCGTGAACCTTCGAGCCACTGGTTTTCAATTCTCATCGTCTGACAAATAGACTAATAATCTCCTATTTTCGAACATCAATCAGGTCCTTGTTTACAACCATTACGATGATCATTTCTCAACTATTTTGCTCACTATAATTATCCTAAATCATCGGACCATACCGTAATTACTATATATTTAGTAATCCAAGACACTTTAAAAAAAACCATTTCATTATTTCAGTGTGTGGTAATCTCATCCTGATTATCAGTTTATTGTCACATGTAAGTCATATCTATTATCTCAGTCAAGCTCAAGCTTCTCCAACGCACACTTCATGTATTAATAAGAGAGGGTTCAGTAATATTGGTGAGTGAACATCGGTTACTCAATATATTCTCCTTCAAGCTTAGCATAACCTGGAAAATGACTCTCTTAATCCCTCCCTTATCGAGGATGGAATTATTTCCTCAAAAAACTACATATTTTTTAGTCGTACAGAAGAGTCATTTTTCAAGGATAAGTCCCGCAAAACTTGGCTCAAATTATGAGACCGTAACTCTAAATTCTTTCATAATAGTATAAAAAAAATTCACTTTCATGTGGCATGACTGTGGCTATTGAGAGTATATGTATGAAAAAACTAGGATAATGTAATTAGTCCATTTAAATTACTATATTAAGGTTTATATTATGAAGAGGTGAGATTGAGAAAATCATGTAGTTAATGCATTAGTAAATCATATTGTGATAATGTCTCATAGTGTACACATTAAAAATGGTCATGTGGAAATTATCCAACGTGTGTTTTGACCATGTTTATGAGATAATCTATCTAGAAAAGTTAGAGATAATTAGCTTGTTAAAATATTTGAAATTGTGTTTATGATAGGCAATGCCCAAAATTTGATAGCAATTGAATGTTGTAAATGATTGGGATTTTTGGTGCTTAGTTAAAGTAAATTTATAAACATCAAATTCAATCTAATATATATGTATATGAACTGTGTTTTTATTATAAGAGTATGTGTTGAAAAATTATTCATTATAAGAAGAAATTTTATCATATTCATTGGAAATAATAAAAGAAAAGAAAAATCCAAGCACAAAATAGATTATTTAACGTGGATCGGATTGTGAATAAATCATACATCAACGGGAAACATACACTATGTTTTATTATTATTAATAATAGGTTATAAAAAGACTCTCAAACATTACACACTTAGCCATCAACTTTATTACAAAGTTATTTTCTAGACTTATAAACAGACATGAACCTGAGAATTCATATTCAAATGTTTATCTCATACATCAACTATAACCAAAGCTTCAAGTTTTCTCTTTCTAAAACCAAAGATTTCTCTCACTAAATAATACGGACTCGTCACTCAGTTTGTCACTCACCTCACTCGTCTCATCACTCGTCTCACCACATTCTAAAACTTTTTCTTGCATCTTCTATATATAGATTTCACAAAAAAATCATTTACTTCACCTTAGATCGGACAATTCAGATAAAACCTTAATAATTTATACGCTCTAGATTGATTCACTTTATTTATCAACGACTGTAATATATCCCTAATACAATAGACACTCCAAATTAAATCACTTGAATCAAGGGTCATAATAAATCTTTAATAAAATACGTAGAAGCCCATTTGAAGAAGCTTAGTTTCAACCAGGATCAAATTGCATTAGTATTGAAGATTCAACCCATATAGCTTTGGCAACTTCTTTGGCTCAGTCTCAATACCTCTAGCATAGGTTTTCGGCCCATGGAAACAACCATAATGTCTTTGGCCAAGCTTGCCTCGAGGTTATATCAAACGTATTGACATCCTAGTCTTGGCCACAGTTTTGTCTTGAAATGATAAAACTATTTATGCTTATTAATGTCATCGGTTGATCCATTGTCGGCCCATGTATTCTTTCTACAATACCTTTATTGACGAGTTACTTCTAACCTACATCTAAAAATCCTCCACCTAGTTTTATAGTAATTAAAGAATTTGTTACACCCAATGCTATAATCTTTAGAGACCGTCTCACATGCATCTCAGAATCGCTCAAGTCTCATTCAGTTTGTGAGTTTTGAAATCGGCAATTCATTGGTTTATGCATCCAAATGAATTTCTTTGCTCGTAATCTCATGCACATTCTCTTGCTTTCTCTCTATCACATCTCGTATCAAGTGAAGCTTAATATATCCATGTTAGTTTTCTCATAGAACTTAAGAGTCTTTAAAAAATAAAGAGCACCAATATTATTATAGAACATAATAACATTTTGATTCATACAATGATTTCACTCAACAATCTCTTCATCCAAATAACATTCTGCATGGCTTCTGTAACAGTCATATATTTGGCTTCTGTAGGTAACACCGTAATGATTTTTTATATACACGACTTTCAGCTAATTACTCATCTAAACAAAGTAAACAAATAACCCAAAATAGACTTCATTGTGTCAAGACAGCCTATATAAACGGAGTCGACATACCCTCTTAATATTATATTACTAGTATCACTCTGATTGTAACCCAACCACATCAGCTAAACCCTTCAAGTATCTCATAAGCCACTAGAGTGCATACAAAAGAGGATTCTCTGGATTTGATATAAATCTATTTAAAAAACTTACTACGTAGGAAAGTCATGGTCTTGTGCAAATCATAGCATACATAATGCTACTAATAACGTTTGCATAAGGTATCTTCAACATGTACTTCTTATCTATAGATTTGGTTGGTGCTTGAGGGTCACTTAGTTTGAATTAGACACTTATAAAAGTTCCAAGCTCTTTGGATTCAGATGTAGAGAAGTTCCTTAGGACCTTCTGTATATTATGGTTAGGATAAGACCCATTCGGTGTATTCTTCCTTATATCAATACCAAGTATCCGCATAACATCTCCCATATCCTTCATCTTAAACTCTTCTTTTAGTTGATTCTCCATCATTTCAATCATTTTTCTTTTTTACTACTTATAAGGATATCATCCACATACAATAGCAATAGAATTTATCTCTTCATATGTGTTTTCCAATTTTAATAGAAACATTTGTTATGGCAGTTACGGACATACCATATAGATCTCATAAAAGCATCAAATGTTCTATTCCACTGTCTCGACGAATGTTTCAGCCATAAAGAGGTTTTTTCAATAAACACACGTCATTTTCCTTCCTCTATTTAAACCCTTTCGGCTGACACATATAAATTGTCTATTCTAATTCATCATGCAAGAAAAAGATAGTGACATCCATTTTACCTAACTTTATATTAAATCTAGGAACAATTGATAGAATAACCTGATGAGTCTGAATTCTGCTTACTCACCGGACAGGGACAGATCGGACCAAGGCCTCCGGACTGGACACACCACTTCGAACACTTAGCCCATTGGACTGTTCGAACTATGACAAAAGTACTAAAAAACCTAAACACTTATTGACTAAGCTACTTGCTCTCCTACTTAGAGCTCATGGGTCTTTAAACATGACCCGGGTCCATTAAACATGACCCGAAAACCCATAAGGCCCAAATGTAAGGGTATAAATACCCAACCACCTCTATTAAATGTGGGTAATGAAAATTAACTCCAACCAGACAGCTTAATTCTCCCTCTACTCTCTACTCAAAATATTAAATACCCATAAACTTCCACAAAACTCTGAACAAATTACCCAATTACCCTCAGACATAAATTAACCACACCAGATCGGCGACCACAGTGGGAGCAGAAGGTGCCTGAATCAAGCATTCGAAACCAGCAAGAAAAGTCATTCTGAATGAATCCGGACGCCCCAGAAGTACCACCAGCTTTGCTCGAAGTGGTGGGTGAAAACGATGAGTACACTATCGAAGAGCGCGATAGGTTAAAGGGTAAAATAGAAGCTCTGAGGGCAGAAAAGGCTAAGATGGGCATGAAAGAAAAGTCAAAAGCGTCAGTTGCTCATCACACCGATAACCCCAGAGAGTATGAGCCTTCAAAGACTCATGTGAGTACCAAAAAGACTCATGCCAGCTCCAAAACGTCTCACCGGTCTAAGCTAGTGGAGAGTTCTGACTCAGGCTCAGAGTCTTCTGATAGCTCTTCGGATGATGAGGGAGTTGAAGAATCCTTATCCTCTAGCAGCGATGAGGGTCGAACTAAAAAGAAGCAAAAGCAGATCAAAAAATATTCAAGAAAAAGGGATAGACATGGAAAAATGAACAAGAATATTGGTAAAGGATCATCTTACAGCCGGAGGCATGTGGACCGGATGCTGATGGATCCTTTCGCTTTCCACGATGAACCAGGTATCTTTGCAACTCCCAATGAGGATACTGTGTTCAGTCGTGGCAGAAATTGGAGGCAATCTCCATTATCTTCTAAAATTCTGTCCGGAAACCTCCCTAAGAGGTTTGACAGCACCAAAATGGAAAAGTACGATGGCAATACTGATCCGGACAACCATTTGGAACAATTTAAAAACTTCATGATGAACTTTGATGACGATGATAAGCTACTTTGCAGAGCATTCTCCCAATCATTTACGGGGAGTGCTCTAAAATGGTATAACAGCCTACCACAAGGCTGTATCAAGAATTTCGATACTTTTTGGGTGGCCTTTCGAAGGCAGTTCGTTGGGAGTAAAGAACTAAAGGGCAATGGGGACACAATAATCCATTATGCCCAGGAACCAAATGAATCCTTAAAAGAATATATAAGTCGTTTTGTGAACACCAAGAATGGGTTGGCTGATTGCTTCGAGCAAGTGGCAATAACATCCTTAAGACAGGGCTTGAACCCTGGCAATTTGGCTGATTCAGTGACCAGAAAGAAATCCATGACTTGGGGAGGGTTGCTGAATCAGGTTGGAAAACAGATTAACGTTGATGAAACAAATAAAACCAGGGTGCACAGGCAGGTGAGGTCTATCCCGGTGGCACCAAATCCCAATCAGAATCAGTCCGGGAACAAGGCAAAGGAGACCGGACAGAGGCATGGTAGGGCTAAAGCTCAGTCTCAGCCAGCTGCTCCTGCTCAGAGTCAGCAATACAGAAATAAGAGAGGGCCTTGGGTTCAACCGGAGTGGTTCGCAGAATTGAAAGAAATTTTAGCCACCATTTATGATAAAACAAAGGAAGAAGTGCACTATAGAAGACCGGCCACACTGCAATCTCCTAGAGAACATCGCAATAACTCTTTCTGCCAATATCACAATGATATTGGCCATACCACTGATGATTGTATAGCTTCAAAGCAAGAAGTTCAAAACCTAATCGAAAGGGGAAAGCTGGGGGCTTATGTCAAAAGAAGAGGAGGTAACAGGCCTGACAATACTTATCGGGTTGGTCCAAGTAATGTTGCTCCAGAGGGAGCCATGGTTATAATCGAGAGGTTTGATGTGGAATCTGAATACTTGGATCCTGATCTAACTCGAAACAGAGTGGGTGCAATTGAGGAATGTTCTAGAACGGTCTCCGGGCTCATCAAGTTTTTTTAGTCACTGATAATTTTCGGAGGAGATACTATGACAGCTCCTACTGCTTCTTCAAGGAAGAGGCACATTCATACTTTGGCCACCCAGCTAGAAGGAGGCATGACTTCCTATCAATCACAAATTCCATTCCCCTTCATTGTTTTTTATGAAGATGATTTAAGAGATATAGCTGGCCCTCATGAAGATGCTGTTGTCATAGGAGCATCTATTGGGGGCAATGACATAAGACGAATTCTGGTGGATACTGGAAGCTCATCCAATATCCTTTTCTTAACCACATACAAGAGAATGAAAAATCCAGTTGTAATTCAGAGTTCGGACAGATCAATTGTGGGCTTTACTGGCAGCTCGGCAGATGTGATCGGAGAGTTCGAAGAAGAAGTTTTGTTGGGAAAGGGACCTTTCAAGAAGATGGTCAGGATACTTTTTATTGTGGTGGATTGTCCCACTTGCTATAATGCTATTTTAGGGAGGTCTTGGCTCTCTAGGATGCATGCAGTGGCTTCAACAGTCCACCAATGTTTGAAATATGCTGTTCAGGGACAGGTGGGAGTTGTCCGGAGCAGTCAAAAGGTTGCAAGAGAATGTTATGCTACAGCCCTGGCTCCCCGGACGTTGGGGGCAGTTCGTATCAACGAGCAATAGCAGTTTGAGGGGCTTACTGGGGGTGAGGGTGAAATTGATGACCCCAGAGACACCCCTGGAGTGTTAATACCGGTCGAAGAGGTAGAGACACATTGTTTAAAAGAAGGAAAAAGTGTCAAGATAGGGTCTAAAATGCCACCTGGTCTGAAACGTGAGATGCTAAAGTTTTTGAAAAGTCATCAGCACGTTTTTGCTTGGTGCAATGCTGATGTTACTGGGGTTCCAGCAGATGTGATATCACATCACTTATCCGTCCGGAAAGACATAGCACCAGTGGTTCAAAAGAGAAGGGTTTTTTCCAAGGAAAAGGCTAATGTTATTGTACAAGAGGTTGACAGGCTCACAAAGATGGGGCATATCAAGGAGTCTCAATATCCTTTGTGGACTGCCAATCCGGTCCTAGTAAAAAAGAAAAATGGCAAGTGGTGCATGTGCATTGACTTCACAGATGTCAATAGAGCTTGCCTAAAAGATTTGTATCCGGTTCCCCGGATTGACCAACTAGTAGACTCCACCTCTGGGAACAAGCTACTATCCTTTATGGATGCTTTCTCCGGATACAATCAAATCCAAGTAGATCCGAAGGATCAAGAGCATACCACATTTTTCACTGACAGGGTCTTCATTGCTACAAGGTAATGTCATTTGGGTTGAAAAATGCAGGGGCTACTTATCAGAGATTGGTAAACAAAGCTTTTGCTGATCAGATTGGAAGGAATATGGAAGTATACATCGATGACATGATGGTGAAGAGTGTGGATGAGCAATTGCACTTGGCTGACCTCCAAGAAACTTTTACCAACTTGGTGAAAGTAAATTCGAAGTTAAATCCAGAAAAATGTGTGTTCGAGGTGCAATCCGGGAAGTTTCTAGGCTATATTATAAGTGAGCATGGGATACAGCCCGATCCGGACCAGCTTAATGCTCTATTCCAAATGGAGCCTCCTCGAAAAATTAAAGAAGTACAATGGCTAACGGGGAGGTTAGTTGCTTTAAACAGATTTATCTCAAGGTCTTCGGACAGGTGCGCCCCGTTTTTTCAAACCTTGAAGGGTTCAAATGGATTCGATTGGACCTCACAGTGTGATGAGGCTTTTAATGAGATCAATAAGCACTTGTCCTCCCCCAAAAACTTGTTTAAACCACTTGATGGGGAGACACTCCTCGTATATTTGGCAGTTTCAAGTTGTGCCATCAGTGCTGTGTTGGTGAGAGAAGTGGATAATTACCCCCATCCAGTATACTACATCAGCAAAAGTTTGATAGATGCAGAAAGACGTTATTTAAAACTCGAAAAGTTAGCATTAGCCCTGGTAATAGCTGCAAGAAAAATGAGGCCTTATTTCCAGGCTCATCCTATCATCGTCCGGACTTCTTTTCCCTTGAAGAATGTCCTCCAAAACGCAGACATTTCAAGTAGGATGACTAGGTGGTCGGTAGAATTAGGGGATTTTGACATTGATTTCGCTCATCGAACAACAGTCAAGGCCCAAGTTGTGGCTGATTTTTTGGTTGAATTTCACTCCGACTGAGATTCAGAGCAGGCTACTGACATGAAAGACAAAAAGGTCTGGTTCGTCCGGACAGATGGCGGATCCAGCACTATAGGATGTGGTGCAGGGGTGTGTTTGACTTCTCCATATGGTGACAAAATGTACCAAGCTATATGTTTTGCTTTCAGGGCTTCCAATAATGAGTCTGAGTACGAAGCGGCTATAGCTGGTTTAAAGTTAGCCCATATTTGTGGGGATAAGAGGGTCAAGCTACTGAGTGACTCCCAGCTTCTTATCCACCATGCCCAAGGTCAATCTGAGGCTAAAAAGGAGCAGCTAGTGAAGTATTTACTTCTTCTTAAAAATGAAGCACTCAAGTTTAAAAGCATTATTTATGAGCATATACCCCGTGCAGAAAACGAATTGGCAGATTCATTGGCAACCATAGCATACACGAAGTCGTATCCATGGATCCATGTGCTGGAGAGCCCCTCCATTCCACTTAGTATGGGTAAAGAAGAAGAATTTTTTGAAGTACAGGTGAAACAACCTCAAGATTGGAGAATTCCTCTCCTGCAATACCTCTCCGACGGCGTCGTGCATCCGGATAAATCACTAGCAAGAAAATTGAAACACAAGGCTCGTGGTTTTATCATACTGAGAGACATTCTATATAAAAAGTCTTACAGTAAACCTCTTCTGCGCTGTTTGGAGGATGATGAGTCTCAGGTAGTCCTTTCCGAATTGCATGATGGTGAGGGATCAGCTCATTGTGGATTCAGGGCTTTAACGAGGAGAGTTTTACTGGCCGGCTACTATTGGTCATCGATCTTGAAAGATGCTAAGGAGCTGGTAAGAAGATGTGACCCATGCCAAAGATACAACAATGAAATTCGTGTCCCAGCCATTTCTTTAGAGTCAATTTCTGAGCCTATACTTTTTGCTCGATGGGGGTTGGATTTAGTGGGACCTCTCCCTATGGCATCCGGAGGGCGCAGAACTATAATTGTTGCTATAGACTGCTTTTCGAAGTGGATTGAAATAACCCATCTAGCAGGAACAACATCAAAAGCTGTCATAAAATTTATTATATCCAACATCTGTTGCAGATTTGGTGTCCCACAAAAGATAACAACAGACAATGGGCCACAGTTCGACAATAGGGAAATGGAGAGTTTATGTGCCTCAAGGGGTATACAACATTGTTTCTCTTCACCTTTCCACCCACAAGCAAATGGCCAGGTTGAAGTGGCTAACAGAACTATTCTGTACAGTTTAAAGAAGAATTTGGAAGGGGTTGCTGGGAAGTGGCCTAGTTATTTACAAGAGGTCTTGTGGGCCTACCGGACGACTCCTGGGGCTGCAACTCAGGAGTCACCCTTTGCTTTGGTCTATGGGATGGATGCAGTAGATCCCATAGAAGCAACTCTCCCATCATTTCGTGTTCACCACTTCTCCGAATGTGCTAACGAATTGGTAATCAGAGGTCAGCTCGATCTAGTGGAAGAAAGACGAGTTAAAGCTCACCTTAGAGTTGCACACTATCAGGGTTTGATGAGAAGCAGATTTGCTTCTAGAGTTAAAAGAAGATATTTCCAGCCGGGGGACAAAGTATTGAGGAAAGTCTTCTTACACACCAAAGAAAAGCTGCTCGGAAAATTGGCCCCAACTTGGGAAGGACCTTATGTGGTTGTTGAAAGGCTTAAACCTGGAACATATTGGCTGGAAGACAATGATGGAAGAGTCATGACCCACCCTTGGAATACCGAACATCTCCGGATGTACTTGGGGTAATATTTGTGTAAATATTTACTTGTTTAAACATCCATGTAAATATTTGGGGGCATACTCTTTCCTACCTTTGTGGCGCGGGGAGGTTTTAATGAGGTGTCTGGGTTTTAAATAAAATTTGATGCCTTCTTAAAAAAAATTCGAAGTGTTCTTACTTTGTCTTTTGTCATACCATCCGGAATGAAATAAAAGAGTGATGACCACTTAAACATTCGTCATCGGAGAATTTAAACACTCTCACTATGAAATAACTAAGGGCTATTTAAACACTAGCCATTAAAATTGGAACAGACTATGAAAGAATGTGAGAATTGTGTAAAACAAGGATATTCATTAAAATAACTTAAGTGCCTTGGCCTTCCAAGGACTTTCAAATTGTCAAAACAGAGTAAAGGATCTATCCGGTCAGATACCGGACACACTTACAAAAAGAGTGCCTTGGCCTACCAAGGACTTTAGTTCAGATAACATGAAAAGCAAAGAGTAATTCATAATTTAAGACTGAGCCTTTGAGGATGGCTTAGCTTCATCTACCTTCTTCTTCCCATTAGGATCATCTTTCTCTTCGTTTGGACTCTCCCTGGTGTTCCCTTCGTCATCGGATGAGGATCCACTGGAGTAGCCAAGCCTATCGCCTTCGGCCATTGTGTGATATGGGAGGTCTTCAGGCTCTACGTGAACCTACAAATCACCCAAGTTCCTCTTCGGGAACTTCTCATGAAAGAGTAGGACCATGTCTGATTTCACCTTGGCATACATCTGCTCTTGAGTATCTATCACATGGTTGGCATAAGCATCAATCTTGGCCTGGATTTTGGCCTCCTGCTCCCTTAGCAGATCAGCTTTCTCCCTTGCATCTTGGGACACTGCATTTTCAAGAGCAATTTTGCCACTGGTTAAATTGGTGATAATTTGGTCCTTGGCCTTGGTCTCCCCCTTTGAAGTGGCAAGATCTTTCTCCAATCCGGACAGCCTCTCCCGGAGCTCTGTGATAGTGTTCTCTAGAGTGGCGACTTTTGTGGAACTTGCCTCTTGGTTTTTCTTAAGCTCTTCATTCTCCCCCTTTAGAATGGCAGCATTTGAAGTGGCAGTGCGAAGGTCATCGAACAGCCTCTCTTTGTCAGACTTGAGGTCTTTAATAATGTCTGCCTGATTCCGAACTTGCTTTTCCAACGCGAGGGCCGGCTGAACATTGCTTAACAGAGAATGAGCTATAACATCCCTTTCACTTGAAACAGTAAAAGTCTTACCATTAAAAGTGACTGTGTTCGAAGTGCTCGGAGGGAGATAAGGCCCAGCAAAATCATCTCTGGGAAGATTGACGAAGTACTCACCAAGCCCACCTAGACCAGTGATGTCTACCCCGTCAATGCTAAGATCTCCCCCTTCGAACTCATCGGTTTGAAAGTCACCAGGTATCTCCTCTGCCTGTGTTGGGTCTGTGGGATCGGCTTGGGGAAGAGGCTCCGGAGGATGGAGAGAGAGTTTGTCACCCTTAGAGGTCTTTTTCTTCTTGGCCTCCCTATCTTTGCTTTCAGCTCCCCGTTTGCGGTCTCTCTTGGAATCCCTTGGAGGGTTTGGGGAGCGAACCTTTTGCCTGACACTCTCCTGCTCTACCGCTTCCAAGAGAGCAGCATCAATCCGGCATGGGGCTAACCCCTCCGGATTTGGTAAAGCAGCTTCCTCCACCTCAGCAGGGTCCGTACCACCTGCCACTTTCTTGCCTTTCTTCTTTTTGCCCTTCATTTTGCTCGGGGTCTTGGCCCGATCTGGCAAGTAAAGTGTCCCGTCCGGTTCATACGTCCTTTTAAGCACTACATCCGGAGGAGGCTGGGTGGTGAGCTCTTCCCAAGTCAAGTCTCTCCGACCTGTGGTGTTCCAAAGATGAGATCTTGTTAAGTTGCCCGCCGTAAAGGCATCGTGGAACCGATTTCCCCACCTTTCAGCAGCCCAAGCATTGATCTTGGAGCAAGTGGCTTGCCCGGACTTTACATAGTCATTGAAGTCCTTGGGCAGTACTGATAAGAAGAAGACAAAGTTAATTAGTTTAAACGAATTTGATAAAAGAAGAGATAAAAATATAAGGTAGGAGCCTTACCATCACTCCTCCATCTGTTGGTGAGGAGACTGGGGTTGACTCCGACCTTGATTTTCTTCCCGTTCTCCCAAGCGCCACTTACGAAGAGGAATTTAGTCCTCCAATTCCTCTCCGACTCCAGCAAGTCGTCCACTGCCTTGAAGTCATCCCCCATGTTGAAGTGGTAAAAGGGGATGTGGTGGTTTTTACAGAGGCTGGCCACAGCAGCAAATTCCTCCATTGGCAGAGGGATCCCGGAGAGCCTAAAGGCCATAATGCAGGCCATAAGGGTGTACCAGGCATTGGGACTCAGCTGGCTTGGGCAGAGCTTTATCAGATGAAAGTATCTAACGATTTCTGGGTCTAAGGGGAATCTGAGCCCCCAATTAAACAGCTCCGTGAAGATGACTATTTCGCTCAATTTGCAATCCAAGGGGGTTTCTGGGTTTATAGGGATCCTTATCTTCACGTTCTCCGGAATTCCCCACTTCGTACGCATCCGGCCCAGTTCAGCTGTGTGGATGAATGCGTAATTGATTTTTTGCAGAGCGATGAGGTACTTGACATTGACCTTGTGAAAACAAGGCCTCACCCTTCCTTCAAGACTCTCCGGCAGATCTGGATGCCTCAAACACAACTTCTCTTTGCCTTTGTCTTTTTTGGCAACAACAGCACTACTGGTCTGTCCGGAAGGCTCAGACTCAAATGGAGCCTCTTCGATAGAGTCCTCCATTACTTCCTCCATGATCGATGAGGGGTTTTCGGTAGCAGTGGCAAGGGGAGGGTTTAGATTTGGCTCAGCCTGGTCTCCGGACTGCTGAGCTTCAGTGTTTCCTTGGTTTCTGGCCTCCAGTTGGGGCTCTGATGCAGATGTTTCTCTTCGAAGACTTGGACTACTACCCTCCGGACCGGACAGCCTGTCCTTGGGAGCTCTAATGGGCACTTCTGACCCAATGCTGCTGTCCTTGGCACCCGATTTTGAAGAAGTGCTCTTAGAAGCCTGACCCTTGACCAACCGGCCTTTTCTCCGGTCAACTAATTTTTAAGGGGAGGTTTCAGTGTCTGACCCCATAGCTAAGAAGGGAGAGGGTTTTTTGAAGCTAGTAACATTTACTCCTGGCTCAACAACAGGTTCCGATTCTTGAACCGAAGAACCTGAGATGATGGGTGAGAGGTTGGTTTGAAATAACCTTTTCGGTTTAATGCCTTTAGAGGAAGAAGAACCTTGGTCTGATTCTGTGGCTGAAGTCACTGGCTTGTCGATGGGCGAAACAGGTAATCCTGCTGCAATGCGCCTTTCCCTTTCGACCTTTTGCGCCCCTTTTCTAGTTCAGAGAGGTTGAGCCACCCACATTTGATCAAAACGTTCCTCGCTGTAAACATAAACAATCTGGGTAAAGGTTTGTTTTGGAGAGAAAAAGCTTTAAGAAGTTGCAGAGTAAAAATGAGAGTGATGGTGAAACAGTAGAAAGTGTTTTAATTTATAGTAAATCTGAGAAATGAGTTCGATTCCTAGGAGAATTCGAAAAGATTGGTAATGATTAAAGACGGCGCTAAGGTCACCATCTTTAATAAAGAGGTTGCTTTTCGAAGAAGGTGGGTTCGAAATTCAAGGTGAAAAACGGTTGAAGCAACCAACCAGAAAGCGACACGTGTCCCATAAACTCTGGCAAAAAAATGTTTGGATTCACAAAGCTTTATCAGTCCGGATAAAGCCATTGCCCGAGTTGAGAGACCTGTCCGGGAAAAACTACCCCTGACCTCGGTATGTTTTTCAGGTTTTTGACAAAGGTATTTGAACAAACACCTAAAAAAGGGGCTCCTGATGAGTCCGAATTCTGCTTACTCACCGGACAGGGACAGATTGGACCAAGGCCTCCGGACCGGACAGACCACTTCGAACACTTAGCCCATTGGACTGTTCGAACTATGACAAAAGTACTAAAAAACCTAAACACTTATTGACTAAGCTACTTGCTCTCCTACTTAGAGCTCATGGGTCTTTAAACATGACCCGGGTCCATTAAACATGACCCGAAAACCCATAAGGCCCAAATGTAAGGGTATAAATACCCAACCACCTGCATTAAATGTGGGTAATGAAAATTAACTCCAACCAGACAGCTTAATTCTCCCTTTACTCTATACTCAAAATATTAAATACCCATAAACTTCCACAAAACTCTGAATAAATTACCCAATTACCCTCAGACATAAATTAACCACACCATAACCCTTATTGATGTTTGTGTTATAACCGACAAAAGTATCTAATTTATCAACATTCTCTTTTTACGTAAAGCTTTTATCCACCAGCCTAGCCTTGTATCTGGGTAACTAAACACTGAGAATACTTGGATTTCTATTGAGTATCCATTTAAACCTATAAATCTGATCCTTCATCTGCTTTACAAGAATCCACGTGCCCCTCTTTGTTAGAGATCCCAGTTCTTCCCCAATTGTGGTATGCCACTTCTCTTTATCATTACTTTTTATAACATTATGAAAGCTTTCAGGTTCAAGAACATATCCATAAATTTCATTAGATAAAGCATAACCCATTACATCGTCAAAACCCTGCCTATGAGACATTTTGCTTGCTCTTTGTATTTTATCCCTCGCCAATTGACAAGTGTCAATGCCCATGTTACTATCCATTATGGTCATTCAGAGGCCCTAAAACACCAGACTTTTGGCTATCTTTGGACTCATACAATGGTTAAAATTATTTTATGTGAGCCAAAACTTGACCAGGTCCTACATCATCTTCAGCAGAAGTATCGGCAACTTTACTCTCTCTATATAAGACTCATCATCAACTTCACATATCTTATCGGTAGTATATATTTAGATCTCCACTGTTTTCTTTGAATATCCTCCTTATTGAAAACCACATCCTTTTTATCACAACCTTCTTATTGTTCAAGGCATCACAACCTATACCACTTTCTTCATTCTAGATAATCGAGGAACATACATTCTAGTACTGAAATTTTTTATTACTTCACATGTGCGTAGACAGCACATATGAACAGTTTGAAGTATTCAAGCTTAGATTTCTTTTCAGTTCATACTTCTTAAGAATAAAAAAAATCCAGTTTCGTAGATGGAATCCTATTGATGATATACACATTTGTAATCATAGCTTTTAACCCAAACCTTCAAACCATTCCGGTTGTATGAAGGATACACCTAAGCTTTTCGAACAAGGTTCAATTCATTCTTTCGGCAAACCCATTTTGTTGGAGAGTTTCACTCATTTTTTGGTATTTAAAAATGACAAGCTTTGAATAATACTTAGTGAAATTGTTGCTCACCGATTCCAAGTTATTATCAGTTTAAATCTTCTTCAACATATTCTAGAGTTTGATTCTCTACCAAAGTCCTCCAGTTCCTAAAAGCATCAAATACTTCATCATTGGTTAGAACCCATAATTTTTTTGGATTAGTCATCTATTAGGGACATGAAGTAACTTACACCATCAACAGTAGGTTCACGTGTTGGACCTCAAATATCTAAATAGACATACTCAAGTACTTTATTGGTTGTATGACTACTAGGTAAAAACTTTACCCTTTTACTTTCCCCAAGCATAAAACCTTCACAAAAGCCTAACTTACTAATTGTGCTACCATCCAACAACTTTTGTTTTAAGTTTGATTAGGAATTTTTGAATCAAATTCCCTAGTTAAAGATGCCATAATCTGGTCGTTACACTAGAAAAACCCACTACTCACTACAAAGCTCTCAATATCTAACAAACAACTAGTCCTATAGGCCTTCATAACAATAAGTGAGCCTTGCAATACCCTAAGTCTATCGTCTTCACTCTTATAAGTAAACCATTATTTCTCTAACATCCCAATAAAGAGAAGGTTTTGTTTAGACTTAGATATGTACATCACGTTGTTAATTACTCTCTCAAATCTTATAGATAACTTCAAGCGAACAATTCGTATGTATAATTCCACCCCCGTATTGTCTTCTCAACATTGGTAACATTTTTTATTGTATTAATAAATCCCCCCCCCCCTATAGTATGAATAAGACATGTAATTAAGGCCCCCAAGGGGGTAGCCAAGTTGGTTGAGTAAGGCATGCTTGTGACCAAATGTCATGAGTTCGAGTCCCTCTACATACGCTTTCTCGGCTGAGCCTGTCACCTTGTGTGGTTTACCTTCTGGCGTTGGTTTGCAGGCTATTGCGTCAGACTGACGGTTTGCCCTGTGCGCACTCATTGCACTCTAACTAGTGACCAAAAGGTCATGCGTTCAATCCTTTCTAAAAATGCTTTTTTGGTTTGAGTCTATCATCTTGTGTGGTTTACCTTCTAGCGTTGGTTTGCAGACTATTGCGTCAGACTGATGGTTTATCTTGTGCGCACTTGTTGAGTAGCGACTGCGGGTTCCCTCTTAAAAAAGACATGTAATTAAATATTCCAACTATCTATTTTTAAATAGAATTCCTCATTTAGACGAAATAAAGTTACACTTTGTTTTTACATCCTTCTAGATTGTTCATCTGTTGAACAATTTTTTTAACTTAACTTTTTCAACGATACTTCTCTTTTTCTAAAATAGCGTAATGATATAATCTTCATCTCTTTTAATTTTTTTGTTTCAAATAAATTGACTCATAAATTAGTTATATAAATCTTCAAGACTATTCATCGATTATGATAGAACATGGCTAAACTAAACCAAAGCATTTTCTCCAAATATCATGGATTACGGAGCTGCTCTAAATTATGTTTAAGATCTTCAGTTTCATCACTGCAACTAACTAACAATCCTTAATCATCACAAAATATTTTTCAGCTACCATTAGAAACTTTCAACCAACTTCCAAAAATCTATTGTCTAACCACCGTCGTCCCTCAAAACCTTACATATTTTTACACAAATTTACTTACTTTCACCGTACATCTATTAATAAATATTAAAAATATTTACTATCATAAGATAAAATCTAATTCACACCTACATGTATAAATAAGTGTGATCAATAAACTAACTAACAAAATAGTATTGAATTTTAAAAAAAAACTCGATTGAATCGATTCACTAACGCGTATTAGGTTTGATTTCTAAATATAACAAAAAAGCGATTATTTTTAAAATGTTGTTACCTGACCTACTACTGAATCCAAGCTAATTCAAATTTAATTGTAGACCTTAGACACAAGTTTACCAATTTTTTTAAATTCTCTGAACAATATAATGCACCGAAGCATAGAAATACTATAAAAGTTAAGTCTTTATAAAAATTCTATACAACTTGAGTATGCTTTTCTGGAATAAACGAGTAAGACAGAAAGGAGGAATATGAGTAGTCCTATGAAGCGATTTAGTTTCGTGTAAGCTATAATACTATAGTGCCATTAATGCCTACTACTCTTAAAACTTCGATACATAGTGCATTCAATGAACTTAATTTAATAATATTAGCATTTTCCTTAATTTAATAAAAAATGACAAAAGTTAAATAGTTCTTTTTTAAGCTATGAGATGTATATAGCCATTACTTTGGAACTTTTTACTCGTACATAGGATATATCATTATAGGGTAGTAATTAAATTAAGTAAACAACTAGATCGAAGAAGTTTTGAAGTCACCAAACTTTCTAAATTTATTATGTGTCTTCTAATAAAACACCGTGTAGTAATCGAACCACAAGCTTTAATGATTCTTTACTCAACTTTAACTTGTATAAATAGAGGCCATAGTTACATACTATTCTTCATATGTTCTCTCTCGCTAAACCTAGCCTGGAAAAGAAGTAAACCTTTCCATTGAGTTTTACTTCTTGTTTTGTAACATGGAGATTGAAGCAAGTTGTCAAGAAATGACAGGACCTTTGAGTTGGGTTAGGTCCTTGCCTAGTAAGTTCAAAGCCGATGTTATTTCGCGTGCCAAAAGTGTGAAAAAGCTCGCAAAAGCTGATCGTAGACGAGTAATCCACTCGTTAAAAGTTGGCCTTGCCCTCACATTAGTGTCGATGTTTTACTATGTTAGGCCTCTTTATGCTGGTTTTGGTGAAGCTGGGATGTGGGCAGTTTTGACCGTTGTAGTAGTTTTCGAATTCACTGTTGGTAAGTAAAGAGTTTAAACTCTCTTTTTTATTTATTTATGAGATTATAGTTTTCTTATACAAATTCAGACAAGGGGTCTAAATAAATTTTGTAAATTTGATTAATTTCAGGTGGTACGCTTAGCAAAGGTTTGAACAGAGGATTTGCAACATTGATAGCTGGTGCTCTTGGTGTTGCAGCTCAACATTTTGCTAGACTATTTAGTGATAAAGGAGAACCTATTGTTCTTGGCTTCCTTGTCTTTGTAATAGGTAATTTTAATAACTGTATATTATGCTAACATTATATATGAAACTATCTAGTATGAATACCATAACGAAAACATCAATAACATTTCAGGCTCGGCAGCTACATTCACTCGATTTTTTCCAAAAGTCAAGCAGCGATACGACTACGGTGTCCTGATATTTATATTGACATTTTGTCTAGTAGCCGTTTCGGGTTACAGAGTTGAGGAAGTTGTCATTCTCGCATATAAAAGATTATTAACAATTTTGATAGGTGCGGCGATCTGCATGGTTATTTGCCTGTGCATATGTCCAGTTTGGGCTGGTGAAGATCTTCATAACCTAATTACTTCAAATGTTGATCAAATTGGTAACTACTTAGAAGGTACTAATACTTGATTCTTAATATATATATTTTTTCAAAATTGTTACCCGTTTTGAATTATTCTTTAAAATAAACTTTTATTTATTTTATTGTAGGATTTGGAAGTGAATACTTTCAGCTCTCGGATTCGGAAAGGGAAAATAAATCATTTCTGGTAGGATACAAAAGCATTCTTACTTCAAAGACAGCTGGAGATAGTTTGGTAAGTAAAACACAACTCCTATATAGTTGCCACACATTTTCCAGCAATAACAGACCAGCTATGCTACATCGACCAGCGTTTCTATAACTAATTATAATAATTAATGTATGCAGGCGAATTTGGCTAGATGGGAGCCGGGCCACGGTGAGTTTGGATTCCGACATCCATGGAAGCAGTACATCAAAATCGCATCCCTTGTTCGCCAATGTGCTTATAAGATTGAAGCGCTTAACGGCTACATCAACTCAAACATCAAAGTACTTATCACTTCTTAGTTTATAAATATATAAATTATCAAAATGTTATATTTTTCATATCGAATCATTTTATCATTTGTGTCCCTGCCTAATTATATAGTCCATTACAAATTTTCAGGCATCACACGAATTCTCACATAAAGTTCAAGAACCATGCACAACAGCAAGCACAGAATGTGGAAAGGCTCTAAAATCATTAGCCTCGGCAATGAGAACAATGAAAAAGCCTGCTTCAGCAGATTCTCATCTTAAAAACTTAAACATTGCGACTGCGGTCAAAAATCTTAAAATCGCCCTTAAAAATATTACAAGTGTTTCGACTCGAGAAGAAAAACTATTATCAATAGTTCCGAGTGCTACAATTGCTTCGATCTTGATGGAAATTGTTAGTTCGGTCGAAGAAGTATCGACATCTATTCATGAACTATCAAATTTAGCCAGATTTAAGGATGTTGAAGCTATCGTATCGCCGGAAAGGAAAGGACAGGGGATTCACCTCGGAAGCGCAAATCCAGTTTTGGAAGTTGTTATCAATGTGAATGATAATTTAAAGATAGAGCTGCCGGAGAAAAAGAAAATAGAAGCAGATAGATGTGGTCAAGTAACTGTGGTTATGTGAATATATGTGTTAGAGTAGTTCAGAAAAATTAATTGTCTTTTTATTTGTATTGAAGGGAAAGAAGCTATTATGAAAATCTTCCCTACTAATTTACTTTGTCTTGTATTCAGTTTCTTGCTGATCTTTCTATTATCGTGCATGTGTTCTTCGCTTTATAACCCAACCTTACTCTTTTACTGCCATGTTCCACTCGCCAGACTCGATCCACCCAGACAAGGCCTCCGGTTTTGTATCAAGATCAGCCGGCCATTCAGGATAATCATCGCCATCTTTGAAAAAATTACACAATCCATCATGTTCTCTCTCGAGAATTTCTCCAATTTCGAAATCAAAACATTTTCGTAAGGACAACTCCAGTCCCAAGTTCGAACATGCTCTATAGTTTTAAGAACCCCATTCCTTTGACAATTCGCCCGAAAAAAACATGTTCTCCATCGAGATAACCATCTTGATCACAATTTATGAAGAATTCAGAAGTATCCGAGTCCGGGCAAGAGAATTTTCTAGTAGGGAGAATTTGTGAAACTAAGAGATATGAATGTTATTTTTTAGCGTTAAATAAAAATGTGTTTTTAACTAGATATATTATATATATTAAATAGGTGGATACATATATTGGTAGGAGCCGCAATATAAAAGTTAAAAAAAAAAAAAACTGATTAAACGAGACATAATAGTCGAATGTTTTAGATTGATTATTATTTTCTTTTTCAAAACAAACAGTACTTTTAAGCAACAAACTCTTAAGATTTTTTTATAAATCCAAAACTATTAACAAACTCTAAAACTTTTAAATAAAGTTAAATCAGGCCAATATTATTCTAGAGAAAGAGAGCCTTCTAGAGAGAAACCAGAAATGGTAATATATGACCAAGTAAGTGATATTAGTATTGATGTAAACTTAACATTTCACGTTGAATGACTGTAAAAATTGTTATATGAGAATCAGATCCTCCCAATTCACGATGAAAGGCTACAGAGAGTTTTGTTATCTGTAGATCATATCCTCCCGGTTGACGATGAACTACTGCATTGGCTGCATTCTTATCTGAAAATGAGATCCCGGCTAACGACGATTATAAATGGCAGGAAGTGGTTGACGATTATGAACGACAAGTGGCAATAATTTCTAGATATGCGATTTCGGTTGCAGTTACTTCAGAATCATAAACCAATAAAAAAGAGAAAACATCATGTTGATAGAGTGGGGATGAACACTAGTGAGTAGATCAATTTTTTTTATTCATATATAAAAATCATTTTTTGATCATTTGATATGTTCTTGATTGATTATGATTATGATTGCTTTAGGCGGTTTTTAGAGGGATGGGCTAAATATGGACGGAGACAATTAACACTCATCACGAAGAATCATGTGACAACCAAGAAACCGTCTCAGATCAGTAGTCATGCCCAAAAATACCGTAAACGGAAGCAGAACGTAGAGAAACAATGAAGGTGCCTTCATGATTCTCCTGTGAGGAATGTTGATTATACCGAAACCAATTGAATCAATGGTCTACCAGATCTCCGGATGTGTGATGTGTCCACGTCGTCTTCGTCATCCGTTGCACCAATGATGTACTCCTGAATAGACAACGTGTCTCGTGAAGAAGAAGTCATGGATCCTCCTTGGTATACTTAGAATTTTGACCTAAACACAGATTAATATATCAATTCATTCCTTATTTAGAAAATGGTAGATATAATACCACAACATATTTGTTTAAGAATGTATTTTAAAAGGATTAAAGAAGTCCATTATATTTAGTTTATCATCAATCAATGATCAAGTTAATTTTATTTATGTTCATTTTCATCTAAATATCTAAATGGTTTTATGATTTTAGGTTTTATCTCATACTTGCTTTATTCGTCCCAACCCTTGTCTTGGTTTACTAAGGTCTATTTCCTTATTTTACATGTCTAACTTATATCGACTGTTTTGGTGATGTACTTGTCTTTGTTTACTAAGGTCTATTGCCTTATTTTACATGTCTAACTTATATCGACTGTTTTGGTGATGTACTGCTTAGGCGCTCTTTTTGTCTGGTGTGGACCCTTTCTGATTGCCCTCATCGTTGTCGGTAGCACCAGTTATTTTGGTTATTTCAATGGATGTCAATCTTCAATTTATTCTTCATTTTATAACCAAACCTTACTCTCTTAATATCATGTTACACTCGCCAGACTCGATCAGCCAAGACAAAGCCTTCAGTTTTGTATCAGGATCAGCCAGTCATTCAAGATAATCATCACCATCTTTGAAATAATTACACAATCCATCATCTTCTCCCTCAAAAATTTCTCCACGGTCGAAAATCATAACATTTTCATAAGAAAAAATCCAATCCTAAGTTTGAAAATTATCTATAGTTTTAAGAACCCTCATTCATTTGACAATTCGCCCAAAAATAACTTGTTCTCCATCGAGATAATGATCTTAATCACAACTTATGAAAAATTCAAAAGTATCCAAGTCTTGAAAAGTATTAGTCATTGATAAAACTCATTTTATTTCTTGTTTTAGCTCAAAGTTTTCATCTTCGAATACTAGGTCGTAAATTGTTTCGCCTCTTGTTCCATATTTAGTTGATGTATCATCGCTATCTTGAATCATTAAACTTGAAAAAAACGCTATGAATATTGGATCCCTTGAAATGAAGAGGGACAATGAATCATAAAAGTTATCCCACAAAATTAAACTCCAAAATTTTAAATTAAATTTTAAATTTTAAATTTATTTTTTATACTATATTTAAAAAATTACAACTCAGTCTTTTGTAAGTATGGAAATAGGTTGGAAAGTTTAAAATTTAATTCATTCTTTGTTATTATACTGAAAATTTAGAATCTCTTTTTCCAATTATAGTGGACAATTAATGAAACTAGGGATATGGATATGTGTTGTTTTACGTTAAATAAAAAAATGTATTTACTACCAATAATAGATAAACTAGAAATACTACATAATTTAAAGGGTAAATAAATATATCGGTAGAGGCGGCAACGTAAAAGTTTTGAAAGAGAAGTAAGCTGATTAAACCAACATAACATTTGTACATATTAGATCTACTGTTAAGTTGTTGTTTTTTAAACTAAAAATTAAAATATATTTAAGCAAAAAACTCTAAGACCCTTAGATAAATCCAAAGCCATTGAAATACCCTAAAACAATTATATAAAGCCAAATCAAACCAGAATTATTCTAGAGATAGAGAGACTTCTATAGGGAAACCAGAATTCAAAATGGCAATAGATTACTAAGCAAGTAATTCGAGTAATGATGCAAACTTAACATTTGACGTCGAATGACTGCATAGATTTCTATATGAGGATCGTATCCTCTCGATTCACGATGAAGGGCTGCAGATATTTTTGTTATCTGCAGATCTCATCTTCTTGATTGATGATGAACTGCTAGCGTTGGCGCCATCTTTATCTGAAAATGGCATCCCCATCTGACGATGATTATGAATGACATGAGGTGGTTGACGATTATGAACGAAAGTGGCAATAATCTATGGACATCTGATCTCAATTGCATGTTCAGAATAAAAAAAATTTAAAAAACGAGAGAACATTATGTCGATGGAGTCGGGATGAACACTAGTGAATAAATCAATTATTTTTATTCATTTAAAAAAAATATTTTTTGATCATTTGATATGTTCTTAATTGATTATGATTATCACTAAATTATGCGGTTCTTAGAGTGAGTGGCTAAATATGGATGGAGACAATGAACATTCATCGCGAAGAATCATGTGACAAACAAGACACCAACTCATATTGATAGCCATGCCCAGAAATACTGTAAACAGCTGCAGAATGCAGAGCAACAACGAAGGAGCATTCATGATCCTAATGTGAGAAATGTGTTGATTATACCAGAACCAATTGAATCAGTACTCGACCAAATCTCTAGATTTGGATACCTAGTATTGTGTCCATGCCGCCATCGTCGCCCATTGCACCAATTATGTACTCCTCAATAGATATCATGTCTCGTGAAGAAGAAACCATGGATCTTATTGTATACTTTGAATTTGGACCTGGACACAGATTAAATCAATTCCTTCCTTATTTAGATAATTGGTAGAACTAATGCCATTATATTTCCTCTCTTTTTTACCAATGTAGTTTGAAATGAGTAAAGAAGTCCACTATGTTTAGTTTCTCATCAATCATTAATCAATGATTGAGTTAATTAAATTTATGTTCATTTCCATATATATATATATATATAAATGGTTTTATGCTTTTAGATTTTATTTGTTATTTGCTTTATTCGTCTCAACCCTTGTCTTGGTTGACGAAGGCCTATTTCTCTACTTTACTTGTCAGACTTATATCAACTGTTGTGGTAAACTTGTCAATTTTCTACTATTTTGGTGACGTACTGATTATGAGCTCTTTTTATCTAGCGTAGACCCCTTCCGACCGCTCTCTTTGTTGTTGTTAGCACCCGTTATCTTGGATATTTTAATATCTACAAGCCCCATTTTCTTATCCACTATATAACCCAACCTTACTCTCTTACAACCATATTCAAGTCGCCCAACTCAATACACCAAGACGAGGCCTCCAATTTAGTATCAAGATCAACCGGCCTTTCAGGATAATGTTATGAATCGTTACATCCGAAAAAAATATATGAATATTGGATCACTTGAAAGTAAAAAGGACAATATTTATTTCAACAATACACAATGCCCTGAACTTTTGTGCGATTTGAGGGACAATATCATTGTACAGTTCCAACTCTGACCTGCCCTCGTCTTCTTCTTCAATTCTTATGTTCAAATAACACATTTGGTTCACCATCTTCAGCTTTCTAGAGATGGAATTTTGAAAAAAAAAAATATTTTTTCTTTTATTCAGGTTTGGAGGGTTTATAGTGTTTTTGTTGAGTTTCTGGTGGCACTCATTTCTTCGGACCATGGTTTCTTTGTTAATTTTCTTCTCGAATAAAAAATAAAATCAAAGCTACATTATTTTTTAACAATTGGCATCTTTATTTTTTAAAAGCTCTAATATTCTATATAATTAAAAAAAGTTTTGAAAGTGATAATAGATATAACTGTAATAGTTACCCCCATAAAGTTAAACTCCCAAAACACCATAAACGGGAGTGGAATGCAGAGAAGCAACAAAGGAGTAGAGAAGCAATGGTAGTTTGAAAGGAGTAGAGAAATCCATTATGTTTAGTTTATCATCAATCGTCAATCAATGATCAAGTTAATTTTATTTATGTTCATTTTCATCTAAAATATCTAAATGGTTTCATAGTTTTAGGTTTTATCTTATATTTGCTTTATTCGTCCCAACCCGTAACTTAGTTTATGAAGGTCTATTTCCCTACTTTACTTGTCTAACCTATATCGACTATTTTGGTAAAATTGTCCATTTTTTATTGTTTTGGTGACGTATTGCTTAGGCGCTCTCTTTGTCTGGCGTGGACCCCTTCTGATCTCCCTTGTCGCTGTCAATAGCACACCTTATCTTGGTTATTTCAATGTTTGGCAAGCCTCGTTTTCTTCTTCATTTTATATCAAACCTTACTCTTGTTTTTCCATGTTTCACTCACCAGACTCAAGCATCAAGCAATAACCATAATCTGTCCCATAGTCTATTTGTCAAATCCTCATGTGGGACCTATGCATCAAATGAAAACCAAAATCCCTTTGTTTGTTGCATGACTCTTCTCCTTACTCAACTGGTGTATGATATGACCCAATGCGTTGCATTTAATCAATTATAGTGAAACCCTAAGTCTTCTTCTCGGTTTTATTTTGAGTCATTTGTGGTGGAGCACTACTTCCCGATGCGTCATTACGATAAAAAAGGTAAGTCCATCCTCAATGATCTTAAGTGGTTCGTTGTTGTTAACCCTATCACATGTCATTGTACTCTTTCACATGTTTCGTTACGTGTGTTGGGTTGCTCACTCCCGTCGATGTGAAGTATCTTCTTCTAGATCACCACGTCGAGTAAAAAAATAGGTCAAAAGCAAAAAAAGAGGTCAAAGATTACAACCTATCGATAAATCCATAAACAATATCAATGAATAGTTTTCTTTGATAAATTAAAAGATAGAAAGTAAGAAAGGAAATAGATAAAATCTATATTTTATCACCAACCCTTATTTAGTTCTACGAAATAATCTGATATACAGTCTAACACTTGCTGAAAGTAATGAAAATAAGATCTTTTAACATACTCAACAAGATATGAATCTGTATAAATTCTATGTATATGTTACTAAGATTACCAATAAGGATGATATCATGGATAATATTGAGATTAAACATAAAAGAGACAATGTGTCTCTCTTTTTTACTTCTCAAGACAAAAAGACCTTACTTGTTTCTTCATAATTTACTTTTGTGGATAAAGTTTTCAAATTTAAACCTCAATTATTTCAGATTTAGAAATTCGTGGATGCATTCAAGATTATATGTGAGGTTAATTTGTCATTTTGGGATGCAAGACAAGTCATGTTAGAATTTGACCTTAAAGTCTATTTATGTAAACTATATAGAAGAAACAACTGGCCAGTGGGTTAACACTCAATGAGACTACTGAAATGGTGCCTGTAGTTCCACCCCAAGATTGAATCTCCAATTAATCCAGTTTGAATTCCCTTTCTAAATATCTATAAATTTATGTTTAATGAAAAAATCATAAGAAAAATTGCATCATCTTTAGGTTATCCTTTCCAAGTGTGGATGAGAAAAACAAAGCAAAACACAATTTTTGTATAGCTTGGATTGAGCTTAATGTATCAAATGATCTCATTCACAAAACTTTGATAGGGTTTGGTGAAAGTGATGGATGTTAGATTGACATTCTTTACGGAGCTTTCCGGAATTACTGTCTTCAATGTCTTCACTTAAGACATGGTCAATCTGAATGCAAAAAACTTCTATTATCAAAATAAGAACATATAGAAAAGAGTAATTGACCTCAATCCAATACCTTAATCAAATCAACAAATCAAGTTGGAACCTGGATGCATAAAGTAAAATATATCATACTTAAAGAAACATGTTTAGATCAACAATGAAGTAATTATGGTGAACCTACACATAACAAAAATATGGAGGAACACCAAGAGCAAGAATACAACGACCAAATAGCATCAATGGTGGGAAATTATTTAGAGGCTCATCCCAAAACTACTCAACCATCAACAATTACAAAAATTTACTCATAACAATGTAGCTAAAAAGAACAATACATAAATTAAAGAATATGAAATTATTCAAGCACTCAATTCTATTGAATCATGTAAAATTTTATCAGCTGCAAATGATTATGAAAATTTAAATTTTGAACAAAATTCTCATAACCCACATTTCATTCGTAGTCTACTGTTTTCCCAATACTTGGAAAATTGGAAGATGTAAAAGAATTCAAAACGTTTCTAAGTAAAACAATTAAGAGAATCTAAAATGGTTAAAGACTTGATTTTCATAAAAAGTCTTCAATTTAAGGGACCTGCAAGGTCTTCAACCAGAACCTCAAAATGACCATCAACATTCTAAAGTGGAGTGTTAGAGGTATTGGATATAAAGAAACTACAAGAAGACTCAAATCTCTAAAAAAACTAAAAATATTTATTTTGTAGCTATTTAAGAACCAATCATTAGTGTAGACAAGATTTCAAATGTTACAAAAATACTTGGTTTCAATGATAGTATTTCCAACATCAACAACAAAAACTGGTTATTTTGGAAAGAAGAATTTAATGTCAAAATAATTAGAAACTATGTCCTACTTTAGCATGAACTATGACCAATTTCTTCATGTTAAAGTAGGACAGCTCCGTGTACAAACAGTTTGTTATCGTCATTGTTTACGCTAAGTGTATTAAGAAACAAAGAATAGATCTCTAGAATAATTTAAGAAACTTAGCTGATAACTCGAGGGAATGTCTTGTGATGGGTGATTTTAACCGTATCTATAATGCTCAAGATCAGTCTTTATGTTATTCTCTATGTCTAAAAACTCTTGATGACTTCAATAATGATATGCTTGATTTCAATCTTGAAGATTCGATTTTTTCAGATTTTAAGTAGACATAAACAAATAACAGGAAATGAAAGAGACTCAATAGAGCTCTTAGAAATATTGTTTGGTCTACCTACTTTGAAGATACCAAAGTCAAGCAAATTTCAAGGAAAATGTATGACAATTCCTCTATACGCATCACAATATCATTTGAAGCTAATAAAATCAAGCCTGCATTTAAATTCCAAAACATATGGGTTATGCACCTTGAATTCCTTAGTATGGTTGAACTAAATTGGAATGTTAATATGGTTGGGCCTCCTATCATTCGTTTTTTTGAACAAACCCAAAAGGTTAAAACACAAACTAAAAGCATGGAATGGGGAATGCTTTGGTAATATTTTTTATGCAATCTTACAATCAGAGGAATAAGTTAAATTTGTGGAAAAAACTTGAAGAATAAAAAATCATTTAGGATAAAGTTAACATATCTAAGGCTCATGCTAAACATATCCAACTTCTGGCTATGGAGGAAGCTTTTTGGGAGAGAAAAAAAACAACACAAATTGGCTCAAAGATTGAGACAAAAATACTGCCAATTTCCATAATTATCTTAAGAGGAAAAAAAGGGAAGAGAAAAAATCATAGAATTATTTATGGCAACCAATGGATTGAAGATCAAACTCTACTAAGTACTTCAGCAGTCAGTTATTTCAAATCTGTTTTAGCATCTCTTACAAATCATATGGATGTTTTGGATTTACAAAATGTTATCCCCAATATCATCAATGACGAAGATAATAGACTATTTATGAAACTACATTCTAAAGATGAAATTCACGACATAATCCAAGGATTCAACCTAACTAGTGTTGCTATAATATATGTATACAGTGGTAAGTTTTTTCAATCTTCTTGGCATATTATTTTAAATGATCTTTGTGATACTATCGTTGTCTTCTTCCTTGGTCATCCTATACCTTATAACATATTTCCTACAACTATTATCTTAATACCTAAGACTAAGTCTCCTCAAACATCGAAATATTACATGTCAATTAGTCTATATACCTTTCTAAACAAAATAAGTTCTAAAATCTTAAATGATAGGAAATCTTTGTACTTCCTAAGATAATCTCTCAGGAACAATGACATTTTGTTTATGGAAGAAACATCAATGACAATATCCTTCTAGCTCAAGAGATTACCCATGATCTTAATAGAAACGTTATATAAAGTAACATTCTAATCAAAGTTGATATGTCAAAAGAATTAGATAAGGTTTCTATCTAATTTGTTCTTAAAATTATGGAATTTTTTGGGGTTGATCAAATGTTTATGGACATAATAGCTAAGAGTATTAATTTACTTATGTTCTCTAATATAGTTAATGGAGAACTAAAAGGGTTCTTCAAGTCATCTAATGGTGTTAGACAATGGGATCCTGTATCCCCAATTCTTTTCATCATTGCAGTGGAATATTTAATTAGAGGTCTCAAAAACCTCTTTGAATCTAGAAGAAAAATGCGATATAATGTTAAATGTAATCTTGTAATACTTGTTTAGAATTTGATGACGACTTTATTACATTCACAAATGGTTCCACATCAAATATATATAGTATAGGCCATTTTCTGAAACATTATAAAAATGTTTAAGGTCAAATTATAAACAAAGCAAATCCAAAAAAATATAACTCTTCCAATAATGCCTATATTAAGAACTAGATTGATTGGACCAAACATTGGCTTTAAACTAGGGTATCTCCCTTATCATATAAGGAAATCTGAGGAAGATGAAATCAAATGGACTTTATCTGCAAATGATTTTTTCACACAAATGATACTTATAATAGACTAAGATACAGAGAAAACAAATCCAATTTGTTTAAAATATTTGGAACAATGTTACTTCTAAAAATGTTCGTTTTTATTATGAAGACTCTTAAACAAATGGATTTTAGTAGACACCATTCTTCAAAAAATAACATTTTCTCTTAGTTTCCAAATGTCAATTGTGTGATAATATAACATCTATAAATCACTAGTTTTTTTCAGTGTGACGCTACCTGGAAAGTATGAAAGTACTTCATTGGTATTCTTATAAACAGATATATAACACTAACCCACCTGATACGATACTGGTTTTGGTCCATAAACAAACAAGTACATATTTGTACTATCATCCCTCCAGACATTTGTTGGGTCATTCGGAAAGTTAGAAATAAATCTAGGCATAGTGGTCATAACTATACTATTATATATATCATAAACTATATTAAACATATTACCATAGGATTAGATTGCGCAAACATTCTTAAGAGAACCCACTGGTTTAAAGACTTTAAAGTTTCTCCAAAGATAGGCTGATGAAACCATTTATCCAAAAAAATAAGTAGTCTTATTCTCACTTGAAAATCCCATTAGGCAGCAAAATTAAGTTGAATAGTGATGGTTCTTGTTGTCTTAATTGAGAAAAATAGTGGTGGTGGTCTTATTATAAATATCAATAGTGATATAATTTATGATTTTGTTAGAATGTATGGGAAACAAACTCTAATTATAGTAGAAAGAAAGGGGCCGGGTTCGGTATGGCATTCTTATGACCAAAAGGTCACGAGTTCGAGTCCCTCTACATACACTTTCTCGGCTGAGCCTGTCACTTTATGTGGTTTACCTTCTGGTGTTGGTTTGCAGGCTATCGCGTCAGACTGAGGGTTTACCCTGTGCGCACTCATTGCACTCTGAGTAGCGGCTGCGGGTTCCCTCCGAAAAAAAAAAAAAAAAAAAGAGAGAAAGGCTTTATTAGATGGCTTATTACTATGTAAAGATAAGGGTATTAACAATATTGATATAAAACAAACTCTTTAGTACTCTTTGAAATGTTAGCTATAGGTAAAGCTCTCTAATACTAATCATTTGTTATATAATGTTGCACGAAGCTAATTACACCAAATATGACCATTTTTTATATTCTAAGAGATCAAAACCATGCAGCCGACTGGATCGCTAAGTGGACATCTAAATAGAAAATGAAAATTGACTACAACTAAAGTCAAATTCCTAACCATATAAGGGCTATAAACGTTTTGGAAAGTAACGATGTTGGCTACTTAAGAACATAATACTAAACTCTTAACATATAATCACAATGTAATCCTTAATAATATCATATTAAAAATACTAAAGGGTTTTTTAGACTTTGTCATTTTTATCATATCTAATATGTTTTGACGAAATCGATTTAACAAATCTGAAGCATGTTACACCTGACTTATAATAGGCTAGTAAGATTCTGATTTGCAGGTTTAAAAATATATTAATTCATAAGAAGTAAGAAATCAAGCAGAGAATTAAATTTGGTACCTAGGCATTAAGATGAATGATGAACCAAAAACACGGCATAAAATTTAATGCATCAGAGCTTTCAAATAAAATTTACAAAAAGTAAATGAAAAGAAAGTTGTATAAGATTTCAGTAGGGGTGGCAATTCGGGTGGTGTCCGGCCCGACCCGGCCTGACCCGGCCCGGTCGGGTTTTGTCCGGCCTGAACTTAGAAGGGGCCGGGTTCGGGTTCAGAAAATATAACCTGCAACCGGGCCGGGCCGGGTTTGGGTTTCAAATTTTTCCGGCCCGTTCCGGCCCGAAAATCATAAAATATATATATAAATAATATTTCTATATATAATATAAGTAACATTTTTTAAAAATAAATTAATATATTTAAAATAAATTAAAAAATATTTAAAAAATATTAAAATCAATGTCCGCGGGTCGGGTTTGGAAATATGAGCCCGGGAGCGGGTCGGGCCGGGTTCGTGCTCAAGTGCAAAAAAAGCGGGCTCAAGCGGACCGGTTCGAACCCGGCCCGCGGACGGCCCATTGCCATCCCTAGATTTCAATACCCTATAAAAGCAACTCTATTTCTTCACATGTTAAAGCAAAATCAGCTTTTCACTCAGCTACATCTAACTTAAAGGCCCAACTTTTTCAAACACTAAAGTGGATATCTAAAAAAAAGAAATTGGCACTTCTAATTTCATTTTAAAGTCTAATATTCTCAGGAGACTCCAATAAGAATATCACATATTGCTTTTGGACTAAAATCTATGTCCAATATTTTATGAGAATCGTTAAAAACGACCAAAATTATTTTGTGAAGTTGCGTAAAAAATAAATAATTATTTTTTAAAGGTTTTTTTAATGAATACAAATTTTGTATAAAATGTAAATAAATTGAATAAATAAAATTTAAGATTTTTGAAATTTATTTTAATGAATAACAATTTTATAAATATTTAAAAAATTGGAAATACAACTTCACAGAGTAATTTTGGCTATTTTTTTTAGCAATTCTCATACTTTATTTCAACCCAATGTTTAATACGTATATCTATCATCTAATTTATCAGGTTAATGTAAGGGGCGCTAAGCCCCTGGACCACTCATCCTTTGGTGTTATATTGTTCCACCTTACTTAAATACTGATCTCTTCCAAAAATGTTATGAAGTTATTTTTCTTTGGTTTTGTATAAATGATTATGAAAATTTCAGTCATATTTTTATTTCATCGTGTGTCAATATTAGTCATCCTTGGCAGGCATGATGTTATCGGTTCGAAATTGGCTAAAGAATCTGCGTCATATGGATATGTTTTGTCTGATCGTTGATAATTAAAATTTCAAGGCTCCGAATTTATAACTCACTATATGTCTTTGTTTGTCTACATCAGTAACATACTAGTTATTTAATAACAAAATTATTTATTTTTCTAAATTATTCTTTAATTTGTTATATTTTAATTAAATACTTCTTAATAATGGATGATATTTAGATATTAATTGGAATAAATTAAAATTAAAAGTATATGTTAAAAAGTAAATTAATCGGATTTTTATTAGTTCCATTTGTGTGAATTGCTAATCGGTTTTGGGTTTAAATATTGATTAGTTTTATCGGTTTGAACGACTATATTTCATAAAAAAACTATTTTTTTTCTTTTAGTAATCTACAGTTAAATTATATCTCTGATTGTGCCTTATGTGCCATGATATCTCGTACATCTCCTCATGTGGCCAAGCCACTCATGGATTACTTTCGGAAATTTCAATACTATCTGTAAGCCAAAGGACTGTACAAGCAAATCAGACCTTTAGACCTCCTCAATAAATGATTTCAATAATTGTTGTTATTGTAGTGAGCTCGTGAACCTTCGAGCCACTGGTTTTCAATTCTCATGGTCTGACAAATAGACTAATAATCCCCTATTTTCGAACATCAATCACGTCATTGTTTACAACCATTACGATGATCATTTCTCAACTATTTTGCTCACTATAATTATCCTCGATCATCGGACCATAGTGTAATTACTATATATTTAGTAATCCAAGACACTTTAAAAAAACCATTTCATTATTTCAATATGTGGCAATCTCATCCTGATTATCAGTTTATTGTCACATGTAAGTCATATCTATTATCTCAGTCAAGCTCAAGCTTCTCCAACGCACACTTCATGTATTAATAAGAGAGGGTTCAGTAATATTGGTGAGTGAACATCTGTTACTCAATATATTCTCCTTCAAGCTTAGCATAACCTAGAAAATGACTCTCTTAATCCCTCCCTTATCGAGGATGGAATTATTTCCTCCAAAAACTACATATTTTTTAGTCGTACAGAAGAGTCATTTTTCAAGGATAAGTCCCGCAAAACTTGGCTCAAATTAGGAGACCGTAACTCTAAATTCTTTCATAATAGTATAAAAAAATTCACTTTCATGTGGCATGACTGTGGCTATTGAGAGTATATGTTTGAGAAAACTAGGATAATGTAATTAGTCCATTTAAATTACTATATTAAGGTTTATATTATGAAGAGGTGAGATTGAGATAATCATGTAGTTAATGCATTAGTAAATCATATTGTGAATATGTCTCATAGTGTACACATTAAAAATGGTCATGTGGAAATTATCCAACGTGTGTTTTGACTATGTTTATGAGATAATCTATCTAGAAAAATTAGAGATAATTAGCTTGTTAAAATATTTGAAATTGTGTTTATGATAGGCAATGCCCAAAATTTGATAGCAATTGAATGTTGTAAATGATTGGGATTTTTGGTGCTTAGTTAAAGTAAATTTATAAACATCAAATTCAATCTAATATATATGTATATGAACTGTGTTTTTATTATAAGAGTATGTGTTGAAAAATTATTCATTATAAGAAGAAATTTATCATATTCATTGGAAACAATAAAAGAAAAAAAATCCAAGCACAAAATAGATTATTTAACGTGGATCGGATTGTGAATAAATCTTACATCAACGGGAAACAGACACTATGTTTTATTATTAATAATAGGTTATAAGAAGACTCTCAAACATTACACACTTAGCCATCAACTTTATTACAAAGTTATTTTCTAGACTTATAAACAGACATGAACCTGAGAATTCATATTCAAATGTTTATCTCATACATCAACTATAACCAAAGCTTCAAGTTTTCTCTTTCTAAAACCAAAGCTTTCTCTCACTAAATAATACGGACTCGTCACTCAGTTTGTCACTCACCTCACTCGTCTCATCACTCGTCTCGCCACATTCTAAAACTTTTTCTTGCATCTTCTATATATAGATTTCACAAAAAAATCATTTACTTCACCTCAGATCGGACAATTCAGATAAAACCTTAATAATTTATACGCTCTAAATTGATTCACTTGATTTATCAACGACTGTAATATATCCCTAATACAATAGACACTCCAAATTAAATCACTTGAATCAAGGGTCATAATAATTCCTTAATAAAATACGTAGAAGCCCATTTGAAGAAGCTTAGTTTCAACCAGGATCAAATTGCATTAGTATTGAAGCTTCAACCCATATAGCTTTGGCAACTTCTTTGGCTCAGTCTCAATACCGCTAGCATAGGTTTTCGGACCATGGAAACAACCATAATGTCTTTGGCCAAGCTTGCCTTGAGGTTATATCAAACGTATTGACATCCTAGTCTTGGCCACAGTTTTGTCTTGAAATGATAAAACTATTTATGCTTATTAATGTCTTCGGTTGATCCATCGTCGGCCCATGTATTCTTTCTACAATACCTTTATTGACGAGTTACTTCTAACCTACATCTAAAAATCCTCCACCTAGTTTTATAGTAATTAAAGAATTTGTTACACCCAATGCTATAATCTTTAGAGACCATCTCACATGCATCTCAGAATCGCTCAAGTCTCATTCAGTTTGTGAGTTTTGAAATCGGCAATTCATTGGTTTATGCATCCAAATGAATTTCTTCGCTCGTAATCTCATGCACATTCTCTTGCTTTCTCTCTATCACATCTCGTATCAAGTGAAGCTTAATGTATCCATGTTAGTTTTCTCATAGAACTTAAGAGTCTTTAAAAAAATAAAGAGCACCAATATTATCATAGGACATAATAACATTTTGATTCATACAATGATTTCACTCAACAATCCCTTCATCCAAATAACATTCTGCATGGCTTCTGTAACAGTCATATATTTGGCTTCTGTAAGTAACACCGTAATGATTTTTTGTATACACGACTTTCAGCTAATTACTCATCTAAACAAAGTAAACAAATAACCCAAAATAGACTTCATTGTGTCAAGACAGCCTATATAAACGGAGTCGACATACCCTCTTAATATTATATTACTAGTATCACTCTGATTGTAACCCAACCACAGCAGCTAAACCCTTCAAGTATCTCATAAGCCACTTGAGTGCATGCAAAAGCGGATTCTCTGGATTTGATATAAATCTATTTAAAAAACTTACTACGTAGGAAAGTCATGGTCTTGTGCAAATCATAGCATAAATAATGCTACTAATAACGTTTGCATAAGGTATCTTCAACATGTACTTCTTATCTATAGATTTGGTTGGTGCTTGAGGGTCACTTAGTTTGAATTAGACACTTATAAAAGTTCCAAGCTCTTTGGATTCAGATGTAAAGAAGTTCCTTAGGACCTTCTGTATATTATGGTTAGGATAAGACCCATTCGGTGTATTCTTCCTTATATCAATACCAAGTATCCGCATAACATCTCCCATATCCTTCATCTCAAACTCTTCTTTTAGTTGATTCTCCATCATTTCAATAATTTTTCTTTTTTACTAGTTATAAGGATATCATCCACATACAATAGCAATAGAATTTATCTCTTCATATGTGTTTTCCAATTTTAATAGAAACATTTGTCATGGCAGTTACGGACATACCATATAGATCTCATAAAAGCATCAAATGTTCTATTCCACTGTCTCGACGAATGTTTCAGCCATAAAGAGGTTTTTTCAATAAACACACGTCATTTTCCTTCCTCTATTTAAACCCTTTCGGCTGACACATATAAATTGTCTATTCTAATTCATCATGCAAGAAAAATATAGTAACATCCATTTTACCTAACTTTATATTAAATCTAGGAACAATTGATAGTATAACCTGATGAGCCCGAATTCTGCTTACTCACCGGACAGGGACAGATCGGACCAAGGCCTCCGGACCGGACAGACCACTTCGAACACTTAGCCCATTGGACTGTTCGAACTATGACAAAAGTACTAAAAAACCTAAACACTTCTTGACTAAGCTACTTGATCTCCTACTTAGAGCTCATGGGTCTTTAAACATGACCCGGGTCCATTAAACATGACCCGAAAACCCATAAGGCCCAAATGTAAGGGTATAAATACCCAACCACCTGCATTAAATATGGGTAATAAAAATTAACTCCAGCCAGGCAGCTTAATTCTCCCTCTACTCTCTACTCAAAATATTAAATACCCATAAACTTCCACAAAACTCTGAACAAATTACCCAATTACCCTCAGACATAAATTAACCACACCAGATTGGCGACCACAGTGGGAGCAGAAGGTGCCTGAATCAAGCATTCAAAACCAGCAAGAAAATTCAGTCCGAATGAATCCGGACGCCCCGGAAGTACCACCACATTTTCTCGAAGTGGTGGGTGAAAACGATGAGTACACTATCGAAGAACGCGATAGGTTAAAGGGTGAAATAGAAGCTCTGAGGGCAGAAAAGGCTAAGATGGGCATGAAAGAAAAGTCAAAAGCGTCAGTTGCTCATCACACCGATAACCCAGAGAGCATGAGCCTTCAAAGACTCATGTGAGTACCAACAAGACTCATGCCAGCTCCAAAAAGTCTCACCGGTCTAAGCCAGTGGAGAGTACTGACTCAGGCTCAGAGTCTTCTGCTAGCTCTTCGGATGATGAGGGAGTTGAAGAATCCTTATCCTCTAGCAGCGATGAGGGTCGAACTAAAAAGAAGCAAAAGCAGATCAAAAAATATTCAAGAAAAAGGGATAGACATGGAAAAATGAAGAAGAATATCGGCAAAGGATCATCTCACAGCCGGAGGCATGTGGACCGGATGCTGATGGATCCTTTCGCTTTCCACGATGAACCAGGTATCTTTGCAACTCCCAATGAGGATACTGTGTTCAGTCGTGGCAGAAATTGGAGACAATCTCCATTATCTTCTAAAATTCTGTCCGGAAACCTCCCTAAGAGGTTTGACAGCACCAGTATGGAAAAGTACGATGGCAGTACTGATCCGGACAACCATTTGGAACAATTTAAAAACTTCATGATGAACTTTGATGACGATGATAAGCTACTTTTCAGAGTATTCTCCCAATCATTTACGGGGAGTGCTCTAAAATGGTATAACAGCCTACCACAAGGCTGTATCAAGAATTTCGATACTTTTTGGGTGGCCTTTCGAAGGCAGTTCGTTGGGAGTAAAGAACTAAAGGGAAATGGGGACACAATAATCCATTATTCCTAGGAACCAAATGAATCCTTAAAAGAATATATAAGTCGTTTTGTGAACACCAAGAATGGGTTGGCTGATTGCTTCGAGAAATTGGCAATAGCATCCTTAAGACAGGGCTTGAACCCTGGCAATTTGGCTGATTCAGTGACCAGAAAGAAAGCCATGACTTGGGGACGGTTGCTGAATCAGGTTGGAAAACAGATTAACGTTGATGAAACAAATAAAACCAGGGTGCACAGGCAGGTGAGGTCTACCCCGGTGGCACCAAATCCCAATCAGAATCAGTCCGGGAACAAGGCAAAGGAGACCGGACAGGGGCATGGTAGGGCTAAAGCTCCGTCTCAGCCAGCTGCTCCTGCTCAGAGTCAGAAATCCAGAAACAATAGAGGGCCTTGGGTTCAACCGGAGTGGTTCGCAGAATTGAAAGAAAGTGTGGCCACCATTTATGATAAAACAAAGGAAGAAGTGCACTATAGAAGACCGGCCACACTGCAATCTCCTAGAGAACATCGCAATAACTCTTTCTGCCAATATCACAATGATATTGGCCATACCACTGATGATTGTATAGCTTTGAAGCAAGAAGTTCAGAACCTGATCGAAAGGGGAAAGCTGGGGGCTTATGTCAAAAGAAGAGGAGGTAACAGGCCTGACAATACTCATCGGGTTGGTCCAAGTAATGTTGCTCCAGAGGGAGCCATGGTTATAATCGAGAGGTTTGATGTGGAATCTGAATACTTGGATCCTGATCCAACTCGAAACAGAGTGGGTGCAATTGAGGAATGTTCTAGAACGGTCTCCGGGCTCATCAAGTTTTTTGAGTCACTGACAATTTTCGGAGGAGATACTATGACAGCTCCTACTGCTTCTTCGAGGAAGAGGCACGTTCATACTTTGGCCACCCATCTAGAAGGAGGCATGACTTCCTATCAATCACAAATTCCATTCCCCTTCATTGTTTTTTATGAAGATGATTTAAGAGATATAGCTGGCCCTCATGAAGATGGTGTTGTCATAGGAGCATCTATTGGGGGAAATAACATATGACGAATTCTGGTGGATATTGGAAGCTCAGCCAATATCCTTTTCTTAACCACATACAAGAGAATGAAAAATCCAGTTGTAATTCAGAGTTCGGACAGATCAATTGTGGGCTTTATTGGCAGCTCGGCAGATGTGATCGGAGAGTTCGAAGAAGAAGTTTTGTTGGGAAAGGGCCCTTTCAAGAAGATGGTCAGGATACTTTTTATTGTGGTGGATTGTCCCACTTGCTATAATGCTATTTTAGGGAGGTCTTGGCCCTCTAGGATGCATGGAGTGGCTTCAACAGTCCACCAATGTTTGAAATATGCTGTTCAGGGACAGGTGGGAGTTGTCCGGAGCAGTCAAAAGGTTGCAAGAGAATGTTATGCTACAGCCCTGGCTCCCCGGACGTTGGGGGCAGTTCGTATCAACGAGCAATAGCAGTTTGAGGGGCTTTCTGGGGGTGAGGGTGAAATTGATGACCCCAGAGAGACCCCTGGAGTGTTAATACCGGTCGAAGAGGTAGAGACACATTGTTTAGAAGAAGGAAAAAACGTCAAGATAGGGTCTAAAATGCCACCTGGTCTGAAAAGTGAGATGCTAAAGTTTTTGAAAAGTCATCAGCACGTTTTTGCTTGGTGCAATGCTGATGTTACTCGAGTTCCAGCAGATGTGATATCACATGACTTATCCGTCCAGAAAGACATAACACCAGTGGTTCAAAAGAGAAGGGCTTTTTCCAAGGAAAAGGCTGATGTTATTGTACAAGAGGTTGACAGGCTCACAAAGATGGGGCATATCAAGGAGTCTCAATATCCTTTGTGGACTGCCAATCCGGTCCTAGTAAAAAAGAAAAATGGCAAGTGGCGCATGTGCATTGACTTCACAGATTTCAATAGAGCTTGCCCAAAAGATTTGTATCTGGTTCCCCGGATTAACCAACCAGTAGACTCCACCTCTGGGAACAAGCTACTATCCTTTATGGATGCTTTCTCCGGATACAATCAAATTCAAGTAGATCCGAAAAATTAGCCCTGGTAATTGAAGAGTTAAAAGGTGGTCCAGGGGTGATTTTGCTAAGCGAAGATTGTTGATAGAGGATTTTGTGATAGAGAAATGTTTAAGTGTCAGTTTTAGAGAGAGAAAGTTCAAATTGATAAATGGTGTAGAGAGAGAAAGTCTCGTACTATTCATCTCGGGATTTGTGAAGCGTGTGTGGTCCTTTTATAGTACAATTACGGACCCCACACGTTTTAATATGGTCTAATTATATCTTTTGGTCCCTGCTTTTTGCTTTCTTCCTATTTTGGCTATACCTTTATAATCTATACATTTTAGCCCTTATATATTTATTTCTATACATTTTCCCCCCATCATACTTTTCCTTTGCTTTTTGCTCCTGTCAAGTTTCTTCTTTACAATTTGGCCCTTGTCTTTTATTCTTCCTTATCAGTAATAGCTGCAAGAAAATGAGGCCTTATTTCCAGGCTCATCCTATCATCGTCCGAACTTCTTTTCCCTTGAAGAATGTCCTCCAAAAGGCAAACATTTCAAGTCGGATGACTAGATGGTCGGTAGAATTAGGGGATTTCGACATTGATTTCGCTCCTCGAACAGCAGTCAAGGCCCAAGCTATGGCTGATTTTTTGGTTGAATTTCACTCCGACAGAGATTCAGAGCAGGCTACTGACATGAAAGATAAAAAGGTCTGGGTCGTCCGGACAGATGGCGGATCCAGCACTATGGGATGTGGTGCAGGGGTGTGTTTAACTTCTCCATATGGTGACAAAATGTACCAAGCTATATGTTTTGCTTTCAGGGCTTCCAATAATGAGTCTGAGTACGAAGCGGCTATAGCTGGTTTAAAGTTAGCCCATATTTGTGGGGCTAAGAGGGTCAAGCTACTGAGTGACTCACAGCTTCTTATCCACCATGCCCAAGGTCAATCTGAGGCTAAAAAGGAGCAGCTAGTGAAGTATTTACTTCTTCTTAAAAATGAAGCACACAAGTTTAAAAGCATTATTTATGAGCATATACCCCGGGCAGAAAACGAATTGGTAGATTCATTGGCAACCATAGCATACACGGAGTCGTATCCATGGATCCATGTGCTGGAGAGCCCCTCCATTCAACTTAGTATGGGTAAAGAAGAAGAAATTTTTGAAGTACAGGTGAAACAACCTCAAGATTGGAGAATTCCTCTCCTACAATACCTCTCCGGCGGCGTCGTGCCTCCGGATAAATCACTAGCAAGAAAATTGAAACCCAATGCTCGTGGTTTTATCATACTAAGAGACATTCTATATAAAAAGTCTTACAGTAAACCTCTTCTGCGCTGTTTGGGGGATGATGAGTCTCAGGTAGTCCTCTCCGAATTGCATGATGGTGAGGGATCAGCTCATTGTGGATTCAGGGCTTTAACGAGGAGAGTTTTACTAGCCGGCTACTATTGGCCGTCTATCATGAAAGATGCTAAGGAGCTGGTAAGAAGATGTGACCCATGCCAAAGATACAACAATGAAATTCGTGTCCCAGCCATTCCTTTAGAGTTAATTTCTGAGCCTATACCTTTTGCTCGATGAGGTTGGATTTAGTGGGACCTCTCCCTATGGCATCCGGAGGGCGCAGAACTATAATTTTTGCTATAGACTACTTTTCGAAGTGGATTGAAGCAGCCCCTCTAGCAGGAACAACGTCAAAAGCTGTCATAAAATTCATTATATCCAACATCTGTTGCAGATTTGGTGTCCCACAAAAGATAACAACAGACAATGGGCCACAGTTTGACAATAGGGAAATGGAGAGTTTCTGTGCCTCAAGGGGTATACAACATTGTTTCTCTTCACCTTTCCACCCACAAGAAAATGGCCAGGTTGAAGTGGCTAACAGAACTATTCTGTTCGGTTTAAAGAAGAATTTGGAAGGGGCTGCTGGGAAGTGGCCTAGTTATTTACAAGAGGTCTTGTGGGCCTACCGGACGACACCTTGGGCTGCAACTCAGGAGTCACCCGTTGCTTAGGTCTATGGGATGGATGCAGTAGCTCCCATAGAAGCAACTCTCCCATCATTTCGTGTTCACCACTTCTCCGAATGTGCTAACGAAGTGGCAATCAGAGGTCAGCTCGATCTAGTGGAAGAAAGACGAGTTAAAGCTCACCTTAGAGTTGCACACTATCAGGGTTTGATGAGAAGCAGATTTGCTTCTAGAGTTAAAAGAAGAGATTTCCAGCCGGGGGACAAAGTATTGAGGAAAGTCTTCTTACACACCAAAGAAAAGCTGCTCGGAAAATTGGCCCCAACTTGGGAAGGACCTTATGTGGTTGTTGAAAGGCTTAAACCTGGAACATATTGGCTGGAAGACAAGGATGGAAGAGTCCTGACCCACCCTTGGAATATCGAACATCTCCGGATGTACTTGGAGTAACATTTGTGTAAATATTTACTTGTTTAAACATCCATGTAAATATTTGGGGGCATACTCTTTCCTACCCTGGTGGCGCGGGGAGGTTTTAATGAGGTGTCCGGGTTTTAAATAAAATTTGATGCCTTCTTAAAAAAAAATCGAAGTGTTCTTACTTTGTCTTTTGTCACACCATCCAGACTGAAATAAAAGAGTGATGACCACTTAGACATTCGTCATCGGAGAATTTAAACACTCTCACTATGAAATAACTAAGGGCTATTTAAACACTAGCCATTAAAATTGGAACAGACTATGAAAGAAGGTGAGAATTGTGCAAAACAAGGATATTCATTAAAATAACTTAAGTGCCTTGGCCTTCCAAGGACTTTCAAATTGTCAAAACAGAGTAAAGGATCTATCTGGTCAGATATCGGACACACTTACAAAAAGAGTGCCTTGGCCTTCCAAGGACTTTAGTTCAGATAACATGAAAAGTAAAGAGTAATTCATAATTTAAGGCTGAGCCTTTGAGGATGGCTCAGCTTCATCTACCTTCTTCTTCCCATTAGGATCATCTTTCTCTTCGTTTGGACTCTCCCCGGTGTTCCCTTCGTCATCGGATGAGGATGCACTGGAGTAGCCAAGCATATCGCCTTCGACCATTGTGTGATATGGGAGGTCTTCAGGCTCTACGTGAAGCCATAAATCACCCAAGTTCCTCTTCGGGAACTTCTCATGGAAGAGCAGGACCATATCTGATTTCACCTTGGCATACATCTGCTCTTGAGTATCTATCACATGGTTGGCCTAAGCATCAATCTTGGCCTGGATTTTGGCCTCCTGTTCCCTTAGCAGATCAGCTTTCTCCCCTACAGCTTGGGACACTGCATTTTCAAGAGCAATTTTGTCACTGGTCAAATTGGTGATAATTTGGTCCTTGGCCTTGGTCTCCCCCTTTGAAGTGGCAAGATCTTTCTCCAATCCGGACAGCCTCTCCCGGAGCTCTGTGATAGTGTTCTCTAGAGTGGCGACTTTTGTGGAACTTGCCTCTTGGTTTTTCTTCAGCTCTTCATTCTCCCCCTTTAGTATGGCAGCATTTGAAGTGGTAGTGCGAAGGTCATCGGACAGCCACTCTTTGTCAGACTTGAGGTTTTTAATAATGTATGCCTGATTCCGAACTTGCTTTTCCAACGCGAGCACCGGCTGAACATTGCTTAACAGAGAATGAGCTATAACATCCCTTTCACTTGAAACAGCAAAAGTCTTATCATTAAAAGTGATTGTGTTCGAAGTGCTCGGAGGGAGATAAGGCCCATCAAAATCATCTCTGGGAAGATTGATGAAGTACTCACCAAGCCCACCTAGACCAGTGATGTCTACCCCGTCAATGCTAAGATCTCCCCCTTCGACCTCATCAGTTTGAAAGTCACCAGGTATCTCCTCTACCTGTGTTGGGTCTGTGGGATCAGCTTGGGGAAGAGGCTCCGGAGGACGGAGAGAGAGTTCGTCACCCTTAGAGGTCTTTTTCTTCTTGGCCTCCCTATCTTTGCTTTCAGCTCCCCGTTTGCGGTCTCTCTTTGAAGCCCTTGGAGGGCTTGGGGAGCGAACCTCTTGCCTGACACTCTCCTGCTCTACCGCTTCCAAGAGATCAGCATCAATCCGGCTTGGGGCTAACCCCTCCGGATTTGGTAAAGCAGCTTCCTCCACCTCAGCAGGGTCCGTACCACCTGCCACTTTCTTGCCTTTCTTCTTTTTGCCCTTCATTTTGCTCGAGGCCTTGGCCCGACCTGGCAAGTAAAGTGTCCCGTCCGGTTCATACGTCCTTTTAAGCACTACATCCGGAGGAGGCTGGGTGGTGAGCTCTTCCCAAGTCAAGTCTCTCCGACCTGTGGTGTTCCAAAGATGAGATCTTGTTAAGTTGCCCGCCGTAAAGGCATCGTGGAACCGATTTCCCCACCTTTCAGCAGCCCAAGCATTGATCTTGGAGCAAGTGGCTTGCCCGGACTTTACATAGTCATTGAAGTCCTTGGGCAGTACTGATAAGAAGAAGACAAAGTTAATTAGTTTAAACGAATTTGATAAAAGAAGAGATAAAAATATAAGGTAGGAGCCTTACCATGACTCCTCCATCTGCTGGTGAGGAGACTGGGGTTGACTCCGGCCTTGATTTTCTTCCCGTTCTCCCAAGCGCCACTTACGAAGAGGAATTGAGTCCACCGATTCCTCTCCGACTCCATCAAGTCGTCCACTGCCTTGAAGTCATCCCCCATGTTGAAGTGGTAAAGGGGATGTGGTGGTTTTTACAGAGGCTGGCCACAGCAGCAAATTCCTCCATTGGCAGAGGGATCCCGAAGAGCCTAGAGGCCATAATGCAGGCCATAAGGGTGTACCAGGCATTGGGACTCAGCTGGCTTGGGCAGAGCTTTATCAGATGAAAGTATCTAACGATTTCTGGGTCTAAGGGGAATCTGAGCCCCTAATTAAACAGCTCCGTGAAGATGACTATTTCGCTCAATTTGCAATCCATGGGGGTTTCTGGGTTTATAGGGATCCTTATCTTCACGTTCTCCGGAATTCCCCACTTCGTACGCATCCGGCCCAGTTCAGCTGTATGGATGAATGCGTAATTGATTTTTTGCAGAGCGATGAGGTACTTGACATTGACCTTGTGAAAACAAGGCCCCACCCTTCCTTCAAGACTCTCCGGCAGATCTGAATGCATCAAACACAACTTCTCTTTGTCTTTGTCTTTTTTGGCAACAACAGCACTACTGGTCTGTCCGGAAGGCTCAGACTCAAATGGAGCCTCTTCGATAGAGTCCTCCATTACTTCCTCCATGATCGATGAGGGGTTTTCGGTACCAGTGGCAAGGGGAGGGTTTAGATTTGGCTCAGCCTGGTCTCCGGACTGCTGAGCTTCAGTGTTTCCTTGGTTTATGGCCTCCGGTTGGGGCTCTGATGCAGATGTTTCTCTTCGAAGACTTGGACTACTACCCTCCAGACCGGACAGTCTGTCCTTGGGAGCTCTAATGGGCACTTCTGACCCAATGCTGCTGTCCTTGGCACCCGATTTTGAAGAAGTGCTCTTAGAAGCCTAACCCTTGACCAGCCGGCCTTTTCTCCATTCAACTAATTTTTGAAGGGAGGTTTCAGTGTCTGACCCCATAGCTAAGAAGGGAGAGGGTTTTTTTAAGCTAGTAACAGTTACTCCTGGCTCAACAACAGGTTCCGATTCTTGAACCGAAGAACCTGCGATGATGGGTGAGAGGTTGGTTTAAAATAACCTTTTCGGTTTAATGCCTTTAGAGGAAGAAGAACCTTGGTCTGATTCTGTGGCTGAAGTCACTGGCTTGTCGATGGGCGAAACAGGTAATCCTGCTGCAATGCCCCTTTCCCTTTCGACCTTTTGCGCCTTTTCTAGTTTAGAGAGGTTGAGCCACCCACCTTTGATCAAAGCGTTCCTCGCTGTAAACATAAACAATCTGGGTAAAGGTTTGTTTTGGAGAGAAAAAGCTTTAAGAAGTTGCAGAGTAAAAATGAGAGTGATGGTGAAACAGTAGAAAGTGTTTTAATTTATAGTAAATCTGAGAAAGGAGTTTGATTCCTAGGAGAATTCGAAAAGATTGGTAATAATTAAAGATGGCGCTGACGTCACCATCTTTAATAAAGAGGTTGCTTTTCGAAGAAGGTGGGTTCGAAATTCAAGGTGAAAAAACTGCTGAAGCAACCAACCAGAAAGCGACACGTGTCCCATAAACTCTGGCAAAAAACTGTTTGGATTCACAAAGCTTTATCAGTCCGGATAAAGCCATAGCCCGAGTTGATAGACCTGTCCAGGAAAAACTACCCCTGACATCGGACTGTTTTTCAGGTTTTTGACAAATGTATTTGAACAAACACCTAAAAAGGGGCTCCTGATGAGACCGAATTCTGCTTACTCACCGGACAGGGACAGATCGGACCAAGGCCTCCGGTCCGGACAGACCACTTCGAACACTTAGCCCATTGGACTGTTCGAACTATGACAAAAGTACTAAAAAACCTAAACACTTCTTGACTAAGCTACTTGCTCTCCTACTTAGAGCTCATGGGTCTTTAAACATGACCCGGGTCCATTAAACATGACCCGAAAACCCATAAGGCCCAAATGTAAGGGTATAAATACCCAACCACCTGCATTAAATGTGGGTAATGAAAATTAACTCCAACCAGACAGCTTAATTCTCCCTTTACTCTCTACTCAAAATATTAAATACCCATAAACTTCCACAAAACTCTGAATAAATTACCCAATTACCCTCAGACATAAATTAACCACACCATAACCCTTATTTATGTTTGTGTTATAACCGACAAAAGTATCTAATTTATCAACATTCTCTTTTTACGTAAAGCTTTTATCCACCAGCCTAGCCTTGTATCTGGGTAACTAAACACTGAGAATACTTGGATTTCTATTGAGTATCCATTTAAACCTATAAATCTGATCCTTCATCTGCTTTACAAGAATCCACGTGCCCCTCTTTGTTAGAGATCCCAGTTCTTCCCCAATTGTGGTATGCCACTTCTCTTTATCATTACTTTTTATAACATTATGAAAGCTTTCAGGTTCAAGAACATATCCATAAATTTCATTAGATAAAGCATAACCCATTACATCGTCAAAACCCTGCCTATGAGACATGTTGCTTGCTCTTTGTATTTTATCCCTCGCCAATTGACAAGTGTCAATGCCCATGTTACTATCCATTATGGTCATTCAGAGGCCCTAAAACACCAGACTTTTGGCTATCTTTGGACTCATACAATGGTTAAAATTATTTTATGTGAGCCAAAACTTGACCAGGTCCTACATCATCTTCAGCAGAACTATCAGCAACTTTACTCTCTCTATATAAGACTCATCATCAACTTCACATATCTTATCGGTAGTATATATTTAGATCTCCACTGTTTTCTTTGAATATCCTCCTTATTGAAAACCACATCCTTTTTATCACAACCTTCTTATTGTTCAAGGCATCACAACCTATACCACATCCTTTTTCTTACTTCACATGTGCGTAGACAGCACATATGAACAGTTTGAAGTATTCAAGCTTAGATTTCTTTTCAGTTCATACTTCTTAAGAATAAAAAAAATCCAGTTTCGTAGATGGAATCCTATTGATGATATACACATTTGTAATCATTGCTTTTAACCCAAACCTTCAAACCATTCTGGTTGTATGAAGGATACACCTAAGCTTTTCGAACAAGGTTCAATTCATTCTTTCGGCAAACCCATTTTGTTGGAGAGTTTCACTCATTTTTTGGTATTTAAAAATGACAAGCTTTGAATAATACTTAGTGAACTTTTTGCTCACCGATTCCAAGTTATTATCAGTTTAAATCTTCTTCAGCATATTCTAGAGTTTGATTCTCTACCAAAGTCCTCCAGTTCCTAAAAGCATCAAATGCTTCATCATTGGTTAGAACCCATAATTTTTTTGGATTAGTCATCTATTAGGGACATGAAGTAACTTACACCATCAACAGTAGGTTCACGTGTTGGACCTCAAATATCTAAATAGACATACTCAAGTACTTTATTGGTTGTATGGCTACTAGGTAAAAACTTTACCCTTTTACTTTCCCCAAGCATAAAAACTTCACAAAAGCCTAACTTACTAATTGTGCTACCATCCAACAACTTTTGTTTTAAGTTTGATTAGGAATTTTTGAATCAAATTCCCTAGTTAAAGATGCCATAATCTGGTCGTTACACTAGAAAAACCCACTACTCACTACAAAGCTCTCAATATCTAACAAACAACTAGTCCTATAGGCCTTCATAACAATAAGTGAGCCTTGCAATACCCTAAGTCTATCGTCTTCACTCTTATAAGTAAACCATTATTTCTCTAACATCCCAATAAAGAGAAGGTTTTGTTTAGACTTAGATATGTACATCACGTTGTTAATTACTCTCTCAAATCTTATAGATAACTTCAAGCGAACAATTCGTATGTATAATTCCACCCCCGTATTGTCTTCTCAACATTGGTAACATTTTTTATTGTATTAATAAATCCCCCCCCCCTATAGTATGAATAAGACATGTAATTAAGGCCCCCAAGGGGGTAGCCAAGTTGGTTGAGTAAGGCATGCTTGTGACCAAATGTCATGAGTTCGAGTCCCTCTACATACGCTTTCTCGGCTGAGCCTGTCACCTTGTGTGGTTTACCTTCTGGCGTTGGTTTGCAGGCTATTGCGTCAGACTGACGGTTTGCCCTGTGCGCACTCATTGCACTCTAACTAGTGACCAAAAGGTCATGCGTTCAATCCTTTCTAAAAATGCTTTTTTGGTTTGAGTCTATCATCTTGTGTGGTTTACCTTCTAGCGTTGGTTTGCAGACTATTGCGTCAGACTGATGGTTTATCTTGTGCGCACTTGTTGAGTAGCGACTGCGGGTTCCCTCTTAAAAAAGACATGTAATTAAATATTCCAACTATCTATTTTTAAATAGAATTCCTCATTTAGACGAAATAAAGTTACACTTTGTTTTTTAACTTAACTTTTTCAACGATACTTCTCTTTTTCTAAAATAGCGTAATGATATAATCTTCATCTCTTTTAATTTTTTTGTTTCAAATAAATTGACTCATAAATTAGTTATATAAATCTTCAAGACTATTCATCGATTATGATAGAACATGGCTAAACTAAACCAAAGCATTTTCTCCAAATATCATGGATTACGGAGCTGCTCTAAATTATGTTTAAGATCTTCAGTTTCATCACTGCAACTAACTAACAATCCTTAATCATCACAAAATATTTTTCAGCTACCATTAGAAACTTTCAACCAACTTCCAAAAATCTATTGTCTAACCACCGTCGTCCCTCAAAACCTTACATATTTTTACAGAAATTTACTTACTTTCACCGTACATCTATTAATAAATATTAAAAATATTTACTATCATAAGATAAAATCTAATTCACACCTACATGTATAAATAAGTGTGATCAATAAACTAACTAACAAAATAGTATTGAATTTTAAAAAAAACTCGATTGAATCGATTCACTAACGCGTATTAGGTTTGATTTCTAAATATAACAAAAAAGCGATTATTTTTAAAATGTTGTTACCTGACCTACTACTGAATCCAAGCTAATTCAAATTTAATTGTAGACCTTAGACACAAGTTTACCAATTTTTTTAAATTCTCTGAACAATATAATGCACCGAAGCATAGAAATACTATAAAAGTTAAGTCTTTATAAAAATTCTATACAACTTGAGTATGCTTTTCTGGAATAAACGAGTAAGACAGAAAGGAGGAATATGAGTAGTCCTATGAAGCGATTTAGTTTCGTGTAAGCTATAATACTATAGTGCCATTAATGCCTACTACTCTTAAAACTTCGATACATAGTGCATTCAATGAACTTAATTTAATAATATTAGCATTTTCCTTAATTTAATAAAAAATGACAAAAGTTAAATAGTTCTTTTTTAAGCTATGAGATGTATATAGCCATTACTTTGGAACTTTTTACTCGTACATAGGATATATCATTATAGGGTAGTAATTAAATTAAGTAAACAACTAGATCGAAGAAGTTTTGAAGTCACCAAACTTTCTAAATTTATTATGTGTCTTCTAATAAAACACCGTGTAGTAATCGAACCACAAGCTTTAATGATTCTTTACTCAACTTTAACTTGTATAAATAGAGGCCATAGTTACATACTATTCTTCATATGTTCTCTCTCGCTAAACCTAGCCTGGAAAAGAAGTAAACCTTTCCATTGAGTTTTACTTCTTGTTTTGTAACATGGAGATTGAAGCAAGTTGTCAAGAAATGACAGGACCTTTGAGTTGGGTTAGGTCCTTGCCTAGTAAGTTCAAAGCCGATGTTATTTCGCGTGCCAAAAGTGTGAAAAAGCTCGCAAAAGCTGATCGTAGACGAGTAATCCACTCGTTAAAAGTTGGCCTTGCCCTCACATTAGTGTCGATGTTTTACTATGTTAGGCCTCTTTATGCTGGTTTTGGTGAAGCTGGGATGTGGGCAGTTTTGACCGTTGTAGTAGTTTTCGAATTCACTGTTGGTAAGTAAAGAGTTTAAACTCTCTTTTTTATTTATTTATGAGATTATAGTTTTCTTATACAAATTCAGACAAGGGGTCTAAATAAATTTTGTAAATTTGATTAATTTCAGGTGGTACGCTTAGCAAAGGTTTGAACAGAGGATTTGCAACATTGATAGCTGGTGCTCTTGGTGTTGCAGCTCAACATTTTGCTAGACTATTTAGTGATAAAGGAGAACCTATTGTTCTTGGCTTCCTTGTCTTTGTAATAGGTAATTTTAATAACTGTATATTATGCTAACATTATATATGAAACTATCTAGTATGAATACCATAACGAAAACATCAATAACATTTCAGGCTCGGCAGCTACATTCACTCGATTTTTTCCAAAAGTCAAGCAGCGATACGACTACGGTGTCCTGATATTTATATTGACATTTTGTCTAGTAGCCGTTTCGGGTTACAGAGTTGAGGAAGTTGTCATTCTCGCATATAAAAGATTATTAACAATTTTGATAGGTGCGGCGATCTGCATGGTTATTTGCCTGTGCATATGTCCAGTTTGGGCTGGTGAAGATCTTCATAACCTAATTACTTCAAATGTTGATCAAATTGGTAACTACTTAGAAGGTACTAATACTTGATTCTTAATATATATATTTTTTCAAAATTGTTACCCGTTTTGAATTATTCTTTAAAATAAACTTTTATTTATTTTATTGTAGGATTTGGAAGTGAATACTTTCAGCTCTCGGATTCGGAAAGGGAAAATAAATCATTTCTGGTAGGATACAAAAGCATTCTTACTTCAAAGACAGCTGAAGATAGTTTGGTAAGTAAAACACAACTCCTATATAGTTGCCACACATTTTCCAGCAATAACAGACCAGCTATGCTACATCGACCAGCGTTTCTATAACTAATTATAATAATTAATGTATGCAGGCGAATTTGGCTAGATGGGAGCCGGGCCACGGTGAGTTTGGATTCCGACATCCATGGAAGCAGTACATCAAAATCGCATCCCTTGTTCGCCAATGTGCTTATAAGATTGAAGCGCTTAACGGCTACATCAACTCAAACATCAAAGTACTTATCACTTCTTAGTTTATAAATATATAAATTATCAAAATGTTATATTTTTCATATCGAATCATTTTATCATTTGTGTCCCTGCCTAATTATATAGTCCATTACAAATTTTCAGGCATCACACGAATTCTCACATAAAGTTCAAGAACCATGCACAACAGCAAGCACAGAATGTGGAAAGGCTCTAAAATCATTAGCCTCGGCAATGAGAACAATGAAAAAGCCTGCTTCAGCAGATTCTCATCTTAAAAACTTAAACATTGCGACTGCGGTCAAAAATCTTAAAATCGCCCTTAAAAATATTACAAGTGTTTCGACTCGAGAAGAAAAACTATTATCAATAGTTCCGAGTGCTACAATTGCTTCGATCTTGATGGAAATTGTTAGTTCGGTCGAAGAAGTATCGACATCTATTCATGAACTATCAAATTTAGCCAGATTTAAGGATGTTGAAGCTATCGTATCGCCGGAAAGGAAAGGACAGGGGATTCACCTCGGAAGCGCAAATCCAGTTTTGGAAGTTGTTATCAATGTGAATGATAATTTAAAGATAGAGCTGCCGGAGAAAAAGAAAATAGAAGCAGATAGATGTGGTCAAGTAACTGTGGTTATGTGAATATATGTGTTAGAGTAGTTCAGAAAAATTAATTGTCTTTTTATTTGTATTGAAGGGAAAGAAGCTATTATGAAAATCTTCCCTACTAATTTACTTTGTCTTGTATTCAGTTTCTTGCTGATCTTTCTATTATCGTGCATGTGTTCTTCGCTTTATAACCCAACCTTACTCTTTTACTGCCATGTTCCACTCGCCAGACTCGATCCACCCAGACAAGGCCTCCGGTTTTGTATCAAGATCAGCCGGCCATTCAGGATAATCATCGCCATCTTTGAAAAAATTACACAATCCATCATGTTCTCTCTCGAGAATTTCTCCAATTTCGAAATCAAAACATTTTCGTAAGGACAACTCCAGTCCCAAGTTCGAACATGCTCTATAGTTTTAAGAACCCCCATTCCTTTGACAATTCGCCCGAAAAAAACATGTTCTAAATCGAGATAACCATCTTGATCACAATTTATGAAGAATTCAGAAGTATCCGAGTCCGGGCAAGTATTAGTCATTGATAAAACTCCTTTTTTTTCTTGTTTTAGCTTAAAGTTTTCCTCTTCGAATACTTAGGCCGTAAATTGTTTCGCCTCTTGTTCTATCTTTAGTTGATGTATCATCGCCACCTTGCATCGTTAAACCCGAAAAAATGTTATGAATACTGGATCCCTTGAGGGCAATGTCTATCTCAGCAGTACACATAGCCCTGAAATTTTGTGCGGTTTCAGGGCAATATCAATATCATTGTACAGTTCCACCACTAGCCTGCTTTAGATTTCTCCTCCTATGAGACCTTTGGTTCACCATCTTCACCTTTTTAGAGAAAGAATTTTAAATTCTTTTTTTTCTTTTGTTCGGGTCTGGAGTTTACAGTGTTTTTGTTCAGACTCCGGTGGCACTCATTTCTATGGACCCGGGTGTCTTTGTTAACTCTCTTCTCCAGTTAAAAATAAAATCAAAAATACAATATTTTGGAGTAAAAACATGGCACGTCCTATGTTTGTGGGTCCTCTCGAATCAGCCATTTTCTTTTATTTTTGTATAACAGATTCTCTGAGTTTAAAAAAGTCGTAACACATTTTTCTCTCTAATAAATAGGATTTTATGTTTGTAATAAACAAGTCTCACGTTTTTAATTTATAATAAATAAATTTCTCATATTTTTTTAAAAAAAATCTGTTTGTTATATTTATAAAACGTAAAAAAATTGTTTATAACAAAAAAACTGATATAGACAAATATAAATTGACAAATATAACAGGCCTGTTATGTTTTTTAGCCCAATATATTTTAGAGAATTATGAAAGTGACATAAGCTATAATCATAACTATTGCACCACAAAATTAAACTCTAAAAGTTCTAGGGTAAATTTTAAGTTTGTTTTTTTTATAATATACTAAAATTATTACAACCCTAACTTTTATTGGGTTGGAAAATTTAAAATTTAGTTATTCTTTCAAATTATACTAAAAATTTAGAATCATCTAATTTTTTAGTAGAGAATTTATGCAACTAGGGACATGAATATTATTGTTTAATAAAAATGTGTTTTTACTCATGAAGAATATATAAATTAGACGTATTATATAAATTAAATAGATGGATACATATATTGGTAGCCGCAGTGTAAAAATTTTGAAAAAGAAGAAAATCAATTAAACCAACATAAAATTATATTTGATTATTTTGGATCGACCATTAATTTTTTTAAACCAAAAATTAAAATACTTTTAAGCAACAAATGCTTAGACCTATAGATAAATCCATAGCTATTAACAAACTCTAAATTTTTTAAATAAAGCCAAATTAAACCAGAATTATTCTAGAGATGGAGAGACTTCTAGAGAGAAACCTAAATGGTAATAGACACCAAACAAGTGATACTAGTAATGATGCAAACTTAACATTTGACGTTGAATGGTCGTAGAAATTGTTACCTGCGAATCAGATCCTCCCAATTCACGATTAAAGGCTACAGAGATTTTTGTTATCTGTAGATCATATCCTCCCGGTTGACGATGAACTATTGCGTTGGCTGCATCCTTATCTGAAAATAAGATCCCCACTGACGATGATTATGAATTGCATGAGGTGGTTGACAATTATGAATGGCAAATGACAATAATTTCTAGACTTCCGATCTCGGTTGCAGTTACTTCAAAATCATAAACCAATAGAAAAGAGAAAACATCATGTTGATAGAGTCGGGATGAACACCAGTGAGTAGATCAATTGTTTTTATTCATATTTAAAAATCATTTTTTGATTATTTGATATGTTTTTGATTGATTATGATTATGATTGGTTTAGTCGGCTTTTAGAGGGAGTGGCTAAATGTGGATAAAGACAATGGACACTCATCGCGAAGAATCATGTGACAACCAAGACATCGTCTTAGATCAGTAATCATGCCCAAAATACCGTAAACGAAAGCGGAATATAGAGAAACATCAAAGGATCCTTCATGATCCTCATGTGAGAAATGTGTAAATTATACCAAAACCAATTGAATTAGTGGTTTATCAGATCTCCGGATGTGTGATTTTAGCTATTGATGTGTCCACGCCGTCATCATCACCTGTTGCACCTAATGATGTACTCCTGAATAGACAACATGTTTCGTGAAAAATAAGTCATGGATCCTCCTTGGTATACTTGGAATTTTTCCCTAAACACAGATTAATAAATCAATTCCTTCCTAATCTAGAAAATAGTAGATCTAATACCACAACATTTCTTATTTTTTGTAAGAATGTAGTTTAAAGGGAGTAAAGAAGTCCATTGTATTTAGTTTATCATCAATCAATGATCAAGTTAATTTTATTTGTGTTCATTTTCATCCAAATATCTAAATGGTTTTATGATTTTAGGTTTTATCTCATATTTCATTTATTTGTCCAAACCCTTGTCTTGGTTTACTAAGGTCTATTGCCTTAATTTACATGTCTAACTTATATCGACTATTTTGGTGATGTACTGCTTAAGCGTTTTTTCTGTCTGGCGTAGACCCTTTATGATCACCCTCGTCGTTGTCGGTAGCACCCATTATTTTGGTTATTTCAATGCATGACAAGCCTCATTTTATTCTTCATTTTATAACCAAAACCTTACTCTCTTAATGTCATGTTCCACTCGCCAGACTCGATCAGCCAAGACAAGGTCTTTGGTTTTGTATCAAGATCAGCCGGTCATTCAAGATAATCATCACCATATTTGAAATAATTATACAATCCATCATCTTCTCCCTCAAGAATTTCTCCACAGTCGAAAATCATAACATTTTCATAAGGACAAATTCAGTCTCAAGTTCAAAAATTATCTATAGTCTTAAGAACCATCATTCCTTTGACAATTCGCATGTTGTCCATCGAGATAATGATCTTAATCACAACTTATGAAGAATTCAAAAGTATCCGAGTCTAGGATAGTATTAGTCATTGATAAAACTCATTTTATTTCTTGTTTTAACTCGAAGTTTTCCTCTTCGAATACTAGACCGTAAATTATTTCGCCTCTTGTTCCATATTTAGTTGATGTATCATTGTCATCTTGAATCGTTAAACTCGAGAAAGCGCTATGAATATTGGATTCATTAAATGAAGAGGGACAATGTCTATTTCAGCAGTACACAAAGCCCTAGAATTTTGTACGGTTTTAGGGACAATGTTATTGTACAATTCCACCACTAAACTGCCTTCAACTTCTCCTCATATGCTTATGTCCAAATAACACATTTGATTCACCATCTTTAGCTTTCTAAAAAAAAAATTGAAAAAAAAATGTGTTTACTTTTGTTCGGGTTTGGAGAGTTTATAGTGTTTTTGTTGAGTTTATGTTGGCACTCATTTCTCCGGACCATAGTGTCTTTGTTAATTTTCTTCTCGAATTATAAATAAAAGCAAAACTACAATAGTTTTTTACAAATGACATCTTTATTTATATTTAAAAATTATATTCTATATTAATAGAAAGCGTTAGGAAAGTGATAATAAATATAATCATAAAATTTATCTCACAAAGTTAAAATCCAAAATTTTAAATTAAATTTTAAATTGATTTTTTTATATTATATTAAAAAAATTACAACCCAATCTTTTGTAAGTATGGAAATAGGTTAGAAAGTTTAAAATTTAATTCATTTGTTGATATTATACCGAAAATTTAGAATCTGTTCTTCTATTATCGTGGACAATTTATGAAACTAGGGATATGGATGTTTGTTGTTTTAAGTTAAATAAAAAAATTTATTTACTACCAAAAATATATAAACTAGAAATACTACATAAATTAAAAGGATAAATAAATATATCGGTAGAAGCGGCGACGTAAAAATTTTGAAAGAGAAGTAAGATGGTTAAACCAACATAACATAACATGTGTATATCTTAGATCGACCATTAAGTTGTTTTTTTAAAACCAAAAATTAAAATATATTTAAGCAACAAACTATAAGTCTATTAGATAAAACCAAAGCCATTGACAGACCCTAAAATCATTAAATAAAGCCAAATCAAACCAGAAATATTCTAGAGATAGAGAAACTTCTATAAGGAAACGAGAATTCAAAATGGTAATGGATGACTAAGCAAGTAATTCGAGTAATGATGCAAACTTAACATTTGACGTTGAATGACTGCAGAGATTTCTATCTGAGGATTGTATCCTTCTAATTCATGATGAAGGGCTGCAGATAATGTTGTTATCTGCAGATCTCATCCTCTCGATTGATGATGGACTGCTAGTGTTGGCTGCAACTTATCTGAAAATAGCATCCCCATCTGACGATGATTATGAATGGTATGAGGTGGTTGAGGATTATGAACAAAAAATGGCAATAATCTATGGACATCTGATCTCGGTTGCATTTTCTAAATATAAAAAAACGAAAAAAAAATGAGAGAACATCATGTCGGTGGAGTCGGGATGAACACTAGTGAGTAAATCAATTGTTTTTTATTCATTTTCTAAAAATCTTTTTTTAATCATTTGATATGTTCTTAATTAATTATGATTATCACTGAATTATGCGGTTTTTAAAGTGAGTGGCTAAATATAGATAGAGACCATGAACATTCATCGCGAAGAATCATGTGACAAACAAGACATCGACTCATATCGGTAGTCATGCCCAGAAATACTGTAAACAGCAACGGAATGCAGAGAAACAACGAATGAGCATTCATGATCCTGATGTGAGTAATTTTTTATTATACCGGAACCAATTGAATCAGTATTCGACCATATCTCTAGATGTGTGATACCTAGTGATGTGTCCGTGCCACCATCGTCGCCCATTGCATCAATTATGTACTCATCAATAGATATCATGTCTTGTGAAGAAGAAACCATGAATCCTATTGTATACTTTGAATTTGGACCTAGACACATATTAATATATCAATTCCTTCCTTATTTAGATAAATGGTAGAACCAATGTCACTATATTTCCTCATTCTTTTACCAATGTAGTATGAAATGAGTATATAAGTCCATTATATTTAGTTTATCATCAATCACCAATCATCAATCAATGATTGAGTTAATTTTAATTTTTTTATTTCCATATATATGGGTCTTATTGTATACTTTGAATTTGGACCCACACACAGATTAATATATTAATTCCTTTTTTATTTAGGTAATTTAGAACTAATGCCACTATATTTCTTTTTTTTTACCAATGTAGTTTGAAATGAGTACATAGGTCCATTATATTTAGTTTAGCATCAATCATCAATCATCAACCAATGATTGAGTTAATTTTAATTATGTTCATTTCCATATAAATCTAAATGGTTTTATGCTTTTAGGTTTTATTTCTTATTTGCTCTATTCGTCTCAACCCTTGTCTTGGTTGACGAAGGCCTATTACCCTACTTTACTTGTCTGACTTATATCAACTGGTTTGGTAAACTTGTCAATTTTCGACTATTTTGGTGACGTACTGCTTATGAGCTCTTTTTATCTAGCGTGGACCTCTTCCGATCGCCCTCATAGTTATCATTAGCACCCGTTATCTTGGATATTTCAATATCTACAAGCCCTATTTTCTTCTCCACTGTATAACCCAACCTTACTCTCTTACAACCATATTTTATTCGTTAAACTCGATAGACCAAGACAAAGCCTCCAATTTTGTATCAAGATCAACCGGCCTTTCAGGATAATACTATGAATCGTTACATCCGAAAAACTTCTATGAATATTGGATCCCTTGAAATTAAAAGGGACAATGTTTCTTTCAGCAATACACAGAGCCTTGAAATTTTGTGCGATTTCAAGGACAATATCAGTGTACAGTTCCAACACTGATCTGTCTTTATCTTCTTCTTCAATGATTATGTTCAAATAACACATTTGGTTCACCGTCTTCAGCTTTCTAGAGATGAAATTTTGAAAACAAAAATTCTTTTTTTCTTTTATTTGGGTTTTAAGGGTTTGTAGTGTTATTGTTGAGTTTCTGGTGGCACTCATTTCTTTGGACCAGAATTTTTTTGTTAATTTTCTTCTCGAATAAAAAATAAAATCAAAACTTCGTTATGTTCAAGAACACTGCCTCTAAGTGGTACAACCGTCTGCCTTAGGGGTGCATTAAAAATTTTGATATGTTCTGGATTATGTTCCGACAGCACTTCGTCAGAACCAAAAAGTTTCGTGCCAACGGAGATACCATCATTTATTATCAACAAAAAATTGGAGAAAGTTTGAAAGAATACACGAAGCGATTCATCTAGGTCAAAACGGACATGGAGTTTTGCGAAGACACGGTAGCATTGGCTGCCTTCTGAATGGGTCTTCTCTCGGGGGTAATGAAAGATAATGATGCGGAAACACAAGCTATGACGTTTGAAGCTTTGCTGGATCAGATAGAGAAAAGAATCTTAGTCGAGGAGACCAGGGCCTCGGAAATAGAATCCATGTCTCAATTCTATCAGGATTCGTGCTTAGCCAGAGCAAGTACAAAGACGGTGAATGTCCGACCACAAGCTACGCAACCGGTCGCAACTGTTCGAACACGGGCCCAAACAGTTCAAGAAACAAACCAAACCCCTCAGCGCGCGGCGCAGAACCAACAGTATCAACAGACAGGTCAGACCTGCATCAAATAGGTGGGTCCGACCAGCTCATTACGTCGAGTTGACCGAGTGTGTCTAAACTATTTTCGAAAAGGCACGTGCAAATGTGCATTTCCGGAAGCCTTTTCCATGACAGACTCTGAGGGAGCACATGAAGAACAAATACTGTCAGTTCCATGATGACATCGGGCATCACACTAAGGACTGTGTGGCTTTAAAGAAAAATGTCCAGTACCTGATAGAGAACGGAAAGCTAGTTGACTTTGTCAAGAAGAATACCGCAGTGGCACCAAAACAAGAAGTCGCTCCAAGGCAAGAAGATACCATGATGATATCCGATGTGATTGAGGAGGAGTTTGTGGATGCGTTTGATGTAGCCACGGAATATCTTGATCCAAAGCCGAGTAGGAACAGTGTAAACATGGTGGAGGAATCAATCCCAAGAGGAAAGGTCAGTGAGTTATGTGCGTTCTTCGATTTACTAACCATTTTTGTGGGGATACGGTAGCAGAAATATCAAATTATTCAAAGAAAAGGCACATCGTAAGTTTGGCAACGCAGTTGAAGGCAGGATTCTCATCGCATCTTTACAGAAATCTGTCACCGATCCTTCTTTGAAGATGAAGCCATGAGGGAGGTAGCTAGTCCACATGACGATGCAGTGGTAATCGGAGCAGAGATCGCTAGAAACGAGATAAGAAAAATCTTGATTGACACAGGAAGTTCCGTCAACATCATGTTTTTGACAACCTGCAACCAGATAGCTAATCCCCCAACAATCCTACGATTCGACAGGACGATAGTGGGATTTACGGGTGCGACCGAAGATGTCGTCGGAGAATTCGAGGGAATGGTAGAGCTGGGAAGGGGGCGTTCAAGAAAATAGTAACGGTATTGTTTGTCGTGGTAGATGCACTCACATCGTACAACGCCATCTTCGAAAGATCATGGTTGTCTAAAATGCATGTTGTATCGTCCATAGTTCACCAATGTTTGAAGTACATAGTGGGAAGCAATGTTGGAATAGTAAGGTCAAGTCAGAAAATGGCTAGGGAATGCTACAAAGCGACGTTAGCCCCCAAGCAGGTGAAGGGGGTCGGATCTAAAAACGAATAGCAGTCAGAGGGGCCTCCTTCGAATTCCGACCATGTTAACGATCTGAGGGAGTCCCCTGGGTTCATGGTCCCTGATGAAGGCTTCGAGGATCATGCTATTAGCCCTGGAAAAAGTCTCAAAAAGGAACAAGGCTATCGCGAGAGGTAAAAGAAAGCTTACTCAGATTTTTTTCAACCAAATTACATTTGTTTGCTTGGTGCACTGAAGATATCACAAGAGTCCAAGAAGATATCATCTGTCACAGGTTGGTAATTCGGAACAGTGTTCGACCAATCATCCAAAAGAGAAGATCTTTTTCCCAAGAGAAAACTGAAGCAAGAATGGCGGAATTCGGCCGCTTAACCAAAGAAGGCCACATTCGTGAGTCACAATATCCATTGTGGAGGGCTAATCCGGTCTTAGTAAAGAAGAAAAACAGAAATGGCGGATGTGTGTAGACTTCACTGATTTGAATAGGACATGCCCTAAAGATCCTTTTCTTGTCCCAAGAATAGATCAACTAGTTGATTCAACATCCAGAAATCGTTTATTGTCCTTTATGGACGCGTACGCTGGATATAATCAAATCTGAATGGATCCAAGGGATCATGAGAGCACGACTTTCATCACCGGTAGGGGTCTACACTGCTACAGAGTTATGTCGTTCGGACTAAAGAATGCTGGGGCGACATATCAGTGTTTAGTGAACAAAGATTTCGAGAGTCATATTGGCAGAAATGTGGAAGTTTACATTGGTGACATGTTTATAAAAAGTCCCAGGGACGAGGATCGTTTAGCTGACTTGGAAGAAACTTTTACTAATCTGGCCAAAATAAATCTAAAGTTGAACCCGAAAAAATGCACGTTTGGGGTAAGATCCGGAAAGTTCTTAGGGTACATAGTTAGTGAACAGGGTATCGAAGCTGATCTGGTGCAGTTAAATTCCTTATGTAATATGAATCCACCTAGAACGATCAAAGAGGTGCAAATTTTAACTGGAAGAGTGGCTGCTTTAAACAGGTTCATTTCCAGGTTATCAGATAAATGCGTCTCTTTTTTCCAGGTGCTGAGAAAAGCTAATCGTTTCGATTGGACACAAAAATGATCGGACTCCTTTAATCACATCAAGCAATATCTCTCATCCCTGGAGATCCTGACAAAGCCATGTCCGGGGGAGAAGGTGTTTATCTACTTAACGGTGTCTGACTTCGCAGTCACCTCGGTTTTAGTCTGAGAATAATCGAACGTTCAAAGACCAGTCTACTACGTAAGCAAAAGTCTATTTGATGTAGAAAAGAGATACCTTAAGTTAGAAAAACTGGCACTTGATCTAGTAACATCAGCTCGAAATATGAGACCCTACTTCCAAGCTCATACGTTGGTAGTACGGACATCTTTCCCTTTGAATATGTTACAGAGGCCCGATGTGTCCGGAAGAATGACTAACTGGTCGGTAGAACTCGGGGATTTTGACATGAGTTTGAACCGCGAACTACCATAAAAGCACAGGCACTAGCTGATTTTTTGGTTAAGTTTCATTCTGACAGGGATGGCATGGTTGTGGAGGAAGAGAATTCTGATCCTGAGTGGTTAGTCTGAACCGACGGGGGATCCAGTTCATCTGGGTGTGGAGCTGGAGTGCAACTAACCTCCCCGGATGGCATCGCAATGTACCAGGAAATCCGACTTGGATTCCAGGCTTCGAACAACGAGGCAGAGTATGAAGCGGCCCTAGCCGGATTAAGAGTTGCAAAGATTTGTAAGACTAAACGAGTTAAGTTAATTAGCGACTCTCAACTTCTGGTGAACTACGCTCTGGGGCGTTCAGAAGCAAGAAAAGATCATTTAATGAAGTATCTGGGAGTTTTGAAGGCTTTGACCTTAGAATTCGAAGACGTCCGATTCGAACATGTTCATAGGGCAGGGAATTCAGTGGTTGATTCCTTGGCCAAAGCATCTTACTCAGAGGAACACCCCTGCATAATCACTCAAGAAATTCCGTCGATAATTAAGGAATCCAAATCGGTTGAAGGTAGCATCGAAGCTTTCCAAATATCAACAGCCCTAACGAAAGATTGGAAAAGCGAGATACAAAAACTTTTAGTCCATGACACACTGCCTGTTGACAAAGTAAAAGCCAAGAGAATCAGTTTCAAAGCTTACGGGTACGTGGTCCTTAGAGATGTTCTGTATAAAAGATCTTTTAGCTGGACTCTACTTCGCTGTTTAGGGAAGGATGAGTCACAACTAATACTCTCAAAGTTGCACGACCGGGAAGGATTCGCGCAATGTCGATACAAAACGCTGATACGAAGAGTTCTTCTTACGGGATATTATTTGTCGACCATCTCAGCGACGCCAAGGAGTTAGTACAGTAATGTGATACCTGCTAGCGGTTTGCTAACTCGATTCACATGCCCGGAGTACCTCTAGAATCAATATCACAATCGCTGTCCTTCGATCGATAGGGAATAGATTTAGTCGGACCATTTCCTATGGCTTCAGGAGGGTGCCAAACAATCATCGTTGTTGTGGACTACTTTTCCAAATGGGTAGAGGCCGAACTGCTAGCAGGAACAAGAGAAAAAGATGTAATCAAATTCATCATCTCCAACATCTGCTGCTGCTTTGGTATACCTAGGAAGATTACGATGGACAACGGCCCATAGTTTGACAATAATGAAATAAGAAATTTTTGCGCGTCCAAAGGGATACAACTATGTTTCTCGGCACCCTTCCATCCTCAAGAGAACGGTGAGGTCGAAGTAACCAATCGAATAATCTTGGACGGACTAAGGAAGAATCTAGAAGGTAAAGCAGGGAAGTGGCCAGATTACTACAAGAAGTTCTATGGGCTTACAGGACTACTCCTCAGACCGCAACGCATGAGTTGCCCTTCGTATTGGTGTACAGAATAGATGCAGTAGTGACATCGAAAACAATGTTCCCATCTTTCGACTGAGTGAGTATTCCAAGGAGGGGAATGACAAAAGAAAGCGCACCGAACTAGATTTGATAGAAGAAAAAAGTTGAAGGGCACAATTGAATTGTTTGCACTATCAAACCTTAATGATAAGTACTCATCAAAGGTCAAGATAAGAGAATTCGGGGTGGGGGACAAATCTCTGCAGGGGAGACCAGTTGTCACGAAAGGTAGATTCCCAAATCTCTACAGGGGAAGGATGTTCTCTTGCACCAGTAGGTCTGCGAGTACCGATCCGATTAGAAATGTTGAACCACCTCCAGAGTTTGTACTTTTCAAGATTGATAAAGTCGCCAGGCATGAAAATGTGGGGTAATAAGTTGGTTTAGATACGATCTATCTCTCTAAAACAAACTTTTTCGAAAAGAGAAGCATAAACAAAGAACAAAGGAAACATTTACTCAGGAAAAGAGATAGGTATTTATAGTCAAGGGAACTAGAAGATGAATAGGTGAAGGGTAACGGTATAGTGCCATGCCAGCCTGTTTCGAATCACTTTGAAAGACGCGCTGGCGGAACGTATGTCCATGGTAGCTACGTCGCCTAAAAAATATTTAACTCGATAATAGCGAAACGAGGCATGCGCGCCTGACATAAATGATTACTTAGGTGACATCAGCATGACTAGAGGTGAGGTCAGCAAAGCAAATCATCTGATCCGACCCCATCAGAATTTTACCAAGAAGCGGGAAGTCCGACTATGATAATGGAAAAATTTGATCCGACCCCATCAGAATTTTGCCAAGAAGTGGGAAGTCCCACTATGATGATGGAAAAATCTGATCCGACCATATCAGATTTTTGTTAAGAAGCAAAATATCTGAGCATGGTAGTGTAAGCTCTGATCCGCACAGTATAAAATAGCAACTGAAGTCCACATCCAGAGAACTGCACATGGACTAGGGGAGCTACTGATAAGGGAAGGAAAATATAGATGGTTAACATGTAATTTAGCTCACAAATAAGACCAAGGTCTATGTATTTAATGATTAAGGACCAAAGTAAAGCAAACATAAGAAATAGAGTGGTCAAATGATATATCCCAAGAACTTGTTTGTAAATAGTCAAATAGTGGGGGTAAGAAATCCACTCTTACGGTGGTATGTAATTTTACCATCCACCTCATTTACTATATAAAGGACATTCCCTTTTGGGAAAAGGGGCCAATGATCAATCAATGATTGAAACATTTATTCCTTTTGTCTGTTTCTCTTTCTAGTAATTCACTGTTTGTTGTCAAATCATATGAATATTCCCTTGTCTGACCCTCTCCTACGAACATCTTTGCTTCTGAATCTCACTAAAGATTCTCTCATCTCATCAATCATCAATCGTCAACCGATGATCAAGTTAATTTAATTTATGTTTATTTTTATTTAAATATCTAAATGGTTTCATAATTTTAGGTTTTATCTTATATTTGCTTTATTCGTCCCAAACCTTGGCTTGGTTTATGAAGGTTTATTTCCTTACTTTACTTGTCTAACCTATATCGACTATTTTAGTAAACTTGTCTATTTTCGACTGTTTTAGTGACGTATTGCTTAGGCGCTCACTTTGTCTGGCATGGACCCCTTCTGATCGCCCACGTCGCTACCGATGAAACCCGTTATCTTGGTTATTTCAATGTCTTGCAAGCCTCGTTTTCTTCTTCATTTTATATCCAACCTTACTCTCGTTTTTATATGTTCCACTCACCAGACTCGAACATCAAATAATAACCATAATCCCTCCCATTTGCAACTAGATTCTCCTGCCCCTTGTTGGAGCTTGTGAAAATCCAGTGTATTGCGACCAGAGTCTATTTGTCAAATATTCTTGCTGGACCTATGCATCAAACGGCAACCAGAATCCCTTTGTTTGTTGCGTGACTCTCTTCCTTACTCATCTGGTGCATGATATGACCCAATGCAATTCATTTAATCAATTATAGTGAAACCCTAAGTGTTCTTCTCGGTTTTGTTTTGAGTCATTTGTGGTAGAGCACTACTTCCCGATGTGTCGTTACAATAATAAAAGTAAGTCCATCATCAATGCTCTTAAGTGGTTCGTTGTTGTTAACCCTATCACATGTCCTTGTACTCTTTCACATGTTTCGTTACGTTTGTTGGGTTGCTCACTCTCGTCGATGTGAAGTATCTTCTTCTAGATCATCATGTCAAGTCAAAAAACAAGTCAAAAAATAAAGAAACAAGTAAAAGATTACAACCTATCGATAAATCCATAAACAATATCAATGAACAGTTCTCTTTGCTAAATTAAAAAATAGAAAGTACGAAAAGAAACATAGAGAATCAATATTTTATCACCAACCATTATTTCGTTCTACAAAATAATCTGATATATAGTCTAACAGTTGCTGAAAGTAATTAAAATAAGATCTTTTAACATACTCAACAGGATATGTATCTGTATAAATTGTATGCATATGTTACTAAGATTACCAATAAGGATGATATCATGGATAATATTGAGATTCAACATAAAAGAGATAATGTGTCTCTATTTTTTACTTCTCAAGACAAAAAGACTTTATTTGTTTCTTCAGAATCTACTTTAGTGGGTAAAGTTTTCAAATTTAAACCTCAACTATTTCATATTTTGAAATTCTTGGATGCATTCAAGATTGTAGATGAAGTTAATGTGTCATTTTAGTATGATAGAAAAGTCATGTTAGAATTTGACCTTAAAGAATATTTATGTAAACTATAGAGAAGAAACGTCTGGCCAGTGGGTTAACACTCAATGAGACTGCTGAAATGGTGCCCGTAGTTCAACCCAAGATTGAATCTCCAATTAATCCAGTTTGAATCCTCTATCTAAATATCTATAAAATTATATTCAATGAAAAAATCATAAGAAAATTTGCATCATCTTTAGGTAAGCCTTTCCAAGTGTGGATACCTGAGAAAAACAAATTAAAACACACTTTTTGTAGAGTTTTGATTGAGGTTGATGTATCAAATGATCTCATTCACAAAACTTTAATAGGGTTTAGTAAAAATAATGGATGTTAGATTGACATTCTTTAAGGAGCCTTCCCGAATTACTGTCTTCAATGTCTTCACTTAAGACATGGTTAATCTGAATGCAAAAAACTTTTATTATCATTATAAGAACATATAGAAAATAGTAACTGACCTCAATCCAATACCTTAATCAAATCTACAAATCAAGTTGGAACATGGATGTCAAAAGTAAAATCTATCATACTTAAAGAAAGACGTTTAGATAAACAATGAAGTAATTATGGTGAACCTGCACATAACAGAAATATGGAGGAACACCAAGAGCAAGCATACAACCACCAAATAGCACCAATGGTGAGGAGATATTTAGAGGCTCATCCTAAAAATACTCAACCATCAACAGTTTGCATACAAAAATTTACTCATAACAATGATATAGCTAAAAAGGACAATACATAAATTAAAGAATATGAAATTATTCAAGCACTCAATTCTATTGAATCATGTAAAGTTTTATCAGTTGCAAATGATTATGAAAATTTAGATTTTGAATAAAATTCTCCTAACCCACATTTCATTGGTAGTCTACCGTTTTCCCCAATACTTGGAAAATTTGATGATGTAAAAGAATTCAAAACGTTTCTAAGTAAAAACGTTAAGAGATTAAAATCTAAAATGGTTAAAGGCTTGATTTTCATAAAACGTCTTCAATTTAAGGGACCTGCAAGGTCCTCAACCAGAACCTCAAAAGGACCATCAACATTCTAAAGTGGAGTGTTAAAGGTATTAGATACAAAGAAACTACAAGAAGACTCAAATCTCTAAAAGAAGCTAAAAATATTTTTTTGTAGCTATTTAAGAACTAATCATTAGTGTAGACAAGATCTCAAATGTTATGAAAATACTTGGTTTCAATGATAGTATTGCCAACATCAACAATAAAAAGTTGTTATTTTGGAAAGAATAATTTAATGTTGAAATAATTAGGAACTATGTCCTACTTTAGCATGAACCATGACTAATTTTTTCATGTTAAAGTAGGACAGTTCCTTATACAAACAGTTTGTTGTCATCATTGTTTACGCTAAGTGTATTAGGAAACATAGAATAGATCTCTGGAATAATTTGAGAAACTTAGTTGATAACTCGGAGGAATGTCTTGTGATAGGTGACTTTTAACGTTATTTATAATGCTCAAGAATAGTTGTTATGTTATTCTCTATGTCTAAAAAATCTTGATGAATTCAATAATGATATGCTTGATTTCAATCTTGAAGATGCGAGTTTTTCAGATTTTAAGTAGACGTGGACAAATAACTGGAAATGAAAGAGACTCGATAGAGCTCTTTACAATACTGCTGGGTCTACCTACTTTGAAGATACCAAAGTTAAGCAAATTTCAAGGAAAATGTATGACAATTCCTCTGTACGCATCACAATATCAATTGAAGCAAATAAAATCAAGTCTGCATTTAAATTCCAAAACATATGGGTAATGCACCCTAAATTCCTTACTATGGTTGAACTAAATTGGAATGGTAATATGGTTGGGCCTCCTATCATTCATTTTCTAAACAAACCCAAAATGTTAAAACACAAATAAAAGCCTGGAATGGTGAATGCTTTGGTAATGTTTTTTATGCAATGTTTCAATCGGAGAAATAAATTAAATTCATGGGGAAAATTGAAGAATAAAAAAACATTTAGGATAAAGTTAACATATCTAAGGCTCATGCTAATCATATCCAACTTCTGGCTAGGGAGGAAGCTTTTTGGGAAGAAAAAAAGCAACACAAATTAGATCAAAGATTGAGACAAAAATACTGCCAATTTCCATAAGTATCTTAAAAGGGGAAAAAAAGAAAAAAAAATCATGGAACTTTTTATGGCAACCAATGACTGAAGATTAAACTCTATTAGGTACTCGAGCAATCAGTTATTTCAAATCTGTTTTAGCAGCTCCTATAAATCATATGGATGTTTTGGATTTACAAAATGTTATCCCCAATATCATCAATGATGAATATAATAAACTATTTATAAAACTATCTGCTAAAGATGAAATTCACGATATAATCCAAGGATTCAACCTAACTAGTGTTACTTCAATAGATGGATACAGTGGTAAGTGTTTTCAATCTTCCTAGCATATCATTTTAAATGATCTTTGTGTTGCTATCGTTGTCTTCATCTTAGTCATCCTATACCTTATAGCATCTTTCCTACAGCTATTAATTTAATACCTAAGACTAAGTCTCCTCAAACATGGAAATATTACATGCCAATTAGTCTATGTACCTTTCTAAACAAAATTATTTCTAACTCTTAAGTTAAGAGGATATCTTTGTACTTCCTAAGATAATCTCTGAGGAACAATGAGGTTTTTTTTATGGAAGAAACATTCATGATAATATCCTTCTAGCTCAAGAGATTACCCATGATCTTAATAGAAAAGTTATCAGGAAGTAACATTTTAATCAAAGTTGATATGTCAAAAGCATTTTATATGCTTTCTATCTATTATTTGTTTTAAATTATGGAATTTTTTGGGGTTGATCAAATGTTTATGGACATAATAGCTAAGAGTATTGATTTACTTATGTTCTCTAATATAGTTAATGAAGAACTAAAAGGGTTTTTCAAGTCCTCTAATGGTGTTAGACAATAGGATCCTATATCTCCAATTCTTTTCATCATTGCAGAGGAATATTTAATCATAGGTCTCAAAAACCTCTTTGAATCTAGAAGAAAAATGAGATATAATGTTAAGTGTAATATTGTAGTACTTGTTTAGCATTTGCTGACGGTTTTATTATCTTCACAAATGGTTTTACATCAAATATAAATAGTCTAGGCCATTTTCTGAAACATTATCAAAATATTTAAGATCAAATTATAAACAAATCTAATCAAAAAAATATAACTTTTTCAAATAATGCCTCTATTAAGAACTAGATTGATTGGACCAAATATTGGCTTTAAACTAGGGTATCTCCCTTTAACATATCTAGGCATTACTATACACTAAAACAATAAAGAAAGTCTTTTTATGATTTAATTACTAAAATTAGAAACCAGATTCTTGATTAGGATAGAATTCCATTATCCTTTGGTCAAATATTAACATTGGTTCAATATGTCTTAATGTTAATTTATGGTTATATTATTCAAATCAGTTTTATCCCTAATACAATTATAGATATGATATAAAAGCTTTGTAATAGATACTTATGCGGATCTGTTGAGGCTAATCAAACTATTATCTAGTCTAAATGGATAAACCTATGGTATCCTATGAAGAAGGGGTAAAGAAAGGGTTTTAAACATTAGGAGACTAAAAGATATACCTAAAAGATTTTCTTGTAAGCTATGGTTCAAGTTTAGAGAACAAAAGTCTCTGTGTTCAAACTACATGTTCTCTAAATATTGTCATCTCTCTCACCCTTTATAAGTTAGCTACTCTAGTAAGTACTCAAAAGTCTGGAAAATATTGTTAAAAATTCGAGAAGTTGCTGAATAATGTATACTTTAGAAACTATGAAAATGGAATATGGAATTTTGGCTCGATAAATGGTGTTCTACTTACCCTTTTATTCTTTTATCAAGGAATAAAAACACCAAATGGTACAAGAAATAGAAAATTGAAATTTTATTGGAATGAAGATGGATGGTTCTTGAATAAACTGAAGATCGTTGTCCTTCCTTCTGATGTCAATAAATCTTTAGAAATATCATATAAGGAGATCTGAGAAAGATGAAATCAAATGGACTTTATCTGCAATTTTTTTTATCACAAATGATACTTATAATAGACTAAAATACAGAGAAAACAAATCCAATATGTTTAAATTATTTGAAACAATGTTACTTCTAAAAATGTTCGTTTTTGTTATGAAGACTCTTAAACAAATGGTTTTCAGTAGACACCATTCTTCAAAAAATGACATTTTCTCTTAGTTTCCAAATGTCAATTGTGTGATAATATAACATCTATAAATCACTAGTTTTTTCAGTGTGACGCTACCTGGAAAGTATGAAAATACTTTACATGTCTGTTTGGTATTCTTATAAAAAGATATATGACACTAACCCACCTGATACGATGTTGGTTTTGGGCCAAACACAAACAAGTACATATTTGTACTATCATCCCTCCATTAATTTGTTGGGTCGTTTGGAAAGTTAGAAACAAATCTAGGCATAGTGATCATAACTATACTACTATATCTATCATAAACTATGTTAAACATATTACCACAGGATTAGATTGCGCAAACATTCTTAAAAGAACCCGCTGGTTTAAAACTTCAAAGTTGCTCCAAAGATAGGCTGATAAAACCATTTATCTAAAAAAATAAGCAGCCTTATTCTCACTTGAAAATCCCATTAGGCAGCAAAATTAAGCTGAATAGTAACGGTTCTTGTTATCTTGATTGAGAGACTAATGGTGGTGGTCTTATTAGGAATAGCAATGGTGATATAATTTTGCTTTTGGTAGAATGTATTCTTATTTATTTTAGTGTAATTGGATCGACTAGTCGACCAATTTAATCATGATACATTATCAAACAAGTCGTAGAGTGCGGAGTGCACGCTTGTTAGATTAGATCATGATTAGCGGGGTCAAGGGGCGGAGTGCAAGTCAACAGAATTTCGAAATTGAAAATTTGACCGTTTTATTTAAATTTTAAATTTCAGCCGTTTTATTACAAAACCAGTTTAGCGACCTTAACTGCCCTAACTTCCAAACTGTTTTTTGATTGGACGAATTTATAAATATGGGTTCTGTTGAAAAAGGAGATCATATCATTTTCATCCTCTATGTTCAAAATTATATCTCTGATTTTATCCAATTGAAATTTTTAGAGAACCCCAAAAATATTTCAATAAGAAATTGTTTACAAGACTTCAGAGATTATCCGGAAACGAAACACTGTTTTTTACATTTTATTGAAATATTCTGGTCTTGTTGATGAAGATAGAGATGACGAACGGAGGAGAATCTGCGAAGGAGATGACAAGTAAATTCACTTAGTTGGACAAGTTCGAAGGACATGATTTCAGACGATGGCAGAAAAAGATGCATTTTCAGCTGACTACCCTCAAGTTTGTGTATGTCCTGAGTACCTCCTGGCCAGAGATCACTGAGAATGAAACATTGGAACAAACGAGGAGGCGCAGCAAGTGGGAGAATGATGACTACATTTGCCAATGTCATATATTAAACGGTATGTCTGATACTTTGTTTGATGTTTACCAAAATTTCGAATCTGCAAAAGAGTTATGGGATTCTATAGAATCAAAATACATGGCTGAAGATGCTTCTAGTAGGAAGTTCATGGTTAGTAATTTCATAAATTACAAAATGGTTGACTCTAGACCTGTAATGGAACAGTATAATGAACTACTAAGAATTCTGGGTCAATTCGTTCAACACAATATGAAAATGGACGAATGTAATTCGGTTTCTTCTGTTATTGACAAATTGCCTCCTTCATGGAAGGATTTTAAACACACACTGAAACACAACAAGGAAGAAATGACTCTAGTCGAACTTGGTAGTCATTTTAAGATTGAAGAGTCTCTAAGGGCTCAAGATGAAATAAGTAATCCCAAGGGTAAAAACCAAGTGGGAAACTCATCTGTAAATATGGCTGAAAGCAGCGGATTCTTTAAGAATGGAAATACAGATAAGGGGAATAAACGAAAGTTTAAAGGAAACAACAAAAACAATAATTTTAACAGCAAAAAGCCTAAAATAGCATGCTGGAAATGTGGCAAACCTGGTCACTTTAGAAAGGATTGTCGAGTTGGAAAAGACAAAAATAATGTTGGTCCAAGTGGGAACAATGCTGGTTCAAGTGGATCTAAGGATCCTGAAAAGCAACAAGGTCAGATTTTATTTCAGAATTCTAATTCTGGTCAAAATTATATATCTCTAATATATGAAGCTGTTTATGTGCAGGATGATGATGTTGCTTGGTGGGTTGATTCGGGAGCAACAAGCCATGTATGTAAAGATCTTCGATGGTTTAGTAATTTTCAACCGATTGAAGATGGACATTCACTTAAGATGGGAAATGTTGCTACCGAACCAATCAAAGGACTAGGAAATGTTAAATTACTATTTACTTCTGGGAAGTACATATTATTGAACAATGTATTGTATGTTCCTAGGATTCGAAAGAATCTTTTGTCTGGTGTTGTTTTAAACAATTGTGGTTTCAAACAAGTGTACGAAAGTGGCAAATATGTATTGTCAAAACATGGTGTATTTATGGGATTCGAATATTTATGTAATGGTATGTTTATGTTAAATATTAATGTTTCGTTCGAAAATGATTCTGTTTGCATGACTTCTACTAGTGTGTGTATAAATATGAATAAAACAGAATTATGGCATGCTAGATTAGGACATGTTCATTATGAAAGAATAAAAGACATGTCCAAAATGAGCCTTATTCCTCCTGTTGATGCAAATAATGAAAAATGTAAAACTTGCATGTTAACTAAGATAATTAGAAAACCTTTCAATAATCTTAACCGAGTTTCCAAAATATTGGAACTAGTACATAGTGATTTATGTGATTTCCATGCTACACCTTCGTTAGGAAATAAAAAGTATGTTATTACTTTTATTGATGATGCATCTAGATATTGCTACATTTATTTGTTGCATGCTAAAAATGAAGTTCTTGATAAGTTTAAAATCTATAAGGAAGAAGTTGAGCTACATAAGAATGATTTGATTAAAAATCTACGTACGGATAGAGGAGGTGAATATTATGATCCTATCTATTTTCAGTCTACGGGTATAATTCATCAAACCACGGCTCCTTATACACCACAACAAAATGGTATAGTTGAAAGGGAGAATAGAACTTTGAAAGAAATGGTTAATTCCATGTTGTCCTATTCGGGTTTGAGCGAAGGATTCTGGGGTGAGGCTATGTTAACAGCCTGTTATTTATTGAATCGTGTTCCTACTAAAAGGAATAAGATGACCCCGTATGAGCTTTGGTTTAAGAAGCCTCCAACACTGAATTATCTGAGAATTTGGGGTTGTAGAGCAGTTGTAAGACTCACTGAACCTAAAAGGAAAAATTTGGGTGAAAGAGGTATAGATTGTATCTTCATTGGGTATGTTGAGCATTCCATTGCATATAGGTTCTATGTGTTAGAATCCAATGACCATGTGTTGGTGCACACAGTTATCGAGTCAATAGATGCAATATTTGATGAAGAGAGATTTACTTCTATACCTAGACCTAGAGATTTGATTCAAAACTCTTTGAATATGAACTCAAGTGAAATTGAAAATATATCAAGTGGTACCAATTGTGTACCTGAACCTTCTGAACCAAGGAGAAGTACTAGACCCAGAAAAGCTAAGTCGTACGGATCTGATTTTTAACTATATTTAGTTCAAGGGTCAAGAGATAAGATTGACTATCAATATCAATAGTATTTTGTTATTGAAGATGATCCAAGGACTTTTAGTGATGTTATGGCATCAAGGGATGCTGCATTCTGGAAAAAAGCTATCCATGATGAAATAGAGTCTATCATGCATAATAATACATGGGAGTTGGCTGATTTACCTCTTGGGTGCAAATCATTGGGAAATAGATGGATATTTAAACGAAAAATGAAAGTAGATGGTACTATTGAAAGGTATAAAGCTAGATTGGTTATCCAGGGATTTAGACAAAGAGAAGGAATTGACTTCTTTGATACTTATGCTCCAGTTGCTAGGATTTCCACTATTAGATTATTGATTGCACTTGCATCTGTATACAATCTTGTAATTCATCAAATGGGTGTTAAAACTTCATTCTTGAATGGTGATTTGGATGAGGAGATTTTAATGTGATATTCTTGAATGGTGATTTGCAAATTTAAAAAAGTCTTTGTATGGTTTGAAACAAGCACCAAAGGAGTTATGATTTGTCTATATGTGGATGATATGTTAATTTTTGATACTGACCAAAATCAGGTTAATGAAACAGAGAATTTTTTATCATCTAACTTTGAGATGAAGGATTTGGGGGAAGCTGAAATGATTCTTGGTACAAGAATCAAGCGAAAGAACAATAGTATATCGATTTCTTAATCTCACTATATTGAGAAGATATTAAATAAATTTAATTTTAAAGATTGTTCTCCGGTAAGCACACCTATAGATCCTAGTCTTAAGCTTCTACCTAATAAAGCTATTGTTATATTTCAACTTGAATACTCGAGATCCATCGGGTGTCTTATGTATGCCATGACTAGCACTAGGCCGGATATTGCCTTTGCTGTTGGGAAACTTAATAGGTATACTAGCAATCCTAGTTCGCATCATTGGCAAGCTTTAAATCGAGTATTCAAGTATTTGAAAGGAACCATGATTTATAGTTTAACTTATACCGGATTTCCTTCTGTACTTGAAGGATATTCAGACGCGAGTTACATTTCCAATATGGAAGATCATTCTTCCACAAGTGGATGGGTATATCTACTTGGGGGAGGTGCTATCTCTTGGGCGTCTAAGAAACAAACTTGTATTACTGATTTAACAATGGAATCAGAGTTTGTGGCATTAGCAGCAGCGAGTAAGGAAGCTGAGTGGCTAAGAAATTTAATGTATGAAATATATTATCTTCATGTATTCATTGTGAATAGTAAAGGTTCAATCCTTAGTGATACCTTGATATTCGAATATTTGGAATGTGTAATATACTAATGTGAAATTCAATCGTTACGATATTTCATTTATGCATAAATTTGATATTTGATATGATTGTGTTTAGTAGATCATAAATTACACTAAATGGGGGAAGATTGTTATTTATTTTAGTGTAATTGGATCGACTAGTCGACCAATTTAATCATGATACATTATCAAACAAGTCGTAGAGTGCGGAGTGCACGCTTGTTAGATTAGATCATGATTAGCGGGGTCAAGGGGCGGAGTGCAAGTCAACAGAATTACGAAATTGAAAATTTGACGGTTTTATTCAAATTTTAAATTTCAGCCGTTTTATTACAAAACCATTTTAGAGACCTTAACTGCCCTAACTTCCAAACTATTTTTTGGTTGGTCGAATTTATAAATATGGGTTCTGTTGAAAAATGAGATCATATCATTTTCATCCTCTCTATTCAAAATTATATCTCTGATTTTATCCAATTGAAATTTTTGGAGAACCCTAAAAATATTTCAATAAGAAATTGTTTACAAGACTTAAGAGATTATCCAGAAACGAAACACTGTTTTTTACATGTATGGGAAACAAACTCCAATTATAGTAAAAAGTAAGGCTCTATTAATGGTTTATTACTATGTAAAGATAAGGGTATTAGCAATATTGATATAAAAACAAACTCTTTAGTACTCTTTGAAATGTTAGCTAAAGGTAAATCTCTAATACTTATCATTTCTTATATAATGTTGCACGAAACTAATTACATCAAATATGACCATTTTTCATAGTCTAAGAGATCAAAACCATGCAGCCGACTGGATTGCTAATTGGACATCTAAATGCAAAATGAAAATTGACTACAACCAAAGTCAAATTCCTAACCATTTAAAGGCTATAAACGTTTTGGAAAGTAATGATGTTGGCTATTTAAAAACACATATCTAATCTGTTTTGACGAAATCAATTTAGTTAATAATAAATCTGAAGCATGTTACACCTGACTTGAAATAGGCTAGTAAAACTTTGATGTGCATGTTCAAAAATATGTTAATTCGTGAAAAAGTAAGAAATCAAGCAGAGAATTAAAATTCATCAGAATAAATTAAATGCATCAAGGTTCCAAATAAAATTCACAAAGAGTAAATGAAAAGAAAGTTGTATAAGATTTCACTACCCCCATTAAAACAACTCTAATTCTTCAAAAGTTAAAAGGGAAATCAGCTTTCACTCAGCTTAGGCATGGGCATTCAGTTCTTCGGTTCGGTTTGGTTCGGTTCTTTCGGTTCCCGGTTCTTTCGGTTCTTCAAAACTAGTACCCATTTAGGAACCGAATAAATTTCGGTTCGGTTCGGTTCTTTTTAATTCGGTTCGGTATGGGTACTTAACTCGGTTTCAATCGGGTAGTTTTGGATACTTTAAATGCTTTGCAATATCAACGTATATAAAAATCTTTGTACACTTTAAAACAATAAAATTATGTTAAATTATAAGAAACAAAATACTAAATATAATAAATATTCAAAATTAATACATTAAAGAATACTATTAGTAATAATAAAAAAATTGAGAGATGATATCAAGTTTATTAAATAATATAAAGTTTGGTATTTTGTTATTTTGTTTACACGCATAATAGTTTGTAAATATGTCGCCACTTTGAATAAAGTATGTTATCATTTATTCAAGAGAACATAATTAGAGATCAATGATAAAAGACAAATTTAGGGGAATTTATCTTTGAAAAATAAAATATATTTTTAAAAAAATTCAAAATTAAGGGTTAATACATAGGTTCGGTTCCTAATGGGTACCCACGGTTCTTCAGTTCGGTACGGTTTGGTTCTGAGAACCGTGGGTAATTGAAAACTAGATACATTCGGATATTATGAAAAAACCAAATCTACTTCGGTTCGGTTCTTTCGGTTCGGTTCGGTTCGGTTCTTTCGGTTCCGGTTAAAATGTTCATGCCTAACTCAGCTACATCTAACTTAAAGGCCCAAGTGGATATATTTTTTTTAATGGCACTTCCAATTTCATTTTGAAGTCTAATATTTCTGGGGACTCCAATAAGAATATCGGATATTGCTTTTAGATTCAAATCTATGTCCACTACTGTATTTCAATCCAATTTTTAATACGTATATCTACCATTTAATCTATCAGGTTAATGTAAGGGGCGCTAAGCCCCTGGACCACTCACCCTTTGGTATTATATATTGTTCCACCTTACTTAAATACTGATCTCTTCCAAAAATGTTATGCAAAGTTATTTTTCTTTGGTTTTTTATAAATGATTATGAAAATTTCAGTCATATTGTTATTTCATCGTCTGCCAATATTGGTCATCCTTGACAGGCATGATGTTATTAGTTCGAAGTTGGCTAAAGAATCCGCGTCATATGGATATGTTTTGTCTGATACGTTGATAATTAAGATTTCAAGGCTCCGAATTTATAACTCACTATATGTGTTTATTTGTCTAGATCGGTGACATACTAGTTATTTAATAGCAAAATTATTTATTTTTCTAAATTATTTTTTAATTTGTTATATTTTAATTAAATACTTTTTTAATAATATATGATATTTAGATACTAATCGGTATAAATCAAAATTAAAAGTATATGTTAAAAAGTAAATTAATCGGATTTTTATTAGTTTTGTCGGTCTGAACTGCTAATCGGTTTTGGGTTCAAACATTGATTAGTTTTATCGGTCTCAACTGCTGTATTTCGTCTAAAAACTATTTTTTCTCTTTTAGTAATCTACAGTTTCAATTATGTCTCTGATGGTGCCTCATGTGTCATGATATGTCGTACATCTCCTCATATGGCCAATGCACTGGATTGTTTTCGGAGATTTCAATACTATTTGTAAGCCAAAGGATCGTACGAGCAAATCGAACTTTTAGACCTCGTCAATAAATAATTTCAATAATTTTTGTTATTGTAGTGAGCTCGTGACCCTTCGAGCCACTGGTTTTCAATTCTCATGGTCTAACAAATATACTATAATATCACTTATTTCGAACATCAATCGGGTCCTTGTTAACAACCATTGCGATGATCATTTCCCAACTATTTTTCTCACTATAATTATCCTCAATCATCGGACCATACCGTAATTACTACATATTTAGTAATCCAAGACGCTTTTCTAAAAAAACATTTCATTATTTTAATGTGTGGAAATCTCACCCTGATTATCAGTTTATTGTCACGTGTAACCTAAATCTCCCTATCGATGATTCTGTCATATCTATTATCTCAGTCAAGCTCAATTGTCTTCAGCACACACTTCATGTATTAATAAGAGAGGGTTCAGTAATATTGGTGAGTGAGCATTTGTAACTCAATATATTCTCCTTCAAACTCAGCATAACCTGGAAAATGACTCTCTTAATCCCTCCCTTATCGAGGACGAAATTATTTCTTCCAAAACTACATCTTTTTTAGTCGTACAAATAGTCATTTTTCAAGGATAAGTCCCGCAAAACTTGGCTCAGATTAGGAGACCGTAACTCTAAATTCTTTTCATAATAGTATAAAAAAAATCACTTTTATGTGCCATGATTGTGGCTATTAAGAGTCTGTGTATGAGAAAACTAGGATAATGTAATTAGTCTATTTAAATTACTATATTAAGGTCTATTTTATGAAGAGATGAAGATTGAGATAATCATGTAGTTAATGCATTAGTAAATCATATTGTGAATATGTCGCATAGTGTACACATTAAATATGATCATGTTGAAATTATCTAACGTATGTTTTGGCCATGTTTATTGAGAGCATCTATCTAGAAAAGTTAGAGATAATTAGCTTGCTAAAATATTTGAAATTGTGTTTATGATAGGCAATGCCCAAAATTTGATGGCAATTGAATGTTGTAAATGATTGGGATTTTTCATGTTTAGTTAAAGTAAATTTGTAAACATCATATTAAATATAATATATATATATATATATATATGTATATGAACTGTGTTTTTATTCTAAGAGTATGTGTTGGAAAATTATTTATTATATGAAGAATTTTTATCATATTCATTGGGAACAATAAAAGAAACAAAATAAAAAAAAAATCCAAGCACACAATAGAGTATTTAACGTGGGTCAGATTGTGAATAAATCTTACATCTACTGGCAACAAACACTATGTTTTGTTATTAATAAGAGGTTATAAGAAGACTCTAAACATTACACACTCAGTCACTCAACTTTATTAAAAAGCTCTTTTCTAAACTTGTAAACAAATATGAATCTGATAATATACATCAACTATAACCAAAGCTTCAAGTTTTCTCTTTCTAAAACCAGATCTTTCTCTCACTAAATAATACGGACTCGCCACTAAGTTTGTCACTTACCCCACCTCACTCGTCTCGCCACATTCTAAAACTTTTTCTTACATCTTCTATTTATAGATTTCACAAAAAAATCCTTTACTTCACCTTAGATGGGACAATTCAGATAAAATCTTAATAATTTATATGTTCTATAATGATTCACTTGATTTATCAACGAATGTAATAAATCCATAATACAATAGACACTCCAAATTAAATTACTTGAATCAAATGTCATAATAAATCCTTAATAAAATAGATAGTTTAGATTAAATTTCTTAATCAATGGTTGATATAGAATCATACGTAGAAGCCCATGTGAAGAAGCCTAGTTTCGACCAGGATCAATTTGCGTCATTATTAAAGCTTCAACTCATATAGCTTTGGCAACTGCTTTGGCTCAATCTCACTACCGTTAGCATAGGTCTTCATCCCATGGAAACAACCATAATGTCTTCGGCCAAGCTTTCCTTGAGGTTTCATCAAACGTATTAAAATCTAAGTCTTGGTCACAGTTTTATCTTGAAATAATAAAACCATTTATGATTATTCATGTCTTCGGTTGATCCATCTTTGGCTCATGTATTCTTTATGTAATACCTTTATTGATGAGTTACTTCTAACCTATATCTAAAAATCATTCACCTAGTTTTATAGTAATTAAAGAATATGTTGCACCCAATGCTATAATCTTTAGATACCATCTCATATGCATCTCGGACTTGCTCAAGTCTCATGAAGTTTGTGATTTTTGAAATCGGCAATTCATTGTTCTATGCATCCAAATGAATTTTTTCGCTAGGAATCTCAGCCACATTCTCTTCCTTTCTCTCCACCACATCCCGTATCAAGTGAAGCTTAATATATCCATGTTAGTTTTCTCATAGAACTTAATATTCTTCAGAAAATGAAGAGCACCAATATTACCATAGAGCATAATAATATCTTGCTCCATGCAATGATTTCACTCAACAATCCCTCCATCCGACTAATTTTCTGCATGGCTTCTGTAACAGTCATATATTTGGCTTATGTAGTAACACCATAATGATTTTTTTTTTGTATACAAGACTTTCAGCTAACTACTTATCTAAACAAAGTAAACAAGTAACCCAAAATAGACTTCATTATGTCAAGATAGCCTGTATAAACAGAGTCGACATACCCTATTAATATTATATTACTAGTATCACTCTGATTGTAACCCAACCACAGCAGCCAAACCCTTCAAGTTTTTCATAAGCCACTAGAGTGCATGCAAATGTGGATTCTCTGGATTTGATATAAATCTATTTAAAAAACTTACAACGTAGGAAAGTTCTGGTCTCGTGCAAATCGTAGCATACATAATGCTACCAATACCGTTTGCATAAGGTATCTTTAACATGTACTTCTTATCTACAGATTTGGTTGGTGCTTGAGGATCATTTAGTTTGAATTAGACACCTATAAAAGTTCAAAGCTCTTTGGATTCAGACATAGAGAAGTTTCTTAGGACCTTCTGTATATTATGGTTAGGATAAGACCCATTCGGTGTAGTCTTTCTTAGGACCTTCTGTATATTATGGTGTAGTCTTCCATTTTCTCTAACTTTAGATTAAATCTAGGAACAATTGATTGTATAAACCTTATTCATGTTTGTGTTATAACCGACAAAAGTATCTAATTTATCACCATTCTCTTTTTACTTAACGCTCTTATCCACCAGCCTAGCCTTGTATCTGGGTAACTAAACACTAAGAATACTTGGATTTCTATTGAATATCAATTTAATCCTATAAATCTGATCCTTCATCTACTTCAGAAGAATCCGCGTGCCCATCTTTGTCAGAGATCCCAGTTTTTCCCCAATGGTGGTATGCCACTTCTCTTTATCATTACTTTTTATAGCATCATGAAAGCTTTCAGGTTCAAGAACATATCCATGCATTTCAATTAGATAAATCATAACTCATTACATCGTCAAAACCCTGACTATGCGATAATTTGCTTGCTCTTTGTATGTTATCTCTCGCCAATTGACAATTGTCAAGGCCCATGTTACTATTCATTCTGATCATTCAGAGGCCCTAGAACACCAGACTTTTAGCTATCTTCGGACTCCTAAAATGGTTGAAATTATTTTATGTGAACCAAAACTTGACATCTCTTCTCGGTAATACATAGTTGGATCTCCACTGTTTTCTTTAATTGCATATCCTCCTTATTGAAAACCACATCTTTTCTTATCACAACCTTCTTATTGTTCAATGCATCACAACATATACCAATTTCTTCCTTCTAGATAATCGAGGAACATACATTTTAGTACTCTTAGTTGAGATTTTTCTTACTTCACATGTGCGTAGACATCACATATGAACATTTTTAAGTATTCCAGCTTAGATTTATGTTCAGTTCATACTTCTTAAGAATAAAAAAAATTGAATGTCATAGATGGAATCATATCGATGATAAGACAGTTAGGGCTGTCAACGGTTCTCCGGAACCGAGAACCGGACCGGGACCGAACCGATAAGGACCGGACCGAGAACCGGGCTGAATCTTAACGGTCCGGTTCGCGGTTCCATTCTAAAAACCGAAAACCGATAAGGAACCGAAACAAAAAACCGGTAAGGAACCGAACCGATAAACCCGATAAACCGGTAGAACCGACAGGAAATCGGACCAATAAAGTCGTTAGAACCGATTATTTATTATTATTATTTATTATTTTATAAATTATACTACCAAAATTAATAGTTAATTACAAATTTTTTAACAAAATCAAAGATTAACTTATAAACTTTAGTTTTTATATCATTTCCTTCGATAAAAAATTAAAAATCAAATTTTAATTGGATTTTTTTGTTTTTAAGTGGACCAAACCGGACCGGAACCGGACCGAAACCGAATCGGACTGAAACCGAACCGAACCGAAATGGGACCGGACCAAACTCGGACCGAACCGGAACTGGAACTGAACCGAATCGGATCGGATCGGACCGCACCGAACCGAAAGCTTAGCGGTTCGGTTCGGTTCCAAAAATTAGAACCGAAAGCTTAGCGGTCCGGTCCGGTCCGAACCGATAAGCTTAGCGGTCCGATCCGATTCCTTCAAAACCTGGACCGAACCGGACCGATAACAGCCCCTATACACAGTTATAATCATAACTTTTAACCAAAACCTTCAAACCATTCCAGTTGTATGAAGCATACACCTAAACTTTTCAAACAAGGTTCAATTCATTCTTTTAGCAAGCCCGTTTGGTTGGAGAGTTTCACTCATTGTTTGGTATTTAAAAATGAAAAACTTTGAATGATAATTAAATAACTTTTTACTCACATATTCCAAGTTAGTATCAGTTTAAAGCTTCTTCAGCATTTTCCAAGTTTGATCCTCTACCAAAGTCCTCCAGTTTCTAAAAGTATCAAATGTTTCATCATTGGTCTTTAAAAGTACAACCCATACTTTTTTGGATTAGTCATCTATCAGGGACATGAAGTAACTTGCACCATCAATAGTAAGTTCCCGTGTTTGACCTCAAAGATCCAAAAGGACATACTCAAGTACTTCATTGGTTGTATGGCTACTAGGTAAAAACTTTATCCTTTTACTTTTCCCCAGCATAAAACCTTCCCAAAAGCCTAACTTACTAATTGTGCTACCATCCAACAACCTTTGTTTTCTAAGTTAAACTAGGAATTTTCAATCAATATTCCTTAGTTGAAGATGTCATAATCTGGTCTTTACACTAGAAAAACCCACTACTCACTACAAAGCTCTCAATATTAAACAAACAACCAGTCATATAGGCTTTCATAACAATAAATGAGCCTTGCAATACCTTTAATTTTTCGTTTCTACCCTTCTAACAAACAACGAGTCCTATAGGTCTTCATAACAATAAGTGAGCCTTGCAATACCCTAAGTCTGTCGTCCACACCCTTATAAGTAACCCATTATTTCTCTAACATCCCAACAAAAGGAAGGTTTTGTTTAGATTTAGGTATGTACCTCACGTTGTTAATTACTCTCTTAAATCTTATAGATAACTTCAAGCGAACAATTCATACCCCTTGGACAAAACATGATTCATTGTTCCCTAGGACTAATGTTTGACCTTCAAACAATTACAGGTTTCCAAACCAATATCAACCCCTATAGATTTATCATCAATGGAATTAACCAAAATCGTATGTACTAGAGAAGCTTTAACCTTAATTCTCCAATTGTTAAAGTCATACTCTCTGAATTTATTTAGGTTAAGCTTTATAGAAATCATCTTCCGCGGTTTTTTGGTTTCAAGGTAAGATCTTTCTCTTTAGCCTTTAGATCGACAATCGATCTTCGTCTCTTCTTTGTGGTTTGATGTCCATCGTATTACTTGTTAAGTAATCGTTCGTCCTAATAAAAACGTTAGTACGTTGATTCCAATAAATCTGGTGAGCATCCTCCAACTATGATGATATTGAAATTTAGTCTTTGATTTTTCAGTACATAAACTAAATTTATCAAAATCATCATATTTGAAAGACTAAATTTATCAAAATTGTTATAGTCGAATGACAATTATTTTAAAATAAAATAAAAACATCTATACAATAAACATGATTTTAGTAAAAGGATCTTCATTCTCAAATCGACTAAATAAAAAAATTGTTATCGTAATAAAATCTTCAACTACAACTACACTACACACAAAAGAAATCGCAATAATTAAATGATCAATCACCAACCTAAAACTAATTAATAGTTAAAATAATAAATGGAAATATATTTCTTTTTTAATATTTATTAATATTTAAACCTATTTCTAAAGACATTTTTATAATAATTAAAAAATAAAATAACACTCTAAAATCGTTCTATTTAACTACGCTGTAAAATATAGTTAAGTTAGTGAAAGGATATGAATACATATTTAATGTTTTTATTTGTTTATGAATAGTTAAAATGGTTAATTTAGTGACAAAAACCAAAACCATTTTTCAAGCCCCAGTTGGAAAACATAAAATTACATTGCTACATATTTTCATACAAGAACAATAGTAGTAGCTGTTTGGGCCTTAAATCATTCATCTTGACGCCATATTGCCTACAGCCTAAACCACATGATGGAAAATTCCCGGACTCTTTCGCAGTTGTCCTCAAGGACCAGCCCTATCGAATCTAGATGGCTTGGTCTTAGCAACATCCACAACTATCATCCAGCCATTGATAATTTTGCCATTCATCTCTTTTAGCGCTGCACCAGCAGCCTCCTCTGTAGTGTACTCTATAAACGCGTACCCTTTGGACCTCTTCGAAATCTTGTCCATTATAATTTTAACTAAAATTGACGAGTATGGTTAGACGTGTAACATTTTGTCAGTAACAAACTTACGATCGAAGATATACAATAATAGTATATATTATATACCTTGAACAAGCTGACCGAAACTTTCAAATGCTGCGCGTAATGTTTTCTCCGAAGTGTAAAATGAGAGACCTGTTGAAAGACAAAAACAGGCCGTGAATTCGTATTAGTAGAATATTGACAGTCAAATCGTCTTGTTAATTTCTCGGAAATTATAGCATTACATTTATTATTTATATTCTTAGAAAATACCAAGACAATATACTAAATACGATTCTCGGCAGGGGAACATATAATCAGAATAGAACAAAATATAATAAATAAATGAACCAAAAGTATCTTAATAGCTTGACGAAATAGCATACCAGTTATAAAAAGCTTTTTCGTTTTTACAGGGGGTTGTTCAGATGAGTCAAGTTCAGATCCTGGATTCTCTAAATTGTTGCCTGCGATGACAAATTGTTATGCAGAAGACAAAGTTAGATTCAATGTTTTCACACTTGAAAATGGTCGTGTTACACGGAAGAATTTCTAATAAATCAGTTGTGAAGAGGAATTTATCGAAGATTAACATAGTGTTCGAGTAGTAAAGATATCAAGGCATGGAGTATTAACTTTCTTCGACGAATGTTAAAACTAACCTCCATAATCTTTATTCTCTGATTCAAAATACATATCAGGCTCAACAGCCGAAACACCAGGCACATCTGCGCCATATATACAAGGACATAAAAATTAATCCATATCAGAATTCTAGACAGAAGAGCTTAATTCTCACCAGCTAGCTCTTTTGCGCTTTCGTCGTCAAGTTCGCAACAGAATCCGAAATTGGATTGCCAAGACACATTATATATACACATTTGAGCATCCTTTTCACTGTCACCAAAGTACATTCAGTTTCGAAATGGAGAAAGAATATTACCAATAAGGCGCAACAATTATGTTCCTCAGCTGTCAGAACTTACTTACCTGCCTAAAACCTTGGTTAGTAGCTGGGTGTAATAATCAACCATTTGTGGTTTTGTGACAACTTCAACTCCTGGCTTGTTGATCCGAACAATCCAATGTTTGGTAGCCCCAGAGGGAAACAATTGTGAGTTTACAAGTGAGTTTGGAAGATTTCTCAACTGGGAATTCGACAAGCTATAATTTTTTTTCTCTGAATTATAATCAGGGTCAGGCCTGACTGACAAAACTGCAGGTAAACCTACAACACACAAGTAGAGCTTATCGGAAGTCGATACTAAGTCTAACTCACTTCCAAAAACACCGTCTTAAGAGAGGCATGTAGCACTCAATACCGCAACATAAGTTACATAACCAACGCATAGTAAAAAAAGGAAGAACTTACGAGCAAGCTCACGAGAAGCTTCTACGTTGATATCACAGCAAAACCCGAAATGGGTATTTAAAGAAACATCGTAAATAGACATCTGGGCATCCTTTACACTACACAAAATCAAAATGAAATTCAGGACACAAGAACCATACCAAAAAATGACACAGTACACTAATAGAGACACTAAACAAGCATACCCACTTGCCCAAAACTCTCTCCAAAGCGTCGACGAAGTAATTTATTGTCTCGGCCTTGGAATTTGTTCCTAGAGGTGGCTTATCCATTAGCACCATCCAGTGACGGTTACAACCAGACGAAGCGAAACTAGTAGATACCGAAACTGGGGTCGCCGTGTCATTTGTTGTTGAAGAAGAGCGAGCAATGAAACGTGAAGATAGAGAGAGATTGAAGTGGGTGTTGTTGTACTTCTGTGAATCGGAGAAGTTGATGGTTGAAGTAACGAGATGGAATTGTGATTTGTGAGGGAAATTGTTGCATAGTGTGACAAAGGTGGTGACTTTGGGACAGATTGCTTCCATAGCTGGTTTCTCTCTACGATTTCATGACAGTATAGGCTATATACTGTATAGCTGAAAAACCAGGCCAAAAAAGTTATGCCAAGACTAGGAGTCCTTCTGTTTGATGTAAATCACACAATAGTCCTCCAAATTTAATTTGATCGCAAAATTTTATTCAAAGTTACTTTTAAACTTTTCACCCTTAGACTTAGTTAATTTTTTACCAATTTCTTTCTAACGAGATTTCCAAATCAATTTTTCTTTATTGATTATTTTATCCCTCTTGTTTATAAAAACTAATTTTTCAGCTTTTGACGGATTATTGTGATTTGAATACATCCCACGTTATGGATTTGAGTGATTTGAATGATGATTATTTTTGGAATATGGAGGATGAGTCTTTGACAGACCTTCTTGAAACACAAATTGAGATAGATTTCGTTGTTTCTTTTTTGTTCAGTAAAAATATTGCATTTATCGCGCGGTGAAAGAAATGAACAGTGAACCTAGTCTCCACAAAAATGCATGAATATGAGCTTGTTGTTCATGTATAAATCGTGGATTGCCCCCTTCGCAATTTTTCTAAAATCACGAATGTTGTGTTCGCGATTTACACCGTAAATTGGTAGTTTAAATTCGTGATTTTGCAAAAATTGTTTATCGTGTATGCGTGATTTTGGACAATTATATACACAATTATGCATAATTTAAGCAGATTTCGATATAAGTAATTAAAATTAAGTATATTTTAATATAATTACAAGAACTGGACCAACCGCCATGTTCGATGGCCGATTATGCGAAAATGCTTACTACGTAAACCTTATATACCAAATCCGATTTGGTCTTATGGGTGGATTGGAAAAGCAAAATGTTAGGATTCATTTTGGTATTGAATAAAGACGATGACGGTAGCAAAATGAATAATTTCAAGGATGTAATTCATGTGTGAGAGGCAATGTGTTTACAAATCTAATCCAAAACCGGGATATGTGAAGAAGCGTCGAGAATGTTCATCGAAAAAATGCGGTTGTCCGTTCTTGTTAAGGGGAAAACCGGTCTTAGAACTAACCGGTTATTGGAAATTGATAGTGGTAACGGAAAACACAACCACTAACCGTTTTTACACCTAGATGGTCATTCACGAGCCGCTAGACTAAAAATGAAAGAAGAGGCGTTTGTTCGTAATCAAACGGAGTCGGTTCTCGACCAAGAGAGATATACCGCGGTTTGAATATTAGAGACTCAGAAAAAGTATCTAGTATGTGTACGATCTACAACATGCGTCAAAAATACAATTTGGTCGATAAAGCGGGCAAGACCCAAATGCAATACTTGTTCGGTAAGTTAAAACAACACGAGTACTATGTTTATGAGCGAACTAACAAATCAATGGACGATATTCTCGAGTTGTTTTTCGCGCATTCTACAAGCATTGATTTATTACGCACTTTTCCTCAAGCTCTTATAATGGATAGCACGTATAAGACTACAAGATATAAGATGCATTTGTTAGAAATAGTTGGTCAAAATTCGACAAAGAAGACCTTTTTTCGCTTTTGTTTTTATGATCTTCAAGAAACAAAATAACTACACGTGAGGACTCAGCCTTCTAAGTAACATGATGACGAATAACATGTGCGCATTGCCTAATATTATTGTCACCGATATGGAGTTGGTTTCAATAAACACTATCGAGGATATAATTTTGGATGTTACCCATATGCTATGCACTTGGCATATTAATAAGAAAATTTACTCCTACGCTAGGAAAGTTTTGACGAATGCGAGCATGGTCGATGAGTTCCTCGCATTTTATCAAACAGTTTCCTATTCGGCGACGATCAAAGATTATAACAAAAACTTTGCCGAGTTACACCACATCGACGTCTTTTGTCCGATGGTTGTCGATTATGTCATGAAACAATGGATAGATAATTATGGACCCAAATTTCTTGATATCCGCACGAACAAATTTAAACATTTGGGCAATCCGACTAGCAATCGGTGAGTTATATTATCATCTTTATACATTAATTTTTAATATTTAGCGTTAGAATCTAATTTATTTAATCTTATGTTATAGGGCGGAGAGTGCTCACTGGAGCCTAAAACGGGCAATCAGCACAAGTCTATGCATATTTAAGTATTTTCTGAAAAATGTTCATACGTTGCTTCACGCTCAACACTCTAATATTTTCGAATCGTTCGAACGAAGTAGGGTTCGTCCAAGAAACTCAACTAGGGGGGATAAAGGGGCTATCTATAACAATATAAAAGGTAAACTTTCATGTACTGCTGTAGAATTAATAAAGCTGAATCTTAAATAACTGAGGAATAGGATTTTCTCCCGCAATGTATGGTTGTGATATTAGGAAAACACATAATTTATCGTGTGCATGCGATTAAGCTATGATCGAGAAAGAAGGTACGGTGATTCATCTATATGTATATGCTGTTTATTGGAGTACTTTACAGATCAAAGCTAAGGATGAGGTCGGTACCGAAGATGAGCTTACAAGAAAAATCTCATTAATAGATAGTATCATCCGTGCTTACGGTAGACATCTAAGATCAAATCCTAGATCTCGCGAGAAGTCATGTTTTGGACCTTAAGGATTTGATTGTCAATAAAAGTAAGAAAAATCCGATCTGGACAAATCAACTAAACGGAACCCATCTGAGTTCGAATACGATGGTAGTCTGGGCGTTAGCGCTCCGCGTACAATATCTCGAACGGCTGCCTCGTTAGCTAAAGCAATTTTAGAACCCAAAGCTAAAGCAAAAGCCAAATTCAAGACTAAACCTCAACCAAATAAAGATAAAGTGACTTGATCGAAAAAATCAATGAAAGGCAAATATTTTAGTGGTTACGAGAATTGGTCTCTCAACTATTTACATGATTAGACGTATCTCCGGGTGATAATTGTGGATTTCGGGTCATGAATTTAACCGTATACGTTAAGTTTGATTCATGGCAACAAGTTAGACGAGATATGATTGTCGAATTGCAATATCAACACGATTTATGGGAGAGAGTGTTTGATGGTTCACAACATGTAGATAACCTAGTAAAAAGGTTGGACGTCTTTGAAGTGTATGTGAATGGTAATCGACATTAGTACCCGACTACGGCTCAGTGATAGCACTAGATATCAATGTATTATATACCACGTATCGCTCCAATAATCATATATGTATCTACCTCTACGTAGTGTGCCTCCTCAATCGTGTCCTACCAAGTAATTTGGTCTAGGGTTTGTACATGGTAGTCATTTCGCAAAGGTAAGTACACCAATGAATTTTATAGTATTATATCATATTATGTGATTTATTATTTATTCAAATTTTGTTTGTATAAGTTGTGTTGAATGGACCGCAGCCATAAATCTATCTTACTTGGTTTCTGTTTTGCACTAACAAAGCCGTAACCGGTTAGGCAATACCACTCGACAAACGATTCAACGAATATCATCAAATCAAACCCGCCAAACTTATACAAACATCGATTGATTTGAGTGGAGAACATCGATTAAGTACACGCGTTTCTTGTTTTTTGTATTAAATGGATGAATACTTTAATTTTATTTCATCATTGTTTGGACTTTAAAGTTTATTGTAACACGATTATAATAAAATTGTAGGTTCATTATTCGTGAATTTGGCTTTAACACGGGATTTGTGTTCACAAAAACTATTGGATATATTGTTATTTTCTTTTTTTTATACTTTCCCGATTCCCAAACTCAATTTTTTTAAGAATCGTCTACTATAGTCATTTAACACCATTACTGAAAAAATGAATGCAAAAAACGAAAAAACAAAAATTGGCTAAAAATAGGTCGAACGAGAACTTAAAAGTATCATAAAACTCAAAGAAACAGTGATGAAATCATAAAAACTCAAACAACATTCAAGCAAAGTATAAACTTAAACAACAACTAAGGTATACATTTGCAATAACTCATAGTCAACGAAGTTTATTTATCAAGCATGTTCCACTTCATAAACTTCCTTTCATCTTTTTCAATCTGGTACTCCACCGGAATAACACGCATTTTCTCTTCCCTGATGGTAGATATGTAGGCATGGATATGATCCGGCTGGTCTTCTGTTAAAGTATCATTGACTTTGTAGTTGAACAACTTAAATACAACATGACGTTCCTCGTCGTTGAGGTTGGAAATTAGGTATACACGAAATTTCACTAGATAGATCTACCTAGTTTTAACCTCATCCAAACGTCTTGAAATCTTAGGCGGCTGGACGCCTTCCTTGCCGTATAGGAAATACATATACCATAGCAATGCCTCCCATTAGTGTTTACCACATTAATTCGTATAGGTTTTACCCACTTCGATGGATGCTTTCATCAAATATTCATCTTCTAATTCAGTTCAAAGACACAATTTTAGAGTTTCCATTTTGAGTTTCTCAGGTTTTGTTGTTACAATTGGAGAGCATCTATTTATTGACCATTTCTTCTTTAGATAACGTTATCCAAGTAAACTAATCATGACTTGGCACGTGTAAGATGTGGATAACGTAATCTCATAACCCAATCATTTCGTGACACCTAATATATACAAAAAACGTGTATCCATATGAGTGTTAGGATAAACCATGTGCGTTAGATTGGGGTATCCAATTATGACATATAAGTGTCTTATTATAAAGTAACAAAATATTGAATGCAATAAACAATATTAATGAAAACATAAAAACTCATAAAAATAACTTAAGAAATTAAATAACACGTCGAACAACAACCGGGGAATACATAAAAACTCAAATAACAACTGAAGAAATAATAAAAACTCAAACAATAACTTAGGAAATCAAATAACAGGTCGAACAAAAACTAACAAAAACCTAAAAACTCAAACAACAACTGAAAAAATCATAAAAACTAAAACAACAACCAATGAAAGCATAAAAACTTAGTAGTCGAAGCAATAACCCATGATGTCTTCAACATCGATGTCGTTCACAATATCATCCTTCCTACATGTAATCTGATCCTTAATATATACTATATCCCTAGTAATGTAATCTACAACTATGATTTGTTACTCTTAATCAGTCGTCATCAAAATACATCCTACATAGCACCCGATCAAAAAAGGCATCGTTTGTGTCCCTAAAAGCCTTTTTGTTTTTTTTTGTTTGTGAATGTTTGGTAGATTAACTATTAGACTAGGTTTCAGGTCCTTTTTAAAGGATATTTCAATTTGACGGGTTATTATTTTTTGGCGGGAACAAAAGTATGGCGAGATGTTTGGTTGGCGGTAGTCAATTTTTTGCGAGAGTCATTTTTCGGTGGGTAAGAATATATTGCAAGAATCTTTGTTGGGGTAGGCTAAAATGGGACCCGTTTTTTAAAAATGAAGTCCCACTAGAATGAGACCCTTTTTCCTTATAATGAGATTTTAAAATCTGATGAAGGGAATCGATTTTTAATAGTATATAGTCATACAGTATATAGTCATAACATAAAGTACATTAAAACCATATAAAATATGTAAATAAATATTGCTAAATAACATAGGATAAACATAGTGTAGAACAAAAATTTAATCCAAAATATGACAACATAACATGATCTAATAACGTAGTCACGAAACATGCCCAAAATAGAATCAAATAATCATAGAATACAAAATACTCACGCATCAAGCTCTCGATACTGGCGCACCACCGTCGAGCACTCCTTCAGCGACTTACAAAGTCGTCCATACTCATCGTGTGCGACCTCGAATATGCATCCATAAGACGATCAGATAAGAAATATAACATAGCATGGTAACTCGTCGCTCTTGGGGTCTCCCTAACATGGATCGGATGACTCGCACTCGGGATCGTTCAGAGTGTACCATAGGTGATCCTGGATTCATAAAGTGTAAAGATAGGTCATACTCGGACGATCTATAATATATGCATCACCACGAATCTTGGGATTGACGACGTGTAACTGTCATATTGCCCATATAGTCTCATCCCATAAAGAGCGCATATTAACACGCCTACTTCTGCCTGGCGGAAAACCACGGTCGTAATGAATGAGGTTTATCTTGAATATGCCCAAGCTGTCGAGAGACGCATAATGGATAATATGCCTCAAGTATGTCTCATGCCTTCAGTATATGGTCTATCCAAGACACATCACAGAAAAAGTAATGGTTGTGTATATCATCGTACGGCATGAACCACACCTTCAATATAAATAGTACACTTAGTAATAATAAAAGAAGTATTGATCAACAAATAAAAATACAAAAGTTGAAACTTAAAATATACTCCCTCAATGAAGATAAAATATGGTGGATATTGATATAAGTCTCATGATCTGAGCGAAAAAGGAAAAGGTGAGTATCTACATATAGTCGGCATATAAATCTGGTATCCACTGTTGACCGTAGTCATAAATATGGGGAAGCGATCATATATGATGAGTTCGGATATTTGAGTCACTGTGTCTTGACTAGATCCGAAGGGCAATTCGGACCGAACCACCACAATGAAATTCCGAACAAATGTATTAAGTGTTGACTAAGCTAGTTGTTAATCACTTCAAACCATATTACTAATGGGCCCTTAAACTTGACCTGATTTCACGACCCGACCCAATAAGCCCATGGGTTAGTAATTAAGTATAAATACCCCCAACCACTTTTATTAATGAGGGTAATCGGAATTTATTACTAGTAGGCCGCTTAATTATCTCTCTACTCTCCATACTAAACACAAAACACCACAAAATATCCAAACTTTTTAAACACTTTACTAGATTACCCCCATGCAGAAATAAACTTCACCAATATATTTACGTCTCTAACAAAGAAACGAAACCAGTAAACCTCGAGGTCGCATGTAAGAACGATCTACCTAACTGGTGATACAACTGAACCAATACATATTAGCCCCAGTTATATCTAACTGATGACCTATAGTGCTCAACAAAGTGCAAGTAATCAAGAGATATATTGTTCCTCATCTTGTTTGTGAGAACAGAATAACCAAACATGTGAAGCAAATAACCCATCGTCACTTTCGGAACCATATCACTCTCTATGTTGTAAGTGCTACATCCCATATGTTCATTAAGAGACAAAATTGTGTTAAAATCTCCAATTAATATTCATTCTTTCACTGAATTAGATATTAATTTAAATGAGTTCCATGGGTTCTCTCTCTTGAGTCTCTGACATTTAACATACACTATTGTTAGAGAAAAATATTTTTGTAAATAATTGTGAGACATAGTAAATTGAAGAAATTTAGGGTGGTTGACTAAAGTGCTAATGTTATAGTCCTTAGTCCAGAAGAGCCATATTTTATTGGTTGTGTTAGAATAGTAAAGATGGAAGCCTGGTCTAACAGCTATAATACATATTTGATCTTCTTTGATAAATGGTTCGAGGACAGTTATGCTTAGATTTTCCTTATTGATGATGTGTTTGAGCCTCGTGATAGATGCTTTCTTTCTTATTCCGCATATGTTCCAGCAAAAAACTTAATCATTTTCTGGGTTAGGATTATAAGATTTGATGTTCCCAAAAATGGACTTGATAATGACTGATCATTTCTTCTTTGGTATGCTAACTTCCTTTAGTCTTTGAAGAAAAATGTTTTGGAATTCATTATCTTCTTCTTTCCTCTCTTGAACAGGTGATGATGTGCAACTTCCAATATTTCTCTATTTGGGAGTATAGATTTCAGATTCAATATTAAATGGAGGAGATTAGTCTTCTTTCAGGTTCTTTATTACGTCGATTAGATCTTCTTTCATGTTCTTTATTGCGTCGATTAGATCTTCTTTAAGAATTATGTTGTTGTCAGCAGTATTTGGGAATGTTATTCCTTGATGTATAGTTTCAGATTCATTGTTAATTTGAGGGCGAACTATAATTGATTTAAGTTAGTCTTCTGCCATGGTTTGTCATCTGTGTTAGGTTGAGGAGTGTCTTTTTGTGGTGAGTTGGATTCAAGCATGGTTTTCTGATATTGAAGCTTATTTGCAGGTTCTTGTTTCTGTTTCTTGCAAGGTGATTGGTCATGTCCCACATTGTAGCAACAAGAACAAATTTAGGAAGATCTTTATAACTCACATGGATCTAGCAGTCATCATTACTTCCAAATCCATACCAAATATGATGATGAAGTTGTTTGGAGATGTCTAATTCAACCCATGCATAGCATGCGTTGAATAAGGCTATGTTCATGGAAGGTATCCAAGTCTTTAATGGGTTTCCTATCGAGGACGCCATCGAGGTAATATATTCATCGTTGTAGAGATGTTCTAGGATGTTTTCTAATCAGATCCAAATAGGTACGATTGAACATCCGATTTTGGGGTTAAAAGAGGACATTCATTTGAGTAAACGCATGGATTTGTCCCCAATTTTCCATACATCGCGAGACCAAATCTTACTAAGGTCAGACTTCAATGAAAATTCTAGAAACAAGTGTCTAGAGTCCCAGTTGCAATATGAAAAATCACCATCAAATTTTCTTGATTCGAAGAATTTATTTAGTGTTTGATTTCCAGGTTAGCCTTTGGAGAACTTGCCTATCAAAGTGTAAGTTGAGGAAGACCTTAATCTTCCATTGATGCTTTTACTCATTATGTGATATGATGTGTATTGATTTGATTGTATGGATCGATTTGAAGGATTGACAGCTTCCGCGTAAGTTTCTTTGGACGATAAATTCAATAGAGAAGTAGTGCTTATGGGTCTAATAGGAGGGAAGTCTTCGAGAGCAGAATTTTAACAAGTTTCCGTATTAGATTAAGAATACATAAGTTGAAGATCGTGAATCTGAAATGGAGATAGGCAAATAGCCAAGTAAGAGATATATCGATAAGGTTTCTACTGTGTAAACAATTTTTTTTCCCAAAAATTGGATTCTTAGAGCAAATTGTATTCCTTTCTATGATAATTGAGTTTTATTTGTAATTGAATTTAATAAAAAAATATATATCATGGATCTAATTTTATTATTTTAAAAATAATTATCCAGGGTTTGGAATATTTTTTCTAAATTACCATTTAAAAAACACAAGCTCCTTACAATTTAAAAACATAATATAAAATATATAAAAAAGATCACAAATTATATAATTTCAGTGGAAATAGATTAAAAATAGTGTCTTGTGTACTTTATCAAATAAGGTGGTTTTGGGTAAGGGAAAAGTACCTATAAATACCTTTTCAAGTATCTAATCCCAAATAAGTACCCAAATATAAGTCCCTTAGACTAGTAGTAAGAGGACTATATTTGTACCAAAATAGCCCTAATACTAGAAGAAAGAGAAAATAGGTTACTATTTTTCTAATTTGTACTTTCCCCCCAAATCCTAAAAACTTTAAGATACCAAAAAGACAAAAATACTTTAGAAGAAAGTCAAAGAAGAAATAGAACCCAAAAGAAACCTGTAAACGAACCGTCTCGTTTTTACCGAGATCCTCCAGCGAACGAGTGATTAAAAACTCCGGCGAAGGTAGAAGAAACCTTGTGTAGAAGTGTTTTTGTTTTTTGGTCGTCCGAAGCATAAACCACAGGGGCACGGGAGTTCGAACGCTCGTCAACGCACATTCAAGGTTAGTTTGTTTTTCTTTAATCGTGTTTTGTAGATGATACAGTTTGATGATGTCAATAAGTACTGGGTTAGTTTTTCCGGCCGGCGATTGCCTCCATTAGTCGAAGAAAGAGTAGGGGTCTGTTAACTGTAATCTGGTTGCTACCTCGCGCGAGGTAGTGAACTGGGTGTTGTTGGAGTTGTTTTTCACAGAAATGGTGTTGTCTCTCGCGTTAGTTTATTATCAGTTTGGTTTAATTTTGGTAGCTTTGATTAGGGGCAGAGTAGTTCATGTTTCTATTACGCGTATGTTATGTGAATGCTTTGTTAGGGCAGTAAATGGTTTTGACATGCATATTAATGGAAATGGTTGATTGGGATACGCGAAATATGTGTTAGTATAGGGTTCATGGTATAACCTAATTCGCGTGTTGCATGTAAATATTTAGGGTCTCCCTTTTATTTGGTTTCTGGTTAGTATGTCTCGCGCGAGTGTTGCGCGATATCTGGATAACGTATCGAATTTAAGTCTCACGCGAGTTTATTTAATGTATCGCGTAAGGAAGTAGATATATGGGCATTGGGTATTTCAGCCTGGTAATGATACGCGCGTTGTGTATATAGTGTGTCGCTAGACTTCGTATAAGTAGGCATTGCAGTTGGGATTCTTTGTATATCGCGCTACATTCAAGGAGTGAAACGCGTGGTTGTCGAATGGGTGATTGAAGTTTGGTTTATAAAGAGTTGTAGTAGGACATAGTTCTGGTAGGGGTTTAGCACTGCTAAAATCTTACGTGTGTGTTGTTTTGTTCAAACAGGTTCTGCTATGGGCAAAGGTACTTTTTACAGGTCTAGTCTGGTAAGCATATTGAATTTGCTGCAGAAAGATATAGTCACCGAGGAGCATATTGAGGCTACCAAGAACACGTCATTCTATACTTTGCTTAAAACATCTTTTGCGACAAGGAACGAAGACCTGTCGAAGAAGCAGTTTCACAAGGTTCTAGAGGAGATTATAAAGAGATACTCACCAAAGAACGGCTGTTTTTAGAATAGGTTCAAAGCGGGTCAAGCTTACAACGAATGATGTTAAAGCAATTTTCGGTCTTAAACACGGAACGGAGGAAATGCCTATGAATAGATTAGGGGCTTTCAGTGAAAGATTTGAAGATGGTGCGGAGAACGAGTCTGCACTGATGCAGAAATATTTCTTGCGTCCACGTGCTAGGAAAAGTGGACCATCAAACCAAAAGGCTATTTCAAATGCGTTGATAAAGGTACTGATAACATATTATTAGATCTAGTGATGTTTTGGCATATAAAATGAAATAACTACCGTTTGTTCCGACACATGAAGCAATAGAAATAGCGGCAAATGATGGTAGTGAAGAATCCGTAACCGACGTTGCGAAGCTTTTGATACTATTCATTTGTTCTACACTGTTTTACTCAGTGTCTGGAGATATAATGGGCTGGACGATGGTTTTCTACGTAGAAGACATGCTTAAAATTAATGACTATGATTGGTCATGAGCAATTGTTGAGAAGCTAACGAAGTCTATGGTAAAATGTTTGGAGAAAGGGACATCCGATCACGTCATCGGCTGCGTAGCCGTGTTGTTGGTTTGTATCGAAAAATTAGTTTATTATTTTGTTCTCATATGAAAATGATACAAGTGTTACTTTAATTTCCAGCCCTTCATAATGGAGCACACCACGCTAGGGGCAGATTTGGTAAGGCCAAACATGATACCTAGGTGCTACAAATGGTGGGGGCTGAAATGCAAGGAGGCGACTATAGCGGTTGTTAAAAGGGTGAGGAAGCTGGCAGATGAGGAGGTTAGTTATCGCTGTTTTTATATGTTTTCACTGTGTTTCGCGCAAAGTAGCAGTATTATAGCGCGAGGTATGTGCATCTAGGTACCAAGTGCAACGCGTATATGACGCGCGAAATGTGTTTTGGGCTGGTAAAATAGCATGACCTAGTTATTAACTCACTGTGTCGCGTTAAAGACCCTTTTGGAGGGGCCGTGGTACATGTGAGTCGTGCGACATGGGTCATAATTAAACACACGATTCGCGTTTTGTGGAAACTTCTGTTTAGTGATGCGCGTCATGTACGTGTGTGTGCTGTGTTTATTGAAACATTAATGTTGATTTGCAGGTGTTGGATGGGGAGCTCGAGCTGACGGAAGCTGAAGAACTGGCATTCAGGTCGGGGGAGGCTGGGACAGGGTGTGTAAGCATGTCAACAGGAAAAAGGAAAAAATCGGTGATCACTAGAGGAGGGAAATGGGCCAAGTATTGTAGATGAGGGAAAACAAATAAGATGGAGATTGGACAGGGCTCTGGTACAGTTGATTACCAGGGAGGGGATGAGGATTACGGGCAGCAGCTGCAGGGGTGGATGGATCATCAAAAAAATACACCCTAGATTGAGGGCAGCTCAAGTACTCGGACCGAGGAGGATGCAAGTTTACAAGGCAAGCGCTTGTAATATTTTATTCAAGAAAATGGAGTCTGTTAAGAAGAGAACTAGTATCAAATATAGGTACTCCGTAGAAAACAAAAGGCTAAAGATTTCTCTGGCCCGAAAGAATAGACAAGTAAGTGGTTTGATAGGTAATAAATTGTAATATTCCATTTTCATTAATTTGCCTAATACTTCTTGAATTTCACCACAGATTGAAGAACTCCAAAGAGAGGTTGCTTTGTTGACTTCGAAGCTTCAAGAACAAGATTTTAAAGGTGACCAAGAAGATGAAGAAGCTGATGTTAATGAAGCACTAGAGAAGGTTTGTGTGCTACCATTCTGTTCGGTAGAGGAGGAGTCCCCAGCGAAAGGGGTCGATGTATCGGAAACAGTGGACGAGGTTCCTAAAACCATTGTTTATGTCTCAAGAAAACACGGGTTGAAAAAGTTAGAAGAATGAGAGAAAAAACTTGATAGAGAAGAAGTAATTGTAGAGGGTTCTACAAGTAATGACAGTGAAGAAGACAAACACAAGTTGGTAGAGGACGGAGGTGCGACGGTTGAGGAAGATAATGCATCTGAATCTCCTGAAGGACCGATTGATGCTAATGAGACATCGGGGGAGGGGCAGGTAAATACAAAAAGTTTGTATATTTTGGGAGTTGACAAATGCATGCTTGTCCCGTCCACGGTTGAGGTACAGATTAATGTCGGTGCAGTCAAATCCACGGTTGAGGCAGTAGGAGCGGATGCTGAGGGGGAAATTGGCATTGTACCCAATGAAGAAGAACCAACTGTTCTTGTGGCTGAAACTGCACAAGAGTTTGAAGACCAAGGTGTGCAACACGAGCCAAAACCCATCGAAGCAGAAGCAATTGATGTAACCTCAGAAACTGCTAAAGGGTTTGAAGAGCAAGCAGTGCAAAATGCTATTGTGGCAGCAGCAACTGAACAAATACCAATAGATGCAGAACCTCTTGAGGTTGCAACTGAAACGGCACAAGAGTTACAGGTAGATGTTGAGGGGAAGGAGACTGCGGGAGAACATAATCGCGCCGAAGCTGCAGCTGATACAGTTTGTGTTGATGCTGGTCCAAAAGGTACAGAGGGAGATGTGGCAATTCCAAATGTTGGTGAGCAAAAGACTGGGCCGGAAATGAATAGAACTGTGCCACATGAAACTTCCACTAGCGTACCGAAGGCCAGGGAGCAAGGACATGAAGATGTAAGTGGATCTTAAGTTATTAAGATTCAACTTCTTATAGCTATGTTAAAGTATATTTGTTTTTAATTTGGCCACGCTGTTGTTTTTCAAACTTCGAATTTAAATAGTGGGTTTTAAATGTTGTTAATACGATAGGGAATGTTTTTAAATTTTCAAGTTCCGGAAATGTTATGTTATAGTTATTATGTTATATCTAAGGGAGGAGAATGCTGTAAGATAAAAAACCGTGCTCGAACGAAGCTGTCAAAGTAATTTCTGATATATACAGAAACCCTATGGCATATGTAAAGTGGCCCAATCAAAATTGTCCAATATGAGTCGCGTTATAGCATGCACAGGCTCGCGTTGTGCCTCGCGCGATTTATGTATTGCAACTGTACGACTTGAGAAATGTATCTAGCGTCATATGGGTCCCGTATGGTACGACTCGCGCGAGTTTATGATCATGTGACCTGCATCGCGCGACATTACGAGACGGCCATGTTACCATGGATGAGTACCTCGCGCGTCATGGAATCCCACAAAGGCATGTGCCAGTTTCGTGATGCGCGATGTGCAGCATCATGTGAATCATGTCGCGCGAGTTATGAGAAATGAATCAGGAGTCGAGTCCCCTATATAACGTAACCCACGCCGTTGGTTGCATTTTTTCCAGGTATGTCATGTGAGAAAGAGAAGGCTACAGAAAGGAAATGTCTATAGCATAGCAAGTGTTACTCGAGAACCCAAAACTGAAACTGGGGTGGAAGTGGGAACTGCTGTAAAATCAAAGAACGAGTTGCAAACCAAGTTGGAAGCGCAACGCAAAGCGAAGTTGGAAGTACTAACACAGCCCGAGATAAGAGAACCAGTACAACCAGCAATGGAAGTGGAAGCAGATTATTTTGATCTTCCAAACCACGATGATGCATTCGTATTATGTACACAATTATTTTTTGACGAAATTGATAAGGCGACGGCGATAAACTCGATTGGAGGAAAGTCGGGGGACATTAGTGCGTCGAAGAGTCTGTTACGAGATGCACCTACAATGGTATGTTCTTAACTATGATAAAAGTACTATACTGATTTGTAAGTTGGGGATGGTTATTTACCAGGTTTATGTTATTTTACAGTTAGTAGATAATATAAATCCAAATTGGGATTTACTTAAACAGACGCAAGAGGCGGGAAATAGTGAACAAACTTGGGAAAAAGAAACAGCTACTACGAAGTTAATAGATGTTCGTCAATACCGCAAGGTCCTTCGAATACAACAAAACGAAGATCAACTAGACTCTGACGTACGGTATTTGGCAGAACGTGAATTTTCATACCGGCTAAGTGTTAGCGTCACAGAACTAATGGTCGTAGCATACGAAGGGGAGCTAGATTTCAAGGTAAAGCTTAGAAACTTGATAGAACACAAATAATGAACAACTACTCTAGATATAACTATGATTTTTACGTGCTGTAGATCATCGATGCCTGGATATATAAGCTGCTTCAAGATTCAAACTAGACCATACCTTTTAAAGGACTCACTGACGAGTATAATTGTAAACAAAATGCTATTCAGATATCAGGAGTGGCAACGGTTAGTATCTTATTAATAAATACACATTTGAAGTGATGAGAAGTTTGATATTGTTATGGTGTACAATGGTTCTATTACAGACATTACTAGCCAAAAAACAGATGTTACAAACGTTATTGACGCAGTTTTTGAGAGCGTGAAAGACATGTTTATCGCATTTGTTCCGCTATGCACCATAAATGAAAACGGTACTAACCACTGTACGTTGTTGGTAATAGACTTGGAGAATGCTTCGGCAAAAAACTACAATTCCCTGGCCCCTCTTAGCAAATTCACTCCAGACAACACTAGGAAAACGGCTGATGCTTTGGTAAGTAGTATGGAACATTATTGTGTGACGATGTATGTTCATTGTTTGTAGGCTCGTTATACATCTCGCGTCAGTTTGTGTGCGAATCACGTGTAAAAGGATGGATCTCGCGTCATACCATACATGATTCGCAGCATTAAGAGTAGACATTTTAATTCAAAAAACGAAACTAACATTTTTCTTATTTGACAAGCTCAACTATTGTATGAAGAAGAGATACATACCGCGTGTGAAGTATGGGTACAAAGTTAAAGCAGCTATCGAAATCCCACAGCAAGAAAAAGATTCACTTGACTGTGGAGTGTTCGTCTGTCAGTATGTGAAAGACATTATCCAGCACGGCTTCGTAGGCAAGAAATATAGCAAGTGTATGCCAACTAGAGCACGCGCAGAAATCTTCAACCACTTCCTGAATGACAGGAACACTAATTTAAGGGCATCCGATATGTAGCATTGAATTTTCTGCGTGACTCGCGTCAGATCATAATGTTTTTTAGGACTTTTAACCCCGCGTGAATCACGTTAGTGGTTTAACATAAGTAGCATGCCATGTTTTTTGTAACTCGCGCGAAATGTTATTCGTAGGAATGTTTGTTTTAATATAATACGCGTTGTAAGTTGTATGTCATGCGCGATATAACCGTAACGAAACAAAGATTTTAAGGTTGTTGATGGAGGCATTACTGAGCAACCTATGACTTTGTGTAGTGTGAATATTGCGCAACGTATGTCAAGAAAGCATCAACCCGTCTTGGAATTTAAGGGCACTTGATATATAGCACTTCCCGAAATTTAAACACATTTGACTCGCGTATGGGGTTTAACGTAATTAGCGTATCATGTTTTTTGTAACGCGCGCGAAATGGTAGGCGTCAGACGGTTTGTTTTAAATTAATACGCGTTGTAATTTGTATGTCATGCGCGATTTAACTGTAACGAATCAAAGATTTTAAGGATGTTGACAGAGGCATTACCGGTCTTTAAAGGACTCGCGCGACATGAATGTTTGACTCTAGCTAACACGCGTTTTAGTCATTACCACCGCAACGATAAATGTTACTTGGCGCGATTTAAGAATGCAATCCTGAAAGTAAATACGCGTGATGGGTGACATATTATACTTCCGCCAAAAGTAATTTTTTAACTTTAATTCTCCCGCCAAAACTAAGCTACAAAATATTACCCGCCTACTTACAACCCTAATACTTCTCCCTTATATATACCTCGACAAAACTACATATTGTGTACTCTTAAACAATTTAAACACTCCAAATAGGAAATAGGTATGAGTTGGTGCGTCGATGAAGACCAACACTTGCTCCAAGCGGTGAAGTACGTGAAGAGAACAAGCTCGGATGCAGAGGCAGACGATTTTTGGGATCAAGTTTTATGCAGGATGTACTTTGACTACGGGAGGCTTGGATTTGTCGGCCCCCACGTTCGCACACGAGAAAGCGTCGCTGCGAGGTACAACGAACTGAAATCAGAACCCTTGCTACGTGTTTCTGATCTTTGTTTAGATTTGCGCTTAGAGGCAGGAAACGTATGGCAGTGGGAAGATAATGATTGGATATCAAAAGATATGATTATCTACCTAAAGGAATCCATCGCACAGAGAGAAGATGCAATTGTTAATTGCTCACCGATTAGATGAAAACAGTGGTTTATTGCAATAAAGCTTTTTTATGGGTTTTGGCCAAAATTGTAACTTTATCCGAAGAACAAAGTAGTCTTTATATTGGATGTGAAGGACTATCTTTGTTAATGTTTTAAATGTATGACTTTTTTGGTTACTGAACTACTACGACTTTATTTGGTAATGTTTAGAATTTTTGGATGTATTCTATATCAAACGTATTGCGTCCTATCTACCCATCTCGCGCGTGCTGGGAGGCATGACTAGCGCAATTGTTTAACATTGTTAAAATCAACTACCTAGCGTCAAAAGAAACAAATACCTCGTGTTACTTGTTCTTTAATATAACTTCACATCTAGCGTCAAAAGACATTGACATATATTTTTATAAGACATACTAATCTAGTGTGAGAAGATAATCACAACACGCGCCTTGTCACAGCTTGACCTACTTGAAAAAGTAGGCCTTAAAAGATTAAAGGTGGTATGACGGTATATGGTATAAACCGATAGAGTGTTGGCCAATGATACGTTAGTACCTTGCGTCCGAGATAATGAACATCTAGCGTGGTGTCCGGATTATATTTAAGATCGTAACGGATTCTCTAGCGTCGCTTGAAACGTACGCGAGACGTTAGTAATACGTACGCGAATTATTAAGATCGAAGCAGAATCTAAAACGTCGCTTGGCACGTACGCGAGACACGCTTCCCAGATACCAACTACCAAGGGAAACCCAAAAAGTAAATATGCGTTAGTACCTCGCATCAGAGGAAGTGAACGTCTAGCGTGGTGTCCGAATTGTATTTAAGATCGAAACGGATTCTCTAAAGTCGCTTGACAAGTACGCGAGACAGTATTAAAACTTACGCGAATTAAAAATATCAAAACGGATTTCAAACATTGCGTGACATGTACGCGAGACGCGATCCCCAGATACCAAGTACCAAGCGAAACTGAAAAATTAAAAATGATGCCGCGAGATAAGTTCTAAGATGACAACGTGATACGCGACATATAACGGGGCAGTACACATAATAATATTTCATTAATGGTAAAATTAAAAAATATGGAATTTAAAAAGTTAATAATCAGAATTAATCAATGACAATGGAGAGTAGGCTTTGGTTGTCGTGATTCAAATTTAAATTTAAATCGCGTCGTACTTAATGGCTAGTGAAAAGACAATGGGATGTCTTTTCACTAATTGCATTGGGTTTATTAATGAAGGATGTGACTAGAGTAGATAAAGCACTCATTGCATGTACATTAAATGTTACATAGGGTACGCGTTGTTTTAGAAATTATTTAAATAGGCGTATCGCGTTTGCTTGCACGGTTATCCATTAGACTTTTCAAATTCTTAAAACTCTTTCTCTTCCATAGCAAACCAGAAGACGACGATGAGCAGTGCTGACTCCTACGGAAATGAAAGGTCGAAAGGTCCGTATTACGATGAGAGTTCTAGGCGCTCCGAGTTGAACTACAAGCGGGAGACTACTACGGAGTACTCGTCCGACGCGGAGTCGAATCCTTTCACTCCGTCTCTTTTGCCGGCTGACTCTGAGTACTCTGAGTACTCCCTCTCATGGCTGGAAGAAGATTCCAACACCGAGTGGTATCCAAAAAGACGAAGGAAGCCAAGAACATGAAGACGAACTGGGGCAGGAGGAAGATAACTCCCCGGAAGTCTTCGAATGACTCATCGGACGATAATTACTGGGGGTACGAAACAGATGAGGAGGAGGACGAGGACGAGGATGAAGAGGATGAAGATGAAGGGACGGACGAGGACGAGGACGAAGACGAAGAGGATGACGATGGGGAGGACACATCTGAGGAGGAGGGTAACTCTTCATATTATTAGAATATGGTTCTATTGTTTTAAACTGTTGTTGTTTTTTGTTGCTGTAATTTGCAAACCCTTTTTCTTTTTGCCGTGTTTTGGTTAGGGTTTAGTATCCGGGCACTTGTAGGCCCTCTGTGATCGAATTGTATTTCACTTCTCTTTCTGCACTACTTTTTTTCTGCACTACTTTTGGAACTTATAAATTATCATTGGAACTCAGTCTTTGTTTCTATAGTTTGATGGAGTTTTTTACACCCCCCTCCCCCCAATTGAAGAACAAAATACAATATAGATTGATAGTAATAATATTTGTCACGCGTAAGAGAATAGACATAATTCGCGCGGGGAGAATGTAAAACAAAGTGTAAACACTTCAAGTTTAGTGTGAAGTGATTCGCTTAAGATATCAAGCATGATTCGCGCGAGGTGAGTGTAAAAAAAACAAACAAATTGGAGTTTTCACCACAGTGAGTCGCTTAAGATATGAAACAGGATTCGCGCGTGTCGAATGTAAAACAAACGAGTAAACTCATTAAAGTTTAGTCTGCAATGAATCGCTTAAGATATCAGACATGAGTCGCGCGGGGCTAATGTGAAACAAACAAGTAAAGACGTCGAAGTTTTCACTACATTGATTCGCGTAAGATACCATACATGATTCGCGTGTGGATAATGTGAAACAAAGTGTAAACACTTAAAGTTTAGTGTGCAGTGATTCGCTTAAGATATCAAGCATGATTCGCGCGAGGGTTAGTGTAAAAAAAACCAACACATTGGAGTTTTCACCGGAGTGAATCGCTTAAGATATGAAACAGGATTCGCGCGTGTTGAATGTAAAACAAACGAGTAAACTCATCAAAGTTTAGTCTGCAATGAATCACTTAAGATATCAGACATGAGTCGCGCGCTGCTAATGTGAAACAAACAAGTAAAGACGTCGAAGTTTTCACTACAATGATTCGCGTAATATACCATACATGATTCGTGTATGGATAATGTGAAACAAACAAGCAAACCCATTAAAGTTTAGTGTGCAGTGAATCGCTAAGGATATCAAGCATGATTCACGCAAGGTGAGTGTAAAAAAAAAGGAAACACATTGAAGTTTTCACCGGAGTGAATCGCTTAAGATATGAAACAGGATTCGTGCGTGTCGATTGTAAAACAAAAGAGTAACCTCATGAAAGTTTAGTCTCTAATGAATCGCTTAAGATATCATGCAAGACTCGCGCGAGGGGAATGTAAAACAAACTAGTGGACACTTAAAGTTTAGTGTGCATTGAATCGCATAAAATATCAAACATGATTCGCGCGCGGTGAGTGTAAAACAAACAAGCAAACACATCGAAGTTTAAACTGCATTGAATCGCGTTAACTATCATACATGATTCGCGCGAGGCGAATGTAAAACAAACGAGTAAACAAATTGAAGTTTAATCTGCGGCGAATGGCGTTAGATACCATACATGATTCGCGCGGGGCGAATGTAAAACAAACAAGTAAACACTTAAAGTTTAGTCGGCTGTGAATCGCTTAAGATATCGAACATGATTCGCGCGTGGTTAGTGTAAAACAAACAAGCAAACAGTTTAGAGTTTAATCTGCAGCGCATCATGTAAAATATAAGACCAGCAGGGATGGTGGCTGAAACAACTGAATCATACTGTCATATCACATGTTCTTCGGTTGTGCCCAAATTTAAAGCAACGGCCGCAGCGCAAGTGGGTAGATGATACTTCTCCTCTAGATGGAATCCTCTTCTTCCTTGGCCTTCCAGCTCGCCTTTTTACGTTCGGAGGTAGAACAACAGGTCCTTCGGATTCATTAGACGGCGAACTTTCACCATAATCGGTTATGGCAGGTATGCTAAACGAATAGGTGGATCTATAATTACTTACCCTGTAGAATGGTTCTACCAAATTAATAGGATCTTCGTTCACTGATGATATTGCAGCCAATGAGTGAGCGCATGGAAAACACTCTTGCTGCCATGAACCACAGGAACACTTAAAATCAAGTATATTGACAACCATAACTGGGTTAGAATAAACTTTGAATGAACCTGCAGAAGACTTAGATACCACCCAGGTTCGGCCAGTTTGAACATTCTCCTTTAACTGCTTCTCATATTCGGGGCATAAAAAACTGTTCCAGGTTAGCCCTTCTGAATAACGTCTGGAGATCTGAGTCATTAGCATAACTCTAATCTTGTATATCATTTCAACAATCGGTAAATTGCAAAACTTTTTAATCTGATTGTTAAAGGATTCGACAGCAGATGATGCCATTGCTCCATAACGTTTTCTAATGACGAATGGTTGAGCGTACTTATCGAGAGGAAAATTATCGATGAAAGCCTTAACATTTTTACTAGCTCTACTTAAAAACTTGGAAAGTCTCTCGTTAAAAAGTTCAACAGTTGGAGCGTAAGCACAACTTTTAAATCGCTTCAACATTTTCTTCTTATACTCGCGGTTGGTGTTTTCAAGAGCTGATTTCAAATTATTAACCAAATGATATATACAGTAAGCATGAAAGCAGCTTGGGAAAACAACGGAAACAACATTGATAATACCAGAATGTCTGTCGGAAATAAACGTGATTTGACGGTTCAACAAATGCGGTTTAAGACATTCCATGAACCACATCCAGTTATCCGAATCTTCGCCACCAAAAATACCAAAAGCAACTGGAAAAATGCCTGCAATATGGAAATAGGGTTGGTAAGTGAATAATACATCGATATATGTAGAGGTTCTAGCGCGATTCGTTTGATGTATGTACGACCTCGCGTGGTGTGTTTATACTATGTCGTGCGAGAGTTAATCTAATAGCAATTGTATATATCGGTATACGCAAATACTAACTCGCGCTACAGTTAAATTATATATAGCGTGACACTTCATAACATCACGCGCGATGTTATGAAGACTAAACATCTGCACTAGCGTTGTATATAAACACTATCTCGCGCTACATAAAATAGACTAACTAACTCGGTGTATAAACACTATCTCGACTCATGGGTTCTTCAAATATATCGACGTGCGCTACATGCTATATCTAAATAGTATAGGTATACAATATTTCGCGTAAGGTTGAATATAATAGCAATAGTATAGATGTATACTAACTCGCGCTACAGTTAAGTTATATCTAGCGTAACATTGAATGGCATCACGCGCAATGTTTTGAAGACTAAATGGGGTATCTAGGGTCGTATATACACAATCTCTCGCGCTACATAAAATAGACTAACTAACTAGGTTCCTAAACAATATCTCGACTCATGGGTTCTTAAAATATACGTACGCGCGATACATACTGTATCTGAATATTATAGATGTACATATAGAAGAAAGTACAAAACACACCGTTATTGCCGTCCTTGGCCACTGTAGACAGCAAGACACCACCATGATTGCTATTTAAATGGGTTCCGTCCACGTACAGAAATGGTCGACATGAGTGAAAGCCTTGAATGTATGATCCGAAAGACACAAAACACCTCCTGAAGACATTTCCTAAACCGACCTCAAAATGACAATCGGTAGTAATATCCCTACTTTTTAATCTTCTAAAGTATGAATTCAGCAACCCAAATGAAGTATTACTGTCTCCAAAAACTTCCCTCCTAGCCTTCTCTAACGCATTCCACGATAAACGGTATAAAATATCTAAACCATAGTATTGTTTGACAGAAGACTGAATAGTTTTTGCTGTTAAAGAATGAGTTGTCCTAATTGATTCGTGTATTTCATCCGCAATTAAATCGGACGTCAAATATCTACTTTTTTTCTTGGAAAAAATCGGGCTACATGAATGGGTGTTGGCAAAGCGCTTGATCATCATAAAACCAGTGCTAGAATCTATTGATGCATACAGTCGCCATTTACAACCTGACTTTTTGTTGACACAGTAAGCAGTGATCTTAGTGGGTGTATTATGCATATACTTGAAAGAAAAACCTAGCTCTAAAGCATAGCGGCATAACGATAACCTTAAACCGGAGGCACCATCAGCGAATGTCTGACCAACCCCTGTGATAGCATCCAACCAACCAGTAGTCGCAAGATGTCTTTTTTTTATGCTGGGAACCGATTAAACCATTACTACTCTCCCCGCTTAGTAAATGATCATCAGAGGGTTCTACAAAGCTTGCAGTAGGCTGTTTACCAATGTGATGCGCATTTGTTTCAACTACTGGCTGTTCTATGAAGAAGCTAACGCTTTTCAGACGCTCGACATCGAGATAAACGGTCAAACCAATGAAATCAGTCTCGTTAGTAAACAAGCAATAATTTTCACCGCCGCAGGAGTAGGAAATAGTGTAGCAACCCTTAGCCAGATCATCTCATCTACCTTCAATATATTTCTCGACAGATTCAAAGTTTTCAAACGAGCTAAACGGAACGATTGAGGTCTGCTTCAAATATTTAAAAATACAAACTCTTTGCTTAGACATCTAGGTGGCTGCAAATGAAAAGCCTAATTACGCTAGTCAAAGGGGTTGCCCTGAATCGCGTAAGACAGGCTGGGCTCGAGGTGTTTGTTAATACGGCAACTCGCGTTAGCATGTATACTGTCTCGCGCTAGACAAAGAGATGGGATTCGCGTTAGCTACCAAGGAATGTTATAAGACGTTATTTGCGTACGCGGTAGAGTGAACTTGCCTTAACTATAACTCGCGCAAGAAGAATTAAAGATTTCAATCGCACAAGATAATGTTATAACTTACGCGATACAGATTGAACTAGTATAGGACTCGCGTTAGCTTCTCCAAGTGCAGACTTCAATCGCGTTACACGTAGAACCTGTTTAGGAAAAAACACCAATACGCGAGATATAATGTTATGAAACGAATGAATCGCGAACACTATTGAAAGATATAATTCGCGCGATCTATAACATACAACTAAAAGCAACAGTGTCGTCTTCAACAACAGAGGTAAAAACACCAACGTAGAATTAAAACACCATTAAAGAAGTTGTAACCTTGATATCTTTGAAATCTACAAACACCAACTATCGAAGCTACTGTTTTTAACCACATCCAAAACAAAAAGAAGACTGTAAACTGGAAATTTTTGAAAATCAAAACAACAAGGAAATAAGAAAAACCATGAACTAACAAAAGTTGGAAAAAAAACACAGCTTCGATTGGTGAAATGCATAACAAAAATTGATACACACTTACCTCTGATCTGAAGAAGAAAATGAGTTTAAATAAGAGAGATTGATTGAAAATGGTTTCTTCAGATAAAAGTATAGGTTCATTTCTACTTTTCAAAATAGTAGAGTAGCCCGTACTATTGAAAATTCAAAATTTGAATTGTGGTTCGAAAATAATCTGACACATTTGAGAGTATTTGAGGAAGGGAAATATTAGCTGGGTATTAGAACGGAATTACTTTGGTGAGATGGGTATTTAGTAGGCATAGAAAATAGTTGGGGTACTAGATGACAATAAGTTTGGTGAGAAGGTATTTAGTGTGACATTTCTCTTTGGGTAATTAGGCGGTACTCCACCCTTAATTTTAATAAATTGTAAATTAAATGCTCCCAATGGGTAGCCGAGTTGGTTGAGCATGGCATTCTTATAACCAAAAGGTCATGAGTTCGAGTCCCTCTGCATACGCTTTCTCGGCTGAGCCTGTCACCTTGTGTGGTTTACCTTCTGGCGTTGGTTTGCAGGCTTTCTCGGCTGAGCCTGTCACCTTGTGTGGTTTACCTTCTGGCGTTGGTTTGCAGGCTATCGCGTCAGACTGAGGGTTTACCCTGTGCGCACTCATTGCACTCTGAGTAGCGGCTGCGGGTTCCCTCCAAAAAAAAATTGTAAATTAAATAAATAATAAATAAAAATTAATTTAAAATTTAAGAGGTAAAAACTTTATTTCTAATGAACTCGTTATAAAATATGTTTACATCATTTGTAAATATTAATTACATCCTAAATACACTTACAAGTTACAACCAAGGTTTAGTACTTCTATCAAATATTCTTGGCCTAAAAGTCGATAAAAACATCTCAAGAAGTAGATGAAACTGAAGAAACACAAACAAAATCACAGGTACACTGGCAAGTAAAACTAGTAAAAAGACTACCCATAAATTTCCAGGCATCATAAGAAACAAAGTAGAACAAAAAGCTACCATCATAGCTGCCATTGAGATAAACAGCATCGAAAGGCCAGTCATCATTTTTGTCGGCAAATCTAGCAAGAAATCTTCTTCAGCATATCGGGACGAAAGTATAGCCAGAAACATGAGTATCGAAGTATTGGAGGAAAATAAAGATACCGCAGTAGATATTATAAAAACTATAAATAATGGTTTTTGACCGAAGACTGGATGTCCTGTATCTTGATTGTTGCCTCCTGGAAGAGTAAATGTTGCCGCAAACATTATTGTAATGATAAGAGCACCAACAATTGTACCCGAAGTCGCTGTTTCCTTTAACCATTTTTCCCCGTTTATCAACAAGTCTTTGTGGTTGTCACTAAATACTTCGCGTGGAGTTTTACCATCACGGTTTGTATGTCCTCTATAACTTTCTGCCACACAGCTCTCCACCTCCTACATTCATGAAAATATCAAGACATTGTGCACGTTTTAGCCAATCTATCATGCATATCGGTGTTTTTTGGTGCAAAGCTTATAAGTCGAGACGCTATCTTAAAATATATATGTGCAAAAAAAAGTTAACTCTTATAGTGTTTAGTTTTTATTAGGCCAAAAAGCTAACAAAACTAGTTTTTTAAAGCTTACAAAGTTAGACCAAACAATTAAGTTTTTGTGTATAAATTTAAAAGACAAAAAAACCTATGAGCACCAAACAACCTCTTAATAAAAATACAGAAATATAGGCACGTCATCACCTTAAACCATTGTAGCTCTCTTTGCATTTGCAGTGCCGCACCAGAAATGCAAGCTAGCCGTGAAGCGGGTGCGGCTAGACCAGCTAGATGCGACATAGTATTCGACGTATTATCTAACTTGGCAGCCATTGCTGTTCTGAATGCAGGGATCCCATATATAAGGTTGAAAATCTTCTCTTGTCGGTGCACTATTGCTAAATGAAAGATGGTTCTACCATTTTCATCTATGATCAAGATCATATCAGGATTGGCTTTAAGAATCTCAACAAGAAACAAGACAGTTCCATTCTTTACAGAATTGAAAATCGATGCTTTTATCGCACTCATATTGCGTTGCGGGGAATTTAAAGTATGTGTATGCTTGCTCATAGAGCGTAAAACCTTAAGAGCATAATAACGTGTCCGTTTCATTTCATATAGCTGCTTGATCCCTAAGTAATCAAACAAAAGAGAAAAGTACTTATTTGGAAGCAAATGCCAAGAAAAAAGTAGAATCAGAAATATAAATGCAAGTAGAGCTTACCAAAGATAGTTAACATACTGGCCAGACATCTACGAAGTTGACCTACAGCATATATTACTGTAAGAAATATGACTAAAAGATGCATTTATATTCTTGATAAAACACACGAGAATTGTGTACCTTGAACTGTAATATCCCTTCTCCAGTCGTTGTGCTCTTCTTTGATGTGTATATGAACGTCATAAGAGGCTTTCGATGTTATTTGTATCTTCATCCCTGTAAATCAACGATTGAACCACACTAGGGTTGTTTGATGTCCAGCTTATAAGCATTAAATAGAAAAGACTAGTCTTTCAAAAGCCATAAATTGCTTGGTGTCTTATAAATAAATAAAACGAAATGTAAAGTACAAATGTGGATTGCAAAGGATCCGGTGAAAAAGATGTCTAAAAGAGCTTTAAAAGTTCAGTCTTTTTTCTAACCTTAAGCCCAGAAAGCGAGCTTCTTTTAAGATTAAGAAGATAGACAAATGAAACCATTTTTAGCTAAAAGTCAAATAAGCTTGCATACCAAACAATAACCAATCGGCCTTTAAAGAACCATTGTTATTCACAATATCACCTTAAAAAAAAGTTCAAAAGTAGCGCGTGTTAAAATATATACTAACGTGAAAACAGCCATCGCCGCCATAGTGGGAGCTGGGTATCAATGGGGGATAAATAAGCACTATCTGACAATGAGTACAGAGGGTCGCAACCTACTGTGCCGCCAGGCGTGGACAAGATTGGGATACATTGAAGCAAATGCAAAGCAAAATCTGATCATGTGACAATAAATGTCATAAATATAGGATAAACGCCCTTAATCTGCTCAACCTAAGAGAAGGTAATTGCATACTAACCGAAAAAACTGTTAGAAATAAATCCATCAAGTACTTGAAATCCATGAATGCTATTCCCTTTAACCAACAGTTGCTTAGGTGTGACAGAGTACAGATAACTAGCCAACTCTCTATGGCCTGTATAAGCAGCAACCGCAAGCGGGATTTTGTCTTCATGGTCAGGAATTCCAACTAAATTCAAGTTCTTGCTAATAATGAACTGAGCGATTTCAGTAATTCCATTGTAGGCAATATGATTAAGAGCTGTCGATTTGCTATAATCTTTTATCTCTATCGCTTCTGTGGACATCAACTCCACTAGTTCCTTTGCGATTGTAATCTGCCCACTCAAACTTGCAATGTTGAGAGCTGTCCATCCGTTGAATGTGATTTTTGAGTTTACAATTTCTGGTTTTTGATCGATATACTGTTTTGTGGAATTTAAGTCACCTCTTATAATAGCATTACATAAGGGCAGGTACTGAAGGAACTCTTCTTTTGCAGACGCTGTGACCGACACTGCTGCGACAAGAAAAAAGAGAGTGCAAGCCTAAGCATCAAAACTCTTAGAAGTAGATATTGGACCTAACTCCCACTAAAAGATGTCTCAATAGAGAACAGATGATCTCACCGTGTATAGTGGTTCACGCCAAAGTATCCAGGCAATATGGGATTTGGGATGGCAGTGTCAGGTTCGAGACGAACCTGGCCAGATTCTCTAAATAAAAAAACCAAACCCGACCCAGGTGCAGGTTAAGGTTTTCTAAACATAAACCCACCTCATAGATCAGATCCAATTGGCCTGACCCAGTCAACAAGAGTTAAATTCTAATTTTTTTGCCGAAACAAACTTAGAAAAATCGACTAAACATTCATCCTCAAATAAATTACTTCTTCAAAATAGTTAAGTTATTCTTTCTTGTCGGATCAGGTTTTGTGGGCCGGTCGGCCGTTCTTGCCATCCCTACTTGGGATAGATTAACATGGCCCTCATGCATAGGATGGACATTAACGATTATAGAGAGCTGAATCGGGTGCATCTCATAATATGAGGATCTCCACACCAAATACAGCTTATCATATCTGGATCGTAACTTTATAAAAATCATAACAAAATCGTCATTCGCTATAGCCAATATCCGGAAACGTCCTGAAATAGAGAAACATACCAGGAACTTGTCCGGGTGAAGAAACTGATGATGACAGTAATGGTGAGGCAAGCAGAGATGGTGCCAGTTGTGCGGGTGAAGAAATTGATGAGGACAGTAATGGTGAGTCAAATGATGGTCTCCTTTGTGCGGGTGAAGAAATTGATGACGACAGCAATGGTGAGGCAGACGGAGACGGTGTCGGTGTCGGTGACGGTGATAATAATGCGGATGACCAATCATAGGAGTCAGCTAGGATATACCAAGCATTTTTAGCTTGACCTGTGAATCTGATCTTATACAATGCATCTTTCCCACATGAAACTTGAATAGCATGTAAAGCGGCCGCATTCTTTTTTCTCCACGCCCTGAAATCCGCCACACCATCTTCTTGTTTCGGAGGTTCATTAGTTGATTCCACAACATCCCAAAGATCGTGAGCTAACAAATAGTTCTTGACGCAAAGGCTCCAGATTTCGTAATTATCACTCTCTAGAACTTCGGGGACAATTACATTCGAAGACATAGTAGTTGTCATTATCTAAAACATAAACAAAGACAAAACCAACTTTGGTTATTTGATTACTCGATAGTTTACAGTTCTTACACATAAAATCATCACATAAACACCAAGTAGAAAAGAAAGATTTAGAAACCCAATAGACTTACGTGAAGCAGAATGAATCTTGAATTGAAGAATGAAGAACCAATGGTTTAAACCTCGGTAGGAATTGAGACTCAGAGTCGCGCCGATAAGGAAGAATATTATTTAGAGTCAGCGAAGCCGACTTCTGGCAAACTATGGATCCAGTTTGAATTTAAGATTTCAAACTAAAATAGAAAGTCAAAGAAAAAGAAAAAGGGAAAATGCTAAAGCAAGAGGTCAAACAGTATTTTAATTAAGTCCAGCTGGTAAAAAATACTCTACAGAGTTCTTACTTAACTTATTGAATGATCCTGTAATAATGCGGAATAAATAACTTACAGGATATAGACATTCTTTGATCTTCAGATTTCGAACTTGAAGTATATGATCCGCGATCCTTTGCTAGGTTATCGATTCTTCTAAGAGATGACAACCAAAACACACTTTTGTAATTGATTCGAAGGAAGAATCAATTCGTTTTTCTTAAAAGATTTTTCTTTCTGTATTTGATATCATGTCTTTTAAGAATGAGAAACTCATTCTTATATAGAAATTAAGTGAGAAAACAGTTCTTCTCTTTTAACCGTTTGTAACTTCCAGACGGTTACTTAATGAAGACAAGTCCTTATTAAATTACCACCCTTAGGGACCATAACCCGGTATAATTTTGTTTTACAAAATAACCCCAAAACTTTACGTTTTGCTTAAGTTGTTTATTTCCGAATCCAATCCTTCATAGTATTCGGAATTAAACCTGATATCTATACAATTACCTCCATGATACATATTTTATCTACTAGTCCGTTCTTTTCTTTATGATTACTTTTATTGAACTAATATTAACGATAGTTCGATACATCGATAAAACATGTGACGGTCCAACTTAATGGAGAAATTCCAACAATCTCCCACTTGGATCATCATATGCTACTATAGGATGCATTCACTTAATGAACGTTCTTAATTTTTATCGTCACATAGATAACCTTCACAATCCCGTAAATGACCATTAACGACATAGGACTAAAGTCATCATCAATGCATTTCAAGCCGCAAATAGATGCATCAGTAATCACGATATCGCAACAATCAACTACATGGATCTATCATGGTGCATATCATAAGAATAATATGAAATGTAATCTTACATATCTATTCTTAACTAGTCTCACTTAATTGGAGGTCTACTCACAGTAGAGTACGAATAATCAAAGATAAGAGCACACTAAAAAATTATATATAAACATGTTTGCATTAATGACCTTAAGTTCGCGAATATCATAATACAAACAAATTTAATAGTTTAATACAAACTCCCACTGAAACTAACAATCCTCTAAGTACACAACACCCATGTTAATGGTGTGTTCAATAAAAACTTTAGGTACTAATGCCTTGGTAAGAGGATCTGCTAACATCGAGTTTGGCCCTATGTGCTCCACACTGATTTGACCACTCTGTACTCTCTCTTTAACAGACAGGAACTTGATATCTACATGTTTGGACTTAACCGAGCTCCTGTTACTGTTTGAATACTGAACTGCCGAGTTATTGTCACAATATAATCTAAGGGGTCTTTCTATCCCCTCTACGATTCGCAGTCCCGTGACAAAATTTCGCAGCCAAAGCGCCTGATTGGATGCCTCGAAACAAGCAACAAATTCTGCAGCCATAGTGGAAGATGCAATGAGTGTTTGTTTAACACTTTTCCAAGATATTGCACCTCCCGCTAAAAGGAATATAATGCCTGAGGTTGAACGACGAGAATCCTCACATCCAGCGAAATCCGAGTCGGAATACCCTATGACCTCCAGTTTTTCTGACTTCTTATATGTTAACCTGTGATGTTTTGTTTGTTGCAAATACCAGAGAACTCTTTTGACTGCTTTCCAGTGTTCCATCCCTGGATGACTTACGTATATCCCTAACACACCCACCACAAAAGCAATATCTGGCCGTGTACAAACTTGAGCATACATTAGACTTCCAACAGCCGAAGCATATGGAGCCTTTTGCATTTCCTCAATCTCAAGATTTGTCTTTGGGCATTGCTTAAGGCTAAACTTTTCACCTTTTGATATAGGGTTTCCTTTCCTTTGTTGTTAGCCATCCCGTAACGTTGTAACATACTCTCAATATACGCTTTTTGTGATAAACTCAAAATTCCATGGGATCGATTCCTATAAATTTGAATTCCTAACACAAATGATGCATCACCAAGATCTTTCATATCGAATTTGTCCGAAAGAAATTTATTGGTCGTATGTAAAAATTCTTTATCGTTCGTAACCAATAATATGTCATCAACATACAACACTAGAAATATGAATTTACTCCCACTGAACTTTTGATACACACAATCCTCCACTGAATTTATCTCGAAACCAAATGAGACAATAACTTCAAGGAATTTGTGATACCACTATCGAGACGCTTGCTTGAGACCATAAATAGATTTCTTCAGTTTGCATACCGTCGACTTTGGATCACCAGAGACAAAGTTTTCAGGTTGTAACATATAGATCGTTTCCTCAATGTCTCCATTAAGAAAAATGGTCTTTACATCCATTTGATGGAGCTCAAGGTCGAAGTGTGCAACTAATGCCATGATTGTCCGAAAAGAATCCTTCGAAGAAACTAGAGAGAAGGTTTCTTTAAAGTCAATCCCTTCACGTTGAGTAAAAACCTTAGCTAAAAGTCGCACTTTATACCTCTCCACATTACCCTTAGAATCCCGTTTGGTTTTAAAAATCCATTTACAACCAATATGCTTCTTTCCTTCAGGTAATGGAACAAGCTCTCATACCGCGTTATCTTGCATTGATTTAAACTCTTCGTTCATTGCTTTAATCCATAATTGAGAATCAGAACTTTTCATGGCTTCACGAACACTTAAAGGATCGTTTTCCATTGAACCATAAAATTCTTCATGTTCTTGAAGATATACTATATAGTTTGAAGATATAGCGCTCTTTCTTTCTCTAGTAGATCTACGCAAATGCATAATTTCTTCATTTTGCACTTGAACTTCTTGATGAGGTAGAGTTTGTTCTTCTTGAACAAGTTCATTTTGCTCCATTGGAACAACATCCATAGGAGGAAGATTAACATCATCTTGAGTATCTATATATTCTAACGAATCTGAAGTGATGATTGGCCTTCTAATTACCATATCATCATCTGACATTATAATATCATTGTTAGAACCTTCATGAATCTCTACTGATTCTTCCTCAAAATGAATGTTTGTTACTAAATTCTTCCCCCCAAACTCTATATCCTCAAAGAATTTCGTTGTACCCGTCTTAAATATATTCTTTGTGGAAGGATCATAAAACTTAAAACCCCTACTGTGCTCGAGATATTCGATGAAATAACTACTAACCGTTTTGGAGTCCAATTTCTTTTCATTCTGTCTATAAGGCTTTGCTTCAGCTGGACATCCCCAAACATGTAAATGTTTTAAACTAGGTTTACGCCCAGTCCAAAGTTCATACGGTGTCTTAGTAGTTGCTTTCGTCGGAACTCTATTAAGTAGGTAGGTCGCACATTTTATTGCTTCTCCCCAGAGTGATATAGGTAATGTTGAATGACTAATCATACTTCTTACCATATCCTTCAATGTACGGTTTTGTCTCTCAGATACTCCATTCATGTTGGGCGAACCCAGCATCGTATACTGAGGGACTATGCCACACTCTTCTATAAACTTTGCAAACGTTCCATGATGTTGTTCACCTGAACCATCATATCTCCCGTAGTATTCACCACCACGGTCCGATCTGACGCACCTAATGTCTTTACCAAGTTGTTTTTCAACTTCGGTCTTAAAGACTTTGAACTTGTCAATGACCTCTGATTTTTCGTGAATGAGATATAGATACCCATATCGTGAAAAGTCGTCAATGAAAGATACAAAATATCGTTGGCCGTTCCATGATGCTGTAGGGAACGGACCGCAGATGTCTGTATGTATCAAATCCAAGACCTCTTTTGCTCTGTATGCATCTAATCGTTTCACTTTGGTCTGGTTTCTTTTTTATACATTCAACGCAAACGTTGAAGTCCGAAAAATCCAGTTCACTTAATAAACCTTCTGAAACAAGATTTTCAATTCTATTTTTAGAAATGTGACCTAATCGCTTGTGCCAAAGTTTTGCTGATTTTTCCATTTTACAATTTAGTTTTCCAGGTACATCTACATTCATTTTCTCTTTGTGATCCTTTATAATATCCAATAAATATAAGTTATCATTTGCTATTAACTTTCCAGAACCAACAACATTACCATGTAAATAAAGACATAAACTTTCATTTCCAAATAGACAAGAATAACTTAATTTGTCCAACAAGGGAACGGAAATTAAGTTCCTTCGAAAAGAAGGTATATACAATACGTCTTTTAAATACAAAAAATGTCCACTGGTAAGCAACAAACGAAAATCACAAATAGAATGAACTAAACACAAACTGCCATCAGCTGTATAAATGGATGTTTCACCATCACCCAGGCTTCGGTTTCTTATCATACCCTGCAAAGAAATACAAACATGAGTCGTTGCTGCTGTATCAACCCACCAAGTATTTCTCGGCACTGAAACTAAATTGATCTGATAACAGACCATAGAAGTGAAAATACCTTTGGTTTTCATCATAGCCCTCCATTTTTCACATTCTTTCTTAAAGTGCCCCAGTTTCTTACAATGGAAGCAACGCCCTTTACCAGACGTACCCTTATGCTTCTTTTGTCCCGAACCGGATGCATGTGCATCTGAACCTTCATACTTTCTCTTGATTCCCTTATCCACCTGAGCTTTCGCCATTTGCACTTCTGGATATTCTTGCTTCATCTTTTCCTCCTCTTGCGCTGCCTGAGAGATGAGCTCATTAAGAGTCCATTTCTCGCGCTAACAGTTATAAGAAGTTTCGAAGTTCTTATACTGAGGAGGGAAAAAGTGAAAAGCAAAGCTTACCACAACATCTTCCGGAAGGTAAATCTTAAGTGCTTTCAATTTGGAAGCGATGTTTGACATTTCCAAGATGTGCTCACGAACAGTCCATTTGCCACGATATTTCATAGAGGCTAGCTTAATAAGCAGCGTTTTAATCTCTACTTTATCGTTCTTGGCAAAACATTTCTCTACCTCTTCGAGAAACATTTTCGCATTAGTGATCTCAGGTGGAACTGCACCACGGAATGATAATGGAATTGTTTGCTTCATGATCCCTAGACTTATCATATTCGACTTTTCGCACGCCTCTGACTCTTTCTTCTCCGTAGGAGAACTGTCATCAGTCAGAGGTTTAGGTTCATCGAGGAAATGACCGTTATCATTTACACACGTTGATCATGAAATGACCGTTATCATTTCCACAGTGATCATGAAATGACCGTTATCATTTCCATATTGATCTTATGAAATGTCATATATCATTTCCATAAACCATGGCACATCAAGTGCAGCAACATATCTTCTTTCGACAGCTCAAAGTTGCTCCCATTAAGTATGGGTGCCTTTTTGCCGTCCGGGTTATAGAGATACGAATTTGCTAACATAACAAACAAAAAAAAATAGCCAAAAACATCACTTAACATATAATCTCCATAATATTTAACAAATAAATATAGCATAATAAAACATACTCTTACAACATCAATAAGATACCTTTGGGCAAGCATATTAATTTGTATATGTATGAGTTTGAGCATAATTAATGTTGATCATACTAATTGACTTAAGTAAGAAAATATTCCTTTGGGCTGATTTTACTCGTTCAATTTTCGTAATGATCAATTCACAAATAACTATCTCGTGTCTAAGATTAACTATGTCAAACCTTAAACTTCCTTTGGGCCGATTAAAATTTACATATTTGTCAATCATAGACTTGTCAAGAATCTAAAATAATTAATTCAGCAATAGGGATCACTTTGGCGATATATTGAGTCATTAATTATTTATCCAAATTCGGACAACTTAAAACATGCTAATTATTTCGAAAAATACTATACGACTACCTATTCACTTAATGTCCAAACTGTTTTATAGTCTATGTATAAATTTAATCAAATTAAATTTACACCTTAAATTTATTATATTACAATATATCTTTAATTATATTATAATATAATTCTTAATATATATTATAATGTAATACTTACTTATATATATAATAATGATATATACATATATATAATTTTACTAATATATATAATTATATTAAAGTGAGTGGCCGTCCCACCTCCGTTTACCCAAAGCACTAATAACACACGTCCAGAAAATTATTTTACGATTTTACGCCACGTCATTAAAATCATCTTACCCTGTTACTTGTCACTCCCTCTGTTCCGTTATGTAGGTCGTTTTAAAAATTTGTTAGTATTCCACTTTAATTGTCGTTCACACAATTCAAGATAGTATTTAATTTGTTGACCAATCAACTGTGGTTGTTTTCTGTCATTAAAAAGAAAGAGAAAACCATTAATTATGTTAGCCCAATAACACTCTTCGTTTTTTTGTTTTTTACAAGAAACAAAAATTATTATTACTTTTATTAATATCCTTGCATAATCCTTAAACGACTTATATTAAGGAACGGATGGAGTATTTCGGTTTACTTTAGTTAATGTATAGTGGAACCGCCTCTTCTAACTGAGGATGTAGACATTAACTGACTGCACGCTTAAATTATTATTTTGTTATACATTAACTTAATAACTAACGCACGGGAGTAGCCTATTCTTTAGGGGAACGTGATAGCTTTTTCATTTTATAATTGCATATAAATATATATCGTTATTAACGCGCAACTAGCACAACTAAACGCGCAATTAACTAACCCACAACTAACCCACATGCAACTAACCCACGTGCAACTAACGCGCATTAAATGCGCAACTACTAATGTATAGCAGTTCTTTCACGTCCAATTCACCGAAATTCGGCCCACTCATCCACTATTGTCATTTATATATATTAAATAGCAGTTTAAGAGGTATGTTTCGCCGATAATTACCTGTACCTTTTTCTTTAACTACTATTTAATTTTAATTCGATTAAATTTAATAACTGGGGAATTCGATTAAACTTAATAACCGACGACTATTATACTTTCATTTCTAATATGTTTGTATAGAAGTGAAGTCTTGTGGGTAGTGTTATATATATAATTAACAATCGACAACCGTTATCATGTTTACATTTGAGTTTTAAGCCTTTTCAGCATAATAATCAAGATGCATCCATGTAAATTTCTACTTAATATGCAAATTGATTAATAAAACCTTTTCTATTGTTATTTAACATACCCATATATAAACGGTTGACTTACTTAAACATGCTTTTAGTTGACTACCGAAAGATTCAAATATTCATGAATACGCACTTTTACTCAACAAGTATCAAAGATTATAAATTGAAAATCTGAAAACTTAAGAATTTAATTTCATGGTGGCTCTAATACCACTTGTAAGAAATACTCTACAGATTTCTTACTTAACTTATTGAACCATGAAATTAAATCATCCTGTAATAATGCGGAATAAATAACTTACAGGATGTAGACATTCTTTGATCTTCAGATTCCGAACTTGAAGCAGATGATCCGCGATCCTTTGCTAGGTTATTGATTCTTCTAAGAGATGACAACCAAAACACACTTTTGTAATTGATTCGAATGAAGAATCAATTTGTTTTTCTTAAAATATTTTTCTCTCTGTATTTGATCTTGTGTCTTTTAAGAATGAGAAACTCATTCTTATATAGAACTTAAGTGAGAAAAACGGTTCTTCTCTTTTAACCGTTTGTAACTTCCAGACGGTTACTTAATGAAGACCAGTCCTTATTAAATTGTCACCCTTAGGGACCATAACCCGGTATTATTTTGTTTTACAAAATAACCCCAAAACTTTACGTTTTACTTAAGTTGTTTATTTCCGAATCTAATCCTTCACAGTATTCGGAATTAAACCTGGTATCTATACAATTACCTCCATGATACATATTTTATGTACTAGTCCGTTCTTTTCTTTATGATTACTTTTATTGGACTAATATTAATGATAGTTCGATATATCGATAAAACATGTGACGGTCCAACTTAATGGAGAAATTCCAACACCAGTAACTTACATTGTGATCCCCTCGAACAATGCTGGAATGGTAATTGGGGAGGAGGATAAATTTGGATATAATCAAATCCACTATCGTTTGGTCTTCTCCTTAATCTGCTTCGAATTCGAGTAGGTTATGAAATAATTTTGGAGAATACGATTATTTAATTATTATGTGGTTCAAATCCAAAACTCTGAGACTATAGTGTCTTTATTCTAATATTTTTTTATTGAAATCATTATTTTATTTAGGGTTAAGTATCATTTAAGACCTAAAATCCTAACTATTATCCATCTAAGATCTATATTTTCATTATTTTCTGAGAAAAATCCACTAATACCCTAAATACCTCTTCTCTATAATATAAAAGTTATACTTCACATTTTTTCTATTTTTTCTTCTCTCTCTCCCTCTACGTAAAAGAGTTGTTCTTCATTTTTTTTTACTCAAATCTTGTTTTCATTTTGTTTTCGTATGCTTTTTGTTGTGTTTTTAGTTAATTTCGAAGTTTGATTTTGGATATTTGTTTAGATAAGTCGATTTGTGTGTGGTAAGTCAAATTTTGATTTCGGAATACTAGAGGAACTCGAGATATGTTTTTGTTTCCGATTGTTGGTGTTTATCTAGTTTTTACGTTGATAATGTAGTTTATTTGTTGTATTTCAGTTAGTTTTTCGTCGATTTTAGTCTGTTTTGAGTTTCTGAGATTTTGTGTCGAGTAAAATGGTTCAAGGAAGAAGATGCGAAACGTACGTACTGGGTTTAGAGAAGAAGATGTGAAACCTTTACATATGTACCTACTGATAGTTGCGAAACGTACGTACTGGGTTCAGGGAAGAAGATGCGAAACCTTTACATATGTACCTACTGATAGTTGCAAAATGTGTAGTTCTTTCTGGAATGGTAGATGCAAAACACGTCTTTGATAGATGCAAAACGTTCTTTGTTCTTAATTTTTTATTTTTAATTCAAATCATATCATGAGTGGTATATTTTTGTTCGTCTTAAAAAAACAAAACTAACGATATTTTCGGATTTTTTTTTCGAGTTACAGTTTAAAAGATACAGACTTTTAAAGTTTTAAAATTTTCAAGGGTTTCACGAAGCAGATGCGAAACCTTCTGTGTTCTGATAGATGCGAAACCTTCTGTGTTTGCGATAGATGCGAAACCTTCTTTATTTTGCTAGATGCGAAACCTTCTTTATTTTGATAGATGCGAAATCTTTTTTATTTTGCTAGATGAGAAACCTATTTTTTTTATAGATGTGAAACCTTCTTTATTTGATAGATGCGAAACCTTCTTCATTTTGATAGATGCGAAACCTTATTTATTTTGATAGATGCGAAACCAGTCACTAGATCCGAAACCATATAACTCAGAAACGTGCGTAAAATATATATTTAAAAAAAATCAAAACATATCATGAATGGTACTAGTTTTGTTCGTCTTAAATAACAAAATCAATGGTATTTTCGGACTATTTTTTCAAGTTACGGTTTAAAAGATACAGACCTTTAAAAATTAAAATTAAAAAAGAAAGAAAGAAAAATTAGTTACTGTATTTTGTATGGAGTGATATTTTAGGTATAAAATCTCTAAAAAAATTGGTCTTTATTCGTAATAGGTTTGTTGGATGGGTCTTTAATGGTAGGACTCCCTTTTATTTATTACTGTTTAATTATTATTATTTTAACTTTTATTAAATAATTATTTTATGATTTAAATATCCAAAAATAATATGAGACTATCGCATTATTTGTTTTTAAAGTAATCATACAAATCGTCTATTTGATAATTTTTTACAAATTTTTAAAAATAAGCATTTATAGTCTATTTGATAATTTTTTACAAATTTTTAAAAATAAGCATTTATAGTTTAATTTGTATACACATGGTTCTCAAATAACAATATAAAAGAAAAACAAAACTCTTGTAAATACATTTTGTTTTTTTAAATACACAATTTAGTTTTGAGAAAAGCATCAGTAAATACCTACTCAAATACCTAATTACCCAGTAGTATCCGTTTTTGAGATAGTGTCAATTGATACATCAACTTGAATTTTAGACAAAAATACCCCCGACTATATATAAACATATTTCTCTTCCCTCCACAAAACCCTTCAACCCGAAATCCAGTCCATCCTCACCCGATTTCGACCGGTGACTAGTGACCGTTTTCTACTCCCGATTTCAACCGTTGTTTCTACATCGGTCAAAGTTGTTTATCTCGACCGAAATCAAGTATTTAGGATCGGCAGTAGGCATTTTGGTTTATGGGTTTATTGTCAAACACAATAGTTTCTTAGGTTGCATGTACTGATAATCATTTTGTGCGTGCTGTGATGTATATTAGATGAGTTTTGGGTGGTTTTTTGTTGGTTATGGTGCTCTTTCCATATTTCCTAGGCCCCTGCAACATGCACGTAAAAAGTAGAATAATTCGCATCTGGGTGCATGTGTGTTATAGTACAATTCGCATCTTCATCATGTAAGAATGTACACAAATTTCATGAAGTCTTGAGAGTTGTGTACAAGTTGTGTCTGGGTACAAGTTGTTTACATACAATTCGCATGTAGTCATGAGAGTTGTGTACAAGTTGTGTATGGTTAAAAGTTGTTTGCATACAATTCACATGTACTCCTGAGAGTTGTGTACAAGTTGTGTTTGGCTACAAGTATTGCACACAATTCGCATGTAATCCTGAGAGTTATGTACAAGTTGCATCTGGGTACAAGTTGTTTGCATACAATTCGCATGTAGTCTTGAGAGTTGTGTACAAGGTGCGTCTGGATAAAAGTTGTTTGCATACAATTCGCATGTAGTCGTGAGAGTTGTGTACAAGTTGTGTTTGGGTACGAGTATTGCACATAATTCGCATGTAGTCCTGGGAGTTATGTACAACTTGTGTTTGGGTACAAGTATTGAACACAATTCACATGTAGTCCTCAGAGTTGTGTACAAGTTGCGTCTGGGTACAAGTTGTTTGCATACAATTCGCATGTAGTCCTAAGAGTTATGTACAAGGCGTATTTGGGTAAAAGTTGTTTGCATACAATTCGCATGTAGTCCTGAGAGTTGTGTACAAGTTGTGTTTGGGTACAAATATTGCACACAATTCGCATGTAGTCCTGAGAGTTGTTACTGGTGAAATTTTATTTAAAAAAAAATCATCAATGGATTTAGTTTTGTTCATTTAGATTTGAAAGATATGGATCTTTTTAAAATAAAATTAAATGAAAAGGTAAGAAAGAGAACTTTTGGTTACGTGGTTGTTCATGAAGGGTGAGGGTAGTTAGGGTATTAAAATAATGTTAGGTACTAGGTGGTAATTAGGTAGTTGAGATGGATATTAAGAGATAATAGATCAAACCTGGGGTACTAGATGACAATAAAATAGTTGAGTTGGTACCTTAGGCGTAATTTCCCTTTGGTTTTTTGTTCTGAGTATTTTACTCTATTAAAAATGTTTGATTTTTTTTAATTATGTAAAGCGTACAATTTGGGGAAAAAACTATCGTAACCTCATTGAAATTCACTATACAACCATTGCAATCTCATAAATTTTTTGAATTATTCAATTCTAATTTTAGTTCTAAACAAAATCAAACTTAACGAACTTAAATTATATGTTGTAGTTTGATTTTCTTTTATGTGTTAAGATATTTGATTTGTTTCTAGTTGTTTGGATTTGATTGTTTTTCAATTTTGTTTGGGTATGTGTTGTTTGTTTATTTGTTATATTAGATATTTAAGCTGGTAAGTTTGTATTGTTTGTGCATACACGGTAATATAAAACATCATTATATACGAGTTACGAACATTGTATAAAATGAAAAGAGTTTGTGTTCATATATACGGTTAAGATTTTATGTTTAGTTTTTTGTGTTAAAATTGATAAGATGTATCCTTAGATGCTCCCAAACTTGTAAATGATGAGATAAAAACTATGATTCGACAAAAGAACATATCTTAGTCTTTGGTACAGTGATGTACCATAAGATAAAATTTCCTTACCGCTAGATGTATGAATCTATTATTTTATATATGCAATGCTTAAAACTGATACATATAGTAATTTACTTGTCAATATATATTGATAACAATGTTGCTAACTTAGCTTTATTGATTGTATGAAAGATCAAATCTACTTAAATACATGGTGATATTTGTAGAAAATAATTATTTTTTTATGCATTGAAAAAGACATGTTAGATTTTAAAGGTTCTTAATAATAGATGCTTATATAATTTATTTTCAAAAATATAATGTTCGGAATATGAAAGAGGTATATTTTGTTTCATTAGTATACTTAGTATATAAGTATGAACATGCCGATGACTTTGTTTTTGGTCCAATTATAAAATTTTATAAAATTTTGTATACAAGTTAAGATATGTTACTATCATGCATAACTTTGCTTTTGGTCTAATTATAAAAGGTTTTATGCAAGTTAAGATATGTTCTTACTTATATGTCATTTATCATTAACATGACTATATCCGATTTGGGTTCGAATGCATGCACGGGTTTATTTTTTATATATACCAAAAAGTTCTCTCATAACATTTTAGATATGTTCTTACTTATATACAATTGGTTTTACTCATGTCTAACCGATGTGGGACTTTGGCCGTACCTAACAAATCTTTATCTCAAACAAAGCACTACTTAAACTTATCTCAGTTGACTTTCACCCGCCCACTTTAATCATGTTATGCACCACCTAAGTCATAGAAGAATTACTGATTTATTTGGTCTCTCTAATCAAACAACATTGTCTGAGTCGTAAAGCTTCACAACAGATCTTTCACATTGAGCTTGGATGGTATATCTTGTTCGATACTAGAGGATTTCATCCGCATGGGAATCTGTCTGATCATGGAGCTCTGGTACTTATTTATTGATAATATGGAAGACACATATTCAATTTACGTATATAAGTATCAACAATCCGATCTACGCACTAATGTGATATTTTTTGCTTTGTTTTTGGCTCACTCCCAAAAATTCTCTAATATTAGTTAAGATATGTTCTTACTTATATATCATTCATCATTCTCATGCATAATTGATGTTTGACTTTGGTCACACCTAACATCCCCAAAAAAATTATTGTTTTAATTTTAAAGGCGATTTAGTTCTTGTTGATGATGGCATATGGACTGCCTAGAAGGGCAAATACAAGCTACTAAAGAAAGCATTAATCGTATAGATTAGAGACGTGTTAGTGGATTACAAATAAAAATAATAAGACTACAAATTTTGATACCAGTGGGAATGGTTGGAATTATAATTCAAATATAAATAAAGATTAGGCTCCGGTTTCATAAGTTGTGGGAAATAAAAGGGAAAAAATAAATTGGAAGCAACCAAATGGGGCATTCCCAAAACTATTGTGTTAAGAACTGATACGCCAAATTCGAACGAATATATATATATATATATATATAGTCAGTCACTGTTAGTTCATAACATGTTCGAAACTGAAATAAAATTACGTAAGATACTAGACCAATTAAGTAAGGTTGATTCACTATCGCTAGAAATGAACACAATATTAGAAAAAAGACAACATTACAAGTTAACTACTTAAAACGTCACTAGCACCGTACCCATTTATTTTATTTGATGTTTTATTAAGGAAACTAAATAAAATATAATTATACATATACACTTTGGATAATTAATTTTATAAACTAAATATTTGACATTATATTAACATTTAGATATTTGTTTGAATCATACCTTTGCATTGTTTTAAATTTTTAAAATTTAATTCCAAAACTGGTTGCAAAGATCTAAAAATCTAGGTTTTATTAAAAAATATATGAAATTAAAATAAAATTTATAGATAAAGTTATGATATTCCTCGTAACAGCTAAATGTCTAAATAGTCAATAACTAAATGTTTGACATTATATTAATATTTAGGTGTCTCTTGAAATATAATTTTGTGATGATTTATATTTCTCAAAATTTAATTCCATATATATATATATACTTACGAGATCTACGAACCTAGTTTTCAATACGAAAAAAATGTTATATGAAAGACTTTATACGTTGAAATCTTAATATAATGATATAAAAAAAGAAGGATGGATCTCTTGACTTTACCAATAATCTCAACTGAAGAAGTTTGTTTAATTTGTTTTACCCTTATTTCATTGATTATAAAAACTGAATGTATTTATTTTATTTGATGTTATTAAATGTGCTGTAAAAAATCACCTAAAATGTGCATGTCTAAATCACACATTTTTATTTAATGTCCACTTAACTTATAAATTCATGCACTTAAATTATCTTTTTAATTTTTGGAGTTTCTTTACATTGTCATGCGATATTGAATTCTAAATTTTGGATGAATTAAGTCTCATTGTACAATGGTCCATCCATATAATACTTAAGTATTTACTTACGATCTGAATTATATACATTCTCCTAAAATGAATTAGATATATATATCAAGAGTTCAATTATCAAAACATATGAAATATGGTTGTATCTCTTAAATTTATAAATTAGTCTTGGGATGTTTATTAAGAAAAAAAACATCAAATCTCCTCAAGAGAGTCAGAAGTTTTTCGTTGATGTACCATAATGTTTTAACATGTTATCAATGTATACATTTTGTAATAAACTCATAGAATTACCGATAGTGCTCCCGTTGATTCTTGGTTCCTTAGTGCATAAGACGCCTCACTTAGAAATTTATTGGTGGCACATAATATATCAATGTAACTTATGGTAATTAATATGACAAGTAATTCTAAATCTTAATCTACTCCTACTGAATTTATGAAGCTCTTAATACTTTACTAATTAGTTTTCAAAATAAAAGGAGAGTACAAATTTGATAGATTATATTATAAATATTGAGATACTTGAAATGACTATCATAAATTAAATTTCTAATTTCTATAAATTGACTCTATTAGATATGAGTATTTTTTTTTTCTGAGGGAACATGCAACCGCTAAAAAACGAGTGTACACATGGTAAACCCTCAGTCTGACGCAATAGCCTGCAAACCAACCCCAAAAGGTAAATCATACAAGGTGACAGACTCAAACCAAGAAAGTGTTCGTAGAGGAGGTCGAACGCATTACCTGTTGGTCACCAACTCTATTAGATCTGACTATGATTATTAGAAATGTGTTAATCTTCATGTGGACCGATTAACTTTTGCAATTCATAGTTTTTAATTAATCCAGTTATTGATTTGTAATATATATATATAGTTTTTTAATGTTACCATTTGAAAAAATTAAATTAAATATTATCTTAAAATGTCAATCTTTTCATATTAAAAAACATATTTGGGGTAAGACTTTCTGAATATCTTAATTGAATTATCTTATATCAATTTTCATTTTTGCTATAATAATCCATAATTAAACCTTAAAATGCGATTTGATAGAAGCTTAAACTCAGTTCTCAATATTTATAATATTTTATAAAACTCTTTATAGCGCTATAAAAGCTAAATTTGGATTATTTTGTTTCACTATAAATGGTATTAATATTCTTGTATAACTCTTTATGGTGTTGCAAGAGCTATTTTTTTGCATCAATTTTTTTTTAATATTCTTATAGAACTCTTTATGACAATGCAAAAGCTAAAACTCGAAGCTAGTATACTAACTTAACTTTGCATAATTTTTTTAGGATGTTGAGTTTGTCCTTCATTAATAACTCTAGCTATTTTCTTAATCTTAAGCAAGATTTTGAACGTTGATTCCTAGAGGGGAATAATAAAGGATTGGTAGTAAATTATCAAATCCTTATGGTTCGAATATAAACAAATCATAGTCTTCCTTAAAATCAATGTTCTTAACTAGATTTTCCTCCCCTCCAATGATATATCCTCAAATATTATAGTTTCAAATTTCCTATGTGGTCGCAATCTATATTTGGGTAGTAGGTTTATATAACAAATTGTTATAGAGTATAATGTACTCCAAATGAAGATAATTATTATTATATAAGAACTGTAGCTCTCAATGTTATGTGTGTAGAGATTTGTTTGTACTAAATATCCATAAATGTATAAATTTCTTAAATAATTCTTTCACTATGTTTAAGGTGTAGTTTATTAAATTTACTAATCACCTTTTTATGAATTTGGTTAACAATTTTTTCTTCACATTTTAACTAATTTAAACCAAAAATTAGATCATGCCATTGTTCACTGAAATGTCGCACCTTCATTCAGTGGCAACCACTAGGGCATATATGATAAAATATTTGAACTTGTCAATGAACTTCATCTATATTTGAAATATATGCATAGTATGACCAAATTATATCTATGAACAAAACATATATGTTAAAGTATCTATAAATATGAATGTATTCCTAATAACTATTTTATTTTGTTCAAAAGTTTTATTGCTCTGTTTTCACATGTCTTCTTTTATTTTGTATATTCCACTTTTATATATCCACGTCATATATGAATATTTAGAGTACTCAAAGAATTTGTCTATTTTATTTTACAAGATAAGATCATATTCCTTGTGATAACGACGTACCTATTTGTCCGAATACTTCAATTTATTTTATTGTAAAATATGTAAACATGTATAACATTGTTATAAAATCCGATCAACATTAATATCATGGGTTAAGCCATTATGAGCCGTTGCACCAATGGTTTCAATTGATTTATCAAATTAGGGTTGGTTTGATGCTGATTTGAGAAAATCTAAATTCTAAACATCAAATCGAACCTTCAATACAACAAAAAATTCCAAAGAATCGTAAATAATAATTTACTTACACATTTCAAACAAAACACATAAACATGCTTTAAAAAAAAAAGAATAAATCATTAATCAGATTTTCATATAGTTTCCAAATCCATGCCTTATCTGAGTGACATAGATTCTTTACACTAAAAAACATACATGAATCGGTGGACATGTTTTCTTATTCTATTAATCACAAATAGGTTTTATTGGCTCTGAAATCAATTGATGAACCGCTTATCCAACCGCTAAAAAATATAAAACTATTTGTGATTTTCGTATTGAATAAACGAAAGATAAAACCAAGAAACTTACTCATAGTGGCTCGTATACAATATTTTGGTTTTGACCGAAGAAATATCAAAACGAAAACCTCATATTTATAGGCTTTACAACTTTGAATTTGTAAAGTCTAACATGATTTACTATCTCATGATTGAAAACTATAACTAAGTAAATCAATTTATCATCCTAAATTATTATTTGAAACATAAAGGGTTTAGATATAAATCATTAAATTTGACCCATAACTATTATTTTCACCAATAATTCAAATGATTGTATGACGTAATTAACTCACTTAATTTTATTATAACCTATTTGAAATAATATATATATATATATATATATATATATATATATATATATATATATATATATATATCGGCTCAATTACATCTGTCTATGAATATATTCCAATTTAGATTCAAATAGATAATTTTTAAAATTTTGTTAAAGAGAAATTTGTGAAAACTTGTTTTTATCAATTTGAGGTCGAAAATAGAGCAGGAAACTTGTATATATATCATGGAAAAGAAAAGAGCATGTCTTCTGGAGGATCTCCACACGGCGGCTAGTTAGTAAGCGGTGCTCTTTTGTGTGCTTCCTTCTCCGGTCGAGAGGCAAACATGCGTCGTTCGATGAGTACTCTGCTCTCTATTCTGTTCTGTGTATGTGGCACTTCTTTTATAATTATTTTATAATTTTCTGTATTTAATGATCTTTTTAGTAGTTTTTGGTAATATTTTTGTTTCGGTGCCATGAATGGGCCAAAATTTCTTCGTCAGTAAGGCCCAAAATTTAACATTGGGTTGCGAATGCAACCTATGAATAATGAATCCCCTCTTCTTCTCTAGAACATTCCCGTTTGTTCTTAATACCACCTTCTTCTTCTCTAGAGATTCTCCCTTGTTTTTAATACCCTTTTCTTCTTCTTTGATCACTGTACGTAACACTACAGAGAGGAAAACGGAATGGGAAGAGCACCAGCACAAATTCCGACGAGCTTCGGCAATCAACTTAGGGCTTGCCTTCGTTGCCGTCTCGTTAAAACTTACGATCAGGTATGCATGTCACTTCGTTTTCTCTTTCTGTTTGCTCAATGTAGTGAGTTATGGAGTCATTATTACTACGTTTCTTCGCAGTTTAGAGAATCTGGTTGTGAAAACTGTCCTTTCTTCGAGATGGAAGATGCTCATAACTGGACTACGCCCAACTTTAGTGGGTAATTATCAGCTTATCATCAGCTTATCGACTTAGCGCTTTGTTTTTTGTCATTGTCTTATCCGTTCTTCGTTAAATCACAGTATTATCTCTATGATGGATCCAATTCGGAGCTGGACTGCTAGGTGGCTGAGAATTGGTGCGTATTATTTACTATTTCCAGTGTTGTGGTCTCTGCTTCATTGTCTTATGATCTCGTGTAGTGACCGTGAAAGCATGTCTTCTTTTGTGTGGCAAGATGGTGATTTAATTTTTATGGTCCCTCTTCTACTACACTTCCTGTTTATTTCTAGCTTTGGTGTTCTTCGTGTTTATGACAAACCATAGCTGTGGCCTTTTTCGCTCTGTAAATTAGGAATGATTATAAGGACGAACGAAACTTGGTGTGTACAAATAGCTAGACTGTGGATGCTCAAATTTTCGATAAAGGCTAGCTAGTGGTTAGATGCTAAACACTAACACAAACACAAACGATATATACATTTGTACACAGTACACCAAGTGTTGTGTATCCTTATATTTCCATGTACAAAGCTCTTGGGAAGCTTCTGCAATTGTACTTGTGTTTATGATATCTAACACCATCACTTGTATATGTTAAATGTCTTGCAGAAAAGTTTGTCCCTGGTTGTTACACTCTTGCCGTGTCGGATGAACTCTCGGAAGATATGAAGGTTTGCTAATCGTGTTTGGTTTTCTTATTAGCAATAAAATGTGTAAAGTAAAAGTGTGTTAATCCTTTGCTTATGCATGCTAATTTTGATACCATCGTTAAGTCCCAAGGCTCTTGTTAGAACACATACAAAGCGATATTGGTGTAATATTGGTGTACCTGTCTGTCTTTGTACAATTTGTCCATCAGAATCTTCATGTTATGGGCTATAGTATCATTTCATTGTAGTTTTTCATTAGCATACTCATTCAAAATGGCATTTGTTGGTCATTTGGCTTTTAGCTTTCACTTGTACCTCCGGGTGCATAAAACTATACCCATTCTTAGGGGTTGGTTTTGAGCCTGCAATGTTATGTTTTATTCTACTATTGAGGATTTTTACAAAATTATACTGAGTTTAGTTTTGTGCTAAAATGAATACTGTACATTACATACTATAACTAAATATTTGTTTTGAATTGCTGCAGAACTTATGTGAAGACGAGCATGCACAATACGTGCCTCCAACAAAACGAGACTGAACCTGAGATTTGGATGTCATTTTGTCTCCAGGCTTTGTTAACTACTGCATAGTTACATGACTTGTATAGTTTGTCGTTAGCTGTGTTAAACTAGCGGTTGTGATGTAAAATCTGTTTTGGCTTAGGAGGTCGGGTGTGATGTAAAATCTGTTTTGGCTTAGGAGGTCGGGTGTGAATTGGTGGCTCGCATGGAAATGGATTTTCTTTTCTTCGTTTTTTAATGTTTAATTAAGCTTAGTATAGCATTACTACTGACTAAACCGGTGCATTAGCTGACCTAAATTATAAACAAAATTATATATGACTATACTAAGGTGGCCAGAGTCGTCAAAATATAATGTATTTTCGATATTTGTATAGGTGTTCATTTTGAACCTTGACCTGGACAGTAAGGTTTAGGCTAAATATATATATGTTTTTTTTGCCAAATTCCAAAAAAAAAAACTCATTGAACCTTCTATAATAATTACATATTTCTAAAATAGTAATTACGGATTAACATTAAGCACACAAATACAACACTTTTGGTTGAAATCTGATGTTAAGCTAAATTTTTAAACTGTTTACGTTTTATTTTTTAATAAAACTTAAGGATATTATATATAGTTGGTTAAATAGATATCGGAAACCAAACTTGGAAAACTGAAAATAACATTGAAAATAGTTATTACTTGTATATTTTAACCGTCTAACTAATCTTAATTATCTAGCTAATACACTAAATCATTCTTTTATGATGAAATAGGTTGTTCGTTTCAAAATTTTATAATCGAGAAGGAACAACTGCTGAAAGTAATTTTTCTATTCTTTTTGTTGTTTAACATTAACTCGCGTGATATAGGTGATGAATAGTAGTATAATCTCACTTGTAGCGCGATAGAGAAATTGCGCTATTGGCGCAAAAAATGGTAACTTCATCGTAAAGCAATCTACAACGGAGTGTTTTATTCATCGCAACTACGTATGTGGTGTATTGTACAATTGTCTTTGAATTTGTGTGATATAGACAATATTCGTCTGGTGCGATTTATTCATCATTGTTTTAATTTAATATATGTTCATATGTTGTGGGAGTAACCATTATATACGTTCGCTGATTTTTATAACTTTTAGATTTTTTTACTAAAAATGAATTAGATGAATCAATTTTTTTTTAAAGGAAAACAATCAGTCGTATCCTATACGTTTCCGGTAAATTGAGAAGAACTCCTAGTATAGTCTACTAATGCGATATATATATGGTATGTATGTATCGAAAGCTAAACCGGGTATTTTGAAGAAAAAAAATGTGCAACGAAAAAAATACAATAGCCCATTCTTTAATGTATTAGCTTAATAATGGTGATTGATGAGTTGAAAACAGAAAATACAACCATGAAAAAAATGTTAGGTTAGAAATTCATTCGCAAACTTGTAGACTTAACCTATTTAAGAGGAATCACTTCGTAAAATGTCTTACCTTCGATAGCGTCCTAGGGAATATACATTGGTTCGAAGATGAAAATCCGGAAAATGTTTCCAACATGCGTATGATATATAATTATCATAAAAAATATTGTGACGCCGATCATGGTGGTCAATCTTAAATGCAGTATTTGTTGGTGAAATTGATGGAATATGGATACTACGTGTGAAATCAGACAAGTGACAAATTGGATGTGATCATTGATTTCTTTTTCGCGCATCCTATAAATATTGACTTGTTGCGTATATTCCCACATCTCTTTATCATGGATTGTACATACAAGACAACAAGGTATAAAATATCATCGCTCGAGATGGTTGGACTAACTCCAACATTAGTACATTTAGCGTTGGTTATGTTTTTATGGGTGCATAAGCCAACTATATGTGGGCTTTAAGTGTTCTACTAGGTGTGACGATGGATCATATATGTATATTCTAAACCTCATTTTGACAGATTGAGAGTTGACATTGATGCTAGCTATTGAAGATATATTTACAGAACGTGCTATGCAAATGCCATATAAACAAGAACGTTCTTTGCATGGTAAAAAAATTCGATGGTCGATGTCGCAACTTTGGGACAATTTATGGAGTTTTATAATTTTGTTTATAAATCAGACACAATATAAGCTTATGATCAAAGCTCAACATCATGGTGTAAAATGTTAGAAGGTCATCCAAAATATATAAAATATGTTATGTCATTGATAAAAAATACGGCAAAAATGTCTTAATTGTATAATGAACAAGATAAAAGATTAAGGTAATAGAACAACTAATTGGTAAGCTTGATCTTTTTTTATAAATGTTACCATTTTTATAAAAAAAAATGTTGCATAAATAGTAATTTTTTTCGTAGGTGCAAGAGTACTCATGCAGTCCTAAAAAATATTTTGGTACTAACCAATGCAATTTTAAAATTTTATGAGAGAAATTTCACAAGCGCATACTCAAGCAACATTCGTTAATTCTTGAATCTTTTGAGCCAAGTAAGTTTTGTATCACACTTCATACTAGAGATTTATTGAACTCACAACTGTTTGCTTATGTATCCCATGTTGGCCTAGAAGAAATGTCCACCGCTATTAGGTGTTTTAGGAAAGTATATGTAGATTGAGTAGTATATGGATATGTCCTTAGAAAAATACACGGGTTACCATGCGCATGTTAAATAACTACTATAGAAAGAGAAGATAGATATATTCATAATAATGATTTAGATATATTTTGGAGATGACTAGATATAGTTAAGAGATATGCCACTATGCATAAAGATGTTTTTCCATCATATATAGTTCGATATGTGGTTACGAGCCTCAACATCAAAATCATATTATTAATATAGTTATGCAGATCCTAAAGCCCGAAACAAGTCATATTGTATAGCGTAAATAATCGGTTATTACTAAAGGTAGGAAAAAATTCGGTCAAGGTTGGTCGACTAAACATGACCCTAGTGTTTGGGAATATATCATTGATCAAATTGTGAGTGCTAGCACTCTCATGAACACATTAGGTAGCACAACTGCATCAAAATTCCCTTCATTTGTAGTACCTAAACATCATGCCAAAAATAAATTAGGTTAACCGAAAAATAACTAACAATATAAAGGTAATTATGTACTCAGAATGCACCCCTACCTTTATAAATTCTTATATAAGTAGCTTGGTAGACGTTATTCCATACAGATTCGAGAGCGATATACAGTAAAGAGAAAAATTAGGAATCAGTAAGACACGATCTGATCTATGAATTAGATGCCAACAGTGAATTATGGTTGGAAAGTTATGGATTTGTTGATGCTTTAGATGACATACTGCATAAGCTATTGGTTCAAGAGTCATCCAGGTAGACGTTATTCGATAACATTTCCCGACATCGAATTAGTGTTAGCCACTCGATATCAGTGTCTTGTGTACCATATATATCTACAAGCTAGTTTAACAATCTACCAATACGGGGGCGTCCACATGTTTGTTCGATAACTATTATAGAGATTGAAATCACTTTCATTTATGGGAACCACTTTGTACATGTGTGTATATCAACAATAAATTATATTTTAGTATATTCATAAGTGTGTGTATTCTCTCTAATTTGTATATTTGATTATAAAAATTATTACTCCTATTGATGGTCCTTTACCATCGTTATACTTTGCATGAAGTCAGTACAGTAGCGACGAAGATAGCCAATGGTCGACTCTATAATACGGTAGATTCAATAAATTCACCCAATCATATCGGCCACATCATTCAGGCATAGTAAAACGCCAATACCTACCGACCTGATCGAGGATGATGTTTGATTATGTTACTTTACGTTATCAGACTTTATTTAATCGTAGTATTTCTTACTGTCGTATTTAATTATGTAATATTAAACTTTATGTAGCATTACGTTATTAGATTTTATTTAATTAATTTTAACTTTTGCTGGCAATTGATATCAATTATCGTATATTTGGTTTATGCCCGAATATTGATCATTTTCTGCGAAATTAGATTTCTCGTCTAAATATATTTCTCGCTAAATAATATTACCCCATTTTTTCCATGCCCAAATATTGATACTTTTATCTAAATTGGTATTAAAGTATGTCAAGTTTATCTATTTACCAAATATGTAATTGTAGAAAAACCTGAACTATCGTAGGTATGAAATGGACCTTGACGAAGACAACCACTTGCTACACGTCAAGTTTGTTCAACTAACAAGGTCTAATGAGACCACCGATGTATTTTTATGAAATTATATATATAATTTACTACATATACGACCAGGGGTGAGCAAAAACCGAAAAAAATCAAACCGACCGACCGAATTAAGCTGAAATGGGTCAGTTTGGTCGGTTTAAAAAGAATATAATTTGGTTTCGGTTTCTATTTTTCAAACCGAATTAGATTTTTGTCGGTTTTCGGTTTTTCCGATTTCGAAACCGAGTTAAACCGAACCGACCGAATCCAAAATATATTTTTATATACATTTCATACCATCTTTGTACCACTTAACTCGTCAAGCCCGATGGCCTAAGAAGAAGAATTTGTTTTGTAGGTAGCCACGACGGGATTAAACTATATATATATTTTCTTTTACGTAAAATTCTTTTTTTCTTTCTTTTTAGTTAGAAATAAATAGTTACAATTCCAATCGAGATACAGTAAAACAATTAATTGCTTGAGGGTTTTCATCTCTTTACAAATGTAGGGAGTGATCTTAAACACTAATGGAATTTTCTTTTACGTAAAATTCCTTTTTTCTTTCTTTTTAGTTAGAAATAAATAGTTACGATTCCAATCGAGATACAGTAAAGCAATTAATTGCTTGAGAGTTTTCATCCCTTTACAAATGTAGGGAGTGATCTTAAACACTAATGGAATATAAACTTTCAAGAGCATGATCTTAAACACCTATGCAATATAACCTTTTCCGAAATCGTAGCAGCAAAAAAAAAGTAATAGTGTAACTCAATCAATAGGAACCTCCACTTCTATTTTTAAATCTGAGTGTCCGAGAATCTTCATGAAATCTGATAGATATAACATTGAGTTTTTGGTGTATCTTGCTTCTTCGAGGACATGTGACAGGACTTGCACTCTTTGATGTTCAGATATGAAATGTCCGGTCAAATCCCGCAGAACATCCAGCATATCGTTGAAAGCGACTTTCCCTTTCCGATCACCATCATAAACTTTGAAGATAAATTCAATATTTTGCTATGAAGATGCGCGAGGATTAAACGCAGACAGAAATGCCATAAATTCCTTAAAATTCAAGCTGTCAAGCATTCTCAACAGTCTCTGAGAGAGAGGATTGACGGTGAATTCCGGTACGGAGAGGAACTCATCGACGGGAATGAAACCACAAGAATTACGATCTAGCTGACAAAACCTCTTGTATAGATAGACGATCTCTTGCTGCGAAAAGGTGTTGTTACAAACTAAACCGACCGAATCGAACCGCACCGAGCCGTATTGATATCCAAACTGAAAAAACCGACCGAACCGAAAAAACTGAAACAAAAAAAAAACCCGATATTATTATAATAAATAGGTTTCATAATTTATAAACCGGATTGTTTAGGTTTGGTTTAAATATATGTAAAAAAACCGTCCGAACCGACCGAATCTCACCCATATGTACGACCGTATATGAGTTCCCTCTTCACCTCTGCACAGTCGTGTAAAAGTCTCTAACATGTACAAACAATTGAAATCTGAAGCAATGGTTCGGGTGTTCGACTTATCATACGAAATAAGGGAAGAGGCATTCAAGGTGTGGCAGTTGAAAATTACAAATGTCATCTCAAGAGATATGATAAATTATTTGGAGGAGTGTTTTGTTAATCAAGCGGATGCAATACAAAATTACTCACCCGTTGATTTTAACCTCAACTATGACTTCGACTGATATAAATTGTAATCTTTAGTGTAATTTTCTGATTAATGCTATTTCACTACTATTATCACTTTTTGTTAGTTAAACTTATCTTATATTGATAGTTTTTAAATTAATTTCATCGTAATTTTTAATTTTATCTCTAATTGTAGTACTATACAATTGATTTTTCAAAAATAAAAAATACTTATAAGAAACCGGATGAAATATTTAATATCTGTAGAAATAGTCGCATATCATGTATGACATAATACAAAACATGTTGCCTTATAAATTCCAATAAAACTTAATATCGCATATAATGTACGGTATTTACTATAATAATCGCGTATTTGGTGCGATATAAACTTTTACTTCCATTTTTCAAGTAAAATATTTTGCATAATCTCGCACATGGTGTGCGACACAAATTATTTAGTCGTGCACAGTATGAAACTCAAGGTAAAATATTTTTCTTGAAAAGTGAAACCATAAGTTTATATCGGGCACATCATGCAATAATTGAGATGCCATTCGCATATGTTGTGCAAAATACATCATTTTTTCATTCAAATTAATTGCGATCGATATTAGTTAATTTATGATGTATCACATGATATTAATGATTTATTGACATGAACATACAAATAATTCATTAATCAATTTATGGTGTATGTGCTTTCGATATTGATAGTTCCAGAGATTTCTTAGATGAATTACTTGTCTAAGTTGTATTTGAAAGAAATTGTTTAGAGAGAGAAACACAGAAAAGCTAGAGAGAGAAGTTGACAAAAGTAGTAATAAAGTAATAAGTGTTTACCCTTCCAAAAAAGAGCGTTGTTTTACATAGCAAAGTAGGTGGACTAAAAAATCACATGATTAACCCATTTATGGTCACTTCACCCCACTATTTTACTAATCTCAACCATAATTATGATTTATTTCACAAAGCCTTTTAATGTTACACATTTGTTGGGTTTTTAGAGGACTTTTATAAAGCCAAATTATCTCTCATGTTTAACCGATTTGACTACTATTCCTAATAATTATTTCCTTTATTAGTAGCCCCCCACTATTTGTGAATATATTCGAGTGAGGACTACATTATGAAGGCGCCTCAGAGATGTCTGACCTCCTCTGCCTTATGTTTCTCATATGATGAATGACACAATTGATCATATTACTGAGTTCATGACTATGTATTACATATTTGTTTCAAATCCACCATGTCAAAAAGATTTATGGCAGTATGACGCGTGCTTTATTTCAATTCCACGTGTCGATCAATCGCTGAAATAGACATTCATGCCTTCCAGAGTGATTCTTCACTTCCCAACATGTGTGTTCTTCAAGTCAGATGTGGAATGGCTAAAAAAAAATTCATCTTCCCTAAGTACTCGTCACTTAAGAAAATCTTGTCATCTACTTGGCCCCTTGTGATTGTTGTAAGACCAAACTTTGGCCTATAAATACTCAGGCCCTTCACAATTTTGAGGTATTCATTTTTCATGATCCTAGAAAGAGAAAGGCACCTCGCAGAGAGAGAAAGAGAATTAATTCCCTTCTAAGCGTTTTCTTCTAAAGTTCATGCCTGATAAATTTACGATCCTAAATTGTGTTTAAAAGGCCAAAGAGAGAAGATCTACTCGTTTAAAAGAGGAGTCCAAACCATTGCAGATTGTTAAAACCACATACTACGATTTGTGACCTCAAGTCAATAAGCAATCTGAGGCGACAGTAACTTCGAACACTAGTAACCCATCCATCCCTACTACTGCTTAGCCCCCCCGGTTAAACTTGTCCGGTACACGACAAAGGTGACCTTGACCCTCCTGGTCCTATGAATCCCATGACGGTTTCACCCGAAAACTTTGTTAAAATCCATCTTTGAATGGTTAACTTGACAAAAACCGCGACATTGGAGGAGCTCACTATGCCTCCCATAAAACTAAAATACTTGAATGGTTGGAGACCACAAACGTTCTTATTTACTTTCCTACAAGAGCTAGGGTTCCGAACCACCGGACCCAAAAAAAAATATGGTTAAGGGATAAAATGTCGTAGCTCAAATAAAAAAAAGAAAATATCAAAGTTGAGGTCGATGAAGTTGATCCCGTAGAGAAAAGTGACAAAAAACCATTAAAACAACACCGTTCTAAAAAGAAACGTAAACGCTTGGTTATTGAAAAAACCGACAAAAAAATTTGAAAAAACGTCTCCTGTTAAAAAATAATAAATATTTTAATTTTTGTAAAGATAAGGCTTAAATCGCTGCTTCGTCCCTCGACTATCACGTTTTGTGTCATTTAGTCCCTCGACAAAAAAATCACGGTTGAGGGTCCCTCGTCCATCAAAAATCTATAAATTTAGTCCCCGCGCGTGGTTTTTGCTGTAATGCTGCCACGTGTCACTATAGTTAAATTGTTTGCGTTCCACAGATAGTCCTTCGACTTTTAATTCCATTTTTACCCTTCGAATTTAATATTTTTTAAATATATATTTTTATTTTTATTTTTTAGTTTTTCTCGAAACAGAGTATAGCAAAATTTGCTATACTCTGTTTTTTTTTCCGACTACTTTGTTGGGTTGATCCCTTCTTGTGGACATCGTGGGTTGGTCCATTCTCAATCCCCGCTATTGTTGCCACCGCCGCCACCATCTCCTATCCACCTTTTCTACAAATAGTAACCAGCGCGGCCGCTGCACACTCTCTCGCCATAAAATATAACATTCCCATTAAATGGATGGTAAAACCAGATGACGAAAGTTATGATGGGCCTGGAAAGACCTTTTCCGGTGAAGGGATTGTTATCAATTCGTCAAATTCAAAAACCGGATTTGAAATTGATGGCTTATCTTACAAAGAAGGTGCTTCTATCGTGATTAAATGGGCTGAGAGAACTAACAATGGGAAGAAAAAGGTGCCTTCTGAACTAACAATGCAGGTTTTGCCCATGCAGGGACTGGCTTAAGTTGAGGGACTGGCTTTTTGCCCGACAGCGTTATTGTGGTGAGCCTATTCCGGTCATCTTCTTGGATAATACCAGTGAGACTGTTCCAGTTGCGGAATCCGAATTGCCCCTTACCTTACCTGAATTGGATGATTTTACTCCCACGGGAACAGGTGAACCGCCGTTAGCAAAAGCGGTTTCATATGTATGTTTCTCATTTTTCGAATTCCGGAACAATTCACACGTGATTTTCTATTTATTTGTGGTCATGGCACGTGACATAAATTAATGATAATACCATTTAAGAGCTCATGCATTTCTCTTTTTCTTCTTCTTTATATATGGTCCTTTTGTTGGTCATTATATGACAATTGCAGGTAAACATCACGGATCCTTCATCAGGAGAATCTGCTAAGCGAGAAACAAGCACAATGCCGCAATGGGCTGGTTCTTGTTGGTAATATTTTCATATTTAACTCCTATTGCACTAATGTCTTCTAGAGCAAAAAAATGGAATTAAAAGTTAATGGAAGTGGCGAGAGAGGGCAGTGGTGGCTTTTGTTAAGATTTGTAGAAAAAGCGGATCGAAGACGGTGGCGGCGGTGGCAACAATAGCGGAGATTGAGAAGGGACCAACTCACGATGTCCACAAGAAGGACCAACCCAACTAAAGTAGTCGGAAAAAAAAAACACAGTATAGCAGATTTTGCTATACTCTGTTTAAAAACTAAAAAATGAAAATAAAAATATATATTTTAATAAAAATATATATTAAAAAAACCGACATAAAAATAGAAAAAACGGACTCGTTAAAAAATAATAAATATTTTAATTTTTGTAAAGATAACGTTATTGTTACGTTTTTCTGTTCAAGATATAATGAGAGTTTTTTTTATAAATAATAATATTATAACTAAATAGACACGTGGAGATATACTGGATAAATGAAAATCTAACCCTCAGTCAATTGATATATTTGGGTGGAGTCAGATCCTATTTTGGATGAAATTGCTTAATTCCATCGCATAAATGGCCAAACGGCGACGTACGGTACGTCAAACCACCCCCTTCCCTCATCCAAGTCTTCTACGAATCAAATCCCAAACCCTAATCCTCAAATCTCCAAGATTCCGCGATGAAATTCAAAGATAGAGTTCATATCAGCATCGCTTCTCCGCCAAAAAGCATTTGATGTTCATCAATCTGTCCTACATAGATAATCTTAACGATTCCTTCCCTGTTACTTTATCCCTCTGATACCTACAAATCCATGGCGGGCTCTGCGGTGGATGATATCGGAGCCCCGGATTCGTGGGAGGTAGCTGATTTGGATGCTGCCGTGAGCCGATTGATGCTTTCATCCTCTTCTGGTAAGGTCACGGAGCAGCCGCCAGAGCCAGTTGATCCATCGCCTTCTTCAGACTCTCCAGCTTTGGGTTCTTGTTCGGCAGCTTCGTCGACGGAGAAGGTTCTCGATGATTTGATCAACCATATTGATCCGTTTCTGCGCGATGCGATTCAAAATCCTCGTGAGCGGCTTTCGAGTAAGTTAGAAGCACTTTGAGCGTATATATGTTTCGAATTATATCATTTGGTTCTGTGCATCAATTACTGCCTGCGTCTAAGCTGCTGGCATTGCGAGTATTATCAGTATCAAGTCACATAAATTAAACGACTAGGATTGGTGTCAAGTGAAATTTGTAGGTTTGTATATTTTTCTTTTCCGTAGCTGTAATGATCTACCTTTTTCTTTCAGTCCTGCGGATGGAGCAGGATGTTGAGAAGTTCATTCGTGACCCTACAGAACAGCAAATAGAGTTTCAGCAGCTGCCTACTTCATATTTGCGGTTGGCTGCACACCGTGTAGCCCAGCATTACCTTCTGCAGTCAATGGTATTAATGGACAGTAATTTACCTGATGCTGTAGGTTCTAGAATCATTGTGCGTAAGACTTCTGAGAGTAGGCTTCCTGCTATTCGCCTTGCTGACATCCCTGTAAATCTACCGTTGGAAGATTGTGCTGATATCAAGGTTGCTATCAAACAGAGACCTCAAAACCGACATGTTTCTGGCAACTCAAATTCAAATTCCGCAAAGACAAATAGTTGCAAAAGTGTGGAGGAAAGAAAGGAGGATTATAATAGGGCTCGTGCAAGGATATTTAACTCGAATATGGCAACTAGTGATACACATGATATTGAAGCTGGGTTGCAGGAAAGTTCCAAGCAGGTTTCCCTACAGGATTCCCAGCAAGCTTCCATTCATGATTCCCGTCATAGTTCTTGTAATGATTCGCAGCATGCTTCTCAGAATGGCTCCTCAAATTGGTTGCGGAATGGCGGCTCCTCAAATGGGTCCCAGCATGGTTCCGAGAACCAGTTTCAGCAGGACTGCAAACATGGTACCAAGCACGAGTCAAAGCAGAGTTTCCAGCATGGTTCCCATCATAGTTCCTCAGGGGTATTAAAAGTGGAAGATAAATCAGCTCCTGAAGCTTCTAATATAAATTCTATTAGTAGAAGAACTGAAGAGCCAGATGTTAGGTACACGTCAAACAACCGCGTCGCCATCTTCCGTGACCGTGAAACAGATCGCAGAGACCCTGACTATGACAGAAGTTACGAGAGGTGATTATCCTTCATTTTTAGAACTTTATGTTTCTTGATTCATAACTCTAGGGTGATAAATTATTCTATCTTATTGTAAATGTAACTCCCATGATAATATATGTGCATTAACAGAATTTGTTTTTCATCTTGCTGCTATACTTTTGTATGTTGATAGAAAAGAATAAATATCTGTTGGTTCTCACTCTATATTATCAAGCTTAAAAACAACGGGACATTCTATTCAAATTAAGCAAGTATATATCATCTGTTGCTTTCATTGAATAATAACTATTCTTTGTGGAATATATATGTAATTACTATCTATGGTGTTGAGAATTAGCTTGTTTCCTCGGCACTTATCAAAGGCTGCAAACAGGTCAGAGATTGTATGTATGTTGACATCCTGACCTTCTCTCAAGCATTTGCTTTTTCGCATTAGGTATTTGGGTGGAAAATAATGATAAACAATTTTTTGTTGGCAATATCTTAGTGGCACTATATAGATTACTTTTTAGTATGATTTGTTAAGATTGTAGTCATTGTTTTATGATTTGACGACTTCACTTTATTTGCTAGTCTGCTTATTCTAGGTTTATTTTCCATATAATCCAATAACGACATATCTTTCCCTGTTATTTACAGGTATCTGCAACGATTTGATCCTGGATTTGGTTTCAATAATGGACCATACACCCTGCAGCCAATGTTTACCCCTGCTTTAACCTATAATTCTGATTTCCCACAACTTGGATCTACTCACATGCCTCAGATATATGGCGAACATCACCATCCTAGGCCTCTCCTTCAACACCTACCTGGACCATGGATTGCACATTCCACTCACAGTGGAATAAGTTATGCTCATCCAGAGACGATAATGCCACCTTTTACAGCAACCCATGTTGGTTTACGCCCTCCTCCTGCCATGTATATGCATTCTCCTCAGTTTCCAGGTCATGGCCCTGGAATGCCATTTATTCGCGCTCATGGACATGTTCACCACCCATTTGCTCAGGTATGGGAAGTTACATACCCTGTCTATGTTATTATTGCTGATATCTACATTTTGATTTGACTACTTGACTCCCCTTTGTGCTCTTGTAGTTTTTCTCTTTTTCCTCACCTGTCTTCTTTTTCAATTTGATTGATATTAAGATAGCTATTTGTATTTTGCAGTCTTATCAACAACAACCTGATGCTAGTTTTGGATTTGCCCGGCCCCGTTGAGGGGCTTGGGCCGTGCCTGCACTCTGCCAGCCGAAACTTGAATGCAAAAGGATATGAACCCAAAAAGAGATGGGTAATGTATCCACTGGCAGGAGTGCAGGCATAGAGAACCTAGTGGGACTGAAATGGATGTGCTATCGACCTGGACAATTAAATATTATCCCCCCATTTGATCCACCTAGGTTCTTGGAGCTTCCTGCATCATGCTTGATGAAGGATGAAGATGCTCCATGAGCTCTGTAGATTTGGTATCTGCAGCAAGCGCTTTTTAAATTTCACAGATAATGATGAAGAATAGACTTCCGATCGGTTCGGAGGTAGGCACATTGTTGATCACCCCAGACAAAGGTATGTTTGTATCATTATATGTATGTTTTCTCTAGAGCCATATCTTTGGTATGCTAATTTTATCCTTTCCTTTTCTAAAGAGAGATAATAGGCATACTTACTTGTTTTTGCTTAACACAGCACCGAGAGAAGCCATGCAGAACAAGCTCGAAGGATGGGTGCTGCAACAGGGGAAATTACATTTTGGCCTGTGCTAGAACTTGTGTGGAGCCGCTGGCTTGACAACTATTTTAAACGTAGGCTAACTGCTGAGCCCGCTCTGGCTCAGCCACACTGCCCAAGAAGCAAGCTATTACATTGAGCGGCTGGAGTGTCCAAAGGGCTGAGCCAGGCAGTATATAAGATAGACAAACGGGTCAGGCTAGACATCTATGATACCTGGAAATAAAAGTAAAGCAAACAATATACCATGTATATAATCTATTTACTTTGTATTGCTACTACCTTTATGTCTCATGAAGAAGCAACGGAATATTCTTGCTAATACCAGTTATGTCTCGCAAGATTGTGCTGTTTGGTTACTTGTGAGCGGATAATCTTCCATCTGTTACTTCACATGTCAATGGTAGTAATTCTTACCCTTCTACAAGCCTTTGGCTTTTATTTCAATAAAGTAGGAGTTTGTCATACTTTTAACGAGTTTTTGTTTACTTTTATTTCAATAAAGTAGGAGTTTGTGACACTCTAAATGAATTTTGTTATAAGATAGCTGTGATCTCTAATCTGGGTGTACAAAAAGCATTCCAATCTGACCCATAGTCGAGTACACACCACTATGACTATTATTTTTGTTGTATTTGTTTGGGTTTTCCTTCTTTCTGGTTGATCTGCTTACGATCTTCATAAACTGTTCCATACATCTAAAATGAGATTCAGATAAATTTGTAAAATTTTATTGATAATGCAAATAATGTAAGCTTATGGATGTTATCTATCTAAATGATGTAAAAATAAGCTACGCAGATAATTTACCCAAATATCACTAATTTAAGTATGAATGTTATCTGTTTAAAAAACATGTTACTTGCAATTTTAGATAAAATTCAAACTCAAGTTATATTTCGAAAATACGATTGTTGTACTTCTTTCGATAATTGTACTTGATGGATGATTTTTTTTTTTTTTAAATCTTTACTTTACTTACGTTATAACTATTTTGATTAATAGTAAGCAGAATATCCAAGTCAAAATAATTCAAACCGAACTTACGATCTGTCTAGATATTTAGTCAGTTAGATAAACTAGAATTTGGTTAGAAAATGGTGGTGGACAATGTCAAAATTAGAGTAATTATATTTTATTTTTTAATTTAATTTTTAACATTTTCGGATGACGGTTTCGGGACAACATTTACATAAAAAAATAGTATCTGAAATCATTAGTCCAATAATATTTTAATGCGTAAATAAAGTTCCATTGTACTACTATTAATAAATTAATATTTGTTTTGGACATGATGAACAACTTCCATAATATTAATTAGTTTTGCGATACCTTTGATATAATTTTTTTTCTTCGGTGTTACGATCACACAAAATCTTTTCGTAGTTAGACTGACCAGGTCGTGCTAGTGTCCTAACTAAGTAAAGCATCAACGTCGTAAAAAAATTGCAAGCTAACACTGTATGTCATCTAAGCTATGAAAGACCTCTCTGGATGCCAATATATATCCGAGTTTTGGGAGTCTCCTTGATCCAATATCCCTTGATTAAAACTTGAAGAGGTACACCAACAAGCCTCAAAGGTCTAGTTAAGAACACGAGACTAAGACTTTTAAGATCAAAATCTGACATAAGGAAAATTAACATGGAGGAGATATCTTTGAAAGCTTATGACAAAGTCTCAGATTCTCTCTATGGATTCCAATTTGATCAATTTAAAGATGTTCATAGATAAGGGGTTAAGTCTTGGCATCAACGTTGTTCCTTTTCTTCGTCAAATGAGAAATCTATTGATCTAGATTGAGATTCGAGTCCCATAAAAGAAGACGACATCGACGCTCCCATTTCAGGCACATTGGCCGAGCTACGGTCAAAACTATAAAGATATGACTCTTATCTAAAGATCTAAGACAAATCAACGCCATGCCCAAATACCAAAAGAACCATCTCAAGTATGCCACTATAGGTAGTTTAGTAGCCTTCTCTTCAACCAAATCCATAATAGCCTATACAACCTGTTCCTTAACGTATGCAACCTCCTCGACCAATTTCGAACCCAACTTAGAGAACAAACTTAGTAGATGAGTAGTTCATAGAGCTACCAAGGATTCAATAAACCTCATCTATGAATCTACCAAGGCTTCAATCATCATCCATGGCGAAATGATGTCGCTCAGAACCTTTCATACCTCCAAAGATATCACACTTCAATGTCTTGTTTGATACATAAGATTCCAACATGGGACTTGCCTCATAAGTTTGATTAGTATAAGATGAATAAATATAATGGGTCAGATGAATCTGAGCATCACATTAAGCAATTTAGAGACGTAACGCTTAGCTTCTAAAGGGGATGACCGATTATTTTGTAGGGATTTCTCAATGACTTTCATAAAAAATGAATTGACTTGGTTCAACCAATCTCCTTTTGGATCAGTCTGAAGCTTTTAAATACTATCATTCATGTCCAGGGATCAGTTTATCGGAAGCAAAGTGATTATATATGATATAGACTATATCATTTATTGGAAGTAATAATGGAATAGAAATCCAAAAAACTCAACAAAACAATTCGTGAAAGCAAAAAATAGCCTTTAAAATTGTCATGAAGTTGTGTCATGTGATTATTTAAGACACAAATATATTCAAGTTGTTGGCAAAATACATAATAAATAAACATTCTCTAACTTTTGGGGACCTGCTAGCTGAGGTCAAATCACATATTAAATTTAAGGATAACATGCGATTGATGATCGGCCAAACCTTCAGCCTCATACTAAAAAAAATCTTCTTTAACATCAGTGCTGATACCATACCATCCACCCATGTTCTTGCTTGGAAACCTTATTACCCTCAGTCGATTAATCAAGTGAACCCAATTCGAGCACCTACCAAGTCAAATATTTTAGACTCCAAGCAGGGAGGCTCCCCAAGAAGAGGTCAAGAAGATCGTAGAGATAAATGAAATTGGAAAGGTAATCATGTAAAAAATTGATGAGGTAACTAGATCAAGATCAATGAGGTGATTATGTCGAGTTAAAAGTTTGCACATTTCTTTAAAATTATTACCAATGGTTAAGCCAATATAGGAAAGAAAACACAACCCGTTATGCAAATATTATAAAAATATTGTACATTATACTTAAGAATGTAGGATCTTTATAAAGGAGATTCAAAATCTCATTGAAGATTGAAAATTGATAGATTTCTTAAAATATTAGGCTTTAAGGACATGAAGATAGGCCAAGGCGAAACCCATACGGTCCAAACAAAAACTAGAGACTACGCGGATCAAATCCATGGTAGTTCAACCAAATAAGGAACAAATAATGGTAATTTTGGATAAGCCTGAATTTTTTACCAAATACTATGACGAAGGTTATCTAACCTCGATCACAACCAATATGCAGTCATGACTATATCTGTGAAAGACTTGTTGTTAAAAATCATTAATAATTCAAAGAAGAGACATGCTCTTGATATTGAGTTTCAGTACTAAAGTCGGACCTATGCTTACTTATATTAAGTTCTTTACCCACCAATACTTTTTGTTCATGAAAACCTTTGAGGGGTGGCCGAACTCTATCATGATAGCGTTCTTATAATTTCTTACATTACAAATATGAGATAAGAAGATTTCTTGTCGACACATGTAGCTCGACACCATATATTTAAAATAGCACTTGATAGAATGAAGAATACCCATACTTATTAGGAATCCAACATGATAATGGTTAGTTTCACGGGAGATAATGCCAATATATTGGGCGAGTTTGAGGCTGATGTTTATTTGAGTAAATGAGAGTTCAAGAAAACTATGAATATAATATTTATCGTAGTCGATGTATCTTCTGCTTATAATGTCATTCTAGGATAGTCATGGCTCGATAAGATGGATGTTATTGCCTCCACTGTCCACCAGTTTTTTATAATATAGTGGGAGACAATGTATGATTCATAATGAGAAATCGGAAGCATGCTTGTGAGTGTTGAATGACGTCTCTCAATTTGAAAACAAAATAGTCATAAAAGGTCTCACTTGAAGTCGATGAAGCTGAAAAAGTCCGCGAGGCTCCGAGCTTAGTAGTCCCCGACAAGGACGCATAAGTTATTTAGCTTTTTAAGGGAAAGTGTTTGAAAATCAGATTTTATCTCTCAGGTAGCCTTCAACTTTATTTGTTATCATTTTTAACTAACAACTTAGATATTTTTAATTGGAAGTGCGAAGATGTTACATAAGTGCCCCAAATAATCATTTGCCACAAGCTATCAGTCCATCATATCTTTTTACCAATCATTCTAAAAATATGGATTTCTCTCTTGAAACATCATAAGCCATTGTTGTTGAGGTAAATATGTTGTCAAGTGTCAAACATATCTGTGGGTTTACATATCCTGTATGGGATGCCAACCTAGTCCTAATACACAACAAGAACAAGAAGTAGAAAATGTATGTAAACTTTACTGATTTGAACATAACATGCCCTAAGGAGCCCTTTCTAGCGTTAGATAAATTGGAAGAATTAACGTTAGGACGATAACTGGGGGCCACTTGTTGTTGTTGTTGAGAAACCAATGTAGTGCCTTGTATACTCTGCCTCTGTTGGGCCAACTTTAGACTCTTTGTCTCTTCTACTATAAAATGTTTTTCAACATATGATAACAATACCCCGAAATTCATTGTTTTTTCCTAGTGACATTATCATCAAATTATATGGGAAGAAGTCCTTGCCTAAAATAAGCTATAGCTACTTATTCGAGACAATCTTGCAAATTATTTTTAGTTTCCACAAAACGCTTAATTTAGTACTTTAATATTTCCCTAATCAACTGATGACACTGAATTATCGGGTCTCCATTCCTTCATATTTCTTTGCTTACCACAAATTACTTCCGGAAGCCATCATAAACATGTCAAAACTCTTGATTGACCTCTGCGAAAGCTGATTATACCACTTCAAAGCACTATCTTTGAAGATTTGTGAAAAATCCCGACATAATAACTTATCATCATTGTCAAAATTCATCGCGGTTTTTTTGAACAACTCAAGGTGGTTGTCCGGATATTTACTCTCATCAAAATTTTCCATTTTTGAGATACTTAACCGCGTGGGAATATGACCATATAGAATATCTGTAGAAAGAGGTGACTACCTTTAATTTTGTCCTTGACTGAATTTTTAACCCTCATCGACTGATGCAAATATACTATGTTCGGATTGTATAGCAAAATGATCACTCACTTGATAGTTAACACTATGTTTTCCCAAACCTCATACCTCTCCCTCAATTTCTATTTTTTCCCTCTTTGATGTCTTCGTTTATCTGATGAGGTGTATTGTTTACTTAACTTGTGATGTCGACTGAAGTGTTTCTTCGTATAATGCTTATCACAATGATTCTTTCTCTTTTAACATAATGATCACTACTCTGACAAGATAACGATGCCTCAGACTCAAATACCAAATCTAAATTAAAATCCGAAGGGCTTATTGGTTCGTGGTATTACTTTGAGTTTTTTTGGGTAAAGTGTATTGTTTAGTCGGGATGCAACAATAAGAAATTAAAAGATCGTTTGATAGAATTTCTTCATATAACAACACAAGTATGAAAAATGGTGTTAAAAAATCAAAAGTAACGTAAAATATTTTATATTTTTATAAAATAATGACGATATTGAAGTATGAGGAAACAAATTTTGCTTGTGCGTTATAAGCCATACACTGGTTACCCCATTGGCACAAGATTCGTGAGTTATTAAAAAAATATTTTCCTAGCTTCAAAATATGTAAAAGATTATTAGAAAAGGTTAGATATAATGGTACGTACAAATCTAACGATAACTGAGCTCCTTGAAACAAAAAATGTATAATATTTTTCAAGTTGTCATGGAAATTAACGCTGCCAAAAGTATATAACATATTTACAAGAAATTGTCAGAAATAGTTTATCCTGAAACATCTTCACTTTTGGAATTTTTAGAGAAACCAAAAGATTATGGTCATCAACTGGCCAAACATAAATTATCATTCACGACGTCCACTCAACAAGCTCTAAACAAGATACATTACATGTAAAAAATGTACTAAAATCATAAGCAACAAAGTACACATTCACTAGTTACAAGTTTTAAAAATCTATTTCTCAAAGTGTGGAGACAGAGCGAAATTCTAGAATTTTATTTTCAAATACAATCACAAGCTAGTAGGAACTATTTATCTGTATGATATTAGTAAAAGTTTGTGTTAAGGTGTCGTCACTATTTAGTGCAACACTTAATTGTAGTGAATCATTAATAGTAAACAAACGATTCATCATATTATTTGTGAACTAAGGTTTGGTGATAAAAAATAATATATAAAATAATTTATGATGTACTATCGATATTTTATAGTTGAGGTTAATTACGTTAAACCCGATGATCATTATAGGTTTTGGAAAAAAAATTATTGCTTATATGGTTAGGAAGATGAGTGAAAGATTGTTAGCGAGAGCCTTTACTCTGAGCTTATGGATATATTTAAGGTTTATAACCAGATATTTATTGGTATGAATTATTTACTAAATATCGCTAAAACTATTACCTATTTTAAAAGAGAGTGCATATATAAAATATTGGATGACAATGTCGTCATTAGAATTCCCGATCGTATCATATTTTTAGTGCATCGTCCATTTTGTATCGCGATATATGATTTTCACTTTGCTACCATTACGAAATGCACCCATTTGATGTCTCAAAAGAATGAAACAATATTATATTCTATTGATAACAACTATTTTATCCACATACGTATTTGATTTTTATAGTTGAAGTTTGTTGGTGAATTATCATCATTGTTTTAATTTTTTATATAACTTTCTATTGTGAAAGATGCACCATACAGACAAATATATCTTTGTCATATTAAATTATGTAGCCTAAAAGTGGCAAACTAGGCATTACTAATCATAGCTCGTTAAAAAAATTGAGATTCAAAATAGTCCACAACCTAACCGCAACCAGAAATAGACAGATTCAGATTAATTAATTAATTATTACGTTTAATCTATTATAGAACTATTTGTCATTGTAATGTATTTGTGCTAAAGACTTATTTAATTTGATAATATGAAAATAAAATAAAATAATTAAACAATAGAATAATATAATTTAACATTAAACATTAAGTGATAACATTAAACATAAAATGAAAAAGACATAAGGTGAAGAAGCTACAATGGTTTAAGATCATAAAATGAAAAATTAGAATACAAAATATGCTTAACACAACACTTTAGAAAGAGTTACAGCTTTGCACATCTAACTCATCATTGTATGCATATATTTCCATTTGTTACAATTTAAAGTCAACGAGTTCATGTCCACCTCTTCCAACAATTGTTTTTAATGGAATCAACAAAACACAATCACAACACCTTGTACGCCTATCCCATAGCATCGTAAGCGAGGTCGAAAATGCGAAAACATGGAATCAAATTAAAATATTATATCATGATATATAATTATTCCCATCCCGAGGCAACCGATATCGGGCATATACAATGCATATGGTGCATGCATTAATTTTTTAATACTACTTTATAAAAAATGTTATAGTTTCATCCGTCAATCTTTCTTCACAGTGGTGGTAGATTTCAGCACTGATCTTTATGCGGAGTCCATTTCATATCGTAGATATTAGAAATTTATTTTGTTATAAAGTTTATAGATGGAGATATAAATGAGGTTTGATTTGTATATTTAGAGAAATGAATGATGAATTATGTTAAAGTAGCTTCAAATAAGATAAAGTAGATGAAGTTAAATAAAATAACCAATAAAATAGTATCACATGTACACACGAGAAATATTCTTGTTGGCGAGATAATATTGTAATAAATTAAGGAACCCTTCCATAAATACAGAGCGTATTGACACTACATTGACAAAGAACCGCATGTACCTAAATAAGGTTCCAATAATATCTTATCTAGATTTTTATTCTAGGTTATTGGTAAAACAATAAGCTAAAGTACTGTGGTACAATTATCAGGTCTCGCTCGTGTGATGAAAAACCTACGGAGGTACCTAACCAAGCTACTAGTGGTATCTTAGCTAGATGTTTTTTTACAGTAGCTCACCCTAAGAATTTGGCTAAGGTACAAGCGACACAATTACATGGTATGATTGGTGTGATGAAAAATGTACCGACGATGATATCGTGATGCTAAAATAATACGTTGACATTATTTTTTAATAGTTAAATTTATATATATTTTTAAAAGAGGTTCCACCATTGAATACTTTAACAAACAACATAATAATCTTATTAACAATTTTTTTAAAATTAACTTTAAAAAATATATGACTCTTAAAACTAACAAAAACCCTAATATGATACCATATCAAACAAACTAACAATGTTTCAATTGAAACATAATAATATTTAAAAAATGGAAAGCCAAATAAGTCCTAAAATACAAACAAACAACTTAATATAATCGATCTGTGATACTCATTTCCCGAAGAGCCTACATTATACCTAATTATTGGTAATTTGATGAATATTGTTGATTTGTCTCATACCCCCAACCACTTTTCAATCACCAACATCCTTGTGGGTAATGCTGTATCGTCCATACTTACTTAAGTAGTCAACATATCCTCTCTCATGAAGTGGGAATATGATGCAAGGCTATGTCCCACACGGTATATGCTCAATAAATGATTACACAAATCCGTTCAAGTGGATTATCGGTAACTATATCGGACATGGTCTTTTCCATTCCTCAAGGATTATTTGTATTTCAGAGTTAGTTCTAAGCTAAAATTCTTGTTAGAATTAGTGAGGCAAGAGTCTTTATACACTTAGCAAACCAAAAATCTTGTTTACAAAACAAGCATAAATCATGTGTGTATATTCATCCAACACACTTGTGTTGGCAAAATTTATAGGAAACAACACTTATAAAATGGGTGTGTGTCGAACCCCTTATTTAACCTAAACTAGAAGTCTTAATTCAAATAATTAACGAGCATACATGTGTATATATCCAAAACAGTATCATAGGAAACATTCATATGATGTATTACTTATGCACGAGCATGTGTCGGTCGCATTACTGCTTTAAATCACAAAACTTACTTCGAATGCAAACAAACATGAATGAAAGCATATTAGGCACTAATGTTGGCTTGAATAAAAAAAAATTATCGTTGATACAATAGGTATGCGTCGACCCCATAACGGGCCTCATTGAGAATACTTATTCAAAATAAAAAGAAGATACAAACATTATTCGTGAGTTAATATAAGAAGCAAAATACCTTACAAATACTCACAAACTAGTAATAATAAAAACAAAGAGTCAACAAATGTCTTCATACACCACTCTTACAAATATACTGGAAGGATACGAATCTTATCATAACTTTACAAACAAAGATATACACGAAGGAAAACTGTTTATACACTAAAGTTCGTGATAACGTAGTGGTCATAATATATCTATGTGTAGATGAATTGTTTATACTAACTAATGATATAAATGAGATTATTATAGAAAAGCTTTATAATCTCTACTTTTAAGATGGATGATATTAATGAAGTAGACATTATTTTAGGAATTCAAGTATTTAAAAATAATAGAGGTTATGCCCTAAGTCAGATGGTATTTAATAATTTCAAACATTTAAAATTCAAATAAGCACAAACTTGTTTGATTATAGTTTAAAATTTGTTAAAATGAAAGAAGAGTATTGATTCAGTCATAATGTGCTAGTGCAATAAATTTTTTATTGTATGCAACTTTATGCAGTACAACAAATATATATTTTATGGAAGCTAAAATAAGTCAATTTTCAAGCAACAAGAGTACAAAAAATTAAGATAGAATTTGAAGGGTTTATGGTATTTAGAAAACACCTAAAACCCGTTTTATCCAATATTTTAATTTTTACGGCATGCTTGAAGGATACATAGATGCAAGTTGGATCATCAGAATAGACGATAACAAATTAACTACAGAGTGAGTGTTAACTTTTACACTTGATGTTGTTTCTTGGGGATAAAATAAACAAACATGTATATCTCATTCGACTATGGAAACTGAGTTCATATTGTTGGTTGCGACCGATAAAAAAATGAATGGTTAAGAGATCTCTTGTTCGAAATACCATTCACCTCTAAGAGAATATGAGAATAAAAATACATCTTGATAGTCAAGCAACATTAGGTAGAGTCTATAATAAAATCTACAATGATAAGTCTAAACATATATGTCTAAGAAATAAATATATTTGACAGTGAGAACTTAGAGGAATTCTATCTATTTTGTACGTACATTATAGTGAGAACTTAGTAGATCCGTTTATCTAACCGTTAGCTCAAGAATTGGTAAAAACTACATTTAGAAGTATGCGACAAAAAAATAATCTTAAGATGATATTTTGTGGACAATGACAACCCAATTTAACTATAGAGATCATAGACGTTTGAGTTTCAATGGGTAATAATAAGTTATTTGTTAATGTTCAACATACATATAAGAATCTAAAGATAGTGCCAAACCTCATGGGAGAATAAGTTCATCTCAAGTTGAAGTTATTGAAATAGATTGAGCACACTCCAAAATAATGTTAAGCAAACCATGAACAAATTAATTAATAAAACAATTACATGTGTGAGATCGTCGATTATGTCCCAGTGGAGGTATTTTCGACATTAAGACTAACAACATTTTATGATATAGATTTGTTGTCTTTACATTAAGGTAAAATTCAAATTGAAAAATATTTTGTTTTATGTGCAAAACGTTTCTCAATAAGGAGATAAGAGAGGTCATTTAATCAAGTGATGGATGGTCAAAAATTCGGATTAAATAAACTGATTTGAGTTGATATGAAGAAGAGTTTAGATAATTGAAGTTGAACCGAATATAATTTTGGATGAACCTCAAAACCAAGATGGTTTTAAGTAATGAGTTTGTCGCGATCATGAACATATATGATTTCGAATTTCCTAATAATTTTTAGAGAGAATTTATGGATCACTTCGTTGAAATAAAAAAATGATGCCTATGAACATATTTGTGATGTATATGTGATATGTTGGTCGTTATCATCAAAATATAAGTTCAAAATAACTTCTTATATAATTTGGTCTACGGGTGACATCTGTTTCTAAAGATAACAAAAAACTCTAAGAATCGTACCTATAAGAATCTAAATTTGGTATTACCTCTCATGAGATTATATGTTCCTGTTAAGTTGTGGTTCTTGAAATAGATTTAGCACACTCAATAATAGTACTAAGTAAACCATGGAAAAAAATTATTAAAATAATCGCGTGTATAAGATATTTAATCATGTCGCATGGAAGGTTGATTCAAAATAAAAACTACCAATATATTTCCGATATAGGTTTGTTGTCTTTACATTAAAGAAAAATTCAAATGGAAAGGTATTTTGTTTGATGCGGAAAATTGTCTCAATAAGAAGATATAAGAGGTCATTTAATCAAGTGGTTTGAGTTGATCTGAAGAAGATTTCAGATCATCGGACTTGAACAAAAGATAAGGTTGGATGAACCTCAAAACAAAGGTGGGTTTATGCACATAGTTCGCTGCGATAATTAACATATCCATTTTAAAATTTTCCAAGATTTTTCAGAGAGTATTTATTGGTCAGTTTGTTGCGATTAACAAAAATGTGATTATGAATATATTTGTGATGTTTGTGTGATATATTGATCATTATCATAGATGGATAAGTTAAAATAAATTTAAATATAATTTTATCTATATGTGACATGTGTTTCTAAAGATAAATAAAGCACGGTAATAATCGTGACTATAAGAATCTAAAGGTGGCGTGGCATCTCATGAGTGAATATGTTCCTCTTAAGTTGTGGTTCTTGAAATAGAGTTAACACACTCCAAAATAGTGCTAAGCAAACAATTGAAAAGTAAATTAACAAAATAATTTTGTATGCGAGATCGTCAATTATGTCACATGGGAAGTTGGTTCAAAATTATGAATGCCAATTTTTTTCCGATATAGCTTTGTTGTATTTACACTAATGTAAAATTCAAATCGAAAAGTATTTTGTTATGCATAAAATATGTCTCAATAATAAGATACGAGAGGTTATTTAATCAAGTAAGGGATTATTGAAAAAGATATGTGATTATGACGAACTCTTGAATTTTAAAATAATCATTAAAAACTAACACTTCATCGTGATCAAGAAAAAGTTGGTGGCGTGAACTCCAACATGTGAGGGCTTTTTGGAAAATATGTATTTTTCTGAATAATTGTCTCTCCAACCATTATAGCTTTGCCTAAAGTTTTGTGAAGAGATGTAACTCTTTATATGAGTTTATCTACTCTATAAATATGTAGATGTTTCAAAAGAAAGAAATAACATTCATAAATCTCTTAAAAATCTCTTGAAATCAAAGCTCTCTCATTCAGTATATTTTAAGATCACAAGACTTTTTCTATCTCAAAATAACTTTCATGTGAGGATCAAACAGGTAAACTAATCATGATTCTTTTAGACATGTCTTAAATTTCTATATTTTTTGACGATTTTCCGGCTAAAAGATCATCATTAACGTTTGTAAGTTTATTATTTCTAATTTTACAGTGTATATATATATATAGTAGCATTGAGTAATTCAATTATATTACGAAATTTTTATTTTTTATTTTACCTTTAATGAAAATGGAGAAGATAAATTTGGAAATTATTAAAATGTGAATATAAAGAAAAGAAATAAAAACTAATTTTGTTTTGGACAATTCAATCCACAAAATTCGTTTTGTTATCCGAGTTACTGCTTACAAACCTTTAATATGATCGGTCTCCGTTTTGTTATCCGAGTTAATGCTTGCAATTGAAGGATCGTGTTAGACCTCCAATATGTAAATATATAGATAAAATCAAACAAAAAAAGCAAATACATTTTTTTGTTATGTTTGTTTTAACAACAAAATCAATAGTTTAACAAAATTATTTTGAAAGTGGACTGAAAATGAATAATTTTTTTTCTTAAAATTAATTAAATATATTATTAAATAATTTAAAGTACGATATAAAAATATTTTTTTACTAGTATAGAAAATCATTGAATTTTTTTCACTAAATAATTAAAACCCAAAATATATATTAAAATAAACATTATTTTCTTAATATGGTTTTCTATTTTATTTTAATTAGTAAAAATATATTTTTACTTAGTTTATATTATTTTTTAGATTTTCTGAATATGGTATTTTTTTTATAAAAAAAAGTAATAAATATACATAAACTAATTAAAATTTATAAATTTAAAAGAAGGTTTATATAAAAACACATTATTTTAATTAGTAAAAATATATTTTTACTAGTATAGAAAATCATTGAATTTTTTTACTAGTGCAGAAATGATAATGCGATTTTACGTTGTTGCGATTTATTTTGTGGCTCCCAATACTACTTACTGATTTAAACTTGTATAATACATAGTAATTGTGCATTTAATGTTTTTTTATGTTGATTGCTAAGTTATAAACAAGTTGTATTGTGTATTTAATTCACTTATTGTAGCTGTTTTGGTCGTGGTTGACCGTATATAAGATGGTATCCAGTTTTCAGTACGACATGTTGATGATGCGATTGTCGCTGCAGAGGATTTTATTTTGATATTTGCAAGGAAGAGAAATCAGACCACGAAAATGCGAGATTAATGTAGGTTTGGAAATGATGAACATGCGTTTTACGAGTTTACGAGCATTACGTTTTTTCCGTGTAAATATAATATACAATTTTTGTATGTTAACATAGTTTCTTGGTATTATTAACCATGCTAGATTGGTTCCAACTTTTGTATGCAACCGTACGATTTGTCTGTTATAGCGTCGTGTTATGATTCAAATGTTACCCATTAATGCGAGTTTCTTGTTCGTATTAACCATGCTAGACATGTGTAAAATATTATTATCTGACGTGAGATTTGTATGTAGAAGTATTATGACCATGCGATTGGTCTTGCACTTAAGATTTGTGAGTAAAAAAGGTTATGCTAGATTGGTTTTGCATTTGCAATTTATGGGTAAAATAGTTCATTCGAGATTGATTTTGTCACTTACATTTGTAGCGCGATTTCACTGCAAATCCTTAATCAGGAGAGATTGTGAGTAAAATATATCATGCTAGACTGGTCTTGCATTTGTGATTCGCGAGTATCATTGGTTTTGCATTTGAGATTTGTGAGTAAACTATATCATGGTAGATTGGTTTTGCATTTGCGATTTGTGAGTAAAATAGGTCATGCTAGATTGGTCTTGCATTTGTGATTTGTGAGTAAATTAAGTTAGGCTAGATTGGTATAGCATTTGAGATTTGTGAGTAAAATATGCTATGCTAGATTGGTTTTGTCACTTACATAGATTGGTTTTGCATTTGAGATTTGTGAATAAACTATATCATGCTAGATTGGTTTTGCCTTTGTGATTCGTGAGTAAAATAGGCCATGCTAGATTGGTCTTGCATTTGAGATTTGTGAGTAAAATAGGTCATGCTAAATTGGTCTATCATTTGAGATTTGTGAGTAAAATAGGTCATTCTATATTGGTTTTGTCACTTACATAGATTGGTCTTGCAATTGAGATTCGTGAGTAAATTATATCATGCTAGATTGGTTTTGCATTTGCGATTTGTGAGTAAAATTGGTCATGCTAGATTTGTCTCGTATTTACGATTTGTGAGTAAACTAGGTCATGCTAGATTGGTTTTGCATTTGAGATTTGTGAGTAAAATAGATCATGTCAACGGTATCATTTTTGCAACGTAAAAACGCATTATTGTTTCTGTAATGTAAAAGCACATTATCAATTCCGCACCTATCTACCATTATCAATTCTGCACCTATCTAGCATTATGAATTCTAGACCTATCTAACATTATCATTTCTGCACCTATCTAGCATTATACATATTAATAAGTAAAACGCATTCACGTAAAACTGATTCATAACACACATTTTTCACCCCTTGCAATCGCATCACCTATTTGCAATACTAAAAACTAGATTCCAGCTTATTTAGAGCCAAATCCAAATCTTAAATTATATGATTGGGTTAAAAATGAATCCCTCTTAAAAAATTGATTCATATAATTGGTAGAGGATATTAAAAAATTGTTAGGTATTGAGTGAGTACTCTTAATGAGATGAGTTTTAAGTGAACATAAATAGTAGTTTGATTATTAGTTCAGAGTATATATATTTAGTGAATAGGTATTTATGAGATCATTTCATTTTTCAAAATATGCGACGAATAATTTTTTTAAAAAATTATGTTAAATTTTTGCTCAATTTTTTCGATGATCACTCGACGTCAAGCGGTTTTGGAGAATTATGTTAAATTTTTAATCAATATTTTCGATGATCACTCGACGTCAAGCGGTTTTGGAGCGACTCCGCACAGAATTTGTTCACCTACCAACCAATCTCGGCTAATTTTGTTCGGTGTCAATCGGTCTCTTTCTAAACTCTTTGTTTTGGATAAACTTTTTTATGGCTTCTAATTCGCTGTTTTTAATTTCATCAGGATAATCTGGTCTTTAAATTTATTCCACTAACTTTATTTTATTCACATTTTCAACCTATATGATTCAGACATGAACTCGTCTCCCTCAAAATTCACAGTTCAAACAACGACATGAACTAAGTCACATTGGGTAAGAAAAAGGGCCAGGCTAGAAATAATACACATTTTTATAGATTTAGAACCGCTAGATCTTATACCTAATTGATAGATCTCGCACCTAAATTTTGACCATTTTACCCTTTTCAGAAAACCTAGCTATAAAAGCGTTTGATAGATCTCTCACCACTTTTTTCCTCTCTTTCTCCCTCTCTCTCTAGAAACCTCTCAAGACCCATTTCTGAAATTCGATTTTTGAAGAATCTAAACTGAAGAAAACGTAAAGGTAAACGATACGAACATCATGGTGTAATTTGTTTTTGATTTCATTCGGTATAAACTGTCGAATCTAGGTTTTTTAGTTTTTGTGGTTTCGATTTAAAAAGTTGGATTTTTGTATGATTTTAGGTGTTGTTTTGTTAGATTAGTGTTATATTGTTGTTAGTACTGCTAGGATCTACGTTTTGGTGCTTGGTTTTGTTAGAAATGAGGCTGTTTTGGGGTTGCTGACATTAGGGATCGACATTGCTGTTGGGCCTCGTCGCAGGCCGTTCGTGCGATGAAGAGGGGTCTTCGTCGCACGGCCAAAATGAGACGAGGCCTTAACCCAGTCTCATTTTGGGCTTGCGACCAGGCCCAAATTGTTTTTTTTTTATATTCATTTTGTTTTTTTCATTCTAATTCATATTTTTTTGCGTTGTATTTACAGGATGCCTCGATTCAAGATTAAAGCAAAAAATCCGTTCAAAAAAATTAGGGTCGATGCCGAGGCGGCAGCAGCAGCGGATAGAGCGCGGGCTGAGGCCGAGGAGGCTGCTTCGAGCGAGGAACATGTTCCCGGTACACGTAGTATACGACGTCTCCGTCGTGGCGGTGATTATATTCCTACTCCTGCTGATGGTACCACAGGGGCAGCTTCTACGTCGCATCCCCCTGACGAGGAGTACGATGACGATGTAGATGCACCGCAGTATATGGAGGCTGATGCATCTCATGTACCGGACTATACGGAGGACGATGCACCTCACGCGCCAGAGGCAGCATTCCACTCATCTGAGGGTGAGGATGTTGATTTTTATTCCGTGCTGTCGCATGTTCCGGGACTTTTCCCGGATTACACCCTGCACGAGGCTTATAGCATCTATCACGGAGATGTAAGTGTTACACCTTTATACTGTTTTATAATTTTCTTACGTGTTCTGTACACATGTTTTTAATTATTATTTTTTACGAATTTACATATTTTATACATATTGCAGGATAGGGTCACTCTCCGATGCTTCGCTATGTATGACAGTATCCGGAGATGGGACATTACAAAGCAGAGCAGGGTACGGGCCAGGGTGATGGAGACTATATTTGGTCCACTCGTCGATGCACTCACCCGCTGGCATACGAACCTCCATTTGGTGGAGGCATTCTTAGAGCGGTGGCATGAGGAGACTTCTTCTTTCCATTTCTCGTTCGGGGAGATGACAGTCACCTTGGACGATGTCCACGTCATTACTGGACTACCGGTTGTAGGTAGGTCCTTCACAGCTATACCCTTTGACGATGATGTTGAGAGGCTTGCTACTTATGTTGCCATGCTAGGTGTGCGACAATCGGAGCTGAGTAAAAACCTTAGGAATGCTGGTAGTGTGAACCTAGGGTGGCTGCGTACTACTTTTAGTAGTTCTCAGTATAGTGATAGGAGGATCACTGATGACCAGGTAGATCATGCCACCCGTGCCTACATACTATATCTGTTAGGTACCACTATTTGCGCGAACAAAACCGGGAACAGCATTCCATTAGATTACCTCCAGTTTGTGAACCAGTACCAGAGTTTGCATATGTACAACTGGGGCCAGTTGGTTTTAGCGCAGCTGTACCACGCCCTTAGTCAGGGATCTCTCCATGGTACGGGAGGCATTTGCGGGTTTCTAGCGTTGCTCGAGTCGTGGATTTTTGCACACTTTGTTCAGCTTCGAGCTCCACTTTTTCCGGGTTACGACGTATCCATGCCCCATATGTGCCGACATGCGCCGCGGAAGATTGGTGTCTCCCATGAGGTGCGCATGCAGATGAGACACGTACTGGCGACTTGCACCGAGGCAGATGTAAGTCATTTTCTTTCAATTTAATTATTTTAATTATGAGTACTTTTACTAATATAAATGGGCTAAATTATTCTATTTACAGGTCCTGTTCCTCCCGTTCATACATTTACGGGACCCTTTTCCGTTCCAGCAGGTGACTTATGTTGAGTTGAACCTTGCTTCGTTCGACGTGGTTGCGGCGTACTACCCAGACCGTGTCATTCGACAGATGGGATATGTAAAGCTGATTCCTAAGGATATACGCCCTCCTAAGTCGAAAAAAGTAGGGAAGAAGTGGGTCACAGACTTAAAGTGGGACGATCACTTGTGGCAGAATTGGGAAAGCCACGTGTTCACTCCTTTTAGCACAGAGTACCGTGGTAGTGGACCGAGTGCTGACCCGATGTACTACATTTGGGAGAGGAAAATGCTATGGTACATCGTCAGTCGTCCTGCGCCGGAGAGAGGTCCTCGGGTGGAGCCGCAGGGTGGTGCTGATTATTCAGGATACGAGCAGATTGCTGGGTTTGCTCCTACGCTACCTACTTTGGATCACCCTGATCTTCTAGAGTCCGCCCTCATGATGTGTAGGATCGCCGAGAGGTACCGACGGCATTGATTATTATTCTCAGAATAACTTTGTTAGCTTTTTGGACATCAACACTATATTTTTGTAATCGGTAAATTGTATGACTGCTTTTAATTTTTGTAATCGGTTAATTGTATGACTGCTTTTAATTTATTGGAATCTGTTCATCGGTTTGATTACTTTCGAATGATATACACACTCAAAAATATAATGAAACAGAAATACACACTAGAAATTAAAATGAAACACACTGATACTTAAACAACAACTCACACGCAAACATAAACACACACTCATACTCGAACAGAAACTCACACTCAAACAGAAATACACACGCATAATTAAATTGAAACTCACACTCAAACGTGTTCGCCTCCGCAGCGTAGCCGTAAAATTCAACAAATTGTTTCGCTACCGCATCATCGTGCAATATCTTCCGAACCGCCCCAAGGATGTTCTTACTAATGTGCCACGTGCATAACAAATGGTGCGTTCCGGGAAAAATTCTATCAACCGCACGCATGAGAGCTAACTCCCGATCGGTAACAATAATGGATGGAAATGCGCACACGCTATCCATCATCAAACCACGAAGAGTTTCCAGAGCCCATACGTAGTTTCCAATCTTCTCTCCGCTCATAAACACGTACGCAACGGTAAATGTGATGGAAGTGGACGTAAAACCGACAACCTCTAACAACGACATCTTATACCTAGTCGTCTTGTACGTACAATCCATGAATAACACGTTCGGGAATGTACGTAATAAGTCTATGCTAGTAGGATGTGCGAAGAAAAAGTCAGTGATCACCTTTGTATCATCTTTCAAACGCTCCCACGTCGAGTATCCATTCTCCTTCAACTTCGTCAATAGATATTGCATTTGGGTTTGTCCCCCGTGTTCAGCGTCCCGATGTTTTTGGCGGACATTGTAGATTGCACGCATGTTCGAAATGTTTTCCGGATATTGGTGCTTCAAACCACTGTATATCTCCCTAGGGCGCGAACCTAGGTGAGACAAACTACGAACTAGTTCCTCTTCGTCCAGTTTTAGCCTACAAGCGCGGGAATGATCGTCTAGGCGAACGTAGGGTTCATGATTGTGAGTACCGTTTATCACTTCCAAACGCCATTTCATGGCTAGTACGTCAATCGGATGACCTTTTAGCGCAAACGGACAATTACATTTCTTCGTCGATGTCTTCCTCTTTTTCAAAGTGTCCGGCTTTGCCTTTGATACGTATACACCGTATCGCTCGCAAACGTACTCTAACCTAGGAGTCCTTCCCCATTTCCCACTATCGTACAGTTTTCTTATTGTGACAAACTTGATCTTCTTTGATTCAATCTCTACGAAAGCATCTAATTCGTCTTTAGTGAATAACCTATCCGTGTTGAATATTTTACTGTAATCGGCATCCATAAATGGAGGCTGGGCAGGTTCCTCCTGCAAAATATACAATCGAAATGTATGAGTTTATATATACAAGTTGCAGTAGCAGGTCCAAAATGAGACATGTCTCAAGTCCCGTCGCAGGCCCAAAATGCGACGGGCCCAAAAGAGCGTCTCATTTTGGGCCTGCGACAGAGGCTCTCTGGCTACAAAATATGGGCCATATTTTTGGCCTAGCGTCGCAGGCCATAAATGAGACGGTCTTTTGGGCCCGTCGCATTTTGGGCCTGCGACGGAGCTTGTAAGCCGTCGCGCGCTGTTCGTGCGATGACGATGCTGTTCATCGCACGAACAGCGTGCTATAGCCATGAAATCATAAAAACTTAATTTCGAGCCTTACCTCCATCCGGTAAGCTTCCTCCTCGTTCAGTAAGTCTTCCAGAGAAATGCCCATCTCTTCGTTGTCCATAGATACTCCGATTCAAGATTTTTCGAAGTGGGTTTGATGGGTTTAGGTAAAAAACGCTAATTTTTTCGAATTAATGGGTTTAGATTAGTAGATGTTACTACAAAGCTTGTAGATCTAGTGTAATATCGGATAGATTAAGTGTTTCGGCCGATTTGGAGACAAAATGGCATAAATGTCAAAATCTAGAGAGAGGAAGGGCAATTTTGGAATTTCAACTTTCAGTTTCAAAAAATAAGGGAGTAGGGTGAGAGATCTATCAAAATGTGTAACATTTCTAGCCTGGCCCTAAGAAAAAATACCTTTCTTTAAAAACATACTGTAAAACTATAATGCCTTCGCATCACATGGATCACAATTCACAAGGCTCATTCGTATCTTAACTAGTAACGTTTTGTTTCATGTTTCAACCCCACATTCTTCATCAATAAACACACTTCGTTGTTGACTCAGCTGACTTCCATTCTTTTCCGTCTATTGCACCGTACACTCGCCAGTTAATGGCGGGAACTCTCCAAGCCGTAATTTTCACTCCTGGGCTAACCAGAACGACGTTGGTACCTCACCGGAACCACCTTGCTCCGACCAAAGGATCCGTCTTCTTCAGCCGCTCGATAACACTCGATTGTAAACGTTTAGCTTCAGCTCCCATCAGAGCCTCCCAACAGTCCGATGAGGTGCGTTTGAACAATTTCTGTTTAACTGAAATTGAGTTTGTGTTGTGTTAAAGGAGTTGTTGTGTGCCATAGGAAGGCGGTGACAAAGGTAAAGCTCGAATCCAACCGAGTCCGGATAAAGGGTTGGTTTGGGGGAAATCACTTTTAAATTTCGCGTCGAATAATTTTCTTCCTTTAGGTAAAGTTTCAATTTTTCTGTGTGATTCTCATTGGATTTTGAGGTGCCGAGTTTGAGGACTTGTATGTCCAATGACACTAAAAAGTGGTTCTTTAAAGCCCTTTCTTTTATCTAAAATTGGTTTGTCATTGTGATGTTATATATTGATATGTAGCTCTTGTGAGTGGTGTAACATTTGGTCTTGCAAATCCATCTCTTGGTTGTCTTGCCGACAGTTATTCTCTTTCGAAGCTCAGTACATTTGGAATATTCTTTATCTCAGGTAAACTGTGTTTGTAATAAGTTTTTAATGATTCAAAGTATTTTGTTGTGCATAGTTGCATACGTAAAGATATATATCTCTATTTTTGTATGATGCAGGTTTGACATTACAAAGCGAAGCAGTTGGGGCTGCTTCAAGAGCATGGCCAGTAGGAATCTTTGGGCTAGTATGACCCTGAATTCCTTTTATGCATTCTGCAATATCTAGGTTTAGTTTCAACATCCTTCGTCTGGTATCTCTTATTCCCTGCATTGCTTTTTTCTTTCTTCATGACACCCATCTGTTTGGGTCCAAGTCTCGTGCTTCAGTTATGTATATGTCTTTCTCTATTATAGAAACAACAAGATGGAGGAGTTCATAATTCTTGATATGTTACCTGTTTTTTCACGTTTTTTTTCCGCTCAGTTTGGTCTTATAGCTGAAGATATGTCTTTTTTTACTGCGTTGTATCCAGTGCTCCATTCTATTCTTCACTCCCTACTTTTCAAGGCTTATTATGCAAATTCAGCTGCAGCCTCAGGAATTCGTGACAGGTTGGCTCCATGAAGTTGCCTTTTCTTATTATGTTGATTTGGTCTTTGTAGTTTTTTTGCCGATATTTTTCTAATGTTGGATTAAAAGCCTGAATTCCGTGATGTAGAATTGTTTATGAGCTCAAGCTGACATAGACCGTATAAAATATATCTGAACATTAATAACGCAGCAACTTTGCCAAATTAGTTATTTTTCTTTCTCTAAGAAACCGCACGTACTGCATTTCTGACTCTCATTAACCAATGAATGCTTTTTTTGAGCATACATGCATAGCTTTGGCCATAATGCACCGTATTCAAATATTTCATGAATCACAGGTCTGGCGATCTTTAGCTGTATGCCAACTACTCTATCAAGCGGTGTTGCACTTACTAATGTATGTTAATTTCTCTAACCCTCTTTGTACTCCTATCTATGCAGATGTTTTATTCAAGTTATAACTGTCTTTTGTCACCTTAATTACCTCAAGTGCAGCTCGCTGGCGGCAATTCTGCGCTCGCTCTTGCCATGACTGTAATCTCTAATTTGTTGGGAATTCTAATTGTAAGTCTCATTTTCATACATATCCTTCTTCCGTTTAAAATTGAAGTTGTGACTGGTTGAATATAACAGCATAGCTTTTATGTTGTTGGATCTCAATCCATTACATTGACAATGCAGCTTAGCACATTCATCTCTTAGTTGAATATAAACTGGCTCCAGAAAATTGATTAACTAAATGCAGAAGCTTGTCAAGTTGAATATGTTCGGGAAGAGTTTGGGTGAAGCTTATTCTTATTTTTCTTTCTTAGACAAGCCAAAATAAATGGTTCCATAATTTTTGCCATTTATCCGTCTCATGTTTTTTGAATTGTAGTGTACTTTGTATCTTATAAGACTGCTATATACATTTGCTTTGTATATAGTGTGCTAGGACCTGGAGTCAGAACCTCATGAAAGGGTTTGACAAATCCTATGTACCTTAGTGCGGAACTTTTTTGATGTTCTAGTTCCAATGCAACAAACTAATTTCCTTCCTGTGCAAATAAGCATTGCACTTTTTTTCCTGTTTAGTACCTCATTGTTATATCTCAATGGACTTTCAGGTTCCATTTTCTATCACAAAATTCATAGCTGCCGGGGTTGGTGTATCTGTTCCTACTAAGCAACTATTCTCTAGTCTTGTTCTCACGCTTCTGATCCCTTTAATTATGGGAAAGGTGAATTTTCCATTTCGCTCTTTTCAAATTTTCCAACATCAGAAGCTTATATGAGAAGAAGCATGAGCATATAAGATAGCACTGCATTGTCTCCAATTTTGTATGAAACTATAGTCATATCTTATCAGTTATTATTTATCGGAGTAGTGTTCCTGTTCGGTTACAGACTCTAAAAGTTAAACTCATAATTGAACTCTTACATATAATCAGCCAACAATTTCAACTGAAGTTATATGTCTTAACCCCAATACTGTGAATTTCCTAACTGAAGTTTAAATCTAATTTTTCATGTCTTGTTTTGTAATAATTATATTTACAAACATTATTCCTAATAATATTGATTCGTTAAATGTTTCAGCCTTCTTCTCGTGCTTTATTGAAATTGAACAGGATTAAAAAGGCTGGGATTAGATGCTTAGATTCCATATCTTCATATACCTTGTAATAGACATAATTCTAAATATTTTCTTATAGTAATGATTCATAAGAAGTTGTACCCATGTTCTAGAGCTTTTATTGAATGCGAAGTTATCCATCTTTCATCCTTTTTTCTATTCTACAGGTCGTACGGGAATCTTTCAATGGTGAGTCCCGTTTGTCTTGGTTGTCTGCATAAATTATATGCAAAGACATTGTATACTCCCTACTGTTGTTGGTTATTATTCAATAGCATGTCACAATTTTATCTAAAGCAAAAATAAAGTGATGGACTATCTAGTGTATTAGCCTTTAAAGAATTTAAGGAATACCATGTGATCTTCCTACAAATGGTAGACTATAAATCTTATACGTATGGGGGTAGCTTATAACTTCAGTTGTGCTAGTAATGTTTTCGTAGAGGAAGTTATGTTTTTCCCGCTTCAAAACGTGATTGACTGAAGTAGTAAGCCAGTGAGTTTGTAAACTGCTTAGTAGGAAATAATAATCTCTTATGCTATGGCAGAAAAAGAAGATTTATAAGAAACAATATATCAGTTGTAGATTTGCAGCTACCTTTCACTTGAACATTGTTCATCATTACATATTTATTAGTTTCACATAACATTTATGTACCTGAAAGGGATACTGCAATGCTCCTTATAATTATAAGGCTTTGGATAGTAATTAGTCTTTTGACTACTCGCTTTCGTGAGAGATGGTCATTCGACTAAAAAACGTCCGGTTTTAGTCTGTTGACTATACATTTTCGTGACATGTTTATTTAGGGGACTAACTTTATCGAAATGGATAGTCAAAAGACTAACTTTATCGAAATGGATAGTTGATGAACTATCTATCACGAAAATTGATAGTCAAAAGACTATCTTTATCGAAAATGAATTTAGGACTAAATTCGAACTTTTTTTTCTTTCTCGGAGGACTATCTATCACGAAAGTGGATGGCCATATGACTAATTACTGTTCAAAGCCTAGTATACACATGCACTATATTTACTTGTAAACTATGCAAGAATTTACTTTGTTTTTTTTGGTACCGAATGACTATCTAGTGTATTAAGTCTTTAAAGTTCCGATACAGGCTTGGCAGACTTTGTCGACCAAAACCGTCGGCTCCTTTCAAAGATCAATGCTGTCTTCCTCAGTTTGGTAATTCACATATAAGTTTTGCAATGTCATAATTATACCGGGGGAACAATCTTTAAACAATTTCCTTTTGAAAAGGCATTAATTAAGCTATGCACTTCACCAATATAATACAAACTCTTCATTAATTTATTTCTAAAAGAAAATATTAAAATAATCATGAATTGAAAAATCCTAAATTTTGTAATCTTCTATATCATACTATGCATGTTCAGGTGCCATGGATGCAAGTGAGCAGGTCAAGATCATTACTAGTCATAGTTAAGCCTTCAGCCTTTGCTGTGGCCATCGGGATGGGAATGTACGCACTTCATCCTTGATCTGGCTGCTTATTTTCCCCCATTTATATGTAATATACGGCACTTATACCGGTAAAGTGACTGACCATTATATTAGGCTGTTGCTTGAAATGGTCACACCTGTAAGAGACCTAAATATTATATGAAGCTATAACGGGTCACAATGTGTTAGTATTTTAACTTATTCGTCATTCTAATATCACCATAGTTCTAACTTAAGGAAATCTTAACACTATTTGCAACTTTTTCATGCATCTTGATATTCTTTGATACTTTGATTCGTTTGGGTGTAATAGCGCATCTAATTGATGAATACTGTGTTGCAGAGCTCTACATCTCATATTTTTAGCTTTCAACGCTCTATCCCTACAGATCCTAAGAGCTGTTTCAGGTGGTAGTAAATCTGTTTTTGCCAAGGAAGAAAACGCCACTGCACTTTTACTTGTCGCAAGCCAGGTTATCTGCATTTTTAAGTTAAAGTTCACCCCATTAACAGTTATATTATTTTCATTACACGATAATTACTTCACTTGAATTCACTGCTGCAGAAAACTCTCCCTGTAATGGTAGCAGTTGTCCAGCAACTTGGTGGTGCCCTTGGCGAATCTGGCTTTCTTGTTCTTCCTTGTGTTGCCGCCCATTTAATTCAGGTTCAATTTTTTTTTCCGCTGCTTTATACCCTGACTGAGAGTAAAAATGCCTGGACACTGACTGTTATAATCTGTGTAGATCATCCTGGACTCCTTTCTTGTAAACTTCTGGCTTCGAAAATATCAATCGTCCAAAGATGCCAAGATAGCTTGAAATACTTCAAATGTGAAACAACATAAATGGTTTAGACATATCATACTGTTTCGTAACATAAGCAAAGTTGCCTTCTCCGAGAAGATATTTAAGATGCAATCATCTGCAAGTTAACATCAGTAGGCCAATATCTTGTGAATCTGTGATATTGGTTGGCTATGTACAAAACACTAGTTGGTGCTCGTGCGAAAGATCGAAACGAATCGAAACATAATGATTATGCAATTTTTTATTTCAAACTTCGAAAGAAATTGTAACCAAATCGAAACATAATGTTTACGCAATTTTTTATTTCAAACATTGAAAGAAATTGTAACGGAAATAAAAACAATTAAATAAGTAGTGATTTTTTTTAAATATATATTTTTATTTTTTTAAAATTTAGTTTAGTTTACATATTTCAACAAAAACGGTACTAATCTCGTATATAGGTCATACCACTTAAGAAAATAGTTGATAGAAACAACTTGATTTTTATTTTTATGAGAAGTAATAAATAAAAGTAAGGTAGGTTTTCAAGTATATCGGGCTTTCCTCCTAAATACGATGAATTGTTATATAAATTTTAAGGGTACTTTTTTCAGAAATAAAACACAGTAGCAACAAAAATAAAAAGGTTTGACCAATCGAAGATTTAAGTAACGTTTATCAAGCACAAAACAGATGTCGAGATGCCAAGTTGAACGTCCAAACCATACTGCGGGCCAAAAAATCATCTATGAAGAAAATCTGAGAATAATACTAACTAAAATAAAAAGTTAGTAATCTTTTAACAAAATCAAGGGTTTTGGAGCTGTGAAATTAATACCGCTAGCAAAAAAAACTATCGTAAAATACGAAGGAGGTTTACTATTTCTATTATAAATAGGTCTTCTCTCTTTGGAAAATGAGTGGTTGATGAATGATTAAATAATTATTATATTGATTTTTTTTTTAAAAAAAACTTTTTTTACTCTTTCTAAAATATTGTCTAAGTAATCTAAACAACACATCAGTCCTCTAAATATTGTTTTATCCAGAAAACCTCTTCCAAAGATTTTTGGAACAATCATTGGTGCCGTCTGTGGGAACAATTTGGTACTAGGAATCGTCTTCCAAAACCAATCTTTTTTTTTAAATAACAGAAATCTTAGGAGATTTAAGTAGGAGTAACGTTTTGGAAATTGGAAAAGAATTCGAAGCTAACCCTGCGGAAAATAATATGGAAATCGATCAGCAGCATGATGATCAACATGCTGGTGAAATTTTGGAAGAATCTATACTTGTGGCTCGTAGGAATGAGTTGGTGGAAGAGATTGAAAGGTTAAATTCTGAAAGAGATTCATCGATTGCTGCTAGAAAAATCTGATCTGAAGTTCGAAGAGAAAATGATACTGAGAAAGATGAACCTGATCATTACCATAAGATTAGTAAGAAGGATAGGTATCGAAGGCATCACCCTAATTCTCTGAGGAAGAAGTTGAAACCGAGGTATATGTATGAATCGTCTGAGTCAAGTGATTGTTCAATCTATGACTCTAGTAATCTTCTCCGAAAAGGGAGTATCGTAGAAAGAAAGATGCTAGAATGAAATATTTGAAAAGGTATAGAAATGAGCATCGATCAAAACATAGTTCTAATGAGTTGAAAGGGAAAGACCAGACTTCTGAGAAGCATGTCAAGAAAGATAATGTTGTGAATGTTCAAAATCATTCAGGAAGTCAGAATTTCGAATATCGTGTAAGTAATCAATACATGTTGCCTTCCAAGGAAGGTCTTTACGCGATGGCTCACGAGGGTCCAAGAACTAAATTTTATAGAGCATGCCATAATTGAAGGTCTTCTCCTTTGTCTGCAGAGATACTTTTTGGCAATCTTCCGAAGTATTTCGATATTTCTAAGCTAGAGAAATTCGATGGTACTCAAGATCCTGATAGTCACATTGAACAATTTAAAAATTCCATGATAAATTTAGATGATGATGATAAATTGTTGTGCAAGGATTTCTCTTCGACTTTTAAGGGGGTCGCTTCAAAATGTATAATCGATTACCACAGGGTTACATCTAGAATTTCGATATGTTCTGGAAGGTGTTGTTCCGTCAACATTTTGTGAGAAGTAAGAAGTTTCGTGCTAATGGAGATACTATAATATATTGCAGACATAAGGTTGTGGAAAGTCTAAAAAATTATACCAACCGTTTTGTTAAGGCCAAGACCGATATGGAATATTGTAAATATTTTGCAACTTTAGAAACATATCGGATGAGGATTCTCCTCGGGATTTTAAAAAACATAGTGGCTGAAAATCAGGCAATGACATTTGGAGCTCTTCTTGATCAGGTTTAGAAGAAGATTTTGGTGGAAGAAACTCAAGCTTTGGAAAGAGGATCTAGTGATCAATTGGAGAAAAATCAGTTTCAAAGATCTGTTGCTATTACTCAACCTCCTTGAATTGATGTACAATTAAAAAACAGTGAGTCAGTATCCTCCGAGGCCCCGAATAAATCAGCAAACATATAGTACACAACAAGTGAGAATGCCTATATCTAACAAGTGGATCCGACCAGATTACTTTGAAACTAACTGAGTGCATGGCAACTCTATTTAATAAAACTCGTGGTCATGTACAATTTCGAAAGTCTTTCCCAATTCAAACTCCAAGGGAAAATAGAAATAGTAGGTTTTGCAAGTATCATGAAGATGTTGTCCATGGCACAAAGGAGTGCATTGCTTTTAAAAAAAGAAATTCAGGCGTTAATTGAAAATGGGAAGCTGGCAGATTTTGTAAAGAAGAATTCTAGCAAAAGTCCGATGATTAAAGAAAAATCAAAAGAAGAGGAAACTGTATTGGTTATTTCCGAGGAAATTGATCTTTTGATATTGCGACTGAGTATCTAGATCCAAAAGAAGGAAGAAATGATATTAGCATGGTGGAGGAAATTTTCCCAAGAAAAAAAGTTAGTGATTTATGTGCTTATTTTGAGTTCTTAGCAATTTTTGGGCTGATACTGTGGCAGGAAATTCGAACAGTTCCTGAAAAAGGCACATAATCAGCTTACCTACTCAGTTAGAGGTGGGAGCCTCAACACATCAATATCGAACCCCCTCTCCAATAATCTACTTCGAGGATGATAATATGAGAAATGTGGCAGGCCCACAGGATGATGATCATGCGCATATGGTATTAATCGATACAAGAATTCTGCTAACATCTTGTTTATGAGTACTTACAAGAAGATTGTTGACCCGCTTGTTATTCGACGATCTGATAGAACTATTATAGGATTCACATGAGAAACTGCTGAAGTAGTGGGTGAATTTGAAAGTGTGGTGGAATTAGGCCGATGACCTTTTAGAAAAGAGGTTGAAATCCTATTCATCTTCGTAGATGCACCAACATCTTACAACACTATTTTTGGAAGGTCGTGGATGTTAAAGATGCATGCTGTTATTTCCACGGTACATCAATGTTTAAAGTATATCATAGTGAATAATGTGGGAACAATTAGAAGCAGCCAAAAAATGGCTAGAGAGTACTATCGAATTGCTTTGTCTTCCAAGCAAATTCGAGGGAATGAGTCAGAAAAAGCATAGCAAGGCTTCCTCGATACCAACCCTTTTTGATGATCCAAGGGAGTCCTCCAATTTTTTGGTTCTTGATGAAGATTACGAAGATCATATATTCTCAGGAGCAAAATTTTTAAAAATTGGAACAAAGCTGTCCCTGGATTTAAAGCAAAGGTTGATTAAATTTTTATCGTCAAAGTTAGATATGTTTGCTTGGTGTTCAGAAGATGTAACTGGTGTCCCCCAGGAAATTATTTGTCATAAGTTGTCAGTTAAGAACAATGTGAGACCAATAATTCAAAAAAGAAAACCTTTCTCCCATGAGAAATCCAAGACGATAATAGCGGAGGTAGAACGTTTAACCAGAGTTGCACACATTCGAGAGTCTTGTTATCCGTAGTGGACTACAAATCCAGTTTTGGTAAAAACGAAGAACGAAAAATGGAGAATGTGCATATACTTCACATATTTGAATAGAGCCTTCCCAAAAGATCCTTTCCCAATCTCACAGATTTATTAGTTAGTGGATTCAACATCTGAAAACCGGCTACATTCTTTTATAGATGCTTATGCAGGGTATAATTATATTAAGATGCATCCGGACGATGAGGGAAATACTTCATTTATTACTGGAAGGGGTTTATATTGTTATAAAGTGATGCCATTTGGTATAAAATATTCAGGGGAAACTTATCAACGTCTAGTGAATAAGACCTTCGAATCACAAATCGAAAGAAACATAGAAGTATATATCGATGATATGCTGGTTGAGATTTCGAAGGACGCGAATCATTTTGCCGATTTAAAGGAAACCTTCACCTATTTGAAAAGGCTAAATTTAAAATTAAACCTGGAAAAGTGTACGTTTAGAGTCTGTTTATGAAAATTCCTCGGATATATAGATAGTGAAAAAGGTATTGAAGCAGACCAGTACAACCAAAGGCTTTTCTATGACTCCTTCTCATAATATTAAGGAAGTTAAGATATTAACGGGAAGATTGGTAGCTTAAATAGATTTATATCACGCTCGTCGGAAAAATGTGTTCCTTTTTTCTAGGTGTTAAGACATGCAATTTTTTTTAATTGAACGACTGAATGTTAGGAGGCTTTTCAGCAGATTAAAGAGTATCTTCCTTCCTCGTAAATTCTCACTAAACCTTCTTTAAAAGAGAGATTGTTCGTTTACTTAGCTGTTTCAGATTATGCCGTAAGTGCCGTATTAGTTCGAGAAGAGGAAAATGTATTAAGGCCAGTATATTACATAAGTAAAAGCTTATTGGATGCGGAGAAACAATATTTGAAGTTGGAAAAGTTGGCTTTTGCATTAGTAATTGCGGCTCGAAAAATGAAACCGTATTTTCAAGCTCATTCTATTACAGTTTGAACATCTTTTCCACTTAAAAATATGCTTCAAAGACCTCATATTTCAGGGATAATGATAAAATGGTCGGTTGAGTTGGGAGATTTCAATATCGAATTTGAACCAAGAAATGCAATTATTGATCAAGCTCTAGCTGTTGTTTTAGTGGAGTTTTATTTTAAACGATCGGATATGGATGTTAACAAGGATAATTTCAAGGCTGAATGGATAATTCAAATGGATGGAGGGCCAAGTACGTCCGAAAATGGAGTTGGGATTCAGTTGGTTTGCCAGAAGGAATATCAATGTATCAGGCCCTTTGGTTTGGGTTTAAAGCAACAAACAATGAAGTAGAGTATGAAGCAGCTTTAGTAGGGTTAAGGCTTGCGCAAATTTGTGGGGCTAAAAAAGTTAAGTTAATCAGCTTCACAACTGCTCATTAATCATGCATGTGGAAAATCCGAGGCTCGGAAGGATCATCTGGTAAAATACTTGAAAGCATTAAAAGACATATCTCTAAGCTTCGAATAAGCTATGAACATGTTCGAAGAGAAGAAAATTCAGTGGCAGATTCTTTGGCTACTATTTCATATTTTGAGAGATGCCTGTGGATTATTACGTTAGAAAATCCATCAATCAGTTAAAATTCGGAGCAAATAGTTTGGATTATCAATGAAGATAGCCAAACACCTAGCTGCGAAAGCAAAAATAAATATTTGGGGCAAGACATAATTAAATTTTTAGAAAATGACGAGTTACCAATTGGCAAGTCATTGGGTACATTGCTTTGGGGGATGTACTGTATAAAAAATATTTTAGTAGACCTTTACTCCGATGTTTGAGAAAAAATGAATCACAAGTGATATTATCAGAACTTCATGATAGGAGGGATCTACACACTGCGGGTATAAATCATTGATTAAAAGAGTATTTTTGGCAGGGTATTATTGGCCCACGGTATTATCTGATTCAAATGATTTGGTTAAAAAATGTGATACGTGTAATATAATTCATAAGTCAGGAGTTCTCCTTGAAAGCATATCAGAGGCATTGTCATTTGACCGATGGGGTATTGACCTGGTGGGCCCTCTTCCAATGGCTTTCGGGGGGAGAGACAATAATAGTGGCAGTGGATTATTTTTCTAAATGGGTAGAAGCATAGACACTAGCAGGAACAAAGGCCAAAGATGTAATCAGATTGAAATATTTGTTGCCGTTTTGGGGTCCCAATGAAAATCACTACATATAATGGGCCTCAGTTAGATAACAAAGATTTGAAGTGCTTCTGTAGCTCTCGGGTGATACAACAGTGTTTCTCAACTCTTTTTTCATCCATAAGAAAATGAGAAATTAGAAGTTACTGATCAAACAATTCTTGATGGATTGAATAAAAATTTAAACGGAAAAGCTGGGAAATGGCCTGATTATTTGCAAGAAGTGCTTTGGGCATATCAAACGACTCCTCGAACAACAACATCAAAATCTCCATTTGCATTAGTTTACGAGATGGATGCTGTAGTACCATCTGAGGCAGTCTTTCCATCCTACCGGGTTATGACATATTCCGAGGAACCAAATGATAAAAACAGAATGGTTGAGCTTGATTTGATTGAAGAGAAAAGAAGGCGAGCACAAGTTAAAGAGTTACACTATCAAACGTTGATGAGAAGCAGGTATGCTTCCAAAGTAAAACAAAGAGATTTAAAGTGGGAGATAAAGTATTGAGGAAATGTTTTCTTCACACCAAAGAGAAAAATCTTGGGAAGTTAGGTCCTAATTGGGAAGGCCCCTATGAAGTGATAAAGAAGGTGAATCTTGGAACATATGAGATCAGAGATAAAGAAGGAAGAAATCTCACACACCTTTGGAATATAGAGCATCTTAAATATTACTTAGAATGAATGTAAACATGTATATATTTTCTTTTTTTCTTTATTTTTGTGTAAAACATCGGTGGCACGCTCTTTCCTACCCTGATAGGCACATGAAGATTTTAATGAGGTGCTATTTTAAGACGATATATATGATTTTTTTGCCTTAAAACTTAGATGATTGAACCTAGAAGGTCTTCTAACGAAAGTTGGTCTATAACGATTATATGTCCAACGAAAGTTTTTCTAAAACTATTATATTCCCAAGGAAATTCGGTTTACAATTATTAAGGTTGGTTTGAATTATTCGAGGGAATAAGAAAAAAGATTAGACTATGAAAATTCAAGAGCTTTTTATAAAATTGCCTCGAAGTTTTAGAGGCTTTTTACAAAATTGCCTTGAAGTTTTTGAGGAATTTTTACAAAACTTCCTCGACGTTTATGAGGACTTTTTTTACAAAATTTCCTCGAAGTTTATGAGGACTTTTTACAAAAAAATGCCTCAAAATTCATGAGGACTTTTACAAAAATACCAAGAAATGTTAAGGATTTAGGAGTTTTTTTACTCTGAAGATTCAGAGGAGTCAGTGTCTTCAGATCCTGAACTGTCACTGTCACTTTCACTATCATTCAACTCTATGCCATGAGGATGGAATTTGATAGGGAAATGCTCCCAAAACCCTCTAGATTAAGGTCAGAGCAGTGCTATTGAATATCCTATACCAATGCACATCTAACAGTTGCATCGCTCGAATCCAGCTTGTCAACACATTTGATAGCATAATTTTCCACATTATTGTATTTTTCTTTCTCCGTATTATCTTAAAGAGCTTGCTTTTCTTTTACAATCCTTTCAAAATCTTTAAAGAATCTGTTGAAACCGTCATTGGCTAAGGCATTTGAATCTTTGTAAAGAGCAATGAGTTTTTCCTTAGCATCGGTTTGTTGTGTGAAGAGAGATCCCTTTCTTATTGACAACATTTTTTGAGGAGCATGATAGAATGCTCAATGGCAACCAGTTTTTCAAAAATTGCATCAGCTTGTCTTTCAAGTATGGAATGTCGTTGTTTGATTTCTTTGAGTTCTGACTTGACTTTCAGAAGTTCAGATTTGTAATGGCTTCTTCGATCTTTGAGATATTACAGCTGTTTTCTGGTAGAAACAGATGAGTGAATAAGACTTCGAATTCGAAGATAGAATTCATCCTCCATATGAATTTCGAAGGAGTTTGATGAAGAAACCTCCTCAAAAGTATATAGTGGTGATGATATGGTGGGTTGAACATTTTATTGAAGTACTTGGGAATAAAGGTTAGCTAATGGAAGCGGATTGAGCTTGGGCATAAATGGTCTTTCTAGAGAGGTATTGACCGGGTTATCCTTCGTTGTTTATGGGGAGACAATATTATTAAAAGTTTCTCAGATATCTTCAGAAATAGTCTTCAACTTCCTTTGAACTTTCTTTTTAGGTGAAACCTGAGTGAAAAGTTTCTGTTTTGAGGGACTGGAAAGCTTTTTGGCTCTGTCAACATTCTTTGCTTTTGAGCCTTTTGTGGTGACTATTTCTTGAGCTTTTTCAGAGACTTCCTCCATCCCCGAGGGAGTATCTGATTCCTCATCAAGATGACTTTTAACTCTATCTCTCATCGGGAGATAAAAGATTACATCCTTTATGTATAACATGTCCAACATATCTTGGTTCAAGGGGGAATTTTAAGCTCCTTTAATGATAGCATCTATGATGGATTAAACCTCCATAAACGACTTTTGGCAATGTTCAAGGGGCTAAAACAGAGTCGGAACTTGTTAAACCAAGCAGTTTTAGCCCACAAGCTCAATTCAAACAAAACATATTTGGCATGAGGGACAAAGTCAACGTAAGGTTTTGATATACCACCCATAATTGCTCATAGAAAGTATAAATTCGGTATATAAATATAAAAATTTGTGTGATGAAATATATGGAGAAAAACATACCCTAGTTGGTCCAAACTAGGGTAAGTTTGTGAGAATTTTCATCGTTAGCCTCAGATCATGTCTCCCAAAGTCCCGAGAAAAAAAGAAAACTTTGCTTCCATTTTTTTGTCTCCATTAAGAAGATTCTTGACTACTTTGTAACTGCACCCAAAGGTGAGAGAGTAAAAAGAGAAATATGGATTTTTGGCTAAGCCTGAAAGACCAATTAACTCTTCTAGGGAGAAGGGGATCCTAGAAATCCTAGAGGCCATGATGCAGGACATAAAGGTGAACCACATATTAGGACCTGCTGGGGTGGGACAAAGTTCAATCCTTCCAAAGTATTCGACGAAGAAGGGTCTAATGGAAAGCAAAGCCCCCAATTTAATATTTCAGTATACACAATCAATTCGTTGTCCTTGACCGATAAAGGGGTTTCGCCGATGGTAGGAAAACGAATTGATATTGATTCAGGGATCCCCCATTAAAGCCTTAGTCATTCCTCGTCGGAAGGCTCGAGGTATTTGTATTGGATCTTGTGCAAGTCTTGCGAATTCCTATTTTCGACGACCTTCAGATTATTTCCCACCAGAGCGTAGATTTCTGGGGGCAAGGGGATGTCTTCCTTTGGTTTAGTTTTATTTCTTTGAGAAGGATCAACAACTTCAGATGTATTTTTGAGGCGACCAACGGTAGTGATTTTTTATTTAATATTGTGAGGAACAACAAAGTGGGAGGCTTCCCCATGAAGTTGTTTAGTAACAGTTTTCTCATTAGAAACTGACAGAGCAACAACAGTGGTTGTTTTTTCTTCGAAAATGGGAGTTCTCTTATCTTCAGAAGTTGTATGGTCTTTTTCATCTTTTGAAAAATTAATTTCTGGAATGGCTTCAAGAGGCTTCTTGGTCATCCGAGCGATACCTTCTCGTGTCAGTTTTCGGGGAATAATCTTAGGTGTTGGCCTCAGAGTTCCATGAGAGGTGGAATAAGGTGTTGAGGGAACGTCAGATAAGGACTCTTTGGGACGCTTTGAATGTTTGTACCTGTTATTTTTATGGTGCCTCTTCCGTTTCGAAATAAGATCCTTTTGAATTTTTGTCATTCCTCATGCTGTTGGAATCACTATTGTAAATTGGTAAACAAGGCTGATTAGGGGACTAAGAGAAAATATTTGAGGGAATAATAGCTGTTGAATTTTCTGTGGGAGGCCAGGTACCATAATAGAAAACTTACGGGGGCTGGGGTTCTGGTGCAATGTATAAACCAACAACTCTTTTTTCTTCGAATTTTCGGCTAATAGTTAGCCCCTCCGGTATGCGAGAACTTCTTGGCATACACTACTATTTCTCTCTCTAGATCTTTCTCTCTCTAAAAATGGTGTGAGATAATTGTGATGAATGAGTGGTATTTATAAAGAAAAGACGGGCCTTAAAGCACCGAATCCCAGGGAGCTGACGAGTCGTTTGCCTAGGGATAAACTGTCCAGAATAGGCTTATGAGTGCCTAAGGAACCAACACGCCACCCCTAGGCTATATTGTGTAAAAAAGAAGAGCACTCTAAAGATTAGTGAGCTGACATGTCTCAAAAGAGAAGAATTTTCATTGGTGGTGTCAGAAAAAGATGTGACGTCACAAGTTGTAAAATCTGAGACATGTTTGGTATGGATATAATTTTTTTCGGCTAAAGTTCGAGGCACATTGATTCGTCTTAGAATTCAAGGAATAGAAATTTATGTCAAAAATCCGAAGAGATTTCTTATGAACCAAAAGGTGTATAATATCAGAAAATTTGAGGAGCCAGAATTCGATGAGAGAGCACCGTGCAAAATGCGATGGAGTTAATGGTATATAACAATCCTTATTTAAAACATTTTCATAAGGACTGGGGGGCTACTGATAAAGGAAGATTCAATATCTAGGAAAGATAAGGGTATTTTATTAATAAATAAAATTTCTTACGAGAAATTGTCAATTATGTAAAGAAAAAGGAGTAATGTAAAGCAAACAATATATTTGAGGATATGACTACAATTATTAAATGGGCTAGGCTAATTCAAGATACATTTTTTCTATAACGAGATCCGGTTATAGTGAGACCCGGCTTGTCTATAACGAGACCTTCATTATTTACAAAATTTCCACTAATATAAATACAAAAAACCCCAAATTTAATTTCTTTCTCCTCTTCCAAACCCTAAACCTCTCTAAACCCTCAAATTTTTAAGCGATGTTTTTCAAATCCAACACCCTAGACTTGTTAAGGTAAGCATTCTCTACTTGTTGGTGTAATTTTTTTGTTTAATTTCCATGGTTTGTTTTAGAGATATTTAGAGTTTAAGTTTTAGGTAGAAAAATCGAATTTTCATGTATTTGCAGGTGTTTTGTTGAAGCATAAATGTATGTATGTGTTTAGTTAGGAGATTAGGTTCATTTTTGGGTGTTTGTTTTTAGGGATTTGGGGTAGTTTAAGGTAGGGTTTCGAAGTTGGGGGATGGCTGCTGGGTTTGGTATTTCCTCGCACGGTTTCGTGCGTGGAAATGCCAACCCACGCAGCGTGGATTTGGAAAATCCACGCACTAAATCGTGCGAAGATTTGCCCACGATGCGTGGATTCGGCAAATCCGCAATGCGTGGATTTATCCAAATCCATGTAATTGAGTGCGTTTCTCTGTAATTGAGCCTTTCCCCCCGATTTTGATTATTTTGAACTTTGTCGCGTGTTATGTTACATATTTTATATATTTTTACAATTTTTTTTTAATTTGAAATCCGTTTAATTAATTCTTTTGTCTCGTGTAGGATGCCTCCACGCCCCCGTTCTCCCACTACGGACCGAGATACATGTGATGAGACCGAGGACAAGGTACGAGGTGAGACGTCTCGAAGCGTCCGTCACCGTATTAGAGGGGACTTACTGGTCGCCCCTGTTCGCCGTCGTCGCACTACATACCATCGCTTCCGTAGATGTAACCGTCATGTGATCGACATATACTCGACATTCCATGCCTACAAAGAGCATGAGGCTTATAGCGTATTCAAAGGCGATGTAAGTTTTTTAGTTTTAATTTATTCGTTAAAGTTATTATTATTAGATGCAATGTAGTATGTGTTATAGTTATAGGTTTATGTTTAAAACATTGTCTATTGCATTGACTTGGTTATTGGTTTGTGTTATAACTTATATTTCTTATAGAATTTATTAGTTTAGGTTAGAATGAATTTATTTGTTATTAAATTTATTCGTTATTGGTTTATGTTATATGTTTTATTTGTTATTAGATTTATTGGTTATTGGTGTATCATATATGTTATACTTGTGATTTAAGTTATTGGTTATTGGTTAATCTTAGTTGTTATATTGCATATATTGGTTATTGGTTATTGGTTTATCTTAAATGTTAGATTGCATATATGTTTATATTGTATTTTTTTATGCAGCCGAGGGTACATATGCGGTGTTATGCTATGTACCAGACTCTACGTGGTTGGGAATTGAAAGTCCACCAGACACGAGTACATGAGCAAGTGATGGCCACATGTTTTGGACCCATTGTTGACGCTTTGGGTCGATGGGTTACAAATGTTCATCTGATAGAGGCATTTTTGGAGAGATGGCATCCTGAGACGAACACATTTCATTTCTCTTTTGGGGAGATGACCGTCACCCTCGATGATGTCTACATGATCACATGGCTATCAGTTGTGGGTGTCAACTGTGAGACATATGAGTATCCTACTGCTGATGAGCGTAATGTGGCATACACTCGCTTACTTGGGTGCAGTGTTCCGAAGCTTGTGACAGAGATTGAGGTGAACAAAGGGGGCGGTAAGAGGCATGTTCGCCTTGCATGGCTGAAAAGGATATTCTGCACTGATCAGTATTACAACGATGATATTACTGATGCGGATGTTTGCCGAGCTACCAAGGGTTACTTGTTTCACTTCTTTGGCTATACCATATTGGCCAACAAGTCGGGCAACAACATTAGCCTCGACTACTTACTGTTCATAGATGATTACAGTAGCTCGGGAAAGTATAACTGGAGACAGTAGATACTCGCGCAGCTCTACTACCAGCTAGGCAGAGGATGCCTACACGTTACTTCTGGTATTTCTGGATTTTTGGGCTTGTTGGAGACATGGATGTATGACCATTTCTCGTCATTTTAGTTCATCAGGACCCGAGGTATATTATCGCCCTTCCTACTTTGTGCAAGTATGCGCCTCCACAGTTTTGACAAAGCCAATAGACTCGAAACGATGTTCGAGATTAACTAGCTACCTTGACCGAGCACGATGTAAGTTATAATTAGTTTCATTTTTAATTATCGTGATATTTAAATTTAATATAAGTTGCTAATGTTAAATGATTTGTTAATATTTTGTAGGTATCATTCATGCCGTATACAAGCATGAGGGATACTCGAGGTCATTCTGATGTAGTTTGGATAGATACGACACTGAAGGCGTCAGATATTGCCGAGACATACTATCCGCTACGGGTGGTTAGACGGTTGGGTCGCATCCAACATGTAATATTTTGGGATACTCGAAATATCAATATTGTTTGTTTTGCGCATGTGTGTTACAATGTTTTTGAAATACAGGTTCCTGGTGCACTACGTCCTATTCTTACAGGTTCTAGTAGGGTTCGTCGTGCGAACACCCTCTACAAATGGGATACATTCATTTGTGACAACTGGGAGTCACACTGTATTCACCAGAGTTTGTAAGGTGAAGACTATATTCCTAGCCATGAGGATGGTACCACTTTGATCTACTCTTCATGGGTTACGAAGAACTTGTGGTACATCATATCCGATCTAAAGGCTCACCGAGCTGATGCAGAGTTAGAGGTGAACCCTTCCGCACCCACACATGCCACCAGACTGCACGAGCTGACTACACACCTACTGGATTTACAGACGTTCGAGCAGAGCCACCCCGACATTAGTTTGGAGGAACTTCGTGAGCCTCTGGACGAGTGCTACCGTCTTGCTCACGAGTACAGGGATTGATTATTATTTATGTTTTCCAGGTTGACAATTTAAGACTTTTTATGTGTTATGTACTTTACGACTAGTTTCAATTTTGTGTTATGGTCTTGTGTTATTGTTTAATTATGTGTTATGGTATTTTGTTAAATTGTATAAAAACAGCATCAAAGTAGCACAAACTGCAACATAAACTCAAACATAAGCTGAAACACAAACTCAAACATTTTTAGAAACACAAACTCCAACACAAACTCCAACACAAACCGAATCAGAAACTCAAACATAAACTAAAACACAGTCTGAAACATGAAGTGTTACATAAGCCATCCACTTGTACAAATCGAAGTTTATCTATCAGGCCAGTTCCATTTCAACAACTTCCTTTCTTCTTTCGCATCCTAGTAGTCACACATTTCCTCTAGCAGGATGTCAATAATGTCAGAAGGACCTGATCCAGCTGGTTCTCTGTTATAGAATCCGTGACTTGGTAGTTGAACCGATTACACACAACACGACGTTCCAGTTCGGTGAGGCCAGAAACTGGATGTTGACGGAATGCGACTAGGATTGACCACCTAGCTTTCACCTCATCAACACGCGTTGAAATTCTAGGCGGCTGAACACCATCCCTTCCGTATAGGAAGCACATCTGGCATATCAATGCCTCCCAGTACCTTTTACCCTCCTGTAGCATGTTCGTGTTACCAACTTCAACTGATGCCCTCATCAGATATTGATCTCCAACTCAATCCATGGACACATTTTTTACAATTGTATCGTTGCTATAATTTTTACTGCCTAGAAAACGTCTACTTAAAGGCCATCTATGCTTCAGATTACGTAATCCAAATAGACCAATCAACAAACGATACTTGTAAGATAAGGATAACGTAATCCAAGTTGACGAATGATTTTGCGATACCTAATACTTAAAAAAGTACGCAAATATTGCATCGCAATAATAGAGGTCTCATTATAACGGAATTTCCATTATTAGGTGTCTCGCTATAACGAGACCCCTAAAGAATTCCCGCAAAAAACTCCCGTCTTTAAAAATTTCCCGCCGAAACATCCACGAGCCTATAAATAGACGCTAATCACAACATCACCAAGACAACAACCAAATATTCCTAAAGACTCCTCAAAGATAAACAGTTTAACATATAGAGTTTACCCCTCATGAAGACTACCATTTGCTTGAGGTGGTGAAACTTGCGCATCGAAAGTTGGGGGAAGATACTAGCGATGCGTTTTTTGAACGAGTCCTGTGTAAGATGTACTAAAACTACGGACATTTAGGAACGAGAGGTCTAGTTGTGCGCAACCGTGAATAAATGAAGCAGAGGTCCCTTTTTTACAAACCGGTGGATTGTTTGTTGTTTCTACCATTTAAAATTAAGCAAGAAGAAGCCACCGTCTGTAATATGACGGTGGTAGAATACATCACTAGGGATATGGTAGCTTATCTTCAGGATAGGATTACGGAAAGGGAAGAGGGGATTGACTCTGACGACAACTTGGGATATGACTTCGACGATTGAGCATTATGATTTCTTTGGTTGTTTGCATGTTGTAGTTTACTTAATTTGTGTTGTTTGTTTAAGTTAATGTTTGAACATGTTGTTTTAGTTTTTATGTATTTCCATTTACCATGTTGTAGTTTTTATTTGGTATCCATTTACCATGATTTAGTGTTGAAGTCCAAAAAAAACATTCCTTCCAAATGTCTTATTGGGTATCCATTTACCATGATTTTGTGTTGAAGTCCAATTTTTTTCTTCTTTTAATGTTTTTTTACTTTAAATAATGTTTAAATAGTTTTTTATAACCATTACCAACACTTTACGCCTACTCAACAATTAATAAGTAAGCATAAACCTTTTTTTTTGAAAAAAACAGTGCTGTTTTTGGCACTCGCACGCGTGTGCATGTACAAATCCACGCACTCGTACATGTGGATGTGTACAAGCACACACGTGTGAGTGCCAAAACGATACTGTTTTAAAAAAAAGGGTTTTCAACCCTTTTTACCCCAATTTTTTGTACCAAACGACAAAATATTATTAAGATCAAACATAAATAAAAGTCTAAATTAATAGAAACCAAAAAAATAGTAGTTCGAGGCAGCGAAATATGTTTGGAAAGGATTAAAAAAAACAAGCAACACAAAATAATAAAACTATTACATCGCATTATGCATCCCCGGACAAATCATAGAATTGATCATCCCCATCGTGTAATGTTGGTGGTTGTGATAGTTTAATTTGGTGATACTTGTTGAGACGTTCGCCTAGTGGTATGGCCTAATTTGTAACCTCATCGGTAGTGTGAAACGCAAACCAGCTTGGGTATATATCCGACAACGGTCCATCTAAGACAATCTGCAAATTTCCATAATATGGAAGAATTAAATACCTAGCGGAATTGATGATAAACTGAAAATGAAGTATACATAGAATATATTAGTTTACTTACTTTCACAAAATGATTGCCGTGTATGAAACCAATTCCAACTTCTAATATAGGACATGATCTTGGAGGCACACCACGCAATGGAAGATACGTGTATGATAGTTGGAGAGATACATGCTATAGTGTACATTGATACCGAGTGACTATCACCAACCCGAAGTCGGGTAATGTCATCTAGTGCCTACGACCGCTCTCGTACATTTTGAAACAATCTAATCTCCGCAATAGGTTATCAACACGTTGTGCACCATCAAAAACCCTCTCCCAAAGATCACGTTGACTTGAAAGTTCCTACATCAAATCCCTTATCACTTCATCCCATCAATCAACATTTTCTTTAATCGTCAAAGCTACGGCCCTAAATCCACAATTTCCGTCAGGAGCAACGTCTTCAATGCTAGTTATGTAGTTGTGCAAGTACTCGGGAAAACAACTCTCGTACGCTCTCAATCCTTTTCCTTTATTCGATTTTCTAGATCGAGTTGCTTTCTCTTTTTTCAGTGGGGCTTTAGATTTGGACTTGGATTTGGGTACTAAAAATGCCTTAACCGCCGACGCGGCCATACTACCTATCGTACCGGGAGTACTAGCACCTAAACTATCACCGTATTCCCACTCAGATGGGTTTTGCTTAGTTGACCTGTCGGGACCGGCTTTTTTCCGACCTTTCGTGACAACCGGTTCCTTAGATTCCAAAACATGGCTTCTAGCGAGATCTAGGATTTGCATCATCCTATTTATTGTGTGATCTTGCACTTGTGGACCGTAACCACGGATGGTACTATCTATTAAGGATAGATTTCTTGTAAGCTCATCTTCGATACCAATGTTATCCCCAGGCTTGATCTATAAAGTACTCCAATAAACATCACATTCACTCTTTTGAATCGACCTACCTTCTTTTGCGATCATATCACACTCACAAGCACAAGGTAAATTGTGTGTTGTCCTAATAACACAACCACACTTTGCAGGAGTGAACCATAAATCCCCAACCTTTTTAATAGTTTCCTCTAATATTTGAATGGCCGTACATGAAAGTTTACCTTTGATGTCGCTAAAGACAGCTCCCCTAGATGATTGTCTAGGACGAAACAAACTTCGTTCGAACGTTTCGAATATGGTAGAGTGTTGAATGCAAAACAACGCATGAACTTTATCCCAAAATTGCTCAAAAGTTCATAGGCTTGTGCCGATTGCCCGTTTTAGACTAGAGTGAGCACTCTTAGCCCTAAACCATAAACTTAAATTAGTTATAAGTCTAACAATTAATTAAATAAAGTAATGTATATATATGATAATATAACTCACCGGTTGCTTGTGTGGTTGCCTAAATGTTTAATTTTGTTCGTGTAGATATTAAGGAATTTGTGTCCGTAAGGGTCTACCCATTGTTTCATCACGTACTCGAGAACCTTGGGACAATATGCGTACACTTGGTGCAAATCGGCTAGGTTTTTGTTATACTCTTCGATCGTCGCCGAATGTTGAACCGCGACATAAAATTCTAAGAACTCTTCACCCATGTCCGCTTTAGGAAAAACTTTCCTAGAGTAGGAGCTAATGTTCCTATTTATATGCCAAGTGCATAACATATGACTTGCATCCGGAAATAACTCATCGATAATGTTCATTAAAGCTAACTCCCTATCAGTGACGATAATATTTGGTAATGCGCACATGTTGTTCACCATCACTCTCCTTAGAACGCTCATTTCCCACGTGTAGTTCTCTTTTTTCTCCGAGCTCAAAAAAACCAAAGTTATACAAAAGGTCTTTTTCGTCGAATTTTGGCCAACTACTTCTAGCAAATGCATTTTATACCTTGTAGTCTTGTGCATGCTATCTTTTATAAGCACTTGAGGAAAAGTGCGCAACAAATTGATGCTTGTAGGATATGTGTAAAAGAATTCAAGGATCTCGTCAATTTTTTTGTTTGTTCGCTCCCAAACATAGTACTCGTGCTCCTTCAACTTACCGAACAAGTATTGCATTTTGGATTTGCCCTCTTTATCAACCAATTGGTGCGTGTGCAGCATGTTGTAGATGGTACGCATACTAGATACATTTTATGGATCTTTTAGCTTCAATCCACGGTATATATCTCTTGGCTGAGAATCGATTGTTGTAAGTTTACGAACATACTCCTCCTCTTCCGCTTTTAACCTCGCGGCCCGTGAATGATCATCCAAGTGCAAGAAGGGTTGGTGGTTGTGTTTTCCATTTCTAACTACTAATTTCCAATAACCGGGTAGTTCTAACACCGAATTACCCCTAAGCATGAACAAACATCCGTATATTTTGGATGAACAATCTCGTCGCTTCTTCACAATCCCCGATTTTGGGCTCGGCTTGTAACACCGTGCCTCTCACACTTGAAATATAGCCGCGGAGTTCTACCGTTTTTACTACCATCGTCATCTTTATCGACCACAACAATGAATCCTATAGTCTTGCTTTCGTTATCAACCAATGCTATCAATTCCGCCTTGGTGTAGAAATTATCCGCAGTAAAAATTTGGTTATATTCGGCCATGTTACATGGTGCTTGTCCCGGTTCCTACACAAATAAATATCATTTCACTCACACAAAATCACCATTCTTTCATATAACCAACAAAAAAATAACTCCATCAATTGTAAACATGTATTCACACTTCAAAAAATGAAGACAAACGTAATATTCGGAAAAAACAGGCATATAAAACAAAGACAGTTCAAATATTCGCAATTACATGCCAAGATTTGGCACAATCTTCGCACGATCGTGCAGAGATTTGAATCTTCCACGCGTGTTCTTGCATGGAAGTGTACAATTCCAAGCACGATTTCGTGCGAGGATGTGTTCCGTTCAACAAAAAATTAAATTTTACCTCAAGGACACTCTCCATGTGGTCAGTAAGCGGCTCCTCCTCGTCCGAAAGGAAATCATCAATGTTGCAGCTGCAATCGTTGTTATAGTCACTCAAATCCATAGTTTGATTAGTTGGGTTTGTGGGATTTTGTGTTTTTTTTTGAATTTTGGAGAGAGAAATGGTAAGGAAAGAGAGCAGAAGAATAAGAAAATGAGTTGGTAGAAAATTGATATTTTTTATATGTGGGGATATTTTGGTAATTTCAAGTTCATACAAAAAATCAAAATAAGAGGTCTCATTATAAAGAAAGAGGGTCTAGTTTTAGCTGTGCCCTTATTAAATTGTTAAGCTTGTGGGACCTAGTACTTAGTAGTATAAATAGAACCTCCCTTTTTGAGAATTGGGTGATTAATAAATGATTACTCAATTATTATATTGAATTTCTCCCTCTAAAAGCAAGTTTATCTCTTTCTAAAATATTGTCTAAGTAATCTAAACAACACATCCGTCCTTTACATATTATTTTATCCAGAAAACCTCTTCCAAATTTATTTAGAACTATCTTAAATAATTATACTTGAATATAATAATTGTTTCAAAAAAAATATATAAAATAAAAAATAAAAAAATATTAAACTTCTACATATTTAAATTATATAATATAACGATGGTTATTGATCCATAAAAAATAGTTGTTTAAGCTATAGTCTCCGGGATGGAATCGACAATTTGGTATTGTGAAAATCAGATTAAATTCAAGTTCTTCAGTGTTATAGAAAGTTTTTCTTTTTGTTACAACACTGTTAATTTATTTAGCATTTTATATTTTAAGTTGTTCAAAAAATTATCGATGTTCTAAAGTTTATAAAAAATTCATTCCATCAATTTTTTTTTAAAATCGTTTTGCTGTCTAAATTGTCATATATTTGCTATCCATTTATCACATTTTGTTTACTTATTCGAATATGCTTCACTTAATCTAAATTGAAAATATCAAGTTATATTTGGGAAGAGTTTCTTGAAAATGCTCCAAGATTCTGTTAAAATTTCTTCTTGGCTATCAAGATTATCGACATATGGTTCTTCATCTTCTCTAAAGTAGATAAACCATTATCCTCATGTTTAAATAGGAGGATATACTAACTATCCTCCTTATCAAAGATCTGCCGATCTTGATACTCAGTTTCCAATCCTGCGTTAACAAAAAACAAATCCAATCATCAGAGATAATCCAACATATGAAACTGCAGCAACCAGAGAATCAGTTCTTCCAACGAAATCTTTTGCAGATCTATTTTCGTCTAATGCTGATAAGGGAATCCATGAGAATGTATCTTATGGTATTGAGAATGGATGTCCAAGGGTTGAGTTTACATCCAAAGACAAAGAAATACTAAAGTCCTGCTCGAAACATACAATAGTTGGCAAGTTCTCTACTGGTAAACCAAACTCTGATGCTATAAAGAATTTATTGGGAAGTTTCAACTTTAAAGGTGATTTTAGTATCACCAATGTTGATCACATACATGTTTTTATAGAGTTTAGATTCGTAGATGATCTTAAAATATTATGGCGCAGAAATGTCTGGCGAATTGGAAACAAAACAGTGCGCCTTCTAAAATGGGGGCCCTTTTTCAATGTTAAATATGAAAATCCAGTTACTCATGTCTACATTAATCTCCCTAACCTGCCAGAGTTCATGTATAACGAGAAAAATATACTTAGCATAGCTAAAGGCCTTGGGTCTCCTCTAAATGTTTGGGTACCATCTAAGAATCGGGCTAGGGTTAATTACTGCAGAATCTGTGTGGAAATCAATGTTTCTAAGCCTATGCCTAAAAAGATTTGGGTCTCATTTGGTAATGATGGGTTTTGGCAAGAGCTGGTCTATGGAACTTATCATGAATACTGTAAAACATGCTACCATTTGGGTCATTCTGATAAAAACTGCAAGAAAGTGAAGCTTACCAATTCTCATAATCAACCTGCTTCAATTGGGATATCTGAAGCTGCTACTCCTTTAGTAATTATTGATCATCCTGTTACAATTGAACCAATTGTATTTTGTGACTCCGCGGGCAACCATGAAATATCTCCTGAGCCTTACCTGAAACAAAAAACTAATCAGACTAGTCATCCTGATACAACCCCAAAGATCAGATCAATAATAATTCAAAATCTTCCTGATAATACAGCATCTCAGTTGAATCTATCAACAGATGTGGTTATTAAAGAATTCATGAAGAAGGTACCTGGTGGGATTGGTATATATGAAGTGATTGAATCTCTGTCTCTTCAAGATTCATCTTCTCCCACAAAGCATACTACATGAAGCCTCCCTTGCTCTCCTGTAAACACAAAAGACACCATTGTAAAAGAAACTAGAAAACTGGAGATAAAGAAAAACAAAAAGCTAAAGGCAATCAACAAAATGCTTCGTACTTCATCCAAACGTGTGCAGTTCAAGAGAACTGCAAATTCAAATTCTAAAGGACTATCAAAGTGTTGAAATGGAATGTCTGTGGCTTAAGGAACAAGGAAACTATGTCCGGATTAAAAGCCTTAAAAAGTTCCTTGTGGATATACTTTACAATGAGGAGCAGTTTTTAAACCTCAATGTCAAGCACAAAGTTGCTGACAAGAATTTTTAGGTGACTATTAGTTGCCTGAGAGCCTTTTGTATCTGGTGGATTATGATAGTTTGAAAAAGGTTTCAAGTTCTTACCTTAGCATGGATTGCTCTGTTGATTGGGTTTCATTCATCACTTATGTTCCTCATCGAGATGAGGTTGTGGATATGATTCTCCGATAAGGCTTTGATGTCTATGATGGTATACAAGTCCTCCCGTGATGAAGAAAAAGCCAAGCAAGTCACTGTCCATTTGTTGCAGCAGACTTGCTGGTCTTGTTGCAGAAGACTTGTTGTCTTCCCCAGAATCAATACCCGATCTTGACAATCGAATCTTGTGTAGAGTCGGTTGATTGTTCTATGCTGAAAGTCAAAAGTCATCTACAATCAAGTGCATATCCTTTCCCTTGCTAGACTCAAAAGTCATCTACAATCAAGTGCAGATCCTTTCCCCAATTTGCAGGATTTATCTTTGGTTTGCAGAGAAAATTAAGATGCTTACTCTTCTCATTGAAGCTCTACTGGAATCATTCACCGAAAGTCTCAATCATCTATAACTCTGGATTTTTCATCAATCTCTTGGATTGTGCTTGCTTCGTTCTGGATAAGCTCTTTCGGGCCTTAGACTGGATATTTCGCAGTGTTTTTGAGAACCAAAGATTCGCAATCTTCATCTTAGTAAAATTGAAGAAGGAATGCAGCAATCAATCGAAGGAAATAAGATTTTCGTTTTAAAATTAGGGTTTGCTTTCAATTTGGGAATGCTTCTCCTTAGGTCTAATCGAACTGTATGGCTTCAAAGGACTAATTTTAGTCCTCAACCTTTGTACTCATTTCAATTTGAGTAATAAAATATTTTTTGCCTTAAAAAAAAACATGCTTCACTTATTTACTAAATATCATCCTCAACTTTTAGATCTTAATTAATCAAAATTTACCTCATATTTGGTGAAGGTTTTGTTTCTGTATTTATTTTCTTTGAGGTAATTAGAAAGCTAATAACTTTAGAAGCATCAGATTAAAAATTCACATATAGATCCAAAACTTTCCATCAAGGAAGAAGGGATGATTGAGTCCGTCAATATCACGCAGCCCGATGATTTTTTGGTTAAGCTCCTTGTTTAGACACCTCCATCTGCGCATCTTCCAACTCCGATGAGACCCTGGGTGGAGGTCCCAGTTTTGGTTGCAACAGTGGTTTAACCGCCAGTTATGGTCGTCCCACACTATTCGTCTTTGGCCCCAATGACTCCCCGCTGTGATCTTCCAGCAGCTGGCGCACGTTTTGCGTGCGGAGTATGATACTAATTTTAATTTTTTACCGGCTTTGTATGCCGCTCTTTTGCAGCGAATGAAATCATAGCCCCACTCTTCAAGAGATAAAACTAAAACAAGGACGACTCATACCGAACATATTATCGAAAGATGAAAAATATTATAACAAGAGAAAAAACAAACATAGAAGAACAACCCTGATATTGAAATATTCCAACGCAAATATAAAGGCGAGAACCCGTGTATCCAAATATTTTGAACAAGAGCGACGGACAATTGTTGTAGCTGAAACCTCATTACAACAAGTTTCCTTTAAAAAAAGACTCCAGTCAAACCCCCAGCATCAGTCTGGTGTCCAAACAAACTTTTAGAAGCAGCATTCACTCGCAGCTTGGAGTCTAACCGAATATCCAGCAGCAGCCTGAAGTCTTGTCGAACATCCAATAATAGTTTGGAGTCTAGTCAAACTTCGAGTAGCAGATTGGATTCCCGCCGAACCTCCAACAACAATTTGGAGTCCTACCGAACAGCCAACAATAGCTTGGAGTCTCATCGAACCTGAAACCAAAGCCTAGAATTATGTCGAATCTCCAGTACAAATATTGAGTCCATTCATACCTCATAACATACCTTGGAATTCCCTTTAACCCATAACCGGTTCACGAAATTCACTAAGTCCTTCAAATAGGTTCCGTTGAACTCTGAAACATAACAAAATATTGCTCAACACCAGTAGGAAGTCCAACCGATCCTACAAGTGATCCTGAGTATATAGTCGGAAGCGTCGCATATAGAATTTTCCCCTCACATGAGTGTGGTTCCTTTATAGAGGCCCACCATCAATCCCTCATAATGCAAAGCCCAACCAAATGTTAGGACTCTCTAGCAAGAAATCACGTTAAATATGAACTTTAACTAATATCCTTAGGCATACATTCTACCATACATCAACATGAATGTTGAAGGTAGTGCTGGTCTCAAGAACACCATGCACACAGGAGAAGAGAAGAAGAGAGAAGGAAAGAGAAGGAGGCAGAGAGAGTGAAGTGTTCGAAGTGTTGTCTGAGGGTGTCTAAACCCTAGTTGGTGTTTAAGGCTGGGTTTAGTCTTGGATCAGACTTGGGTCTCTACATGGGCCTGGTCTTATGTGAGTACGGGTCTATTGCTAAGGAGTGAAGCCCAAGTTTATTTACTAAAGCCTGTTTAAGAATTACAATAGGCCTATAGCCAAACAGTCTGTAACAAGATGTAACAACCTCACATGGGAATATTCCCAAGGTTGTTACACCCTCTATTCACTATATAATGTGCTGTGCACACTGAACAAATTAAGAAAAGAAATTACAAAATACTCAAATCTGATTCTTCATCTTTTCTTCATATTTCGACTTGGTATCAGAGCCCCTCCAGCCTTCAATGGCAAATCTGAATGAGTCTCCTTCACTGAGCACAGACTCAGTTGGGTCCATACTGTCAAACAATTCATCTTTCTCAGCCAAAAACCTGCATTTGCATTCAATCAGCAATGTCAATAATATACGACTTGACAGACATAATTACTTACTGTGGAAGACAGTTATAATACCTATGATTAAAGGTAACAAACTATGGAGCTTTGTTAATGGAGAGAAGGCATGTCCTTCAAAATTTGTCACAAACACAGAGGGTAATGTCACAGACAACCCAAATTTTGAAGACTGGGTTGCCAAGGACCAGTTGTTGCTTGGGTGGTTATACTCCACCATGAGCCCAGAAGTTGCAGCTCAGTTGGTGGAGGAAGAGTCTGCTAAAGGCCTCTGGGATGCTGTTGGGAAACTGTCTGGTTCACAGACTAGAGCAAGGATAACTTACTATAAATCAGAGTTTCAAAGAACTCGTAAAGGATCTACATCTATGACAGAATACCTCAACAAAATGAAACTGATTCATGACAACCTAATCCTAGCAGGATGTCTTACCTCAATAGATGATCTACTAACCCAGGTACTTGCTGGCCTGGATGCTGAGTACACACCAATTGTAGTCAGTTTAACTGACAAGGAAGGACTAGGGTGGCTAGATCTACAGACTAGTCTACTCACTTATGAGAGCAGACTAGAGCAGTTGACAGGTCTGCAGAATGCTATGAATGCAGTTAATATTTCTAGTGCTAATGTTGCTTACAGAGGTGATGTGAAGCAGCAGTCTACAAACACTAGTCAGAAGGGTTACTATAACCAAAACAGAGGCTCAGGTAGAGGATATAGAGGTAGATCTAACTACAACAACAATGGCTACAACACTAGAGGCAGAAGCAATTTCTACAGAGGCTCAGGTAGAGGTGGAAGGTACTCACAGAGTAAACCAACATGCCAGATCTGTAACAGGTTTGGCCACTCTGCTGCTGTCTGTTACTATAGGGATGATCCCTCAGTTATGGGCTCCTCTCCATCTGAACAGTCAAGGTCTGAAGGTGATCAAAATGCCTTGGTGGCTTCTCAAGATACATCAGGAGAAGGGGTCTGGTATGCAGACAGTGGTGCTAGTCACCATGTCACAGGTAGCACTAGCCAATTGACTCAGAAATCTGAGTATTCAGGTACAAAACACATTCTAGTTGGCAGTGGTGAGAGACTTCCTATCTCACATGTTGGTCAGTCCACTCTAAAATCCTTTCACAAAAAAACCTATTGTCTTAAAACCTATATTACATGTCCCTAGGATCAATAAGAATCTACTCTCTGTTTTTCAACTAACTAATCATAATAGTGTCTTTGTTGAATTTCACAAGTTTTTCTGTTTGGTTAAGGACAAGGCAACAGGGACTATTCTGCTCAGAGGGAGATGTGACAAGGGCTATACACGATGGATACTATTTCTAAGTCACAAGGCAATCTAAATCTAGGTGTCTCTAGGGTGTTATCTACAATTGTATCCAAGTCTGTAAAAGATGAATGGCATAAAAAACTTGGCCATCCATCATCAAGTGTGCTAGACAAAGTTCTTAGAACTTGTAACCTTCATTCTGTTTTGAGTAATGCCAATAGTTTCTGTGAGGCTTGCCAGTTGGGCAAATCACACAGCCTTCCTTATTCTATTTCTAACTCTCATTCTACACATGTTCTAGATCTAATTCATACAGATGTTTGGGGTCCATCACCTATTCAATCTACTGGGGGGTCTAAGTACTATATCCTTTTTCTAGATGACTTCTCTAGATACACCTGGTTGTATCCTATCAGGGACAAAAGTCAGGTATTAGGGGTGTTCAAAATGTTTAAAGCTTTGGTAGAGACACAGTTTGAGAGATCTATTAAGGCTATTCAGAGTGACTGGGGTGGTGAGTACAGAATGTTGGTACCTATAGCTCAAAAATGTGGGTTCATTTTGAGGAGATCATGTCCTCATACTTCAGCCCAGAATGGAAGGGCTGAAAGGAAACATAGGCATATGGTTGAAACTGGACTTACTCTATTAGCTCAGTCACATCTACCCTATAAGTATTGGGTTGAGGCATTTGAGACTAGTGTCTACTTGATTAAGAGACTACCAACATCTATCCTACATCATAAATCACCATTTGAAGTTCTGTTTCACAAAATTCCTAATTATCTCACACTCAAAACATTTGGTTGTTCATGCTATCCCTGCCTTAGACCCTATCAACATCATAAATTTCAGTTTCACTCAATCAAGTGTGTTTTTCTGGGGTATAGTCAGAGTCACAAGGGGTATAAATGTCTGAGTTCTACTGGGAGGCTCTATATATCTAGGAATGTTGTTTTTAATGAGGAAGAGTTTCCTTTCTCTCGTGGTTTTCTTAATACTCATCAGAGTGAGGTTGTGTCTTCCGAGTCAGTTCATCTTTGGTACCTACTCTCTCTACAGGTCTTGTGATGGATGAAAAGGTATCATCTGTTGAGTCCAACTCTGCAGCTCCAACTGAACCAAACACACCTCTGTGTCCTGCTCCCTTGCAGCCACAAAGCCACACTCAACAGCCTCCTACTGGCCCTTCTAAGGTAACTCTCTCATCTAGTTCTCCTGACTCTTTATCTTCTATTTCTAAACTTCCCACTCACACTCATGAGAACACTTCTCAGACACCTACCTTGACTATAGAACTTCCCATATCTAGTCCTAAACACTTTTCTGTAACCCACCCACCACTCCATCCACATGTTATTCAAACTAGACTACGTAGTGGAATTTCTAAGCCTAAACTACCATATGTAGGGTCTTTAACTACTGCTAACAACAATGTGTTTGAACCTACTTGTTTTATTGAGGCAATTGAGCATCCTGAGTGGCAAACTGCTATGACTACTGAATATAAAGCTTTAATGGCTAATAAGACCTGGTCTTTGGTTCCTGAGTCTACTTCATCTAATGTTATTGGCTGTAAGTGGATATACAAAGTCAAGTATGGTCTGGATGGCTCTATTCAGAGGTATAAGGCTCGACTGGTGGCTAAGGGTTTTCATCAACAACCAGGGATTGATTTCTATGAGACTTTCAGTCCAGTGGTTAAGGCATCTACTGTCAGGTTGATTCTAACTATTGTTGCCTCTAAGAACTGGTCAGTGAGGCAACTGGATATTAATAACGCGTTTCTCAATGGGGTTCTACAAGAAACTGTGTATATGACAAGCCTTAGGGGTTTATTGATTCTACCTATCCTACACATGTTTGCAAGCTACATAAGGCTATCTATGGTCTGAAACAAGCCCCTCGAGCCTGGTATTCTAGACTGAGGGACACTCTACTCAGTTGGGGGTTTTGTAATTCTAAGGCAGACTCATCTTTGTTCTATCTGGTCTCTAAGACAACTATTCTTCTAATACTTGTGTATGTGGATGACATTATTGTAACAGGTAATGACACAACATGCTTGACTCAATTTATACACAACCTAAATGTTGTTTTTGCACTCAAGGACATGGGACCACTCAGTCTATTCCTGGGAATAGAGGTTAATCGTGATCTCAGTGGTTTCTACCTAACACAACACAAATATATAGAAGAATTACTTTGCGCTCAAGGCCTGTCCATGTCCAAGCCATGTCCATCTCCCATGGTGGCTGGTACTCAGCATTCCGCCTCTGATGGGTCTCCATTGTTCTGCCCTACACAATATAGAAGTCTGTTAGGAGTGTTGCAATATCTGACTCATACTCGACCAGATATTGCTTTTGCAGTTAACAGTCTAAGTCAGCATCAACAAAATCCTACTTCTAGACATTGGCAAAGTCTTAAGCGAGTTGTTTGGTACTTATCTGGCACACGATGGCTGGGGCTTCATTTAAAGCCATGCTACCAACTGCAACTCCACGGCTACTCGGATGCCGATTGGGCTTCTTCCCCAGATGACCGTCGCAGTGTGGGGGCATACTGTGTGTTCCTGGGCGAGACACTTATTTCTTGGTCATCCAAGAAACAAAATGTCGTTGCCCGTTCCTCCACTGAATCAGAGTATCGCGCCTTGTCAAATCTCTCTGCTGAGCTCATCTGGTTGAAGTCGTTGCTCACTGAATTGCAGATCCCACTCATACCACCATCAGTGATGTGGTGTGATAATATTGGGGCCAGTTCCTTAGCTTCCAACCCTGTATTTCATGCAAGAACAAAACACATAGAGTTAGATGTGCATTTTATAAGAGACCAAGTTCTACAAGGATCGGTGCAGATCAGATACGTACCTTCTTTGGACCAAATTGCAGATTTTCTGACCAAAGCCCTTACTTCATCTCGGTTCTTGTACCTTCGCGACAAACTCGGGCTGTCTGAATTGCCACTGCGTTTGAGGGGGGATGTTGAAGGTAGTGCTGGTCTCAAGAACACCATGCACACCGGAGAAGAGAAGAAGAGAGAAGGAAAGAGAAGGAGGCAGGTTGAAGAAGAAGAGAGGCAGAGAGAGTGAAGTGTTCGAAGTGTTGTCTGAGGGTGTCTAAACCCTAGTTGGTGTTTAAGGCTGGGTTTAGTCTTGGATCAGACTTGGGTCTCTACATGGGCCTGGTCTTATGTGAGTACGGGTCTATTGCTAAGGAGTGAAGCCCAAGTTTATTTACTAAAGCCTGTTTAAGAATTACAATAGGCCTATAGCCAAACAGTCTGTAACAAGATGTAACAACCTCACATGAGAATATTCCCAAGGTTGTTACACCCTCTATTCACTATATAATGTGCTGTGCACACTGAACAAATTAAGAAAATAAATTACAAAATACTCAAATCTGATTCTTCATCTTTTCTTCATATTTCGACTATGAATAATGCAAACGCAAACATAAGATGGCAGAGGCTAAGAAACCATCAAGCATACCCTTTCAGAGGGAAAATGAACTATTATAGAAGTTTCACCATGCATGACGATGAAGATAACCAACTAGATAAAGACTTCCTTTTGGATCTTAAATTTTTGTACGAAGACCTACTGCCCAATTACAATAGCCACAAGATGGAATAGTAAAATGGCAAGGGAGATCCATAGCGTCACATCGAAAAGTTCAACAATGAGATGACACACCTTTAGGGGTGGATGGAAAATGAAGTGCAAAGTCTTTTCAGTGACGTTCCATCTAATGACTTATCTTGTTTAACACCTTACCACTTGAAAATATAAACTTCAAAACGCAATGAAAAGAGATAAGGATTACATCATTCACTCCAAACAGCACACACTCAAAGAATACACCCGATGATTTGTGGATACAAATTTTTTTTAGGATTTCCTCGATCTGGTGGTAGTTACAGCCTATAGATAAGAATTTCTACCATCACCACTATCAGAAGCTATAATGAAGAAGAAAACTTCAACTTTGGGGATCTGCTTAGGAAAGTGGAGTTTGAGGTGAATGTGGAAGAAATCGCAAGGTCCATAATATATGTGAATGCTTTTACTATAAATAATTATAATTCTTACAAAACTATGGCAAGATGTCACAAGTTAACACCAAAGAGCAAGAATTTTCTGAGAAATATAACGAACTATCAACAAGGCCACAAATTTCGAGCAAAATTCGAGGGGCATTGAGAGGCAGAAACACAAATCACGACATACATCTCGACAACTCTACCATAAACCCTACCTTATGTTGGCATTTACAAACGATAACTTGAGAGGCGTCACCGCACCACACAACAATATCGTGCTAATTACGATTAAACTAGCAGAGATAATAGTCAACTGTGTGATGATCAACATAAAAAGCTCGACCAACAATTCATATAAAAGCACATAAAACAAGATAAAAGACTCCCTGATGTTAATCGTTTCTTAGAGGATCCTAACAGGTTTCATAGAAGTTGATGCCAACATACTAGGATAACTTATGTTAGACATTATCTTTAGTAGAGGGGAGTTTAATAGAAAGATGCGATGCCTCTTTATAATGGTAAATAATTCATTTTCTTATAACTATCATGGGCTGATCATGGATAGATCAAATGCACACCATCGTCTCAATGGTGCACTAGTGGATTCACGATTCGATCAACGAGAAAGTCAGGGTCATCCGAAACCTTTTTATACCCAAAGAAAAAGTAGTTAGCACGGACCAAGTCATCCTAGATAACATTGATTATCCCTGAGAGTTCCTCCACATTATCAAGCCAAAATAGTATGTCGACCACATCAAAGTAGAAGGCATCAAAACATTAAAACTTGGACGAGGCATCCCCACTATATTATGGTTCAAATTTTTCAACTTCCTACGAAAAAATATAAAAAAGTTTGTATAGAACACCAAGAACGTCATAGGATTCTCGAATGAGATGACATGCGACAAGCTCACAGTAAACATACACTTCATACAAATCAAGCAAAAAATAAGGTCATACTTACAACAAATAATAAATTGCATAAGTAAACAAATTCACCATAATTAGCCACACATGAGAGTAATATTATATGGCTTGGACAACAAACTTGGTACTCGTTAAGTTAAAGAAAAAAATGGTAATTGTGTTGATTTTACGGACCTTAATAAAGCTCGTCCGAATTTTTTTTTTATCACGAATCGATCAATCTGTGAATGCAAAATTTGGAAACATGATGTTATCATTCACGGACATTTATTCAAGTTAAAGTCAAATAAAAATAAACGAGGATGATCATAATAAGATAAAATTTATTACGTAGAGGACTACACTTTTATAAGGTTATGCAATTCGATTTGAAAAATGACGTGGATTTATATAAAATGCTCATTAAAGTGTTTACAACACAGCTCATACACAACCTCTAGGCGTACATCAATGGTATATTGGTCACTAGTGCTCATGTTGAAGACATTCATTACCGAATTTGGATTATATGCCTCATTAAAAAAAACCATTCTGCACCATTTAAAGAGGAAATATAATACATTTTCTTTACACAACGCACCAATAAAATTTCATATTGTTCGTATTCCAAGGGTACTTTAAACTCGGTCTTTCACTGTCCGCCAGCCGATATGTCCATGATGTCCTTTAGAAATAATTGTGTAAGGCCTATCCCAGAGAACTAAGATTGATGGGTGACCTATATTATAATTTCTCAAATTCTCAAAGAACTAATTTACAACTAAACCACAAGAAACGAACTTTTGACGTTAAGTTGAAAAATTCTTCAGATTCATGGATAGAGAAAAGTAAATCAATCATATCCATACAAGTCTAAAACTGGAAAAGAAATCAAGTTGCTTCGAAAGGTGGGAACAAACATTACATTCTCTAAAAACAAAAAATGTATAGTAGAAAGTTTTAAATGTAAATAAAAAAGTGCTAATACATGGCATGTGCTCTCTTCTATGGTGAAACTAGATATTTCATTCTCACTTAGGATCCTCTTCCTCGACGTACCCTGTAAATAAATACATACATGAGTTGCTGTAGTCAAATCAAACCACCAAGTATTCTTTCACACATAAACAAGATTATTTTTCAAAACAAGTAAAGCTGAAGAGTACATTTGTTTAACATGTAAGCCCGACGCTTCTCACAATCCTTCTTAAGATATATTTTCTCCTTGCAAAATAAGTATTGACCAATTGTCAATTTTTCTGTTTAATTCAGGTACTACCCCTTTAAGCCTTTCCTTATCTTGCGCAACGTGAAAAATCAAATCAATGATATTCTATTTTTCCCGCATGCAATTATAAATGGACTGAAAATTCTTAAATTTTTTTGGTAATGGCTGAGAAGTGAACCTTACCACATGATCCTCAGGTAAGTCTACCCCGAATGTCTATAATATTTAGGAAATCATAGATGTTTCCAGAATGTGCTCATATATTTTACTATTTGTAGTGTATTTGTTGGTAGAGAGCTCATTAATAAGATGATGTATCTCTAATTTTTATTCTTAGCGAATGCTTCTCGACTTCCATGAGAAAATCTGTAGCTATGGTAGCATCTGTTGGGACAGCCCCACGAAATGCAATTGGTATTCCATATAGCATTACGACCATGCATAACCTATTAGACTTTTTCCACTTCTCATGCTCTTTAGTTTCCTTTCCTGACTAAGAGCAAAGGGTTTGGAGTTCATCAATGCTTAGTCAAATTAATGAACAAACAAATACAATAGCATATCACATCTCTTTTCATATAGTGAAATCTGGGCCATCCAACAAGGATAGTTTATTCCCCAACGGATTGTAACCCAAGTTCACTGGAAAAAATAAAACAAATAATGCACAACACATTTAGATTCGTGACATATAATAACTAACATGCTTAAACATGGTATATACATGTAAAACTTAATATACTCCGATAATAGATACCGAAAGGCAAATCATACTAGTATGTATTTTATAATGTTGAGAAAAATACCATGTTCATTATCTTTATTTCGTAAGTACTAGTGAAACCATCCGGAGGGCTGATTTCAATTATTTAAATTAAAATAACCATAATTTTTTTAAAATAGTAGTGAAAATTTATTCTACTTAAAATTAAAAAATTACAAGGTTTAATTTATATTTTCAAAGTGCCAGTGAAACCCACTAGAAGAGATAATTTTTAAATAAATTATCTTCAGTTTATAATTAATTAAACCCAAATATTAAACTTGCTCACCGACAATATCTGAATTTAAATTAATCTCTTGAACTTTTTTTGAAGCCTAGGATCCTCAAAGAGATCAATTCAACCTTCTGGATGGTTGATTAACTTATTTTTAAGACTCACCTACCACAGACCGAAACTTTAGCCATTCGTATCAATTCAAACATTCAACCACATATACATTCATTTCATAAATACATAAAAACAACATTCCCAAACACTTTCACACGTGAAATAAATCAGAATAAAATATTTGAGAAAATATTTTTTTCAAAGTAAATTAAAATTTCTAACTTGCTACTATTTTCAGTAGGCGAACCACCCAGCCATCAGCTATGCCTGCTGCAATTGGGTGTTTGCGCAGCCAACAACCCTCTAATACTATCATCGCGACAATAGTGGGTTTATGAATTACATCACAAGTTGTGGCATTCATCCGCAACATCAAGAGTTCACTGGCCAACCTTCGATCATCATTAAAATCAGGGTTAAGTCATTGATAAACTGCTATCTCAATAGATTTCAATTTATTCTTAAATTAGGAATTGTTCGATGCTATTTTTTGAGAAAAATTTCAACCATCAAACAAACCATAAATTAATTAAAAAAACCTAGATATTATCACATATATTAAATTTATTAAATAGATGATTAAACAAATAATCATACATTGGAAGAGAAAAAATCACCATATTCATGTTTTTGATACAAATCCTAAATCCATACTCTAACCAAGTAAATCAAACAATTAATTTCCAACGATATGGATTTTTATTGTAAGAGAAACATACATGATTCAATTAATAGATATACAATCGTTTATACTATAAATCATAAGAGGGTTCGGTGACTCTGATACCGATTGATAAAACTTAATAAATCGCATAATAAAACCTCATCAAATATGCAAAAAATTGATAATATCGAATTTACTTCCTAAATTATTAGTTCAGACCTAAGTGTTGAAATTTGAGCTCAATCATTCACAATGCTCAAATTCGACTCAGTTACCACACTTGTAAGTCTATAACGTTTTTCACCTATAGACCAAATACATAATTAGTTAAATAATATAATTAATCCGATTACTTTTATTATTGGAATACCTTATGAAAATAATTAAGTATATATGTAGCATACTGGCTCATAAATGAACCAACAAAATATTCATAGGATAAAGTAAATGTATATCTATAATAGAATAAAAAAACATGTTTTCTTTCTGTACATAATCCACATCATTGAGATTAATTGATTAATTGACTTGGTAAGATATAAAATAAAAATTTATGCGAAAATATGTATACAATAATTTGTTTATAAGAAAGTATAATTAAGTGTTTTAAGTTTTTTTATGAATAAAAATATTATATGGATATGATTTGAGATTTTTTATTTATATCAAAGTTTGATTGATTGTTGTAAAATTTGTCCCAAATTTAGAATCAACCCCTAAATTAATGAAACAAATCAAATCTTTTGGTACAATGGTTCATCAACGGTGTAAACCCAGATGTTTTTGCTAACCGAAGGCTGTTCGAAGATGTTCACCGTGGCCAGAAAACTGTTGTCATTGCAGAGGAATGTCACATATTTCAAGCAAATCATAAAGTACTACTTTCTTGATGACAACAACGGGAGGCTGCTAGCTTGGAGGATCACCTAGTGACAACATCAACATGTTGTTTTTTGTTTACCAAGATATATATATATATATATATATATATATATATATATATATAATATTTTTCTAATTTGTTTCATATGATAAAGTGTTTAGACATACTATTTTTATGTGTTTGTGAAATAAATAGTTTATGTGCTCAAAATTTTAAATGGATTTGCATGATTAAGGTTTCATATTTTCGTAGGTAAATCATGGAATCATTTAAATGACCCTCCAAAAGGTTAATTGATCTCCCGAAGGATCTTAGAATCCGAAAATGTTCAAGAAACTAATTTTAAATTCTAATATTTCCGTCCCTCTAGAAGGTTTATATTTGGATTTGATTAATCATGAGCTGGTGAAATATACTGAAAAATTGATCATTATGATTTTAATTTAAGTAAGTGAAATCATCCATCTAGAGAGTTTTGCCCATACTTAGGAAAATTAAATTAATCCTTACTTTTTTTATTTAAGTAGGTGAAATCAGCACTCCAGAGAGTTTCACCAGTATTTGGGAAAATAAAATAATGATCAACAATAATTTACTCAAACTCATAAATACACGTTAGTATGATTTTTCCTCTGGTATCCGATTACCATATTATATAATGTTTTATGTACATGTGCAATGTTTAAGCATGTTAGTTGTTATATGTCAAAATTTCTTATGGGATGTGTATTATAGTTGTTTTCCAGTTAATATTATGGTTTACAATCCATTGGGGAACACACCCTGAATGATGGATGGCTTAGATTTTATGCAATGGAAAGAGGATATGGAGTTGTAATTGAATTGTCATGACTATGGCCATGCATTAATGAAACCCAAACCAGATGGCTTGGCCATTATGCTTCAAGGAATACCAACTGCATTTCATGGGATTGTCCTAATAGATACTACAATTTTTTAGAATTTCTCACGGAATTTGAGAAAGTATTTGTTAATAATCACATAGTAGAGGTACATCATCTCATTAATAATATATCTACCAAGAAATACATTAGAAAATGTGTTATCCAACATATTCTGTGCATGTCTATACTTGCAACACATATAAAGGAAATCAAGGTGGACCGACCTGAAGAATGTGTGGTAGGGTTCATTTTTCAGTCCCTTTCGAGAAAGTGTAAGCATATTTAGTCTTCTTGCAATTACATCCGAGAAAAGTGAATAATCCATGAATTTTAAGTGAGAGGTGTCTAAAGTGAACATGGTAGCATTCAAGAAGGAGATGAGGAAAAAGTAAAATATTGATGGAAAATAACCATGCAATAGTCCAGCTAAGAACAAAAAGCCTCATGAATCGATGGTTAGTCGATGCTTTTTCTGTAAAAAAAAGTATCATATCAAGAAGGAATGTGAGAAACTCTGAGCTTACATTTTAAGTAAAGGTAATCTCATGTATGTGGTTGTTTCACAAGTAAATCTTATTTATGTTGAAAAAAATACATAATAGGTTGACTCGCTATAACAATTCATGTATGTATTTCTTTGAAGTGTACACTAAGGAGTCAAAGGCTAAATTAGGATGAAAGATACATCTTTACAGCTGATGAGAGCTCATCCCAAGTGTTGGAAATTTGTTATTCGAATTTAAAAATTACCACTAGACATGTATTGCTTTTATAGAATGTTATGTTTCTTCGACTATGAAGCGGTAATGAATGAGTACTTACTAAATCATAACCATGCATCAGACTATACACGGTGACCGGTTCGAGGTACCCACAACCACATAATTGAATAAGAGATAAATCAACAGAAGATTGAGACGTCGTCTGACTGAAGGCAGGACCATACCCCGGATGACGAGAAACGATTATTATGAGAGTAAGGCCACTAAAAGCAGTTCAAGGCAGCACTAAGAAAGTGGGAACGAAATGTGGATCCATGATCAATCATAACAGAAAATGGAGAGTTATTAGGAGATAGTTGAGTGATGTATTATGAATGTAATATATAAATGGGTTTGAGACCCTAAACTAATGTAAGATTTTCTATAGCAAATCATTGTCAATAAAGTCCCTCACCAGATTTTGGTTCCGTATGTGGGAACGTATAAAACATAGCTCATACCACAGCAAGTTATGGTGTTAACTAGGGTAGAAATTGAGATGAAGAATATGACAGCCCCCATGGGCAAGGCAGACAAGACAACCAGGGAACCATAAATAATCCCAATAGCGGTGAAAGAGTCATGGGGGCTGATCAAGCAAATCATCGAGAGGTTTACTTAACAACGAATTAGAATGATGATCCGTCCTAAACGAACGCTGAGGAAAACGTTGGTGAGAGACACATGGGAAAAATTATGAATCTCGGTATGTCTTCCACCCTTTCTAACGTGCACATCTTGAAGAATCAGATAGAGGAAATCAAATGTGAAGAACACCAGGCTGTCCATCGACAACAGGAGAGAGATGAAGAGGCCAGTCAGTGCTTCAACGGAATCACTGATACCCTACATCGTCTGAGTAAAAGGTCCTCCCTGAGGATGTGGTTATGCAGAAGTTCACCAAGAGTATGGTGGGGACGAACTCACCGATAAGAACGAAATTTGTTCCCATAAAGATGAGTGTATCGGTGATAGTAATAGCAAGCAACAATGGATAAAAATAGTGACAGATTCCAACCTGGCGACTTGTCCAGTAACGGGGTACCTTGTGATGACTAAGGACCAAAGACGATAGAATATGACTAGGTAAGGTCTACTATGGCTGCTTATATTTTGCAAGAATCTCTCTTTGTCAAAAGTATCTTGGAAATAAACCTTCCAAGAAAATTTGAACCACATAAGATGGACTCGTATGATAGATCTGAGGACCATGAGCACCATTTGGAGCAATTTCGGAACATGATGATAACGTTCAACCTCGACGATGTATTTCTGTGCAGAACTTTCTCCATTACATTTAAGGGGAACGTGTTTGACTTGTTTAATAGCCTCCAGAAGGGAACTATCAAGGACTTCGAGGGCATGTGTCGCATTTATGAATCATTTTGTAAGAAATAATGAGAACAAGCGAGAGGGCGATGCGATTATGGATCTTTACTAGTGAAAGGGAGAAATGTTGAAGAGTTATGTGCAAATATTTGTAGGTGAAATGAACTCCATGTCATCCTACGCCAAACTAGTGGCTATAATAGCCTTCAAAAGAGGATTGGACCGAGATTTCCCCGCCTTCATCGACCTTATATGGATCTCAGTGAAAATTATGGGCGATATCGTCGCCAAGTCAGATCAGTTTATTCGAATCAACGATTCAAAGAAAGGGGATCATACGCCCACTTGTTAGCAGAAACTTCAAGAGTTTAAACCATCGAGCGCAAAAAGGAAATGCTACAAGGATGTTCCCAGGTTGGAATAATCTCGACCCCAAGAAAGTCGGCGACACCCCTTATATTAAGAGAATCTCGCCAGAAAAGTCACACTCATGACTGAGAACATAACCACTATCTACGAGAAAACCAAAGGGAGAGCCAAATATCAGCCACCGAGGGGTATGTTGGTAGGTCCTTACAAAAATCCCTTGTTATTTCAGCGCATATCACAATGACCACGGACACCCTACAAATGAGTGCTTGCAGTTGAAAGAAGAAACTGAAAGGTTGATCAACAGTGGGGACGTGCTCCACTTTGTTAAGAAAAGATATAACATGGTAGTAGAAAGAGGAAGAGCCACCACAATGCCTACTGAGGCACATGATAGACCTGATGAAAAACAAGAATGGATGTGTACTATTTTTGGAGAGGATACCCTATCAGGTCCCAACCCAGTGACAAAAAATAATATTGTTAGTACCTAGACATTCACTTGGTTGGCAGTTCTTCGTATCATAATTTTTGAGAACCAGTGGTAGACCTTACTTACAATGATGATGATTTGAGGGATATTATCACCCCTCATGAAGACGTCTTGATAATCAACGTTAATATTTCAGGGGTGATAGTCACGAGAATACTGGTGGATAATGGTAGTTTGGCCAACTTCATCTTTAAGGCGAGCTATGAATAGATGCTCGGAGTTCCTCCATTCCAAACAACAGACAAGAAACTAGTTAGTTACGAGGGAAAATCGAGTCGAACTTTCAGTCACAGTAGGCCATGATAACACCAAAAATTAATCTACATTTTGTTTATGATCATTGAAGCCCCCAACTCCTACCATGCTACACTGGTAAGACCATGGCTACACAAGCTTGAGGCCACAACAGGCTCATTCAGACAGTGCATCAATTACCCTAATGGGAATTTAGTAGGAATAATTAGAGTCAGCGGATAACAAGGAAATGCTATGCCATAACGCTAGACCCTTCTAAAGCAACCCAATAGAAATTAACAAGCTCTGGGGTATGTGACCGCCGCAAACCTATTGACCGAATAAATTTAGAGGTGGATGACCCCAGAGAGGATGAAAAGGAAGAAGCCCCCATAGAAGAAGAAATTTGTGCTCACTTTGGAAAAAGGAAAGGTCGTCAGGATAGGTAATAAACTTGACCAAGAATTCAAAAATTGTTTAATAGCTTTATTGCAGAAAAACAAATATGTATTAACATGGAATGCTAAATAAGTAACATGAGTTTATCCAAATGTCACTAGTAATTCACTAGTTATCGATAATAATATTCGCCCAATGCAGGAAAAATGGTGAATTTTTTCCCTGAAAAAGACAGAAGCAATATTCAAAGAGGTAGACAAGTTTGTCAAATTGGGTCATATAAAACAGGCCCAATACCCGACATGGATAACAAACCTAGTGTTAATAAAAAAGAAAAACATACAATTATGTATGTGTGTCGACTTCACCGATCTTAACCGAGCATACCCAAATGACATTTTTCCCCTTCCAAGGATCAACTAATTGGCCGATGCCACTTCTGGAAAAGAACTTCTATCGTTTATGGACACATAATTTGGTTACAACCAAATACTTATGAACCCTGCAAATGAGGAGCATACAACTCTCTAAACAGAGTGACGCCTCTATCATTATAAGGTAATTCCATTTGGCTGAAGAATGCGAGATCGACATATGAAAGGTTGGTAAGTAAGATATTAAAAGGAAAAATAGGACATTATATAGAAGCCTACATCGACGATATGATCGTGAAAAGCGACTCAGGGGAGCAAAAACTTGAAGTGTTAAAGACAACATTTGAAATATTGCGGAGGTATAATCTAAAACTCAACCCTCTTAAAATGCTCGTTTGGTGTGCATAGTGAGAAAGTTTTAGGCTTAATTGTTAGTAAGAAGGGGATGGAAGCTGACCCCTCTCTACTAAAATCAATATTAACCATAAAGCCTCCAAGAAACATCAAGGAAGTACATCGACTAACAAGACGTTTAGCCGACCTTTATCGATGCATCTCTAGAACATCAGATAAAAGCAAGCCATTCTTCAAAATATTAAACAAAACTAATAAATTAAACCGTACGGACGACACCAGACCCGAGATAGCTACTTTATCTATACTTCTCAGTATCGATCTGTGTAGTAAGTGAAGTGCTCGTACAGGAAACCGTAGGAATGCAGCAACCAATGTACTACTTCAGCAAAGGGCTTGTGGATGTTGAAACCAACTATATAATTTTGGTAAAATTAGCTCTTAGCTTAGTAATTGCAGCCATAAAAATACACATATATTTTCAAAGTCATACTATTATCATGCGTACTATGAAATGTACTTCATAAGCCAAATATTTTAGAAAGATTGACAAGATGGTCACTTGAGCTAGAGGCTTACGACATAGGCTACAGGCCAAGAACATCGATAAATGGCCAGGTCGCACTTGACTTCATTAATAAGTTTAGAATGTCGGGTCTCAAACAAGGAAGTAACTGAACCAAAATAAGATACCCACAGTGGTTATTTGATATAAATGGGGCGTCGAATGCAACCGAGGGGGGTGCCAAAGTTGTGCTAAGGACACTTTCAGAGTACAAAGCAGTCCTGGCAGGTATGAAACTGGCCCACATATGCGGAGCTAAATGAGTGATAGTTCACTCAGATTCACAACTAGTAATTGGTCAAGGCTCTAGCAAAGAACACGTGACACAAAATTTGTGAGTTCCTCCAAAATCAAATCATATCTCGATTTGGAATACCAAGAATCCTTATGACTGACAACGGGCCTCAATTCCAAACTGTAATCATGATGATATTCTTCCAAAGGTATGTGATCAGTCAACATTTTCCTACACCATATTATCCCCAAGCTAACATACATGTTAAGGTCACAAATAGAATTATCTTAGCAAGGATAAATAAAAAACTGGAAGGCTCAAAAGAAAAATGGTCGGACAAATTAGCTGAGGTATTATGGGCATACCGAACTACACCTCGGTCAACCACTGGGGATACACCTTTCTCATTGGTATTTGGAATGGAAGAAATGGTACCAAGAGAGATAATAATACCGAGACATCGGTTAACCAACTATTAAGAGGAGGTAAACGACCAAAAGCGAAAATCTTCATTTGATATGATTGAAGAAATGAGGGATCATGCTAGGGTTCAGTCTGAGCATTACAAGAGTTTAATGAGAAGCATATTTAATTCCAAGCTGAAACCTCGAAGCTTCAGAGTAGATGAATTAGTAATAAAAAAATCTTCCAACGAGCTCAAGATAAGAGTGCAACAAAATGGTCTCCAGATCGGGATAGACCATACAGAGTAATTTTTCAAGGGCATCACGGGGCATTCAAGCTAGAATATATAGATGAGAATGCAATAAGACATCTGTGAAATGTAAATCATTTGAAAATGTACCACCATATTAGTTAAGAGCGGTTGTGCACTCTTTTCATTTTTTGTGGCGCTTAAAGGTTTTTAATGAGGCACATTGTAAGCCAAATGTATTAATGAAGTCACCTTGTGTACCAAATCACTATTCGGTCAAGCTAACAAATATGAATCTCCAAAATAAATAAGTAAAAAGTGCGGGGGGGGGGGGTGGAGCGTCAATTATCATAAATACGAACGTGCTAAAATTGGTCATGCCTATTTGGCTACGCATTGGGCCACACTGAGCCCTAACTAAAAAATCAACAAAAGCGAAGTGGTGTATAACACAAGACTTGAAGGCTACGCTAGAAGCCATACTGGGCCCGAGTTGTACAACTCAGAAAAACAAACTGACTAGCAAGTCAAGTCTATAAGACCACGGTACAGTCCACACTGAGCTTAAGCTATTAAAATCCACCAAGTGAAATGACATATAATCAATTTCTCACGCTACACAACAAGCATTACTATGCTTACAAAAATAAACATTAACACTCATTTATTGACCCTCCCCCCATCATATCCAATTGTAATACATTTAAGAAAAAATAAAACAGGGTCTACAAATCAAAGCTATGATTAACATATAAAAAACACACAGAATAAATAAGTCCAAATTAAAAAAATTAGGCCCTCCCTTCACTGGTAGTGCCTTATTTGTCAACTTTCTCCTCAGCCATTGTAGTATATGAGGGTACCAAAACTTCACACGTCACAGTAAATAACCGTCCCATGGGAAATCAAAGGAGTAACATCAGCGGTCGAGGTTGATGAGGGAGAATAAAAGACATGGTAAAATTGTAAGGAAGAAATATAGTAGGAGAGAATTGTAAAGAAGAAGTATGATATGAGAGAATTGTAAAGAAGAAACTGTATTAGAGGAAAAATAGAATATTACTTTCTCTCTCTACTTAACCTAATTCTCTTTTTCTCTCTCTAAAAAGACTCATAAACAAAGGATTACGGTTTGTTTGACACTAAAAGATCTTCGTATCACAAAATCACCAATGAGCATTCCTAAAACTCTTCAAATACCTTGGTATAAACATTCATCCTAATAAAAATATAAAACATGTAGATGATATTGTTACAAAAATTAGAAACAAAATAATGGATTGAGAATGTAAACATCTCTCTTTTGGAGACATATTGACGTTGATTCAATATGTTCTTGTTTTAATTCAAACTTATTACATTCAAACCTAATAACATTTCTAAAATTGTTATTAAAAAAATTAACAATATGTTTAATAAATTCCTATAGGGTTTCAAAGATAACCACCATACAATTATTTGGTCCAAATGGTTTTCATTGTGTAAACTAATTGATGAAGATGGAGCAATATAAGGAGACTATATGATATTCAACTCACATATTGTTGTAAGTTATGGATGTGTTTCAGGAAAAACAGAACTCTTTGGTCTAATTTACTTCATTCAATTTATTGTCATTCTCTTCACCTTTTCTAAATTAATATCAATTCAAGGGACTCCAAAACCTGGAAAAGGATCATTAAGGTTAGGGAAATTGCTAAAACTTTCATATTCTGGAAAGTTGGCGAAGGTCACATTGACTTTTGGTTTGAAAGATGGAATAACATTAACTCTTTAATCTCCCTAACTCCCAACACTAACAATTTGTGGTATTATGGTAACATGATATCTAAATTATGTTCCAATGATGCTTGGAACCATTATAAACTCAAGCAAAATCCTCTACCATCTGATATTTCCATAATCACCAACATTAAGATTAATGACTCCCTTGAGAATACCCTCATTTGGAAGGCTTCCTCCAGTGGTTTATTCTCTTTAAAGAATACCTGACAAAATATTAGAGAAACTAATAGAACTTCAATCATATACAACAAAATTTGGAATAATATAACGCCAAAAAATGTTCTTTTACACTCTAGAGGATGCTTAAAAGAGACACTATCTTGAAATATAATGTTTTTGTATGGCCTCCAAATGCCATCAATGTAATAATATTGAATTGTTAAATCATCTTTTTGTTCCTTGTCATATACTTGGGAAGTATGGAAATACTTCGCAGGTTTGTTTGGCATTTTCATTGATCAAAACATGTCCATAAGTCATATTATTCATTGCTAGTTTTTGTAAAATATTTAACCTGTTCATAGGTCAATCATTCCCCCAATAATTTGTTGGTCCATATGGTCATTTATGAATAAGGCTAAACACAAAGATAAAAAACTACACCTAAGCATTGATCTGGTGAGTATAAAGTAGCTAAGCTCCTTGCTGTTTTCATCATTTATATGTTCATAACAAACATTTTTATGTCAAATGACACCCCCTGCTCCCAATATATTTAAGCTAAATTCCGATGGTGCTTGCTTAACTAATGGTGAGTCAAGTGGGGGTTTTATTATTAGAAATCAATTTAGTGCTATCGTTAATTCAAAAGGATTTTTGTATGGTAAGAATACTCCTCAAATTGTTGAAATTATAGCCATGTTAGATGATTTAACTGCATGCAGGGGAAAAAAAACTATATTTTGATGGACATTGAATCATATTCAAATATTTTAATTGAAATGTGAAGCATTGGTTTAGCTCCATGGTATCTTATACGGCTAAAAAACCTATCAAATCACCGGTGTTTGACACCTGTTGCATTCATGCCACTAAGGTTCTTGCGTCCCTAAAACGAGTCATCATTCATTGAAAATATTATGTTTTGGGTCATTGACGCATGCTAATTAACCTAGTGATGACACATGTTACTCAATTCTACTACTTTTTATTACAAATATGGTCACTTATTAGCCCCCAAGGGGGTAGCCGAGTTGGTTGAGTATGGCATTCTTATGACCAAAAGGTCACGAGTTCGAGTCCCTCTACAAACGCTTTCTCGGCTGAGCCTGTCACCTTGTGTGGTTTACCTTCTGGCATTGGTTTGCAGGCTATCGCGTCAGACTGAGGGTTTACCCTGTGCGCACTCATTGCACTCTGAATAGCGGCTGCGGGTTCCCTCCGAAAATAAAAATAAAAATATGGTCACTTATTAATACCTACCAAAAGTACCCTTGTTTTATTCTTTTCACCTTTTAACCTTTATTTTTATCTTTTTACTTTTACTTTTTATTTTACCTTTTTTACCTTTTATATTTTTACCTTAATCTTAATTACCGAGCCCTTTTAATTTTTGACCCGTTAAATATAAATTAACCGGGCCCATTAATATTGTTGACCTATTTAATATTAATTAACCATGCCCATTTTTTTACCTTTCAACTTACTAACCCATTTATATTTTTACCCTAACCCATTAACAGTAAACCAAAATCCGATCTGCTAACTTCGGATTTCCTTCCTAACTTAGACCCTTAACATTTTTCCTTTCTAATTTCTAAAGTTTACTAGAAGCTGAAACAACAAAAAAATTGCAATAGCCACACTATCTCTCACTCATTGTCTCTTTCACTCAATCATTCTACACACTAGAAACCATGATTTTCTGAAACAACGACCCAAAATTTCTCACTGTGTCTCACTTTCCCCTATTTTGAAACCCTAAATATATGTATCCCTTTACATTACCTTAACTTCGAACCCTAACAGTTTCCATTCGAAAATTTTCTTAGGGTTACAATGGCAAAATGTTCATACAAAGGTAGGGTTCATACGATATTTTGTGTTTTTTATTTCTTTTTAAGCTTCATACTTTTATTTCTTATTCATACGTTCTTTTTTTTTCGGAGGGAACCCGCAGCCGCTACTCAGAGTGCAATGAGTGCGCACAGGGTAAACCCTCAGTCTGACGCGATAGCCTGCAAACCAACGCCAGAAGGTAAACCACACAAGGTGACAGGCTCAGCCGAGAAAGCGTATGTAGAGGGACTCGAACTCATGACCTTTTGGTCATAAGAATGCCATACTCAACCAACTAGGCTACCCCCTTGGGGTTAAAAATTTAAAGTCTAAGTTAGGGTTATTATAAATGTTCTAATTTGTTTTTTTAAAACTCAGGTGTTAACAAAAACTTTTTCACTATGAAGTACCGTTATGATGGGAAAATTAAAAGGAAAAATATTCTTAAATATAGTTGAGGAAAATCGAAGACTGTTGATTTCATTAATCAAGATAAGTTATCTATCTTGGAGCTGCATAAAATTCACTCAATGATGGATGCAGCGGGAACTGGTGGCCACTTCGAGTTTTCTTACAAGCTTCCTGGTGCAGGTGAGAAAATCTATCTAATAAATAATAACGAAGAGGCATAATCAATAACCCATAAATTGGATGATAGCAGGTTAGTTAGTATATATTCTAAATGGAAAAATTCCCTTAGAAATAGTGTCTCCTACAAATAATAAAACTAACCCACCTAGAGTCTATATAGTCGATGTAGAAAAAACTAATAACATCATAATTCGGGAACCTATAGATACTTGTTAGGTAAGGATAGAGATAATGTTGAAAATGATGGTGCTTCTACTAATAACGTAGATGGAATTGCAAAGGTTGATGTAGATGATGCTTTTGAAACATTTATTATAAAATATATACAATGAGTTTTTCAACAGGAACCGGTGCAAATAAGTCGAATGTTGAAGGTTATGGAGAAACTGATGGTTTAGATAGTATTGTAGAGGTTGTAGGGTTGAGGTTAGTTTATAGAGTGGATTGAATGTTGCTGGGTTACATGTAAAGGCTGGTGGTGGTTTAGATTGTGGCTTGAATGATGCTGGGTTACATAATGGGTTAGAGGGTGAGGGTGATGGTGTATAGGTTGTTGTAAAATATTGATGTGAATGGTGGTTAAGAGGATGATGGTGATTAATAGAGGCTGTTGTAAATGTTGATTTGGAGGGTGGTTTAAAGGGTGAGGGTGAGGGTGTAGAGGTTGCTGTAAATGTTGTGTGAAGGGTGTTTTAAAGGGTGAGGGTGAGGGTGTAGAGGATGCTGTAAATGTTGGTGTAGAGGGTGGTTTAGAGGGTGAGGGTGAGGTAGAGAGGCTGCTGTAAATGTTGATATTGATGGTGGTTTAAAGGGTGAGGGTGAGGGTGTAAAGGCTGGTGTAAATGTTGATGTGGAGGGTGGTTTAGAGGGTGAGGGTGAGTAATGTAAATGTTGAAAATAATGGTGGTGTGCAAGATGATTTCCAGGATGGTTCAGAGGATGGTTGTGATATAGAAGAAGGTTCAAATGTTGCTGAAAGGGGTTGATTTAGAGGGTGGTGCACATGCTGGTGAAACTGTTGGTGATGGTTGTAACGTAGAGGCTAGTTCACAGTCAGATGATGGCCTATAAGGCCTGACAACTTCTTTGTTTTCTGGTGTGAACATGACACAGTTTGATGAAGTGCAGGAACAACCGGCACAACCTGCTAATGTTGTAATGACTCTAATAATAGTGGTGATATCACTTGTCGTCCAGCTGAATATAGCCCAATGGAAAGGGACGATGACGAGTTCTGTTCCGATAGAAGTTTAGACAACGATGACGAGCTCTATTCTGATAGAATTTGTAAGCTATAATTACTTGACAAGTACCAATACGAAAGAAGGAAAAAATGCTACCACTTCGAGGAGGACTAAACCTATGAAGTTCAAGCCAAAATAAAAAACCTTCAGGCCACCACTAAGTTGAAGTATCTTCCGGTTGATAGTTGGTTTTGAATTTAGTTTGGATAAATCTTTTAAAGACACCGTGAATGAGTACAACATTAAACAACATTGCAGTGTTAAAGTGTACAAGAATGATAAGATGCGGTGCACTTATAAATGTAGCGAGCCAACATGCAAATGGTTTATTTGAGCTGCTTACCAAGGTTGTGCCTGATCAAATAATATTTATCATTGATGTTATATTACTTTTATACTAATTTAATTGTTATTTTTAATTGGTTATGAATAAAAGTATTCTCACTTGGTTTAATTTTTATTTATTAATAAAATGGGAGCAAGAATGAGCAAAAACGAATATAAAGAAGTTAAGATTGCAAATTTAAGCTATAGCTAAATAATAAGATAAAAGCCAAGGACTTGAAGATAAATAAAAAAATAAAAAATAAAAAATGACAAAGTATAAGAAATAAGATAAAAGCCAAGGACTTGAAGATAAATAAAAAAATAAAAAATGACAAAGTATAAGAAATTAATTGAAGATTAGAGTCTTAATATTTTAGTTCCCTAACAATAAATTATAATATTTTTATTATTCAATTTAAAAGAATTGTATAATTCATTTATTTTATTCTATTTGATAAAAAATATTATTTTATTTTTAGGAAAAAAAATAAATATTTGATATTTTATAATTAATTTAATATATATTATTTAATTTAAAATAAAATTAATTCTTTTATTTTATTTAATAGATATAAAAATTATATTCTGACCTGTTTTAGTTTTAAGAGATTTTGGTTCATTAGGAAGCTCATAACTCTTCCTAACAAGAAAACCCTAACACATTAAATGATGGAGATCTAGACTGCATTCAACACAAGAGCCTACTTTTCTCTTTTTTTTCTCTGATTTTATTTTCTTTTTTTATTGTTAAAAGTATAAACAAGATTAGCATGAGCTAATCCTTTGTTCGGGAGTATAAAACCCATGTATATATATTTGTTAACAATTGATATTTAATTTTAATTTCTTGTTTATATAATTTTGTTAGTATTATTATTGAATTTAATGTCTTCAATTATTTACGGGTTCAATTAATTGATGTTAGATCTAGGTTGAGATCGAGAGATAAAATCTATTTCCGAAATATAATAATATCATTGGGTTGAATAAGTAGTGCGCTACGACCATGATCTGGTGAAGTCTGAACTAGGTTCTTAGGTTGCATGACCCAATTGTAGGAGGTAGAATACTAGAGATACAACGAGCCACACAAAATGGTTAGTTGTGTGGGATTGAGAGATGATCACAACCCTGTTAAAGAGAAGATGACTTTAAGAAAATACATGTTTAGGTTTGATTTAATTCATTATTTAAAGTTCTTAATGATATATATATATATATATATATATTAAAACCCTAGAATTGTTTTAATATATATATTTTTAAATTTAATTAATTGTTTTTTATTTAATTTTATTTTACAAACACCAACTTTTGATCTTCAAATCTCACTTTAATTGTTTCCTCTTAGTTTAATTTTTTATTTTGTTTTTTTCTTGATTAACCTTTATTTACTCTATATTTTTTAATTAAGCAAATTATTTATTATTTATTATTATTTTAGATTTAACTAAACAAAAAGAGACTCATCTCTTGGGTTCGATATCTTGAATCTTAAAATACGGCTAAGAAACTTCATTAGTCACAGGAGTTAGTCACTTGTTTCAAAATTATCACTCAAGTTATATTTGTTTCAGAATTGCCACTCAAGTTATTTTTTTTTACATTTATGGTCACTAGCGGTGACTAAAAATGAAAATAATAAACCAACATTAGTGACCACCGGTGAAACAAAGTGACTGTTTTGATACAAAAATTAAATAAGTGTCACTTTTGAAACAAGTGACCAACTCCAGTGACTAACCATGATTTTTAGCCCTTAAAATACTCATAAAACTACTAAAAAAATCGTACACTTGCGATTTCTTTACAAATTTTTTGGCGTCGTTGTCGGGGAAGAAATCTAATTTTGTTTAGATCTATTGTTTTGAACGAAAACTACGTCTGTGTTCCAACGAACCGTAATAGATTCGTTAACGTGCAGTAAATTGTAAAACACTACTTAAGAGAGTGGCAAGCTGAACCCGACTGGTCTGTCAAGAGTTTAATGGCTATTTTGGCAAAGGATTATTTGGTGAAGATCACTAGATCCAAGGCTTACCGTGCAAAGTCGAGAGCTCTCAATATCATTATAGGCAATGACACAATTCAGTTCAGGAAGTTATGGTAGTATGGTGAACTTATAAGGACCAATCCAGGGTCTACAGTTGCTCTCAAATGCAATGATTCGGTGTTTGAAAGAGTTTATGTGTTTCTAAATGGGTTAAAGAAGGGGTTTGCTACTGGTTGTAAGCCGATACTTGTGCTAGATGGATTCTTCTCGAAAGGGCCTTTTGGGGGACAACTACTTGTTGCTGTTCTTGTCGACGCAAACGACCGGATGTATCCTCTTGCTTGGGCAGTGGTAGAGAGTGATAATAGGTCTTCTTGGCAATGGTTTATGGAGCTTCTAGCAGATTATATTAAAATCTAAAATCAAAACATCTTTACGTGGATTTTGGACAAGCAAAAAGGGCTTGTTCCAGCCTTGAAAGAGTTGTTCCCTAATGCTAAACATTGCTTATGTGCCCGACATCTCTACACCAATATGAAGAAGGTATTCAGTGACAGATAGGAACATATTTTATATTGAGCTTGTGATATATCTTCGTTTTTCGATGAATTTTAGTTTCACATGAAAGAGATGAAGAAATGCAACGCTGCTTGTTATGAATGGCTAGCACAAAAGCATCATTCTGAGTGGCGCATGACTCATTACAGAAAAGATAACAAGTGTTTCATGGAAACATCAACTTTGGTAAAAATATGTAGCTCAATTATCTTGTACTATCGATCTAAAAGGGTGATAAGTCTGTTGGAGGGTATATGGAACCAGACAATGCATAGAATTGTAAAGAATTAAGTCAGCTACCAAAGTAGGATCAACCAATATATCCATCTATTGATTAACAACTTACCAGGAATTACAAGCTTGCTAGTGACTGCAACATGCTTCTTTCTGGTGGACCAAAGTTTCAGATTGAAGAGAGAAGGGTCCCGTATAAGTTTGTGGTTGACTTGGAAGCATAGGAATGTGCTTGCCGTAAATGGTAGCTTTTAGGCATTCCATATAGCCATGTTGTTGCATGTATTTGGTACATTAGTGGCAAACCAGTGGGTTACGTATCTAAGTGGTTTCTGGTGGCAACACATAAGGTCATTTATGCTAATATAGTTGGCCTGATTATTGGATACCCACATTGGCCGATAAATACTCTTCTCCTGTCCAAGCTTCACCTATTAAGATAGTACGAGAAAGGAGGCAAACTTCTAGGAAGAGGGATCCTTCTGAGAGACTTCAACCTCCTTTGCAAACAACAACATCTGGAGTGATAAGGTTGTCTAGGAAATACAACACACCTAGATATCCAATTGTAAAGCAGCAGGATATAACAAAAGAAAACGTACCTCTATTGTAGGTCAACCTCATACTGCATCTACTTTCATAGCCAATACACCTTATGCACCAATAAATCTTCTATAATACCATCCTAGATATACAATTTTATGTTATAGAATACCTGCTTGTGATGCTTGCGATTCTTGTTATGAACACTCCACTGCTGTTTGTGATGCTTGTGATGCTTGTGATGAACATTCTATTATTGTTTTTATGTTGTATCTTATTTGTAACAGGTTGAAGCCACAACCACACCACATGCTGCTGCAACTCCAACATCTACTACAATGCCAGTAAGTTTATGCTTGTGATGTTAGTTTGTTTTTTTTGTTTGGTTGAGGAAGATGCTTGTGATGTTATTGTTGTTTATGATATTATCTCCTCTGTAACAACATGAAGGAGCCTCTTTAGGGACTCAAGGCACATTAATCCATGATGTAAAAACTGTTTTTTAGTGTGGTCCATTTTGAATTTTAGATTATAAATATTTGTGGTGAAGCTAGATAGTGTGGTCCATTTTTTTGGTAGTCTCAATACTTTAAATTTTATATTAATATTTCTTTGGGTTGGTGTGTGTGAGCAGGGTAGTGTGATCCATTGTTTTGAAAGAAGGGACAACTCTTTGGCCAGACACACTACCCCACTTGTAAGATTCCCACAGTTTATATATTAAAGTGATTTTGGACATTATCCTAGAAATATGTAGTTTTGTAATATTTTAAAAATTACATGTTGGTACTATTATATAATTTATCAAAATAACATAAGTTCACCACATAGTGGTTGCGTAAGTGGTGGAACTATGCAAGGGTATAAGAAAACTGTTAAAAAGCAAACCAGAGGTAAAAAAAAGTAAGCTCCCTCAAACAATTATAGATCTTTTCTCACAACCTAATGTAGATGGATCTTCATCAGCTGCACCTCATATTTCTACTGCGGCGAAAAAAGTAAGCTGCCTCAAACAGTTTTACTCTTCACAGTACAATCGGTAACGCTTTTGTAAAATTAATGCTCGATTAGGCCAAGATGATTCCCTTCGATTTCACCTCAGTATCTTTTCTTTACCTATTTATCTTATTTATTTATTGCCCAGTGATATCGATACTGATATCATCGACCTCATCAGGGATCTCTCATAGTCCATTGAGCAACTTGACAGTAGGTGCTGAATGAAATAATAACCGTTGAGCTGAAAAGATATGAATAACAATACATATATGGTGATAACGTGGCAAGTGATTTATGACGTAATGGCGGTCGTTGTGACGTGTGTCTATTAAGATATGATATTCTGACACAAGATTTTAAAATAGATCGTTGCGCTTAGACTTTCGAGAAGTGTGAGTTCATTAACTAACTAAGTAATGATAGTTGGATTTTATCATGAAAGGTGTAAAAGTAGTAATAGAATGGAAGGTGAGGATATCACAACCAGTTCCCATAAGCGTGATGTAAGTAGAAACGTAAAAGGAGAAAAATTGTCATTGGTGTACCTTGTTGAGAAATTTTTTTGATTACCGCCGTTTTAATCGTTCTTCAATATTTTAAGGTACGTTTCTGTACTTAGTACTTGGAGGAATGATTTCTTGTGGTAGTTTTAGGGTATGCTTTTCAGAATTTCCGTGGATTGAATTCTTTGGAGTTTGCTTGTTGGAAAGCCACACTACCAATAAATCTTTGTGAACCACTATAAATAGGATAATACCTGAATCTCATGATTACTGTTGGATCATTGCATTGAGTCTAACAATGGCTCCAAATAAAAATATTAAGAAGAAAGAGAAAGCTGTCAAAAATGAAGAGTTAAAATTTTAGAGCGCATTTTTTCTTGAAGAGTATTTTAGTAAGATATCTTCCAAATATGGGTATCTTACTAATAGATCATTGGAGGAATTTACAATTAGGTATGGGGTTTCAGAGGATGTGAGGATTAGGGTTTCAACTATTGGGGATCCATCCTATGATATTGAGAAAGGAGAGACGTGCCTTTATACAACGATATTCGATTTGGGGTCTTTGTCTCCCCCTCTCTCCATGGATTTGTGATATTTTCAGTTTTATTAGGATGTTCCCTACTTAGTTAACTGCCAACAGGTGGAGGACCTTGTTGAGTATAATATTGAGTTCCAAAGTATCTCAAAATACCTGTATATTTAGTCGGTGTCTTAGATGCTGTAGACGTATAAAAAATGGTACACTCTCCTTTCTTTTATATTCAACTAATCGAGCGTATGCGTATAGTAGATATTCCAATATCAGATAAGAATTGGAAGTATAGGTTTATATACGTTTCAGGGAATTGGGAGCGCGAAAGCGCTGTCATAAACTTAACAATTTTGAAGGCGGTGGAAGTCGAAGTGTAAGACGATTATTTGTTTTTGTAGATAATTTATACGTGGATACTTGCGATAATATTTAATTTGAGTGAAGAAGTAGCAATTATGGAAAGGTTGCGAGTCGTGATAGAAATGAGTTTTGAAGAGCAGAATAATGTAGGTATCATGCTTTTGGTGCCTAGAGTCAGAGGGCACGAGAGGTGACCAAATCATCATTTTCGCATGAAGAGGGAGGACATAAGGAAGGGGTTGTAGCTCACAAAACAGTGGAGGTGACAAGCCGGTGTGTAGAGGAAGAGATCCAGAAGGAAAGGGTTGTACGTCCTCGAGAAGAAGCTGAAGATACCGAGGATGATTGTGCCATTATCTCAACGAAAAATGATGTTAATTAATGATGATAAGATAGATGGGAGCGTAGGAGATAGGGGAGCTGGAATGTCGTCTGTACCGGATTAGGTTAAGCCTGTGAGTGAAACTCCTGAAGTCGTGGTGATCAAGGAGGTCAGGAATAGAGAAGAAGTGAACAAACCCAACACCGTTAACAAGGTGAGGGGAAAGACAAAGGTGGTCCCTGAGGGACTGGCCCAACACATGAAATATTTAGTAAATGATGTTGGGTCAGGTTCATCTTTTGTAAATATTATTTACCTGATAACATTCCTTAGAAGGGACAAAGTAGTGGCGCTAATGGAGTGTTTAAAGTGGAAGAAGAGCTTCCTCATTTTAATGTGATGATGCTTAGACCTTCGCAGCTAATGATGGACCAACTTCGCCATTGCCCTGATTTATCTTTTTATGATATGCTGCCTATGAACGAGATTTTACAGCGACAACTGGAATTGGAAATTGAGGTATGTGTTTGTATGCATCTGTGAGTATTGGTTTCAGAGTTTTTTACTAAGTATAAGTATTCTTTGGTTGAAAAATTATTTGACAAGAAGGATAATAAATATTCCCTTATGACTGGTGGTAACCTAGCCCCAATCTTCAAACTTTTTCCATTTGGAAAAGTATACACTTTGATATCGTCATCAGGTCTAACCGAACTGGAAGTCTCTCTTGCATCATCTACATCATCTTACTCCAAAGTGGACTCCGGTAATTGATATTCTTTGTTTGTTTCAGCATTCTAGATTATCTTAGGAGCTAGAGCAGTAACGTAACATCCTCTAGCCACTCTCTGGCTGCTGCATACAACTTCTACCTAAACCCGAATTGCATATTTCAAACACTGATGGACAATTGAGGAAAAAACAAGCATTCTTGTAAACCATGATCTGCTAAAAATAGCATTGTATAAGGTAAGACCATCCATCAGTGTAAAAAGTACTATTGTTCTAATTATCTAATTATTTCTGTTGTGATCCTGGTGAATCCCACTATTGTTCTATTCGATAAGAGGATGATGGTAGGGGTTTTCATCTTCATTTAACTGGACATAAATAATATGCTTACGGAACTACCCGTATCAATCGGGTTTTTTCATATTTTATTTCCATTAATCACTGCTCCGATTACCACAACATCTTTATATGACCCAGTGATATCTCTCAAATAATCACCATCAAATACAATAAACGCCATCAGGTCTTTGTAAAGATGGATACATATTTTTTCTTCTAATTCCATCGCCAAACTTACAATATGCCTCTTTCACAAACAAACAGAATGCCATATTATTATATCATTGCCAAAAATAGTCAGTAATTAAAAGAATTTGCACATAAATCTTAACATTACCTTATTTGTTGGGTTAATTAATCTTTATAATACTCATAAGGCCAGGGTCGGGGTTGAGATGCTTAGGATCCACATCAAACTCATGGTTTTGAACATTTACTTATCCATGTACTATCAATTTTAGTGAAGATAGTCCATGAAATTTCAAAAGTTCATTGATATTACTTATACTATTCAGTTTGGGTAAAGTTAATCCCCCGCATTTGTTGGTTAATGTAAAGCTACCACGTGGCACCATACTTAACAAAAACTTGTATCACTAATGGTCCACCGACTTTAACCTTGATTACATCTGAACTTTGACCTAAAGTCGATACAATAACTTGTCATCATCATATTTGAACCATTTTAGAGCACTATATTTGAACGTTTGAGAGAATTCTCGATACAATAACTTGTCATCATCTTCATCATAAAGTTCTTAAACTGGTTCATATGGTTATCCAGATTTTTACTCCTATAAAACTTTTCAATTTTAGATATATCAAACATTTTTGGTAATATCCAAAAAGAATTTATATAGATAGTGCAGACTGTCTCCAGTTATGTCCCTGACTATACTGGTGACCTTCATTAGTCATTTCATGAAGACCCTCGTTGGACTGAATCGCAATAAGAGTTAAGATGCCTCCTCGTGCAAATGATAAGAGAACTTAATCCAAAATGACGACGACTGCGACTCCATAGCTTTGATTCCAAAGGATTTCACTGTATCGACATTAGCTCGAAAAATAAAACAAAAAGAAACATGTATAAAGACACAATACACTGTGCCCAGAGACGCTTACAGATATGCTATGTTGGACCATAGACTTGATCCAAATAATAAAGTATAAAAAGCGCAATCAAGAATACCCATAAAAAATTACATTCTTAGCTTATTTTGGAATTCACTCTTATTATCTTATTTTATAAGTCACACATTCTTGATTTACTATGGAAGTTAGACCTTGTTAACTTGTTTTGGAAGATATATCTTGTTGGATTCTTTTGTAAGCTTAGCTTCCCATAAATAGTGGAGTCCCCCAACATTGTACTTACTACCGAATATCAACAAGAAATTAAGAGACAATATAGCTCTTTTGAGTGTTAGAAAAAATAATTCTCTTGTAGTGTGAGTTGTAAGAATGGCTTGTGACATTTTCTCTATTTCATCTATATAAAAGTTGTTTGTTAAGTGAGTGTTGCTTCATATTTATTTTCCACCAACAAAGTGGTATCAGAGCCACAAGCTCAATTTGAAATTTTATTTTCAAATCTTCAGCATATTAAAATATATGAAAAATGTTGTATCATCATTCCAAGTTCCAACACTCAACAAAAATAATTGCGAAAATTGGAGTATCAAGATGTAAGCTCTCCTTGGAGCACATGATCTGTGGATACTATAAAAAAAGGCTTCAACGAAACCGAAGATGAAGCTAGCCTTACTCAAGAGGAAAAAAAACTTTAAAAGACTTAAGAAAGAGAGACAAAAATGCTTTCTTCCTCGTCTATCAAACATTAGATGATGATGATGGCTTCAAAAACATTTTAAGCGCATATTCCACCAAGCAAGCTCGATAAAAATTAAAAATATTCTACAAAGGATTTGAAAAGGTGAAAAAGGTACGTCTCCACATGTTAAGCGATGAATTCGAATCCTTACACATAAAAGCATCAGAGTAGCGGTCGTTTTCAATCAATTAAAACAGAACAGTGAGAAATTAGAAGATACGAGAGTAATAGAGAAAATACTCCGTTCGTTGGATCCCAAATTCGAGAAAATATTTGTGACAATTAAAGAAACTAAAGACTTGGAAGAAATTATTATTGAAGAACTCCAAAGATCATTACAAACATATAAATAAAAGTATAATAAAAAACAAGAGATCATTGAGCAACTCTTTAAAGTAGAACTCAAGGACATGCATGCAAGTCAAGGGGACGATAAAAACCAACGCGGCTGAGGGAGATGTAGAGGTCACAGACAAAGTGGTAATCATGGTCGTGGCCATGGTTGGAATTACAACAAAAATTATTCCAACTACAACTACGAGAAATGAGGAAGGTCAACACGAGGTCGTGGAAGAAGAAATCTGAACTCGAGGTATGATAAATCTCAAATCCAATGCTAAAAATGTCAGAGGTTTGGACATTATGCTTCATAATGTAGAGGTCCGAGCAATAGAATTGAAGAGAGGGCCAACTATGTAGAGCAGAAGACAGGGAAAAAAGATATGTTGCTACTAAGATACAAAAATACTAATGAAGGTCAAGATAACACTTGGTATCTTGACACTCGTGTAATCAACTATATGTGTGGGAAAAGAAGCACGTTAGTATAGCTTATTAAAGTAGTGAGTGGAAATGTCTCTTTTGGAGATAATACCAAAATATTGGTGAAAGGAAAATGTAAAATTCTTATTCGTGTAAAAGATGGTAGTCACCAAATAATTTCAAATTTTTATTGCGTACCTAACATGAAAAACAAAATCTTGAGCTTGTGACAATTCCTAGAAAAAGGCTATGATGTACATATGAAGAATTATAGTCTTTTTATGAGAGATGACAAATGAGATTTAATTGTTAAAGTTTAAATGTCAAAGAATATAATATTTATTTTGAATATTCAAAATGATGTTGTAAATTTTCTTAAAGCTTTTTACAAAGATGTGTTGTGGCTATGACGTGTTCGATTTGAGAAATAAACTTTACAAGTTTAAATTTATTGTACAATAAGGAAAATATTGAAAGGATTACCGTGCATCAATCATCCTGACCAACTATGCGAATAATTCTTACTTGGGAAGCACTGCATAATTTTTTTTCCAAAGAGTTATAATCAAGATTTATGAAACCTCTCGAGCTTAGTCATACCGGTGTGTGTGGTCCAATCAAGCCGAGCTCTCTAGGTATTAGTAACTAGAAAAGACAATCTCTCCATAAACATTTGGGTATATTTCTTAAAACAGAGATCCAAAGTCTTTGGAATATTTAAGAAGTTCAAAGCAGTTGTGGAAAAATAGAGTGGAAATAAGATTAAATCCATGAGATCTGACCCAATGAGGGGAGTTCATATCCAATGAATTCCAAGAGTTTTGTGAAGAACATGGAATTTTCCGCCGCTTGACAGTTCCCAAATCTCCTCAACAAAATGTGGGGCAGAGAGGAAGCAGTGGCATGTGCGGTCTACTTGTCCAACCGATCGCCAACAAAAATGTTTGGAGAAAGAAACCACAAGAAGTGTGGAGTGAAAGAAAGCTCGGAATTTCCCACCTAAAAGTATTTAGGATCGTAGCTCATGTCCATATACCAGACAAACAACGAACAAAACTTGATGATAAAAACAAGATTTTTATATTCATTAGTTATGAATCAAGTTTCAAAGGCTACAAGTTGTACAACCCAAACAATAAGAAGGTTGTGATAAACTAAAACGTTATAGTTGATGAAGAAGGAAAATGAGAGTTTAGATCTCATAAATGAGTTCACATTTCCCCCATAAATTAAAGAAGATGAGCAGATACCGAATGAACAATCAGAAGAGGTCGCAATCCCACATTCTCCATCAACATAAACTACTCATAAAGTCTCACCACCTTCATCATCGTTAAATGATAGTCAAAGTGAGAGAGTTGTGGAATGTACAAGAAGCCTTAGTATATGAGGTAGCATAACCAATGGATAACCCTACATTATTTTGTCTCATTGCTAATTGTGAACAAGTGACATTTCAAGAAGCTACACAAGATAAAAAAATTTGGAAAGACGCGATGAACGAAGAAATTAAAGCCATCAATAAAAATGACACATGGTAACTCACCATGGTAACTCACATGGTACAAGACAATAGGTTTTAGATGGTTATATTAAACAAAGAAAAAGTCTAAGGGGGGATTGAAAAACACAAAGTGAGGCTTGTTGCAAAAGGCTACAGTCAAAAGGTTGGAATTAACTATGATGAGCTATCCGCCCCCGTTTACCGATTAGAAACTATTAAACTGATAATTTATTTGGCAGCTCAAAACAAATTGAAGATACAACAACTGGATGTAAATTTAACATTTCTAAATGGCGTCCCTTAAGAAAAATTCTACATCCAACAACCATTAGGCTATGAAGTCAAAGGTCATGAAGATAAGGTGTCGATGCTAAAAAAGGCTCTTTACGGGCTAATACAAGCACCAAAGACATAGAATAGTAGAATTTGATGAGTCCGGATTCGAACAGCTACTCAAAAGGGGAGTCCAAAGTAAAACTCCCCGGAAACCGGACAGACTCCAAGACCTCAATTCGAACAGCCCTATTTGAACCGGACGGATGATTTTGAACACTGCAAGTATAAGGCAGTTCGAACTATGACTAAAGTACTAAAAAACCTAATCACTATCTGACTAAGCTACCTGTGCATTTGCTTAAACTTCCTGGGTCTTTAAACTTGACCCGGGTCCATGAAACTTGACCCGAAAGCCCATAAGGGCCCAAATTACACACTATAAATACCCAACCACCAGCATTAACTATGGGTAAGAAAAATTAACTGCTGCCAGGCTGCTCAATTCTCTCACCACCCTTAAAACACCTTGAAACACCCTGAAATATCTTGAAACACCATTAAACACCACCACACCACCGTGAAACACCCTTACGCCGCCTTAAAACTCCACTTAAAATTACCAGCCTACCCTCAGGCTACTTTTATCCTCACCAAATTGGCGACCACAGTGGGAGGCGACGGTGCCTGAATCAAACATTCAAAACCAAGTAAAAGGATTCTGTCCGAATGAATCCGGATAACCCAGAGCTTCCACCAGCTTTGCTCGAAGTGGTGGAAGAGAACGATGAATATACTGTCCAAGAGCGTGACAGATTGAGGGTTGAAATAGAAGCTCTGAGGGCTGAGAAGGCCAAGATGGGCATGAAGGAAAAGTCCAAAGCATCAGTTGCTCATCGCTCTGATAACCCTCGAGAGCATGAGGCTTCGAAGACTCATGTGAGCACTAAAAAGACACATGCTAGTTCTAAAAAGTCTCACCGGTCCAAGCCTATGGAGAGCTCTAACTCAAGTTCAGAATCTTCGGACAGCTCTTCGGACAGTGAGGGGAATGAAAAGTCCTTGTCCTCCAGCAGTGACGAAGGGCGAACCAGGAAAAAACAAAAGCAAGTTAAAAAGTATTCCAGAAAAAGAGACCACCATGGAAGAATGAAAAGACACATTGGGAAAGGATCATCTCACAGCCGGAGACATATAGACCGGATGCTGGTGGATCCTTTTGCCTTCCATGATGAGCCAGGTATCTTTGCAACCCCTAATGAGGATACTGCGTTCAGTCGTGGGAGGAACTGGAGGCAATCGCCATTGTCTTCTAAAATTCTGTCCGGAAACCTCCCCAAGAGGTTTGATAGCACAAAGATGGAGAAGTACGACGGCAGTACCGATCCGGACAATCATCTGGAGCAATTCAAGAACTTCATGATGAACTTTGATGATGATGATAAACTACTCTGCAGGGCATTCTCCCAATCCTTTACGGGGAGTGCTCTAAAGTGGTATAACAGCCTTCCTCAGGGCTGTATCAGAGACTTTGATACCTTTTGGGTGGCCTTCCGAAGGCAATTTGTGGGAAGTAAGGAGCTCAAGGGCAATGGAGACACTATAATCCATTGTGCCCAGGAGCCAAACGAATCGTTGAAAGAATACATAAGTCGTTTTGTGAACACAAAGAACGGGCTGGCTGATTGCTTTGAACAAGTGGCAATAGCATCCCTGAGACAGGGTTTGAACCCGGGCAACCTGGCCGATTCAGTAACTAGGAAGAAAGCCATGACCTGGGGTGGATTGCTAAATCAAGTCGGCAAACAAATTAATGTTGATGAAACAAAAAAGACCAGGGTGCACAGGCAGGTGAGATCCACCCCGGTAATACCAACTCCCAATCCAAACCAGTCCGGCAACAAAGCTAGAGAAACCGGACAGGGGCATGGAAGAGGAAAAGCTCAGTCTCAACCAGCTGCTCCTGCACAAAGTCAACAGTCTAGAAACAAAAGGGGGCCGTGGGTTCAACCGGAGTGGTTTGCAGAGCTTAAAGAGAGTGTGGCAACCATTTTCGAGAAAACTAAAGATGAAGTACACTACAGGAGACCGGCAACCTTGCAGTCTCCCAGAGAACATCGAAATAATTCTTTTTGCCAATACCACAATGATATTGGCCATTCTACTGATGATTGTATAGCCTTGAAGCAAGAGGTTCAGAATTTGATTGAAAGAGGGAAGTTGGGTGCGTATGTCAAAAGAAGAGGAGGCAACAGGCCTGACAACACTCACCGGGCTGGCCCGGTTAATGCTGCCCCAGAAGGGGCTATGGTGATCATTGAAAGGTTTGATGTGGAGTCTGAATATTTGGATCCTGATCCAACAAGGAACAGAGTGGGTGCGATAGAGGAACGTTCCAGGTCAGTCTCCGGGCTCATTAAATTCTTTGAGTCCTTGACAATTTTCGGAGGGGATACTGTAACTGCTCCTACCACTTCGTCAAGAAAAAGGCATGTCCATAATTTGGCTACCCAGCTAGAAGAGGGCATGACCTCTTATCAATCGTCAAGTTTATTCCCATTCATTGTCTTTGATGGGGATGATTTGAGGGACATTGCTGGCCCTCATGAAGATGCTGTTGTCATAGGAGCATCAATAGGGGGCAATGAGATAAGGCGAATCCTGGTAGATACTGGGAGCTCAGCCAATATCCTTTTCCTTGATACTTACAAGAAAATGAAAAACCCAGCTGTGATTCAGAAGTCAGACAGATCGATCGTAGGCTTCACGGGCAGCTCAGCCGATGTAATCGGTGAGTTCGAAGAGGAAGTATTGTTGGGCAGAGGCCCTTTCAAGAAAACAGTCAGAGTACTTTTCATTGTGGTGGACTGTCCCACTTGTTACAATGCTATTCTAGGGAGATCTTGGCTCTCTAGGATGCACGCAGTGGCTTCAACAGTTCATCAGTGTTTAAAATATGCTGTTCAGGGGCAGGTTGGGGTTGTCCGGAGCAGTCAAAAAGTTGCAAGAGAATGCTATGCCACTGCCTTGGCTCCACGAACGCTGGGGGCAGTCCGTATGAATGATCAATAGCAGTTTGAGGGCCTTTCTGGGGGTGAGGGCGAAATTGATGACCCCAGGGAGACCCCCGGAGTGTTGATCCCAGTTGAAGAAGTTGAGACACACTGCTTAGAAGAAGGGAAATTTGTCAAGATAGGATCCAAAATGCCACAAGTGTTGAAAGAAGAAATGTTGAAATTCTTAAAAGACCATCAGCACGTTTTTGCTTGGTGCAATGCTGATGTAACTGGAGTACCATCAGAAGTGATTTCTCATCACTTGTCAGTCCGAAGAGACATAGCACCAGTGGTGCAAAAAAGGAGAGCTTTCTCAAAAGAAAAGGCTGATGTCATTGTACAAGAGGTTGACAGACTCACAAAGATGGGGCACATTAAAGAAGCTCAGTATCCTTTGTGGACTGCCAATCCAGTCTTGGTAAAAAAGAAAAACGGTAAATGGCGAATGTGCATAGACTTCACAGATCTCAATCGAGCCTGCCCAAAAGACTTGTATCCGGTTCCCCGGATAGATCAGCTGGTAGATTCTACTTCTGGGAACAAGCTACTCTCCTTCATGGATGCTTTCTCCGGATATAATCAGATCCAGGTGGATCCAAGAGATCAAGAGCATACTACTTTTGTTACTGATAGAGGATTACACTGCTACAAGGTGATGCCCTTTGGTTTGAAGAATGCTGGGGCTACTTATCAAAGGTTAGTCAATAAAGCATTTGCTAATCAGATCGGAAGAAATATGGAGGTTTACATCGACGATATGATGGTGAAAAGTGTGGAGGAGCAGCTACACTTGTCCGATCTCCAGGAGACTTTTGCAAACTTGGCCAAGGTAAATTTAAAGTTAAATCCTGAAAAGTGTATATTCGGAGTACAGTCCGGGAAGTTCTTGGGGTATATTATAAGTGAGCATGGAATACAGCCCGACCCGGACCAACTCAATGCTTTGTTCCAAATGGAACCTCCTCGAAATGTTAAAGAAGTACAGCGGTTAACGGGGAGGTTAGCAGCTTTGAACAGGTTTATCTCTAGGTCTTCGGACAGATGTGCTCCTTTCTTTCAAACTTTGAAAGGTGCAAAGGGGTTTGAATGGACACCACAGTGTGATGAGGCGTTCAATGAAATTAAGAAGCATCTGTCCTCTCCAAAGACTTTATTCAAACCAATCGATGGGGAGACTCTATTTGTGTATCTGGCTGTTTCAAGTTGTGCCATCAGTGCTGTGTTAGTTAGAGAGGTTGATGGGTATCCTCACCCAGTATACTACATCAGCAAAAGCCTGATTGATGCTGAGCGACGTTACTTGAAACTTGAAAAACTAGCATTGGCCTTGGTAATAGCTGCAAGAAAGATGAGGCCTTATTTTCAGGCTCATCCTATTGTAGTCCGGACATCTTTCCCTTTAAAGAATGTCCTTCAAAAGGCAGACATTTCAAGCAGAATGACAAAGTGGTCAGTAGAGTTGGGGGACTTCGACATAGACTTTGCTCCTCGAACAGCAGTAAAGGCTCAGGCTGTGGCTGATTTTCTGGTCGAATTCCATTCTGGTAGGGACTCAGAACAACTTGCTGATTCAAAAGACAAGAAAGTATGGATTGTCCGAACAGATGGAGGATCCAGTGCCATAGGATCTGGGGCAGGAATATGTCTTACCTCTCCTTATGGAGACAACATGTATCAAGCTATTTGTTTTGCTTTCAGGGCATCCAATAATGAGTCCGAATACGAAGCAGCTATAGCTGGATTGAAATTGGCTTACATCTGTGGGGCAAAACGGGTCAAGCTGCTAAGTGACTCCCAATTGCTTATCCACCATGCCTTGGGTCTATCAGAAGCTAGAAAAGAACAGTTAATCAAGTATTTACTTCTCTTGAAAAATGAGGCAATGAAGTTTAAAGCTGTTGTCTATGAGCATATTCCCCGGGCAGAGAATGAATTGGCAGACTCGTTGGCAACAATAGCATACACGGAGTCCTATCCATGGATCCATGTGCTTGAAAGTCCTTCTATTCAACTTAATGAAGGAGAAAAAGAGGAGGTCTTTGAAATACAAGTAAATCAGCCCCAGGATTGGAGGTCTCCTCTTATCCAATATCTGTCCGATGGCGTCGTACCCTTGGTTAGATCACAAGCCAGAACGTTAAAACACAAGGCTCATGGTTTCATCATGATTAGAGAGGTCTTATACAAGAAATCCTACAGCAAACCTCTCCTACGCTGTTTAGGGGATCATGAGTCACAAATGGTTCTCTCTGAATTACATGATGGTGAGGGATCAGCCCATTGTGGATTTAGAGCGTTAACAAGAAGAGTGCTTCTCTCCGGATATTATTGGCCTTCAATAATGAAAGATGCCAAGGAACTGGTAAGAAGGTGTGACCCATGCCAGAGGTACAGCAATGAAATTCATGTACCAGCCATTCCTATGGAATCAATTTCTGAGCCTATCCCTTTTGCTCGATGGGGATTAGACTTAGTTGGGCCTCTCCCTATGGCGTCCGGAGGGCGTAAAACCATAATCGTAGCCATTGATTACTTTTCGAAGTGGATAGAAGCAGCCCCCCTGGCAGGAACAGCATCAAAGGCTGTTATAAAATTCATTCTATCCAACATATGTTGCAGATTTGGTGTCCCTCAAAGAATAACAACAGATAATGGGCCACAGTTTGACAACAGAGAAATGGAGAGCTTCTGTGCCTCAAGGGGTATTCAGCACTGCTTTTCTTCACCATTCCACCCACAAGCCAATGGGCAAGTTGAGGTGGCTAATAGAACAATACTGTCCGGCTTAAAGAAAAATCTGGAAGGGGCTGCTGGGAAGTGGCCTAGTTATTTACAAGAAGTCTTGTGGGCCTACCGGACAACGCCTGGGGCTGCCACACAAGAATCACCTTTTGCCTTGGTCTATGGGATGGATGCAGTAGCTCCCATAGAGAAGACACTCCCCTCTTTTCGTGTTCATAACTTCTCCGGACAGGCTAATGAAATAGCAATCAGAAATCAGCTTGATTTGATTGAAGAAAGGCGAGTAAAAGCTCATCTTAGAATGGCACACTATCAAGGTTTGATGAGAAGCAGGTTTGCTTCTAAAGTTAAAAGAAGGGACTTTCAACCAGGGGATAAAGTATTGAGGAAAGTTTTCCTGCACACCAAGGAAAAGCTCTTCGGAAAGCTGGCCCCAACCTGGGAGGGTCCGTATACTGTGATTGAAAGAATCAAGCCTGGCACATACTGGCTGGAAGACAAAGATGGCAGGGTTTTAACTCACCCTTGGAATATTGAACACCTTCGAATGTACCTAGAATAAAATCTATGTAAATATTTACTTGTTTAAACATCCATGTCAATATTTGGGGGCATACCACTACCTCTCTCTGGCGCCACGGAGAGCTTTAAATGAAACTTGGAGCTTTTTTGAATAAATTTTCTAAGTTTTTACGAAATTCTGTTGATTGCCATACTACCCGGACTGAAAGATCTAAGGGCTATTTAAATTCTAGCCAGAGAAATTAAACACTCTCACAATACGAAGTACTTAAACAAACTCTAGAGTAAGAGAAAGGTTGTGCAAAATAAAACATTCATTCAGTAAACTTAAAGTTGCCTTGGCCTTCCAAGGACTTTGTGAACAAGTTTAAACACAATACAAAAATCTGTCCGGTCAAAACGGACAGCATCACAAAAAAGGTGCCTTGGCTTTCCAAGGACTTTGGTTCAAACAAACATTAAACAAAACAAATTACCAACTAAGGCGGAGCCTTTGAAGATGGCTCACCCTCATCTGTTCCCTTGGTCTTAACATCGCTTTTGTCCTCAATGACCTTCTTTCCTTTGGGGTCAGCCTCTTCTTCTCCCGGACTCTCTCCGGTTTCCTCCTCGTCACCAGATGAGGGCTCATCAGAGTACCCCTCGTCATCAGCCATGGTCCAGTATGGGAGATCGTCATCATCTACATAACGCCATAAGTCCCCAAGTCTTCTCTTCGGGAACTTCTCGTGAAATAAAAGGACCATGTCAGACTTTACCTTTTCGATCAGTAGTTCTTCACTCCGTAGCATCTCCTTGGCATAAGCATTGATTTTGGCCTTGATCATGGCCTCTTGATCCTTCACCAGGGCAGCTTTCTCACCAATAGCTTGAGTCACTGCATTCTCCAAAGTAAGTTTGTCAGTAGTCAGATTGGTGACAATCTTTTCTTTTGCTGCAGTCTCATCTTTTGAGGTTTTCAAGTCTTTCTCCAACTCGGACAGCTTAGCCTGGAGATCTTCTAGGGTTTTCTCCAAAGAGGCAATTTTTGTGTTGCTCTCATCTTTACTCCTCTTCAGCTGTTCATTTGATTCCTTAAGCAAGTCAACCTGGGTAGTGGCACCCCGGAGGTTGTCGGACAGTTTCTCCTTCTCAGACTTAAGCTCCTTAATGGTTTCTGCCTGACTCCGGACTTGCCTTTCCAAGGTGAGCACAGGTTGTACGTTGCTAAGGAGGGAGTGAGCAATAATGTCCCTTTCGCTGGAAACCAAGAAAGTCTTGCCATTAAAGTTCACTGTGTTGGAACTACTTGGAGGAACGTATGGCCCAGCAAACTCATCTCTTGACAGACCAAGAAAGTAATCACCTAGAGGACCCAGGCCGGTGACGTCCACTTCGTCCATGTTGATCTCTCCCTGTTCAATGTCATCAGTGTGAAGCTCCCCGGGAATCCCTTCGTTAAGGTTTTCTGGGATCTCTTCGGCTAATGTAGGATCAACTGGAAAAGTGGGCTCCGGGTCCCGGAGAGCAAATTCTTCTTCTTGAGAAGTTTTCTTCTTTTTTACTTCTCTCTCAGCACCCTCACTTACTTGCTTACGGGTTCGCTTGGAGACCCTCGTAGGTTTTGAGGGAGTCTCTCCGTGTTTCTTACTTTCCACTTCTACCACCTGTAGAAGGCTTGCATCAACTTGAACTGGAATTGGCGCCTCTGTGTCAGTCAGGGCCTTTCTCTCTGTATCCACTGCTGTTTTCCTCCCTTTCTTCTTCTGGCCCTTCATCTTACTTGGGGCTTTGGCCCGGGCAGGGAGGAAAAGGTTCCCATCTAGCTCGTGAGACCTCCTCAGCACTACGTCATCATCCGGAGGGGTGGAGAACTCCTCCCATGTTAGATCCCTCCGACCTGTGGTATTCCACAGGTGAGATCTGGCTAAGTTTCCCGGAGTGAACGCCTTGTGAAACCGGTTCTCCCAGTTTTCAGCAGCCCATGCGTTTATCTTTCCACAAGTATCCTGTCCGGCTTTTGCATAGTCTCCGAACTCTTTTGGCAGTTCTAACAAAATAAAAAAAAACTAGTTAGTGAAAGTTTAAAGAAGGAAAGATTCGAACAGACACTTAAAGAGAGAACTTACGATCACTTCTCCATCTGCTTCGAAGAAGGCTAGGATTCTCCCCGACTTTAATCTTCTGGCCATTTTCCCATGAACCACTTATGAACAGGAACTGGCTCCTCCATTTATTCTCCGACTCCAGGAGATCGTCAACAGCTTTCAGGTTGTTCCCCATATTAAAGTGATAAAATGGGAACTGGTGGTGTTTGCATAAGTTGGCAACAGCAGCAAACTCTTCCATTGGAAGGGGAATTCCGGACAGTCTGGATGCCATAATGCATGACATCAAGGTGTACCATCCGTTGGGGCTCAGCTGCGATGGACATAACTTCACTAAGTGGAAGTAGCGTACTATTTCTGGATCCAATGGGAACCTGAGTCCCCAGTTCAGCAGCTCCGTAAAAAAGACGATCTCGTTCCTCTTACAGTCCATCGGGGTCTCAGGATCAATAGGAATTCGCACCTTTACATTTTCAGGGATCCCCCACTTAGTGCGAAGCCGTCCCAGGTCTCTAGTGTGGATAAATGAATACTTGGTTTTCAACAAAGATAGAAGATACTTGAACTCTACTTTATGAAAGCAGGGCCCAACTCTCCCCTCAAGGCTCTCCGGCAGATCCGGACGCCTTAGATACAACTCTTCTTTGCCTTTTTTGGCAGCGACTATGGCAGTTTCAGCTTGTCCGGATGACTCGGACTCGAATCTGACCTCCTCAGTGGAGTCTTCCATCCTTTCCTCCATTACAGTTGGAGGAGCTTCTACAGAAACAGCCCGGGGAGGAATGAAGCTTGGCACAGCTGATCCTCCGGACTGTTGGCTAGATGTGTGCTTTTGAGATCTCACCTCAGTTGGAGTTTCTGAGGTCGAGGCTTCCTTAGGAGGTAGTGGACTGCTAGTCGCCGGACAGACTGGCCTTTCCCGGAGAGTCCTAACAGCTGACCCAGACTCCGATTCACTAGTTTTCTTTGTGGAAAGTCCTTTGACCAGTCTGCTTGGTCTTTTCATAATCAGCTTGTCTGGAGAATGATCGGAGTCGGACCCCATGGCAATGAAAGTAGACTTTTTTCTGACACTTGTAACAACAACCCCCGGTTCAACAATGGGGATTGACTCTTGAACTGAAGAGTCTGAAACGATGGGAGAGAGTGTTGTTCGAAAGAGCTTTCTAGGTTTTGTACCTTTTGAGGAGGACGAACCTCTATCAGATTCTTCGATCGAGGGGGCTGGCTTCTCGACAGGCGATGCTGGGAGCCCAGCTGCAAGCCTTTTCTCTTTTTCAACCCTTTGAGCTTTCTCTAGTTCTGAAAGATTGAGCCAGCCACCCTTGATTAAAGCTGTTCTTGCTGTGAACATAAACGATTAAGGAAATTTTGAGGTTTTAGAGAGATGAAGTTTAGAGTGAAATGACGAAGTAGAAATGAGACTGTGAAAGATGAATAGTATTTATAGTAAAAGTAAAAAAGGGGGGTTTGATTCCTAGGAGAATCCGAAAAGTTGGGCAATGATTAAAAGACGGCGCTGACGTCATCAAAACCATTTAAAGAAGTTACCTATTCAATAAAGTGGTGTAATTTTCGAGGTAGAAAAACGGCTGGAGTGGCCAACCGGAGGGTGACACGTGTCCCACTACTCCTGACAAATAACCGTTTGGAATTCGTAACGGTCGGCCTGTCCGGGCCTATCTCACATCTCTTCGAATTGAAAAACCACTTCTCCAACCGGACAGTTTTTCAGTTCTTTAAACAAAGATACTTGTTCAAACATCTAAAAAAGGGGCTCCTGATGAGTCCGGATTCGAACAGCTACTCAAAAGGGGAGTCCAAAGTAAAACTCCCCGGAAACCGGACAGACTCCAAGACCTCAATTCGAACAGCCCTATTTGAACCGGACGGATGATTTTGAACACTGCAAGTATAAGGCAGTTCGAACTATGACTAAAGTACTAAAAAACCTAATCACTATCTGACTAAGCTACCTGTGCATTTGCTTAAACTTCCTGGGTCTTTAAACTTGACCCGGGTCCATGAAACTTGACCCGAAAGCCCATAAGGGCCCAAATTACACACTATAAATACCCAACCACCAGCATTAACTATGGGTAAGAAAAATTAACTGCTGCCAGGCTGCTCAATTCTCTCACCACCCTTAAAACACCTTGAAACACCCTGAAATATCTTGAAACACCATTAAACACCACCACACCACCGTGAAACACCCTTACGCCGCCTTAAAACTCCACTTAAAATTACCAGCCTACCCTCAGGCTACTTTTATCCTCACCAGAATTGACAAGTATTCCCAAGAGAATGGCTTCAACAAATGTCCATACGGGCATGCTCTATATATCAAGATAAAAAATAGATATATTTTGATTGTGTGCCTCTACGTGGACGATTTGATCTTCAATAGAAGCAGCCCAAGTATGTTCAATAAATTCAAGGAAGTGATGACAAAGGAATTCGAGATGATAGACTTGGGGCTCATGGCATACTACCTTAACATTGAGGTAAAGCAACAAAAAGATGGAATTTTCATATAACAAGAAAGTTATGCCAAAAATATCCTTAAGAAGTTTATGATGGAGAATTGTAAGCCAATAAACACACGCATGTAGTTTGGAGTCAAAATATCCAAACATGAAGAAGGAGAAAGTGTAAATTCAACATTATTCAAAAGTTTGGTGGGAAGTCTACGCTATCTAATCTGCACGAGACTACATATTCTGTGTGCAATTGGATTGGTTAGTTGCTATATGGAATCTCCAACAACAACTCATTTCAAGGCTGCAAAGAGAATCATTCGCTATCTAAAAGGTACAATCGACTTTGGCTTACCCTATTCAATTTCGAATAACTACAAACTTGTTGGGTATAAGGATAGTGATTGGGTGGATACATAGATAATCGAAGGAGTATTACAAGATTTTTATTTTTCACGAGAAATATTTCTTTCACATGGATGTCGAAGAAATAACTGATTGTCGTTTTATCCACTTGTGAGGCGGAATATGTTGCTGCTACTACGTGTGTTAATCATGTAATTTGTCAACGACATTGAACAGTACATCGTCCCTCAACTTTTGCGTTTGGTGGCAGATAGTCCATTGACTTTCAAATGTCCGTTGACAGTCCCTAGATTATCGCGTTTGGATAAAATTAGTCCACCAGACCCTTTGATCCATGAGAGGCTGCCACCTGTCACTATAGTCCCCATATTTTTTGCATATTTAAAAAAAACGTTGTTTTAAGTTTTAAAATGCCTCTAAAACGTAGATTTACTAATGCTCACCCACCCGCTAATTTTCACTTGTTATGAATGATGTTTGTGATAACCAAAACAAATTAATACTAACCAAAATGTAATAATAATTTTATAATCATTATTAAAATTACAATAATAAAATTCAAAATGTAACATTAAAATTATAACAATATAACTTGTAATCTTTTACCATGATAAAATATGATTTTGGTTTAAAAAATAATAAATAACACTTAGTAATATTTAAAACCAAATCACAATAATAAAATTCAAAATGTAATATTAAAATTATAACAATATAACTTAAAAATAATAAATAACACTTGTAATATTTTAAACCAAATCACAATAATAATAATAATATTCAAAACATAATAATAACATAAATAATATTTAAAATTTTAGATTATATAATAATTACAACACTTAAAATATTAATAACCAAAACAAATTAATACTAACCAAAATGTAATAATAATTTTATAATTGTATGCAATATCTCAATATTTTTTAAATATAACTTGATTTTGGTTATAAAATAATTAAAACACTTATAATATTTACAAATAAACCGCGGTTTTGCAATCCTAAACGGTTTGTGGTCCAAGCGGTTTGCGATCCTGCCGATTTACTCCTTATGCGGTCCTAGCAGTTTGCGGTCCTAACGGTTTGCGGTCCTTGCGATTTGCAGTCCTAATGAGCCAGTTAAACGGTTTACCCGTCGGTTTATAAACAGTTCTCCCGCTTTGAACCGCGGTTCCACCTCTAATTACCTGGAAGCACTGTTTCGACTTTCGAACAGTGCATCACTCATCCAAAAAACCAGATTGTACAGAAGGGTGGGTGATCCTTCTCGATTCTTCCCTTTTTCCAGCTCAGTCAGAGGATGACGGACAAGGACTATAAAATTTTAGTTAATTTGGTAAGGTTAGGTTAAATTCGGGTCCATAAAATATATCAGTCCAAGAAATAAAATGTTTTTAAATTTTTATTATTTTGTTCTTATTCCCGCGGGTGAACTCTTCTCAACTGTCTGGTGAGACTTTTTCCTTGCAGTTTGAAAAAACTTCACCCCTCCCTACGTGGCGTAGGCCCCCTACCTAAAATATATGTTTTATAATTTTTTTAAGGTAATAAATTATTTAAATAATATTAAAATAAAAATTCTACGCACCCTTAACTAAAATATATATTTTGTAATTTTTTTTAAGGTAATAATTAACTAAAATATATATTTTGTAATTTTTTAAGGTAATAATTATTTAAATAATATTAAACTAACAATTCTACGCCGGTTTAACTAAAATATATATTTTATAATTTTTTTAAGGTAATAACTATTTAAATAATATTAAAGTAAAAATTTAAGATAATAATTGTTTTAAGAATGTTTTAAATTTAATGTCTGAAATAATGGTAGAAATTTTTTAATTTAAAAACTAATATGTCTGACTATTTTTAAGAAACTTTTTAGATTAAAAGTCTCAAATAACAGTGTAAATTTTAATTTACAAAATCTTGGATTATGGCTATTTTTAAGGAATAATTTAAGTTAGAAATCTTGAATATTTTAAAAGAAAAATTTAAGTTGATATTTATAAATAGTTGAATATTAGAACTCGATTGATTTTGTAAGTATTCTCAATTTGTTTTTGCCATAATTTGTTTTGATTTAATATTCGTTTAGTCTTTCTAATTAATTATATTTTATCTCTTACTTTGATTTAGAAAAAGATAATGAGTTGTTGCATAATAGGAACGAGACTAAATTTTGATGAAAGAAATTAAAGAAAATGAAGAAAATGAAGAACACGATCCGAATGAGTTTAAAAGACAATATATTTTTTCAAGGTATGTATATTTTTTTGTTTTCTTTTGAAATTTTATTATTATTTTATCTTAAAACACTTGTTAATCAATATTTTTTTCTGATTTGATTTGTGGTTTAGGAAAGTGAAAATACATTTACTTAGTTTAAAAGACAATATATATGGAAATATTTGTTTGTTTTTTTAAAATAAAATTATATATTTATATTATAAATTATGTTTAATACAAATTTGATTTTAATTTTATATAATTTTTACATAAAATTTTGATTTTATCTATATGTATTTAAAAAATATTTTTTATATAAAAATTTGAATTTATTTTAATTCATTTCTAAAAAATATATTTTATACATTTATCTTTTAAAATATCTTTTATATATTAAATGATTTTTTTATATTTTTTAAATATCTTTTAAAATTAATATATTAATATTTTCCTCTATTTTTCAAAAATATTTTTTTTATAACAAATTTTATTTACTTTTATCTAAATTTTAAAATATCTTTTTAAGATATTAAATTCGATTTTGTTATATTTTATTTTATACATCTTTTAAAAATAATATATTAAGATACATTAAGATTTATTGTTAAATATATATCTATATATAATTAAACCAAAATATAATTAAACCAAAAAAAATAGTGTTGGTTCTTCAAGTAGCTCGAGTAATAATAATATGATTCATCCTAATCTGATTGCCTCTATATGAAGACCTAAATAGTGTAGATTATTCATTTGAATGAATGAATATACAGTGGACTATGCCAACTTATTGAAAATTGTGATAGTAATGTTAGAGATAAAATTCAAGAATTCGACGAGAATTTTGGCCCCCCTTACTTCAATTCCTAGATCATTTGAGGTTCCATATTTATAGGGTGGCAAACGTGTCGGTTCATAAGCTTATTTAACATTTTTTAGGTGTGTGTGATTCACATATCAATTTTAAGCGTGTGCATGTCTGACGCGTCACGTGTTATTCGTGTAACTGCTTATGTGTGTAAGCATGTCAGTATGTCTGGCGTGTTGTATGACTTGATGTGTGTTATGCATGTAAATCCATGCGGGTATCCATTATACAATCCATTTAAATACGATCTATTTAAATCGGTATTTATTATATTTTTATAATATTATTTAAAACTAATTTGCATACGTTAATTAAATCAAATTTCAATAATTAAAATATATATAATATAAACGAAATAATTATGATATTTATTGTATTTTTAAATATTTATGTAATTATTAAAAAATAATTTATATGCTTTAACTAAATCGAAATTATATAATTAAGATATGTATATTATAAACAATATACTTCTAACATTATTTTGATATTGTTTGATTCTATTTAAATATTATAGATAGTTTATTAATATTAGGTATATATTAAATAACATCTACCTATTAGACATCTAATATATATTTTGATTTTTAAATATTTGTATGATTATTAATTTTTAAATATTTATATGATTATTAAAAAATAACTTGTATGCCTTAACTAAATCAAAATTTTAATATATATATATATAGTAAACAAAATACTTGTAATATTATTTTGATATTGTTCGATAATATTTAGATATTATAGATAGTTTATTTAATATTAGGTAATATTAAATAATATCCAAAAATTAAACATTTAATTGTATTTTGATTTTTAGAAACTAGATTCTAATTATATTTATCTTTCGATAAATTATATATATATATATATATATAGTTCATATATTATAGATAGTTTATTTATACTTACCTTGCCTGTCCAAACCTCGCTTGAGGGAAACGACCGCCATGCTTTCGGCTAGGTCGGGGAGCTTATTCATGGCGTGCACGAAACGTCGGATGTAGCCTTTGAGAGATTCCCCACGTCCTTTGGTAGAGTTCTATGATTGAATCAAGATCTTGGCGTAATTCCTTGTTATCCATGAAACGGTTCCTGAAGGAGCTCCAGAGGCCTGCGAAGTCGCTAATGGAACTCTTGAGGAGACTGCTGAACCAGTCCATTGCATTACCCTTGAGGGTCATGGAAAGATCCCTACATAACATAGCATCGTCTGGGTTGAAGGCGAGCATCATATTTCTGAATTGTTCCAAGTGCCGTTTCGGGTCCCATCATAAGCCTCTAATCGAAAAGGGTCGAATTTCCAGGGGAGTTGGGTGGCCATTATTTTTTCGGTAAAAGGGGATTCCTTGAGGACGTAAGCGTCCATGGTAGGGCGTACATGGTCGTACTGCTCGCTCTGTCCCTATGCACGGGCTGATTTTGTCGCTTTTTCCCGTCACTGTCTCATATACCTTCACCGAGTTGACCCCGTTTGAAGGATCCTTCCTGCACTGTTGCTCGACTTACCTGGATGACCGATTTGGGTGGGCGTTGGTGGTCGTTTGAACGCAGTTTTGACGTTAGTGCGTTGACAACTTCCTGGAGTTCCGCCATGGTTACCTTGTTTGTTATGTCCCTGGCTTCCTGGTCGCAATTTGTCTTACCTTGGGCTTCCTGCATCTACAAAATCTGGTGCTCCAAATGCTGAACTTTTGTTGTTTCATGCGGCTAGCTAGGTGGTAGGTTTTGATAAGTCAGGTTAGCGACCAGAGTTGCGATGGCTGGTGCCACAGCTGGGTCAACCATGGTCAGAGCATCTTCGCGCATGACCTCTTCTGGGGTGTCTTAGTTAGGTGGAGGAGGTAGTGTTGGCCCTGTAGCAGGATGAACGACATGGTTGGGACTGGTCATAGTGACACGTCTCTCGTTTGGTTCAATATCAATCCCGGATCGAGTTACTACCATTGAAAATTTGTTTTTTGCTTTTGACGTTCCCACAGACGGTGCCAAAAATGATAAAGGAAAAATCGAAAACAGCGAGTATGCCAAATTAGTAAGTTTTATGATTCGAGGAGATAGAAAAATCCTCCTTTTACAAACTCCTTCCTCCTCTATTTATCCTATTCTAAATCGTAACCTTCTTTATTAAATATAAACATTTAATGGGTTGCGACCACCGTTACACTAATTAACACTAATCCTTTTAATCATGGTCCTTGGACGTTTAACCGTTGAACCCTCTTTGATTGTCAGCCTTTAATATAGTCTACAATACTAACTTTGCTCGCTGTTTGTCGTCATAACGGTTAATTTCACAAGTCGCCACGCGGGGCGTCGTTCTTGGTTCTGCTCGACAGAATCGAGGCCGTCATGTCTGCTCGGGCCAAGTCTGATATTAGTTTGCTTTCGGCCGAGCGAGCGTGCTTTTAATCGAGGTTTGCTCGACGTTAGTTCGAGCGGCCGAGCGTGGATAAGTCTTCAACTGGATTTGGCCGATCGAGCGTACTTTTAATCGAGGCATGCTCGACGTGAGTTCGAGTGGCCGAGCGCGGATAAGTCTTCAACTGGTTTTTGCTGAGCGAGAGTGCTTTTAATCGAGGTCTGCTCGACGTGAGTTCGGGCGCGCTCTGCATCGTATCTCTTCTGCTCGGATTATGTGACTCTTCTGTTCTAATTGATTGTGTCGTCCTCTTTTAAAGTCAATCTGCTCTCTCTTCTTGCGGCCCTGCTCGGATTCAAATTGTCCTTCTCTGCTGGTCTAAGTCTTGATCTGCTCTTCTTTTCCTTCACTTGGTTTGGTGTGTATTCTTTATGTTGGTTGCGGGTGCCTACTCCCTTATCAATAAAATAATTACAACACTTGAAATTTTAACAACCAAATCATAATAATACCAATCAAATTGTAATAATAAATTTATAGTCATATATATTATGATAATATTTTTGAATTATAACTTAAGATATTACTTTGGTTTATAGAATAATTAAAACACTTAATATATTATTAACCAAATAATAATAATGATCAAAATGTAATAATAAAATTATTATCATATAACTTGTCATTATAAAATATGATTATAATAGTGTAAAATAATAATAACCATAATAATATTTATATATATATTTTGAGGGAACCCGCAGCCGCTACTCAGAATGCGTATTATTATTAGCGTGATTATATATATATATATATATTTTAGGGAACCCGCAGCCGCTACTCATAATACGGACTAAGGGTTTTCTGCAAACCAACGCCAGAAGATAAACCACACAAAGTGACATGCTCAGCTGAGAAAGCGTATATAGAGGGACTCGAACTCATGACCTTGGTCACAAACATACCGTACTCAACCAACTCGGCTACCCGTTGGAAGCTATTAGTATGATTATATGTATACATGTCTAAGTGTGTTACATGACTGCAATATTGCAAGACTTTGCATTTTCAAAATAAAAATGACATTTATCTTAACCAACTCGACTACCCGTTAGAGCTATTAGCGTGATTATATGTATACATATCAAAGTGTGATACAAGACTAGGATATTGCAAGACTTTGTATTTTCAAAAAAGAGGCATAGAAAAATATGTTACTAAATTAGCATTTCGATTATTATTTTAGTTAATTATAAAAGAATATCAAAACTAGAATTTAGATTTATTGATCTGGAACTACTAAAAACCAAATTGATTATTTGAAACAACTTTTCAAAAACAAAACAAACGGGAAAAATTATGACAGAATTATAGGAAGTCAAAGAACAAAATCTTAGTGTAGGTTTATATGATAGAATAGATAAGTTCATAGGCTAATAAAAATATTTTACTTAGAATAGTACTAGGGCGGCGATCAAATTCATACATCCACATTAGTTAGAATATATCTCAACTAGTGTGAGGCCTTTTTGAAGTAGACCAAAAGCAAAGTCGTGCGGACTCGTAGTCCGAAAGCGGACAATATCATAACAGTGCGAAGATCGAATTGTTCTTATTTATATATGGAGGTGGAATATGCAGTATCTATGTTTCCAACAAATGGTATCAGAGCACCAGACCCAAACGGAACGTAATGTGGTGGGTGATGTGGGTAAAATTCTCAGATGTCGAACATGCTACCATAAGCTAAAAGCCTTACTCAAGTGAATGATCTGCTCTATAGATGGAGTGTCTGATGGCTCATCAAGCAGATACCCTGATGAAGGGGCGGTGCAGTGTCATCTATAGATGAAGCATCTGATGGCTCATCAAGAAGATGGCTTGACCGAGAGACGGTGTAATGTCATCTATAGATGGAGTGTCTCATAGTTCATCAAGTAGGTAGCTTTATCAAGGAGCGCTACAATGTTTTTTATAGATGGAGTGCATGATAGCACATCAAAAAGATGACTTGATCAAAGAGCGACATAGCATCTGATAGTGAGCAATTAGATTCGTCATAAACCTGACTAGAGTATGCAGATGGAAGTCAATTGAGAGGAGGCTAGATGGTAATTTATTCTAAAGAAGAATTGTTAGGGTGGCGACCAATTCCCACTTCCCGCATTGGTTATAATAAGGAGGTGGAATTTTAAGGACTAAAATGTAAATAATAAAAAATTATATAGCAGATTATAAAGTTAGAGGAGGAATTGAGAACTATGAATATTAGTCACGGATTAACATGTAATAAGTTTTTTTATATCACTGTTTTGAGTTGTAGTCTAAGTCATTGCGCCTCTATATAAAGGCCAAGGCTGATCTAATAAAGGAGTTGGATTTTTTATAAGACTTTGAATTTCCTTTTAATTTTTATTCATTGATTTATAATTTATGGACCGCAAATTCTGTTGTTCATTTAATACTTTGACACTAATCACTTGTGAGGTTGGCAAGATTCTACTCAAATGACTTTGGATATATTAGTGATAAGGAATTCTCTAGCCAACTTGAGACATATTGCATTTGACAAGGTGGATGGTAACTTTTCCAATTTTAAGAGTATCTCAAATCTATGTAAGACTCTTATATGTATAAAATATCATAAGATATTTGGATTTATATACACATTTTTTAAGCTAGCTTTGTCCTTGCATGTTGCTACCGCAAGTGTTGAGCGAGTATTTTCTCGTATGAAATATGTGAAGAATGAGTTGAGAAATAGAATGATTAATTCATGGCTTAATTATTGTTTGGTGAGATTTGTGGAGAAAGAAGTGTTTTCTACAATTGATGATCTAGATATTATCAAATGATTTTAAAAGCATGAGTAAGAGGATAATGTATTTACTTTTGTACTAGAATATATTTATTTTGAGTTGTAACTAGAATATTTACATATTTTTATTTATAATACTCGGATATTTATCTTTTATTGAAATTGTTTTCCATAATATTTTTGGGCATACCCTAAATTTCAGTTATGGATCCGCCACTGCACGCAACGTGGACGGTTTGAGATCTCTCAGAAAACCTTCGACCGCAGTTCATCGTCGTCAGTCTGTTCTAGCGACGAACCCTAGCTTCGTACGGCTTCCCTCTCTCATCTTGGATCCGGCTGATTTTAGTAACATGAAAGTGGAAACGGCCGGTAGCATCGCCTAAGCGTTTGATTTGAGGTCACGATAGAGTTGTGTACGATGTCAAGTTCTACGACGACGGTAGCGATCAGTTGTTACTTAGTTACCATGATGATAGAGGGATTCGAGGATGGAAATAGAGAGAATTTATCGAGTCTGAAGCTGTTCATGTTCCTTTTCGAGGAAATCAAGTGAAGCCCATATTCCAAAAACAATATCATTGCTGCTATTGCTGGGATGTTTGATCCAGTGCATTAAAGTAATTGATTAAATGAACAAAGAACACAGCTTGTTTGTTAGTTGCATAGCACTTGATCTGTCTGGAATTTACTCAATGTGTCTCTCAAATATCAGTCCCTGCATTTGCAGGGGATGGATGTTGTGTTTGATGGAAATAAAATTTAGGTGTTGGAGTAGAAACTCTGGGTAGGCGCTTCGACATAAATGGAGGAACACTTTCACAAATTCATTGTGCTCCTCTTTCTGTCTTTTCTGTGTTCTTAGGGTGGGAGATTCAAACCAAATCTGAAACTTGCAGGCTTGACAATAGATATGAAGGTTGGAGGAGTAACGTGGCGAAGCAGGGTCTGGTTGGGACCACACAATGCACGTTAAAACTTCGAAGGAACTGGTGGACGAAAGGAACAACCATGGAACGAGCGGACGAAAGGACAAGAAAGAAAGAGCAGTCAACGACCATGGAACCACAATGAAGAGCACAAAACATGACAGAAGCTGAGAACATGTATAATAATTGAAATACACTAGCTTCATTCTCGCTCTTGCTACTTAGACACAAGTAGATCAACCTGCACATCGAAGTGAGACACTTCCCCTGAAAAACAGCACCGCGTTGAGATTCAACATTGTTCAAAGGTCAAAAAAAACTTCTGAAAGAGAAAAAATAAAGGGAATGACCGCGGGACTGAAAAGAGGAGAAGGAATATTCAGATAGAAGACCCGAACAGTAAAACTTGGCGAGTAAGAAGCACCAGCGGACGAAGTCATATCTAAGAAAAACATATTTTGAAATTCTCTTCAACTCCGGTCGGCTAAGGAAAACATATTTTCAAATTCTCTTCAACCCCGGTCGGCAGTTACTCTTGCAATCAAACCATGTTCCCTATACTATCTAGCAATACGACTATTTCTCATCAAACATCAATCCCTGCGATAATAGTTTCCGACGATAATATCTCGAGAGATTAATGGAATCCGAAAACGACACCATAGCCGTGATTAGATTTGGGGACCTACGACACTCGATAATTACAACAAGATGGATTTACTAGCAGTTGTGATGTTTAAAAAGCCATCAATTCATCAACTTTTATTGGTTATGACATTTCAAATTTTATTTTGTAAATTTGAAGTTTATATGAAATGAAAAAGGAACGTGTGAAAGAATTTGAAAGCGTCCATAATTGTTGTTTGATCAAAATGTCGGGCATAAGGCCTTTTAGAACAAATATTAAAAGGTTATCAACCGATTATATTAAAAAAGAAGTTGTATGTAACATTTGTTAGGTTCGGAATTTTATACTTATTAATGAGTGGTTTTACTACGGGTGATAAGTACAAATGGTGTCCCCATGAATTTCCATATGTTGTTACTATCTGTTTCCATCTAAACTTATTTCATATCATGATATTTATTTAAATTCAATAGTCAAAATCAATTTTTAAATATCTATAGAGCTTTTTGGATTAAAATTATTTGTCTAACTATTTATTTTAAATTAATAATGGTTTCAAAAATAAATTTAATAAATAAATTTCAACCAAAATTCTAAAAAATAAACATACAGATTTTAATCCAAAATAATATATAACAAAAATATTTGGAATTAACCCAACCAAATCTAAACCATAGAACAAAGATACACAGAAAAAAAAAACAGTAGATGGCCTATTTAAAATATTTTTCCATATTCATGATTATTATATGAAATTGATTTATTTATTATATGAAATTGATTCGATATGAATAGATAGTGCGGATAAATATATTTAATACATGTGCCTTTTTATAGCTTTAGGTATCGTCCACTAAATAACTAATAGCATATATTTGGTTAAAATTTATTGAAATTTATTGAACCTCCGGGTATTAAAAGTTATTATCATCTTTATCTAGGTATTAAAAACTATTATATTTTTATTTGATTTTGTTTTGACTGAGAAAATAGGCCGGTGTAAGATAAACCACACAAGGTGATAGATTCCGTAAAAAAAACGTTTATAAAAAAGTTCTAATATAATTTTTTATTACGAATCTATTTTACCCTACCAATCCGACCATCCTTTCAAAACATCAGATTTGCCTTTTATATTTACTAGAACAAAAACAACGACTCTTTATATATTGTTGTTCATTTGGTAACTCTAGCGTTATTTAGAATCAGTATATTGCTATTGCACGTACCTCTTCGTCGGTAAGTTTTTCTTAGATTTGGGTTTATTTATATGTCAGATTAGTAAATTATTTGTTAGGTTTAAAGTTTTATTTTTAGATGGTTTAGTAATATTGATGGTTTTTTTAATTATAAGCTCGATGAGGGATATATTTTTGTACACATGAATTAATAGTTTTAAAATTTATATTGGTCCTGGTTATTTTTAGAGATGAACTGTCATTATTTTTACCATTAATATTATTTTTAGCACCAATCTTATTTTATAATAATTTTTTAACAAATTTTTATGAATCAAATCCAAATTTATTAGTGGTGAAATTGGTAACATTCGAGTTGGTATTCAAAAAATTCTTTCAAAACAAGCCTATTGATCCTTGAGCGAACTACAGTGAATAACTGCTAGGAAGCAACACGTACATCACTCACCCGAAAATCGACATTGTACGGAAGGGTGGGTGATCCTTCTCGATTCTCCCCCTTTTCCAGTTCAGTCAGAGAAGGACGGACAACATCTATACAATCTTAGTTAATTTGGTAAGGTTCCTTTAAATTCGGGTCCATAAAATGTATCAGTTCAAAAAATAAAATGTTTTTAAATTTTTATTATTTTGTTTCTTGGGGTTGAACTCTTCTCAAGTAACGGGTGGGACTTTTTCCTTGCCGTTTGAGAAGACTTCAACCCTCAGGGTAAAAAGATAATTTTGGTACGTTTTTAAATTTTAGCGGTGATTATTGAAAGGGTCCTAATTTAACCAAAATCATTTGAGAATCCATATTTATAGGGGTGGCAAACGTGTCGATTCATAAGCTCATTTAACATTTTTAGATGTGTGCGTGTGATTCACATATCAATTTTAAGCGTGGGCATGTCTGACGCGTCACGTGTTATGCGTGTTGCGTGTAACTGCTTATGTATGTAAGCATGTCAGTGTGTCTAGCGTGTTGTGTGATTTTATGTGTGTGTTATGCATGTAAATTCATGTTGGTTATCCATTATACGATCCACTTAAATCGGTGTTTATCAGATCTTTTATAATATTATTTGGCACGTGTTATTATCAAATTTCAATAATTGAAATGTATATAATATAAACGAAATAATTATGATATTTATTATATTTTAATTTTTAAAATATTATATTTTTTTTAAATATTTATGCAATTATTAAAAAGAATTTGTATGCTTTAAGTAAATCGAAATTATATAATTAAGATATGTATATCATAAACAATATACTTCTAACATTATTCTGATATTGTTTCTACCTATTAGACATCTAATTGTATTTTGATTTTTAAATATTATATTTTTTAAATATTTATATGATTACTAAAAAATAATTTGTATGCCTTAACTTAATCAAAATTCTATAATTAAGATATATATATATATATATATATAGTAAACAAGATAATTGTAATATTATTTTGATATTGTTTGATTATATTTAGATATTATAGATAGTTTATTTAATATTAGATAAATATTAAATAATATCTAAAAATTAGACATTTAATATTATTTTGATTTTTAGATATTTTTTTCCCAAGAAAAGTACTTTTTATTAATATTGAAGAAATGTGTTACAGAAGATTTGTAGTTTATCAGCAAATTGCTCATAGCATGTACAATGAAGTAAACCTAAAGTAATACTTCCTAGGTCTACTATAGTCTTGAAAGCTTCTTCTTCTTCAACTTGTAGCATCATCTTGCTACTATAGTCACTTATCCCTTCTTCGTGTGTCTTCATACAGCTTCATGTCTCTCTTCCTATGTCCAAGTCAACTTGTCCCTTTTATCTCTTTGCTGCTAATCCTGAAATCTGCAATAAAAAATACTAGTCAAGTCTTTCGACTTGCTAAACAATGTTAGTTAACTTACAAATATTAAGCATAGCGGAAATTTCCCAAGCCTAAGGTATCTGCCCTTAGTATGCTGGATAATTCACAGAAATCATGTTGAGAATGAATACAAAAACTATTTTTAACTTTCAATGCATGCTTGGAAAGCCAATCTGCAGCCAGATTTTGCTCTCTATAAATGTGTTTAATGGTCATATTTGAGGTTATCAATTGTCTACAACACAACAAGCATTGATCTAAATACCATGGTCTTAAACCAGAAGCAAGCATATTAAATAATGCTAGACAATCAATTTCAATATCAACTAACTTTAGATCATTTTCTTTACAGTATGTTAAACCATTAAGTAATCCAGCAATTTCAGCACAAATAGGAGAACTTTTTCCTATAACATTTCCTTTTGCAGTTATAATCATTCCCAAACTATTCCTAATTATATAACCAAAGCCTGATTCACCATTACTTAAAGAGGATCCATCACTATTAAGTTTAACTCGATTACTAGCAGGTTTTTCCCACTTAACATACCTAAAAGGCTTGACAAACTTTGTATGATTATAACAACCTAGTTCTCTAGCTGCCTGAAAGTCAGGAGACCAATGTTTCCTAGATAGTTTAAATGCTAAGTCCAATGAAGTTAACATTAATAGTACCTGTCTAATAATCTGTCTATATGTAGTAGATATATTACTATGTCTAAACTTATTTCTAGCTTTCCAGATGCTCCAAATTATCATTGATGGCAAAACTGTTCTAATGTGAACTCTCTTAGATTTAGACAGCAACCAAACATTTACCATATGATTGACAGTCATATGCCTACCTATCTTAATGTTAAGTTTTTTCAGAGAAGTAACTCCATACAAGCCAAGCTATATCACAAGAGACAAATACATGGTGTAAAGACTCAATACTATCACAGAATACACATTTGCTAGCTAGTTGAAACCCTTTAGACTGAAGTATTGTATCAACACTTATCAAATTATTCAATACTCTCCAAAGACAAAAAGAACATTTTTTAGGTGAAAGGTTATTCCATATTCTATCTTTTATTATAGATACAAGATGTTTTTGTCTTAGATTTAAGACTGTTTCCTTAAGTTTAAAAGATCCATCATCTGATAATTTCCAAACAGCAGTGTCCAAAACATTCAGGTTTATATCTGTTTTAATAATACTATTAACATACTGCAATGGTAAGCTATCCTGAAGTTTAAGCACATTCCAAGTATTATTAATTATATATTCATTTACTTTGGTTTGTTCATAATGAATATAGTTTGTATCAGTTAACAGAATCAAAGGCTTCATGTCATTCCATTGATCTAGCCAAAAATCTATATTCCCTTGACCAATCTTCCACCTAATATGTTTTTCAGCTTCTAGCCTAACCTCCAACATTCTTTTCCAAATCTTTGAGTCAGTATTCTTAAGTCTAGCTTGTAAGGGATGCATATTATTGCAATATTTGGATTTTAAAAGCTTTGACCATAAAGATTTTTTGCTTCTAAATGAGAACCACAGTTTATAGGCAAAAGCAGTTTGAATATCTTCTAATGATCTAAAGTTAAGACCATTTTCTTTGAAAGGCTTACACAAACTTAACCAATTTGTCCAAATCATACTTCTGTTAGACTCATTACAACCCCATAGGAATTTATTTAAAAGCTTATAAAACCTAGTAATAATTTTTAGAGGCAGTTTTGTAGATTGTAGATAATATATAGGATAAGACATTAATACTGAGCTTATTAGTGTTATCTTACCACCAAAAGATATATGTTTGGAGTTCCATTCATGAATCTTATCCTTAACCTTATCTATTAAGCCTTCATAATGTTCAGCAAAGTTATTAGAGTGAATAGGTATCCCTAAATACGTAAAAGGTAATTTCGAGAGCTTGAAGCCTAAGAAATCTTTAAGGTTATCTAATCTAATTCTGCTTATCTTAGAAGAAGCTAGAAAAGTGGATTTTTCTTTATTCAATTTCTGTCCAGATAGATTTTGATATACTTCTAAGAAATAAGCTAGATTTCTAACACTAGATAATGATCCATTTACAAATAATATCATATCATCAGCATAGGCTAGACAACTAATGTTCAAATTACTTCTCATACTATAAGGTCTAATTTTTTGCTGTTCTACCAACATCTTTACACCTCTAATGAAAAACTCTTCAGCAATTACAAATAGACAAGGTGAAAGGGGATCACCCTGTCTAATACCATTCTTAGATCTAAAATATCCTGAGGTTATACCATTAGTTATGACAGAAAAGGAGATGTTTTCTATAGACTTTCTTATCAAACTAATAACTAGATCATTAAAACCAAAAGCAGACATAACTTCATATATGAATCTAAACTCAAGATTATCAAATGCTTTTGACATATCAAGACTCAAAATAAGGTTATCACCTCTAACTTTCCTATTTAAGTCCTTTACTAATTCCTGAACTATCAATATATTTTCCTGAATCATCCTATTTTCAACATATGCACCTTGTTCCTCAGATATAATTAATGGAAGAAGCTTAGCAATTCTACTTTGTATCAGTTTAGATATTAACACATTAAACACAGAGCAAAGACTGATTGGTCTGAATTGAGACCAGAATTTTGGAGATTTTACTTTAGGTATTAGACAGATCAAAGTAGAGTAAATCCCTTTAGGTATATCAGAATTCAGAAAGTATCCTTTAACAGCATTTAATAAATCAAACTTAATTATAGACCAACAAGCAAGGTAAAACCTGGAGTTGAAACCATCAACTCCAGGAGCACTGTTTTTGTTAAGAGATTTAATTATGTCATACAACTCTTCGAAATTTGGCTCTTTCAGTATATTGTCATTATTATGATCTGTTAAAACTCTTGGTATAACACTACTAACAATACTCAAATCATTCATTAGGGAAGACTTATTCAATAAGTTTTTAAAATGATCTACAGCAGAAAGCCCTATCAACTCCTCCTCTTCTATCCAAATATTATTTTCAAAAATTCCATTGATTCTGTTTTTAACTTTCCTTTTCTTAATATAATTGTGAAAAGTTGAGGAATTATTATCACCTTCAGCAATCCAATTTGCATAACTTTTTTGACACCAATAGATTTCTTCTTTTTCAAGCAAAGTTAATAGAATAGCATTTAATTCTTTCAGTTTCATTTGGTTTTCAACAGAATTGTCTTCCTCAATCAATATTTCAGCAAGTTTAATATCATCTTCAATTTTATTTATATTAACAAATATGTTTCCAAAAGTGATCTTATTCCAATTCTTTAGGTGCTTTTTTAATCTCTTAAGTTTAGACCAAAATATATACATATCAGAAGAGTCATTTAAAGGTATAGACCAATTGTTTTCTACTGTTTTCATAAATTCATCATGTTTTAACCACATATTTTGAAATCTGAAAGATGTTTTCTGAAAATTAGTTTGCTTAGAGATAGATATTAATAATGGTGAATGGTCAGAACAGGTTCTAGCCAAATGCTCTACCCTAGTAATATTGAAAGTATCTCTCCAAATTTCATTATATAAGCATCTATCTAGTCTTTTCCATTTACGTTTATTGGTCCATGTAAAATTAGATCCTACATAACCAGGGTCTTCTAGTTTACAGTCAAAGATCATTTCATTAAACTCATCTAAACTTCTAGTATGCAGATTATTACAAGCTTTTTGTTCATTAATATTAGATATTGAATTAAAATCACCTACAACTAGCCAAGGCAGCATATTAACAGATATAGTTCTAAGCTGATTCCATAAAGTAAGTCTATGACTAATGTTACATTTAGCATATACTACAGTAAGCAAGACAGTCTCCCTATATGCAGAATGACCAATTTTAACACTTAGAAGCTGATCAAAATTATCTATAAGTTCAATTTTAAAGCCATTCCTCCATAAAATCCATATTTTATTACTTATATTAACTAGAACAGATTCAAAACCCAATTTGGAGCAAATTTCTAAGCTTCTATCTACTGCTACCATAGGCTCTTGCATAGCTAGAACATTAATAAGATGCTTTTTAGTCAAGTTTTTAATCCTTCTAATAGTTTTAATATTGCCTATCCATTTTACATTCCAATTTAGCATTTTTATAGTCATATAAACAGTTACTTTGAGGATCCCAAAGGTCCTTTAGGGTTACTAGTTTAATAACAAGTTTATTCCTAGAAGTTCTTCTAAGCAAGTTATTTAAAGAAGGCTTATTCTTCCTCTGTTTAGGTGAGACAGGCAAGCTTAAATTTCCATCCAACTTATTCCTTTTATTGGGGGAAAGACTTAATCTTTTTCTACTAGAAACAGATTCACATAATTCATCTACATCTTCTTCCAATAATGCATTAAAAGGGTTATTTTTAATCATAGACTCAACAGCATTTTCAATGTTTTTATCTGAAACAATTCCAGGTTTCAATTGCTTAAATGTAATTAAATTATTGTCAACAAAAACAACATCATGAGAATCACCCAATGTCATGTTATTATCAACAACAAAATCTATATGCTCACATGTTAAAGAAATGTTATCATCATTTATATCTTTTTCTGAAACACCATCAGTTTCATCAACAGATACTACATGCTTACATGTTTGAATAATTTCATCATTCTCAACAGCACAAACTTGATTAATATCATCATGCAAAGCCATACAAGTTTTCCCTAAATGTACAGATTGATTATCTATCATACCAGATGCAACATTTAATGTGCAAGATTGATCAGTTCTAATACCAGATGCAATGTTCAAAGATTTATCAGATTCAATACATGCAGTTTGATTATCTCTATCAAATGTTTCAATATGCAAAGATTTATCAGTCATAGTATCAGATGCAACATTCAAATTATCAGTCATAATATCAGATGCAACATTCAAAGGTTTATCAGATTCAATACATGCCCTTTGATTATCTTTATCAGATGCAGCATTCAAATTATCAGTCCCAATATCCACATTAGAATTCCCTTTTATACATGCTAACTGATTAACATTCACTTTCATATATTCAGTAACATCAACATGCAAAGATTGATCAGGTATAATCTCAGATGCAACATATTCAGACATACATGCAATTTGACTAACAATGTTACAAGATTTCTCAGCATGTTCATCAATATGTTCAGCAGGTATAACATACTCAGACACATTATCAACATATGCAATCTGATTAACAGTGTTACTAGATTTCTCAACATGTTCATGATTTTCTGTTAATAAGGTGTTATTAAGAGCATTATCAGAAACATTATTAATATCACCTATCTGTTTATTTATGTTGATTAAAACATTAGATTTAACATTCATACTTCCTGAAATTTCATTCATGTCAGATATTACACTAATGACAACATCTTTATTACTTATAGGTTTAGGAATCCAAATATTATTATTCTTTTTATCCTTAGGTTTTATTACAAGCTTTTTTAAATTCTGTTCTTTCTTAAATTCTAAATCCTCAGCTTTGCAAGCATTATCCTTATGACCTAAATGTCTGCATTTCCTACAATAAGCAGGCATATTTCTATAGATTACATCCTGCCAATACCCATCTTTATCCCCGAAACTAACCCATATTTTCCGAGGAAGGACACTAGATACATCTAAAACTGTCCAGACTTCACATTTGTTATAACTAGCCCTATTCTTGCTAGGCAACCAAGAATTTAAAGGAACTCCTACTGCTCTGGCTAAGTTTTCAATAGTATCTATATTATACATGAACTCAGGCAATTTGGGAAAAGAAACCCAAACAGGAGTCAGGGGCGACTCCCGTTTGGGATTAAAGTCAGGACACCACTTTAAAATCCTAAACATATATTGACCCATAGATCTAACATTTTGTTTCCAAAACCTTTTTACATCTATCATGTTTTCAAACTCAATAAATACGTGCCTAAAATCCCATTTGTATATACTGTAATTACCAATCAATTTTAAAGAATTTAGATATAACCTAAACTCAGAAGCAGAAGGACATCCGTAAGAAAACTTAGCAATCAATGTATATGTAGCTACGGAATTAAGAGTAAACTTATCTTTCTCGCAAAACCTTACATAGGTGTATCCATCTTCTGCTCCTATTTCGACTTTGCTGTGCTTGACAGCAGATCCAGCAAGAATTGGCGATGACTCATTCCCCACCTTAACTGCTTCTGCGTACGATCTTTGTTGTTGAGCTGGTTGCTCAGAAACCTCCATTTCACCCTTGCAAGAATCGGTATTCAGAGACTCATTTCTTTCAAAAACTGGGTTTTCAAAGAAACGAGCCTCTGTTATTTGGTTATTTGGTGGGAGATTTTGACTGGGAGATGTGATTAAGGGGTTTAGATGATCTCGTTCTTCATGATGAAGAACAGAATTAGCTTTGAGGAGGCGATTTTTTTCCGTGGTGGCTAGATCTGAGATTTCAACTGGTTGAAAGAGGCACTTAAGAGACGATTTAGGGTTACATGCACTGATTGTGTGGCTGAGAAGAGTGGCTTCTCAAGTTAACGGGCTTGGCCCAAGGCCGAGAAATCAAGATTTCCCTTTAGGTTTCTTGGAGGCCTAAAGGGGTTTCTTGGAGGCCTATCAAAAGGGGGATGCAACACGAGATTTTGATTTTTAGATACTATATTCTAATTATATTTATCTTTCGATAAATTATATATATATCTTAAAAAAAATTATACTTACATGTAGTTCATTTTCTCTATTATTCTAAAATAGAACGAACAAAACAATGTCGAAGAAACTTATATAGAGAGTGGACCTATCAAAACGATTGAGAGTTATTAAAAATATTAAAAATGTTAAATTTAAATATTAAGTAATATTAACCTTGTATTATAAATAAACAATAATATATAATTATAAACTATAAATAAAACAAAAGTTTATATATATATATATATTACTAAAACAAAAATTTATTATATTTTATATATGTTATTATATTGAACAACAAAAGACGGCTACCTATAATTGTAGCAGTCTACTCTTTGTTGTTGAAGCAATTCGTATATCTAAATTGTGACCGTTGTTAAATCGGATATCCGAATTGAGTTTTATTCTTTTAATCTCTTCTAAAAATCTAATTCTAAAACCATTATCTTTCCATACTATTCTAAATATCTCTATTTCTTCTACAAATTCTACGAAAGCATTAGTTATTTCTTTTAGAAATTTTAGTTTTTTTTCGCAATAACTTCTATATTTTTTTTGTTTTTTTATTTTTCTTCACGAAAAAACACTCAAATAACATTATGATAACATTATACTAGCTGAATTAATAGATTCGTATTATTTATCAAGTTATTTGCTTGTTATAGTTGTTTAGATTAGTTGTTATTTGTTTATTTTTATTTTTAAAAAAAACCTAATCATTTTTATTTGTGATATTAGTAAGTATTTGTCTAAATTTAGTTTTTATTAATTGTGACATTAGTTTCGAATAGTATTTTATTGCATATTTATTTTCTTCATGTAAAAAACACTCAAATAACATTGTGGTAACATTATACTAGCTGAATTAATAGCTTCATATAATTTATCAAGTTATTTGCTTGTTATAGTTATCTAGATTAGTTGTTATTTGTTTATTTTTATTTTAAAAAAAACTTAAATAATTCATTTTTATTTGTGATATTAGTGTATTTGTCTAAATTTAGTTTTTATTAATTGCGATATTAGTTTCGATTAGTATTTTATTGCATATTTAAAAAAAATAAGTGTGGCTCCAAAACGTAGAAATACTAATGTTCACCCACCCGCTAATGTAGATCTCAATACGACGGATGATTTTCCCCACATTGAAACACTCTCCTCCCACGAAAGTGATGGTGGAAGTACTAGTGGGTGGATCGATGTCTCGTATTGTAATAATAAAATTATAATCATATAACTTGTAATATTTTACCATGATAATATACATTTTTGGTTTATAAAATAATAACAACGCTACTAATATTTATAACCAAGTCATAATAACAATAATATTCAAAATGTAATAATAAATTATAACCATAAAACTTGTAATATTTTAAAATGATAAGCTATGATTTTGGTTTATAAAATAATAACACTTGTAATATTTATAACCAAATCATAATATTAATATTCAAAATGTAATAGTAACATAATAACCATATTTTAAAATAATATTTTGGTTATAAAATTCAAAGTGTAATAATATTTTAAAATTTTGGTTTATAAAATAATTACAACACTTAAAATTTTAACAACTAAATCATAATAATACTAATCAAATTATAATAATAAATTTAAAATCATAATGAACTGATCTGCCCGGACTAGGAAGTCACCTATATTATCACAAGGGAAGCGAATTAAGTCAACGTAAAGCTTACCTTGCATGTCCAAACCTCGCTTGAGGGAAGTGACCGCCATGCTTTCGGCTAGGTCGGGTAGCTTATTCATGGCGTGCACGAAACGTCGGATGTAGCCCTTGAGAGACTCCCCACGTCCTTTGGTAAAGGTCCATGACTGAATTAAGATCTTGGCGTAATTCCTTGTTATCCATGAAACGGTTCCTGAATGCGCTCCAGAGGCCTGCGAAGTCGCTAATGGAACTCTTGGGGAGATTTTTGAACCAGTCCATTGCATTACCCTTAAGGGTCATGGAAAGATCCCTACATAACATATCATCGTCTGGGTTGAAGGCGAGCATCATAATTCTGAATTGTTCCAAGTGCCGTTTCGGGTCCCCACATCCATCATAAGCCTCTAATCGAAAAAGGGTCAAATTTCCAAGGGAGCTGGGCGACCAGTATTTTTTCGGCAAAAGGCGATTCTTTGAGGACGTAAGCGTCCATGTTAGGGCGTACATGGTCGTACTGCTCGCTTACTGCTTCTTTGCCGTCCCTATGCACTGGCTTCTTTTGTCGCTTTTTCCCGCCACTGTCTCCTATACCTTCACCGAGTTGACCCCGTTTGAAGGATCCTTCCCACACTGTTGTTCGACTTACCTCGATGAGCGATTTGGGTAGGCGCTGGTGGTCATTTGAACGCAGTTTTAATGTTAGTGCGTTGACAACTTCCTAAAGTTCTGTCATGGTTACCTTGTTTGTTATGTCCTTGACTTCCTAATCGCGATCTGCCTTACCTTGGGCTTCCTGCATCGTCAAAATCTGGTGCTCCAAATGCTGAACTTCCGTTGTGTCATGCGGCAAGCTAGGTGGTAGGTTCTGATCAGTCAGGTTAGCGACCAGGGTTGCGATGGCTGGTGCCACAGGTGGGTCAACCAGGGTCGGAGCGCCTCCGCGCAAGACCTCTTTTTGGGTGTCTTGGTTAGGTGGAAGAGGTAGCGTTGGCCCTGTAGCATGATTGATGACATGGTTGGGGCTGGTCATAGTGACACGTCTCTCGTTTGGTTGAATATCAATCCCGGATCGAGTTACTACCATTGGAAAGAAAAATTACTTTTGACGTTCCCACAGACTGTGCCAAAAATGATAAGGGAAAAATCGAAAACAACGAATCTGCCAAAGTATTAAGTTTTATGATTCGAGGAGATAGAAAAATTCTCCCTTTACAAAATCCTTCATCCTCTATTTATCCTATTCTAAACCGTAACCTCTTTTATTAAATATAAAAATTTAATGGGCTGCGACCGCCGTTACACTAATTAACACTAATCCTTTTAATCATGGTCCTTGGACGTTTGACCGTTGACCCCTCCTTGATTGCCAGCCTTTAATATAGTCTACAATACTAACTTTGCTCGCCGTTTGTCGTTGTAACGGTTAATTTCACAAGTCGTCATGTGGGGCGTCCTTCGTGGTTCTGCTCGCCAGAATCGAGGCCGTCCTGTCTGTTCGAGCTTGGTCTGATATTAGTTTGCTTTCGGCTGAGCGAGCGTGCTTTTAATCGAGGTTTGCTCGACGTGAGTTCGAGCGGCCGAGCGTGGATAAGTCTTCAACTGGATTTGGCCGAGCGAGCGTTCTTTTAATCGAGGCATGCTCGACGTCAGTTCGAGCGGCCGATCACGGATAAGTCTTCAACTGGCTTTTGCTGAGCGAGCTTGCTTTTAGTCGAGGTCTGCTCGACGTGAGTTCGGGCGCGCTCTGCATCGTATCTCTTCTGCTCGGATTAGGTGACTCTTCTGCTCTGATTGATTGTGTTGTCCTCTTTTAAAGTCTTTCTGCTCTCCCTTCTTTATGCGGCCCTGCTCGGATTCAGACATACTGCTCTGCTGGTCTGAATCTTGCTCTGCTCTTCTTTTCCTTCACTTGGTTTGGTGTGTATTCTTTATGTTGGTTGTGGGTGTCTACTCCCTTATCAATAAAATAATTACAACACTAAAAAAATTTAACAACCAAATCATAATAATACCAATCAAATTGTAATAATAAATTTATAATCATATATATTATTATAATATTTTTGAATTATAACTTAAGATATTATTTTGGTTTATAAAATAATTAAAACACTTAAAATATTAATAACCAAATAATAATAATGATCAAATGTAATAATAAAATTATAATCATATAACTTGTCATTATAAAATATGATTATAATAGTGTAAAATAATAATAACAATAATATATATATATATATATATATATATATATATATATATATATATTTTGAGGGAACCTGCAACCGCTACTCAGAATACGTATTATTATTAGCGTGATTATATATATATTGAGGGAACCCGCAGCCGCTACTATAATACGGATAATACGGACTGAGGGTTTCCTGCAAACCAACGCCAGAAGATAAACCACACAAAGTGACATGCTCAGCCGAGAAAGCGTATATAGAGGGACTCGAACTCATGACCTTTGGTCACAAACATACCGTACTCAACCAACTCGGCTACCTGTTGGAAGCTATTAGCGTGATTATATGTATACATATCTAAGTGTGTTACAGGACTGGGATATTGCAAGACTTTGCATTTTCAAAATAAAAATGACATTTATCTTAACCAACTCGGCTACCCGTTAGAGCTAGTAGCGTGATTGTATGTATACATATCTAAGTGTGATACAGGACTGGGATATTGCAAGACTTTGCATTTTCAAAAAAGAGGCATAGAAAAATATGTTACTCAATTAGCATTTCAATTATTATTTTAGTTAATTATAAAATAATATGAAAACTAGAATTTAGATTTATTGATCTGGAACTACTAAAAACCAAATTGATTGTTTGAAACAACTTTTCAAAAACAAAACAAACGGGAAAAATTGTGACAGAAATATAGGAAGTCAAAGAACAAAATCTTAGTGTAGGTTTATATGATAGAATAGATAAGTTCGTAGGCTAATAAAAATATTTTACTTAGAATAGTACAAGGGTGGCAACCAAATTCATACATCCACATTAGTTAGAATATATCTCAACTAGTGTGAAGCCTTTTTGAAGTGGACCAAAAGCAAAGTCGTGCGAACTCATGGTCCGAAAGCGGACAATATCATACTAGTGCGTAGATCGAATTGTTCTTATTTATATATGGAGGTGGAATATGCAGTATCTATGTTTCCAACAAATGGTATCAGAGCACCAGGCCCAGACGGAACGCAATGTGGTGGATGATGTGGGTGAAATTCTCAGATGTCGAACATGCTACCATACGCTAATAGCCTTACTCAAGTGAATGATCTGCTCTATAGATGGAGTGTCTGATGGCTCATCAAGCAGATAGCCTGATGAAGGGGCGGTGCAGTGTCATCTATAGATGGAGCATCTGATGGCTTATCAAGAAGGTGGCTTGATCGACAGACGGTGTAATGTCATTTATAGATGAAGTGTCTGATAGCTCATCAAGCAGGTGGCTTTATCAAGGAGCGGTACAATGTTTTTTATAGATGGAGTGTCTGATAGCTCATCAAACAGATTACTTGATCAAAGAGCGACATACTGTCTGATAGTGAGCAAATAGATTCATCATAAACCTGACTAGAGTAGGCAGATGGAAGTCAATTGAGAGGAGGCTAGATGGTAATTTATTCTAAATGAGAATTGTTAGGGTGGCGACCAAAGTCCCACTTCCCATATTGGTAATGATAACGAGGTGGAAATTTAAGGACTAAAATGTAAATAATAAAAATATATATAGCAGATTATAAAGTTAGAGGAGGAATTGAGAGCTACGAATATTAGTCAGGGATTAACATGTAAGAAGTTTTTTTATATCACTGTTTTCAGTTGTAGTCTAAGTCACTGCGCCTCTATATAAAGGCCAAGACTGATCTAATAAAGGGATTGGAGTTTTGAGTTAGAACACTTAAGTACTCTCACTTTCTCTATTTAAAATATATTTATCTCTCTAAAACTTTACTTCTCTTATTTACTAAAGAGATTCAAGTAATCAGACTCACTAAATTGGCGAATCTACTACAGACGAATCAGTATGATGGGGTTTATCGGAATTTATATGCGGTAACGGGAACTGAGGATCAGTACGTTCAAGATGTAGATTGAAGGAATTCTTGATTGACAAGTGAAATTAGATCTATAACACTTCTGAAGCGTTTTGACATCACAAAAGTTGAAAAGTTCGATGGGATGCAGGATCTAGACAATCCCATCGAATAATTAAAAAACTATATGATGAATTTCGAGGACGATGACAGGCTTGTATATCGGGCTTTCTCACAGAATTTTAAGGGAACAACTTTGAAACGGTATAAACGAATTCCAAGGGAATCTATTTCAAACTTCAGAGATTTTTATACTATCTTTCGAAGACAGATTGTTGGAAATAAGGAGATGCGAGCAAACTGGGACACAATTATTTAATGCAAGCAAGCAATTAGAGAAAAGTTTAAGGATTACACGACGCGATTTTTTTTTTACAAAAGCAAGTTTGGATAATTGTGAAGAGTCAGTGGCAATGGAAGATTTTTGCCAAGGATTATTGCCAGGTGATCTGGTTAATGAAACGATAAAAAATGAAAGCTTTAACTTTTGGGGCATTGATGGCTCAGGTTGAAGATATAATCAAATTTGATGAATCAACTAGGGTACAAGGAGCAGCAATTAACGTTCCAAAGAATTTGGGGCAGGCTCTACATAACCAAAGGCAATCTTCAAATGTTGCTCAACAAGCGCGTCCGAGGAATAACAATGTACCACCTTGAACCCAGGGATATTTGAATATCATGCAGATTTGACTGAAAGCATGGCTACAATTTATAATAAAACTAATGGATATGTAAATTTCAGGAAGCCCGCTCCAATCAATAGGCCTAGGGAGGAGCGAAACAACAAATTTTGTAGGTACTACAATGACATTGGTCATGAAAATGTTGATTGCATTTCTCTGAAAAAAGAAAGTCCAAACTTTAATTGAAAATGGAAAGTTATTGACTTATGTGAATGCACAGAGCAAGGCATCAAAAAATCCAGCATTGAATCACAGCCAACCAATCCAAATGCACAAGCTGAAAATTTGATGATTTTGGATTCAAAGGTTGATGAATTTGATGCTGCCTCATAATATTTGGATATTGATCTAGATAGATTAATTTGTATGGCGGTGGAAGGGCCAATAAAAAGGGCATATTTGAAGTTTGTGTGAGTATTTCGAGTCAATAGGTATTTTTGGGGGTGATTCGATGATTGGAAATACTGATAGATCAAGGAAAAGACATATTGTTAGTTTGGCAACTCATATGGAGGGAAAAATATCTACTCATTTGTATGGCAAGAGAGACATTCTTTTTATTCTTTTCAATAATGATGGTTTACGGGGAACTGCAGGGCCACATGAGGATGCAGTGGTCATTGGGGCAGAAGTTGTTAGCGTTGAAATTAGACGCGTGCTGATAGATACTAGGAGTTTTGCGAACTTCCTTTTCAAATAAATGTATGACAAGATGCGCAATCCTCCTCGAATTTCTCGGTCAGAGAGCACAATTATTGGTTTTACTAGAGTGACTGCGATGGGTAATAGGATAATTCGAGGGGGAGGTAAGCTTGGGAAAATGACCTTTCAAGAAGAAGGTTCAAGTACTTTTTATGGTGGTAGCATGTCCTACAAGTTATAATGCCATTTTTGGAAGGTCCTGGTTGTCAAGGATGTATGGCGTTGTATCAATAGTCCATCAGCATTTCAAATATCTCGTTGGAGACTATGTAGGGGTCGTTTGAAGCGACCAAAAGGTTTCAAGGGAATGTTATGCCGCTGCACTTCGGATTCGAGGATCCAACGGTAGTGATATGATGAATGAATAGCAGTCAGGGGGGTTGATCTCGGATTTTAATGAAAGGGTTGAAGATCCGATGGAAACCGCAGGGTCATTAACAATAAATGAAGAGATAGAGGAGTATATTTTTTCTAAGGGAAGAGCACTTCGAATGTGAACCTTACTGACACTAGTTCTACATCAACGACTGTTACAATTTTTGTCTGGGTGTTTTCGGTTGGAAAACATAGGACGTGATAAGAGTACCGATCAAAGTAATTTGTCATAGTTTAGCTGTTAATCTGAAGATGAAGCCTGTGATTCAAAAGAGACGTGTATTTTTTTCAGAAAAAAACAGAAGCGATTGTTTCTGAGGTGGATCGTTTATCTAGGGTCAGACATATAAGGGAGTCTTAATATCCTTTATGGACGACGAATCCAATAGTGGTAAAGTAGAAAAATGGGAAGTGTAGAATGTGTTTTGATTTTACAGACTTAAATCAAGCTTGTCCTAAAGTCCCATTTCATGTTCCTCGAATAGACCAGGTGATTGATTCTGCTTCAGGAAACAAAACATTAACTTTTATGGATGCTTTTACAGGATATAATCATATCCAGATGGATTGAAGGGTCAAGAATGTACTACTTTCATCTATAACAGGGGTTTGCATTGTTATAAGGTTATGCCTTTTGGATTAAAAAATTTCGAGGCTACCTACCAAAGGTTAATGAATAAAGCATGCTACCCAGATCGGAAGAAACATGGAGGTATACATTGATGACATGGTGGTAAAAATCTTAAAGAAGCTTACCCAGAATAGTTAAGGGCAATAAGGCTGAGGATGAATCCTGAAAAAAGTACTTTAAAGTTTGATCAAAGATGTTCTTGGATTATGTTATCAGTGAAAGAGGGATATAAGCTTACCCAGAATAGTTGAAAGATGTAGTGTCTATGAAATCGCCTCGAACTATCAAAGAAGTACAAGTTTTGACAGAAAGGTTAGCAGCACTTAACAGATTTATTTCTCGATTCTCTGATAAATGTTTTCCTTTCTTTCAAGTGTTGCAATGGCCAAAGAAATTTGAGTGGAATTCGAATTGTGAAGCAGCATTTACAAGCATCAAGGATTTATTATCGTCACCGAAAATATTATCTAAGCCTCAAAATGGAGAACAACTCTTTTATACATTGCGGTATCAGATTTTGCAATAAGTGCAGCATTGATAAGCAAAGATTAAGGAATTCTGAGGCCGGTTTACTATGTCAGCAAAAGTTTGGTGGCAGCAGAAAAATGATATTTGAAACTTGAGAAATTAGCATTGGCATTGGTGGTGGCTGCTAGAAAGATGCACCTTTATTTTCAAGCTCATACCATTGAATTTCGGACTTCATTTCCACTGAAAAATGTTTTGCAACGTCCTGATATTTTAGGGAGAATGACTAAGTGGTCAGTGGAATTGGGAGATTTTGATATTATATTAACACCTCGAACTGCAATTAAAGCACAAACTTTGGCATATTTTCTTGTTGAATTTCATTCAAGCATATGAGATACAAAGGATAGCAAGGATGTTTTACCAGTTAATTCGACGTGGGTTATTCGAACTGATGGTGGATCTAATGTTTCGGGATGTAGTGCTGGAGTTCAATTAGTTGCTCCATCTGGAGAAATAATGTTTCAGTCTATTAAATTTTGTTTTCAAGCTTTGAATAATGAAGCTGAATACGAAGCTGCTTTAGCTGGTTTGAGACTTGCGAAGATATGTGGAGTAAATTCGGTACGATTAGATATAGATTCTCAATTAGTAGCAAATCAAGTATCTGGAAATTCTGAAGCAAAAAATGATCGCTTAATTTTGTATATTTGAGAGCTTCGAAATTTGATGCTCTTGTTTGAGCGCGTTGTTGTGGAACATATAAGTCGAGAAACTAACACATTGGCTGACTCATTAGCAACCGTTGCTTACAAGGAAGAATATCCGTGGATTTTGTTCCAAGAAAGTCCTTCTATTTTAACTCAATCAGATCAGTGTGAACATATTTAGGAACTGTTTGTCACCCCAGATGCAGTCCGAGAAGATTGGCGAGATGGCTTTTGGAGGGAAAAAAATAACAATTGTTGCATTGGACTATTTTACAAAGTGCGTAGAAGCAGAGCCATTATCTTGAACGAAAGCAAAGGATGTGATTAAATTAATTGTAAACAGTATTTTTTGCCGTTTTGGAGTGCCTTGAAAAATTACTATAGACAATGGTCATTCATTTAATAATAAAGAAATGGCTTTGTTCTAAGCTTTGAAGGGAATTAAGAAATTGTTTTCAACACCATTTCATCCCCACAAAAATGGACAAGTAGAGGTGAAACACAGATCTATATTAGAAGGTTTGATGAAGAATTTAATAGGAGCGGCAATAAATTGGCCAAATTATTTGCAAGAAGTATTTTGGGCTTATCGAACAACTCATATGGAAGCTACTAAAGAAACTCCTTTTGCGTTAGCATTTAGAATGGATGTTGTTAGCCCCTTGGAATCTACTTTGTCATCTTTTACAATAACTCAATATTCTGAAAAATCAAATGACCAAGCTAAAAGAGCAAGTGTAGATCTGATTAATGAAAAAAGAGTTCAAGCTCATTTAAATGTAATTCACTATCAAACTCTTATGCTGAATATGTATAATTCGAGGGTAAAAATGAGGGAGATTAAAATAGGTGATAAAGTGTTAGTTAGGTATTCCTACATACCAAGGAGAAGAGCTTCATAAACATAGCCCCGAATTATGAAGGACCTTATATGGTTATTGAAATGATAAAGCCAGGTTCTTAACACCTTTGTGACAATCATGGGAGGATGCTTCAACACCGGTGGAATATACAACATCTGAAGTTGTACTAGGAATAACTGTGTTCTATATTTGAAATTGTTTTCTTTAATTGATTAGCGCATTCTTTCGTACCCTGTTGTCCCAGGGGGTTTTAGCGAGGCGCTATGTACATATTCAAAATTGTCAATAAAATGCATTTTTTGGCCAATGGTTGTTTGCAATCGTTTATTTAAACTATTTTGGTAACTGATCAAAGACTGAGCATCTTTGAGGTTAACCAAGAGTAGAATATTTTGAACTGTTGTGTACACTTTTCAAAGAAGCAACCATGTTCGAAGTGTTACGTTCATTAAACACTCTCTGATATTTGAAGTGTTACGTTCATTAAACAGTCTATGATGTTTGAAGTGTTACGTTCCGTAAACACTCTATGATGTTCAAAGTGTAATGTTCACTAGACACTCTGTGATATTTGAAGTGTTGCGTTCATTAAATACATTATCAATTTCGAAGTATTATACATCGTTATGGTCGTTCAAAGTGTTATATTATATTTTTATATTGGTTAACTAATATAAATAACAATAAAAAAATGAACATAACTTAAAATGAAAAATGAAGCATAAACAAAGACCTTTCTCATTCAAAATAATTCAACGGGCACAAGAGTTATAGTAATGATATGACAAGTACAAAAAGACAATAAAACCCCAAAAGAGAGTAAAACTATTCGTCTTCAGAGTTCTCTTCAGATGATTCTTCTTTGGACGATGAACTTGAAATAAGATCAAAGGCTTCGTTGGGGCACCGTTCAACGAGAAATTCATTAAAAAGTTGGAAATATTTATCTTAGAATATATGGCGTGAATTTCTGGAAGGATTGTGATGGCTCTCTCTTCTTTGCCATTACTGATAGTTTCCATCATATCTTTGGTTCACTCATCTACAAAAGCAGTGACAACAAGTTGTTTTTATTTTTTGAAGTGACTCTTAAGAGTAGCCATCTCATCGGTTAAGTTTTAATTTTCTGCTTCACTCTTGCTGAGAGAAGCTTGAAGGTCATCAAGTTTTTTCTTTTCAGTATCTGACTCTTTGTAATGTTTGGTCTTGAGTTGGTCAATTTCTTCCCGATGCGAGGTGTTGAGATATTCTTTCTCGATTCAATGTATTTCACGGAGATACTTTTTAACATGAAGAAGTCCTCGGAGAAATTCAAACATTGCAATCTAGAATCCATGAAACTGATCTTTTAAATGGTCACCAAATATTTTCTTCATCTTTTTCTCAGCTTCAGCAACATCTTTATAACGAACCATCTCTTTAGCCATACATTTCAAGTGACTTTGAGAGGCCTCGATTTCATGAGTAAGTCTTTTCATTTTAATATTAAGATCGGAAAAAGGTTTAAGAGCACCTATGACTTTTTTGGAAGGCTTCTCAGGAGGAAAGACCACTGGGCTAGGCCGAAGAATAAGATTTAAAGAAATTGTGGGAACAATAACTTCTGGAGATGCGGCTTTGAAGGAAGCAGGTGTAGTTCTCCTACCAAAATTATGTAGACGAGTTTGAATCTCTTGAATGACGGGGTCTTCTTCTCCAGTAAGCTCTTGTGATTCATCGAAAATATTAAAACTATAAGGGTCGAAGTGATCATCACTTTGGTTATCTTCTACAGTGAGAGTTTCCTTTTTTTGGTTGGTGGCGTCCTCAGTATTATCTTCATTTTCCTTTTGATGAATTTGCTGATTATCTGCAGCTACAACTTCATTGTCACCAGACAATATTTCTTCGACAACCTCCACTAATTTGTTTTTTGCTTTCTTCTGGGGGCTGACTCTAGTAGTACTCTTCTTTTTCGAAGGCGCAGTATTTTTCTTCTTTTTTGGAGAAGTTCTCTCTTCTATTCCTTCTTCGATGGTGGAAAGTGTGTTTTCTTTTGTTTTTCGTTTTGAAGGCTTCAGATCTGTTGAAGAGCTAGCACCAGATGTACTAGCTTCCGTTTTATTCTTTTTTTCCTTCTTCTTTTGGGGAAGATGGTTATCTAATCTATTGCGAATTGGTAAGAACACTTTGCAGTTGGGATGGACCAACCTCCTCACAGCTTGTCGATGATTGGGTGGTTCTATCAATTTTTTCGGGAGGAAAGAATCCATGTGTGATAAGGAATACGTGATTATTGAGGAAATTGATGGGTTCAAAAGCTGTATGGAAAGCGTTATTCCATTCATTTTCAACCCAAGAAACACGTTTCTTGAAAGTTTCTTGGGATTTTTCTCGACGAATGGCATAACACCTCGAAATTTCTGTTCAGAATATAAAAGTTGATAACGAATGAGGATAACATTAGTTGAAGATTTAATTCAGAAAAACAATATTAAGAGACTTACGATTACTCCTCCAGACGAGGGTCAATCTTGACGTGTTGACTTCGGATATAACTTTTCCATTTTCCCATGCTCCTGAAATAAAGATGAATTTTTGCTTCCAAAATTTATCTGCTTCCAGGAGATCGTCGATGATTTTTAAGTCATTATCCAACGTAAGATAGTACAACGGAAGCACTGGTCCCTTTGACAATTTGGCTAGGGATATGAAGTCCTAGATGCAAATCGGAATTTTGGATAATCGAGATGCCATGATTACAGAAAGAAGCATGAACCACTGATTTGCTGTTACTTGGGTCGGACACAAATGCAGAAGTTCGAAGTAATCCACTATCTTGGGCTCTAGTGGGAATTGAAGCCCTAGTTGATTATTAATGGGTAAACTACCAGTTCGTCTTTTTTGCAGTCTAAGGGTGTTTCCCCTTTTTTGGGAAGACGAAGTGTAATGTTTTCTCCCATTCTTCACAGGTTCTTTGAATCACTTGCTTGGCTCTCTTCATAGTATATGTATAAACGTTTTTTAAAGCCACGACATAATTCGCATCAAGAGACCTTGAATTCTCACCAATTGATGCGCTTTCCTCCTCGGAAATGGTAATAAGAGCTTTTTTTCCTCTCGGTTTTTGGATTTTTTCCTGTGTAGTATTCTATGATTCCTTTAAATCTTCCTCATCTATATCAGCTTTATTATTTGACTGATTAGCATCAGAATGGACTTCTGCTTCTGATGCCTCGTCTCTCAGTCGAGGAGGATTATTCGAGGGACTTTTCTGAGATGATACAGTTGTCTCAATAATCTCACTCGGAGAAGGAGAAATGGTAGATGAATTTGACATAACACCAACATCGTCTCCCATAGCTATGAAAGTATTTTTTTCTAGGAATTCGTGGGGGACAAGTTGAGGAAGAAGTTGCTTCGGATTGTTTTGTAGAAGATTTATTTATTTCATAAGTAATTCGAGGTGATGATCTGGTAAGATAAGGTGAGATTCAAGGTTCTTTTGGCGTTCGAGTTCTTGAAGACTGGATTTCTTCTGCAAGAGGCGAATGTGAAAAAACAGGAGCTTTAGATTAATCGAAATCACCGTAATAGATGGTCTTTGTAGATATCAATCCAGGTGCTCTATATTCTTCTGTTCTTTCACTAATGCAGAAATAATCGTAAGCTCCAAAGATGTTGTTGTCTGATTTTGGAGATTTAAATTCTTTGGGAATTCTGGTCGTGGATCTTTTGGATTTTGTGTGCTTTCTAATAAACTGGTTGAAGATTGATCGGAGAAAAATGAATTTTCTGGTGAAGGTAACCAGTAGTTTGAAGAAACCAGTGAAGATAGCAAAGGAGTTAAGTGATTTTTGCGCTTTCTCTCTCAAAGAATTATGTTTGTGGATCAAACAATGGGTCACAATGGAATTTATAAAAAGAGAAAAGACGTATTGAGAAGTGGAAAAGTTGGATGCTGATTGGACAGCGGTTGAAACGGTTACGTAGATAAGGGTTCAACACTTTTTACTCTAGGGCCTAGTTGTAGACCTGGCACCTAGACGATCATGATTTGCTGGGAAGTAAATTATTAGTTGTACCTTCGAATTGCAATGTAAAATGATGATTATCGGTGACATATTTCGATGTACTTTGCACAAATAATGGTGTAACAGAATGATCAACATAGTTCGGATTATGGAAAAGGAAATTATTTTCACGTCTGCTTAAATTCTGAGTTGATTAGTTCTCATTCATTTACTGACATGAGAACTAAGGGGGCTATTGATAATAAAGTGGAATTTTGAGGACTACAATGTAAATAATAAAACCTTATATATCATATTATAAAGTTATATAAGGAATTGAGAACTATGTATTTTAGTCAGAGAGTAACATGTAATAAGTTCTTTTATATATATGTTTTCAGTTGTACTCCAAGTCTTTGCGTCTCTATATAAAGGCCAAGGGTGATCTAATAAAGGGGTCGGATTTTTGAGTTAGAACACTTGAGTACTTTGACTTTCTCTCTATAATCTATTTCTCTCTCTAAAACTTTACATCTCTTCTTTACTAAAGCAATTTCGAGTAATCAAACTCATCAGGTTAGACATGGGAAGGATGAGTGGAATATAAGTAAGAACATATCTCAACTAGTGTGAGGTCTTTTGGAAGTGGACCAAACAGAACTTCAGACCCAGATAGAATGCGATGTGGGTGAAGTTGTTGAAGGATGTCGAACATGATGAACCAGCCGCAATGCTCAAGGTAAATGATTTGTTCTTTAAGACGGTGGTACTTGATTAACTTGAGTAACTTGATTGGAGTGTATCAAGACGGTGGTACTTGATTTGGAGGGGTGCTAAAAGATATATGCAGTATGGTGATAGGAGTGAGCATATATAGATCTGTTGTAATGCTCTATGGGTTAGGTGGGAAAGAAACCTAATTACAGTTGACGTATGATAATTCAATTGAGATAAGGCTAAGTGGTACTTTGTTCGAGAGGAGGATTGTTAGGGTGGAGACTAAAGTCCCACATCTCACACTGGTTAGACATGTGAATGATCATTGGTATATAAGTAATAACATATCTCAACTCGTGTGAGGCCTTTTGGAAGTGAACCAAAAAGAAAAGTCATACGGATCAGTAGGTCAAAGAGGACAATATCATACTACTATGGAGATTGGATTGTTCTTACTTATATACCGAGGTGGGATATTCGGTACCCATATTCCCAACAAATAGAACTCATAATTTTATAAAACTTCTCGAGTCATCCACCAATTCACTCCCTATTTTCTATCTCTCTTCATGGTTTATTTCTCTTATTTGGATCCCGGTCGTCGCCGTTACTTCATGTCCGTCAGGAACATCCACCCCATGATCAAACGGGAGCTAACAAAGAAATCCTATTTTGAAATTCTCTTCAATGCCAATGCCGATCGTTCCTATTGTGGATCAAACCCTATTTCTTATGATTTCCACCAATACGACTACGTCCAACCAAACCTTGATGCTGATCGTTGTAGTTTACGACGACAAAACCTCGACTGAGATCAATGGATTTCAAGCACTTTAAGGTTAAAGAATAGAACAATATCATACAAAGGTTTACGGAAGAAAATGAAAACGATGGAGACACCATATTTTCCCGAGTCTCCTCAAATAAAAAGCCTAGTTCCTAGAATTTCTACCAATACGACTCTGCTATGAAGCTGAGGAAACCAAAGATGTAAAGACTGATATACAAGCTTATTCTCGAGTCCACTTAGATGCAAAAAGTAAAGATAAGAATAAGCCAAAGTTTTTGAATTCACTTAGCAATGATGAGATTATGGATGATCTGTTTATCTTAAGTGGATACATAAAGTCTAAAAGACCAAAGAAAAGATCAAAAGTTGTACAATAACAAGTGGATGTAAGTTTTATAAGCCCTAAAAATATTTTTGATTTATGATTATATTATATGTTTAATAATATTTTTTGTCTAGGACTAGATCTGGGATCCATAACACTTGATAAGTACAATTCGTTTTTTACTAAATTTGGCTTTATTAGAAATAACTTCAAAGTACAAGGGTAGATTTGAAAAAACCTAAGGAGGGAAATACTCCTGCTTCCTAAGGATTAACTGCAACGTGAAGGTTAAAATTCAGGGCTTAGAACGGGATTTTGTAGAAACATGGGTTAATCCAACCTCTACTATGATGTTTGGGTCTTAAAGAATTGTCCATGGTTTTAAAAGAGATCCATTGGGGATCCATGCACGCTATAGTTGCAAGACGTTAACCCATATATTTTTGTTGTCATAGTTCTTTTGGAATATTATTTCTCCTGTTGCAGGTTTATCACATAAGATCCTTATTAGTATTGGTGAGGCTTATTTTATACTGAGGGTAATTTAGTCAAGTGTTTCAAAGAGTTTCAAAGGTATTAAATGTTTAAGTGTTTTGAAGTGAGAGATATACGCTGCCTGGTTTGTATTAAATGTTCATTACCCTCATTAATAAAAGTAATTGGGTATTTATACCCTTAATTATGGACCCATGGGATTTTGGGTCAAGTTGTGAAATCGGGTCGAGTTTAAAGACCCATTAGTTTTTAAGTAGATTAGCGCATAGCTTAGTCAAAAGGTGTTTAGTGTTTTAGTACTTTTGTCTTGTACGGATAGTTCAGTGGGCACTCATTGTCTGAATTACCCCTGTATGGTTTTCTCAGTGAGTAGTGGTGAATAAATCCTGACTCATCAAGTATCATGTTAAAGCTTTATGATATGAAAATGACAAGCTTCCAGTTTTCTTGAGTTGATAAATATTTTAGTCAAACGTCTCAAAACCTATTTGGAAAGTTAGGTACTGCAAAAAAGTTAATATGTGTTGACAATTGAAGTTTATTTGTACGCTCGTGGTTAATTTATAATAAGGCATAAAATTATCTCAACTAAATACTGAAGTGATTCTATAGATTGACGATTGTACATATAATATATGTCATCTAATATTAAGATTCCAACATCGCATGATGTTACAAAAATAGTCAGATCATTAAGAACATTTAAAATGCATGACTTTATAGGGTAATAAGGTGTTATATTGTGATTTAGACTTGCATATTTTAAGGGTATAAAATTTGTAGCAACCTTTATTAAAAAACAAAGAGAGAAATAGCCGCAGGAAGCGGCTAGGGTTTTGTGTTTATTAGAAAATGTTCCTTTTTGTTTTGTTGATGCATTAGAGATGTTAACTCAATAGTAAGGCTCTCAATATATAGAGAACTTATAGGCCTATACAAGGAAAATTAATACACTGAATATTCTAACACTCCCCCCTCAAGTTGTGTAGTGGGATTACCAATACCCAACTTGGATAAAACTGATTCGAATGTTCTTGCAGCAACCGCTTTTGTCAGGATGTCTGCCAGTTGGTCTTCGGATCTAATAGACGGAAGTTCGACTGTCCCATCTTCAATCTTTTCTTTTATGAAGTGCCTATCTATTTCAACGTGTTTTGTTTTATCGTGCTGTACCAGGTTCTCTGAAATCTTAATCGCAGCTTTATTATCGCACATTAACTGAGCTGGACACTTCGGAGGGGATCCGATTTCTTTCATTATCTTCTTTAACCAAAGTATCTCGGTAATCCCCTTAACGATTCCTCTAGATTCTGATTCATCACTTGACAGTGATACTACTTTATGTTTCTTACTCCTCCAAGTCACCAAGTTACATCCAAGAAGAGTAAAGTAGCCTGCAGTCGATCGCTTGTCGTTAGGATTCCCTCCCCAATCAGCATCTGTGAATACTTCAACATCAAGATGTCCATTTTTCTTAAAACATATGCCTCTTCCTGGTGTGCCTTTGAGATATCGAATAATCCTCATTACAGCCTCCATATGGTGTTCCTGAGGATGATGCATGAACTGGCTAACTACTCCCACCGCGTATGCAATGTCGGGTCGAGTGTGAGCCAGGTAAATCAATTTTCCCACCAACCTATGGTACCTTTCTTTACTCGCTGGTCTGGCCCCTTCAATTATGTTTAGTTTGTGATTCACAACCATAGGAGTGTCATTTGGTTTGCAATCCATCATGCCAATTTCAGCTAATAAATCCAATATATATTTCTGTTGGGAGATATAAATCCCTCCTCTTGACCTAAGAACCTCGATTCCTAGGAAATACTTCAATCCCCCAAGGTCTTTCATTTCGAACTCCTTGAAGAGGTTTTTCCTAAGAGAGCTAATTTCTTCTTCGTCATTCCCCGTTATAATCATATCGTCGACATATATTATAAGACAAGTGACTAATTCTCCTCTCTTTTTGTAAAACAAGGTATGATCCCCATTACTTTGTTTGTAGCTATACTGCTCCATTGCCATTCTAAATCTCCCAAACCAAGCACGAGGAGATTGTTTGAGCCCATATAATGCCTTTTTCAGTTTACATACCTCATTTTCTTGAAAACCATCAGAGAACCCTGGTGGGGGTTCCATATATACCTCTTCTTCCAAGTCTCCATGTAAGAAAGCATTCTTTACATTAAATTGATGAAGAGGTCAATCTTTATTCGCGGCTATTGAAAGTAAAACTCTGATAGTGTCAATCTTTGCAACCGGAGAGAACGTTTCAGAGTAGTCTAGACCATATATTTGTGTATATCCTTTGGCAACCAATCTTGCCTTGTGTCGCTCAATGGTGCCATCGGATTTATATTTTATATTAAACACCCATCTACACCCGACTGCTTTCTTCCCTTGTGGTAACACACAATTCTCCCATGTACCATTCCTTTTTAGAGCTTCCATTTCGGTATTCATTGCCTCATGTCATTCAGTCATCTTCTTAGCTTCTTGAGCTGTTTTAGGGATTTGTTCAGAGAGAATAATAGCTGAAAACGCCTTTGCAATCTTCATCATTCTTTTCTTGCCCATTTTTACTGGATATGTAGAAGCACGAGGAACGTGTTCCGGTGAATACCAGTCAGGAGGAATTCCTATATTTTTTCTTGGGGGAAGAACCAGAGTTTGAGTTTCAACAAATGAACTTCCTGAAATGTCATGGTCAGTAGCATTTTGTGAATTACGACATTGTAAATTTTTTACCTCTTGATGGACATTTTCTTCGGCTGATTCGTTGGTAGTATCCATGCCATTTATTTCTTGTTGGACGTTATCTTCGGAAGAATCATTGGTGGTAAGAACTTCATCGTCCATCTCCTTTATGTTGGAAGAGGCGTGTTCGGTGGCGCCATCTACCAACTCTGTCGGCACATCCTCAAAGTAACTTTCATATAGCAACCAATCGAGTGATTCACTTACTTTCTCCCCCCTGAGCACGAGATTGGTGGTCAAAAAAATAATCGGATTCTAAGAAGTCACAGTCCATGATGACATGGAGTCGACGAGTAACCGGATTGTAACATCGATAGCCCATTTAATGGACACCATACCCAACGAATACATACATTTCAGCACACGGATTAATTTTGTTTCGACTAGTTTTAGGGATATGAACAAACACCGAACAACCAAGGACACGAGGTGGTAAGGTCATAACAGATGGAATTGTAACTTAGGTGCCAAGCACTTGTAATGGAGTTTTATTTCGTAGACATCGGGTTGGTAGACGATTTGCAAGATACGTGGCTGTAGCAAGAGCTTCTGGCCAAAGAGAATGAGGAACTCTAGATTCAATCATAATAGCACAAGTTTTTTCAAGTAAAGTACGATTTTTCGTTCTGAAGTACTGTTTTGTTGAGGTGTGTTTTGACAAGTGGTTTGATGGATAAGACCATTTGTTTTGAAAAAATTATGCATTGTTTGGTTGACAAACTCTGTTCCATTATCAGAACAGAGAATCTGATTTTTTATTTCAAATTGATTCAAAATCATTTTGTAAAAACAAACAAATATTTATGGTACTTCCGATTTATGTTTCATGAAGTATATCCAAGTCATTCTTGAGAAATCATCCACAAATAAAACAAAGTATCTGATTTGATTGTTAGTGGAATTTGGTGCTGGACCCCAAACATTAGAATGGATTAGCGCAAAAGCATAATCAAATCTAGTATCACTTTGATGAAATGAGACCCTACGATTTTTTGCAAGAATGCAGGTTTCACATTTCTCACGAATGAAATTATTCAAAAAAAGACTAGGAAACAAACTCTTAAGATAGCTAAAAGAAGGATGACCAAGTCGTCGGTGCCATAACCAAAGTTGCCTTTTGGTTGTTCTGTGAGCAAGCATGGCATGTCCCTTATGAACTACCTCATCAACATAATAGAGACCTCCTTGTTCAGTACCACGCCCAATGATCTCCTTCGTACGAATATCCTGTAAAATGAAAAAAATGGATACATAAGAACCACAAAGTTGAGTTGTTTTTTCACTTGACTAACAGATAATAACTTTAAGGATAGTGAAGGAATGTAGACGCAGTTTTTAATTTCCATTTTTTCCGAAAAAATAATTGAACCTCCCCCTTTGACTTCACAAATTTCTCCACTAGCAGTTTCAATATGGGACTTCTTTGGAGATGACATGTCACCAAAGTCTTTAGGATCATAAGTCATGGTGACCGTAGCCCCGCAATCAAAGATCCAATTCATTGATTTCTCAAACCATTTACCTCCAAGTTTTTCATAGGAGTTCGCCGCCATTCCTCCAAAACCAGTGCCACTTCCTTGCTCATTTTTGGTCGGATCTTCACCGCGACTTGTAGACGAAGCCCGTTTGATATTAGATCTGAAACACTGGTTATTTTTCTCCTTATGACCGTCCTCCCACCATTCTGGATAGCCAACCAACTGGAAACATGTCTCTTTAGTGCGTTTCATCATCCCACAATGAGTGCAATACAACTTGGATTTATCTTCTTTCTCTTTGGATCGAAATTTAAACCTCTGTGCAGAATCTTTAGCAGCCAAACCCATTCCAATTTCAATCGAGTCACTATCAGAAGAACTTGATTTTAATATATTAAGCGTGGCCACTTCCCTTCGTATTGTAGCATATGCTGTTTCCACGGAAGGAAGAGGATCTTTTTTCAGGATATCTCTCTTAACTTGTTCCAGCTTGTCATTAATCGTCATTAGCAATTGATAGAGTCTTTGTTCTTGAGTCTTCTTATTGTAGATCTGAATGTCTTCTGGGTCTTTCATAGGGTTCGAATCTCGTCTGTCTATAGACATCCAGATGTTCTACAGTTTGTTCCACAAGTCTTCTAGTGTATCGGACCCTTGCCTTAATGAATTAGCCCTCTTATAAAGGTCAAACACTTGTAACAAATCTGTGCCAGAACCGTATGTTGTGGCTAACCCATCCCAGAGGGCTTTTGCAGTGGGATATTGCGAGATATTATTAACCAAGTTGGATTCAAGATTCTGGATAATCCATGTGAAAACATATTGATCATCTTGTTCCCACCTTGTATATGTTTTGTCAGTTTTGGATGAAGGTGTCGGCTCCCCTGTAATGTGAGAACCTCTTCCCCTTCCCCCAATTGCTTTCTTCATCAGGTTTTCCCATAGGGCATAGTTGTCACCACCGAGTTTAATCCCTAAGGATAAATTCTCGGGGTTAGTTTTTTGTTGTTGTGTTCCGAGACCATTTCTCAGAATGGCAGCAATCTGCATTGTTAATTCATCAGGGATTTGACTGACCACGACTTCATTGCCAACCATATTTGTTGAGGATGTTCAGAATTCCCAGAATCACACGTGCTCTGATACCATGTTAAAAAACGAAGAGAGAAGTAGCCGCAGGAAGCGGCTAGGGTTTTGTGTTTATTAGAAAATATTTTTTTTGTTTTATTGATGCATTAGAGATGTTAACTCAAAGGAAACTTAATACACTGAATATTATAACAACCTTAATAACAAACAATACACTGAAAATATAGTTTCTTATGATCAAGGAAATCAATATATAGCATATAAAATAAACTCTTTTTATTCAGCTAAGATTATATAAAGTAAAAAAAAATGTTGATTTTTTCTTTTTCTTCTCTTTCAATTAAAATTTCAAACTCTCAAGGTCTTTTTTTAACACAATATTCATATGGGGGTTTTATTAGTCTAGAGGGTATTCAGATTCGGTAGGAGGATTTGTTTTACTAGAGTAGAGGTATTGATTTCAATTTGGAGGTCATGCTCCACTAAGGTGACAGTTAACAATTTGATTTATTATAGAACTATTACGCAAAATGAATCGTGGTGCACTTCTTTGGTTGGTTTTTAGCTTTCACCTACCATGGACAATCGTTTAGTGATTATTTTTCAGAAACAATGTTATATAAGTGCACATTCAGATGAATTCAATTTAGTACACATGAATCTTGCAAGTGGAAGTTTTAAGAAAATTATAAATTGGAATATCTTTTTATATGCAGTTTAGGATGAGATATGTTGTAGTAAAGTCTAATTAAAATAATCAAGTGGAAAAATGAATCAACAAATAATAATAACAATAACAATTAGAATATATTATTTAGTCTTATGATATTATAAATTAAGTGTGGATACTCGTTGGACTTAATTTTATGTAGAAAGGATCTTTTTAATCCAACAATTTAGTATTAGACTTAAAATCCAATAAAGCTTATAGTATCTAATAAAAGAGACTCTCACGAATAATAAGTTAATTATTTGAATTACAGAATTAATTTAAAACACAAGTAAAATAAACAAAATAATAAACACTAAAAAGCAACATATTATATTTATTGAAGAATAAAATGAAGTAAAAGAAAATGTATTTTCATTAATATAATTGAGTTTAGTTATGGAAACTGAGTTGCTACACCTTTTATATATATCCAATCTGAATTACTTTTATGACTACAATATTTTTATCTATTTTATTAGATACGGTGAAATATTATAGATGGGGACGATCAAAACCGATTAAGGATCTATAGCTTGAGCTTGCGTATGATTCATTTAATCCAAAATCATCCTCGTACGACATAAATAGTCATGAGGCGAGTTAACTGAGTTCGCATCCACAAAGAAAAGATACGCGACCATTATTGATTTTTTAATTTCCATTCTCTTAAATTTTGGTAAAAAATAAAATATAAAAATATAAAAGTATTTTATTAATTTAGACTAAATATTAAATGAGTGTAAAAATATATTGAGATATATTATAAATATTATATGTTCTGCGTCAAAATCAATCATTAATCAACTAAAAACATATCTAACATTATTGAATTCTTAATTTGTCAAGTATCATGTTGATTAAAAATATTTCTACCAAGTCGATCAACAATTATTTTCCAGGTAAAAGAAAATCACACACGTATACATATTTAATTGAAGAACAAAAGCTTAATACTCGAGTTTTAAATCATGGTTTTGATACCACTTGTTGGATTCGATTCGTTTGAATCCTAATTTTAAACATGCATAATAAAAACTTAGTTATAAAAGTTATTCTCTAAATCTTGAATATAAATTCTTACAAAAAAAATTCAATATCTATACCGTTGTTCTTCTTGATGTGATCGTATGACTATTTCTGTGTTGAAACAAGTAAACATGACTATCTTTTATATAAAATTGGACTTAATGTTTTCATATAACTCTAATTGAATTTTTTTTGTTAACTTGATGTGGTCAATGACCATAACAATTGTCTATTTATCTTTTGACAAATGAGTCTTTAAACTTATAGTTTATATTTAAGTGTCAATTTTTTATTCAATCATTCTCATACATGTTATCTATACAATTATCTCTATTAAAAAATTTTATTTATTGGTGTGAAACTTAATTATATTATTATTTACTAATGAAACTATTATTAAAAATAATTAATAAATCATTCAACATATAATCATCTATCTTAAAAAAGGATTCGACACTTTTAATTAATAACATTATAAAACATAATCACCCAAAATATATGAACATAAACATATGTAATAGAACCGAAAAGAGTAGCCGAGTTGGTGGAGTTGATGAGCTCATGACCAAAGGGTCATGCGTTCGACCCCCTCTACAAATGGTTTGAGTCTGTCACCTTGCGTGCTTTACATTCTGTCGTTGGTTTGTAGGCTATTACGTCAAACTACAGGATTACCATGTGCGCACTCGTTGAGTAGCGGCTGTAGGTTTCCTCCGAAAAAAATATAATGTAAGGGTTATCGAAAAAATATAATCACCTATAAAAAAGGCACAACTAGATATCAACCTATTTTTATTAGATATCACACTGCTAGATCTTGTACCTGATTTCAGATAATTTTATCTTTTTTATTATTTTTAGAAAAATGCACTATAGATATAAATTGTTAGATCCCATAACATTTTTTCATTTTCTCTCATTTACTACCATTTACTACCGAAACTTCTCAATATACCCATCTAACAAACTACTTTTTTTTCGAATCCGACTGTGTGGAAACGTTAAGGTATATCATATAAGCGTAATGGTATAGTAATTTTTTTAATTTTTTTCTTTAATTTGCTAGTTATTTAGGTTTCAAATTCTAACTTTAAAAATTTAATTTTCTTACAGACTAATTGTTTGTTTTTTAATTCTTTATTTGATTATTATTTAGAAGTGATTAGTCAAGATTTATGATGTCTTTAGAAATGGTTAAGATTTGAGACAGTTAGGGTTCTAAAGTTAGATTTATGGTAAGAGGTGTTCGTTGCATAGGTCGCGCGACACCGATATCATTTATTGCATGTGTCGCTCGATGGAGACATTATTTTGTCATAAACATGCATACGATTGTCATGAGTTACCTTGTCCGCTACCGTACATATTTTGTCGACTCATTTCTTACGTTTTGTGACACTTATATGATGCAAATATAGTTTACAATGTAAGGTTTATATAATAAATGATGAATTTGTGTTTTGTAATTTTTTATTTATTCGTAAATCAAATTTTTTTCCCGAAAATATAGGGAAGATAAAGATGAAGAGGAGGGATCACTCGATGTCCCCGGTATTACCAACACAACGACCATCAAGAAAAATTGCGAGGGTTGATCGCACTTCTTATAGCGTATAATGTAATCGCTATGGCACACGTATGGATAGTACTCACGAGTTATGGTGGAAATCCAGCTACACCTTTATCGCTACAACACACCCCAGAAGATGCATTTGCACTCACCAATACCCATGTACCAGAATTGTATCCCAAGTACTAGTTGTACAAAGCTTATAGCATCGTCTATAACGATATAACTTACATTTATAGTCTCATCAGTTACATATTCTTTATGTTTGACTATTAATATAGCATATTATTTTATTATTTTATTTTAGTTCGTTTTTGTAGTTTCAAGTGAGCCTACACTACTACTTTATGTACAATGGTTTTCATAAAATAGGATTTGAGCCACCATCAGACTAGAGTACGCGAGAAGGTTATGGGTACTATGATCGGTCCACTTATCGACGCTCTCTCGCATTAGTATACAAACATACACATGATCGAGGTATATCATGGGCTTTGGTATAAGAAGACATCATCCTTTATTTTCATAGTTTTGAATTTTATTATAATAATGATACTTTGCTTTGAATGATCATGTTTATCCTGCTATTTCCTTTTGTTTTTATATTGTGTTCATATAATATTGTTCATATAATATGATTTTGTTTATGTCGAAATTAATGTTGTTAAACTTAATCGAGATGGGTTTAGTTGTTTGGTAAAATTTTCAGCTTTGTGGTCATCTAGAATAAACTGTGAATTCCAAAGATTTTTTGACTCATCTTGAATCTCCTAATAAAGCAAAGACTAATGTAGCTGGCTGTGATTATCTATCCAGAAAGGCTACAAGTTATTTTTTAGTTTATAATTATTTTCGTGTTATAGTGTTTTATGTATTATACTGTTAGTTCGCTCACCATAGTAAATAATTAGGTTTTCTCCTCCTCATTTGATGCAGCTGAGAAGCCCAAACAAAAAACACATTTTTATTTTATTTTGATATTTTTAAAAATACATGTTATTATTCAAATCAAATTTAATTGTATCAAGTTTTGTTTTGATTCTATTTTAAGAAATTTACTTTCTTTTCTTTTATTCTGATTAGGGTTTTGAGCAACTACTATATAAAACCTAATATATCCTTAGTTCAAAACAATTTTTTGGCATAGTATTCTTTTTTATTTACTGAAATTTGTTTAGTTTCATAACCCTAAGCTAGGATTTTTTATATCATGTTACCTTTCGTCTAGGATTTCATGTTTCAGTTATTTCTTTTCGTTATTTTGTTGCACCAGTTTGGTATCAGAGCATCAATTCCTACTATGTAGATACATGAAGCATGTTTTTTAAAAAAAAGTATTCAAGGTATAAAAGAGAGAACAACATCTATGGTTGTGAAGATCTCGACGATCATTTGGGTATGCCGAAGCACACCAGGTGTTTCGATGGTGATCGCGTTGACCATCTACTAGTGCTGTTTAACAAGGTATACGTTGGGTATACCAATTTGGAGTTTTCGATGGTGATCGCGTTAACCTTCTAACGTACAAAACTCCAAATTTTCCATGGTCGAACAAACTACCATACCGACCATGTTCGAGAAATATGAAGGAGGGGCCAAAACGGTTATGCCTAATGAGGGGTCGAAAAAAAAGGTTTTTCTTAACGGAAGGTTAGAAAAAGAGAAGGTTGCTGATAAATAGGATCCTATAGAAAACCACGCGAAAATAGTGCACCCGGAAAAAAAATCATTGAATGGCTGGATTAGAGGACATGGTTTGCAAGAATGAAGGTAATTTAATGACGATTATAAGATTTTATGCAGAGCTTTCTCCCAAACTTTTACGGTGAGTGCTCTTAAATGGTATAACATTTTACCTCAAGGGTGTATTGGAAAGTTTGATACATTTTGGGTTGCCTAATGGAGGTAATTTGTTGGCAGTAACGAGCTAAAGGTAATGGGGACACCATTATCCATTGTGCTCATGAACCAAATGAGTCCTTAAAAGATTACATAAGTCGTTTTGTGAATACAGAGAATGGGCTAGCAGATTGCTTTGAACAGGTGGCAATTGTTTCCCTTAGGCAAGGTTAAAATCCTGGGAATTTAGCTGATTATATAACTCGGAAGAAGGCTATGACGTGGGGTAGTTTATTGAACCAAGTGGGAAAATAGATCAATGTAGAAGAAACAAAGAAAACAAGGGTGCACCGTCAGGTGAGATCCACCACTACAACATCAGCTCCTCCAGCCACTAACCAATCTGGTTACATGGCAAAGGAGACTGAATAAGGTTGTAACCGGTCCAAGAAGAATCAATCCAGCCAGTCCCAGAGCTAACAAACCAGAAGTAAGAGGGGTCCCTGGGTCCAACCTGAGTGGTTCGCTGAATTGAGGGAGAATGTAGCCACAATCTATGATAAAACCAAGAATGAATTGCACTTCCAAAAACCGGCAGCACTGCAGTCCCCTGTAGAGAACTGGAACACTCGTTTTTGCCAATATCACAATGATATAGGCCAGATAATACATAGAATAATTCTCCCCAGACTGGTCCTTCAAACAATCCTGGGACATCTGCTCAAGAGGGTGCGATGGTGATTCTTGAAAGATTTTATGTAGACTCTGAGTATCTGAATCCACATCTAGATCAAAATAAGATGGGGATGATAACAAAGAAAACTAACACAGTTTCCGGAGTGATCAGCTTCTTCGAATCATTAACAATTTTTGGAAGAGATACTGTGACTGCACATACCACTTCATCAAGGAAGAGGCATGTATATAATTTGGCCACCCAGTTAGAAGGTGGAATGTCTTCCCATCATTGCTAATCTCCATTCCCATTCATAGTCTTTGATAAAGACAACCTGAGGGACATTGCAGGACCTCATGAGGATGTTGTGGTCATAGGGGCTTCTATATAGGGAAATGGTATACGCCAAATTTGGATTGATACGGGAAATTCGGAAAACATTTTATTTCTAAGCTCCTACAAGAAAATGAGGAATCTGGCAGTTATTCAGCATTCGAACGGAACTATTGTAGAATTCGAAGAGGAAGTGTTGTTAAGTAAAGGTCCCTTTAAAAAGATGGTAATAGTACTATTTGTTGTGGTGGACTGCCCCACATCATACACCGTAATTTTTTGGATGTCTTGGCTTTCCAGAATGCATGTTGTGGCCTCTACAATCCATCAGTGCTTGAAGTATACGGTTCAGGGACAAGTAGGTGTTGTCCGGAGTAGTCAAAAGATAGCCAGGGAGTGCTATGCAACAGCTCTTTCTCCTAAAACATTAGGGGCAGTCCGGATTAACAAGGATTAACAACTACTGGAGTCTTCTACTAAGGAGAGTGAGATTGATGATCCTAGAGAAGCTCCCAATGTTATAATACCTATTGAAGAGGTTGAAACTCACTCCCTCGCAGCAGGAAACAATTATATAGATTGGTTCCAAATTGAAGCATAATTTTTTGTTTTTTTTATGAATAATCAACATGTGTTTGCATGGTGCAACAGTGATGTAACCGGAGTACCAGCAGATGTTATTTCACACAAGTTGTCTATCCGGAGATGGTTCATTTTAAAGAATCTCAGTACCCTTTCTGGACTACCAACCCTGTGTTAGTCAAGAAAAACAATGGCAAGTGGCGTATGTGTATTGATTACACTGACCTCAATAGGGCATGACCTAAGGATCTTTATCTCGCTTCTCAGATAGATCAGTGGGTGGATTCTACATCTGGAAATAAACTGTTGTCCTTCATGGATGCCTTCTCAGGATATAACCAGATACAAGTAAATCTGAAGGATCAGGATCACACTACCTTCATCACAAATAGAGGTATTCATTGTTACAAGGTGATGCCCTTCGGGTTGAAAAGTGTTGGGGCCACTTATCAGAGGTTGGTGAATAAAAATTTTGCTAATCAGATTGGCAGGAACATGAAAGTGTACATAGATGATATGATGGTTAAAATCTTGGAGGAAGAATTACACATATCTGACCTTCAAGAGACATTTTCCAATTTACAAACTGTGAACTTGAAGTTAAACCCTGAGAAGTGTGTATGTGTTTGGGGTTCAATCTGGAAAATTCTTGGGCTATATAATAAGTGAGAAACGAATCCAACCTGATTTGGATCAGCTTAATGCCTTATTAGCAATGGACCCTCCTCGAAATATTAAAGAAGTTCAAAGGCTCACAGGAAAGTTGGTTGCACTGAACATATTTATTTCAAGGTCATCGGACAAGTGCGCTCCGTTCTTCCAAGTATTAAGAAATGCTAAAGACTTCAATTGGTCCCCATAGTGCGACCAGGCTTTTATTGAAATAAAGAAATATTTTTATCTTTTCAAGTCTGTTCGGGGATAAAAGCTTTATGTGTATCTAGTTGTATCAGAATGTGCTATAAGTGATGTCCTAGTAAGGGAAGTGGACAATTATCCTCGTCTGGTATACTACAACAGTAAGATTTTACTGGATACTGAAAGATCATATTTGAGGTTGGAGTAGTTGGCATTGGCTTTGGTAATTGCAGCAAGAAAAATGAGACCTTACTTCCAAGCTCATTCTATTGTTGTCCGAACGTCTGTCCCTTTGAAAAATGTTCTTCAAAAAACTGACATATCAAGCAGATGACCAAGTGGTCAGTGGAATTGGGTGATTACGATATTGACTTTTCCCCCAGAACAACAATTAAAGCTCAATCAGTGGTTGACTTCTTGGTCGAGTTTCATGCTCACAGATCTTCCGGACATGAGTAAAGCAATGCTTTCAAAAAGGAATGGGTGGTTCGAACTGATGGTGGATCAAGCACTATGGGCTGTGGAGCTAGAATTGTTTTAACCTCGCCATATGGTGATAAAATATATCAAGCTATATGCTTTGGATTCAGGGCCTCCAACAATGAGTCTGAGTATGAAGCACTCACAGTTGGTCTTAAGCTAGCTCTTTTATGTGGGCCTAAGAGAGTCTGGTTAATGAGTGACTCTCAATTACTCACCCACCATGCTCAAGGGAAGTCTGAAGCCAAGAAAGAACAGTTGATCAAGTATTTGCTGATCAAGTGGCAGCCAACTTTAAACGTGTTTGCTATGAGCATATTCCCCGATCGGAAAATACGTTGGTAGACTCTTTGGCAACTATAGCCTATTCTGAATCTTACCCCCGGATTCTTGTATAAGAATGTCCATTTATACATATACATCAGAAGAAAGAGGATGAAGATAATATGAGCATACTTGTTATTCAACCTAAAGATTGGAGATACACTCTCTTCCAATACATTTCCGATGGGGTATAGCCTTCGGATAAAGATGTGGCAAAGAAAATTAAGTACAAGGCTCGTGGTTTCTTAATAATAAGAGAGGTTCTTTACAAAAAGTCTTTCAATAGGCCTCTCCTATGTTTTAGGGTTTGAAGAATCCCAAGTGTTATTATTCGAATTACATGATGGGGAAGGTTCAGCACAGTGTGGCTATAGGGCACTGGCCCGAAGAGTTTTGTTAGCCATATACTATTGGCCAACCATAATGGAAGATGCTAAAGAAATGGTGAAGAAATGTGATCCATGTCAAAAATATGGGAATGATATTCATGTGCCAACAGTACCTATGGAGTCTCTTTCTGAACCAGTACCCTTTACCAGGTGAGGGATGGATTTAGTTGGGCTTCTTCTTATGGCATCCGGTGGATGTAGAACTATTATAGTCATCATTGACTATTTCTCTAAATTGATAGAGGCAGCTCCTCTGGCTGGAACCACTTCAAAATCCGTTATTAAATTCATCTTATCCAACATATGTTGTAGGTTTGGGGTTTTTCAAAAGATTACTACATACAATGGGCCACAGTTTCATAACAAATACATGGAAGCCTTCTGTACTTCTAGAGGGATTCAACATTGTTTTTATTCTCCTTTCCACCCTCAAGCAAATAGAATTATCTTGTCCGGATGAAAGAAGAATTTGGAGGGAGCTGCAGGAAAATAGCAAAGCTATTTACAAAAAGTATTGTGGGCCTATCGAACTACACATCGGGCTGCCACACGTTTCAAGATCTAGTTCAACCTCTCAACCATTTTTTCTCATAGATTGTCGCACCCTAGGTAACTGCTCCTTTTACTGTTGTGTATAAACTTTTCTATTATTTCATTGTCTTCCACAATCACAAATATTCTTAGAGAGAGAGAACTCAGATTACCTTCAAACTTGTTCTTGAGACATATATGTTCACAGCCAGAAACGCCTTAGCTAAAGGAGGTTGGTTGAATTTTTCTGAATTAGAGAGAGCACAAAAAGTTGCGAGGGACAAGCGCATCGCTGCTGGTCTTCCTGCTTCTCCAAGCGAGAAAGGTAATCAACCAAACCAGAATATTGATCAAGGGTCGTCTTCTTCAAAAAACCCTAGAGTTAAGAAATTTCAATTTATAACAAATATCTCCCCTCTCCCATCTGGTTCCTCAGTCCAAGAATTCCAAAACCCTTTACCCAAGGAGAAAGCCGTTTCCAGTGTTAGGAAACCCTCCTCTTTCATTGCGATGGGATCAGACACGGAAAAATAATCGGACAAGTTAACTCATCGCAGAGTTACGCGTCAATACAAAACCAAATCCACACCCACATCTTCCAAACCTTCTAGTTTGGAGGTAGCAAAGGTTGTACCACAAGCTAAAACATTCGGGCAGCAACCTCCACCATATACTAGAATATCAGAAGTGTCATCTGCACAGCCTTCTGAAAAACTGTTTACAAAAACAACTGAACAGCCACCCTCAAGGGCATCAGAACAGCCTCATTCGAAACCATCTGAACAACCTTTCACAGTAATGGAAGATAGCATAGAAGAAGCCCCTTTCAAGGCTGAGGCGTTCGGTCAAACAGGGGATACAAATTCAGAGCGGAAAGGAAAAAATAAGGTGTGCATGGCTCATCTGGATGCTCTTCTGGAGAGTTTGGAGGGTAAAGTGGGTCCCTGTTTTAAGATGGTAAGTGTCAAGTACATGGTGGCCCTTCAGAATATCAACTACGTGTATACCCACACAGCTGAGTTGGGTCGGATCCGTACTAAATGGGGGATCCCATAGTCAGTAAAGGTGAGGATCCTTATTACTCTGAAGACCCCCAATGGACTGCAAACTGAATGAGGTGGTAGTCTACACTGAAGTATTGAACTCGGGACTTCGGTTTCCCTTGGATCCGGAGATCGTCAGTTATTTTCATCTGATCAAGTTGTGTCCCAGCCAACTGAACCGCAACGCTTGGTACACCCTCCTAGCCTGCATTATGGCGTCCATACTGTTTAAGATTCCATTACCGACGGAACAGTTTGCTGTTGTGGCAAGCTTATGCAAGAATCATCAGATCCACTTCTACCATTATAACATGGGGAATGACTATAAGGTGGTGGATGATCTCCCACGATTCAAGATAAACTCTTAGAATTCTGAGATGAAAAGTCAGTTCTGAAAAAAATCAAACATGATTACTATTGAGGGGAAGCTTTTGTAGTTCGAACAACATAACCAAATCGGAATAAGATTGTATTGATTTTTTGATTTTTTAGCTTTTCCAAAGATTTTTTGCAAGACCTAAAATGGGCTACTGATGAGTTCGGAGTTTTCAGTCACTGTGTCACCATTAAATCCGAAGGGCAATTCAGACTAAACTACTACACCAAATATATGAACACAACAAATGTACTAACTTTTGAATAAACTAGTTGTTAATCAACTTAAAACCATATTACTAATGGGTCCTTAAACTTGACCCGGTTTCACAACCCGACCCAATAAGTCCATGGGTAAGTAATTAAGCATAAATACCCCAATTACTTTCATTAATGGGGGTGATCAGAATTTAATACTAGTAGACAGTTTAATTATCTCTCGACTCTACACACTAAACACAAAACACCACAAAATTACCAAAACACTGTTTAGACACTTTACTAGATTACCCTCAGCCAGAAATAAACCACACTACTTTCAACTTCAATGGTCGGACACGCTTTCCATCGCATTATATAACATGTTCCATTCGCAAGTGTTAAAAGAAAGAAAAGCTGAGCAGCTCGGGGATGAATTGTTTGCAGCTAAAAACCGAATATCCGAACTGGAATGACAGCTTAAAGAACAAACTCTTCGCTCTAGGGAATTAAAGCTAGACGTATAGGAAATGGTCGATCGTGCCACTGTTTGACCTCCAAAAAAATCCACAAAAAAGAGGCGAAATGGAAAAAAACGAAATCCAAACACTTACAGGTCATCCATACTCTACGCTCCTCCAAAATTACTTGGTCATTAGCAGCTCACGGAATATAGACCCGCTTCCGCCAGTACCAAACATTCAGGGTTATTCATCATCTTCGAATTGACTTGACAAAAACGAGTACAGAAAAAACAATTAATTTGGTGATGATTGTGTCAAAATCATGAAGGAGAATATTGTCGATGCTAAAACGTCGTTAGTTCTGTCTTTTCACCACCGATTTCCAAACCTGCCACTTGGTCCGCAAGGGTCGTTCGTTTTTGTGTTTTACTCTAAGCAAAGCTTTAGGTGCATGGTTTTATCCTTTTCATCACCTTCGTAGGGGCCTTCCCAGTTGGGAGCCAATTTTTTGAGGCTCTTGTCTTTGGTATGCAAGAAAACCTTTCTCAAAACCTTGTCACTGACCTTAAACTCTGTTCTTCAAACTTTGGAAGCGTACCTACTTCGCATTAAGGTATGATAATGTAATGAGTTTAATGGGTGCGACTTCGATTTTCCTCAATCAAATCGAGGGCCAAATATCGGCCCTCGTTGTTACTGTTTTCTGAATAATGCTTGACCATAAAAGACGTGAACATGTTTTTTGCAGGGGTCCCTGCACCATACCATACACCAAAGCGTAAGGCGGTTCCTGAGTAGTAGTTCGGGTGTAGTTAGATATTCCAACAACACATCCTGTAAGTAATCTGACCATTTCATAACTTTTCCTTGTAAATGTTTCTTAAAACCAGTGATATTCGTTATGTTTTTTACTTCGACCTGGTCGTTTACTTGCGGGTCAAAAAGGTGTTGAAAACACTGTTGGATTCCGTGAGATGAACAAAACCCTTTCATTTCACCGCTATCAAACAGTGGGCCTTTATCCATAGTTAGCATTCTTGGGACCCCAAAGCGACAACAAATGTTCAACCATATGAATTTGATTACATAATTATCCTTTTTCCCAGACAACGGCTCAGCCTTGACCTATTTGGAGAAGTAGTCCATAACGACCACTATCATCTGCCTTCCCCCTGTTTCCATCTAAAGTGGGCCGACAAGTCGATCCCCCACCTATCAAAAGGTAACCCTTCGGAGACGGAATCAAGTGGCGTGGCCAGGATATGAATTGTGATCGCAAACCATTGACAAATATCACACACTTTTACCAGCTCTCTTGCATCGGCTGCGATTATAGGCCAGTAAAAACCCAATAACAGAACTCTTCTAATCATATCATTGAAACCACAGTGATCTGAGCCTTCTCCACATGGAGTTCAAAAAAAATATATCTACGACTCATAATGTCCCAGACATCTTAACAAAGATTTTCTCAACAACCGTTTGTAGAGTACACCTTTTAAAAATACAAAACCTGGAGCCTTAAACTGTGTCTTTTTTTCCAAAGTTTTATATGTGGGAAACAAGTTGTTTATCAAGAAATTTCAAACGTTATATCTTCAACCTTTGCTAGTAACTGTGGAAATTCGGTAGACAATCTATGGTCAGTTCTCTAGCTTTGTCATTTTAATAATTGATGAGTCCTCTTGATTTAGAACCCATGCGTAATCCCCGACGTACGCCATGGTTGCCACCAAACCCACGATTACATTTTCCTCTCTCTATGGATATGTTAGTATGCGATTTTTTCAAAGGTCGCGGTCAAAACTCTTAACGCTACCAAATATTAGACCAAATGTTCCTTTCTTACCTCGGAATGGCCAGTTGTGTGGTTGATCATTAGCTAGGAATCTCTTATTAACCGAACATGTTTGGCCCCACAAATCTCTGCGAGTCTGAGTCCCGCTAAAGTTTTCTCGTACTCAGCTTCGTTATTCAAAGTTACAAAACCGAATTGAAAGGTTTGGTGCATGGCTACCCCAAAGACGTGGTTATCTGGACTTCTGCCCCACATTCATTGACCATGATCCCCCATATGTTCGGATAGTCCACTCGGTGGGCTCTTTCTCTTAGTCGACCTTTTTCTCTTCTGGTCAATTAGAATGAAGTTCTACTAAAAAATCCACCAAAACATGTCATTTGACGGTTGTTATAGGCTCAAAATCGATATCAAAATCCTGTAGCTCAACAGACCACTTGAAAATCCAACCTGAAACATCAGGGAGCTGCATCACATTTTTCAACGGGAATGACGTTGGAACCATGATGGAATGACCGTGGAAATATGACCGCATTTTTCTGGTTGCGGTTACCAATTCTAGGGCTAAATTGTTGAGTTTCAAATATATTTTTTCGGCGTCCAATAAACTCTTCTTCACGTAGTACGTCAGGATCTGATCCGCCTCACGAAAAAGCGTCGCACTAACTGCATAGTCTGATACCACAATATACAAAAATAAAGTTTCCCCTGGTAAAGGATTTATTAACAAATCGGGAGAGGATAGATATTCTTTCAAACAAAGGAACGCCTTGGTACAAGCGGAAGTCCAATTGAATGCATTGTCATGTCTTAAGACGTGAAAAAATGGTGCATATTTGTGAGAGGATTGAGATATAAACTTGTTCAGAGCCGCCAAAATCCCTGTCAAAATTTGGACCTCTTTGACATTTCATGGTGCTGCCATAGTACTCAAAGCATGCAACTATACTGGATGAACCTCTATTCCCTTTGCATTGATCATGTGTCCCAAGAATTTCCAGACCGAACTCCAAATGAACATTTTTCCGGGTTTAGTTTGACATTTATTCTTTCCAAGTTGTTAAATGTTTCTTCTAGGTCGGCAAAGGGATCCTCGTCGGTCATATTTTTTACCAACATATCATCTATGTAAACTTTAATGTTTCACCTGATCTGACCTTCAAAAACCTTATTCACCAACCTCTGATAGGTAGCCCCTGCGTTCTCCATACTGAATGACATGGCCTTGTAGTAATGAATACCTCTTCGAATGACGTGTTATCATGATCCTTTGGATATAACATTATTTATTTGTATCCCATGTAGGTGTCAATAAAACACAGTCGGTAAAGTCCGCACACATTATCTATTTCCCGTTTTTTTTCTTGACCAAGACGGTATCCACCATGGGTACTGGGATTCTTGGATATGCCCTACTCTTGTCAGTTTGTCCATCTCGGTAATAAGAGCTTCTACCTTCGCCTGGGAAAAAGCTCGTCACTTTTGGATCACGGGTCGAAAGTTGCATCTAATGGCCAGGTTGTGACAAATTACACTATCATGGACTCTGGTTATATCTTTCGAACACCACGCAAATAAATGAATTTTTTTTTAAATAAAATAAATTAATTTTTGCCAAACCACTACTGATAAATTTGTTCCAACTTTCAAAATCTTCCTTCCGAGGAACTCATAATTCTCACAACTCTTATCAGTGAGCAATAATCTGGGGGTCTCCCTAGGATCTTCAATAAGATCTGACGCTGAAGTCGACCCCACTAATTGCTAACCTTTTATTAACTCTATTTATCTGTCAACTTTCGACGCTAGAGTAGCACGGTTGCATTCCCCATCCGTTTTATGGCTGCTTCAAACTGTGCCAACGTTATTACTGATCAAGTATTTCAAACATTGGTGGACATTTGATACCACTACATGCATACTGGACAACCATGATCTACCGAAGATGGAATTATACAAGTTTAGTGCATCCACAACCACGAAAGCACTGTTACCTTTTTCTTGAACGGACCCCGACCAAACTGTACTACTCCTTCAAACTCTCCAAAGACTTCAGTCGTAGCCCTTGTAAACCCTACAATGGTTCGCATTGATCTTAAAATGAGCGGTGGTTTTTTTAACTTCGCATAAGTTGTCATGAAAATAATGTTCGTCGAGCTCCATGTATCTATCAACACTCTTTATACCTCATCATTAGGGATTGCAGCCAAAATCACTACTATGTCCTCATGTGGGCTACCAATGTCCCTCATGTCATCATCATTAAAACACGGTATGAGAGGAGGATTTATATATAAGTGGGGTGATGTTCCCACTTCTAACTGCATGGTTAGGCTCATGATGTGCCTCTTTCGGGAGAAATTTGAAATTCCTGCCATAGAATCTCCTCCAAAGATACTTAGCAATTAAAAAAATCTACACAAGTCACTAACATTTCCTTTACTGTCGGAAATTATTTCTTCCACAATGTTGACTATATTCCTATCTGCATCGGGGTCTAAATATTATGTGGATACATTGAATAGATCGGTTATCTCAGAAATACCCATTGCAATTTCGTGTTTTGGTATTATCACAATCTCTTTAACCATGGTATTCTGTTGAGCTTGCTTCTTTACAAATGACGTCAACTTCTCATTCTCAATCAGCGTCTGAATTTCTTTCTTTAAAACAATACAATCATGCGTATCATGCTCCACATACTCATGATACTTGAAGTATCGGTTGTTATGATTTTCCCGAGAGATCTGGATAGGGAAAGGTTTTCAAAAATAGATGAGCTTCTTAGCTTTTTTAAAGATAGTTGGCACATACTCAGTCAACTCACAAAAATGTACCAATCGAACCCACTTGTTTGACATGGGTCGGGCCGCCACCTGAGCATGTACCATATGATTGTTACTTCTTACTCGTGTGAGCTGCGAGCCCGATGCTCATGGTGGGAACTGCCACATCGTCAGGTAAGTGCTGATTGGCTGATCGGCTGAGGCTGTGACTGTGGGATGGTTGTCTAATTCTGTCAATATAATACAACGACAGCTTGCGTGCTTTGTTGTAACTAGGCCACCACTTTGGACGCTTGGATCTCCTCGATCAAAATTCTCTTTTCGACCTGAGCCAACAAGGCCGCAAAAGTAAAGGATTGCTTCTTCGTCACAACTTCCTTCATAGGACTGGGCAAAAGACCTAACCGTAAGCCCGTCAATACGACACTCTCATCACAATAGTCCAAATCAGTTTTTGCATCCCCAAAGCATTGGGTGTAGTCCTAAAAAATCTCTCTGACCTTCTGTCTACAATTAATAATCGTGTCAGCATTCACTTGGAATTTTTTACTTCCCACGAACTGTTGCTGGAACATTACCCAAAACATATCGAAGCTTTTTATGCAACCTTGCGGCAGTCAGTTATATCACTTTGACACGGGGTTTTTAAACTTTTACGAGAACGCACAACAAATCAGTTTATCATCGTTAACAAAGTTTAACATAAAGTTTTTGAATGACTCCAAATGGCTATTCGGGTCTTTCTTCCTATCATATTTTTCTAGACTAGATATATCGAAACGTTTGGGCAAATTCTCCGAAAGGATTTCATCAGATCAGATAGTGTGCACGACCTCCAATTGTGCCCGACCCTGATAACTCCACTTCCAAGGCCTTCCACTGGAGTCAACATATAATCTTTCACCATGCAGGTTAGTGAATTGACTGTCAACCCTATATCCATGTGTCTGACTACCCGATGGGAACTTGACTTGGGGTGCAGCTGTTTGCTCGCCTCGGTTGACCATGATAGCCATGTTTTTATCCACCGAGGCAAACGTTCTTTTATCGATGTTGTTCACATTGTGTTTCAGCATTCTTGACCGACGAGATACGCGTCGTCGGTTATCTTGCTTCCTTATAATCTTCTTTTACTTTTTATGGCATTGGTCCGGGGACGATGACTCATCTGAATTGTAATTAGAAGACTCATTTAGGTCTTGTGCGCCCCGACACTCAACCTTCCTACCCTTTCCTGAATGCCTGTCACTTTTTCATCGCAACTCGTCTCGTCACCGTCCAAAATCTTATTTTTCTTGACCCTGATTACGATTTTCTTCTTTATAATTGTTGGGTGGCTGTTTTACTGTTAATTTCCGACCTGTTTTTTTTTCAGCTAAGACTTCCTATTTCTCCGCATTAAGCTTGGCTATATCGTCAAGCAATCGTCTACCTGGTCATAATATAGCAATTGTTTATATTGCATTAAGCTTGGCTATACGATATTTCTCTTCGAATTTGTAGTCCTAAGAATAGTAGATATTTATGCCGCCTTACAACCCTTCAACTCTACCCTCACATGGATCGGTGTCCATCTTTCTTTAGTTTCGTGATTTGGGAGAATCTATCACTGGGTATCACTTCGCTATCCCACAAACGATGCTAATGATAATACTAGAAATATCGGGACCAATGATAGTGCTAGAAATATTTGAACCCTGATCTTGGTACCAGATTAAGTCGTTACGAGATGTAGAAAGAGAACAACACGGGTCTTTAGAGAGAGTGTGGTAAACAATTGTTATAATAATAATTGTTCATTCACCGCAATAAAGGGAATATTTCCTTATATAGTGGTGGTAGTGGGCCTTGTCCCGCATGCGTGATCCACTTTATCCTATTCTTATCTTTCTCCATTCTAACTCTACCTATTTTTTATTATTTGAATCTAATATTAATTCTTCTTATTTTCTTGTAGGTTGGGATATTTGAGGGTCATATCAAACTATTGTGTATACTGATTATGGGTTTTTCTTGACTCATGTTGATTATTACATTCATTTATTTTGGGTTTTTTGTGAAGACAAAATCAGATGTTGTAACCTGTGATACCATAGTTTTTCAACATAGTTTTACGACCATCTAATGCTAAAATAAAAATCTTTTGATGTTACAATGCACTTGAGTTTCTTCTATATAAGAGAGTTTTACATCACTTTTTATGTATTAAAATATCTCAAGAAAACTCATTTAAGGAGTGTAAACATCAACATCTCTTGAATGTGGCCCGATAAAAAAAAATCAAATATTCTAGTTTATGTGGACATATTATGTTCCCACTAGTGCTCTCTTCATTAATAGAACATATTTTTCACTCTTAAGATACAACAGACTTTTTTATATGTTATATAAACCAACTCATGATTATACGCATTTTAGATTTTTTGGTTGTTTAGCATTTGTTTCCACCTTAGTGCTTATAAAACCAAGTTTCAACCTCATGCTCGAGTGAACTGATTTATATCCACTTATTATAAAAGATTATAAATTCTACGATACAATGATAAAAAAAATCGTGATAAAGTGTTTCATCTTTATGTTATTGCTAGTTCAAATCAAAATATTCATCTGTTTCCAAATGTAGTCCGCTACATTCTTTATTATAATATCATTTTATGTTAAATCTTGTTCCTCGCATATATATGATCCAACTAGTCTTTTCGATGTTGTTTCCACTTTAGTAGCTCAGTTTTTCATTTTCCATCTTGTAGTTTTGTTCCTAAAAATCTATATGACTGGTTAATCAACCTTATTACTTGAAGAACTATCACTGTAATTTATTTACTGATTAATGAATATTTATCCTTGATTTATATATATATATATATATATATATATATAAAAAGAATAAAATACTTTCATTATGTTCAATTTTGGATCCATTTATATTAAGATATTTATTAAATAGAAAGAGCAAAAATAAGCTAAATTAGAAGAAAAATCTAAAAGGGGAAAACATATAAAAGTTAAGAAGTACACAAAAGAAATAAACAAAATCAAAAATCAAAATCACGAAAAATAAGAAAGAGAAAAAACTAACTTCTTTTAGTTACGGGTCAAGAATTAAAAGTATGCTTATTTATATAAAAAACAAAACCGCGATCTTTTAGTTATAAATAGATAGTTGGGCCTCCAATGGGGTATCCGAGTTGGTTGAGTAAGGCATGCTTGTGACCAAAGGTCATGAGTTTGAGTCCCTCTACATACGCTTTCTTGGTTGAGCCTGTCACCTTGTGTGGTTTACCTTCTGGCGTTGGTTTGCAGGCTATTGCGTCAGGCTGAGGGTTTACCATGTGCGCACTCATTGCACTCTGAGTAGCGGCTGCGGATTCCCTCCGAAAAAAATAGATAGTTGGAGATATCATTGGAGAGGATAAGAAATATAGAGCAAGAAATATCTTTTTTATTTTCATGATCTAGAGTTCAAATTATTGTTCTTCTTCTTCTTTCTCTTTTATTTTATTTATATATGTGAGCATGTTTAGCCTTAATTATTTTTTCTATTATCATTGAACCTTTGTAAGTACTTTTATTATGAATTAGTTATATGTTTTTTTAATTTACTTTTTTCCCCTTGGTAGTGATATTAATCTTAATACTTTAAGTTACATACGGGTTCAATTGAATGATTCTAGATCTAGGTTTAGATCGAGAAGTAAAATTGATTTATGAGTTATATTAGTAGTCATAGGTTGAATGAGTAGTCTACTATGGTTGGCATCCATCTTAACTTGATGTCAAATGATTTTTTAAATGGTGATCGTTTTTTAGAATATGTGTATGTATATTCCTCTCAGATATCTTACACAGTGGGAGTCCTCTTCATCTCAAAATAAACTAGTATACAAGTTTCACAAGTTAATATAGTTTTAAAACGATATTCAAGACCATGATATTCTAAGTTTTCTCAAATTTTTGTTCAAGTTTGACTTTCTTTAACCAACGTTTGATTACTCTCTCTTTATAAAAGGTCATGGATCATATTTGGTTGCTTTAATAGTTTATGTGGATTATATCATTGTTACTAGTTCTTTATGTCAAGTTGTTGATGAGCTAAAATTGTTACTGTATACATAATTTAAGCTTAATAATCTTGGTTATTTTGAGTACTTTTTTAGTATTCGGATTAGTCCATCCAATCAAGGTATCATACTTTCTAAATCCGATTATACTTTACAATTTCTCGAGGACAACATATACTTGATTGTACGAAAACTAACGTTCCAATAAAATCTAAATTTTATTTAAGTACCACTAACGGTGAACTGCTCCATTATATAACATAATATCGAATTCTTATTAACAAACTTCTTTATCTTACCAGATATCGCCCATATATCTCATTTATATTTCACGAGCTCACTCAATTTTTGGGTCAACCTCGACTTCCCATCTCAAGGTAATATATTACCATCTTTATTATCTCAAGAAAAATGATGGTGTCGATGGTTGTTGTTTTATTCTTTTTCTTCCTCGACTTTGATGTTTGTGTCTCAATTAACTTTAAAGCGTTATCTGATGTTAATAAGGGTTATTTCCCTAATTCGCAACCCTTAATTACTGGTTGTGCATCTTTATTGGTGATTATTTAGTCTTTTGAAGGCTAAAAAGCAAATCACCGTCTCTTGATAAGTTGAGTATAGAACTCGCTGATTCACTACTAATGAGCTTATATGGTTGTAACAACTTTTTATATTTTGAAATCCATGTTGATTCGCGTATTTCACTTTCCCATTGACAATCAAGATGCAATACACATTATTTCTAAACTAAATGTTCATGAAAGAACTAGGTATATTAAAATATATTATCATTTTATTAGTTAAAAAGTTGCTTCGGGAGTTCTCAAATTGATTCTCATTCAGTCTCAACACCAATTGGTTGACATGTTCACTCCCGTCTTTTTAGTTATTTTCTTTGTTGTCCGAGGTGGTTATCGATGATATTTAAGAACCATCTTGAGATGTAGTATTACATAGATTCTATGGGTCAAAACCCAAGAACTCAAATGCAACATACATCAATATATATAACTTGATCGTTGATAAACACAAAACATAATAAAGACACGCTTGTATTTATCCTTAGTGTTTATGAGACAGCTAAACATTTGAGATCAAAAGTCTCGGTACTTCCTGAAGAGTGCTAGTAGTGGAGACAAATAATCAGTTTAAAAATTAGTGATTAAGCACTCAATAAGGATTGGAGACAAATAATGAGTTTAAAAAGTAGTGATTAAGCACTAATATGGATTGGAGTAAAGGAGCGTGGATTGGAGTAAACGAGGAGTAAAGGGAGAAAAGAGAAAATCGACGGAGTAGGAAATAGACATGATGTTGTTCTTTTGTTCATCTCTATTTATACCTAAAGAATTAGGTTTGATAAAATATATTTCGATCTTACTAACTTCACCCACAACACTTTCACTGCAATAGTTTGATGCTCTTATATTCATAAAAAATCATAATATTATAGATTCATACAGTCCAATAATCGGAGGTCTTTCCTTTTAAATACACATCAATCCAACATCTTATATTCATAAAAGATCGTAACATTATTAGATTCATACTGTCCAATGATTATAGATCTTTCCTTTTACATACACATCAATCCAACAATGATTGCACTATATTCCCACAAAACTAACAATTATTCTTTGGTTCGATGACCGAACGTTGATATTACAATTACATTTATTATTACATGATTTAAACATATTTTATGATTTTTATTTCGTTGGCTATAAATAATTATTAACATTTAACTACTTAATTTTATCTGTGGACAAAAATTACCCTTTGTATCTTTGGTAAAATAAAAAATAAAATAAAACATGTAATTGAAATAGTTATTTATCCATCTTTCGAAATACTCATATGATTTTTTTAATTCATCTCGCTCACATGAAATACACTTTCCATAGAATATGGTATCGATGTAAAGATGAGCTTTGATAATAAAATATACGATATATCAACTTTATTCTTCTGTAAAAAAGAATCATTTCCTTATTCATAAGAATTAAGTTGGTCATCTAAACAATAAATTAAACAAATAATATATTTATTTAATACCCCAATGCAAAGTTGGTAAACAAATCATTTTATAAGTCATCTTTAGTTATTACTTTTCTAAAAAGAAAAATACAAGATTAAAAAATTAGAGATCCTATTCAGTGGGCTAATGCCATGCACAATTCTTTAGGGAATGAGTCTCGCTTATTTTCAAACTTGTTCAACAACTACTCCTTTATTATTTCATATCTATATCTCTAAAAAGTGTAGTTTTCTAATTCGAGTTAATGACGAATTAGACAATATAATATTATTATTATCTTACTATTTAATATAAAATTAAAATTAAGATTATGATTTATGATTATGATTTCACATGAAAAACACCTCAGTGTCGTTTCGCTTTCGTATATTCCAATAAAGAACATCTCATCTCATTGTTTTAGTATCCACAAGTTTCTCTCTATTTTCTCTCGACAAGTATAACTAACAACAAGCTATTTTTAGATGAGTTTCCGATTTCACTATACTCGTTCGTCTCTACGTAAAATGTTACAACTTTGATGCAATCTTCACGTACTGATAACCCAAAAGAACAGTGTCTTTTTTTTTCTATTTTGTATCCGACAGCTTGAAGATTGCTTGTAAAATTCCGACACGATGTTGAAAGGTTTGGTTTTTAAATTTTTTATGTTTTTTTTAGAGTTTTGGTGGATTGTGAATGTAAAAGAATGACGTTGTGTTTTTTTTGTTGTTGTTATAGTGATGCTTAGAGGTTTTAGTATTCTTTTGGTGATTGGATTGGCTGTATGGGCGTATTTTGTGATCATGCCTCCGCCTCCACCGATTGTTGGCGGTCCGGGAGGACCTCCGATCACAGCTCCCAGAATAAAGTTGAGAGATGGTAGACATTTGGCCTACAAAGAGTTTGGTGTTCCCAAAGAAACAGCCAAGCATAAATTCATCTTTCTTCATGGATTTGCGTCTGCTAAAAATGACTGTGCCATCGCAGTCGGCGTCACTCCGGTCCATTTTCCATTTCGATCTTTTTCTTTCCTGTTTAGTTTATTTGGTAAAAGAATTGAGTTTGGATCGGACTTGATCCCATAAGACTTTAACTAGTAATACGTCAAATCGGCATCTGGATTTCAAACATGGATTTCAGACACTTAAGTTCGTCTAATGTTGGCTAAAAACAAATATAGCCTTCCACGTACATCGCGCTACCATCCATGTTTTTGTATTTAAGGTCTCAACAAAATTGCATTTTAGTCTATGAGCGCGTTGGATTGATCACCCTTAGTTTTGATAGTGTTAATAGACAGAATTAATAAATTTTGTTTTGATTTTAATTTTCCAGGAGAAGTTTGAGGAACTAGGTGTATACATTGTGTCTTTCGACAGACCAGGTTATGGAGAAAGCGATGCCGATCCAAAACGAACGTTGCAAAGTTTGGCTTTAGATGTAGAACAACTTGCCGATCAATTAGGACTGGGAGCCAAGTTTTATGCGGCTGGCTATTCTATGGGAGGCAATAATGTTTGGGGCCTTATCAAGTACATCCCTCATAGGTATGTATAACTATAGTCTATACCTACAACGATTATGTTAGTATGATGAGATGAACCGATGAGAATAATTTAGAAAGCTCAAAACGTACTTGTGGCCAGGCTAGCTGGAGTTTCATTTCTTTGCCCAGTAATCAACTACTGGTGGCATGGATTGCCGGGTCAATTATCAATAGATGCGTTTGAAAAACAAGTAGCACCAGATCAATGGGCAGAGCGGGTTGCTCACTACGCTCCCTGGCTACTCTACTGGTGGAATACTCAGAAACTGTTCCCACCATCCGCTGTTGTAACCGGTGATCCTAGACTTCTTTCTCCTCAAGATTTGCAAATTATGGCTAGAGGCAATAAGGATCCAAGAAGAGTGGTAACTTTTACTTCTCTCTCTCACGTTGGTATTAGTTTTTACGGTGAAAACGAAAACTGAAATCAGTATTGATTGGTTGTTATTTACGCAGCAATATATAATGCAACAAGGCATACACGAATGCTACGATCGGGACATGATAGTTGGATTCGGGAGTTGGGATTTTGTTCCCATGTATCTAGAGAATCCTTTTCCAAACAAAGAGGGGTCTGTCCATATGTGGCATGGGAACGACGATAGAATCGTGTCGATAACACTGCAAAAATACATTGTTGAAAAACTTGGATGGATTCAGCTCCATGAAGTACCAGGTTCTGGTCATATGTTCCCGTTTCTTCCTGGGATGAGTGAAACTATCTTAAAGATACAAACAGCTGCACCAGTAGCTAGTGCCAAATAACTTTCTCTTTATCTCTCACTCTCATGTCTTCTTTTAGCTCTGCTTTTGTTTGCATCCGAACTTTTTTCACCATATAATAGACTAATTCTTATGTTTGATCAGTACAGCTCGCAAGTTTCAAGCTCATGTGATTTTGTTTAGATTTCATTACATTGGCTCTGAGGAAGCATGGGCTAATTGAATAAATTGATTTAAAAACACAATATAATTTGTAAATAAAAGTGAAAACATAAAATATCATAGTGTGAGTTAGATATTACACAAAACATCAATGGGTTTTGGGACCTGTTTTTTTATTTTCGGTATTTGAAGTTTATCTGGACGTCGGCCTAAATTTTATAGTTTTATGTATAACAAAAAAAATGACAACTGAAGAAAAAATAAAAACAGCTGGGGAGAGTAAACATTAATGAAAAGAGAATGAAAGTTCAAATGGGACTAAATTAGTGAGGACATTATGATTTAAGTTGTGTTTTATAGTTGGTTTGGACAATTCATTTACAATTCCATGGTTTTGCAGTTTAGTTTTGAAAATTCATATATAGTTTCTATCTGATAGAATCAACCAAATATATAAATTTTGTGAAATTCAACCCCAAGACGGTTCACAACAAGCTTATAGTTAGATGAACAGAACAAGCAATCTCATCGTCTACAAATACTATTAGCAAATCAATGCAGAGAAAGACTGGTTCCGTCGAATTCTGAAATTTACGTTGGAGGTGCAGTCCTTTGTACAGAAAACAGGGAATGCTACAAACTACGTTTACTTTGATTTCAACATTTGAAACCACCACATGCAACAAACCACACTATGATGACAAAGACAAGTATTCCTCCTCCAATCATCAATTTCAATTGCATACTTTCCATCCACATTTTGCGTCGCAGCTGCCTACCTTGCCTCTGGAAGCTATCGGCCTTAATTTTATAACAAAAATCCGAGATTATTTGACCGTGAGCAAGAGTAGAGAGCATGAAAGTAAGCTAATCAAGAAATCAAAATATACCTGAAACTGTAGGTTCTCTGTTTTATCAACTAGAAGCTCAATCTTCTCCCCACGATCCAAAACCTGCACAGATGAGGCGATGTTATCATTTATTAAGCTCAGAAGGACAATTTTGTGTTCTGGAAAAATTCAGGGCAGATAATATTAGTGTAACACTTTTTTTAAACACCAAAGTACAGAAGCAAATAGTCAAAGTATGTTGCAAATATAATAACAGTCGGAGGATGGCTAACAAACAAACAGTTCGGCTCGATCCAATGATTTTCGAGCTTGAACTTCTACTAGGTTTGATAAGAAACTCCAACGGAACTCAAATATCTTCACATGATACGCGAGCGGCTTGAAAGCCGTATTAAACTCGAGTTTATATTGGTTCGGGTTGAGTAAAAGTTGAAAATGTTGAAGTTAAATGTACTTTAAATATAAAAATATTAAAAGTCTTGATAACATTTATTAATACACCGAATGCGGCTTGAATTTGGTAAATCACGAATTAGGGGCGAGCTTAATTACTTGAAAAAATTTCAAATCCTGCTCAAGCCAAACCTAGCAAAGAAAATTTAAACTCGAACTGGAGTCCTTTTTTTAGATAAGGCGATGAACTCAAATAGGCAGGTATTCCGCTTGACTATACATTTCTAAATGGGAGTTTTGAGCATTATATCAGCTTTCTATGTAAAAACAATATTTTGACAGTCCCGTCGATGATGTCCGAAACTGTGGTAGACTTTTTAAACACAAGACCATCATCCTAATGGATTATAAGAACTGTATTTTTCTTTACTTTTTCCTATTTCATACATATATAAAAATTGATACTAGATTTGGGCCAGGACCATCAGTTTGGGAGTTCATAAATCCTTTAATTTTAAAACAAAGAAGACAAACTGAATATCAGATTTAATATATACATTCAATTATATGTCGTTGCGCTACAACGTAGCGCAATTCCCCTAAGGCATGTTAGTAAATTTATGTGAATGAGCTGTAGGTGGTGATATGTTCACATATACAATATGTTATAGTTTCATTTAAACAAAAGATCAATACACATACAATGGGTATTTTCCAATGGCCTTTATCCATAAAGATGTGCTCGACAAGAGCTGATCCAGAATTGTGACCAGTCAGAGGCTCAGAGCTACCTGGGGCCATTGTAACAATAGAAGGGGAGAAGATTTACTCAGGTAATGCTTGGTTTGGGAACTGAATAGTTAATTACCAAAGGTTGACAGTTTACTTTTTAAATTTCCATTTGTCTAATCACATATTTAGAGTGAAAGTTACCATATGACATTTGCAAGACTAAAAAAACGATTATTGTTAGAAATTAGAATATAATCTTTAGTCATATTGGGACCGGGTTGTGTTTCCTAATAAACTTCATCTTCAGGGCCTCAATCTAAAGACAACATATTTAAGAAGTTTCAATTTGTATGCTACGGTAAGAATAATAATTATTCTACCAGTAGACAGCCATCAGCACTTAGAGAGTAGGCGACTGAAGCCTCTTCTTTTCATCTTTAGCTATGTTGGATTAAGTACTCTAGCAAAAAGGTAAGTTCAAGCAGATTTCACGGACAAAAGCAAGGGGATCTAGATAATTGCAATAAATATCAATTACTGGCTGCAGTTGACAATGCTGCTATCTGCCGCCGAAGTGCTCAACCGACTTTTGCGACTTTTGCATCAATGTTCAGATCAATATCAAATACTGGCCAGATTTGATACATAAGTATCAGTCATAAATTTCAGATAAAAACATGAAGTCTTTCTGGGGAATGAAGAGAGCAATTGTCTCATAAAGAAACTTGGAGAGAAAAGAGAAACTACAGAAACCCAAGTCATATATATAAATAAACAATCCTGAAAACCAAGATATATATACTACCAAAATACTTCAACAACCTACTTATTCATGTTAATCACATCCTAACAAACATCCTAAGGATTTTTGAACGGACGTGGGCATTCAGATTTTTTGTCTAATCTTTTAATATAAGGACCATCTGCATAACTCAAACTTCCCAAAATATATAAAGAAAAGGAAGGAAATGTTTACCTTCTCAATGTTGTCGATCATAATCCCCTTGACCTCAGTTATTTGGGTCTTCAATTTGGCGAGTTTACTCATTTCTTCTGGGTTGTTCATGCAAAACTGCATGTGTTCCTTGAGCCTAGGCCTGATATAAAGAATAATAAAAACTAATCCTTTAGTACATATTCTGACCAATGAATGATGTAGGCAATGATATAAAGAAAATAATGTACACAAAATTATTACACACCCGAATTCCCTGTCAAGATTGTATGCAATGCTAAAGCGGTCAAGAAATAAATCATCATCTTCATCATCATCATCACCAAGAGGGTTTGGAGTATCGTTTTTGATAGCTGAACTATATCTCTGCTTAAAATCATTTTTTACTCGCTCAAGAAACACGAAAGGCACACTCCTCCCTGCAGATTCATCTGCAACAACAAGGAAAACTGGAAACAAATCCACATTACCAACCGCATATTTTTGTAAACTAATTCAGTAACGAACAAGAAGAAACAATACCGAATCCATCTTCAGCAAGGAAGTTGAAAGTGTGTCCATCACATGAATATGTGTACTTGCTGCTATTTGAAGGTAGTTTTTGTAAACATTGAATCGCAATGGTGCTAAAGTTCCCAGAATACGATGTGTGTTCAGCTAAAACAACAGTCCCTTTCGCAACAAAGCTATATATTAAACGTCCCTGACTCATCTCTGAAACAAAAACTTAAGCAGTTCACGATTCCTGAACAACCAACATCTTAAGAAAGCAATTAAATAGCAATCAACCCAGAATACGCAGCACAATAATAAAACTCATAACATAAACACAGGTTATGCAATTCATAAAGCCTTAAATCCGTGATAAATAGTCAGATTACGATGAAGATAGTAAATGAACTCCGCTTTTTAACAAAACTCATACTGATTAATCTATACCTGATGGTAGGAAACCAACAATGAATTCCAAAATAAGCAAAATCCCTATTTAGCAAACTCCAGAAGATCATAAATGTATAATTATTCGATCATGGAAACTGAGCTTCCTTTTCTATGCACTGTTTCCAATTTCGATTTATTTGGGGAATTGAGTCTCGATTTTCTCAGCAACCAAACAAACGATACAGTACTATAGACATCGAACACGTAGAATAATAAGTTGATCGGATCAAAGGTTAGAGGGAAGATCGTACCTTACTATGAATTGAAGAACGATCTACGCAACTGAAGAATCGTAAGTGAAGACGATCGGAGGAAAAGGAAAAGAGAGACGAAGAAGGAGAGTGGTTGTTTTGGTTTCTTCTTCTCTCGAAATGGTTGTTTGCTTCATATGTAAGAGTAAGACTTTTGTTGATAATTACTTTTGAGGGTAAATTCATGAGCACTGCACGATTAGTTCTTAATTTGGTTCTTCGATTTTAGTTTCACAATCTTATTATGGTTTCCGATATAATTATATCCTTTGCCTAAGTTTTATGATTTTTTTTTACATTCATGTTATCTTTCTATATCTAACCAATTTACATGATTATCTTATTGGTTATTAAATTTTTCCTCTATAACGGTAACAAAAGTAATTGTTATATGTTTGTTATATCAAATATCAAAGATATATACTTTACTTTTAGGCTACGTTAAATCTCATCCTAAATAATTATAACCACCCAAAACTTATAGAATTTTTTTAATTCTAAGGTTTTTATCCTTTTATTTTTTTATAAAGTATAAAAAAAATTATCTTGCGGTGAATTTTGGGTATGTTTAGCCTAAACATAAAAATACAAAATTTTCTCTCCTCACTATTTTATAAACAAAAATTTAGAAAAAAAATAAAAGCTTTTAGACTTCAGAAACATCTAAACCTCCAAAATTAATCTTAAATTTTTTTAAAAAAACAACCAAACAATTTCGGAAGGATATTAAAGAGAAGAACCTTGACGACGATCATTGAAACTCCAAATATGGTAATCTTTCTAACTAATTCGTTAAAAAGTTTCCATTTTTGAGGTTCTTCCTAAATTGGGAAGAACTGAATATGTGTTATCCGCCGGTTGAGACCCTCCACCTCAGCGGGGAACGATTGAGTCTTTTTAGATGTAGGAATAAACCCCGTTGATTGGGTCTAGCGCAACCCACCGGTCCAATTTAGGTCTACCCATTGGTGGAGGAAGATTCACCCATCGACCTTTAAGATCCTCCCCACTGATTCTAAGAAGGGAAAATGTTGGAAAAATGTAATTTATAAGGAACTGGTCCCCAACGGGTGACATATTATCAACCATCGGGTGAACAATTATCAACCGTCGCTGGATAACGTTCCCGGTGGTTGAAAAACGTTCACCCAACGTTCTCGGAAGGCATATGTTTAAGAAATTATTGTATTTTCTTGGAACTAGCCCCCGCGGGGAGATATTATGACCTACAGGTAGAATGATTTTGAACTGTCGGGGGAAACTTCACCGGTGGTTGAAAAAAGTTCACCCACCAGTACGCGGCATGTCACCAGACCTGTGCGGTGAGAAACAAGGTTTTTAACATGATTTTTGTTTGGTGAATGTAGGGGGAGGAGCTAATTGATTCTTGCATGGTAAAAGAGGAGATTAAATAGACATTTGCTCTGTTGATTATAGTCATTTGTTTGGCACGAAGTATCACTACACGCAAGAAGAATTTATCGATTGGGTTAAGCAAATAGACAACGGGTTTGTGGTTATATTACATCTTCGCGATAGACTTGCTCGAAAAACTCTGAGAATCATCTTGTTGTGCGAGAGATGCGGAAATTACACAAAGTTGGTAGATCTGAGGATCTTAAGAAGAAATCTATCGGGACCAAAAAAATTGAATGCCCTTTCACCCTTAAAGGAAAGAAGGTAGATCATAATTTATGGAGCTTAGAGGTCGCATGCAGCGTTCACAATCACAATACTACATCTTTTAAAAAAGATCCTTTGTAATTGGAACGATTAAGCAAAGAAGAGTTCGACTTTTATAGTTAGTTCTACGAATATGGAACCCCGTCCTCGTGAAATTCTCGGAGGAGTGAAAAAAATTAACCCTAAGAATTCATCGTTCATGCGCACCGTGTACAACGTTCAACTAAAACAACTGCGCTGGTTGAGATTTATTGACCTGACGGTCATGTATACCATATTTCATTTTATATTGAGACTCGTGTGTTGAATTATCAACCGGCAGATAGATTATTTTCACCCGGTTGGGGGAAACTTTTCTACCAATTGATAATTTGTCGTCCGCTGGATCGCGCAATCTAAATCGGCGGGGAGGGGCAGTGTTTCAACCATATAGTATCTAGCAATTTTTAACCCTATGCAAGGAGTTCACGAAATTAACAAGTCGAATATACATCACATACACACCAATAAATCAAACGTAACTAAACATACAAAGTAAAACAAACATCCAATACAACATAAGTTGAAGATTAGAACTTAAATCGAATAAAACATACATAGCGTGATTGCTATGTTTTAAAACATTCAAAATACCAAACTAATTGTTCGAGGAAGTATAAAACTAAAACAATAAAAGCACAATCAACAAGCCAAGCACGATAAGGAGCCACAGATTTTTCATTTGAAGCATCTTTCTTGCAAAAGAGATGAGCTCATCCGGACTTTCGTCGAGAGGACGAACACGATTTATCGTGTTAATCGCATCCACCGCAGGTTGCTCATCGAGGATATGAGGAGTGATGTTGTACCAGTCATACTTCACAACATAAGTTGCGTATTGAGGTATGACTGTCCTACTGTTTTTTGCCAACTGTCGTGAATACCTATCGATCACGAACAAGTGCTCTTTCAAGTTGGTCCAAAGTTTACTCTCAATATTATAACGCAGATTTTCGCCTCTTTTCAGAACATATCTAGCGGCAATGGGATCTGCCGACTTCTTTTGGACCCTACCAAACTGCCGCATCACTTGATCCTGGTGGTATGCCTTGGAAAAAAAACATAAGGTGAATAGGGTTGTGATACAACCCCATATCCTACTCCGGAACTAATTGTCAAACTTCAAGGTAGGGTTGGAAAATTACCTGCAAATAAACAAACACGCACATAAACATGTAATAAATAAGCACATAAATTCATCGATGACGTAAACAAACATTTACATTCGTTTCTTCTTGAGCTACGAGGAGTTCACGGTAGTACAACTTCCCATAAACATTAGCACCAAAAAGATTTTTTGGAAACCACGCCAACATATTTGGCTTGATTGGGTTGCAACTGCTATTCACCGCAACCAAGAAACATGAGAAGTGGTCATACACCCAACAGTCCAATAACGCCGAGAAACCAATTAAACTATTGAAGGAGTGTTTTGAAATGCCTCCCAAGATCTTGTACAACCATGCAAATGCGCATGTACCTCATGCAAGCTTATCAGGTTTCCCCAAGTACTCGAGATGAGCGAGAAAATCGCACTGGATGCTTTTTTGGCTTGTGTTGGTGAATATGGTACATCCGAGAAAGAAAAGGATGTACGCACGAGCATCATATTTCTTTATCTCAACCATAAGCGCGGTATTTGAATTCAAATAATAGTCTTCCAAAATGTTTCCCTTAGTCATTGAAGGTCGAAAGCACTACCGTCGTGCGCCTCCATCTCTCCTTGCACTTGTACAACCGAAACTCCCAACACTCGGCATATCGAGTGTACGTATCATCTAGTGTCTGGGTCTTGAACATGTCGATAATTCTCCCCTCAACTAGGAGGTAGGTAATCACAATATGTTGTCAAACGTGATGGTCATCTCGCCGAAGAACTGGAAGGTGTTAGTCTCCTGATGCCACCTTAAAATGAAGACCTCGTCCAACTGCGAGTTGGAATTGAATCTCGATAAGTGGCGCATAAGAGGCCAAACGGAGTACCTTCCTAGGTAGTATTTAGATTGGACTCAAAAAAGAAAAATATATCAATATACAATAAAATAATTTAGTTAAATTAACAAATAATATATTTAAGTCATAAATTAAATAATTTACGTCACTGATAAAAGTGTTATAGGCCTCATGATATATGTAGTCGTGAACATAATAATATTATTCTGCGACAAGAAGAGGTTTCTTCATCCCTCCGAATCGGTTGGACGTACTCGACTACGCACGGGTAGCTCGGGTACATCCTCTTCATCATCCTCCTATGAGTCCCTTAGGGCAGGGTTCTCTCGTGGAGGTGATGGCTATAAAGTACGCTCCCTCACGTTAACAAAACAATTTCGTCGTATGGATCAGTCGGGATGCTCCATACGCTCTCCACGGTCGACCTAATCTCCATTCGGGACACTATCGCTACCACTACCTTTATTTGACGTACAGACTTCTTCCCATTCACGCCTTGCTTATTTATGCCCTTTGTTTTTCTCCGACCTCAATACTTGCTGCTTGCGACAACCAAAAAAAGATTGTTAGGTTTTCTAAACAATTAGGTCCCCGCTGGGGATTCCCACACTCACATGGTCGGGACCAAGAGAAATCCGGAAAAAAAATAAGTTCCCCGCCGGTTGACAAGTTCTCACCCGATGGAGACCAAGCACACCTGCGCGAAAACCCCAAATCCAACACAAATCCAACCTAAAAACTCTATTCTAACAGAAATCCAAGCATCTAACATCAAAATATGACTTCAAACACTTAAATAAACATAGATTACCTATTATAACACCCTAAATAGCTAAATCTACAAATAACCGTTAAAACCTAAATATAACAAAAAACTAAGAAAAATAAATACTTACTTTTTCCCCTTGTCCATTTGATGTTGTTTATTGGATTAGAGTACTCATAAGTTGATGAACAACACTTTGTTGTAAGCTTAAATTATTGGTTTTATGATTTTGGGTTTTGGAAGTTTGGTGAGGAAGATGGAAGAAGATAGAGTTAGAAATGGGGATGTTTGGTTTTGGAGATGGTAAGAGTTTAAGGTTAGAACTTAGTAAATCCTTCGGGGGTATTTTGGATAAAAAGTTGGGGATGGTTATAAAAACACATGGGCTACTTAAAAATAGGACTGATTATCATTTTGGGATCAGATTAGCCAAAGCCTTATTTTTAAAGTTGCTTTTTTCGAATAAACATTTATGTGATTAATTTGTGTTAGTTTTTAATTTTTAATTTGTTTAGTTATAAAAAATGAGTTTATTGGTAATTCAAATAATTAAGTTTTAAAAATTAAAAAAATTATTTTTTGAATTTTATAGTTGTTTGTTGGAGGTTTATTTAGTTGTATAATAGTGGATACATGTCAAATTTGTTAAATTTCACTCACTAATATTTGCAACAAAACAAGAAAAGTAATTTGTTTTGACAATATTAACAATTGGCGACTACGTGTGAATGATTTTGGAAATAATATTAAATTCAAGCAAATCCTAAATCTAATGTTCCTACAATCCGCAACACCAAATTCTAAAACGATCTTTGTAAGTTATAAACACATCATAGATCAATTAAACTGAAGAAGTTATAAACATGCATGAGACAATAGTAATTTTGACACCTTTATAAGCTCTATTGCAACTGATTTTAGAAGAAATCCTTCTGTAAGAAATGATTTAGAACTATGATGGATCAAGGTTTTGTTTGAATTGAAACTTGAAAGATGCATTTTTAAGTAGGAATGAAGTTTTCTTAAAGAACTGAGAGTTTGAATTTGAGAGAGAAAGTGAGAAAAACGATAAGTTTGAAAAAAATAAAAATTATTAGAAAAACCGAACTGAACCGTGGATATTTTAGTTAGGGAACCATTTAGATACTTATTAGTAAGTCAAACCAAATCTTTTATTTTGGTTCGGTTCTTTGGTTCCATACTCAGATTCTCATGCCTGTATAATGTAATGTTAAAGTTGATCGATATTTTGGATATATATTTGCTGATTTTGGGTAAAATTGGAAGGATATGTGTTGTTCTAAAACTTTTCAAAATAGGGTTTATCATTACACAACATGTATGAAGACAAAAAACATGATCACGAGGTACACGCCATGATGGTGGGTAGATTTAATTCGGTCGCACGGGTTTGGGAAAAAATAGTGGGTAGATTTCATTCGGCCGCACGAAGAAATGATAATTAGCTTGGATATATGTGAATTTCACATGTTGTTATATATGGTTTTTTATCTGATTTTGATATGTTGTGCGATATTTTTATACTAGCTTCAATATATGGATTCTTTAAATAATAGATAATTTCATTTTTATGAGTTTGTTTTTACAATTTTGGTTGAAAACTTATATGTTAAAAATGTTTCCAACCTAATTCTTGCTTATTTCCTCATAGAAATCTTTTAAGAGGTTTATGTATGGATAACACGTCACACGTTACGAATCCCGAGTCTCGACCATTAGTCATAGGTGGTTCAGACTTCTCATAGTACACATACTCATAAATGTCAAGTTGTTCATGCTTTATACGACGAATAAGATCGTACTTTTTCTCCCATAATGAACTATTTTGAAGTGGGACAAAAATCTGATCCTTCAGAGTTAAACCTTAACATGGTGCTTCGTAACACTTTACTTTACATTTCTAATTTATACCATGAATACGTTGATCACGAAGCATACAATATCTTTAATGGGGATGTAAGTTTGTCAAAACTGTATTTTTGAACAAATAATTTTTTTGTTATTGGTATATTTTCATATGCCTCCAGTTTTCGTACAATGTTTTGCATTGTACGATACTTTTCAGTAATGAGACATTGATAGTCAGACTCGGCTCAGAGCAGAGATTATAAGCATACCCTTTAGTACTTTTATCGATTGTTTACAATGTTAGTCTATAATATCTCTCTTATTAAGAAATTCATAGATCGCTAACACTTGAGAACCTCATCATTTCATTTTAGTTTTAAATATATAATAGTGATATTGTACGACATCCATATGAAAAGAAGTCTTCCCATTTTAGGGTTTTTGGTGGAACTTCACGAGTTACGGAACAATATTTTGGTATTTTTGAAAAAATGTCTTAGTAGAGAGCTTCAGTCGTAAGATGGTACGAACATTAACGTTCTTCGTCTGACATGGTTGTATGATACCTTTACAAGTAGTAATTATCAACATAAAAAGTCTTTCATCTATACATGTGTCACTCATGACAGAGGCTTATTTTATGTGCGTATTTGGTTGTTTTATATATTCCAACAAAACTGGTTTTGCTGTTTTTCTAATTAGTATCCAAGATCTATTTGGAGGTATAACTGGGGTCTATCGCATCCATAACCTATGAGCTACTAATACAAAACTATAAATAAAATAAATAAATCATATATAACCAGAAATTATGGATATAAATCCTTGGACCATATACATACACATCGATTACTCGTAGAGTCTCCACGTTCAATGTTAAAATGTGATAAACATGAACAATAAATACACACAATAAAAGACTTTATACATGTCCAAGTTTATATTGGCCCTCAGTTGTACGAACTTGGTCAAAAATTAACAAAATAATATTAACTATCTGCAATTTGTTCGTCACATGACCGGGAAAGTCGCGACCATAGGTTTATATATTACATGCACATAAAATTGTGTGAGGTTGAACATCACCGCTCACCATAGATAAATAGTACAATATGTAGATAAGACGATTATATTCATAAAAATCTCAAACAACTTATCATAAATGCAATAATGAATTAATCGGATAATGTGTGCATCGTCTACACAAGATTTTACATCATCCACATATGACCTCATATCGTCTACACAGGATAAACCAAATCAACCAAAAGGACCAATAATATTCATACAAGACCTCATATCATCCATACGGTACCACATACTTTGTTCACAAAAGACTAACACGTATGAATTTATATAAATGTAATGCACAAGTAAAATGATCACCAACAATCATACTTTCATATTTTATGTATAATCATTCACATCTAAAATATCATTTTGAAAAGAATTAAACAAACATAAAATGAATATGATCAAATTATTAATATTATGTTATTTATCTGAAATAAAAATCAAACCCACAAGAAAGCGTATAACCACGATTATGAGTGCCCGTGTTTCGATCATTAAGGTGGATCTGTATTTACCTCAGGATATTTCGTAAATAATTGCGTATAATGTTTTCGCATACTCTTTTTTATTTCCTAAGTCATTTCCTCTATCTTCAGACTACACCATAAACATTCACCATAGGAATTTATTTTGTTCCTAAGTTGTCTTGCTTGATTATCTGAAATTCGAACTAATTTTTCCTCATATGATATTTTTTCATCTAACATTACCGATGGTGTTTCTAACACATGTGATGGCTCTCATATATTTTTATATAATATTGAAATATAGAATGCATCGTGTAATCTTGATAATTTAATTGGTAAGTTTAACTTATCTGCCACTATACACGCATGTATCACTATCTCATAAGGTCCAATATATCTTGGTGTCAATTTCCCTCTTTTAAGAAATCTTAAAAATAATTTACATGGTAATACCTTAAAATTTACAAATTATTTTACTCAAAATTCCAATGGACGTTGCCAAACATCATAATTACATTTTTGATCAATTTTGGTCATTTTTATTTTCTCACGTATAATCTCTATTTTTTCCAACGATCTCTTGTATCAAGTTTGATCCAAATACATGATTTCATATATTTTTTCTCCCACCTCATTCCAACATAGATATGTATGACATTTCCTTCCATATAAAGCTTCAAACGATACCATGCTAATACTAGTATGATAGTTGTTATTATATGAAAATTCGATTAATGGGAAGTGGGTATCCCAAGTACCACTAAAATTAATCACACGTGTTTAAGATATCTTATAATGTGTGTACCATTTGTTCTGATTGATCATCTTTTGGGGGGGGGGGGGAGTGGTGCTAAATTTGATTTTAGTATCTAACGTCATTTTCTCATAATTCTACATTCTTGATATAAAATTTGGATCTCAATATGATATTGTTGAATATGGATCACCATGAAGTTTGAAAATCTCTCACACAAATAAACGAGCATATTGGTTGAGCTTAGTAGTAGCTTTAATTGGTAAAAAGTGCAATGTTTTTGTCAATATAATCACGATAATCCAAATAGAATAATGTATATTTTGAGTTCAAGGTAATCCTCGAACAAAATCCATAATCAGGTATTCTCGTTTCCAGGATGATAATGAATACTACAATCATAGTCTTTGATGAGTTCCATCCAATGTCTTCACCATAATTTTAGCTTTTTTGAGTGAATAAATACTTCAAGATTTGGTGATTTATAAGTTTTTCAACAGTCACTCAATATAAGGAATGATGTTAAATATCCAAAGGGAACACAATCGTTGTTAACTCAAGATCGTGAACCTAATAATTCAAATCATGAAGTTTTAATTGTTTTAAAGTATATGCAACTACGTTACCATCTTTCATAAGAATGCATCTTAGTCCTCGGTGTGATGCATCAGTATATATCGTGAACTTTTTTGCATAATTAGGAATTATTAACATTGGGGCGTCGGTTAATTTTCATTTTAGTTCGTGAAAACTGGTTTCACGTTTCTTTTCTTTCATTCAAAATTAACATTTTTTGAGTTAAAATTTTATTGTTGAGAAATTACAAATAAACCCTCTATGGTAACTCACAACTCCATAAAAGCTACATATTTCTATTACACTAACATGTATCAACAACTGGTTTACAGTTTTGAATTTATTGGGATCTACGGTAATATCATCAATATTAGTCACATTACCCAAAAATGTCACCTCGTGTAACCAGAACTCACAATTGCTTAACTTTGTATATAAGTGTTCATCTCGTAATTTTTATAATTTCTAATCTCGGGTGTTTTCATGATCAACTTCTCCCTTTAAGTAGATTATAATATTATCGATAAACACAATAACAAATAAACTGAAGAAAAGTTTGAACATTTTATTTGTTAGGTCTATAAATACTAACGGTGTATTTGTTACGTTAACAACATTATTAAAAAATCATAATATATGTATTTTGATAAAAAAAATCTATTACTGTTAGTAGTGGTGAAAAACTAAGGATAAAACATGTAGGAAGTTCTAACTTAAACACATCTACAACCAGAACAATAACATTAAATAACATTTTATATCTTCCTAATATTAGCAAAACTCTGATATTAGTTTATCAACTTACATTTCACAACCCTATTTATCTTGAGTTTTATAATAATATTGTTTTGTCAAGAACAATTCCACATGGATAGTGTTGTTTACAAGGACAACTGAACAAGGTTTATACAAGTTGAAGAGTGCTGTCGGACCTAATATATCCAGTTCTAAGAGTCTAAGTTTGTTTCCCGGTCTTTAATATATTTAACCTAAGAGTCAATTATTAATATCTATTAATTTACTTTCTCTAAGAGAAATATGGTATAGGAGACTATGACACCCTTCAAATAGATTCTTGTCTATCATTTTAAAGCATTGTAACCTATATTCTGATTAAATGAATGGAAATTTTTTCTATGAATTTCGCCAATTAGGAAAATCTCATGCACTATATATTAGATCTAATACATTATCTCCTATGGAAACCTTCCCAATTTTACCTGAGTCAAGTTTTAGGTTTTACATTCTTTGTGTGGATGATTGTACCAGATATACCTGACTCTATCCTTTGATATAAAAAATGAGGCGTTAAGTGCCTTAAAATTATTATTTTATTGAAAGTAAATTTAACATAAAAATCAAGGCATTTCAATCTGGTTTGGGGGTGAATTAAGATATTTTTCTTCTATAGCAAAGGTGTGTAGGATTCTGATCATAACAATTGTTCAAAACACCTCTGCTTTAAATGGCATAGCTTAAAGGAAACAAAAACATGTATTGAAAATGGGTCTCACACTCTTTGACTAGTCTAAAGTTCCTTACTCTTTCTGGCATGAGTCTAACTATCACTTATTTGATTAATAGGTAACCCACTATTGTCCTAATTGAATATATCACCCTATGAGAAACTATTCATGTGTAAAGCTATTCATTTTTTAAAGGCCTTTGGTTGTACATGTTTTCCATGCTTGAGGCCCTATCAGCCTCACAAATTTCAATTTCACTCTACCAAATGCATTTTCCTAGGTTGCAGTGACATGCACAAAGGATACAAATGTCTAAGTTCTACAGATTGACTCTATGTTTCTAAAAATATAATGTTTCATGAATTAGAATTCTTTAGTGTCACCAGTTCTTTTAACACTAAACACCCTGAATCTGCATGCATCTTTACTTGGATCCCTAGACTACCCAAACATTTAAATTCTAGTAACACTACTTCAACTAATAGACCTAAAGTAGACTCCAATAAGTTGTTATCACCTGTTACTCTTACAAATACACCATCATAACATTGTCACAAATCATCATACAACACAACCACGTGACCCATCAAACACATACACAAATTATGACACTACACAAAATCCACCCAATATTGAACCTACATTGCATACTCAATCACCTAGCCAACACATTTAAACTTCACACTCAACACATAGCACATCACACAAAGATACTCAACCAACACATACAAGCAATACTGAACCACAAAACGCATACCAAAACATTTGCACATACAACCTTACATTGACCATTAATATCAACCTACCCCAACCTACCAATACTCTAGCAAAATCACCCAACCAACACCCATCAATAACCACTAGAGCTAAAATTGGCATTAACAAACCTAAACATGTTTATTTTAGTATCACCACTACCCCAACAGAGGTTTCGCCGGAACCTATGACTAACCCTAATTGGTTTAAGGCTATGCAAGTTGAACATAATGCTTTCGTAAGGAACAAAACTTAGTACTTGGTTCTTTGATGTTTTACAATGACCTTGGTTGGTTGTATATAGCTGTATAAAGTCAAACAAAACCTTGATGGGTTTGTTCAATAATATAATATCAGACTGGTGGCATAAGGGTCTTACCAAACCCCAGGAATTAATTTCACAGAGACCTTCAATCCATTGATAAATGCATCCACCATTAGATTGGTTCTAACTAGAGAAATCTCTAAAGATTGGTATGTCATGCAATTGGATGTTGATAACCCCTTTATCAATAGATAAATCATTGAAAAAAGTTTTCATGGGATCTTAAAAAATATTCTCACGTGTGTGAGTTACACAAGTGTTTCTATGATCTAAAACAAATTCCTATAGCATAATGTTCTAAGATAAATGACACACTAATCCTGTGGAGTTTAAGAACTCTCGTGCTGATTGTTCTATGTTTTTTCTTTGTATCAAAATAAATTATCATTATTATATTGATATATGTTAACGACATTATTATAACATAAAACAACCTGTTTATTTGCGGAAAATCATTTGACAGACTCAACTAGACTTTTGATATATATAAAAGACTTCGCCCTTTCGTTTAGGGAAAACTTGAAAACAAAGCTTTAGAAAACGCAAATCCGTCGTCCAAACTTTCCACTCCATAAGTCAAACACACTAAAAATGTATCTCCTCTCTATCTCTCTTTCTTTCCAACGGCTATATTTCTAAAGCGTTCCCATAAATCTTTTCTGTTTCTAATTTTATGTAGCGGCTTCAGGTCTTATAGCCGGAATGCCAAAGATACATCGATGGACAATAGCTCCGCGTATTTGTATATTTCATTTTATTTCGATCTCTTATTTTTCTTTGTTTCTTCTCTCTCTGTTTTTCCTTCTCGTCGAATTTGTCTGCGGTGACGGTTTGGTCTTATCGACAGAACACTCTTCTTGACAAAAACAAATCCAAACAGTCACTGGAAGATGGTTACAATTCAAAACAAGTGGTTTCCATGTCTTCATTTATAAACATGGTCTTTAGACGTATCTCCAGTGAAAAGTCGGTGAGTCCTCCTCACTCTTACGAGTTTTTGAAATCGGATAGTTGGAGCAAGGCGAGATCGAAAGAGCAACTTGGTTTCGTTGAGAACCAGCAATCCTTTTATTGGGACACTCTCTTTCCAATGTCATTTTCTTATTACGACTTTCTGCGCACCTCCGACCATACTACTGTCACTTGTAATCTTGGTTTCCCCAGTAAAAGGCGTAAAAAACCTTTCAAATTCTTTAATATGTGAAAATATCATCCCCAGTTAAAATCCATTGTGACCAAAAGCTGGAATCACCATATCATGTCCACTGGTATGAATCATGTCACTGACAAACTCAATCGTCTTCAGCATGAGCTATACTGTCTCAATCAAAAAGAGTATAGTGACATTAGTGCTAGGTTATTAATGATCAAAATACTTTTTTTGCGCTCAATCAAACCTTGCCTTGGACCCTCTCAATCCTTCTCTAATTACCAAAGAAGTCGAAGCTTCCTCAACTTTCATCTTTCTTAGTCGTGCCGAAGAATCCTTTCTCAAGCAAAAATCCAGAGAAAATTGGATCAAGCTTGGAGACAAAAATACCAAATGCTTCCACAACAGTATTAAAACTCGGCTCTACCGCAATAAAATTATTTTTATCACCAACGATCAAGGGATCACTGTTTCATCCCCCACGAGTGTCTCTAAGGTTATTGTGAGATACTTCGAAAACTCCATTGGAACCCGGCACCCCGTTGGTTATCCGGGGTTGGATAAAGTTGCCTCCCTCCTTGAGTCAAAGGTAAATGAGCTCGATCAGGCCTCCATGATCCAAGATAATACTAGCAAGGAAATAAAAACAGCCATGTTCGGTATCGATAGTGATAAATCTTTTGGGTCTGATGGTTTCAATTCTAGTTTTTTCAAAACCTCCTAGAATGTGGTTGGGGAGGACATCTGTAATGGTGTCCAAGAATTCTTCCAACCTAGAACTATTTTAACCCCTCTCGGAACTCCACTTCCATTGCTCTGATCCCCAAAAAAGAATCCCCTTTTGTAGCTGCAAATTTTAGACTGATTGTTTTATTCAATGTTGTTTACAAGATTATATCTAAAATCTTAGCCAATAGAATTAAGGATTCGCTCCCCTACCTCATTGATAATTCTTAATCTGCTTTCGTAATCGGTCGAAACATATCGAACAATATCCTCATTTCCCAAGAGCTCCTTAATAGCTACCACATTAATAAATATGGCAAAAGGGTTACTCTTAAGATTGATCTCATGAAAGCTTTTGACAGTGTCCGATGGCACCTCATCCTTGATATTCTTGTATCTATGAGTTTCTCGGATAAGATGATCACTTGGATCATCAACTGCATCTCTTCCCTCTCTTACTCCATCCTCATCATTGGTGATCCATATGGTAACTTTAAAGGTAGAAAGGGCCTCAGACAAGGGGAACCACTCTCTCTTTTTCTCTTTGTCCTTGTCATGCAAGTCCTCTCCAAGATCCTCAAAGAGAAAAGTAATGACAATAACTTCAAATTCCACTGGAAATGCCATAAACTCAAAATCACGAACCTCTGTTTCCCAGACGATCTCATGATCTTTTGCCATGGTGATACCAACTCCCTTCTTCTTATTAAAGAAGCTCTTTATGAGTTCTACACTCTTTCTGGTCTCAAAGTAAATCCTTCTAAAAGTCACATATACCTCTAGGGCATCAACAATCCTCTTCTCTCTTAGCTTCTTTGTATTATGGGCTTCCATGAAGGTTCTCTCCCTGTTAAATATTTAGGAGTTCTCCTCCTCACTGGTCGAATCACCCATTCTGATTGTCGCCCTTTTCTCCATAAGATCACCACTAGGATTAATTATTGGACTTCCAAGCATCTCTCTTATGCGGTCCGCCTTCAACTCATCAAATATGTCTTATTCGCGGGCCAAGTTTACTGGTCCTCCATCTCCATTCTCCCTTCTAGGATCATTAAAGAGCTAACCCAATATCTCCGTAGATTTCTCTAGTCGGGATCTGTTATGAAGATTCATGGAGAAAAAGTAGCTTGTTCCACCATTACCTCTCCCACTAAGGAGGGCGGCCTTGGAATCCTAAACCTAAAAATCTGGAATCAGGCGGTTGTCCTCAAACATCTTTTGTCTATTATCAGTAATAACAATCACTCGATCTAGAGTGACTGGATAAAAATTGAAAAAATCAAAAGCAAATTTTTGGGATCTTTCCTTTGGATCTTCTCCCTGTTGGATTTGGAGGAAAATTCTTTGTTTGCGTCCTCTGGCGGACATGTTATACATGGTGGCTATTGGCAACGGTTCAAGTACCTCCTTATGGTTTGATCCTTGGCTCCTCCCCACCTCACTCGTATGACACTGCGGAACTGACATCATTAATGATTCAAGACTCGGGAAACATCTCAAAGTCTCCGATATCATCGTTAATGGACAGTGGGACTGGCCTACAAGCATCAGGTCTGCTCGTGCTAAAAGTATTGCCAACCTCAAAGAGATCAACATAATCATTCTCACTCTCCCTTCTCCTAAATTCGACTCAAATGACATCCCATTCTGGACGGCCAAGGTTGGTTGTCTCAAATTAACCATCAAAGACACATATAATGTCATTCGTATGCCCGCCCCCGTCGTGGGGTGGGCCGGGTTAGTATGACATAAATACAATATCTCTCGTCACTCCTTTATTTTATGGCTCGTTGTCCAGGGAAAACTTTCTACGATGGACAAGTTCAAGTTACTCAGTTGGGGTATTAATCACCCCCCCCCCCTCGCCAATTGCGTCTTATGCAACTCTGCCCCTGAAACTATTGATCACCTCCTCCTTGACTGTAGTTTCACTCGAAGTATCTGGAAAAATGTCAGCTATAAATTAGGCTTTATTTTTTCCCCTTCTTGCTGGAAATCTTGGGTTAACGAGGCGTCAATCTGGTCTCACTCTCGAAACCAGCATACTTGGTGTTCTTGTTTCGGCGCGATCATTTATCACGTCTGGAAGGAGAGGAATTCAAGAATATTTTGCTCCCCTCCGACCAACGCCTCCTTGGTTCCTCACCGCAGATCTTCGGCTCTGATTCCAAAGCACTAAGATTAGCTGGGTAACGTAATATTTTAGCACTAACTCTGTCAATTATTTTGTGCAGGTCCCTCTTACTGACTCTCTTCGATGCTCCCATGTACGATGGATTGTTGTGGACTTTTGGAGATCCCTCCCAATCGATTTGATGTTAAAGGGTTATAGAGCTTTTGCTTTTGCTTCTAAAGCATTCCTACATTATTCTTAGACTCTTCCAGAATCCCTTCTATCATTTCTATGTTAATAAAACTGTTTATCGACTTCATGTGTCGTATGTATTTCTTCGCGGTATGCCCTAGGTATTTGTATACATTTTTTATTTTATTAACGTTTCTTTCACACGAAAAAAATACTTCTCTATTTTTTATTTCAAATTTACGGTATAATAACTTTTATATATAGACTAATAGTTGCAATAACTCTATCTAAAATTGCACAATTTATGCGATGATTTTCCATAAATTACAAAAACATATCGTTGTTATTTAAAACAAACCGTCAATATAATGAAACAACTACCGACAAAAACATGTTGATATAAAACTCTTTAGTTCGCATAGACACAAACAAAAATGCCTGAAATTTAAAAACTATATATATAGAGAGAGAGTGTTTTATATATCTTTTATTTTAAATGATCCTACTTAGATACCTGAAAAGCCAATTTTCTTATAAGGATTAGAAAAACATACTCAACCAAACAATCATTTTGGTTTGATTAGTTATACTTATAAAAACTACAGTAAATGCAATCATTAAATGCTAGTAAATATCCGAAGAAAACAGACCACAATAATGAAACGTCAAGCCAAATTTAAGAGTATTTATAGGTAAACCAAACACTATCAACCTTACAATCATGATCCCTAGTAAAACGAAGAAGATGCAAAAGCTTAAAAAACATAAATAGCAAATCAAACAGACTCTAAACAAGTGTTTTGGATCAGAGTTTTACCAACACAGGAATGATCCAGCGAAGCTGCCAGATATAGCAGTTCGTGAAAACAAAGACACCCAGCACCATATTGATAACTTCGATAAATATCAATGTTTTTTTTTTATTTAATCGAAACAGGATTCCAAGTTTTTCGAAAGCAGATTCATAAAAATTAACGGTTTGCGGTGAGTCTAGCCCCCTTAATAGATGGAGCCGCACCCCTACTGGTATTGACGTAGGATGCATAGTCACTGTAATGCATGGTGAATAAAGTACTCTGGTAACGGGTCAAATGTATGCTTTCACGGATAGACTTGGTGATGGTACGGTTGTAGCCTGCCTTACGGATCAGGGAGTCTATTGCTTGTTCCTTTGTCCATCCTAATAACCACAATAGATAATAAACACATTATGTCATAACCTAGTCTTTTATAAATTTGTATATGATTATAACTCATGTATTAATATAACTATACAAGTTTTCATTTTTACAAACCAAACAAGTTTTCTATACTTTTGGAAATGGCAATGTAAGTAGTTAGCTGAAATGTCTCAAACCAAACACGGCCTTAGGGTTTAGGGATGAAAGGAACTCTTTGAATCAATTAAAAGCAGGATAGTAATCAAATACCTTCATGAGCTGCTACGTCAGGCAAATAAGTGGCACTACGCCTTGTGTTATTATTAGGATCAGTGAACTCGATGATTATACCATGCGTTCCAACCTGTGGCGCCACAAAAAATCAGACAGTGGAAGGGAAAAGAAAAAACATGTATAATTACTCTCGAGATTTGCAATTATGGATCACAAGAAACCAACCACCAGGTTTGTGTATTTGATTGGACAATAAAGTAAAATTTAACTTTATGCCAACTATGCAAAGTGAATTAGGCAACAAAAATCCGTTTCAAGGAACATAGATCCATTTATAACTCAAGACTGTCGTATCGGATATCGAACTAAACCGCTTTTCCAATGAAAAAAGTATTACGTCAACTTGTAGCGAAACGTGATTCTCACGAAATTATAAAGCATGGGAATAAGATGAGTCCAAGAGGTTATTTGGTGCCTATCTTATATGCCAAAAAGCAAGCTTAACAAAATTAGCTTGTTTGAAAAGATAGGCTCAACCAAACAACCCAGATGCAATGTAGTAAAGAAAGTTTAGGAATGAAAATTTAAGATGGTTTCTGCTTATTTTTCCATATATGTTGTAATCAGGAAGATAATCTGACTCATATTACGTAAGGGTGCAAAAACAAATTCAAGGAAACATACCTCCCAATCAAGATAGTCATTAGCTTCTTCATAATTGGTTAAAATAGACACTGTACATTCTAAACTAGGCAATTCTTCGGGGTTTATGGGGTTAAATCTCCTGTCCTTCAAAGCACTGCGAGATATCACACAAAATGTAAAATCAAATTTAAGTTTCTTCATTTATTTGTCTGCATTAATGAAACTATTATAAGTGAACAATATTGGATCTTAGCTCGAAAGATAGAGCATTTCTATAGTTTCAAACCTCGAGATCCGTACGGGATAAAAGATAACAAAAACAAGATTGGATATTAATTGTTATACCTGCACAGAGCAAAATCCCTAAAGCCATTGATCAAGGTGCGAGCTTCAAGAGTTCCAATACATCCACGTAACCGTGGTTCTCCACCGTTCACTACTGTCTTCCAAGTAACAAAAAGTGGGCTAAAACAGAAACAAAAACATTATATGGATATATTCTTATAGCATAAAAAGAATAAAGTTCCAAACAAGCAAGAACTTAATGTCATTGGATTATTCTTCATATTATCATCATAACAATGCAAGAAAAAAAAACCCAAACACAAATTCAGTCCCAGGCTTTGAACAGTAAATAGTCTGGGGCCAAACTTTATCGAAAACACAATATATGTTTAGAAAGTGGATAGTAGACTATGTACGTTCAAAGCCTAAGTCCCACTTGGATGTTCAATGGAAGTTCCTAGCCAAGAGTATGACTAACTTTATAGTCTAAAGGGTTTTTAGTCGATGGGCTATATATATAGTAGACTATGTACATTCAAAGCCTCGGTCCCACTTTAAATGTTCAATGAAAGTCCCTAACCAAGCACACATGCCTTAGCCGTCTCTAGCACGTCGACTTTGGCTAAGTATAGTATTCACTAAAAAGACTTGCCACAATGTATGTGTTCATAGACATTGTCATGGATACTAAACTGTGCAAGTAGAAGAAACAAAAAGAGTACAAGTTCATTGATCATAATCATATAAAGTGGCATACTTGTAATGAACCAAAAGTACTAAACTGACTGAAACAGACAAAAATCAGAGAGCATTGAAAGTAATGTCCTTTTAGATTCTTTCTCAAACATATGATTGGTTCTCACATGAATTTAATTAGAAAACCAAGATAGAAGTAACCAAAGATATTTTTTTTAGTAATTAAAGCAAGAAACAATCGATTAAGCAAAAACATAAAAAGAAGAGAGAGAGAGAGAGAGAGTACTGTCGGCCATCGGCAAAAGCAGGAGGAGGAGCCTCCTCCTTGTTGTAGTGAGCGACCAAGGTGTCGAAGCAATACACCACCATGTCTCTATTCGCCGAAACCATGGTGTTCCTTTTTCTTCTTTTTCGTGTGCGTCGAATTCAAGCCGGATTCGAACAAATTCGATTTATCGGATATGAGAGAGAAAGAATCGGTGGCCAAGAGATTGGAGTGTGTTGGTATAAGGAGTGTTCCAATTGAACTCTGGTTTCTCTTACAATTGTCGCCCTCTCTCGAAGTTCATATATTTAGGTTAAATTACTCTAGCATCCTAACGTTGGGTATGGTGTCAATTTAAGTCTTATATTTATGATCTTCTGAATAGGAATGATACGGTTTTCATTTGTTAGAAATTCAATGCGTGTATCTCGATACAAATTTGCATTTACTCAACGGTTTATGAGATTAGCACTCGTAAAATATTCATGGTCACTTAACAAAGTAACATAATCATCTTTTTTCTTCTTTTTTATCTTTTCTTTTATAATTTCTTTTTTTTTCTTTTTTTCCTTTTTTTACTTATATTTCTATTTTCTGTTTTTCAAATGTCAAAGTAAAATATTTTTTTATAAAAATAATTATAAATCTTAATATAATATTTTTAAAAGATATCTAAAGAATAAATATAACAGAATAAAATTTAATATTTAAAAGATATTTTATAAGATAAATAAAAATCAACTCAAATTTATTACATAAAAAAATATTTTTGAATTATATGAAAATAAAATCAAATTTGTTTGAAAAATAAATTTAAATCAAATCAAATTTGTTATATAAAAAATATTTTTGAAAAATAAATGGAAATAAAATTAAAAAATATATATTTTAAAATAATATGAAAATAAAATTAAATAGATATTGAAAGTAATTCATATTACAAATGAATTATTTTATTAAGAAAAAAAAATCAATATTTATGATTTAACAAACGTAAATTATAATATCAATTATTTTATGGAAACAAATCTTAATATGTTATTAATTTAAAAAAATATAAACAAATAAAAAATATTGTTATTATAAATATAAAATAAAAACAAATTGGTGAAGCTATTTCCTCCATCAAATTTTTTATTTCCCCATAAATAAATAAAAACTCCACTTTATTATTTCCTCCATAAAAGAAATAACATATTTACCCTTTCTCCCAAAACTAATTCATTCTCCAGCAACTCCATCGAAATCTAAGGTAGAAATCATTTGTTATTTTAAAAAACAACATCATTTAAAAATGCACCATTGTTTATTAACAGATGAAATGCGCCTAATTCCGAGACGACATCTCGGAATTAGGTGCGTTATTTTTATATAAAAAACACTTGATTCTCAAGTGCTATCTCGGAATCAGGTGTTTTTTTATAAAAACAAATGCATCTAATTCCGAGATGTCGTCTCGGAATCAAGTGTTTTTTCTTGAAAAAAAAGCACCCGATTCCTAGCTGTTGTCTCGGAATTAGTTGTTTTCCGCTAAAACCTGCACAAATTGGGATTTTCGAAAATATGTATTTTTAACAAAGATTTTCAAGTTACATGAATGTAAAACTAAAAAACAAGATTAAATTATATTGTTGGTTGATTTGGTGATGTTCTCCGGTCTTAAATCTTTAGTTTGAGTGTCTTCCTCTTCCATGAGTAATCGTTAAGAAATTTGAAGTTTTTTTTTGTTTTTAGGGTTTAATTTTAGAACCTAAATCATATATGTTGGATTTAATTCGGTTAAATCATGTGTTTGTTGATATAAGGGTTTAATAATGGTTAATGACATCAAGTCATAAATTAGAAGGTAGAATGAGGACAAGATAGTAGAAGCAAGTGATAAGTCTTTTTCTTATTTTAAAATATGAAGGAAATAAAAAATACTATGGAGAAAATAGTTTCACCCAAAACAAATTTGTTAATAAATAATGAGAGACTTATTATTAAAGACTTATCGAATAAACCTAACACGGGCAAAGGTAAAAAAAAATTAAGAGACTTTGAACCTAAAATACCATTATATATAAAATTAAGCAAACATCAATTCTTTTCTTTTCTTTTTAAGTTAAAAGTGCATATTTTTTAAACCGTAACGCGGAAACAAAATATGAAAATACCATTGATTTTTTTGTTAAAACGAACAAAACTAGTACAATTCATGATATGTTTGATTTTTTTTAAAAAAATATATGTTTTACACTCGTTTCTCATTAGATGGTTTCGCATCTATCATATGCATGGTTTTGCATATCATAGTTGTTTATTAACTGGTTTAGCATTTATCATAATTGTCTGATTTCGCATCTACAGTTACAAACTTAGAAATATTTCGCATCTAGCAAAACTAAGGTTTCGCATCTTCTTCGTGACAGTCGTATTTTCCGTTTACACTCTAAAATTAAAGATTAAAAAGTTCGTATATTTTAAATCATAACTAAAAAAATCTAAAAATATCATTGATTTTATTTTTTTAAGGCGAACCAAACTTGTACCACTCATGATAAGTTTTGATTTTTTTAAAAGGTTATATTTTACACTGGTTTCTCATTATATGATTTCTCATCTATTATACGCATTGTTTCGCATCTATCGTAGTTGGTCTGGTTTAACATCTATCATAGTTGGTATAGTTTTGCATCTATCATAATTTTATGGTTTTGCATATACCATTACAAACTTAGAAAGGTTTCGCATCTTCTTTGTTACAGTCTTTTTTGTTATTTTAAAAGTTCTTATCTTTTAAATCGTAACTCAGAAAAAAAATCCAAAAATACATTTGTTTTTCTTTTAACAGAACTAGTACCACTCATGATATCTTTTGAATTTTTAAAAAAATATATATTTAACACCAACGTTTCGCATCTAGCAATAAACAGAGTTTGCATCTACTAATACAAAAAAAATACGTTTCACAACTATGAGTACGTAAAGTAAAACCGATTTCGCATCTTCTTTGTTAGAGTTTTTTTTGTTATTTTAAAAGTTCGTATCGTTTAAATCGTAACTCAAAAAAATCCGAAAATACATTTGTTTTTTAACAAAACTAGTACCATTCATGATATATTTTGAAATTAAAAAATATATATTTAACGCCAACATTTTGCATCTAGCAATAAACAGGGTTTGCATATACTAATACAAAAAAAAATACGTTTCACAACTATGAGTACGTAAAGTAAAACCGGTTTCGCATCTTCTTACTTCATTTTCTTCGTTTAAACCCGAAACTTTACTCGAACAACAATTTTCAGAAACACACAAACACACTAGAATCGACCAAAACCTTAATACAATACAACGATTCAACTACAAAATCAAAGTAATACCAGAAGAATACCAAAAATCACAAAGAAAACAGATCTTGGCTTACTTATTTCGAAATAAAAAATCGAGTTACCTAAACACACAAACCGACTTATCTAACAAAATATTTAAAAGTTATAACGGTAGTAAGACATGTGGGTAACATCGGTTCTGTTACCAACAGTCGTTTTATGAAATTGGCACTTGGGTTTTTATGAAGTGTGTTAAGTTTTAATGAAATTCGACAACTGCTATCAAATCACTCTCTAATTTGTTAGTTAGCAGATACCCTCTTCAAATTCATTGTAGATAACAAATGTAATTTTATTATTACAAGTAGATACCAAATACTTTCAAAATCCCGAAAACATATTTATGTGATTTAACCATAATTTTTCTCTTTTGTTTGATTTTCATGATCATTTTATTTGACAGCTAAAATAGAGTTTTTTGCGACGATTTTGCTCTACTTTGATAAGAAACTTCATTTGACTTTTATTATTTTATGTGATTTTTTTGCCTCTTAAAACTCCACCGGAGGCCTTAAGTCTTACCTCGCGTGCTTGGATATTTTGCCCCACTGAGAGATCGCATCATCTCGTCCCCAACTATCAATTAAGGATTATTCTCCTCTTCTATTTTACTTGTAATATCATCTAGGCCTCTACACCCTAAAAATTTGTTGATAAAGTTAGCGACTTCGTGACATTTTCTTGTTGTTCATAACTCTTAGATGATTTTGTATTCTCAAAATGATTTTTGTAAGTTTTTGTACTTCGATGTTAGCAGGTTTCAGTGTTTGATTTCTATTTTTTTTATAAAAACGTGTTTTGTTATCTGCATTATGTTGTTATACGAGTAGTTTGAGTTGTGATTTATTTGTAAGATTTTATTATCTCTATTCTAGTTGGTGTAGCCTCTTTTATATTCAATTTTTGGTATCTTCTAAAGAAATAGACCAACCTGGTTCTACTTTTTTCTCAAAAAAATAGAAGTTTAGTTGAAGTCATATTATTTTCACAACAATACCTAGCTTTACTTAGATTATATGTGTTTGCTTAGTTTTTATGTTTTTATGATTTTAATATACATAACGGTGTTATCAAACCTTTGTTTTTCACAATACCAATGTCGCGTTTGGTGTTTGTGTGCTAGATATTTGTTATGTCATGGTTGGTGCTAGTGTCTAAGTCTTATTTATGTCAAGTATCAACTTGGTTGGTATGTATATATGTTTTTTTTCTTTATATATAAAAGTAATTTTAATAATTTGTTTTTTGTTTCTGCAACAATCGTTTGAGACAAATATTTTAACTCTATAAAACATGAATTGTTTCTATATTGTATTGTTGTACAAGTAGTTTGAGTTATGAGTGAGTACTGAGATTTTGTTATCTTTATTATATTTAATGTGCTCGTTTTTATATTTAAGTTTTTTTCCCTTCCAAAGAAAATGATAGGTCTTTTATTTATTTCTCAAATAAATAGAAATTTAGTTGAATTCTTGATTATTTTCTATGAAATAGATTTCAAATTGACAATAATATGTATTTTTTATTAAATTATGTGTTTTTTCTTAGTTTTATGTGTTTAATGATTTTAATATACACAGTGGTATTTCTAAACCTTTTCTTTTCATAGTGACAATGTTATGTTTGGTATATGTGTTTTAGGTGTCCTTTATGTTTATGTCACGTTTGATGCTAGTATTTTAGGTCTTATTTATGTCATGTATGAACTTCTATGATATGTATATATATATATAACACTTTAAGGATTTTTTATGCGGGAATTGTTTGAGAGAACTATGTTCACTATGTAAATGTGACTTATTGCTTATATTATACTATTGTACGAGTAGTTCTAGCCCTCGGCCTATTATCTTGTTTATGCACTGGACTTTTTTTGTCGAGCTGAAGGTAATTCAGATCAGAGAGAAGACAAAAACAATTGATTTCAAATGAATCCATAAAATGTATGTCTATTTTCTTACATCTCCAAATAAATTAACAAAAGATGGTTATGCCAAAGTCATTGATTCACCATTATTGTCGAATGGAAGGAAATCGACTTCAGGAAGTGCGTGATCTTATTCCGAATAATGACATTCACGAGGTATTTATATTGCACAATATAAATACCTCGTGAATGTTGTTACAATATAAAAACAAAGAAAAGATAGGTGGTCATTCTAAATGTGAAAAACCTATTATTAAGGTTGAGTTGTGGGAAAACCTGGAGCAAAAACTTTATAAAACAATGAAAAGCAAATAGATTAATTTAGAAATAATAGAAGAATAAGAATTTTTTATCGTAAATGTATTTAGGCATCAAACATAAGGACTCATTGCTCCTGAAATAAATGTAGTCGGGCATCAGCTATAATTATTGTGTAGTTATATGTTACTCGGACATATTGTGATTAGGAAAAATTATAAGAAAATATATTTAAACACTTTAAAACTTATTACCATTAAATATGTACGCGTCTGAATTTTTATTATTGTTAAAAGTAAAAATAAAAGCTCATAAACAATACTAAATTTTCCATGTTATTTTACATGTTTTGAAGTGAATATATATAATTTTTTTGGTTAATGATATCATGTAAATCATTATAAATAAATAAAACACATAAAATGAATATTATTTGAACAAAATAAATTATAGGACATGAAATAAAAAATAAAATATAAAGCTGATAATATACCAAAACAATGTCTTTCAACATACAAAATACATAAGAAATATAAAACTCTTAATATGTCCAAACAATGTCTTACATTATACAAAATGCAAATAAAATATCACTTCTTCAACCAATTCTTGCAAAATCACCAGTTTTCATCCAAACAATTTAATTATTCTTTTAGAACTTTAATCATGTGCAAAATATAAAACATAAACAGAAATATTAAACATGTGTACACCTTTTAACGTAGCTTGACATAAAGAGTTACAATATAACATTGTCGAAACTCTAATATGTTAAAAAAAATAAGTGTCGTATGACGTTATAATTATTGTTTCTCAAAACTTTCTAGCGTCACCATCATTTCAACTATAACTATCTTTGAGGAAGAATGTAGAATGGTATATTTTTTGTTGTTCTATATATTCTATACTAATTGTGGATGCTCAAATAAGCATGATAATAAACATTACATCTAACCAAAATATAGGTGTCAATTGTTTTTCATTTTTTAGACTTCGTGGGAATTTTGAGTTTCTCGATTTTGCAACTCATTTTGTTATTAACATATCTGTAGTAAAAAATACTATAAATGTTTATTATTATTACTAGTTAAACTTATTAGTACTTCAAAACTAGTGAATCCATACAAAAATGAGTGAATTGATGAGTAGTCAAATTGAAATGAATACGATACCTCAATTTTACACTTAAAAGCAGTCGATTCAAATTAAGAGAAAGACAATTCATGTATAATCTAAAACGGAATCATATTAGTACTTATAAAATAAAAAGAATAAATCAAACATGAAGAATTATATTAAAACAAGTGAAGTTAAAATACTCACTTAAGTTGCATAAAAATATTAGTCGTTTATATCGACATTATCATTTATATTGAAGTTTGTTATATTAGAAAACTAGAAAATTAACCCCAACTGAATGAAAATTAGCCAATATCTAGTATTAACCAAACATACTAGAATAATTGATTATTATATTTGGACAACAAATATTGAGTTTCAAACAACTGACACTGAAACCTAAACTTAAAACAATACAAAACGACCTAACTAAAATATGATTCATAGATTTATACAAACTAAGCCTTAACAACATCAGATATATATTGAAACTACTAAAACATTAGTAGCGTGTTGACTAAACTATGGTTGACTTGTATTGATGGTTTGCTATTTATTGAAAAATTGATGGTTAAAAACAAAAACTTGCGCATCAAATAAATATTGAAGCGCACGTGAAGAACACAAAAAGTTAGATATACTAAAACTATTTCACCTAATATTACTGATTAATAAAGCATAGCATTATACTACAATTGGTATCAAAGAGAATATTCTTTCTTTGAGATAGGAGATGCATGATTAAACCATTTCAGAACAAAATTAGGATTTTTGATATCAGGTGTTCACAACGAGTGTGAAAAACAGCTAAAGTAGTTGATTTCGGAATTTATATCTTAGCACTCGGTTATCCGATTTAGACAATATTTTTATTCTAGATAGAATTCAGAGATTTAATAACCATTCAGTTAGAATTTTGAATAACCGAGTAGTTCAATCCCATAATTTCAGTGTATGGAACCTGAGTGTTTGATATCCCGAATTTCAACAAAATATTTTGTACTTTTTAAGTTTTTGGAGAATATCTTTCATCTTATTGCATGAGGTTTTAAGAAAGTGAACCAATTCAGTTGTTATTAAGTTTCAATCACTCTGTGTCTGTGTATATATAACATGTTTTAAAAAACACGTTTAGGTTGGTTGTTTCGTATATTTGATGTCATATTGAGTGCAGTGTTATATATTTAGGAGTTCACGAATATGTAACTTCATTATGTCTGCGTTGAATAACATCTAATACTGAGAATGTATGGTCTTCAAGATGGTATGTAATTACTTATTTTCGTGAACACTTAGAATATAGGAACTACATGGTGATATCCTGCATACCAATACTTTTTTGTTTCAGATACATAAATTTGATCGCCAATCATATATATTTTAGATATCTGATCACTTAACGAGATATTTTATATTCCTTAACTGCTTTATATGCTCAAAGAGTAATGAGATACAACGCATTAAGGTCTGATCGGTTACATATAGACGATCCAGTAATGTTTGTATAATTATAATACGAGCACTTCAGATGCCTATTCTTTTGACTGATCAGTATAACTTATATCCTATTTGTGTCAGGAAGGAAAGCCACGAATAGGAATGGCTTTGGAGTCTCACAACTTAAGGAAACATTTTGAGTGTGTAGGTCGACCCTCATATAAGACTACTTCACATATTTTTTGATGGTGAACACGTGTTGCATGATTTAGAATTTTTGCGTTTACACGCACTATACTTATGCATGATTGGCTTCTCAATATTGAAAATTTCGTTTAGTTACCCCGAATCAATCAAGTACGTTCCCCACAAAAGGCTTGGTTGATTTCATATATTATATAGAACCAGCATTGTCAAACGTTAAAATACTGACTCTAAAGATAATATATAGCACGTTAGCACTCACCATCTCTGCTAATGTTTTTAACGATTATTGTACATATGAATGTGCTTTCAGACTTTCCAACCTGATAAAATTCAGGCATTTTATATTATTCATACGATGATTAAGTTTAAATGATGTGAATATAGAATATATTTATACCTTAAATAACATACTGTAAATTATTCAAATATAATGGAAAACAGTATATGCTTATTCAATAAGAGCACATGGATGGTAATGGATTTTTCTTATTTTAAAATTTTAAAATCCAACCATATACAGTTATGATACTCCATGAAATATTTGTTAAACATATCATGTCAAGATTTTATATAGAGAACCTTTAGACTCTTATTAATTTTATTGCCAAAATATAAAAATTAAGAATTCATTATAAATAAGGAAAATGGTAAAATTTATAAGAAGAAACATCGTAAATCAATTTATAGGGTCGATTTTTCAAATTTAATATTTGATACACTATTAAGTAAGATCGCCAATATTGATGAAAAACTCCGTATCTTCCAAGGATCGGTTCAGTAGTGATGAGATCATTAAGTATTGTTAATATTAAAAGGTTGAACAATAATGAAGAATTATGATGATTCCGTATTGATCACTAAATATACTTACAAATTAAAATTCTCCAAATAAAATACATTAAGTAATAAGGATCTACTTTTATTGCACAAAGATCAAACCTTAAATAGCTCTAGTCACATTTCAATTTATATTTAATTATTATAGATCTTTGATAATTTCATACATCTCCAACCATCATAATTTATTTTCATTCAGAAGATACATTAAATCACCAAAAATAAGTGATGGTAAAACATCTTTACATCATTTATTGTTATTTTACAGCTATAAGAGATATTTGATCTTCAGTTAGCATATACATTAAATCTCCAAATTTGAGTGATGGTAAAACATATTTATTGATAATGGTGATTAATGTATAGAGACACTGTAAAATGAATTAATTGTATAGCACGTTGGCGCCCACAATCTCCGCTAAAGATTGTAATTAATAAAAACATGCAATGATGGTATCTATATTCATGTATGATACATCAAAATAAATTGAAATAGTATGACAATTAGTACATCTTTATCAAAATCATTCAAGTCATATCTCTCAAAAGGAGGTGGGAAAACTAATTTATAAAATAATATGGAACCCATTGAGTATTCATGATATTCATACACATGATGGACACATCAAAGAGAAATAGGTCAAATAAATGAAATAAGATGCAAACAAAATAATGGAACTCTTTAAACAAAATTATATAGGTATCATGAAGACATTCATATTCATAGAAAATTATACATATACATTTTTTCCATAGATATCATTTTGGTCATATCGTGTAGATATTTCAATAGATGTAGTTCATTTACAAGTTCAATTACTTTTTATATTTAATGTATGTATCTTTCTACCTGTAGCTCATATTTGTTTTGAAAGTACCATCATCTTTCTTTATTTAAGACGAACAAACCTAAATCCATAAATGATATTTTTTTGAATAAATATAGCCAGACCCAGTTATGTTGGTCTCGCACTTCGTTTGTCTGATCTCGTATATTGCACTTAGGCATGCCCTAGTCTCTCATGATAAAACAGAGAGATGTGAGACCATATATGATGTAATTGAGAGATGAAAGACCATGTATAATAAAATACAAATATAAGAGACCATATTTTTATCAATTTCAATTAATCTTCTTTTTATTGATTTCCATAAAGAACTACGAGGATGATCAGAACTATCACTACTAGTGACTTGAAATTTTGAAAAACTCATATTTTTAAGATGAAGGTTGAGTAATTAAACCGATAAAATTTATTTTTATCACCTCAAATTTTATTAAAAGCGACAAAGGTTGTTATAATTTTTTAAGAAACTAACTGATGGGTAAAAACACAAAGAAACTAAAAAATAGAAACAATAAAGAAGAAGAAACAGTTGAAAATACAGTCAAAAATGAAAAACATGATGTGTAACCTAAGTGAACTATTAAGATATAACTATAAATCCTTTTTAAATCATTATAATAGATTAAGTTAAAAAAATAAAATAAGTGCTAAGATTGAAGAAGTTGAAACGAACACACATACGTAACTATAAAACGAATTTATTGACACGTGTAAACAAAATTCAATCATCTTGCACATTTAGGTAAAAATAAAAAACATACCCTCTAATTTTAAAACTATATTACTTAGAAATACAATACAAATGTCATCTTTGCATTATGTACTTAATACAAAAATATTTTCTCAAATTATCATTCTTCCAAATTGGCAATATCTGCTTCAATTGAATAACTAGAGGTGGGGATATTTTAGCATTTACTTTTAGTCTTCACCAATGACTACGGGAGCTACTTGAAAAATTACAGTAAAAATAAAATACTTTGAATAAATTAACCCTTTCAAATAAAAAACAAAAAACACATGAGATATATTAATTTCCTCATCATTTGTTAATTACCAAAGGGGTTACTAGCATACCTACATAATAGGCTTTGAACAAAACAAAACATAACCATCACGTGAAACCGAGACAAATACTTGCGGGTACCCTTACCAAGGATCAATGAAGCTATTTGAGTATTATCAACAACAAGTTGAATCTTTCAAAGCCAATTCAAAAAATAAATGACGTCTGAATGAGCAAGACCATAAGTTGTATATAAGAAAAGATTTAATATGTTTCGAAAAATACAATAGGTACTTTGGAAAAGACAATAGGCACCTCGGGAAAGATAAAGAATGCTTTGACCAACGATAAAACTATTTTGGATAACCTTGAACTAGTCGTTCCTCGTTACTTTTGCAATGACTATGGGAGCTATTGATAAGGGTGTAATTAGTCATGTCCAAACACATTAGTCCATAAACAATTCAAGTATTAAATATCCAAGACCCGATCAAATATACAATTAATTATATAAATTGAATAGTTAGAGATACATAAGTCATTATCCCTTAATATTTGGAAGATATTTATGATAACACAAGACTATAACTAAAGATCTAACCATCATTAATAACGTAACGTATCTTTACTATTAATTATTTACTTACCACAATCATCTATATTTCCAAATTTCTTCACTTCACTTTAAGTTTAATATATACTTCAACTAAGCTTAACGACTCGGAAATATCAACATCAATCATAAAAGACTAAATTAATAGCATGTTAAAGTATTATGGTATAAAAATGACAAACCTCTAATTTTCTTGAGTTGATTTGAGATAAGTTATCTCATTCAACATCTCAAGAGTAATTTGGAAATTTATGAGGTATAAAATATTTCATATATTTTGACAATTGAACTTTTGATGTATGCTTCTTGTTAATTTAGGATAAAGATTAAATTCATTATAGAGATATTAAGTTTATAAGTAAGTGTTCCACGATTAGACCATTATACATCCGATATAGGCCATCTAATATTAAGTATTCAACATCACATGATAATATACAGATAGTTAGGGAATTGAGGAGATCATTTAAGTGCATGAATTTATAGGTTAAGTAGATGTTAAATCGTACATTGTCATTTAGACCTTCATATATTATGAGAATAATTTTTTAGCACACTTAATAACATTCAATAAATAAAACACATTCAGTTCCTTATAATCAAGGAAATAAAAATTGGGCAAACAAAACGAACTTCATTAATGTATTTGAAATTACAGTAAGGTAGAAAACTTTATCTTTATCATTACCATCTACCTCTAAAAAGATTTCAACGCCCAAAGTCTTTGATGAACACAATATTCATGTGTTCTTTCTTAGTCTAAAGGATATTCAAATTTGATTCAGTGTGAGTGATGTTTTGATTTTGGTATAATTTTAATTTTAGTACAATTTTAATTTTTTTTAAATTTTTTCAAATGAGTTTTCAGTATTTTAGATTGTATTATTAATTTAAATACTATCTATACATATTTAAATTAATAATAAAATAATTCATTTCTAATTTTGCTCTTAATTGATCTCAAATTCAGTAAAGTAATATCATTTAAAAGTTGACATGGGTTGATTACACTATTGTGTCACACTTTCATAATGCACTCCATGAGAAGTCAGGGTGCACCAAGGTGGTGGTTAACAATGTATTTATTGTAGAACTGGTGCACATACCATAAGTCAGCATGAGACCTCTTAAGTTCATTGTTGACTATCATATGGGAATAAAAAATTTAAATTTCTTGTGTATTGTATTATTAACTCTCCAAGAACCCATCATCTCGACTCTTTGTTGAAAATAAATCCCAAACCCCATATTTTCAAAATCAAGCTCAATTGAGCTAAAATCCATGGAAAAATCACTCATACAACCTCAACTAAAGGTTATTCCAATAAAAAATGAAGATTCAAAGAGAGCTGAAGAACCATTCAACCAGCATCAATCAGCAAATCAAGATTCTAAAAGAGCAAATCAGAATTCAAGACAAAGCAATTCCTCCTAAGTCGTCTCCAAGACACAATGGATCAAGAAAATTCTCTCCAACAGGCGTTGTTCGAGTTCATGACATCATATGAAATCTGGTTCAAATCCCATTCTCCATCAAATCTCAAAAATCAACCTAGGGCTCAGTCAACAATACATGAACATGCGCTGAACCCACAAGATTGAAAGAAAATAAATTTGTCAATCAGAATGTGCAATTTCAGACTAAATGAGGTGTAAGAGTTTCAATATTCGAGGAAACAAATAATAACTATATTCTTTCTTTTACTACTTTTACATTTGTCGTAAAATTTTCCTTCGATAGGCCAATATTATATGATATTAAAATATTCTTAGAATCATTCAAGTTCTCAGACCTGTTCAGCATTTTTGTATATAAATATAAACATATATTTATAGAGTCAAACAATATAAATAATGTTAAAAACTGTCGAAACGCAATGTTTGGAACATTAGTCAGTTTCCACTTAGATGATTAAAGTGGTACATAGTAGTTAACCCTAAAATTGAATCCCCTTAACACCTACGTGGGTATCGTTCCCCAACATTCCTCAATATTTATACAAACATGACACTATAACCCAAATTTCTAAGGCTATCGTTTACCCTTATCAATTTGACTTTCTCAAGAAACATAGAAAGATTTAATTGTTGTAAAGCTTGGCTCGAATTAGACATGTCTAAACCTCTCCCCCAAATGATGTGGACTGGATTTTGCGATAGAGAAGGGTTCTGGTAATCTGTCACATACAGTAACTTGTCATCTTATTTCCTTAAATGTAAACATTTAGGGCACAAAGATACAAATTATAACAAGTCAACAATAAACAAAGAAAAATCAACTGAAAATAATAAACAACAACGTGATTCTAAAAATAAAATCTGCAATTGTTAACAATAAACAAAATCCGAAAATTGAAAATAATTCTTCTTTGGCTAAAAGGAACAAACACAATAATTTCATACAAAAATATGAGAATACCTGGAATCTAAGATAGATAATAATGATTCTCTATGATGTGAGTATGATCAAATCCAAAACAATTATGGTGGTAATATTCTCATATTACAACCTGAAAATGATTCATTAGAAGTAAAAAGTAATGAAGTCATAAATGCTCTTCATACTTTAAAGTTAGGTAAAAAAAATTACAGCATCTGATGAGTTAGATAACTCTAAAAAATAACGAGTTTCATTGTCACATATACCCTTAACTTCAATGTACCATTGTCTCTAGTCTTTGAAAAATTAAAAACACGAAATCAAAGCTAGAAAAATCATCAGTAAAAGACTGAAAAAATTCTAAATTTAAACTCCACAAAATTCCTATAATTACTAAAGCCATTCATTTTAAATGATATTTTAGATCCCTTAACTCAATATTTAAATGACTTTATCAGTATTGAATTGTAATGCTCATAGCATTGGAAATAAAGAAACCTAATAAAATCTACTATGAGCTTTAGACATATATATAAAGAACAAAACTCTGCGGTTAACTGAGTTGCTAGGTGGGTTCTTAAAAACAAAACAAATTGTAGGTTATTTGTTAGTCTCCTCTTAGAGCTATTGTGTTGTTTGAAAGTTTAAATGTAGGATATACTAGATTTTCCAACTAATTGTTAAGCCATTGACTCCTCTCAAAATAGGTTATCACCTAACTTAATTGTCCAAAAAAATTGATGTTTACAGATTCAAAAAAGATGACTAAAAAATACTATAAATTTTCATTGAGCTGCTATAAAATGGATACTGCAGCGGGATAATTTGAGATTCGATTTTTAAGCACTTAAAATATTTAAGTGACATAGAAAATCTTTTATAACTCATTATTCTAAGAGAACCATGAATTATTGTTATAATTATTTATAAATTATATAATTTGGCCAATTAAGCCCGAGGTAACATCCAAACTTTATAACTTTTTATTGATGAAAGTTATTTGTTAAAAAATATAACCAAAAAATTAAAAATATTGTAGTTGTTAGGGTGGCGACCAAAGTCCCACATCTCACATCGGTTAAACATGGGAAGTTTCAATGGTATATAAGTAAGAACATATTTAAACTAATATGAGGCCTTATGGAAGTGGACCAAAAGCAAAGCCGTACGGCCCTTTGCGGCTAAAGCGGACAATATCATACTAGTGTAGAGATCGGGTTGTTCTTACTTATATGCGGAGACGGAATATGAGGTACCCATATTCCCAACAAATGGTATCAGAGCTCCAAGCCAAGACAGAACGTGATGTTGGTGAAATTCTTGGAAGTCGAACATGATGCACCAGAAGCTAGATGTCGTCCTCAAGATGATCTGTTCTAGAGATACTAGTTCGGAGTGTCTGTGACTCATCAAGTGGTAATACTTGATTGGAGTGGAGAGTGACGCTAAGGAACAAGACAGTTTGGTCTAAGAGGAGGTGAGCAGTAACATTGTAGTGCCTCTATGGTCAGGTAGCCTAACCTGATTAGAGTTGGGCGGATGAAAGTTTTTTGAAAGGAAGATGAAGTGCTACTTTGTTCGAGAGGAGGATTTGTTAGGATTGCTACAAAAATCCCACATCTCACATCGGTTAAACATGGGAAGGATCAATGATATATAAGTAAGAACACATCTAAACTAATATTTGGAAGTGGACCAAAAGCAAAATCGTGCAACACTTTGCTAAAGCTTGACAAAGAAGCAAACACTGAAGCTAAAGCTATATGGAGATCTACTCCGGGTAATAATAATCTACATAATTTCACTGTTTATGCAACTGGATCCACTCCCACTTTCATTTCTAACCAGGTGAAGATTTCGATCAGGTATCTGAAGCAGGAATGCAGGAGGAAGTTCGGCAATGCTTGTTTTATGGCTGTGATGTCCTATTGTAGTGATGTTGAAGAATATATAAGGAGAAAGGGAAATGAAGTTCTGAATGACTATATTCAGAGGTTCTGGTGGGTGAATGGTAGACTCAATTTTTCAGCTCTCAATCTATTAGGTCGTTGCTTTTTAGCAGTAAGTAAAATGCCCTCTGAATGGGACGCGAGAATGGTAACTCACGGCATATGGGACGAGAATTTTAATTGGGAGACGTTATCCTATCAGCAAAGGAAGATTCTGCTGAAGATAAGGCCAGAAGTTAAAAAAGAAGATGCCCTGATGTGTCGAAGGCTGTTTTGTTCTTATGTACTTGACACCGATCATTGTTATGATCCTACTCTGAAATCTTCTCTGTATCCAGGGGAAGAGGTCAGATCTAAACCTATGGCTACAGGGCTTGGAGAATCAAGCACAAAAGCAAGTGAATAGGTTGATTATTAGATTTTTTATTAGTTATGAGTTGTAATTGAACTTGGTTTAAATGTTTTTTGGTTTATTTAAGAAAAAATCTTAGATGAATAGTAAGCATCAGACATTGCTCCAACAAATTATTATTATAAGGTTTTTGTTAGTCCAACAAATTATTATTATAAGGTTTTTGTTAAATTATGTCCCAAAATATTATAACCGATCACAAATATTTTTCTTTAATTTTTGGTTTATTTTATTTTACTAATAATTTTTATTTATTTTTATTTTTATAAATATTGGTACTCTTGGCTAGGCTAAGTTTCCCCAAATCTAAAACATAATTTCTTTTACATAAACTTATTATTTATACACAAATCTTAATTTTTATCACACAATTCAAAAAATTGTAACACATATAAACTTCAAACTTTTTTTTACAAATCTCTAAACTATAAAAAAAATTATAAATGGAAAGCGAGAAAAAAAAATATTGTTGATTAGTTTCAAAACTTCAAATCAATTTCCATTTTGTAGATGCAATCCTGATTAGAAAATGCCGGTGTGGAGCCTCGAAACCTGTTGTGACAAGATTGTGTCTTATGTTGTATGTTATGGAGCCAACTCAACCCGTCGGTATGGAGCCAACTCAACCCGTCGGTACAGACATAATCAATCGTCGGGACTAGTTCATATGTACAAAATTAGTATTAAATTAGTCTATGTCGGTGTGGAATAGTTAACCCGGACGGTGTAGAGATTAGGCTGTTGTTGCTAGAAATTAATCATCGACGGTTTATTGCTGTTGAGGGGATGTTAAACAAAATTTAAGAATGAATTTTGTAATTTGCTTCCCAAACCGACGATGGAGAGTTTGTACCTCCGTTGAGAAACTCTCCCGTCGGTTTGAAATTTTCTACTCGTTGGTTTTGATGAAACTCCACCAACAGTTTGATACTATCCATTATTATGATATGGTTTTCATGAGTACATTTTGGCTATGTATGAAAAGGAGCTTAATGATTCCAGATTAATAAGAGAGGAGCCTTCCTCCGTCGATTATAATCATTTATTCAACACGAAATCCCACTACATGCAACAATAATTGGTTGATTGGGTTAAGCTTACCGCAAAGAGCAATGAGTTTGTAATTACATTACGACGTCGCGACGGTGCCAAAAGCTAAAAGGCTCATAGAATAATTTTTGTATGCAAGAGATCCGGAAAGTACACAAAAGTTGGTAGAACCAAAAGATCTTAAGAGGAAGTCTACCAGGACGAAGAAGTGCAGATGTCATTTCGCACTAAGATAAAATAAGGTAAATGATGATTTATGGTCCTTAAACATCGTATGTGGGGTTCATAATCACGATACTACGAAATTTAGTGAAGATCATTCATACTTAGGATGATTGTCTAAAGAAGAGTTGGATTTTGTAGTTATTTCTATAAAAATGGGATCTCGTCTGCGTGATATTATTGGCGGAGTGAAAATGTTGAAACCTATAAATTTGTTGTCATTGCGCACCGTGTACAATTCTCAACCAAAACAACGGAAGATAAAGAAAAGCGGCCAATCACAATTCCAATACTTGTTAGGTGAACTAAAAAGGTTCAATTATTATGAATGGCATAGATCGGGCGAAGACGAAAGCGGTATCATAAGTGAAAATAGCTTTGCACATCCTGTTAATTTGGATTTATTAAGGACGTTTCCAAATATGTTAATAATGGATAAAACATACAAGTTAATAAGATACGGGATGCCGTTGTATGAGGTTGTTGAAGCCACTTGTACCAGGAAGCCTTTGTACATCAGATTTACGTTTATGTCATGTGAGAAATTTGAGAGCTCCAAATGTATTAGTTTACTATCGTTGATGGTAACTCACTCCATCGAACCACCCTTCATTGTTTTTTATGGATATAAACTTAGCTTTGGTGAATGCGGTCGAAGAAGTGTTCCCTAATGCAACACACATATTGTGTCGATGACACATTAACATGAACGTCCTAGCAAAAATGAAAAAATCATCAATAATAAAATAGTGTTCGATAAAAAATTTAAAGTGTAAAGGCAAAAAATGTTGTCGGAAACGGAGTTATCCTTCAATAACTATTGGTCGGAAAAGCTCTGTGACTACAAAGAATATTCGAAAGCAATTTAATACACCTAAAATTGGTTGGGGCCTTACAGTGATATGTTTTCATTGCATTTTGGTAACCAAACCACTAACAACGTGGAGATTGCTCATTCCAACCTCAAGTATTTCCTTGATACGAGCAAAGGTAACTTCGAGTCTTTTTTGTTGAAGGTGCATACTTCGATCAAATTGTAACACGGGGACATTGAAGCCTCATTTGAAATGAGTCGATTGTTAGCCCTACACAAATTTGCTAACAATGTGTATGGGAAGCCAAAAAGCAACGTCTCCCACTATGCTTTGGAACTTTTTTCCAACGAAGCAGAATCCAAAATATGAAAGTTGTGTATGACATTCCTTGTGGTTGTGCAAAACGAACTACGCGCGTTATACATTGTTCGCACAAAATCTACGAATTTGTTCGCAAAAGATTAGAGGTATTTTTTACATTTATTTCACGATTATTGGAAGATGTTAGATATAGTTGTATGTACCGATCTTATGACGACCGAGCAATTGAAAGCAAAACTGAATAAACTAATACTCAATCTCATGTAAACCAATGATGAAACACGCATAAAGCATATTTATAAGAAATGGTTTGTCATTGTTCATCCGGAAACAACTTTCATTTTAGAGCATTTGGACAAACTACATAAATATTTATAACTGCATCTGAATCATTATCTACACATGACAAATCAGACCAAGATCATATGATAACTTTTGAGAAAGCGAGTGCGCCATCGGTAGTAAACTATTTCAAAAGTCTAACGTCATTTCGCTTAAAGGGAGCAGAATTCAAAAATAAAGGAGTGATTATCCTACACAAGCAAGTAGGACATTACATTCTAGTGAAATGTTTGATTGTAGGTCAATTACTACGATGCCGGTTAAATCAAGTTTGGTTGATCCCAACGGTTACTTAAACTAATTCTCTATCTTGCTTAGACCTTTGGCGTTAAAACCGATGGCCAAAGTGGCTACCGTTTGATTATGTTTTTCTTGAATAGACAACAAGATGGATGGAGGTTGATTAAGGATTCCATTTACAATGAGCTTATGGATTACGCATCTGTGTACATGTAGATATTTACAAGCATGTAGAATTGTGATAGATATTATGGAACATGTGAAATGCTCAAGTGATATGGCTACTATGGAGAATTAGATGACGTTTCCTGAGATGGGAGTCGTGATCTCATCTATGATTTTATACTCCACTTCGTAGGACTGTCGGAAACCATTGATATTAGTTTCACTTTTCTTTCGTTAAGAGGATCACCCCATTCGATGTCAAACCGGTTAGAATTCGGATTGGGTTGGGTCAATACCAACCACTTTATGATTGTAAGTATTTCATTACATTGTTGGATTATTTAAAATTTTAAACATCCCACCGATTATGTCATTGTAATTTTTTTTGTTTTGTAGCTTTCCATTGTGACTGATGCCTCATGTGCAAGGATATATCCTTGTTTCCTAAAATAAAATTCAGTATATGTGAAAGGTTGGCATGACCGAATCATTCTCGTTGCAAGAGATATCAAGAAATTAAAAGTCGTAGTCTCGAAGTAACCGATTTAGCCGCCTACGTTTAAAAACTTTGTCATTGTATGTACAATTTCCCACACTAAAAACTTATATGCTTTGATATTATGATAACGGTCATTTTGAACAATAACATTAACCGTTCATTAGTTCACATAATTTAGGATATTACATAATTCAAAATACAAATGTAAACAATGAAAATAGATAAATAGTTGACATACAAGACGTTTAAGGCGCGTTCATGGTGACAGATAATTCGATTCATGCTCGAACCGTTTCTCAAAAGGATATTCCTCATCCTTGCTAGTTCCATCAGAACTTGGGTAAGTGGCGACGCAGTTGGCTACCGTGTCCACTTTATCTTGTAATTCATGCATCACATGTTCCAGCATATCTTTTGTAATAGTACTTTGAAACCTCATATTGAAAACATTGTGGGTTTCATATTGGATATCATAAGGGAGTGACGCAATCGATATACTCGAAACAATGTTCAAATAATCTAAAATGACGATAACTTATTTGGTTTTTTTTTGCCTCCCTGCGGGGGATAATGTTTTACCCGCATGTGAGAAACTCTCCCGTCGATTTGGAATTTCCTACCTATCCGAGAGTAACTATACATAATGAAATATATATATATATGTTTTAGTTTTTGTGTGTCTCCCAAACGGGGAAGAATTTTTAACCCTTTACTAAGAAACTTTCTCTCCAGTGTGGAATTCCTACCCGGTAGGGGTCCCTCTGCAGTTGTGGGATTCCGTATCGACTGGTGGGAAATTTTTACCCAGGGGTTTGGGATTTTGTTACCTTCGGGTAGGAAATTCCCCTTCGGTATTGAATTTTTTTCCGGCGGGGTATGAAACATGACCTAAAATAAACATACTTTTTCTTCTGTGCTGCTAACTCAGTGGGGCCAATTTTTTCACCCCCGATGAAAAACTCTCCCGCCGGTTTAGAATTTTCAACCCGATCGTGCGGAGGTTAAGTACTGGGTGGGGCCAGTACATAATATAAAATAAAATTATTTATTCAATTCTAATTAACCCTCCATATAGAAGTTTTCAAATACAAATCACATATAAGATCAATCCATAACAAGATAGATACAAGGTAAAAGTGCAACAATCAAACTAATGTTATATAACATACATATCCCAAACAAAATGTTATGTTATAGAACTCATAGAATCAAAACAATAAAAAAAACAACACAAACAACATGTGCGACAATAGTTCTTGAAAAAAAATATACACCAATAAAAAAACAAACAAACATAATACCAAGATAGTTATGATGAAAATGAACTAGGGATTGTGATTTGGAGAACTATTTTCGTAAAAAAATTTATCTTTTTCGGACCGTCGTCAAGAGGTCGAACATGATTTATCATATGAATTGCCTCCACAACATAACAATCATGAAGGATATGCGGAGTGATGTGCAACCAACCATACTTTTCAACATAAGCCGCGTACTAAGCCGTTGATGTCCTACGGCTTCTCGACAAACGTCGTGTATATGTATAGATCACATGCAAATGCGATCACCTTCCCAATCCCGAGTGTGAACAAAATACCATATAATATCGTCTTTCTTGATAAAATATCGAGGTGCAATGGGATCAAATGATTTATTTTGGATCAAACCGAATTTATGCATCACTCGATCTGACGGATACACCTCACTCAAAAGAATAATTTGAATAGGGTTGCGATAAAACCCAATCTCCTGCTGCCGAAATGCCTTTTTTATGTCAAGATAAGGCTAAAAAAGCACTTGCGAAACAAACAAACACATAACTTTATAAGAAACTAATCAGTGAAGTAAAAATTAAAATTAGTTAAATAACATTACTTACATCATTATCCTCTTAAGCGACAAGAATGCCGCAATAGTAAGAATTTGGCTGAACATTTATCCTCGTTAGTTTTTTGGGAAACCATCTAATAATCTTCAGATTAGATAGACCTATAATACTATTAAAAGAGGTCAGAAAGAGAGGAAATATTCGTATATCCAACAATCAAACAACCTAAAGAAACCAACAAGACTCTTAAGTGACGTCTTTGAAATGCCTCATAAACCCTTATAAAGTTACGCTAGCACATATGCACCCCATGCTATCTCACGAAGCCTATTCAAGTGCTCCAAATGGATGAGAAAATCACAATGAATATTTTTTTGGCTCGTTTTGATAAATATGGTACAACCAAGAACGAAAATTATGTATCCACGAGCAACTTGTGTAGTCATATCAGCGGTATGCACGACATTAGAATCTAAATAATCGTCTCCCAAAAACTGCTCCCTAAGCTATCTAAGACCAAAACCGGTCTCATCTGGATACTTCATTTCTTCTTGAATCACCCCAATTGTAACTCTTATCAACTAACCAAATCTATGAAATATCACACCATATTCAGTACAACTAAACATCTCGATTATTTTCTCCACCACCGGGAGGCCGGTTATGACATATAATTCATCCTACGTGATCTTCATCTCGCTAGAGAAAAACTGTAAGGTGTTCGTCTCTTAATTCCACCGTTCAATAAATACCTCATCCAACTGCGAGTTCAAGTTTAGTTTAAGCAAGTGGCGAATAAGAAACCAAAATGAAGTTGCTTCTGATGAGGGCGCAGAATATCCGGGTCACTTTGGATCAACATAATCAAATGATATAATAATATATTTGTAATAATATATAGCAAAAATGGTAGATTGAGAAATAATAAGGACTTACCTTGTAAATAATAATTGTATGGGTAAAATGAGTGTATAAAAGGGTAAGAATATAATCAAGAGGGTCAATTATGTGAAATGGGACCCACCACCACCACTATATAAAGAAAGATCCCTTTTTAGGGGTGGGTGAATATTTAATATAATATTTACTCTTACCATTTTATCTCTCTACAATCTCGTGTTTCTCTCTCTTGTTTACTCGCATGACTTTTTTGGTAGCGAAATTAGGTTCCAAATATTTCTAGAACCGTCAGCTTCAACGACAGTCTTCATAGCTTGTTGGTTCGTTAGATTCCATTGGCCCAATAGTCCGTATTTAGCTTGGACGATAATTCCCAACAAAACTGAAATAATTAAAAACATATCAAGTTAAAAAATAAATATGGATATAAACCAAAAATAAGAAGCAAATAATATGAGACATATATGATATGACTTACATTATCGAGAAAGGTGTGGTAAGCCTCATGGTGTAGGTAATATGAAAACATTATGTCACTATTTTGAACAGAAAATAAAATTTGCATGCTTTCCGGATCGGTGGCATGTACTTAGCTATGAATGGGTAGCTCATCTTCATCCTTGTTACTCGGCTCATCGGGAGATGATTCATCCTGAAGAGTACATTTGTTAGCGCTTTTGAAATTTCTATGACGTATTTAGCGATCTGAATGCTCGAAATGCTCACCACAGCTAGCTTATGCCGCACGGGATCCACTGACGCTACCACTACTGGACTACATACGACCCTTTTTTGAACTAGTTTTGTCTTTATCACATTGACCCTTAGAAGGTTTTTTTGGCTTTGTAATTTGTTGCTTACAACAACAACAAAGTTTATTTGGTTGGTTTCAAATTTATCTGAACAACGAGATTGAAGGTAACATGTATAGATTAAACTGCATAAATTAGTCCCCATCAGGTTGAAACCCTTGTATTTTCAGGTTTCGCGCTTCGACTCGGCGGGGACTAATTTATGCAGGTTAAACTTAGTCCCCTCAGTGTTAGTACCTGGACCCCTTGGGATACAAGCCCAATATTTGCGGGGACTAAATGTAACCTGCATAAATTAGTCCTCGTCGGGTCAAACAACCCAGCCCATCCCTGAGGGGACTAATTTTTACCATGCATAAAATGTAGTTGATGTCGGGTTGAAGTACCAAATCTAGCTGGGAAGGGTGCCTCAACCCGGCAGGGAATAAGAACACACCAACTCGAAAAACCCAGTGTTCTTTGACAAGCAACAACAACTATAAACCTAAAACCCTATTCAAGCATAAATCAAACCAAAAACAATAATAATTGATTATAAACATATTTATTCTCTAACTTTCATAAGAACTAGAGGGGCTACTTATAAGGATATGAAATGTTGAGGGCCTAAATATAATACAATTAAGGTTGTATGTGATAAGTTGTATAGTTGAAAGAGAGTATTTAAACTATTTGTAAATATAAAGGGTTGAAGTGTAATTTACCCATTTGTATACCTCATTCAGTTTAACTAAGCCTGGTGCGTCTATAAATAAAGGTTGAGGCAATGAATAAATGGTGACGCTTTTTCATTAGACCAATATTACTTTTTCTCTCTTCTTTTCTCTCTCTACAATTAAACTTTTTTTTTACTTTCTCTCTCAAGAAACAAGATTCATACTTAACAAATTGGCGACCACAATGGGAGTTCTATTTGATAAGTACCCTAATTTCACGTCAAAAACCAGAAAGTGTAAAATTCTTGCTTAGTTATATCACTCTAGATTGACATGGTACCAGGAAACGAAGCTGAACTAACTGTTCAAAAAGAAATTGAAACTTTGAGATTTTATTTGCGTAGGAAGAAAGTAGAGAAGATGATCAAGCTCAGCATAACAAGGTCATTCAGATATCGAGGTTTGAATGAATCAATTGTTGGACAAAATAACATGATTAAATAACAATATGTTCAAAGAGAATAATATATTCAGTTAGGTAGGCTAAAATATGAAGTACGACAAGTTGAAGAAAAATACAAGCTGGAGAATCAATCTGATCGATCGTATACAGCTCATCAGATTCGAATCGATCGAAAGAAAGCGCATTTTGAATCTGATAAAGAGTATTGAACTTCTCGAAAAGAGAAGAAGGATAAGCATAAGTACATCACATCTAGTGATGGAGAGTTTGACAGCTCAGGAATCTGAGGAAGGTTTGTTTAAGCTGAGAAAATACTGCGGATCTTTGAAGGGAGAAAGAATTCAGCATCGAAATTCGTGCAAGGAGTATAAACCAAAAAGAGATAATGAACCTCGTTATATAAAAGATACATAATGGTGTGAAGGAAATACATCGAACTAGTATATAGGTGTAGTTGATCAGAATTTTTATGCTATTATGGGAACAAGAGGAGATGACTCGTACGTACAAGGAGTAGACTGGATAAATTCTCCTTTAACAACTGAGATTAGGTCTATTACTCTTCCGAAGCGCTTTGATATTTCCAAGGTTGAAAAATTCGATGGGATGCAGGGTCCTGATGATCATATCAAACAATTCAAGAACTACATGATGAACTTTGAAGATGATAATATGCTAGTATGCAGAGTATTTTCTCAAAGCTTCAAGAGCACTTTATTGAAATGGTATTATAAAATTATGAGGGTATCTATTGCCAACTTCAGGGATTTTATACAGCTTTCCGACGATAGTTTGTGGGAATTAAAGAGATGCGAGTAAATGACGATACTATAATACAGTGTAAGCAGGTTGTGGGTAAAAAATTGAAATATTATACGAAGTGTTTTGTTCTAACAAAAGAAAGGTTGGATGATTGTGAAGAGTTAGTTGTTATGACAGCTTTCAGAAAAGGTTTATTTCCAGGTGATTTAGCAAATGAAACAACAAAAAAGAGAGCCTTAACTTTTGGAGCGCTTATAGCTCAAGTCGAGGACCAATTCAAAAATGGAAGAGTCAACTAGGGTTCGAGGAATGGATGGATCTAGTCAAAATAATTCAGGGCATGTGTCAAATAATCAAGAACACTCTTCGAGTTATCAGCCACCTCATCCAAAGAATAACAATAATTTGCCTCCTCGAATTGGAGGGTTTCCAACTCAAGCTACATGTTATGAGTTTCAAAGACCAAGGACAAACCAGTGGATAAGGACAAAGTATTATGCTCATTTAACTGAGAATGTTGCTGGTATTTACAAAAAGTCCAAAGGTTATGTAAGCTTTAAAAAAACCAGCTCCAATTGGCAGACCTAGAGAAGAGTGCAACAACAGATTTTACAAGTATCATAATGATATTGGGCACGACATTGCAGATTGTATAGATTTGAAGAAAGAGATACAGGTTTTAATAGAAAATGGAAATTTAGCTGATTTTGTTAAAGGGTAAAGCAGTGGATCAAAAAGTATGAGCACATCGACACCACAAACTGCAAATTTGAATTCTAAAGAATAAAGTGCACTAATGATTTTATATTCAAAATGTGATGAGCTCGATGCAGCCTTGGAATATTTGGATACAGATCCAGATCAATTAATCTTGATGACAGTGGATGAACCGGTAGAGCAAGGACGATTTCGAAGCTTATGTGAGTATTTTGAATTCTTTGCAATCTTTACGGGAGATTTCATGACCGATAATACTAATAGTTCTAGGAAAATGAACGTTGTTAGTTTAGCAACTCAGGTAGAAGAAAGAATGTCTACTCATTTAGATGGAAAATATGATACTCTTTTTATTTTATTCGATGGGGATGATTTGAGAGGAATAACTAGCCCTCATGAGGATGCAGTGGTTATAGGGGCATAAATATCTGGAGTTGAAATTCGACGTGTTCTGATAGATACAAGGAGTTCTGCAAAACATTTATTCAAATCTACGCATGATAGGATGTGTAATCCGCCTTGAATTTGATGGTCTTATCGTACCATAATTAGGTGATTGGGAATTCAAAGGTGAAGTGTGTTTGAGAAAATGCTCGTTTGAAAAAAAGTTCAAGTCTTGTTCATGGTGGTTGAATGTCAAACCGACTACAATTCTATTTTTGGTAGATGTTGGCTTTCAAGAATGTATGATATTGTGTCAAATGTTCATCAATGTTTGAAATATGTCATCGGAAATCGCGTTGGTGTGGTTTGAAGTGACCAGAAACTGGCTAGAGAATGTTATGTAACAACACTTCAGATTTGAGGTTCTAATTCTGAGGATCAGATGGTTGAATAGTAACCAAGGAGGTTGGCCTCGGATGAAGAGAGATTAGATGATCTGAGGGAAACCCTGGGTTCTTTAACAGTGAGTGAGGATATGGAAGAGAAAAAATTTATAACCGGAAGACTTTACGAATATGAATATTGTTGTCTTCTACTTTGCGTGATCAGTTGTTATATTTTTTTGTTTGATAACTTGGATGTTTTCGCTTGGAAAACAGAGGACGTGATAGGGGTTCCATCTGTAATAATATGCCACAGTCTAGCTATATATTCGAGGATAAAGCCTATTATTCACAAAAGACGAGCTTTTTATGTGGAAATGTCAAAGGCTATTGTTCAAGAGGTGGATCATCTTTCAAGGGTCGAACATAATAGTGAGGCACAATATCCTTTATGGACTGCAAATCCCGTGTTAGTAAAAAAGAAGAATAGAAAGTGGTGAATGTGTGTTGACTTCACAGACTTAAATCGAACATGCCCTAAAGATCTGTTTTGTGTCCCTCGAATAGATCAGTTGGTTGATTCTACTTCAAGGAATAAAATTATCTCTTTTATGAATGCCTTTGCAGGTTATAATCATATCCAAATGGATCCAAAAGATTATGAAAGTACTAAATTCATCACTGATCGAGGACTATATTTTTATAGAGTTATGCCATTTGGGTTGAAAAATGCTGGTACGACATATCAAGGTTGATAAATAAGGATTTTTCTCCTCAAATTGGAAGGAATATGGAGGTATACATTAATGATATATTGGTATACAACTCCACATATGGTGAACATCTCGAATATTTAGAGGAGACCTTTCTAAATTTGAGGGCCATTCGTTTGAAACTGAATCATGAAAAATGTTATATTGGTGTCTGGTCATGGAAATTTTTAGGGTTTATCCTTAGTGAAAAAAGGATATAAGCAGTTCCAGAACATTTGAAGGCTTTAGTTTTGATGATATCACCTCGAAATATAAAGGAGGTACAAATCTTGACAGGAAGGTTAGCTCTTAATCAATTTATTTCAAGGTTTTTTTTATAAATGTTTTCCTTTTATCCAAGTATTACGAATACCCAAAAAGTTAGAGTGGCCGCCAGATTGTGAAGCAGCTTTTTCAAAGAGTAAAGAACTTTTGTTATCACCAGATGGTGGGTCTAGCATATTGGGATGTAGTACATGGGTTCAATTAATTTCTCCTTCTAAGGAAGGAAAGTATAAGGCTATTCGATTTAGCTTTCATGCATCGAATACTGAGGCTGAGTCTGAGGCTGCGTTAGCTGGTTTAAGGCTTGTAAATATCAGTGGAGAAACAATAGTTTGTTTGGAAACAGATTTGCATCTAGTGGCAAATCATATGCATGTGTATCTAAGGCCAAGAAAGATAAATTAATTTTGTATCTACACGAGCTTCAAAATTTAACTCTTTTGTTTGACAAAGTGATTGTACAGCATATTAACCGAGAAGATAATATAGTTGTTCATTCTTTGGAAAAAATTGCTTATAAAGAAGAATATCCATGGATACTGTTACAAGAGAGTCCTTCGATTTTAGCACGATCAGAACAATGTAAATATGTTGATGAAGTATTTGTCACTCCAGACATAATTCGAAGTAATTAGAGGTCAGGTATCCTTAAGTTTTTACTAAGAGGTACATTACCTCAAGATTCACAGCTGGCTAAAAACTTAAGTATAAGTCATATGGTTATGTTGTATTAGATTGAGTGGTGTACAAAAAAAATCTTTAAGTAGACAATTGTTGCATTGTTTGGGAAAGCAAAAATTTCAAGAGATTTTATCTGAGCTGCATGATGGTGAAGGTTCAGCTTATTGTGGTTTCAAGTCTTTGACGCGCCGGGTTTTTGTTAGCAGGTTATTATTGGCCTTCAATTATGAATGATGTTAAGGTCTTAGTTCGAGGCTGGGATATTTGTCAACGCTTTGCTAATTTTATTCACAAACTATCAGTACCGCTTATTTCCATATCCGAAGTTATCCTTTTTTATAGATAGGGAATAGATTTGGTATGGCCATTGCATATGGCCTCTGGAGAACGTCGGATGATTATAGTAACGATAGATTACTTTTCGAAGTGGGTTGAAGCTAAACCATTATCTAGTACAAAAGCTAAGGATTTTATTAAGTTTTATTATGAATAATATCTGTTTTCATTTTGGAGTGCCTCGGAAAATCACCACATGTAGTGGTCTTCAATAAACAACAGAGAAATGACTTATTTTTGCGCTTCGAGGGGAATAACACAGTATTTTTCTACACTTTTTCATCTCCAAGAAAATGGTCAAGTGGAAGTGATTAATAGATATATTCTGGAAGGTTTGAAGAAAAATTTAACATGTGTTGTAGGGAAATGGCCTAACTATTTGCAAGAAGTGTTGTGAGCTTATCGTACAACTCCTAGAGAGGTTACTCAAGAAACACATATTGCCTTGGTGTATGGTATGGATGTTGTTATCCCTACAAAGTCTAGTTTACCTTCTTATAGAGTACTTTACTATTCTGAACAAGAAAAAAAAACGAACTTGGACTTGATCGATGAGAAAAGAGTTAGAGCTCATTTGAATATGACTCATTATCAAACTTTGATGAGGAGGTGATATAATTTGAAGGTGAGAAGGAGAGATTTTAAAGTAGGTAAAAAAGTCTTAAGGAAAGTATTCCTCCATACAAAGGACAATAGACTTTGAAAGAGGGCGCCGAATTAGGAGGGTCCTTATATGGTGATGGAGAAAATAATTTCAGGCACATATCGCCTTTGTGATGAACAGGGCAGATTACTTCAACATCCTTGGAATATTGAACATTTGAAGCTATATTGGGAGTAACTTTTTCTTTTGAAACATTTTTGAATAATTGACATACTATTTCCAACCCTGTTGGACAAGGGAGGTTTTAATGACGTGTCATGTACATATTCGAGGTTATTAATAAAATTATTTTTTGGCCAATGGATGTTTTAAATACAAGTATTTAAATTATCTTGGTAACTAGACAAAGACCGATCATCTTTGAAGTTTTCGACCAAGATTAATTGTTTTGATTCGAAGTGTTATACGCACTGTTCGAAGAAACAACCATATTCGATGTGCTACATTCTTTAAACGCACTGATTATATTCGAGGTGCTATGATGTCTAAACGAACTGATTATATTTGAGGTGCTACGTTCTTTGAACGAATTAATTATATTTGAGGTGTTACGTTCTCTAAACGCACTAATTATATTTCAGGTGCTAATATTTTCTAAATGCACTATTTTTATTTGGTAAGTTACAAATATATATATATATATAACGTGTATTGGAATTCGAAATCATTATGACTTGTTCATGAAATTAAAATTATTCATGATAATATAAAAATTGGCAAATAAATGTGGAAAAAAGAAGAGTAGTTTCTCATTAAAGTCAAATTTGATCTTACAAAAAGATGCTTCTGAATGCCAAGAATTTAAGCATTCACAAAAAAAAATCCATCAACAACAAAGATGACTTCAAAACATAGATAAAAAAAATAAAAATTAATCAATCTCTTCGGAGTTCTCTTCGGATGAATCTCATTCTTGTTCAGTGGCATTTTTATTTTTTTCTGACTCTGTTTTTTCAGAAGAATCAGTTGGAACAGGATCGAAATATTCACTAGGATGGTTATCTATGGGGAACAATTTCGAAAATCTTGACAAATTTTCTTTTGGGAACGTTGCATTAAATTCGCGGAGAAAAGTGATTGTTTGTTACTCCTCGACATTTTTTATTGAAACTAAGGTGTCCAGTCCACACTGATCCTTGGCAGTTTGCACATCAGCTTATTTTTCTTCTTCGAATTTCGTCTTGAATGCAGCCATATCATCAGTCAGCTTCTTTTTTTCTCCTCCACTCTTGTCTAGAAACTTTTGAAGAGATGAGTTTTTTTTCCCTCAGATATCTCCCTCGCATTTTTAGTTTTAAATTCATCCATCTCAGTCCGATGGGAAGTCTTGAGCTATTTTGTTTGTTGTTCATGTATAGAGCGTAGATGACGTCTGAAGTATATGGCTCCTTTAATATATTACGACATGTCATCCTGGAACACACGAAATTTTTCCTCAATTTGTTTGAAAAATATTTCTCTCATCATTTTGTCTACAGCAACATCTTTTTTATATCGGACCATATCTTTAGCCATGGTTTCCAAATAGCTTCGAACAGAATTTACTTATGTGTAAAATGTTTTTGCTATTGTTTCAATTTGGAAAAAGGTTCCAGTGCGAGTAAAACTTCTTCGGATGGATCTTATTTGGGGATGAGCCTTTGATTATTATAAGGCATGGGAGAAGATGAGGAAGCTATGGGAATATCTGAGTTTAGAATTTTAGGTAAAAGAGGAGCAGTAACCTGATGGCCAATTTTTTGAAGTTGTTCTTGGATCTGTTGGACACTCGGATCCATATATTTGTAGAGGTATTAAAGCTCTTTTGTATTAATGGGCTCATCAGGAATAAATTAGTCATCTCCTCGGTGATCTCCCACTATATTCTCTTCAGTGATCTTCCACTCCAGTTTCTTCAGCTTCGGCATAAGGCACTTTCTAAGATAGCTTCTTCAGAATTATTTTATGCACTCTTAGCTGGTGAAGTTTACGAAGTATTTTTTTTTGAGGCAGTAGTTTTCTTTATTTTTGAAAAACGTTCATCCTTGATTCCTTCTTCAATTGTTGGAAGACTGGCTTTAGTTGCGTTCCTTTTGGTATTTTTCGCCTTCTTTTGTGGCTTCAGATTAGTTGAAGGGCTAACACCAGATGTACTAGCTGTTTTTTTCTTTTTCCCTTTCTTTTTTCGAGGGCATATGACTTTTAAATCTGTTTCGCACAGGTATAGTAATTTTACCATCAAGATACCAATCTCTTTACAACAAGCTCTATGTTTGGTGGCTTTATTAAATTTTCGAGGAGGTCGGCACCCGGTGAGATCCTCCACAAATGACTAGTGATGAACTTTATTGGCATAAAAGCTGAGTGGAACCCATTGGCCCATTCATTTTCTGCCCAAGTGGCCAACTTGGAAAAAAATATATTTCGCATATTTCTTGCGACTATTGTACCTCTTCAAAATTCCTAAGTACAGTAGTAATACATATGGAAAATTTATTTAAGTTATAAAAAATAAGAAGTAAAAGAAAACTCATTGTTGCTTCCAAAATTTGTCAGCTTCCAGCAGATCATCGATTATTTTGAATTCATCCACCATTGTTCGATAGTAGAAGGGAATTATTGGTCCCTTCGAAAGACCAGTCATCGCAATGAAGTATTTGATTGAGAGAGGGGTTTGGCTTAGTCTCGAAGCCATAATCACTGACAGGAGTGTGAACCACAAATTTGGTGTTGCTTGTGTAGGATGAAGGTCCAAGATTTCAAAGAACTCCACTGTTATTGGATCCAGTTGGAACTGAATATCCCAATTGATGATTTTAGGATAGACCATCAATTCATCTACTTCACAATCAAGTGGATTCTCCTCCTCTTTTGAAAGTCGAATTGTTATATTGTTTGAAATTCCCTATTGCTTTTTTAGACGACCAGCTTAAGCTTCACTATAATAAATACATGGCACGTTTTTCAATGCCATGATATATTCGGGAAGGAGCGGTTTTAAATTCACACTTACTGAAGCAGCAACATCCTCGGGAAGTTCAACTGAAGCCTTGTTTTTATTTTCTTTTTTCTCTGCTACCCCTTTCTTTGAAGCATCGTCTTAAGTATCAGATATCATTTCTTTTAGCCTCGATATTTATCATAGTTTCCTTTGAATCGGCTTCTCTTCAGAAGCTTCGTCTATTAGTTGAGGAGGATTCGAGTTCAACACTGGATTTTCTTCTTGTGTTTTCGAGGGAATTTGTTGCAAATCCACGTTGGTCTCAACAATCTCCCTCGGATGAGGAGATGGTGGTGTAGAGTTATTTTTTATATTTTGAGCATTTCGGCCTCGAGGTCTCTCATATTTATGAATGCTTTCTTTTTTACAGGAAGACTTTGAGAGAGATAACCTTTTGGTTGAATTTGATTAGTCTCTTTGCGTAATATTCGAGGTGGATCAGAATTGGTGGGTGATGAAATGTTTTATGATCTTCTGTGAGTAGATTTTATTTGTATTACTTTGCGATTCTTTTGAAGAGAAGCAAATATGGAGCCAGAAACTGCTTGAGAAGAATTTTGAGGCATTGATTGTGAGGAATTTGCTGCTATAAGTTGTTGAAGTTGTGGTGGTGAATGATTTCTTTTTGGATTGGATGAACTTTAAAACTCATGGGAACTTTTACTGGGATTGAAATTACCATAAACAGTAGTTTTAGTTGAAATTTTAGGAGAATTATCTATTATCACTGCAACTTTATATTCAGCAGCCCTCTCGCTGATGCACAAGTAATCGTAGATGCAAAACACGGATTTTTTATTAGCTGGGGATGTTTTCATAAATTAAAATAAAGAAGGATCTTCAAGATTAGTTTATAAATTTTGAAGGCTGGCTGGGAAAGATGAGTTTTCCGGCGAAGGTAGCCAAAACATTAGGTTTTTCAGATGATAATAGCCAAGAAATTAAGTCTCATGTGAAGGTAACTGGGAATTTTCTCAGGCAAAGGAAACTTTCTCTCACTAAAATGTATTTATGTTTCACAAATAATGAGTAAGAGAAGTATTTATAAAGAAGAGGGGAAAATGGTCAGAGTAGTGGAAGAGGTGGTGATGATTATTGGGTAGAAAGATGGAATATCAAACGGTTGCTTATAAAGAGATAATGTGACATTTGTTAATTGTCAGACCTAATGGCATGCCTAGTGGGTCATCACATGCGTACTAGACCATTACAAACGTTTATAATCGTTATGAAAATACTAGCTAATTATTATATGTATAAATATTCGAGGTAAACATGAATACGAGTTTATTTGAGGAAGACAAGTATATGACCTGACATTCTTAAATCGGTTAATAAACTATTTATATTCGAGGCAAAATCAAAATGCATTTCTATTCGAGAAAAACAATTGTTGAGATAAATCCTCTGGACAATGAGATGAGAAGATCTAATCTGAAGCAAATTAGATTTTGGCAAGAAAGAGTTTTCACCTACCATGATTTCCGATGATTACTAGTTCTTATTCACTGACCTTCATAAGAACTAGGGGGCCTATTGATAAGGATGTGAAATGTTGAGGGCTTAAATGTAATGCAATTAAGGTTTTATGTAATAAGTTGTATAGTTGAAGTGAAATTTATCTATTTGTATAACTGATTCAGTTAAACTTAGTCCGGAGCGCCTATAAATAAAGGGTGACACTTTTCAATTACACAAAGCTTACTCTTTTTCTCTCTCACTTTCTCTCTTTACAATTAAACTATTTATTTACTTCTCTCTCAAAAAACAAAATTCATACTTAACACTTATAATGTTGTTTGGGGCTACTCAAAAATGGGGCCCATTAGCCAAATGGTCGACATTTAGCCAAGGCCTTACTATAATCCATTATATTTTTCTCTTTTGAGATCATTTTATTATATATCTTACCATAATTTTTTAGTTTTCTTCCTTATTTAATATATATTTATACTAAAATTATAACTTCTAAAATAAGTAATTTTAATAAAATAATACATAATATATCAGCTCTTTAGATTTAATTTTAAATTTGATCCAATTTCTAAAAACTCAAATTTTTAGTAAAATAAATAATTTACATTTTACCAAAGCTAAAACAAATTGGTTTCTAAATCAAACAAACAAAGTTCCTATCTATAGATCTCGAAAAATAAAAATAATGGTATAATTTTCTTCATCTTTTAGTTACTAAAATATCCCAAAAATTGTTTTGAAAAAACTAAATTAAAAAAAATTAAAAACAATAATTGTCCAACTCAAACAAACGAAGTATTTATTTATAGATATCAAAAAATAAAAGATAATGGTATATATATATATATTGTAATAACAAAAATATTCCGAAAATCGTTTAGAAAAATTGATAAAAATAAAAATAGGGCCAACAGTGTCAGACACGCTTTACAACATGCCATATGATATGTTGTTGTTGACCATTCAGAAACATGAATTGTGGTGCAATTTTTACACCCCAAGTCATCTTTTATGTTCATGTCACAACAAATACTCGTTGATGTGAGTGAATATGCGCATCAACATGAGAAAATATCCTTTATTATATGTGGTATTAGAACTGTACCACAATCTAAGGAGCCTTATTTTTAGGGTATTACATCAAAGGTACATAAATATGAACGTCGCCCTCCATTTGTATGTAAACTATCAATAAATATGGTACTCGACTCCCATTGGATATCTAACATTTTTCATAATATTTAAATAGTCATGCTTCATCACAAACCACGTCATTTTTTTAAGTCTATCTTTTAAACTGTACCTCATAATGTTTTTTTGAAAGTATTGTCGACTTTTTCTTAAAACGAACAAAACTAGATCCATGAATGATAGTTTTGGGGAAAAAAATCATTAGACCCAGTTATGTTGGGCTCGAACTATGTTTCTCTGATCTCGCATATTGCACTTAGGCATGTCATGGTCTTGCATGATGTAATAGAGAGATGTGAGACTATACATGATGTAATAAAGATATGAGAAATCATGCATGATGAAATAGAAATATAAGATATAATGTATATTGGAATGGAGAGATGATAGACAATACATAAGAAAATAAAGATATGTGAGACACGTAATACTATAGATATGTGAGACGAGAGATAATGTAATGAAAATATATGAGATAAAACATTTTGAAATGTAGAGATGAGAGATAATGCATAATGAAATAAAGAGATGTGAGACTAGACATGATGTAATGGAGATTTACAAGGCATGTATTACTAGAGAGATACGAGAGTGGGTATAATATAATAGAGAGATGCAAGACAAGACGAGAGACGAGAGACAATGCATAGTAAAATGGAGAGACGAGAGATAAGGCATGATTAAATGGAGAGATGTAATACAAGTCATGATGTAATGGAGAGACGAGAGACGAGAGACAAGGCATGATGAAATGGAGAGATACGAGACAAAGCATGATGAAATTGAGAGATGTGAGACAAAATATGATGTAATGGAGAGATAAAAGACATGTACTACTACAGAATTGTGAGACAAGACGAGGGACGAGATGAGAGATAAGACATGATGAAATGGAGAGACAATAGATGCGAGATAAGGCATAATAAAATAAAGAGATGCGAGACATTACTACTTGATGATGCAAGACCAACCTAACTTTATTGAAAGAAAATAAAAATATATCATTCATGGATCCAGTTTTGTTCGTCTTACAAAAACAAATTCAATGTTTTTGTCGATCTACGGCTTGAAATATACATATTTTTCTTAGAAAAAAAAGTAAAAAAGAAAATAAGTTTGACTCAAATAAGGACCATAAAGTTGCTTTTGATTTTTCGATATGGTTTAAGAACGTTTTTTATAGTGACTGGCAATAAAAAAATAGTTGAATATGTTTGGATAACTCATTTTTATTTTTAACTCCAAAAATTAATGTGAGATCAATTTTGTTTATATAAAAAATGATACGATCATATTAATTTAGTCAGAGTAAAATTTTGTACTCCTACATAAAAGATTTGACACATTAAAACAAAAGATAATGCTAATTTGAAAATTTGAAGAACTCATACTTTTAAGATGAAGGTTGAGTAATTAAACTCATAAAATTTATTTTCGTGACCTCGAAAAAATTTATTAAAAGCAAAAAAGTTTGTTATAACAAATTTAATAAACTAATCGATGGGCAAAACCGCAGAGAAACTAAAAAGCAATAAAGAATAAGAAGCAACATAAAAGATAGTAAAAGTATGGACAAATATGATACGTAATCTAAAGTCCAAGAACATTGGTTAGTCACCGAAGTTGGTCACTTTTCAAAGCAGTCATTGAAGTCACATTCATATCAAAACGACCATTTTTGTTGGGGTTTTGTTTTGCATCCATGGTCACTTGTTGTTACCAAAAATGAAAAACTCAATATCAACAATAGAAACCATAAATGCAACAAAGTGGGTGTTTTGATATAAATGTAAAATAAGTGGATGTTTTGAAACAAATAACCAACTCTGGTGATTAACCATGGTTTCTAGCCTAACCTAAATGAACGATTAAAATACAATCGTAGATCATTATTGAATCATTGGAATATATCAACTCAAAAACATAAAAGGTATGGATCAACATAAAATAAGTGTTAAGATTGAAGAAGTTGAAATGAACGCACACACGTAACTACAAAATGAAGTTATTGACACGTGCAAATAAAATTCAATAATTTTGCACAATTAGTAAAAAATAAAAACATACCCATTAATTTTAAATGTATGATTACTTAGAAATAAAATACAAATTTCACCATTGCACTATGTACTTAATACAAAAATACTTTTCTCAAATTATCTTTCTCCCAAATTGGAAATATCTGCTTCAGTTGAATAACTAAAGGTAGAGATATATTTTAGCCCTTACTTTCAGTCTTTATTAATGACTAGGGGAGCTACTTGAAAAAATACATAAGAATAAATTAACCTCTTTCAAATATAAAATAAAAACATACGAGTGATATTACTTCTCTCGTCCTTCGTTAAGGACTAAATGGACTATTGGAAAACCTACATAATAGGCTTCGAAAAAGCAAAACATAACCATCAGGTGAAGCTGAGATAAATACTTAAGGCTACACTTACCAAGGATCAATGAAGATATTTGAGTATTAATAACAACAAGAACAAGTTGAAGCTTTCAAAAGTTAATTCAAAAAACAAATGGCCCAAGACCATAAGCATTATCTAGAACAATATATAATATGTTTTGAAAAATACAATAGGGGCCTCAGAAAAGATAATAAGCACCCTGGCAAAGATATAGAACGCTTCAGCCAATGATAAAAGTATTTTTGATAATATTTAACTACTTTTTCCTCGTTAATTTTGCAAGGACTACGAGGGCTACTGAAAAATGTGTAGTTAGTCTGGCACAAACACATTGGTTCATCAACAATTCAAGTATTGAATTATTCAAGAGACATAGTCAAAGATAAAATTGATTTTAGAAATTAAGTAGTTAGCGATATATAAGTCATTATCCCTTAATATTTGGAAGATATTTATGGTAACACGAGACCTATAACTAAAGTTCTAACGATCATTGATAACATGACGTATCTTTTACTCTTAATTATTCACTTACCACGATCATTTATATTTTCAAATTTCTTCACTTCACTCTAAGTTCAATTCTTGTTTTGGCTAAGCTTAGCGACCATAAAATGTCGGCACCAATCACAAAAGACATAAATTAATAGCATGTTAAAGCATTATGGTATAAAAACGATAAACCTCTAATTTGCTTCAGTTGATTTGAGATAAGTTTTATTAGTCAATATCTCATGACCAATTTGGAATTTATGAGGTATAAAATATTTTGTATGTTTTAACAATTGAACTCTTGAACTAAGCTCATGGTTAATTTAGGATAAAGTATAAAATTCATTATTGGAATCTTAAGTTTATACTTAAGTGTTCCATGGATAGACCATTGTACATGTGATATAGGTCATCCAATATTAAGTTCTAACATCACATAATGATATAAATAAAGTCAAACAATTAAGGAGATCATTGAAATGCATGAATTTATAGGTTAAGTAGATGTTAAATTGTACATTTTGATTTAGACTTAGATATTTTATGAGAATAAATTTTTTAGCACACTTAATAACATTCAATGAAGAAAATGCTTTGAGTTCCTTATAATCAAGGAAATAAAAATAGAGCAAATAAAATGAACTCCTTTAATTTATTTGAGATTTCAGTAAGGTAGAAAGATTTATCTATACTTTTACCATTTACATCTACTGATATTTCAATACGAAAGTCTTTCATGAACACGATATTCACGTGTTCGTTCTTAGTCTAGAGGATATTCATATTTAGATTCAGTGTGAGTGATGTTTTGATTTCAGTACGGTTTTGATTTCAAATGAGTTTTTTTTCAGATTTTAGTATTACTTTTAAAAATGTATACATTTTTAAATTAATAATACAACGATTCATTTTTAATTTTGCTCTTAAGTGATCTCAAATTAAATAAAGTAGGCCCAGGTCAAAGTTAACATGTGTTGCTTACAATGTTGTGTCACGCTTTCATGATGCACTCCATAAGAAGTTAGGGTTCATTAAGGTGGTGGTTAGCAGTATATTTATTGTAGAACTGTTACGCATACCATAAGTCATGGTGAGACCTTTTGGCTCATTGTTGACTATCATCTAAGATGAATAGACATTTAGACATTATCTATGAATAATAACATCTTATGGTGCATATTTAGTCTGTTGAAATTATAAAAAGTGTAAATACGAATTAAACTAGTATGTAACTTGAATGAGATTCTATTGGTCTAGATTAGTATTGGGCCCTTAAAACCCAATAAAAGTTCTAGTGCATTGAGTTATAGTAAATTAGATTATTAGGAGGTTAAATGAACAATAATAGAAGATATTGAAACAAAATCTCAAACAAGAATTTAATTAAAAGATTAGTCAATAACTTAGTGAAATGTTTCACTAAGTTTATAAAGGTCCTTTTGAACCTTCATGCGATATTTCATACTTCATATATATAAATAAAAAAAGGGTTGATATTTTTTTTTTCTTTTCTCTTATCTTATTTGTAGATTTTTTCAATGATCAAATCTATCGAATAGCACTCGTTTCTATCTTTCAAAAGTGGGATTCATTGCACATAGCTTGCATAGGAAAAGAGCATAACCTAACTCTCACAAATCGAAACCCAAACTTTCGTTCTGGTACAACAATGAGACAAAATAAAAACTTATAAATTTGATATTCTTTTAGTTTATCTCTTAATCTCAAAAAGCAGTCATAGAACATTGGATTTATAACTTCATATATTTTCTATGCTATATTGAAAGTGAATATCAAAGACGATTATATAAAAACTAAACTTGAAAAGGACAATAACAACTAAAACCAAATATTATTAGTTAGATATTGAGAATAGATGGAAATGGGCCGTCCGCGGATCGGGTTCAGATCCATCTCGAATTCGTTTTTTAGCCACTTGAGCTTAAATCCGGCCGATCCGTTTTCGAGTTTATATTTTCAAATCCAAGCTCGTGCATTCGGGTTCGTTATTCAATCCGGTTGAATCCGCATACATTAATTTTAATATTTTTTAATTTAATTTAAATATATTAATTTAGTTTTTATATATATTATTTTTATTATATAAAAAAATATAATATTTTATAATTTTCGAACCGGAACGGATCGGACAAATTAAAATCCCGAACCTAGCCCTGTCCGATTGTGGATTACCGAACCAGGACTGTTTTATGTTCGCGTCGGACAAAACCCGACCGAACCGAATATGGTCGTAACCGGACAACACCCAAATTATCATCCTAAATCCTAAATGCGAGTTAATTAAATAGAACGGTATGAATTAAAAAATTAGGTGAGGGCTGGTATTGTGTTTTTCTAAGGGTAATTCTAACTCTCTTTACTAATTTTGAATTACGATCTTGTTTAGTATAAATTTGATTTCAATTGTATTTCCATATTAAATTTCATCATCAGTGACGAAGCTTTTGTTTCTTTTATTGAAAAATTAAATTTTATTTTTTTTATTTTTTTAAATGCGTTGGTTTCTGTGAATTATTTATTTGTTTTGGCTAAATTTCGTCTCAAAAACTTATAACTAGCTCCTCGTTTGGTCACCGGCCAAGACTGATCTCCTTATGGATAAGGTCTTCGTCAAGTGAGACTTTTTCACCCGCTCGATTGCTTAGATTCATCGGGCCGGAACCTCCTCCGGCCGAAACCTCCTCCACCGGATGAGTCGGAACTAAAATGATATTTTTAATACTCTTAAATTTGACAAAGATTTGAAACCTGATTTAGCAGCCTTATCTATCTCATTAAAAATACTTGCACTGAAAAAAAATTAAAAATGATTTATAACGATATTCAGTCATTAATAAAAATGATCGCCAATAATTAAATTTTCAAAAAAAATCTTAGATATTTAAAAAAAAAAAAACAGTATTTGCAACTTAGTTATCTAATTTTGATCTTTTATTTCTCTAATCCTTCTTATTGTCAGTCCTCAGTCTCAACCCTTCTTAGGGTATTATTCCTTTATCCATTGAAAATCCTCTAATCATTATATTTTAATGTAGTAATAACAATTACTACAAATTCATAAAGAACAGATTAGATCATAATTGCCTATCATAATCATCTAACAACAGAACAGTGACAGCTTAGAAGACTTTTCTCTATCTGGATAAATTTTCATCATCAGCTAACTAGAACTTCAAATATAAAAAGACAAGGAAACTATCGGAATTGGAGTTCAGAAGTTATACAATGAACTGAAAATATATATATTTAAACTCCGGCGCGCCAAAACAAAATCAATACACAGATATTAGGAGTCCTTTGATACATTTTGAATGATATTAGGCATATTTTCAGTCTTTGGAAGTAAATACGAGGGAAGGAATTTCGGGGTGCTTATTGCCACTCCTATACAGAGAATGACCAAGATTACCACCCACCATGCTCGGTACGGAATGCCAAGTAATAGCTCGTCGCAAACTGTCCATAGGAATAAGATTTATCATCCAAATTATAAAATCACAAAATGTAAAAATGCGAACCAACAACTTCCAAAACCAGATCGATTCATATGGAATCAACCACAATAAGTGTTGTCCAAAAAAAAGTAAGAAAGGCAGATAGACAGTTGAAGATTAAATGAGCTAGTAAAAGTGTAAAGATAAATTCAGGCTAAGAACCGTGTCATGTGTATCAAAAAAACCATTGAGTTTTTAGCCGATAAAATTGTAAGCCATATCTAAAAATTCTATGTACAAAAGAAGTAATAGCACAATCAAATAATAATCGATAATAATTATGTTACCTATGTTGTAAACAATAAACTGTCTCTCTTCTACATTTGGTATCGCAACAAATCCTTCTGGTTCCACCGTCACCAAAACGAACAAGCCACCCTGAATAACATGCCAAATCTATTAACAACAGTTATATGGTATGGAATAATGTAAATAAATAAATTAGTAGCATTTTTTAAAACCTCCTCTTTAATCTTATCAAGACTATCGGTCTTGAATATCAGCTTCTCAGTATTTAGTAATCTTCTTAGCTGGTTTGTCTTTTGACCTACACTGCCTTTCTCGAGTTGCAAGGAGAAAATAGCCGGAATCTACAATCCAAAACAGAAAGAAAATAAAATAAGACTCTCAATAAGATAGAATGTCGGAGAAAAAGAGGAAAACAAGATTAAATTACATACGGAAGCCGGATATGATATCTTCACTTCATACCACGTATAGGATTTGAGCCCGTCTAGTGAATACAGGCAGGAACCTGATCGTAAAGGCAAAGTTTCCCTCCACAACTCCTTTCCAACATACAAAACTTTGTTGTTAACCCTGAAGCATATAAGACGTAACGATCCCACAATTCTCTAGTTAGATAGAAATTAGAAGTGTGTAAACATGGCTCCTCTTGAGTTATATATTTAAGTTTCAAGAATACTGACATGTCACCGGGGTTGATACCTAGGCATGTGATCACGAAGCTAGTTGCGTAGAGCAAACTGAAGTAGTTGCGTCCATGTGAATGGAACATTTCAAATACTGCCTTACTCCAATATGTTAAATCTAACACAAAAAGCACACACTTGGGTCAAAACCAGATACTTGCCAGAGTACAAGTAATAACATCGAGAGGGGACGCTGAATTGGAGGCAAACAGTATTCTAGTAAGAACATAGATAAAAAACTCAAATCTTGAAAACTAAGTAATCCACCACATCTAATCTAGGTAATTGTTAAGACTAGTGAAAGGATTGATTTTGGGGCTGATTGCTAGCAAGAGTCGCGCATTACATGTTTCAACTTCTGTAGAGGCTGTTCAAAACCCCAATCACCATGAATCTACGACAGGAAGCAATGTGCAGGCAACACATCAATACACAAACTAATGGTGTCCCCAAAACTTAGCAAAGTTGTGTGCAGAGGAGCCTAATGGAATCAAGGTGCTGGGAAGTACTATGTACATACAAATTCTATAAAGCAACACCACCATTCTTATTGGCTTGTACCTTTTCTGGGTTTTCCCTAAAATTTTACACTCTTTACATAATGGAGATTTACAAGATATCTGATTCACTGTCGACGAACAAGTTTTGAACTTGAAAAGTACTTTCAATCACTTACCGATTGATTTTTTTGTTATTAAACATAAAGTCGATCGTTATTTCAGATATAAATTTATGTGAGAATGTGTAAATCTTCAAGAATTGTGAGATAATTTTATACCTGAAAACTTTTGTATGATGGTTTTGCACTTGTGATCTAGTGTTTCAAGGTCCTTCTGATTTTGCGCAAAGTAAACCCTAAGTGTTGAAGCTAGGCTTCTTGTGTTTCACCGTCATGACTCGTGGCAATTGCCTCAGTATACAGATTCTTGTCAGAATAGTACAAAAAATTGGGCTACGCTGTAGATCGAGCCTTTTTTTCCCGACCCCTAAAATTCTAATTTAAGAAAAAATTAGCTAAAATAACTATTTAAAAAACACATAATTCAACTTGCCCCGTTAAGAAATGATACAACAGATTAAGTTATTACATTTATAATTTTAGACTACTAAATAATACAACAGATTAAGAGCATCCCCAATAGCTGCTATAAAAATTTGATAAATATACCTAGGATTTTCATTGTTTATAATTTTAGATTATGAAATAATCCAATAGTCTCTTTATAATTAAGGTAGTTTTTTATTCTATTGGTGGAAGAGAAAAACAAGGAATAATAATAGAGAGTGGGTAACTGACACCCTAATTTTACCTACCTAAAATTAAGCAAGTAAATATAACTAGTCTTCTACGTATCTATTGGAAAGGAAAAATTGATTATTAAGTTATCAATTGTTGGAAAGGTAAATAAAACAATATCTAGAATAAATTCGGGGAAGAGGAGGAATTCTATTCGAAAGTTATCTACGGCTCTCATCCAAATTACTGTAATTTATGCAAACATAAAGGGCACTCTCAAAGTGAATGCAAGAAACGGATTTCAGGTTTGGTCATCAATCAAAGCCAAAAATGCTACAAGTCTTTTGATATGCCTCTTAAAAACAAAAACTTAATTCCTCAACTTAAGTCAGTCATTGTTGATACTGGAAATACAATGGAAGGTGTAGATCATAGTTATCAAGAACTCAACATTAGCATCCCTCCACCAGAACACAATCAAAAACCAGAAAGTTCTGTTATCAAGCCCTGGAGCCTCAAAATATTCTTCTTCAAGAATTGGTGATACCCATAAGTCATATAATAATGACCCTGAAATGATTGAAGTTTTGCATAGCCTGGAAAGAAGATCTTTATTCGAAGTTGACAAAAGTTATCTAAACCCCATCCTTGAGTCCTCTTCCCCAACCAAAGATACAACGGGAAGCCTCCCCTGTACTCTTATATAAGATCATAATGGAAACGATTTCAAGAAAATTTAAAGCAAGAATATAAAGAAACTAAGAAACTAGAACAGTAAGGGCCCTTCATCATCCAAATTACTTCAGGTCAAGAAAGCCGTAAAAACCCAACTCTAATAAATGACTATTAAGATCATAAATTGGAACGTCAGGGGACTTGGAAACAAACAAACCATGAGAAGGCTTAAATCTTTAAGAAAGACTGAAAATCCTGCATTGATGGCTATTCATGAGCCCATGATTCACTCATCTAAGCTTGAGGCAATGGCCAAGAGGCTCGGTTACAATTGTTACCATGGAAATATTAGTAATAAGATATGAATTTTGTGGAGAAATGAATATAATTGTGAAATACTAGTCAATGAAGAGCAAATACTTCATATCAATGTCAGTCATCATGGCTTGAACAAAAAATTCAGAGTCTCAATAGTTTACGCAAAATGTATCAGATGATTTAGAATGAATATTTGGGATTCATTAAGAATGATGACTGCCAACTCTCTTGAATGGATAGTGGTTGGTGATTTTAACATTATACCCAACACAGAAGAGCAGCTTTCTTGTACCAGAACCTGTTTAAGAAGTATAGATGACTTCAGTAACGCAATTATTGATTGTAACCTTGTTGATGGGGATTTTCCGGTTCAAAATACACCTGGACTAATGGAAGGAAATGGATGATATTGGACAGGGTACTTTACAACAATCCTTGGGTCAATTACTTTGATAATACTAAAGTGGTGCACCTTGCTAAGACCTGTTTAGACCATTCACGCATCTGTATAACAATATCTTATAATTTAGAGATATTCAAATTCTCCTTCAAGTTTCTAAACATGTGGGTGCATCATCCTAGGTTCATGGAGATGGTTGAAAGAAATTGGTCTGGTGCCATGCCTGGTAACCCTATACAGAGGTTTTGGAAAAGCTCAAAAGACTAAAAGTGGACTTGAAGGTATGGAACAATAATGAGTTTGGCAATATTTTTGACGCAATCAAGCAGATCGAAGAAGAAATTTTATTCAGGGAAGTGAATTACCGGTCTACAAATTCTAACTCTGATAAAATTCTGTTGGACATTGCTAAGAACACTCACTTGAATCTGCTAGCTAAAGAGGAATGCAACTAGGACCAAAACACACATACTTTATGGTTAAAAGACAATGATAAAAACATTGTTTTCTTTCATATTCTCGTGAAAAAAAGAGCTAAAATGAACAAAATACATAGAATCTGGGATGGAGTCCAATGGTTGGATGATCAAGAGGAGATCATTAATTCTGTTATTTCATACTTTCAAACCATATTAACTGACTCTTCTAATCCTATTGACTCTGTTGATCTATATGATATTGTTCTTAAGCTAGTAACGGACGATGATAATGTTATGTTGACAACTATTCCTACTGAAGATGAAATCCACACAATTATATCCAATTTTAATCCTAGCAGAGCTGCATGACCAGACGGTTTCAATGGAAAGGTTTATAGATAATGTTGGCCTATAATCTCTGGAGATCTCTGTGAGGCTATCAAGGAGATTTTCAAAGGAAATTAGATCCCTACATGAATTCATGCTTTAGTTATGTGCCTCATTTCTAAGGTTGCTTCACCTAAAACGTGGAAAAAATTTAAGCCAATTAGTCTAACCACGTTGCTGAACAGGATCTACTCTAAAATTATTAACAAAAGATTAGCTTTAATTCTTCCTATGCTAATTTCTCAAGAGAAAAGAGCTTTTGTCAAAGGCAGAAGCATCCACAAAAACATTTTAATTGTGCAAGCGTTATACAACGATCTCAAACTCAAAATCAGGGGAAGCAATATAATATTGAAAATTGATATAGAGAAGGCCTTTGACAGGCTATCTCACAGGTTCCCTCAAAACAGTCTTACATCTTTTGGGTTCAACTCTATCTTTATTTACCTTCTGAATAACAATATCAGGAATAATCACTTCTCATTGATTATTAACTGAATTCTAAAATGGTTTTTTCAGATCTAATCAAGGGCTAAGACATGGGACCATTTGTCCCCTAGTCTGTTTATCCTTGCTGAAGAGTATCTAATCAGAGGATTAAAGAAGATCAATGAAGAATGTGGTACAGTTAGATATAAAGCTAGAGGAAACCATATCATACCTTGTTTGACCTTCGTTGACAATTTCACAATCTTCTGCAATGGCTTTGTTCCTTTGTTATCTAAGATTTCAAGGTTCATGTCACACCATGAGAGTATACTGGTCAACTAATTAACAAGGACAGATCAAAGTTAATTGTTTTCGATAATATGATTATCCAAAAAATACTTATTGTTGAAAGAATTCAGGGCATTAGGCATAGTTTTATGCCTTTTAAGTATCTAGGAACGTTGGTCAGTAATAAGAACATAATTAGCCACTTTGATGGTTTGGTCTCCAAAATTAGAGACAAAATCATAGAATCAGACTGTAGTACTCTCTCTTTTAGTGGAAGACTAACTTTAATTCAATCAATCTTATATGTCTTCCCTATTTTTCATATTCAGAATGCAATATTTTCTAAAGCAGTGATAGGAAGAATAGAAAATCTATACAGCAAGTTCCTTTGTGGCAACAAGATGGACTCTGTGTCTATCAATTGGTCTTCTCGGGGAAAATCTGTAAACCATATGCTGAAGGAGGGCTCAATGTCAAAAAGCTGGAAACATTATAGGAAACGTTCTCATACAAGCTCTGGTTTATTCTTAGATCTAATAACACTCTCTAGTCTAAATTAATGATGGCTATCTACTGCAAGCGTCACCATCTTATTGTTGATCCCAATCCTAGCATAAAATCTAAAGTTTGGTCTAGGCTTATCAGTATTAGAGAAATAGAAGATAAGCTTATTTTTTAGATTCCTGGATGTGGGAATATAGATTTTTGGCTTGATCGCTGGTGTTCTAAAAGGTCTCTCATGTATTTCAATGAGACTACTGATAGGAATTGGTATGAGAATACCATGATCTGCTAATTTTGGATCAATGGTTGTTGGGATAAGGAAAAGTTTACTAATACTGTCACAAGCCCTGTAATCTCTAGCATTTGAACATTCAAGCTCAACAACAATCCAGACACAATCAAATGGGTTCTCACTCTTGATGGGTTATTTAATACAAAAATGACTTGGAATGCCATAAGAGTTTAAGGAAATGAATTTAACTTGTACAAGAAGACTTGGATTTCAGTAACGCCTATGAAATGCACCTTCTTCCTCAGGAGATCTTTATTTAACTGGATCCCATTTAATATTAATTTACAGGAAAAAAATTCCAGTTTGCGTCCAAATGTCAAATCTACAACAATGTGGAAAGCTCCAATCATGTAATGGTTCAATGTCAACAAGCTTAGACAATATAGAATCACTTTAGTTCTCTATTGGGTATAAAAAAAATTCCAGAAACATGACCTTACATCACCTTATTCGTACTTGGTACTGGTCAACAAACAAGCCCTACAATATAAGAACAATCCTCTCTTAGATTATCTCTTGGGTAATTTAAAAATTCAAAAGTTACATGAAACATCAAGACCTAAACTTCACGCCGATCTCTCTGATTAACCAGATCATTAATATGTTAATTGGTCTAGAAAATGCAAAGTTACTGCGTAGATTTCATTGGGGAAATGACATAAATGAAGTTGTTTCCCTGGGTTGTAGTAATCATCTAGCTAAACTTCTAACCCCGATTTCCCTCAAATGGATCACTCCTAAATTTAGCTGATTCAAACTGAACACCAATGGGCTTGCTGGTCCTCTGGAGAAGCAAGTGGTGGTAGCTTGATTAGAGACCATACATGAGTTATTCTTCATGAATTCGGGAGGTTATATGGAAAAAAATCTACAATTATTGCAGAAACTCGAGCTCTTATTTATGGATTAATAATCTATAAAGCACTAAACATTACCAATGTCGATATAGAAACGGATTCTTGCATCATGGTTGAGCTTTTAGGCAAAGGAAAATCTATCTGGTTTCTGGACCCTCTCATAAGTTACTGTTGAAACCTCATCAATTCTTCAATAACATCAAACACATCTTTCGTGAGTAAAATAAGGCGGCAGACTGGACGGCTAAGCATACTCTGCAGATAAAGAAATTTTTTGATTTCAACCGTACGTTGGCCCCAAATTCTCTGCGAGCTATTGTTTTCCTAGAAAGTATCGGATTAGGCTACATCAGAAACAGGGTTGAGGATTTATTCAGATGAAATGCTGAGAATTGATTCAGATGGAAAAGGAAGTGGCCCTAGGTACCAGTGTTCCTACAAAGAAGAAAAAATTCGTTAAAGTTAAAGAGTGATTTTGGAAATTGAAACGGTGGCTCTGGAAATCGATTCAGGTGAAAAAGAAAAGGCTATGGCTTCCAGTGTTCTATGAAGAAGAAATAGTGTGATAAAATTAGTGAGTGGATTCTGAAAAATTGAAAAGCCGCTAAATTTTGTATATTCATAGTTTGAATTTTTCGTTTCTCTCCCCTCAAATTGTGTAATTTTAGCTTACTTTGGTAAGCCCTTGTAATTTTGAAAGATTTTCAATAAAAAAATGTGTTAACAAAAAAAACAATATTAGAATAATAAAGTTGGTTAATATTCAAAAAAAAATTATGATTTCTCCAACAAACTCAATTCCTACGTTCAAATCTTGTTTCTACAAGTTAGCATAAAAAACGTAGATATCAGTAGAAATCAAACAAGAATATATATATATATATATATATATATATATATATATATATATATATATATATATATATATATATATATATATATAATAACTTGGATTTTTGTTATACGAAACTGCTTAACTCAAATAAAATCATAAATAGTAAGTAAGATTAAATGCTAGGTAAAACCGAATTTTTAAAATCTAACAATTTTGAAATAAATATATACGGACAAAATGATCAAAAATAAAATCAAAATGGAACAAACTTGGATTAAAATCAAACAAAAATCTAAACCCAACCAGATATAACCCAGTTCTAAAAGATTAGGTTAGCAATGCTATTAATTTTAGTGTATTAGCTAGTGTAAAGCTGTGAAAATTATTTTTAACTTATTAATTAATGTCAACTAAACAAATTTTAATTGAATCGGAGTATTACTATAGTTAAATTTGATTTTACTACGGTCAAGCAAGTTTTGGTTTTAAATGAACATGATTTGATTCGAAAACGAAGCAAATCTAATAGAATTTTCCAAATCTTCAATATATTCCTCAATAACAAACAATACAGAAGATGAGCATTTGTTTTTGGTATGCCTGAAAAATAACGGTATCATGCTTTCCATTTAAGAAATTTGATGCATGAAAATTGATACATATGTCCAAGTCGATTTCATGGGAGATCGTCATCTTAATTCCAGAATTAAAAACAATAATCGAAACATCAAACTGTATGCGTTAATACAGAATGTTTAGTCAGCATCTGAGTCGTGTCTCCTTCTTTCTTTATCTTTTCTGTGTTTCTTCCTGTCATCTGCGTCACGAGAACGATCCTTTTCACGTCTTTCATGCTTGTCACGCTTTTCACGCCTTTCGTGCTTCCCGTGTTTGTCAGTTTTCCTCTCCTCGCGTCTCCTTTTCTTTCCGCTGTTTTCATCCTCAGCTGCTTTTTCCACGGTCTGGTCTGATGGTGGTTCAGGCATCGGCTCTTTTGCTACCTGAGTTGACACTTCATTCTGGGCTGACGAGAGTGTGCTTGGATCTTCCCATGGCCGTGGAGCTCTGCATGTCAAAGTCAGTAACAAATCAAATACCGCAATATAAACAATAGAAAATGGATGTAGTATAACTATCTTTCAACCACTATTGCAGCATATAATTTCAGAATAGCATATTTAAATTGTAATTAAACGTTTTAAGAATAACAAATGTGATGTATCAAGTCTTAGAACGATAATAGAACATAAAAATGAAGTTCCATTAACATACGAAAATGTATGCCACTCTGTTCTACAAAGCTGAACCACTTTTTTTTTACTTCAGTGGTAGCTCACCTGGAGGTAAATAAGTTATCATGCTGAGCTAGAGTATGGATTGCTCAAGCTAAATGTTCATGCTGAGCTAGAGTATGGACTCCTCAAGCTAATAATGTTCATTTCATATCCTCATAACTTTTCCAATGGAAGACTATTTCTATAAAGCTCGAGTGGCTTTTACTTCCAAACCCCAGGTCAAGCTAGTAAAGGTAGGTTTGAATATGCTCCTACTTAAAATTACAGCATGCAAACTAACCCAATGGAAATAATCTTTCCCTAAGCAAGGAGCAAACACACAACAACAGTACACAAGGAGACCTAAAAAAACTTTATTTACCAGATAAGCAATGCAAAGAATGAATGTGTCAATGAGGATAGCCGATTAGCTATACAACTACCAGGGAAAAAATTTGTGTAGATTCTTACAAATGAACTTCACTGAACAACTTCCCACATTCAGATTATGAAAAAATAAAAGGATTGTAGTGACATAATATATAAATGGTTCAAAGTTCAAACTACTAGGAAAAAAAATTTATGATTTAACTAATGGCCACATTCAAAAAACAAAACATATATCGACCACATAATAAAATTAGCTGTGGCTTGACTTTGTAAACATATACCTTGCGAAACCTAGTCCATGAACCCACGCTGCATCAGCATGCCCTGCTCCGACGTCCTCTGCAGTAGAGCCTCGCTTTACTAATTCAGAGAACTCATGCTTATCTAAACGAGTACCCTGAGGTCGAGTCGCTCGTTTGGGTGCCAACCCAAGAGCCTCCCTCATGGCTTGCTCCTCTTCTTCCTTAATTCTTTTTATCTCTTCTTTCACAGCATCATCTTTAGAACCTCCACCGTTTTTGTCCTTAGAATACCAGTGCAAATCTTTTCCTGTTTCAGATAACAGCATCAATGTTATGCGTTTAGAACGAATGGGTCGAGTTCCAACACAACCCTCGGTTTGCCTCAATGGTTAGTTCGTCCCGTCTTACTTGTGGACTGAAGTTCTTAACATAACAACAAAAATAGCCTTTTATAGCAAACAAGTCAAAACTACTGTAGTAACAGCAACAAAGTTGATATAGATGGAATGTCTTAACTATCTTCGGAAACTAGTAGCAAAGATAACCCAACATACCAAGAGGTGTACAGACTATATTTCTATAACGAGTCTATCATGAAGTTTCTTGGCTTCTTGTTCAAACCGAGAATAGAATTTTCATGCAAAAAAACTAAACATAAAGCAACTATACCTTTCTGCCATCTCCCAACAGGTGCCTTGATACTATGACCAAGGTAATTCTCCCTATGTTTATCAACCTTCACATCGTCCCAATTGAATTCTGCACATCAAAAACAAAATAATTACTTCACTGGTCACGAAATTATTCTTGCAAAAGAGCTAAAAATCAGCCAGGTCCTAATTTGCTTCAATTTTAAAGGGACTGTTCGACTATAAATAATAATCTGGTTATCATCGAATATTTCTTTCGAATCGAAACATTTGCAGGACCTTTGTCCTTTGCAGGAAAATCCTTACCGTGAATTTGCAACTTCCACTGAAATTTCAAAACAAAAAGGAAGCAAGTTATATACTTTCTTCTTGTCTGAATTGTAAATTGAATTGGGGGTATTAACGAATTGATCTATATGAATCGATGATTGTGAGTTCATATGAAAACGCATAGCGGAATTATCATCTATCTGGTCTCGATTTTTATGGAAAACAGTAACCATTAATGGCCGTTTTTTTCTTCAGGAATCCGAACTGCGAAACCCTAGAATAAGAAAGACCAAGTGAAAGAAAACTTACGATCTCTTCCACCACGTACGCCGCCTCTAGTAGGATGATACATCGTTTCTTCTCCGACAAGGATCTCAAGGAAGCCGATACAATCAGAGAAAGAACGCAAATTGGGGGGTGCGAGTCGGTGAACCGGGATAAGATGTTTATTTGTATGTTTGGATAAAGGGTATGGCTATATATACCCAAAACGAGTTTAAGTATACCCAATTTTGAGTATACCCAAAAGTGATCTAAGTATACCCAATTTTTTCCAAAAATACCCTTTTGTGGGTATATAAGCCATTTTTTTTTTTACTAACTTCATCCACTCCACTTTCTCTCACTTCACTCCTACCTCTCACTTCTCTCTAGAATTTCACCTCACTTATCTCTTTTTTTTTCCGGCGAACCACCACCACCACCACCACTCTTCCTCCTCCTCCTTCATTATGGTCAAGAACAAAAACCCTCCGCCGCCTCCTACGTAAGTCCTCAAATTCATTTTGTTACTTAATTTTGTTAGATTTAGGTATGAATTTTAGTTTTTAGGGTTGAATTTTGTGTTTAGGATAGAATTAGGTAGAGAATTAGGGTTTAGGGTAGGATTAGGAGGAGTTTTTGGGCCATTTTCCAGCCAAATCGCCGGCTGGAAAATGGCCGGCGCCGCACCGGTGGTGCGCCTTGGGCAGCACCATCGGTGCGTATGCCCAGTACCGAGCGTACTGGGCATACGCACCGATGGTGCTGCCCAAGGCGCACCACCGGTGCGTGATGGTGTGCCGCTCGGTACACCAGCTGTGTACCGAGCGGCACACCATCTGTGTGCCGAGCGGCACACTAACCTGTGTCGCTCGGTACACAGTGCCGCAACCGAGCGGCACACGGCACCCGTGCCGCTCGGTTCGTCCTCTTTGGTACCTATGGTACCCGATTTTTTTTTAAAAAAGACTCTAATTTTTGGGATTCTAAAGTTCTGGTTTGGTATTTTTTAAAAAAACTTCAAATTTCACCATACGTATAGGGGTGTTGTTGATTTAAATTTTATATGTTAGTGTTATTAATTTCTTCCTTTGTTTTGTATTTTTGTAGGTCAGACGCAGTGGAGGAGCGACGTCTTCCCCGATCCAGGGCGTACCCCCCTGGGTCACGTCCACCACCGCCAGGCAAGAGTATTAAGACTGCTCGCGCGGTTGAGGATGAGCGGATCCGCGATGCCAAGAAGTTAGGAATGAAGCGTTCGACTCCTGGGTCACGTCCACCACCCCCAGAAGTTAGGAATGAAGCGTTCGACTCCTTTGGTCTAATGATCACAGACTATATGTCGTTCGAAATGGCACAATACGTTCATTCTCAAATTGCCATGAAGGAGGAAACAGTGCGTATTCTAAGCGACAATGGAGGCTATGATTTCGACTAACTGTCTGTTATATATCAAGTTATGTACTAATGTTTAGAATATGTTGTTCTTGCTTGTTTGTGATGTTTTATTTTAGTTATGAAATGATTATTGGCTTATCGTTATTAGTCTGTACACAAAATGAATAAATGCAATAATAGAGAAATTACCAAAAGAACCAAAACGATGTAGTAAAACAAAGTTCTAAACAACATAAATCCTCACAAATGACGTAAAGCGACCAAGAGACACAGAAGAGTTTGAAACAAAAAACCCAAAACGAAACACATACACCTACTAAACAAACTCGTCAAGATTAGTTACTTCTGGGAATGAACTAACTGGCTTTCTACCTTCGAGTTCCGTATATTTCTGGCAGCGACCAACTAATGGTAGCTCCCAATGCGTAGCCTCTTCGCTTTTCAACTTCTGCCACGTAGGATGTATGCGTGCGCAAGGGCAAAGGGGCTTGATTGATAACTGTTTCATAGGTACTTAAATTAGAATCAACAATTGAGTTATATAGTGGTGAGGAAAAACATAACCATATATCGAATGACTTACATTGACAAAGTGGTTAGTATCGACGAATCCAAACCCAATCTCACGTCTTTGGGCCATAATGGGAGGCTTACCGCGCAGAGGTAAAAAAGTATGACTACAGTTGTGATTTCCTACGAGTGATACAAAATGAACAATGCATTCGAACTTGGTTGCAATCGCAATACCCATTTCAGGCATTGTCATCCAATATTTGGGTGATGCTGGTGTCTCGTAGTAGTTTATACTTTCTGCAACCTTCAGGTAATCCTCTTTACCGTTATAAATCTTGCTGTATGTGTCGTAGTTTTCCATTAGCTCATCGTATATTGCCTTCCGAACACCTCGCCATCCTTCTTCATGACCATACAACCCGAATGAAACTGCTCTGTATCCACAATGTCCATCTGGCTTAACATCATTAATACCCGATATAAAAGGGTTGAAGTGAATCGGAAACCAACGCAAAAAACCTTTCGGGTCATGTACTAGTTCTGTGACTCGATCAATGGACGGTTGTACGATGTTGCTACCTAGGGAGGCAATGGAAGAGGTACGAGTACGAGTACGAGGTACTCTAGGCACATCTTTCCGAATCGTTGATTCACTACCAACTGCTTTACTCTTTTTAACTTTTGTTGGTTTTAAAGACTGCATGACTGCGTCATGACTAGCTTCATCCTCTTTCAGCGGGTACTCCCATCCGCTCATGTCCCGTTTAGTGGATGATGTATCAACCACTAACTTTCTTTTCACCTGTGGGCGGCCTCGGTGTTTCTGCTTCTCCAATGGCTCTAGCAATGACGATGTTTCAGGGTAAACAACTTCAAACCATTTCTTGTAAATATGTTTGATACGGCTTTCATCTTTCGTATCCATGACATCGTTAACTAGCTTTAGCAGATCATCTTTGAGAATTTCCATGGTCGTACGGAAAGTACGAGGCATTATTTCTAACCTTGTCCAGTGGACGTGAAAAGCACCTAGAGAGGCAGACATTCCACCTTCACGCCACTTGCGGACCTGGTGATAGCAAGGTATACCATGGGTAGATTTTACAGCGCATATACACTCGTCAGTGTCTTTAACATCCGGCCCATCTTCAATAGCGACCATCTTGGTATCTTCGGCCTTCTCTACTTCCTCGAAAAATAGTTCTAAAGCCACGTGGGAAACCTGGCCTCGAATCTCATCAAACAGTTTATCCGAGAACTTATGCAGTGCTATGTAACGACTTTTCTCGAACGACGCCCTGATGGCAGCATGTTGGATTTCAACAAGCGAATGAACCCTGCCCCAAAATAACTCGAAGTTTAATTTGCTCGTACGTATGTAACGCTTTAGGTTAGAATGAGCACTCTCAACGCGGTTTGTTGTGCAATGTCCCAAATGCATGTTTTTGTTCGTCTTCCAAACAACAAATTTGTCCATGTACTTATCGAGCCACGATTTTTCAGTGTATTCAATTGCTTTAGGGTAAGCTTTGTACTTCAATAGCATCTCCCGTCTGGCGGCATCGAATTCAATCTCTGATTTACTATACGCAATCTTCTGCCAAGCACTAACAAATTCTTTATGATCACTTTTCTCGCGGAAGTGCTCTCTTGTTTGCCCTACAACATTTTGGTTTACGTGCCAGCGACATAACATATGCGTTGTCTTTGGGAATACCACTCCTATAGCATTCATCAATGCTAAATCTCTGTCGGTTAGGATAACCCGCGGTTCTTCAATTCCATGAACGGAAATCAACGATTTCAAACACTCTAATACCCATTTGAAGTTGTTTAACTTCTCACCCGACATGAAGGCAAATGCCGCGCAGAAAGTCAATCCAGTACACGTCACACCGACTATCTCGAAAAATGGCATACCATATCGTATCACTTTATATGTACTATCCATAATCAAAACTATAGGAAATGTGCGCAAAAGGTCAACACTGACAGGATGGGCAAAAAACAAATCTGTAATGATTTGTCCATCGTCTTCACCAGATTTATGCCATTCATAATAATTGTGTGACTTAAGCTCACCCCACAAGAACTGAAGTTGTGACCTACCCGCCTTCTTTAGAACCCGATTTTTTTGTCGTGCATTGTAGATCGTCTGCATGGTAGAAACATTATCTTCGTTCAATTTCTTCACACCATTCAGTATATCTCTGGGGTTAGTACCAATGAAGGTCGCTCGTTCAACATACTCCATCTCTTCATCATTCAAACGGCCAGCAAAAGAATGACCATCTAGATGTATAGAAGTGTCATGGTTATGAGTACCACATTTTACTTCTAACTTCCATTGATCTGGGGCAACCATTGACCCGAGAAGCTCAAATGGGCAGCCAATCTTTTTCGTTCCTGTAGACTTCCGTTTGCGGTCTTTTTCTGCAACCCTTGGAATATATTTCCCCCCCCCTCTCACACTGGAAATAAACTCTCGGGTTTTTTCTGCTGTTTACTTTGTCGCGCCGACTTATGTTGATAACCATACCATAAAGTTTTCCGATCTTCGTAACCCATTTCACCAACGCGTCATGTGTGTAGAACTCGGTAGTGAAGAACAAATGACTATAATCGGTAGCGGAAGGTGCATCAGTCCCACTTGCGACATCCGTCCCCTGTTACACAACAAAAATGCACAATAAACATTCAAGTATAGTTAACAACATAAAAAAATCAAGCTTTTTTACGAAAAAAATGCGCGAATCCAAGGTTCTGAGGCCTAAAACCGTTGGTTCTAGGCCTCAGAACCGGCCGGACAAGGCCATCAGCACCACCGGTGCTGAGGCCATGAACCGGTGGTGCTGGGGCCTCAGAACCGAGCGGACTGAGGCCCCACGTCCACCGGTTCTTGGCCTCAGCACCGGTGGTGCTGGGGCTTGGAACCGACCGGCTGCGTGGCCTAGCACCATCGGTTCCAGCACATGGAACCGATGGTGCGTAAGTGACGCACGGCCGGTTCTTGGCCAAGAACCGACCGTGCGTCACCTACGCACCATCGGTTCCATGTGCTGGAACCGATGGTGCTAGGCCAGCCGGGTTATTCAATACCTTCGCCGGCGACGGTGGTGGTTCCGGCGACCTTGGCTCCTTCTCCGGCGACTCAATCTCGTTTTCCGGCGAAAATTCATCATTCCTTCTCTCCAGCGACATCAACTCCTCCACGCTGATCCCTAATTCTGCTTCCGACATGATCGATTTTGCGTTTTAGTTTGAGTGTTCTTGATTTTCTTAAGAAGTTTGTCTTAGATTTCAAAATTTTTAAGAAACTATACTATTTGGATAGTAAATTCAGCAAAGAAGAGTGTTTGTTTGGGTATACATAGCAAAATAGGACTTTTGGTGAATTGGGTATACGCAGGATAAACTTAGTAGTTTTTTTTTACTTAATGGCAGTTTTGATATTAATTTTCTGATGGAGGGTAAAAATGTCAAAAAAAAGTCAATCCAAAGTCAACTGTTGTTTTTGGGTATACTTAAACTCGTTTTGGGTATATATAGCCATACCCTTGGATAAATTGAGCCGTCCTTAATTTTTCATTTTACTATATTACTTTTTTTTGCTTATATCTATCACCATAAAACGGTATTAAGAAAACAAATTAAACAATCTCAGGATCCAGATTTTGAAAGTTTTATCTTCTTTTTTTTTGTAAAGGACTTTTATTGAAATGATAAAAGAATACAAGGACTTGTTACCAATATTACAAAAATTCAAAAGAAAAAGCGGGAGAAGAACTCCTTCTTCTTCCCTAAGAAATTAGGGCAAAATCCCTAAATCCCCAATCTCAAATACCCTAGATTTATACTTTCTAAAAAGGCTATAGCCTTCAATTTCGAAGGCACATTTAAGTCAGTAAAATCAAAATCAAATCGGAGCTTCAAAGCCTCATTGGCAACCCAATCGGCAGCAAGATTTTGCTCCCGAAAATTGTGCTTGAAGACCATTTGAGGCCTGATTAGACTCCTGCAGCAACTCAACAAAGGAGAGAGGTACCATGTAGAAGATCCATAGACCAGAAATTTCACCAAAACTAGCGAGTCCATCTCTACATCGACTTGAACCAGCCCCATGCTGTTACACAATACCAACCCATCAAGCAGAGCACGGCATTCAACAATCAGGGCCGAACCTTTACCGTAGAGTTTAGCAGCACCAGCAACAATGTGTCCCATGCTATCTCTGATAACACCACCACCAGCAGATTCATTATTTAAGGTACAAGCACCATCGATATTCAATTTATATCTACCATGTTTCGGGTTTTTCCACCGTAAGAACAGTGGCCTGATAGGAGTCTTAACTTGATTAACACAACCCATATTAAGAGCCTCTCTACTGTAAGAACCCCAATGCTTTTTTGTCAAGATATTCGCTTGATCCAAACCATTCAGAATGTAGATCACATGCTTGATAATCATCGATGAATTAGAAGGATCACTGTTATGTTTTTTCTTGTTTCGACCTGACCAAACACACCATACTATAATTGCAGGAAGAATTGAGTAAATATCACAAGCTTTCTTACCAGCCCAGTACCATTTCATCACAATATGTGCCAGAGTCATGTGCGATTGGACTTGCACCTTGAAGATGTGACTGAAATGAAGCCAGACACCCCAGGCTTCAAAGCACTGCACCATAACATGGTTAGTATTTTCGACACTATTACTACAATGAATGCACTTTGAAGCCAGATGAATTTTCTTCCTTTGCATAGCATCATCAGTAGGGACCCAACCATGCAGAGCTCTCCATAATAGAAAAGAGCATTTCTTAGGAGAAACACCATTCCAAGTCTTAGAATAGATAGCAGAAACACTGCCCTTAGCTCTAATGTGATTCAAAGTCTCTTTAGCACTAAACTTCCCATCTTTAGATAGAGACCACATAATAGCATCTTTCCTATCAGTCAACCTAACTTGCATTATCTTGTTGATCTCAGAAGACGTGACAATAGCTCTAAGCTTGTCTAACTCCCAATTGCCATTAAGCCATTAATCCTTTACCAAGTGATTAACAGAACCCCACATCAATCTTTTTTCTTCATTGCTTCTAACTTTGATAAAAGAATTCTGAGTACACCACCTATCATACCAAAAGTTGATCTTCCCCTGACCAGGAAGCCAAAAAATAAAATCTTCAGCCATCTCCCTAACATTAATGATCCTATTCCAAGATCTAGACTTTCTACTATGAGAAATAGCCAAAGTAGGATGAATCTCATCATAACAATAAACAGACAACATGTAGTTGGCCCATAAAGAATCCTGCTTTCTGAAAACATACCACAACTTCATTGAATACATTTGCTGCATATTATTAAGACTGTTTAAATTGAGCCCTCCTTCATTGAAAGGTTTGTAGAGTTTCCCCCAACTGGCCCAACTAACAGCTCTCTTATCCCCTTTTGAACCCCACAGGAACTTGTTGAAGAGTACATCCAATCTATTAATAATGCTGATAGGTAACATTGTGTGCTGCAGATAATAAGTGGGAAAAGCAGTGAGGATAACCTGGATCAAGAGCAACCGGCCAGCAAAGGACAGATGAAGCTTGTCCCAGTCCATTATTCTTATCCTGGCTTTGTATATCAAGTCCTCAAAATAAGTAATTCTTGATTTAAGCGAAATGATAGAACCAAGATACTTAAAAGGCAAATTTGAATGCTTAATACTCCAAATGTCTTCAATAATAGAAATTTGATGCTGATTCATTTTGTTAGACACAATCAACTTTGACTTTGAAGTGTTTATTTCCTGACCTGAAACCCTCTGGTAATGATCAACAACATCCTTGATAGCCCTCATAGTATCAGTATTTCCATTGCCAAATATCATAAAATCATCTGCAAAAGCTAAGCAGGCCACATTCATTCTGCTCCTAGTCTTATACCTGAACAATGGGTTACTATCTGAAAGAATTTTAATACTTCTTAACAAGTATTCTTCAGCTAGAATAAACAGACTTGGGGATAAGGGATCCCCTTGTCTAAGGCCTTGCGAATTAGAAAAATATCCATTTAACTCCCCATTAACCAAGACTGAAGAATGAACATTAGTAATACAACTCTTGATCAAAGTAGAAACAGCAGAACTAAAGCCAAAGAGCTTCAAAATATCAAACAGAAACTTGTGACTAAGCTTATCAAAAGCCTTTGTCATATCAGTCTTGACAATGACATTACCCATACTTCTATTACCATTGATATCAAAGCACATCTCCTGAGCAAGCAATATTGAATCCTGAATACATCTGTCCTTAACGAACCCACCTTGTTCTTTAGAAATGAGCTTAGGCAGAATTCTAGCTAATCTGTTATTGATAATCTTCCCCACAATCCTAGAGAATAACGTAGTTAAACTTATAGGACGAAAATCAGTCCACTTACTTGGATTATCCAGCTTAGGAATTAGGCAAATTGTAGTTGCTTTCACACCTTTAGGAAGATTAAAACCATTAAAGAAGACCTTGATAGCAGCACACAGATCATCCCCAATAACTTTCCAACACTTTTTATAAAATTCTCCGTTGAATCCATAAGGACCAGCAGCAGAATCAGAGTTCAAGGACTTAATATTCATCAGTATCAGGAGTACAAGAAATAGCACAATTCTCTTCCTCAGTAACTAACAAAGGAATCACCTCCATTGAAATAGGATCAGAGCTCAGCCCTACTGAAGGTGCAAGAAGAGATTTATAAAACTCAACAGCAGAACTACCTATATCTTCTTTTGAAGAAAGCCATCCATTATTACTCTTGATCCTATCAATTCGGTTTCTCCTGATTCTCTTCTTCACAAATCCATGATAGGCAGCTGTATTCCTATCAGAGTCCTTCAACCAGGAGACATGGGCCTTCTGTCTCCAATACATTTCCTCTCTATCGAGAAGGATCAAATGATTAAGTCTGACCTCCTCCAAAGCACTTCTATTCACATCAGAAGAATCACTCTGAAATTTAGCCTCCTTGTCAATGATAGTAGCTTCTGAATGCTTAATAGCATAAAAAACATTCCCAAATACACCTCTATTCCAGACCTTCAAAGCACCTTTCAGCCTTTGCTGCTTTAGCCAAAAAACCATAACCGGATTCCTCACACCCTCATCAATAGAAACAGACCAACTATCACTAACCATTTTCATAAAGTCTGAATGAGTAATCCACATATTAAGAAACTTGAACGAATACTTAGAAACTTGACTACTTGATGCAATCTTAATAACTAAAGGACAATGATCAGAACAGCATCTAGCCAAATGTGAAACAGTAGTGCAGTCAAAGAACTCAAGCCAAGCAGAAGTATACAGAACACGATCCAACCTTCTCCAATTACGACCGTTAGACCAAGTAAAAGGACAACCCGTAAACCCAGCATCAATCAAACCACAGTCCATGATCAGGTTGTTAAACTCATCCATCCCCCTTTGGTTAGCAGTAATACAAGCCAACTGCTCATGAAGACTAGAAATTATATTGAAATCTCCAAACATTATCCACTTATGAGAACCAGCATCCAGATCATTTATTAAATCCCAAAGCTCAACCCTTTTATCTCTTCTACACTTAGCATAAATCACAGATACATAAAACCAGTTATTCATAGAAGAGTGACTCACCTTAAGATGAAGAAGCTGTTCAGAATCAAGAACGATCTACACCTTATAATCCTGATGCCAAAACACCCAGATCTTATTGTTCATATTACACATAAACCCTTTCAACTTCAACTTCATAGAGACCTTACTCATAACATCAGCCTTTACCAAAGGCTCCTGGATTGCAACAAAGCTAGCATTTTCAGAAATGACCAAAGACTTAAGCCTTTGCAACGTTTCCTTACTTGCTAAACCTCTTGCATTCCAGTTAATCATAGTTATAGGCATTAATCAGGAGCAGGCTTATGGACTCTTTTGAGCTTCATCAATTTAGAAGAAACTGGACCCTTAGAGGACCAAATGTTACGAACCTTTTTAGACTTCTGAGACTCCTGCCTTTTATTCTTGCCTTTTTCATACTTGTCCTTAACTGGAGAACATGGCAGACTGCCATCCTTTTTTGGAGAAACATGAACATCAGCACTCAAAACCTCGAACATATTCCTTCTTTCTAATATCTTTAACGCATCAATCATTTCCTCTTCAATCACAGGAGCAACAGACTCACTAAACTCCGTTGCTTTAACCAATTGAAAAGAACAACTGTCTGTATCAAGATCCACATGACTAGGACTACCTTCATCATTGTCAACTATAATAGATTTTATCAACCTACCAGAAGGCTTCTCTTCAACCGAGTGAACAACTTGACAGTTCAGATCCTGTTGATTCTCAGCGTTTTTAGAACAAGAAACACGATCCAACTCACAAGAAACATCAAGGCCATGCCCAATCTCCTGACCAGTGGACTGAACCTTCTTATCCCCCAACAATTTCTTACAGATGTCCTCAGAGTGGCCAATATGAGCACAGTGATGACAATACAAAGGAATACTATCATAGATAAGATCAATCGAATAACTATCCTCCTCTCCAAACTTTAACTGAACTTTTCGAACTATAGGTTTGGAAACATCAATTTCCACCCAGAATCTACAGCAATTCTGCCTTGCTCTATTAATTGTCGGAACCCACACCTTCAAAGGTGTACCCAGGATCTTGGCTATTTCATTAATTGTGGCTCTGTTGAATAAAAACTCAGGCAAGTTTGGTAAAGACACCCAGACCGGAGAAAATGGACATTCTAGATTAGGATCAAAACTTGGTGTCCATTTCAATAATCTCATCGTCTTGTTGCCCAGAATCCAAACATTTCTTGACCATAATTGCATAAAATCTTCGATATTATTGAACTCGACAAAAACGTGTCTGTAATCCCAGACTGAAACATTGTAACTTCCTGAAAACTTAAACTTAGCCAAGAAACTCCTGATAATTTCCATAGAAGGCTTACCTGCAGCAAATTTTGCAATCAGGGTGTGTTTAGAGAGTTCCATAAGCTTAGCCTTATCACCAGCATCGAACATAATGACTGGAACGTCATCTTTAACTGAAACAGAGACCACAGAATGCACAAAATCAGCCTTCCTGCTCTTTAATGAATCAGCATACGAATTCTTCTTTGACTCATCCATCTTCCCCTTAACCTTCTCCTCAAAGATTGGATTCAATATAATCTTACAACCCTCATCAGGTAAATCAGAAATGACATTACTCTGCTTTGGTTCAAGTTCTTGATGTTCTTGGGGATGAACAGTATTCCTTAGTAAAGGAAAATCATCAGAAGAATGTAGATTAGGAGTAGACATCATCCACCGGAAGAGAATGAATTGATGAAATGAAGAAATAAAAAATTAAAGACTCTGTTCTTCAGCAAGAACAGAGTATCACAAATCTTGGAGCGTTTTACATTTCTCCTCCCAGTCCTTTCTGTTTCGAAACAAAAAAAATTCTGACCAAAAGTTTTATCTTTTATAAATTCGACTTTAGAACATTAATAAAATATTTATAAAAAGTTTTATGATATTTTTAATTTAGTTTTTTTGTTTGCGTTGACATTTAACTCTAAATTTTTAAAAATCCTACTTTTATATTTATTTAGTTGTTAATTAAATTATTAATTGGGTATATTATTTAAGAAAATATTTATAAATATTTTTTGAATATTTTTTTTGTATAAAATATTGTTGAGTTGAGTGTTTTAAATTTTAAAAATATTAATGACGTTTTGTAAATTCATCGTATGACAAATAAAATGTTTATCGAAAATATTGCTGGATAAATCTAAATATTCTCCGTATACTGGTTCGGTAAGTTAGATGTTTATCGAAGAAAAAAGTGTGATTGCGATGATTGTTTTGCAAACGACATTTAAAGTTATATACAAATTATGTACAATTTTTACGGCTGTTCGGATTTACAAATCATTTTAAATTTTTATGCGATAGTTTACGTCGGCACGTTGATGATTTAATTTTAGATTAATTTTGTATTTTTAATTGTTGTGATTATTCGTAATCTTATTTTTTGTATATTATTTCATGATTCTCTCAACCGTAATAAACCTCGCACGTATGATGATGAACATCCGGAGATATATGGTTGTACGATGACATCAGACTTCATGTAATATTTGGGTCAGTAATTTCAATTGGCATTGTGTTGCATGTGAACCTACTATAGTCGACGACGATAGTGAGCATACATTTTCGTATATCAAAAGTCATTTAGCTGATAAATGAAGGTTTTTCATACATCACATAGTAGTTTTCCACCTCCGACCAGAGACGAAATGTTTTGTAGCATCAATCCTCATGTTTCCAAGTTGTACTTGAAGTTCAATGAGTACAAAAAAATATGAGGCGTATAACATTCTAAACGGTGATGTAAGCTCCTCAAAATCATATGTCTGAATAAAATTTTTTAATAATGTAATTAATTTGTTTTTTATATTTTATATACTAGAGTATCATTATGTTGTTACCATAGTTGTTAGTATCGCGATACGTATCGCGTGTATCGCGATACATATCGGTTTCTAAAGACCCAGCGATACATATCGTATTATTTACCGATGGATTTATATATCAGACGATACACATACGATATCGTACGATACGATAAAAAACAGTTGTATCATATTATCGTCCGATGATTGATTTTGCAGAATTTAAGGATTTAAAAATGGAAATTCCCCATCTTTTATTGAGATTTTGGTCATAACATTATATAACTACTACGGAAACCATTCAGAAATTCAAAAACTGTCATATAACTGCAATATAACTACCTAAAGTCACTAATTATAATAACAAAATAACACTGTATTATTAACCAGTTAAGCATGAGTCATGACACTTCAATATAAATTATATAATTACCAAAACTTAATAATTCTAATAAGAGAACGAGAGAGAGAGAGTGACAGTACCCATATAATAAAAGAGAAACAGACAGTACCCATAATTCACGTGAATTAATATACGAACCTACAAACTTCAATATAACTATCTATACTAAACTCAATAATTTTTCACGTGAATTAATATACGAACCTACAAACTTCAATATAACTACATATACTAAACTCAATAATTTTAATAACTTAATAGTTAGACCAGAAACGTGAATTAATATATAAACCATAGTCGTGAATTAATATTAAAACTCTAAACCCTGGTTACTTTATATTAAAATTCTAAATATTTTTAAATCTACTAACGGTAAAGAATACTAAACGTCTAAGACTGACAAAAGAACAGCGAAAGAGTGAAAGTTTAATACGGCTGCAGAAAGTCTGTTACTCCAAATTTCTTCTATTCTTCTTCTAAACTCTTCTCAAGTTTTTTTTCACCATCTAAATGGAACATACTAAAGATAAAACATGGGAACACTGTAAGAGTGTTAATCCTAATGATAAAAAAAATTGTAGATTGCATTTACAATGCAACTACTGTTCAAAACAATTTTGGGGTGGAATTAGTCGGATGAAGCATCATCTAGCTAGGACACGTCAAAATGTTGCGGCTTGTACCAATAATCCGGAAGAATTTAGAGATTATTTTTCTAATATTTTAACAAATCAAGACCTTCAAAAGAAGAAAATGAAAGATGCGGATGTTTTTGAATGCTTTGAAGAAGATGATGTTGAAGTCGAGAAAGTAAATGTTACTCATGGATCCATAGATGCTCTTATGAAAGGAAAAACAAAAGGAAAGAAGCAATCGACTTTGCCGGGAATGATGAAGGATCGAGAACCGTTATGTTTATATATTTGTAGATTCTTTTATGGTCATGCAATAGCGTTTAATATTGTGAAAAGTCCTTTGTTAAAAAAGATGATGACTTCGGTAGCTAACTATGGAAGATGGCTTAAACTTCCTTCTTATCATGAAACTAGGCTGACTTTCTTAAAGAAAGAATGTGAAAATATTAATATAACCTTATAAAAATATAGAGTTGAATGGAAAAGAAAAGGTTGTACTTTGATGTCCAATGGGTGGAGCGATACAAAAGGAAGATCTATCACTAACTTTTTAGTGAATAGTCCTAGTAGAACCGTGTTTTTAAAATCTCTTGATACATCTTCTATTTCTAAAAATGCGGATGAGTTGTTGAAAATGTTTGAAGAAATTATCGATGAGATTGGGGAAGAAAACATTGTGCAAGTTGTGACGGATAGTGTTTCGGCTTATGTATCGGCCGATGCCAAATTGATGAACAAAAGACCAATTTTTTGGTCTTCATGCGCCGCCTATTGCATTAATTTAATTTTACAAGATATTGGCGATTTAGGAGTACATAAAACAACAATTGCGAAAGCAATGATGCTAACGGTTTACATTTATCGCCATGTTTGGATTCTTAGTTTGATGCGGAAGTATACAAAAAATCGAGAGTTGGTAAGGCCGGCCATTACTAGATTTGCTACGGCTTATCTCACTCTAAAAAGTGTACTATGTCAAAAAAACGGGTTGCGAGCTATGTTCACTTCCGACGAATGGGTTCGAAGTAGTTATGCGGAAAAAAAAGATGGTATAGAGATCGAAAAAAATATTTTAGGTGATAATATGTTTTGGAAATCAATCCAATATTGTTTGAAGTGCACCCTTCTTTTAGTGAAAGTTTTAAGACTTGTCGATGAAGATGTTATACCGGCAATGGGATATATTTATGAGGCAATGGATCGAGCAAAAGAGCAAATTGAAAAAAAAAATCAATTTTGTGAAGAAAAGGTACTCAAATGTTTGGAATATTATCGATATTCCTTTGAATTTACAACTTCATAGACCTTTCATACCGCCGCATATTATCTCAATCCTAGGTAAACCTCATCTAATATATTTTTTTACATATTAATATATTATATTTATGTTTTTCAAAAATGTTATAATTTTGTTTAGGTTTCATTATGCTCCCAATTTTGATTCCGGTGTCGAGGTGAAAGCGGGGCTTTTTACTACCATAGAGAAGATGTGTCCGGATCGTGAGACAAGGATTATAGTTGATAAACAACTAGAACAATTCCACAATGCGGAAGGGATGTTTGGAATGGATATGGCGATAATTACTCGCGATAAGAAACAACCGGGTAAGTTTTAAATAAATTTTACTATTTTATTATTTTTATAAACTTTAAGTTGTTTATAATTTTTTTTTTAAAATTATTTGAATAGCTCTATGGTGGGAAAGTTACGGCGGTGAGTGTAAAGAGCTCCAAAATGTTGATATTCGTATTTTGAGTCTCACATATATTGCCACGGGATATGAAAGAAATTGGAGTACGTTTGACCATGTGAATTCAAAAAAAAAGAAATCGATTGGAACAACAAAGGCTTAATTCACTAGTATTTGTGAAATACAATATTAATTTAGAATTAAGACAAAAAAAAGACAAGAGAAAAGAGAAACATATGATCCTATTAGTCTCTCCGATATAGAATCCGATGATGAATGGATTACGGAGACCGAAGATCCAACTCTCCCCGGAGATATTACATGGATGGACATGAACGAAAATATTGATGTCCAAATCAATGATGGTGAAGGCGAAGGTTCTAATCAAAAGAGGAAAAGAGGTAAACAAATTCATAATTTTGTTAATAACCGCAAAGTGATTTAAATTTCTAAACTTTTATTCAAACTATTTTAGGACCAATGGATTTGAGTTGTCAATTCAAAAGAAATGGAAAAGGAAACTTGTTGGATTTAATTGATTAAGATGAAGGAGAGTACGAAGAAGTTGGAGATTTAGACGATGAAGATATATATCAAAATGAAGACGACGAAGAAGACATCGATCTTGAAGATCAAGACTAATATAATTATTAGTTTTTTTAGGAATTTTTTTGTGTCTTATGAGTTATGACGATTTTTAAGGTTTAAGGTTTGTTTTTTGGTTAGATGATTTAATTAATGGATATTAAACATGGTGAAATATGTTATATCACTAATGTGACTAATGTCATCTAATATTATTAGACTACGAACTATTTTATATTATATATATATATATATATATATATTAATAGATTACTGTATCTTACGATACGATACGCGATACACGATACGGAAAAAATCGAAATCGATACACGATACGATACACGATTTGACAACTATGGTTGTTACGTTGTGTATGATTTTCATCGCCGATGGAATCTTACACATCAAACTCGGGTAAGAGTCGAGGTTATGAGAAAGTTATTCGATTATATTTTACACTGTCTCTCGTGTTGGTCTATCAATTTTCTCCTATTTGAGGTATTCTTTGAGTGCTGACATGTGTAGCATAAATTTTTCCTTTTTTGTGGATGACGATAACACTTGACAACGTCCATGCAATCACTGGCTTTTCGTGACATGTGGCATTTTTTTACTTTATTGACTTTGCTAGTCTTGGTGAAAGGGCTGAAACACTAGCCAAAGTATTTAGTGTTAGTCCAATATACCTTACTGTAAAGTTAGATAAAAACCGATATGAGTGGTAAATTTGCTCTTTTAACTTGGTTTTGTGATACTTATATGACTAATGTTTCTTGTTGTCGTATATTTGCAAATAAAACTGGGAATATTATTTCCTTTGATTATTTATAGTTCATTTAGCACTATATTAGATTGGTTACGTATAACGGGAGTCAGATGGTATTGGCACGGTTATATCATATGCTTGGATATAGCTCATTTCATAATACTGTAGGTTTTCAGGTTTACTCTCATTTTGGGGTGTGGATATACAACCATTTTTTAGGCTTATGGCTACGCATTATGGTTCTTATGCTCTCAACAAATCGTGTATGTGTAGATTTTCACCTCCGACAACCCACGTAGTCGAGATGATATTCGACATATTATATTTATGTCCTGGTATATATATATATATATATATATATATAATTTTTATTTTTTTGTAAAATTTTACTTTAGTTGTCTCCACTTGATAGGACTTCAATTTATCCATCCTAAAATTTTCTTTCTTTTGTAGGTCATTTTTACCATATACTTAATTATGTGACATTGGACAATTTTGTGAGATTTCTTGGAAAATGATACTTTGAATTCTTGGGACATCGTCGAATCTTACTATCACATTTATGTTGCTCGACAGTTGGAGAAAAATCATCTACGATAACTTATCTTGTTAGCTCATATGAGGATTCAAATCGGATACTTGAGATGGAGGAGATGGTTGTTGTCATGACTATAAACCAGAGTTATGATTGCTTACTTGAGTGCATCATCTTGCACACCTCTATCGGTCCAATTAATGATGATTCAATTTTTTCTTTATTATGACTATTTTGTTATGATGTTGTTTATATGTTAGATACGACTTTGATGATCTTGTTATGTTAGATTTTATTGTTATGACTCTTATTTTATTTTACTGTATTTTTTAATTGATTGTTGTATATGGATTGGTTTATCTTTAATTATTCTAAGTTATGGTTATTAATCTTGACATCTTCACGTGAGGTTCTACTAGCAATTTTCGACGGTTTATATTAGCCTTATATTTCATGTATCCCTAATTGATTGGTCTTCGTGGACTACGATATCCACAACTCACATGTATCTAATATCTATTGGTCTATCAGAATTGTGTTACCCTTAAATAATTATGAGCATTCTAATAATATTTCATTTGAATTCACGACGTGGGTTTATATTAAATATATTGGGATTTGGTTAATATTATCCAACATGTGTTCCGAACCAATTAGTCTGCATGGTTTACGTTATATACAACTGATATGTGGAGCATGTTAATATGCCTCGGTGGACTACAATATCCTCAACTAAGACTCAATAAATAGAAGTTTCACTTTTGTTTAATTTAACCCAAAACACATAACTGTACAAAATAAACATGTGGTTGTAGACTTTTTTCGAATATAAATATTTGAAAAAACCATCGTAATAATAGGAAAAACATATCTCAACAAACGAGGTAATTATTATTTAGAAAAAATAGTATGCTAATTGCATTATCTCTATGGTAGATATTTGATCAACCGAGAGTTGTACAAAGGCTGGATGATGTTAAATCATTGTGAAAGTATTTAAAGATCCAACAAAACACTTCGTTTACAATCTCGACTGCAACGAACGTCAAACTGTGTATATTTGTTTAAATACAATCTCACAGACGGTTTAACCAATAAACAGATGAATGACGTGTATAATTAAATAACAACGACAATAGAGAAAGTTATGTACTCGGATCAATATGGAAAAATATAACAAAGAATAAAGAAGTATATGAAATGGAATTTTCGTGACATATAAATAATGGTCTATATTATATTAGCGTTGATTTCAACTTATAAACTTTTAATTTATGAGTTTCTATTTTAACGCTCATAAGTTATCATTATTTAAAAAGAGTGTGTTTTCAAGTTTTTGTTGTTTTTGGTAAATTTTCCCATCATTTTTATATCGTTTATTTTTTCACCTTTTCGTTGTAACTATTTATTTTAATAAGTAGTTATTAAGTTATAAATTTAATTTAAAACATTTTTGAAATTGCCTTAAGTTTCAATAAAAGAGTCTATTTTGTGTAGTAGCAACTACGAATCCAAAATATGTTACGCTCGGTCTACCACTAAACGTATAATGTTTTGGTATTTTGGTAAGAGAGGTGTGTATCATACACTTTATTCAACATATTAGAAATGTATCAAAACAATTATTCGACTTCTTTATCTACTTTTAATTACATATTCTTTTTAGTTAAATTATAATATATATAAAAATTTATACCCAAACAATACATAAATAAGTCAATGAAAAATTAATATCCAAACGATATATTGATAAAAAAATATTAGGAGAAATAAAACTTAGACAAGTTCAGCATGAAACATAGTCAAATAATCATGGTATAATCAAAGATATTTCGTCAAACCGATAATTTTTTCTTCTTTGCCACGTAACTGAATCAGCTTGATTTACTGAATTTATTGAATTTTATATGAAACATAATTAACATCCTTGTGAGTTATTGGGTGTAGTTGGGCCCATTGCATAGACATTATAAGTGTGACCAATTAACCCTATTGCATACTGGACCTTATTGGTCATAGCTCAATATGACCCCTTGTGTAGCCCGTGGGCGTGGTTTATTAACTCAATCGCATTTGATGAAAATGTAGAGATAAGAGAGAATAAAAAACAAATGAACACACATGTATTGGCAAAAACATAAATAATTGATTAACCAATTAAAGAATATACCTCATTAAAAAAAACCTTCCACGCAATCAGAAGGTAAAAAAAGCGCACATTTGCTTTATATAGCACTTTGATAGAGTTGTAAATGGTTTATATTCCATGGGTGCTTGAAAGCCCTACATTTCATGTCGACTAGTCGATATGCTCGATGATGTCCTTTAACAATAATGGTGCAGGGCCTTCCTAGTTTGGACCTAACTTTCCAGTGTGTTTGTCTCCTGTCTTCATAAATTTTATTTATGACTATAGCACCCACCCGCAGGGTTCCTCGGCTTGAGTTGGGATTCAAAACAACTCTGCATTATGCTTTTGTAGTGTTCGGATTGTACCGTAGCCTAGTCGCCTCGTTCATCGATTAAACATATGCACACCGAGCATTCAACAATGTTTGAAGCCTCAAAATGATAGGCTACCTGATGTCTAGGTATGATGATCTCTTTTGGAATGACAACCTCCATATCTTAGACTATGGATAAGGGGGTTTTACTTGTTGCCGAGCGAGGGGTCGTTCGGTATGCCCAAAGAATTGCGGTGAGCTTATCTGGCCACTTTCCCTTCGATCTCTCTAACTTTTTTTTAATGTCATCTAATATGGTCCGGTTAGTGACCTTGACTTGTTCGTTTGCTTGTGGATGGTATGGGGTGGAGAAATGTTGTTTTATCCCATATCACCGATAGAATATTGTTAACACAACATGTTGGAATTATGGTCCATTGTTCGTCATAAGAATTTGCGAGATTTCAAATCGAGATAAAATACGGTTATGCATAAAATCACAGATCTCTTGCGCACGTGTTCGATATATGGTCTTAGCTTTCACCCATTTGGTGAAGTAGTCCATCGGGATAATAAAACAATGGAGTTTCTCCCATAGTCATTTGCAGTGGGCCTACCATATGAGTCCCCCATTTATCGAAAAAGTATGAGGATGGTTTGACGCTTATTGGTTCGCTAGACAAGTGTCGGGTATGATGAGGGCGGAATTCGCCGATTTAAATCATAGGGGTTAAAATGTAATGAACGATATTTAATGTAGTTGACAAAATGTTTAGACACCATCGAGGACCAATCTGTAAAGATAAAAATAGATAAGGGGCCGCGTTAAAATGTAACGAACGGCCTACTAAGAGCTTAAATGGGTCCTCCTTATTCTAGTATAAAAGGGTGACCCACTTGCCTGAAAAAGGGGATTGAATATTAATTTTACTAGATCTACTTTATCTCTCTACACTTTCTCTCTCTAGTCACATCTGACACAAGATCCCAAATATATTCTCCAAACAATTACTGACTCATCATTGGCGCCGTCTGTGGGAAACGGTGATACCGAAAAGGAATCTTTTGCCTTTTGAAAATCACACTTTACGGGATGAACAGCGAAGCTGCGATAGAGGAGGTCGGTAGAGAAGTCATCCGAGCCGTCTCTGGGTCGGAAGATGTAGGAGCCCCTGGTCGGGAATGGCACGACCTGAATCGGGACAAGCGGTCAACTTTAATAATGACTCGAAAGCAACTCCTCGAGGACATCGCCCGGCTAAAAGAGGAAAGACAGCGGGCCCTGGACGAGAAAAGGGCACGGGAAGGAAAAGGCAAAGAGCCAGTCCTGGAGGATCGGGAGGCGGCCGGCCATAACAGCGATCCGCGAGTAGAAGCCCGACCCGTTAGGTACTACAGAGACTCTCCCCCCGGCGACGAGCGAGCGGCTAGGACTCGTCGAAACCCGGAGAACCATCGGGTAATGACCTCGGACTACCCCTCAGACGACTCGTCGGGCAAAGACTACATGCGGCTAGAAAGAGTTCAACGGACACAAAAGAATCGATCCCGACGCCTACGAGGACCCAGGGCAGACCCTCTGCAATATAAGAAGGGTGGCACCGATAAGCAGACCCCGGTATCCTTTGAGAAAGAGGAAATGCGTACCGCCAGTCGCGGAGAGCGAGAAATGTTGCCACCAGTCCCGTGGCAACCATCAAACAGTCAGAACCTTGGTTACCGAACCAGTAGCCAGTTCGTCAGCCCGGGCGATGAGGGGCTCTACGGAGTCCGGACTGAAGGCCTCGGGGGAGGAGCATGCGAGCTCGGGGTCAACTGGAGGGCCTCCCCGCTGTCCGATGAAATACTAACGGGACAGCTCCCAAGGAGATTCGACATTTCTAAACTGGAAAAATACGACGGGAAAAGCGACCCGGACAACCATCTGGAGGCCTTCAAAAACTTCATGTTGAGCTTTGACAATGACGACAAGCTCCTGTGTAGGGCTTTCTCTATGACTTTCAAGGACAGGGCTTCTAAGTGGTACAACCGTTTGCCGCAGGGTTGCATTCGGAACTTCGGGACCTTCTGGACGATATTCAGGCAGCACTTTGTAGGAAGTAAGAGCTTCCGCGCCAATGGAGATACAATCATGAATTGCAGGCAGAAGCTGGGGGAGAGTCTCAGGGAATACACTAGGCGATTAATTGATGCGAAGACCGACCTGGATCATTGCGAAGAGAATGTGGCTCTAACGGCGTTTCGCCTGGGTCTACTTCCAGGTCCGATGAAGCAAGCCGTGACGAAGAAGCAAGCGTTTACTTTTTCCGTGCTTCTGGCTCAGATAGAGAAACAAATATTAATCGAAGAAACAGAAGCCTCTGAGTTGGAAGCACAGATCCAGCAAAGCGCCCAAGCGTCGGTCGTAATAAGGCAGAGTTCCCGACCGGATTACGCAAGGGCGGCCCAACCAGTTAGCACGATACCCCCGACCCCACCTATGTTGGCCAAGCCGTCAGCCCTGACCAGCTCGAAACCCAAGCAAGTTGGACAGGCAGTTCCTCGACCAATGTCCAACAAATGGACACGACCTGCTTACTTCGCGGACCTCACGGAGTGCGTATCATCGATCTACGAAAAAACCAAGAAGAGCGGGATATACCGAAGGCCATTCCCCATCCCGATGCCCCGGGAGCAAAGGAATAACCGCTATTGCCGTTACCACGAGGACGTCGGGCATGACACGAAGGATTGCATAGCCTTAAAGAAAGAAATACAGATGCTCATAGAGCACGGGAACCTGTTGGAATACGTAAAAAAGACGCAGCAGGGCACGACTTCGAAAGAAGTTGTGATCGTACCAAAACCAGAGACCACCATGGCCATTACGGAGGTGACCGACCACTTCGACGTTTCAGTTGAGTACCTCGACCCCGAAGCAAATCGCAACATCATCGGGATCATTGAGGAGGGGGCAGAGGAGAGCATCGGTAACGTACGTGGCCTCTGTGAATTTTTTGAATCATTAACCATCTTCGGGGGAGATTCTATGGCAGGAGTTACGCACTCGTCCAGAAAACGGCATATTGTCAACCTAACTACTCAGCTGGAGACCCAAACTTGCTTCCAAACCAGAAGTGTCCCCTCTCTGATCTTACACTTCGATGATGACGATATGAGGGATATAACTGGTCCGCATGAGGATGCCATTGTAATCGGGGCGGCGATTGCGGGAGAAGAGGTCCGGCGCATCTTGGTAGATACCGGGAGCTCAGCCAATATCATCTTCGCGTCTAATTTTGCCAAATTCAGAACACGGCCGGTGATTGCGCGGTCCGACCGAACCATCGTCGGGTTCACGGGGTCAGCAGCCGATGTTATAGGAGAATTTGAAGGCGTAGTCCAGTTAGGTCGCGGCCCGTTCAAGAAAGAAGTCACGATTTTATTCGTGGTAGTTGACGCGCCGGCCTCTCACAACGCTATACTTGGCCGATCTTGGATATCGCGCATGCATGCTGTGACCTCCACAATTCATCAATGTGTGAAGTACGTGGTTGGAAACAATGTAGGGGTGGTCCATAGCAGCCAGAAAGCAGCACGGGAATGTTACCGAGCGACGTTGGCACCAAAGAAAGACCAAGAGATGTTCCCAACTCAAGAATAGCAATTAAGGGGGATCCTCCCGGGATCGCAGCCAGTGGATGACCCCCGGGAGGCCCCAAGCCTTCTGACAACAGACGAAGAATGTGAGCTACATCACTTCGCAGCGGGAAAATATCTCCGGATCGGGGTATGCCTCTTACCGACCCTAAGGGAGCAGTTATTGATCCTCCTCCAGGAAAACCTAGATTTGTTCGCATGGTGCTCAGGGGATGTCACTGGGGTACCAGAATCTTTCGCGATTCACAAGCTGACCGTCAACAGAAACGTCAGACCAATTATTCAAAAGCGTCGGGCTTTTTCCCCAGAAAAAGCAGATGTCATCCTGCAGGAAGTTGAGAGGATGACCAGCATCGGCCACATTGTGGAAGCGAAGTACCCATTATGGATTTCTAACCCCGTTCTAGTCAAAAAGAAGAGCGGGAAATGGAGAATGCGCGTAGACTTTACCGATCTTAACCGGGCGTGCCCGAAGGACCCTTTCCCAATGCCGAGGATCGACCAGTTGGTAGATTCAACGTCGGGTAATAAGCTGCTATCGTTTATGGACGCCTATGCCGGTTACAACCAAATCAAACTACATTCCGCGGACCAGGAAAACACTACGTTCATAACGGGCCGGGGACTGTACTGCTACAAAGTGATGCCCTTCGGACTAAAGAATGCCGGCGCTACCTATCAAAGACTAGTCAACAGGACGTTCGAAGGTCAGATCGGGAGAAATATGGAGGTGTACATTGATGACATGTTGGTCAAAAGTGGGACCGATGTGGCCCACCTTGCCGACCTCAGAGAGACTTTTGATAATTTACGAGGGATAAACCTTAAATTAAACCCGGAAAAATGCTCCTTCGGGGTCCGATCAGGAAAATTCTTGGGATTCCTTGTCAGTGAGAAAGGAATCGAAGCAGATCCTATCCAGCTCCGAGCTCTAGCCGACATGACTCCGCCCCGAAGCGTCAAAGAAGTCCAGATCCTGACTGGGCGTCTGGCCGCCCTAAATCGATTCATTTCTCGGTCATCTGATAAGTGCGCTCCGTTTTTTCAGGTCTTACGACAAGCAAAAAAATTTGTTTGGACTGCCGAGTGTAACGAGGCGTTTTTAGGGATCAAGCAATACCTATCATCCCCGCACCGCCTCACGAAGCCTACTACGGGTGAGACACTATTTCTTTACACCGCGGTTACGGACTATGCGGTCAGCGCAGCTCTAATCAGCGAATCAGGGCCGGCTCCGACGTCGGTTTATTTTGTGAGCAAAAGCTTGCTGGATGCTGAAACCCGGTATCTAAAATTAGAAAAAATGGCGCTAGCCCTAGTAACGGCAGCGCGTAAAATGCGCCCATACTTCCAAGCTCACTCGATCGTCGTCCGCACGTCGTTTCCACTTAAATATGTTTTCCGACGACCAGACATGTTCGGGAGGATATCCAAATGGTCGGTAGAACTGGGGGACTTCGACATCAATTTTGAACCTCGGACAGCTATCAAGGGACAGGTCTTGGCTGATTTTCTAGTCGAGTTCCACTCAGAACGACCCGAGCAGGAGGTACCTACCCAAGAAACAACGAAGGGGGAATGGACCGTCCGAACCGATGGGGGGGCGAACGTTAGTGGCTGCGGAGCGGGGATACAGATCATAACCCCGTCGGGCGTAAGCATGCTCCAAGCCATCCGATTTGGTTTTCATACTTCCAACAATGAAGCAGAGTACGAGGCCGCTCTGGCGGGATTACGGTTGGCACAGGTGTGCGGGGCACGACAGGTGCGCCTCGTGAGCGACTCCCAACTTTTGATAAACCAGGCTTCGGGGAAGGCAGAGGCTCGGAAGGAACATCTGGTACAATACCTAGCGGCACTAAGGGTTCTGGCCGCTTCATTTGACCAGATCACCTATGAACATGTGCCGAGAAATGAAAAACACGATAGCAGATTCCTTGGCAACGATTTCCTGCTCTGGTAGTTACCCGTGGGTGACCGAGCAAGAAAGTCGATCCATCATCAAACGCCATAAATTGGACAACCGACCTGAAATCGCGTGCCAGATCTCCTCGGTGGCAGCCTCGGATTGGCGGCGCGACATCATTTCTTTTCTGGCTGAGGGTCGGCTTCCCGACGACACCACTTCGGCACGAAAGTTGCGCAACAAAGCGCGGGGCTACGTCCTCTTGGGGGATGTGCTATACAAGAAATCTTTTAGACGACCCCTGATTTGGTGCTTAGGGTTCCACGAGTCTCAAGTGATCATATCTGAGTTGCATGATGGTGAGGGTGCGGCCCACTGCGGATACAAGGCTCTGATCAGGAGAGTTCTTCTCGCTGGATTCTATTGGCCGACAATAACGGCAGATGCGCGACTCATAGTGAAAACCTGCGATACGTGTCAACGGTTCGGGAACGCCATTAACATACCTGCATCTCCCCTAGAATCCATATCTGAAGGGTTGCCTTTTGACCGATGGGGAATCGACCTCGTCGGGCCATTACCAATGGCATCGGGAGGACGACAAACGATTGTCGTGGCAGTGGATTACTTCTCCAAATGGGTCGAGGCCGAACCTTTATCTACCACCAAAACCAAAGACATTATCAAATTCATCTGGGCTAACATATGTTGCCGATTCGGAGTACCGCAGAGGCTGACGATGGATAACGGGCCACAGTTTGATAGTGCGGAAATGAAAGCTTTCTGCACCACTCATAACATCCGACAGTGCTTCTCGGCTCCCTTCCATCTTCAAGCGAATGGGTAGGTCGAGGTAACCAACCGAACCATTCTGGATGGCCTCAGAAAGAACCTTGAGGGCAAGGCTGGAAAATGGCCTGACTACTTGCAAGAAGTGTTATGGGCTTACCGAACCACACCCCGAACGGCTACCCAAGAGTCACCTTATGCTCTAGTGTATGGTATGGACGCGGTCACCCCCGCGGAATCTATCTTTCCTTCTTTCAGGGTCGGGACTTATCAGGAGGAGACGAATGATGACAGCCGGCGATTCGAGCTCAACCTCATAGAAGAGAAGCGCCATCGCGCCCGCTTAAACTCTTTACACTATCAGACTCTGATGAGAAGTCGATACGCATCTAAAGTCCGCCGACGAGAGTTTAAGGTCGGAGACAAGGTGCTGCGACGTGCCTTCCTTCACACAAAAGACAAGAGCCTCGGAAAACTTGCCCCGAATTGGGAAGGACCATACGAAATTGTCGAAAAAATCAAGAGCGGAACGTACCGCCTACAGAATAGGCTCGGACATCCTTTAAGGCTACCATGGAACATTGAACACTTGAAGTTGTATCTAGAATAGTAGAGGTCTTGTATTTCACGTTTTATTTTACTTTGTATTCCATTTGGTTCGAAATTGTAAACGGTCGGGGATGCACTCTTTCCTACCTCGGTGGCGCGAGGAGGTTTTAACGAGGCATCGGCAAAGCCCGACCACCGATTATATTAATCAAGAATTCCTTTTGCCTTCCAAATATTAAATTGTTGCGACCTCGGACAGCTGACGAGCTGGACGTTGTCCGATCCTATTAATATCAATGGATCTACATTTATAATTTTTCCGACCTTTTGGAAAGTTTCGATGACATCGATCAACAGAACCTTAATAGGTTTTTCGGTTTTACCGATCTACATTTATAATTTTTCCGACCCCTTGGAACATTTCGATGATATCGATCTACAGAACCTCAATGGGTTTTTCGGTTTTACCGATCTACATTTATAATTTTTCCGACCCTTTGGAAAATTTCGATGATATCGATCTACAGAACCTCAATGGGTTTTTCGGTTTTACCGATATACATTTATAATTTTTCTGACCCTTTGGAAAATTTCGATGACATCGATCTACATTTACAATCTTTCCGACCTTGGAGAACTTTAAATGACATGTCAAACTACAGAACTTTAATTGGTTTTTCAGGCTTTACCGATCTCGTATACGCTTTAAACTGATCCATAAAAAAAAAGTTTCGATATGGACCTTCACCTGCGAGGTTTACGATGTGCGAGAGGATATACCGAGAAAATTCAATATATTTACAGGGGGGCCCGTGGCCCCCAAAATCAAAAGTTAACAAAGGTTCGACCAAAACAACAAAGGAGAGGCCCCCGGCCCCCAAAGAGTTACACAGCAAACAAAAAAAAAACTTCAAGTCACTCATTCTCATCTTCGTCCCCATCCTCGCCTTCGTTCTCTTCATCCTCCTCCGCATCATCGGACTCTCCACACTCGACCCCCTCGGGACGGTCCTTCTCTGGCACATCTAACCACATCGATCTGAGGCGGAGGTCCGGAAAGCGGTTGTGGAATGACAGCACGTACGCAGCCTTGGCATTCGCAGTCTCTTTCTCTGCCCACTTCCTGCACCGGTTGACGAAAGCAACGTTTGAGGATTTAGATTTTTGGACCTCCAGTGCCAATGCTGCGGCACGGTCTTCTGCGGTTTTCCTCGCCATCTCCGAAGCCTTCATCGCGTCCTCCGCAGTTTTCTTTGCCTCCTCAATAGCCTTCGCCGCCCCCTCCGCAGCAGTCTTCGCTTCAGTAGCGATACGCTCAGCTTTAGCTACCCGACCCTCCGCCAGCGCCTGGGCCCCCTTGGCGGTTTCCAGCTCTGCAGTCAGACTAACTATCTTTGCTTCCGCTAAGGCTAACTGCTGGCCAAGCTCCTTTTCCCGACGTTCTTTCAAGGCTGCAGGCACAAGCAAGTTATACAGCGATAAAGCTAGACCATCTGTGCCCCGGAGAGGAAAGGAGTGCGGGCTACCAAGCATTGACAACATAGGGAATTTTGGGCCACTTGACGAAGATGCATCTGGGTTTGAAGCCTCAGGGGGCTCAAGATCATCTGGAATTAGCACAACGTTGGGCGTTGAAAGGTCTGGGACATTATCGACTTGATCCAGAAGCTTAAGCCCCACAGTGCCTTCCCCCGCGCTAGCAATTGCCAGACCATCATTCGAATGTTTGGGTTTTTTCACCTTGGATCCCCCCGCCTCAGCACGGACCTTCCTCTTCTTCACCACAGCCAGGTTCTGACCTGCGTCCGCCCTATCAGCCACGAGCTCCTCCACTCTGGTCGGTTCACCCACCGCCTCGGCTCCGGCCTCCTGTTCCTCCCCCGCGTCCTCTGGCTTCGGACGCTTGCTAGGCGCCTTGTTGCGTTTGGGTAAGTAGAGTATAAACCCAGGAAGCCCGGTTCGAGCCATCACGTCTTCCAAATTCGGGGGCTCCCGCAGCTGTTCGATGGTAAGAACCTCGGAGGAGCAACGCCAAAGGTTGCTCATGAAAAAGTTCTTATCCATGAAGGTGCGATGCATAGCCCGACCCCAGTGCCGTCGGGAGTAGTTTTTCAGCACCTCGAAAGTGGCCTCGACATTCTTCGAATGGTCCTTCTTCAGCCCTTGCAGCCAGTCCTTCGACACTACGCGACGGGTAAAGCAACAAAAAATCACACGATTATAAAAACCCACGATTATAAAAAAAAACCGAGGATGGGGGGGACGTACCATCATGGACCCAGGTCCGCAGCAGCTGCCTTTTATTCTCCGAAGTGTAGGGAAGACCGTTCTCCCAGCATCCGCGTAGAAATACGAACCGATGCTTCCACCCTTTGTCCCCTTCCAAGAAATCATTGACAATCTTCCACTTGTTTCCAAGGGAAGAGTAGAAGAATGGAGATTTTGGGGACTTGGACAGACCCGACATAGCAACGTACTCCTCCATCGGCATGACCCGACCTGAAAGGCGGGAAGCCATGATACAAGACATTAGGGTATACCAGGCGTTCGGTGTCAGCTGCGACGGGAAGATTTGGAGGGTGCGGAAGTAGAGCGCAATCTCAGGGTCTAAGGGGAAGCGCAACCCCCAGTTGAAAAGCTCGGTAAAAACGACAATCTCCCGAACTCGGACATGAACAGGGGTTTCTCCGGGAAACGGGAATCGAACTTTGACGCATTCGGGAATTCCCCAGCGGATCAGCAGCTCTCTATGATCGGACTCAGGGAAATACTGGTACTTCCCTTCGAAAAGAGAAACCACATCCTTGGTCTGAAGCCAGCCAAAGTACCTGGTGGTGATGGCAGCCGCAACGGCTTCGGGCAGAGGGTCATCCGGAGGGTTAGCCGCGTGGCCAGTGGCAGCGACACAGATTTGTGCGGGCGCGATGTCTACTTCCGACTCACCTGCTTCTTGGGCCGGCACCTGGTTGGAGCTTCGGGCGCTAGCGGCGTCTGTTTCTGATGGTCGGACCCGAGAGGTAGAAGCATCGGGAATACCCCTTGAGAAAGCCCTATGAGCCGCTTCCACTTCCTCGGGCGTTAGCTGAAGTTTGGGCAAACCTAAAAAAGTGACCGCAGTGTTAATAACAGTTCGACGCCCTCGAATCGAGGGCGTAAGTTGAACCATTTCAGGATCATTACCTCCTACGGGGGACTTAGAGGGACTGTATTCTCCCATTATCAAGAATTTTGATTTGCGAGCGCGGCGGGGGTCGTTCAAATTAACAGGCAAAGGGGTCGAATCGTTCGACCCAACTGTCGGGGAACGAGAAGAGCTACCACTGGAGCAAAGGATAACAGTTTCTGGGGAAAGATCAGCCTCGGGGTATGGAGAAACCGGAGGATCGGGTAAAAGAAAAGATTCTACAGGGACCGGGGTGGCGAGAACGGGATCGTGAGGAAGCGGAGCGGGAACGAAATGTTTGGAATTAGACCCCCAAATCAGACCAGCGCGTCGGTATTCTTCCGTTCGGTCTCCGATGCTAGACCACTCTTCAAAGCTCCACTCGGGTTTTTTCTTTTTCTTGGTTGGTTTTTTCGTCGGATATCTGGGTTTCATACAACAAACATTACAGGATAAAGAAGGGTCTGATAAGCTCTCTCTCTCTCTTTAGAAATGGTCTGGCAGCACTTTATCTCTCTAAAAATCCTGTGAGAGACATCGAGGACTCTAGAGTATTTATAGACAAGATTCAAAGATCGGGGGATACCAATCGACAAAAGCACACCGGGAAGATGAAGAGTCTCCCTCGAAGCCTAGTCGGGAAGAGTCGAGACCAACTAGTCGATGACACGTGCTGACTACCGACTGACAAAGGCAGACCTAAGCTAGTCATCACGAGCCTACCTTGGGTATGGGCCGTCATGACCGTAACCAGTAAGAAAGGCTGGCCCATCACAAGGGACTTGGGCTGAAAACCTCAGTAGAACCAAAGGAAGAGGCGCGGGAATCGACTTATGAGGGAGCCCCGAGCGACGGGAGGTAAAGATCAACAGAACCCGAAGATGGAATGAAGAACAGATCCACCCAGGGTATTTTTACCAGAGAAAATGAGAGTTCGGACTATCGGTGGCGGCTCGGTAACAAGTCTTCGCTCGTAACACTCCCGAAGACTGGGGGGCTACTGATGAGGGCGGAATTCGCCGATTTAAATCATAGGGGTTAAAATGTAATGAACGATATTTAATGTAGTTGACAAAATGTTTAGACACCATCGAGGACCAATCTGTAAAGATAAAAATAGATAAGGGGCCACGTTAAATTGTAACGAACGGCCCACTAAGAGCTTAAATGGGTCCTCCTTATTCTAGTATAAAAGGGTGACCCACTTGCCTGAAAAAGGGGATTGAATATTAATTTTACTAGATCTACTTTATCTCTCTACACTTTCTCTCTCTAGTCACATCTGGCACAAGATCCCAAATATATTCCTCAAACAATTACTGACTCATCAGGGTAGTGGAAAATTGTTGACAGCAATGACATCCTTGTACGAGCCCCTCAACGTCAGCAGCCAGCTTGGGCCAATATGTTCCTGCTAATTAAAAAAAAGATGAATCAAATTACATTGTCCATAGTATGCTCCGATCTCTCCCTCGTGCAAGTTTCGTAAAACTTCGAGGATCTCACCTTGCCATATGCATCGCAGTAGAGGTCGTGTGGAACTTTTTTGATAAATAATACCATCGATTAATGTATATTTGGATGCTTGTAGCTATAATGCTCGTGCGTCTACTTTATCCTCTAAGAGGATATTGTCCCATAAATACGACATGTGTGGCTGTAACCAATCGATATATGTTTTAATTGCTCTAACCTGGTTATCTAGGGTAACAATGACAATCGTTAGGTTGTGTTGTATGAGAATAACCGGTTTACTGCCGGAGGTGACCACTTTTGCTAATAAATTAGCGATATAGTTTTCAAAGCGTGGCAATTGGTCGTAAATGACACACTCAAATTTAGCCTCTCATTCATTAAATGCCTTCAAATAGCAACGCCTTATTTCATGTTTTGCATCATAAGGTCATTCGCCCGGTTGATCACTAGTTGGTAATCATAACGAATATAAATGAGCCTCACCCTACAAATATTGACCACTCTCATACCACTTAAGAACGCCTTGTATTTCGTGGTGTTGTATGTTACTGCAAAGTCGAACTTAATAACTTGCCTAACTTTATCACATGTGGGAATTTTTAATAACACTTGCCCCTCTTTCATGCACACTTGAGGCTCCGTCAGCCTCAACTATCCACTCCATATGCGAGCTCCCCTTGGGCCCATCACCTTCATCTTCAAGCCTTCTTGCTATTGTAAATTCATTAGTGAAATTGTTCACCGCCTGACCCTTGATAGCGGTGCATGGCTCATACTTAATTTGTATTCCCCTAACTTTATAGACTATCATGTCAACCGCCATAAATTTTTAACTTTTGCAACATATCTTCAATGGGAAAGAAATGCGAAAGATAATGGTATGCCTTTAGAAATACGGTCACATATTACGTGCTGCCACCACTAGACCGATGACCACTTTCTCAAGGTTGAGATATATAACTTATGCATCGATGACCAGTTTATGTACCCTCCCGGGTCTCGGGCTAATACTTTTCAAACCAAAAAATCTGAAACTGAAAGATATAGATAAAGTTGTTCACCTATAGTAGAGGTTGGGAGGATCTTTGGAGAGGTCAAGTAGTCGTTTAGTGATTTGAATGCTTCATTACACTTGTCAATCCATGCGATCTTTTTGGCTCCCCGGAGCACTTTGAAGAAAAGGTAGCTTTTATACGAGGCTCATGATATAAATCGTAACAGAGCCGTTAGCCGCCCGTTTAGACAGTAGACTTATTTATCATTCCTAGGTATCTTTATTCACAATAGGGCCCCAAGATTATACAGATCGACCTTAATCTCATTCTTGTTGAAAATATAGCCTAAAGCTTTACTATTACAGACACCGAAGGAACATTATAATGGGTTCAGCTTGAGGTTGAACCATTGTAAGATTGCAAATACGTCGGTGATGACCTCAAAATGGCGGTCTTTTGTGTTACTTTTGACTAACATGTCATCGATGTAGGCCTTCATGTTATTGCCAAGCTACTTTTCGAATTTTTGTATCGACCAGACGCTAGAATGTTGACTTTGTATTCTTCAAACTAAATGACATGATAACCCGATGCTAAGTCTACAAGTTGATCAATGCATGGGGGCGAGAAGGCATCCTTTGGGCATCATTGATTTAGATTTGTGAAAATTGACGCACATCATCCATTGTCCCCCTTCTTTTTTATCGGGACCAGATTCACGACCCACAGTAGGTATTTCTATTTTCGAATGTGACCCAGACGAATGAGCTTATCCACATACTTAACAATGACCTTAATTTTTTTGAAATGGATGTTCGCGTTTCTGTTGGATCGATCTCGCTCGCTTGCCGACAGTAAGTTTGTGGTAGATAACTGATGGGATAAGCCCGACACATCGCTTGCACTCCAAAAAAAACATCAATATTATGTTACAATAAATTTAAGTACTTTTGAAAAAAAAGGTCGAGTTGATTACTAATAAGGACCTGTTTACCCTTTGTAAGGGCTTCCTCGCTTTCGTCTTCGTGAACACTGATGAGATGATCGTACTCATGAGGGTCATCTACCATGTCCGCCTATGGGTTGATGACTTATTGTTGTTATCTCCCTCATCGTCGGTTAGTTGTTATCTTGATCGTTTTGATGGGTCTACAGAGTTGGCATAACAAGTTTTTATCGTCCGATAACTGCTTTCATAATTCCCACTAAGTTATCGACTGGGTACTTCACGCATTGGAAAAATATACATAGCATGTCCTATATTCGATGCAACCATGGTCGACTAATAATGGTGTTATAGGAGATATGGGTAATAGAAATCATAAATAGGGTTTTCAGTTATTTCTTTGTGTTGTCGTTCCCCATGGTAACCATCAGCCTGACCTCGCCCACACACTGGGACGATCTTCCTTCATATTCTAACAACGTTTAATTGCTCGATTTGTACATGGGTACATGGAGCATCTTATCATAATTCGTTTTGAAGATTATGTTTGCTGAACTACCACTGTTCATGAGCACTCGCATAACCATCATCTCACCAATATCCAAATTGATCGTTAAAGTATCATCACGAGGAGTTGCGATCCCCCACAGGTCGTCATTGTTGAAAGTCATATGAGCCACTGGATCTGAATAGTTGTGATAGGATGATCCGTCGAGGCTTGTACTTCAAGATCTTTTTTATGCCATTTTATGGAGGTAAAATCTTCTCATGATAAACTGTTACCACCAAAGATGGTAAACAACCATTGTTGATTGCCCTTGTCAACCCTCTTATCTTTCCACTATGTTGTACTCATCTGACTGACTCTCTACATTTTTATCATCCTGTCGGTCGTCCCCTAACGCTTAATGAACTAAACCAACTCCCCATTATTAACAAGTCACTCAGATTATTCCTTAAGTTTTCCAACATTCATCAGTCGGGTGCCCATAATCATTATGGTAAGAGTAAAAGTTTCGACTAGATATTTTATACCCATGGGTCATGCTGCGCGCGGGGGGAGGGGGGTATTGATACCTCTCTCGCCCTTTAGTTTTATCATAGATGACCGATATTTTATATGTCAACGATTAATTTTTATATCCAGCTATCATAATAAGAGACATTCGATCTACTTGCAGACCCCCTAGCGTTATCGTGACATCTTGTGTCGTTCTCCTTCCGACACTCGGACGATGGTGTCTTGGACTGTAAGTGCTTACTATCATGGGAGTACGATGAGTCCCCCTTCTTCGCGTCGTCCACCCTAATGAATTAATCTACTAGTGCTCTCATTTTCTTCACTTGAAATCAGATCAGATCACCATTTAATTCCCCATCTCGGTCGAGCGCCCTCTTTCGGGATGCTACAACCATCGAAGCTTCCACATCGGGCAGGGCGTTCATAGTATGGACGAATATTTTGACTTAGTACTTGAGTGACTCTTATTTATTTAATACAAATCCATAATAAGTCGCTTTCCTTTTTTAGTTCTTTTTTGCCAACGAATCTATCTCTGAAGGCGTTCTACAAACCTGAAAATCATATATCGAACCTTTCGGTAACCTATTAAACCAATTTATAATGTTAACTTTGAGAGTCATGGAGAGCGCGCGACACAACATGGCATCGCCGGGGTTAAATGCCGTCATTATATTCTGAAATTGCTCCATGTGGCACTCCGAGTCTCCCCTCCCATTATAGTTCTCCATCCACAATAGTTCGAATTTACGTGGGAGCTCTACTTCTTTGAGAACGTAAATGAACATCATGGAGCAGACCTGGTCATACTGAATCACATCCTTCTCTTTAGATCATTTAGTTGTCGTCCCGTTCGTCTCCTTGCCTCGCTCACGACCTTCAGATCGCTTCTTTTTCCGCGAATTGCCTTACTGGCCTCCATCGGTGTCCCATGTTTATCTTTTCCCTATTCCAACATTTTCTTAGTCAGCAACTATAAGGTGTCACTCGTTTTGGCGAGCGTGACCTTGGCCTTATGGTCCTTAATCTCCCACATCTGGAGTGTCTTGAGTTATTGACGGCAGTAGGCCCTACGTCTCCTCCAGTTAGAACTCTGTTTACGGCGAAGATTGAGCGGTTGATATGACCGAGCGCTTGGAAATTTTCAATGGGCAAGTTACCTATCGTGTCAAGCGCAACTGTCTGGCCGCCACTAGGAGGGCTTCCTTCTGGAGCGTCTTTTTTTATTCCAAATCTTGATATCATCATTGGAAAATTTTAAGGTTCTCTGTGACTAGAATTTCCCACAGATGATGCCAATTGTTTAGGAAGAAATATTCACAAATGACTGACAAAACAATAATTTTATTAATGGAAAAAATATATATACAATTTTGTATATTTTTAGTTTTATTTATATAATTCAAGAGGTGATTCCTCTCTCTTAGTAATTATAAAATTTTGCATTTGAATGTGGATAAATGAATACCATAACATATTATTATGGGCATTAATTAATGATGGTCAGAAATGGAACACGTGCAAAAAAAACAATTATAGTCTATTTTGGTAACGGGTTTGTACCCTTTCGACAAACTTCTCTTTTTCTTTTCCCCACCAGTAAAACTTCACTTTCCATTTCTTTCAATAGTGGTTTATTTTTTTCCGCACTAGTAAAACTTCAATTTCTATTTCGTTCGGTACTGATTTCTTTTACCAAGCTCGGGAGTAACGAATCGATCCGTCGGGTTTGAATCTTAACCAACACCTCATTCTATTTTACAGCATGTCTTGATCATGTTTTCCAGTGCATAAAACCATATCTTGAACGAAGGTTATGGTTCTATCATCCAAAACCAATAAATCCTCTATATATAAGTCTCAAAAAATAAAAATAAGGGTCAAGCTCTATATACCAAAAACTGTTTTAAGTTTACCCAGTTTTGAGTTTACCCACAAGTGGTATAAGTTGACCCATATTTTGACGAAAATACCCTTTTAGGGGGTATATAACCCTTTTTTTACTAATCTTCATCCATCTCATTTTTCTCCAACTTTCTCTCACTTCCCTCACTCTTTCCACTTCTCTCTACAACCTCAATCCTCATTTCTCTCTAAAACCTCCAACCTCTCTCTAAAAATTCCGGTGAACCACAACACCTCCTCCTCTTCCTCCATTTATCATCCTCCGTCATGGTGAATAAGAAAGATTCACCACCAACAAAGTAAGTTTCCTAATTTTAATTTCTAGGTTATTTTATTTAGGATAGAAATTTATGAATTTGGTTATGATTTTAAGTTTTAGTAGAAATTAGGGTAAAATTAGGTTGAATTAGGTTAGAAATTAGGGATTTTTGTAGGATTATGAGGCCATTTTCTAACCCGTTTGTCAGCCTTACCGCTGGGGTGCACCAAGCACCCCACCGCTGCGTAAGGTTTGTACTGCTCGGTACAGATCATGCATACCGATAGTATGCTAGGTCTGTATCAAGAGGTACAGGGGTTGTGCACCTATGGTGCGCAACCTTGAGTTTTCTGATTTTCTTTTTTTAATTTTAAAAGTATGAAATGTTTTTATATGAATTTTTAGGTTTAATTTGTGGATTGTTTTTTAGGTTTATGGATTGTATTGTATGTTTTATGATAATATTAACTTTGTTTGTTTTTTATTTTTATTTCAAGTCCAATTTTATCAATCCGCAACCGGTGGCCTTCCTCAGTCAAAGGTGGGTCACCCGGGGAAGTATTTGAAGACGATAGAGGCCGTTGAAAATTAAAGAGTCCGTGAAAATAAACGCGGACTATCACCAACGGAGGACACAAAGACTGAACGTTTGAGGGAGAAAGAGGCGGAGATGATCATGTCTGATCGGTCGTTCCGCCGCATAAACCATGGGAAGCGAAGAGATAAAGCTGTTGAAAAAATAGTTGATGATACTGATGGAGGCACATCACGATGGATGCATCACATGTCCACCAATCACCACCTCCCGCTAATAGTTCACCACCCTATGTTCGTACTAGTACTTCACGTCCACCACTAGTTAGTAATAGGGTTGATGCTACTGGAGATCCCGAGCAGGATGTCCTGGACGAGGATCATATTGATGGTATACACGCTGAGGAGCAACGGAAGACGTTTGCATTTTTAAAATGCAAGAAAATACTCGTATTTCTTGACTATAAGGAACATGAGGCATTCTACGTCTTCATCGAGCAGGTCAGTATCAAATTATTATATGGTATACAGTGTTATGCTTTTAATTTGATTGATGTCTGACTTATTTTTTTATTTGGAGGCTCGCACGTCATTAGGCATCCAGACACATTATAATCTGCTACGTATGTGGGACCTTAGTGCTCAGTGGAGATGGAACGACACTTGGCACAAATTTCTTTCGGACCTCTGATTGCTCACTTATCTCAGTACTTCACACACTATATACTAGATGAGGTATTCGTTGAGTATTGGCATCAAGAGACCAACATGTTTCATTTCAGTTTCGAGGAGATGATCATTACTCTCAACGATATCAACTGCATTACAGGTCTCCTTGTAGTTGGTCGGACTTTGGACGTTGTCACAGTTCTACGTGATGAGGCATAAAGTTACTACGCCGTCTTTTAATCATTGTCAAACTTTTCGAATTCTCCTAGGAATCAACTTCCTTTTTCAGATTTTACTATAAATATAAACTCACATTCTACTGTTTTACCATCTCCTTCAAATTTACTCTGCAAAATCTCTCAAAGCTTTCTCTCTCTAAAGCCAAAACTTTGTTTGATGGTTTATGTTTACAGCGAGGAACGCTCTTGTCAAAGACGGGTGGCTCAACCTTTCTGAGTTAGAGAAGGCTCAAAAAGTCGAAAGAGATAAACGGATCGCAGCAGGGTTACCCACCTCGCCTGTTGATAAACCAAACACCTCTGTTTCTGAGTCAGATCGAGGCTCTTCTTCTTCCAAAGGCACTAAGCCTAGAAAACTATTTCAAACCAACCTCTCCCCCATAATATCTGGTTCGTCAGTTCAGGAATCAGAGCCTGTTGTCGAGCCAGAAGTTACAGCCACTAGCCTCAGAAAACCTTCTCCCTTTATTGCAATGGGATCGGATACGGAGCACTCTCCTGAGAAGCTGGTCGACAGGAGGAAAGGCCGGTTGGTTAAAGGCCAGGGGACTAAAAACACTCCCTCAAGGTCGGGGGCAAAGGACAGTAGAACCAGATCGGAGGTGCCTATTAAAGCCCCCAAGGACAGGCTGTCCGGACCGGAGGGCCCCAATCCAAACCTCCAACCAAAAACTTCTGCTCCAGACACTCTACCGGAGAGCAAAAATCAAAAGGGAACTGAGGCCCATCAGTCCGGAGATAAGGCTGAATCAAACTTGAACCCACCCCCCACTACAGCTGCTGAAATCCCTTCAACAATTATGGAGGAAGTGATGGAGGACTCTATAGAAGAGGCCCCATTCGAGTCTGAGCCCTCCGGTCAGACCAATAAAGAGATAGTTGCCAAGAAGGATAAGGGCAAGGAGAAATTGTACTTGAGGCATCCGGATCTGCCGGAGAGCCTCGAGGAAGAGTGGGGACTTGTTTTCACAAGGTCAGCGTTAATTACCTTCTCTCCTTACAAAAAATCAACTACGTATTCATCCACACTGCTGAGCTGGGCAGGATGCGTACGAAGTGGGGCATTCCAGAAAATGTAAAGATCAGGATTCCTATACATCCGGAGACCCCCATGGACTGCAAGTTGAGTGAAGTGGTCATGTTCACGGAGCTGTTCAACTGGGGGCTCAGGTTCCCACTAGACCCAGAGATTGTCAGATACTTCCATCTGATCAAATTCTGTCCGAGCCAACTGAGCCCAACGCTTGGTATACCCTTATTTCATGTATTATGGCATCAAGGCTGTCCGGGATCCCTCTCCCAATGGAGGAGTTTGCTGCAGTGGCCAGCCTGTGCAAAAACCATCACATCCCCTTTTACCATTTCAATATGGGGGATGACTTCAAGGCTGTGGACGATCTGCTGGAGGCGGAGAGGAACTGGAGGACTCAGTTCCTATTTGTTAGTGGTGCTTGGGAGAACGGCATAAAGATAAAATCCGGAGAGAACCCAAGCCTCCTGAGAAGCAGATGGAGGAGTGACCGTAAGTATCTTGCCTTTATATTTTTGTCTCTCTTCTCTTTTCTTTCTAGACTTAGTTTATACTAATTTGTCTTACTTTTGTCTTATCAGAACTGCCTAAGGAGTTCAGTGGCTATCAGAAAGCCGAGCAGGTTACTTGTGGCAAGATTAATGCCTGGGCTGCTGAGAATTGGGGGAACCGATTCCACGCTGCTTTCACCAGTGGAAATTTGGCAAGGTCTCACCTGTGGAACACCACAGGTCGGAGAGACTTGATCTAGGAGGAGCTCACCACCCAGCCTTCTCCGGACGTTGTGCTTAAGAGGACCCATGAAGCAGATGGGACACTCTTCCTGCTAGGCCGGGCCAAAGCCCCGAGCAAGATGAAAGGCAAGAAGAAGAAGGGAAAAAAGGTGGTGGGTGATGCTAACCCTCCTGATGCAGAGAAGGATGCTCCAACAGATCCGGAGGGGCAAGCCTAGAGTCAAATTGATGCTGCTCTCCTGGAAGTGGTGGAGCAAGAGACTGAGAAACAAGAAGCGAACCTCCCAAAACCTCCAAGGGCTTCTAAGAGGAATCGTAAACAGGGAAGTGAAGGCACAGCCCGGGAGGCCAAGAAGAAGAAAATGTCTAAGGGAGACGAGCTTTCTCTCCGGGCTCTAGAGCCTTCTGTCCATGCTGACCCTGCTGACCCAACGCATGCCGAGGAGATTCCGGGCGACTTTCATACTGATGAGGTTGAGGGGGGAGATATCAACATCGATGGAGTAGACATCACCGGTCTTGGTGAGCTTGGTGAATACTTCCTCAATCTCCCCAGAGACGACTTTTAAGACTTTTAGTGTTTCTAGTGAAAGGGATGCTATAGCCCACTCATTGTTAAGCAATGTGCAGCCTGTACTTGCGTTGGAGAGACAAGTTCGGAGCCAGGCTGATATCATCAAAGATCTCAAGTCTGACAAAGAGAAGCTGTCCGACGACCTTCGCACTGCCACTTCCAATGCTGACATGTTAAAGGAAGAAAACGAGGAGTTGAAGAGAGACCAGAAGGCAAGCACTACAAAAGTCGCCACTTTAGAGGAAACCATTAGAGATCTCCGGGAGAAGCTGTCCGGTCTGGAGAAAGACCTTAACACCTTAAAGGGAGAATCCAAAGCCAAGGATCAAATCATCACCAACCTGACCAATGACAAAATCACTCTTGAGAATACAGTGTCCAAGGCTGCCGAAGAGAAAAATACTTTATTACAAGAGCAGGAGGCCAAGATCCAAGCCAAGATCAATGCTTATGCCAACCAGATGATCAAAAGCGAAGAGGAACTGCTTGTTAAGGTGAGGTCTGACATGGTTCTACTTTTCCATGAAAAGTTTCCGAAGAAGAACCTAGGGGACTTATGACTTCATGTTGAGCCTGAAGACCTCCCCTACCACACGATGGCCGAAGGCGACATGTATGGCTACTCTAGTGACTCCTTAGATGATGAAGAATACTCCGGGGAGAAAATTGGCGAAGAGAAAGATGATCCTAAGGGAAAGAAGGTAGATGAAGGTGAGCCATCTTCAAAGGCTCAATCTTAACTTATGATTTACTTTGTTTACTTTTTATTCAAACTAAAGTCCTTGGAAGGCCACGACATTCTTTTTGTGATTGTGTCCGGTATCTGACCGGATAGGTTTTTTGTTCTTACTTTGACTTATTCAAAAGTCCTTGGAAGGCCAAGGCACTTTAAGTTATTTCAATGAATGTTTCTGTTTTACACAAATCTCATCTTCTTTCATTGTTTGTTCCAATTTCGATTGCTAGAGTTTAAATAGCCTTTAATTATATCATAGTGAGAGTGTTTAAGTTCTCCGGCTAGAGTTTAAATAGCCCTTAGTTATTTCAATCCGGATAGTGTGACAAAAGACAAAACTTAAAACACTTGGAAATTTTTTTAAGAAGACATCAAATTTCATCCAAAAGCCCGGACACCTCATTAAAACCTCCTCGTGCCACCAGGGAGGAAAGAGTATGCCCTCAAATATTTACATGGATGTTTAAACAAGTAAATATTTACACAAATGCTATTTCAAGTACATTCGGAGATGCTCAATATTCCAAGGATGAGTCAAAACCCTTCCATCTTTTCCTTCCAACAAATATGTTCCAGGTTTAATTCTTTCAACAACTATGTAGGGACCTTCCCAAGTTGGGGCCATCTTTCCGAACAACTTTTCTTTAGTGTGTAAGAAGACTTTCCTTAATACCTTGTCCCCAGGTTGGAAATCTCTTCTTTTAACTTTGGAAGCAAACCTGCTTCTCATCAAACCCTGATAGTGTGCAACTCTAAGGTGAGCTTTAACTCGTTTTTCTTCTATCAGATCAAGTTGACCTCTGATTGCCACCTCGTTAGCGTGTTCGGAGAAGTTGTGAACACGAAAGGAGGGGAGAGTTTCTTCTATGGGAGCTACTGCATCCATCCCATAGACCAAAGCAAAGGGTGACTCTTGTGTTGCAGCCCCAGGTGTTGTCCGGTAGGCCCACAAGACCTCTTGTAGATAACTAGGCCACTTCCCAGCAGCCCTTTCCAAATTCTTCTTTAAACCGGACAGTATAGTTCTATTAGCCACTTCAACTTGCCCATTTGCTTGTGGGTGGAAAGGCGAAGAGAAGCAATGTTGTATACCCCTTGAGGCACAGAAGCTCTCCATTTCCCTATTGTCGAATTGTGGCCCATTGTCTGTTGTTATCTTTTGTGGGACACCAAATCTGCAACAGATGTTGGATAAAATGAACTTTATAACAGCTTTTGATGTTGTCCCTGCTAGAGGGGTTGCTTCAATCCACTTCGAGAAGTAGTCTATGGCCACAATAATAGTTTTGCGTCCTCTAGACGCCACAGGGAGAGGCCCTACAAAATCCAACCCCCATCGAGCAAAAGGAATAGGCTCAGAAATTAATTCCAAATGAATAGCTGGGACATGAATCTCATTGCTGTACCTCTGGCACGGGTCACACCTTCTTACCAATTCCTTAGCATCTTTCATGATTGCTGGCCAATAGTAACCGGAGATTAAAACTCTTCTTGTTAAAGCTCTAAACCCACAATGGGCTGATCCCTCACCATCATGCAATTCGGAGAGGACTACTTGAGACTCTTCATCCCCCAAACAGCGCAGGAGAGGTTTACTGTAAGATTTTTTGTACAACACATCTCTTAATATGATAAAACCACGAGCTTTGTGCTTCAGTGTTCTGGCCAGTGACTTATCCGGAGGCACGACACCATCGGAGAGATATTGCAAGAGAGGAAACCTCCAGTCTTGAGGTTGTTTCACTTGTATTTCAAAAATTCCTTCTTCTTTACCCTTACTAAGTTGAATGGAGGGGTTTTCTAGCACATGGATCCATGGATACGACTCCATATATGCTATGGTTGCCAATGAGTCTGCTAGCTCATTTTCTGCCCGGGGAATGTGTTCGTAGACAACACCTTTAAACTTAAGTGCTTCATTTTTGAGGAGGAGTAAATATTTCACAACCTGCTCCTTCTTAGCCTCAGATTGGCCTTGGGCATGATGGATCAGAAGCTGGGAATCACTTAGTAGCTTGACCCTCTTAGCCCCACAAATGTAGGCTAACTTTAAACCAGCTATAGCTGCTTCGTATTCAGACTCATTATTTGATGCCCTGAAAGCAAAACAAATAGCCTGGTACATTATGTCTCCATATGGGGAAGTTAAACACACCCCTGCACCACATCCCATAGTGCTAGATCCACCATCTGTTCGGACGACCCATACCTTTTTATCTTTTATGTCAGTAGTTTGCTCTGAATCCCTGTCGGAGTGAAATTCAACCAAAAAATCAGCCACAGCTTGGGCCTTGACTGCTGTTCGGGGAGTAAAATCTATGTCGAAGTCCCCCAATTCTACTGACCACTTAGTCATCCTGCTTGAAATGTCTGCCTTTTGGGGGACATTCTTCAGGGGAAAAGAAGTCCGGACGATGATAGGATGAGCCTGGAAATAAGGTCTCATCTTCCTGGCAGCTATCACCAAGGCCAATGCTAACTTTTCGAGTTTCAAGTAACGTCTTTCTGCATCTATCAAACTTTTGCCGATGTAGTACACTAGATGGGGATTTCCATCGACCTCTCTTACCAACACAGCACTAATGGCACAACTTGAAACTGCCAAATATACGAAGAGTGTCTCCCCACCAACCGGCTTAAACAAAGTTTTGGGGGAGGACAGGTGCTTCTTGATTTCATTGAAAGCCTCATCACACTGTGGGGTCCAATCGAATCCCTTTGCACCCTTCAAGGTTTGAAAGAAAGGGGCATACCTGTCCGAAGACCTTGAGATAAATCTGTTTAAGGCAGCTAATCTCCCCGTTAACCGTTGTACTTCTTTAATGTTTCGAGGAGGCTCCATTTGAAATAGGGCATTAAGCTGGTCTGGGTCAGGTTGTATTCCATGCTCACTTATAATATAGCCCAGAAACTTCCAGGCTGCACCCCGAACACACACTTTTCTGGGTTTAATTTCAAATTCACTTTTACCAAGTTGGCAAAAGTTTCTTGGAGATCGGACAAGTGCAACTGCTCATCCACACTTTTCACCATCATGTCATCAATGTATACTTCCATATTTCTTCCAATTTGATCAGCAAATGCCTTGTTAACTAATCTCTGATAGGTAGCCCCAGCATTTTTCAAACCGAAAGGCATTACCTTGTAGCAATGAAGACCTCTTTCAGTGACAAATGTGGTATGCTCTTGATCATTTGGATCTACTTGAATCTGATTGTATCCGGAGAAGGCATCCATAAAGGAAAGCAGCTTGTTCCCAGAGGTGGAGTCTACTAACTGATCAATCCGGGGGACTGGATACAAATCTTTTGGGAAAGCTCTATTGAGATATGTGAAGTCAATGCACATGCGCCACTTGCCATTTTTCTTTTTTACCAGAACCAGATTGGCAGTTCACAAAGGATATTGAGATTCCTTGATGTGCCCCATCTTTGTGAGTCTGTCAACTTCTTGCACAATGACATCAGCCTTCTCTTTAGAAAAATCTCTTCTTTTTTGAACCATTGGTGCTACGTCTTTCCGGACAGATAGGTGATATGATATTACTTCTGATGGAACCCTAGTAACATCAGCATTGCACCAAGTAAAAACGTGCTGATGGTTCTTCAAAAACTTTAACATTTCATTTTTCAAAATAGGTGGCATCTTAGACCCTATCTTGACAGTTTTCCCATCTTCCAAACAGTGTGTTTCTACCTCTTCAACCGGTATCAATACTCCAGGGGTCTCTCTGGGGTCATCAATTTCACCCTCACCCCCAGAAAGGCCCTCAAACTGCTATTGTTCATTAATACGGACTGCCCCCAGCGTTCGAGGAGCCAGGGTAGTGGCATAACATTCTCTTGCAATCTTTTGGCTGCTCCGGACGACTCCAACCTGTCTCTGAACAACATATTTCAAGCACTGATGGACTGTTGAAACCACTGCATGCATCCTAGAGAGCCAAGACCTCCCCAGAATAGCATTATAGCAAGTAGGACAATCCACCACAATAAATAGTATACTAACCATTTTCTTGAAAGGGCCCTTGCCCAATAGAACTTCCTCTTCGAACTCACCGATCACATTTGCTGAGCTGCCTGTAAAGCCCACAATTGATCTGTCTGAACTCTGAATTACAGCTGGATTCTTCATTCTCTTGTATGTGGTTAAGAAAAGGATATTGGCTGAGCTTCCAGTATCCACCAGAATTCGCCTTATGTCGTTGCCCCTAATAGATGCTCCTATGACAACAGCATCTTCATGAGGGCCAACAATGTCTCTTAAATCATCTTCGTCGAAAACAATGAAGGGGAATGAGTTTGGTGACTGATAGGAAGTCATGCCTCCTTCTAGCTAGGAGGCTAAAGTATGCACGTGTCTCTTCCTCGAAGAAGCAGTAGGAGCTGTCATAGTGTCCCCTGCGGAAATTGAGAGTGACTCAAAAAGCTTAATGAGTCCGGAGACCGACCTAGAACATTCCTCAATTGTACCCACTCTATTTCGAGTTGGATCAGGATCCAAGTACTCAGATTCCACGTCAAACCTTTCAATTATAACCATGGCTCCCTCCGGAGCAGCATTACTTGGACCAACCCGGTGAGTGTTATCAGGCCTGTTACCCCCTCTTCTTTTCACGTAAGCCCTTAGCTTTCCCCTCTCAATCAAGTTCTGAACTTCTTGTTTCAATGCTATGCAGTCATCAGTGGTATGACCAATATCGTTGTGATACTGGCAAAAAGAGTTATTACAATGCTCTCTGGGAGACTGCAGTGCAGCCGGTCTCCGGTAATGCACCTCTTCCTTTGTTTTATCAAAAATAGTGGCCACACTTTCTTTCAACTCTGCGAACCACTCCAGTTGCACCCATGACCCTCTCTTGTTTCTGGATTGCTGACTTTGAGCAGGAGCAGCTGGCTGAGACTAAGCTTTTGCCATGCCATGCCCCTGTCCGGTCTCTCTTGCTTTGTTCCCGGACTGATTCTTATTGGGGTTTGGTGCCACCGGGGTAGACCTCACCTGCTTGTGGCCCTGGTTTTCTTTGTTTCATCAGCGTTTATTTGTTTTCCAACCTGATTCAACAACCCTCCCCATGTCATGGCTTTCTTCCTGGTCACTGAATCAGCTAGATTGCCTGGGTTCAAACCCTGCCTTAGGGATGCTATTGCCACCTGTTCGAAGCAATCAGCCAACCCATTCTTGGTATTCACAAACCGGCTTATATATTCTTTCAAGGACTCATTCGGCTCCTGGGCACAATGGATTATTGTGTCTCCATTGCCCTTTAGCTCTTTACTCCCTACAAACTGCCTTCGAAAGGCTACCCAAAAAGTATCGAAATCTTTAATACAACCCTGAGGCAGACTGTTGTACCATTTTAGAGCACTCCCCGTAAATGATTGGGAGAATGCCCTACAAAGTAGTTTATCATCGTCGTCAAAGTGTATCATGAAGTTTTTAAATTACTCCATATGGTTGTCCGGATCAGTACTGCCATTGTATTTCTCTATTTTGTTGTTGTCAAACCTCTTGGGGAGATTTCCGGACATAATTTTAGAAGATAATGGAGATTGCCTCCAATTCCTTCCACGACTGCACATGGTACCCTCATTGGGAGTTGCAAAGATATCTGGTTCATCGTGAAAAGCAAAGGGATCCATCAGCATCTGGTCCACATGCCTACGGCTATGAGATGATCCTTTACCAATATGCCTCTTCATTTTTCCATGTCTATCCCTTTTTCTTGAATATTTTTTGATTTTTTTTTTGCTTCTTTCTAGTTCGACCCTCATCGCTGCTAGAGGATAAAGATTTTTCAACTCCCTCACTTTCCGAAGAGCTATCAGAAGATTCTGAGCTTGAGTCAGAGCTCTCCACTGGCTTAGACCGGTGAGACTTTTTGGAGCTGGCATGAGTCTTTTTGGTGCTCACATGAGTCTTTGAAGATTCATGCTCTCTGGGGTTGTCGGTATGATGAGCAGCTGATGCTTTGGACTTTTCTTTCAGGCCCATCTTAGCCTTTTCGGCCCTCAGAGCTTCTATTTCACCCTTTAGCCTATCACGCTCTTCGATAGTGTACTCATCGTTCTCTCCCACCACTTCGAGCAGAGCTGGTGGCACTTCTGGATTGTCCGGATTCATACGGACAAAATTTCTTAGCTGGTTTTGAATGCTTGATTCAGGCACCTTCTACTCCCACTGTGGTCGCCAATTTGGTGTGGACAATTATTGCCTGAGGGTAGGCTCGTAATTTGGTTGGTGTTTTACAGTAGTATGTGGGTGTTATGTATTTAGTGTAGAGAGTAGATAGATAATTAAGCAGCCTAGTAGCAGTTAATTCTCATTACCCACACTTAATGCAGGTGGTTGGGTATTTATACCCTGATGTTTGGGCCCTTATGGGCTTTCGGGTCATGTTTAATGGACCCGGGTCATGTTAAAAGACCCATGAGCTCTTAAGTAAGAGAGCATGTAGCTTAGTCAAGAAGTGTTTAGGTTTTTTAGTACTTTTGTCATAGTTCGAACAGTCCCATGGTCTGAATGTTCGAAGTGATCTGTCCGGTCCGGAGGCATTGGACCGAACTGTCCTTGTCCGGGGAGCATGCAGAATTCGGACTCATCAATTGGTAGTTCCCAAGTTGAAACACCGTCACTCTTCAACGCATACCACGTAGGATGTATACGTGTGCAAGGACATAGAGGCTTGATGACTAGCTGTAAAAGAATTAAGAATTATAATAATATCTTATTTAAGACAAGCGTACTGAATATCAAAAGTATGAGTCAAATGACTTACATTGACGAAATGATTAGTATCAACAAAACTGAACCCAATTTCACGTCTTTTGGACATCATATGGGGTTTACCTCACAGGGGTATAAACGTTTGGCTGCAGTTGTGAGATCCCACAAGTGACACAAAATGAACGATGCATTGGAACTTAGTTGCAATCGCAATGCCCATCTCCGACATTGACATCCAATATCTGATGGATACCAGAGTTTCGTAATAGTTTATACTTTCTGTGACCTTCAGGTATTCTTCTTCACCGTTATAAATGTTGATATAAGTTACATAATTATCCACTAGTTCATCATAAATTTCCTTCTTAACAGCTTCCCAACCTTCTTCATGACCATACAACCCAAACGAAACTGCTCGATATCCACAGTGACCATCTACCCTAACATCATTTATACCGTATATAAACGGATTGAAGTGAGTCGGAAACCAATATAAAAAACCTTTCGGATCATCAATCAGTTGTTTGCTTCCAACAACAGATGATTGTACGTTATTGCTAGCAAGCGAGGCAATGGAAGAAGTGTGTGGTACTCTAGGCACATCCGCACGAATCATATTTGCACTTGCAACCGCTTTACGGAAGTTCACTTTTGGTGTTTTAAAGGGGTTGGGCACTGAGTCTTCGCTAGCCTTATCAGCATCCCTTACATGTTCCCAGTGACTTTTATCTCGTTTAGTGGATGATAAATCGACAACAAGTTTTTGTTTCACATGTGGACGACCGCAATTTTTTGCTTCTCCAATGTCTATAGTAAGGATCATGTCTCTAAATAAACAATATCAAACCACTTATTGTAAATGTGTTTTATACGACTTTCGTCTTTTATCTCCATAACATCGATTACAAGTTTCTCCAAATCATCTTTTAGAATCTCCATCGTTTTACGGTTCGAACGAGACTGTATAATCTAAACTCGTCCAATGGTTATGAAACGCTTCTAAAGATGCAACTTTCCATTGTTACGCTAATCGCGTATCTGGTGGTAGCACGGTGTACCGTGTGTAGATCTTATAGCACATATCCAAACGTCATTGCTTGTATTGTGTTTAACATCCGACCCATCCTTGATAGCGATCTTCCCAAAATCTTGCACCATTTCTAATTCTGTAAAAAAATGTATAACGCCATATGGGATACCTTGCCTTGAATTTTATCAAACAATTTGTCAACAAATTTATGCAGCGCTATGTAACGACTCTTTTCAAAGGAAGATCTAACTACAACATGTTGAATTTTAACAAGTGAATTCACACTCACCCAAAATAACTTAAAGTTTAGTTTGCTCGTACGTAGGTAACGCTTTAAGTTGGAATGAACGATCTACACACGGTTAGTCGTACAGTGTCCCAAATGCATGAAGTTGTTCGTTTTACAAACAACGAATTTGTCGATGTATTTATCAAGCCACAAATTTTCAATGTATTCGATTTCAAGAGGGTATTATTTGTACTCCAATAGCATATCACGTCTAGCATGATCAAATTTAATTTTTGATGCTGCATACGCTATCTTCTTCAAAGCAGAAACAAATTTTGCATGATCGCTTTTCTCAGGGAAATTTTTTTCTATGTGTCTCTGAACATTTTGGTTAATGTGCCAGAAGCATAACATGTGCGTTGTCTTTTACTACTACTTCTATGGCGTTCATCAATGCTAAATCTCTATCGGTCAAAATAACAGACGGTTCTTTAATCCCATGAGCGGCAATCAACGACTTCAAACATTCTAACACCCAATTGAAGTTGTTTAACTTCTCACCAGACATGAAAGCGAAAGCCACACAGAATGTCAAACCAGTTGAGGTCACACCAATTATTTCAAACCACGGCATACCATATCTTATGATCTTATACGTGCTATCCATGATCAACACTATTAGAAATGTCCGCGAAAGATCAACACTAACTGGATACGCAAAAAAAAAATATTTGTAATGACTTGTCCATTGTCATCACCGGATTTATGCCATTCATAATAATTATGTGCCTTAAGCTCCCCCAACAGGAACTGCAGTTCTGACCTACCCGCCTTCTTCAAAACTTGATTTTTCTGCCTTGTATTATAAATAATGCGCATAAAAGAAATATTATCTTCATTTATCTTCTTAACACCGTTCAATATTTCTCTAGGGTTTGTTTTCATATATGTTGTTTGCTCAACAAATTCTATCTCATATTCGTTCAAATGGCCTGCGTAAGAATGACCGTCGAATTGTTTTGAACTCTCGTGGTTGCGAATCCCACATATAACCTCTAACTTCCGTAGACCCGGTTCCGCCAACGACCCATATAACTCCGATAGACAACCAATATTTTTGGTTCATGTTGATTTTACGATCCTTTTCGACCACTATTGGAGTATACTTTCCCGACCTCTCGCACTGAAAAAAAAAATCCGAGGATGTTTCCTACTATCAGTTTTATCGCGACGCCTTAAATTGATAACCATCCCATTACGTTTTCCGGTCTTCTTTACCCACTTGATCGATGCTTCTTTCGTATAATACTCGTCGGTGAAAAACACATGACTGCAGTCGGAAACAAAAGCTTCTTCAGATCTGTGCGCAACATATGTTCCCTAATTAACAACATCAAAACATGACTCACAATTAGGTACAACAGGGTCGAAAAACAATTTTATTTCCTTTGGGTCGTGCACCACCGATTCAGTGCCTTAGAACCGGCCGTACTCGGCATGTGCACCACCGGTGCTTAGGCCACAAAAATGGTGGTGCTGGGGCCTCAGTACCGAGCGTACTGAGGCCCCAACACCGGTGGTGCGTAGGCCGAGTACGGCAGGTTCTACGACCTTGAACCGACCTCAACAACACTACGCACCATCGGTTATGGGCCTTGGAACTGATGGTGCGTAGTGAAACCATGAAAATGGTTACCTTTTTTGGCGACGTCAGTTCCTTCTCCGACGACATTTCGTGTCTCCAACCTCCGACGACATCAAATCTTCCATACTAATCCCTAACTCCGGCTCAATCATGATTGATTATGTGTTTTTCTTCAAAATGAGGTTAAATGTTTTTCGAAGTTATTTGAATTTTGAAGTTGATTTGGAAAATTGTCAGAAAAGAATACAAATATGGTGTTTGATCTAGTAACGAATTGTGTTTTTTTTGTTTACATAGCCAAATAGATTGTTTTGTGAATTGGGTATACCTTTTTTTTCTTTTATTGAGATGATAGAGAAGTACAAGCCTTAAAAGGAAATATTACACAAAATTAAAAACAAAGAGAATCGCGCGAACCAAACACCATCTTCATCTTCAACCTTCTGCCAAAATCCCCAAATCCAACCCTAACTTCGAAATCTCAAGTACCCCAGATTAATGCTCTCAAGAAAAGCGATTGCTTTCAATTTTAATGGTGCATCGTTCCTTCCAAATTCCAAACCCAAATTCTTTTCAAGAACAAACTTGGCAATCCAATATGCCCCCAAGTTTTGTTCTCGAAAAATCTGATTCACCACCATTGTTGAATAAAGAAGCTTTCTACAACATCTCAGCATTGGTTCAAGATACCATGGAGAGTCACCATACAACAACAAGCTAATTAAGATCGAAGAATCGATTTCAACATCAACATCCCTAATCTGAAGTCTGTTACACAGCTTCAAACCTTCAAACAAGGCTCTGCATTCAGCAATCAGAGGTGAACTTTTACCGAAGAGACAACCCATGCCAGCAACAATGTCACCATTGCTATTACGAATCAACACTCCTCCAGCCGATTCGCCATCAAAGGTACAAGCACCATCAACATTTATTATATATCTCCCCTGTTTTAGGTTCTTCCATTTCAAGTGGAGAGCCTTAAATCCATTATTTACATGATTAACACATCCCAGATTCAAAGCTTCACGTCTAAAATTCCCCCAGTGCTTTCTGTTCAGAACATTACTTTGATCCAGACTAGCTAGAATGAACAATACATGATTGATGATAGTAGTAGAATTAGTTAAATCACCCTGCATCTTCTTCTTGTTTCTGGCTGACCAAATGCACCAAGTTATGATAGCCGGTAGAATTGTGAAGATATCACAATTATTCTGAGCAGCCCAGTACCATTTCATTATCACATGAGAAATAGTCATATAAGAATGTACCTGAACTATAAATATACCACTAAAATGTCTCCAAACAGTCCAGGCCTCCTGACAATGAACCAACACATGGTGAGTCGATTCAATATTTTCACAATGGACACATTTTGAAACCAACTGGAAATTCTTAGACTGCATAACTTCATCTGTTGGAATCCAGTTATGGAGAGCCCTCCATAACAGGAAAGAGCATTTCTTAGGAGAGACAGAATTCCAAGTCTTATCATAAAGCTTTGTTATACTGCCTTTTGATCTGATGTAGTTTAATGTGTCCCTAGTACTGAAGAAACCATTCTGAGACAAAGACCATAGCAACTCATCTTTTTTGTTAGATAGAGTAATATCTTTGATCTTGGCAATATCAGTTGAAGTGACCAAAAATTACAGCCTATCCAGATCCCACAAACCATTTAACCAAAATTGACATACCTGAACATCAGTGCAGTCCCATAAAGTTCTTCTCTGATTATCATTGACTGCTCTAATAAGTGGCCTATCCGAGCACCACCTATCATACCAGAAACTTAGATGCCCTTGACCAGGTAACCAGAACATAAAGTTCTCAGTCTCATCCCTAACATTCATAATTGTAGCCCATGTTTTAGATCTTCTATATGAAGAGATGGCCATAGTGGGATGAATAGCATCTCTGCAATAGGTAGATAACATAAACTTAGCCCAAAGAGAACTCTGCCTTCTGAAACTATACCAGTTTTTCATTGCATAAACATGTTGCATATCCATCAGACTGTTAACATTAAGCCCTCCTTCTTTAAAAGGTTTGCAAAGTCTTTTCCAACTAGCCCAACTAATACTTCTTTTATCCTCTTTGCTGCCCCACAGAAATTTGCTGAAAATCACTTCCAATCTGTTGATCACACCAGCAGGAAGAACAGTATGCTGCAAATAGTAGACGGGAAAAGCCATCAAAACTGATTGAATGAGCATCAGGCGACCAGCAAAAGACAAATGGAGCTTGTCCCAATCCAGGATCCTGCTTCTAGCTTTACAAATAATAGATTCAAAGTTAGCAATTCTAGTATTGTTTGATATTGTAGAACCCAAATAACTGAAGGGTAAACATGTATGATTGATCTCCCACATATCTTTAATAAATCTGAGTTTCTGAATACCAATTTTAGTAGAGACAATGAACTTAGACTTAGCATTGTTAATCTGTTGACCAGAAACAGACTGATAGTGATCCATAATGTCTTTAAAAACCCTCATTGTATCAGGATCAGCAGTTGTAAAGAGCATGAAATCGTCAGCAAATGCTAAGCAATCAATAAACATATCACTCCTTGTTCTATATCTAATCACAGGCTGCTCAGAAGCTTTAATCTTAATACACCTAATGAGATACTCCTCAGCCAATATAAACAGACTAGGGGAGAGTGGATCCCCTTGTCTAAGGCCTTGAGAATTAGGAAAAAACCAGTAACCTCCCCATTGACCAGGATAGAAGAGAATACATCTTTTATACAACTGTGAATCAGGCCAACCACCGATTGATTAAAACCAAAAGCCTTAAGAACATGAAGGAGAAAGCTATGATTAAGCTTACCAAAAGCCTTAGTCATATCAATCTTAAGAATGACATTACCACTTCTCTTGTTTCTATCAATATCATAACACAACTCTTGCACAAGCATAATTGAATTTTGAATATTCCTGCCCTTGACAAAGCCACCCTGCTCCTCAGATATCAGGTTAGGAAGTAACGTAGCCAATCTGTTATTAATAAGCTTCCCCAAGATCCTTGAAAAAACAGTTGTTAAGCTAATCGGTCTAAAATTCTTCCACTTGTTTGGGTTATCAATCTTAGGAATCAAGCAGATTACAGTGGCCTTCACCCCTTTAGGAAGCCTATAACCATGAAAGAAACCCTTGATAGCCTTGCACAGATCAGAACCCACAATATTCCAACAAATCCTGTAAAATTCAGCATTAAACCCATCAGGCCCTGAAGCAGAATCAGACTTTAAACCTTTAACCACATCATAGATCTCAATATCATCAGGAATCCTAGTCAAAATATTGTTGTCCTCCTCAGTTACAATAGAAGGAATAACGTTCCACAAATCATCCTCCAACACAACACTAGGACTAGGAGAAAGAAGCTCTTTAAAAAACTCAACAGCAGATTCACCAATCTCCTTCTTTCCATTCAACCAAACTTCTCCACTTTTAATTCTATCAATCCTGTTTCTCTTAACCCTTTTCCTAACAAAGCTATGATATGCAGCAGTATTTTTATCAGAATCTTTCAGCCAACTAGTATGAGACTTCTGCTTCCAATAAGACTCCTCCCTACTAAGCAAAGTTAAATGATGTTGTCTAGCCAAATCCAACTCCAACTTATTCTCCTCATTAAACTCATTAATAAGCATAGCTTCTTTATTAATGATTGATTCTTCAGAAAGCTTAATGGAATCGAAAATGTTACCAAAAACACACTTGTTCCAACTCTTCAACTCAGTCTTCAAACGAAGCTGCTTAAGCCAAAAATTCTTAATAGGGTTACCAACCTCAGAAGCTTCATAAACATTCCAACTATTCTTTACCATCTTCAAGAAATGAGGGTGAGAAGCCCACATGTTCAGAAATCTAAAAGAAGATTTCGACTTTTCAAGATTAGAAGCAACTTTAATAAGAATAGGGCAATGATCTGAACAACTTCTAGCCATGTGAGAGACAGAAGTACAGTCAAAATATTCTAACCAGGCAGAGTTATACAAGACTCGATCCAATCTTTTCCATTTACGACCATTAGACCATGTGAAAGCAGAACCCGTAAAACCATCATCCATCAAGCTACAGTCCATGATACAACCATTAAAATCATCCATCCCCTTCTGATTAATAGTAGAACAACCAACCTGTTCCTGAATACTTGCAATAACATTAAAGTCACCCAGCAAAATCCATTCTTGAGAAGAAACATTAAGGGCCCTAATATCATTCCACAGAACAGTTCTCAGATCAGTCTTACACTTAGCATAAATGATAGAAACATAAAAGACCTTATTCAAAGTAGGGTGTGCAACTTTAAGATGCAAGAGCTGGTCACTATCAAACATCGTATCAACTCTATAATCTTGATTCCAGCAAACCCAGATCTTATTACTCATGTTACAACAACAACCAGACATCTTCAGCTTCTTAGCTAACCAGTCCAACTTATCAGAATTCACAAACGGCTCATGCACAGCAACAAAACTAACTTTTGACGAAATAACAATAGACTTCAATCTTTGGATGGTTTCTTTGTTTGCAATACCTCTTGCATTCCAACATAAAATCGAAATGGTCATGTATTAAAAGAAGATTTCTGAGCCCTTTTCATCTTCAATATATTTGAAGATACAGGACCTTTAGTATTCCAAACATTCATAGTCTTTTTACCTTTTTTTAAATCCTGCCTCTTCTGCTTCTTCTCAACTAAACTTCCCTTCACAAGAGAGTTATTAAGACTGCCATCATGAGTCGGTGAATCATGTATTTCTTCACTAAGAATCTCAAAAACATTCATTCTTTCCAAAGTTTTCAAAGCATCTATTAATTCATCCTCATCAACTAATTCAGTAGAACCTTCATCAGCCAAAACACATTGAACAGAACCCTCATCTTGAAACTTACCAGACTCCTCAACATTTCTAACATCTTGATCCACAACAGAAGATATTTTATTAACAACAATAGACTTTAAGGTTCTTCCAACCCCTCCATCTTCCTGTGGCAGATCATTAATCTCCTGAGGCTGCTGATCACAAGAAGCACTCCTATCCTGAAGATTACCATTACGAATCACCTGATTTTCCTTTAAAGAACAAGAATTCTGATCAGGAACTTCAGAACAATCATTCAATTGCACAATGTTCCTAGCATCTTTTTCTTGAGCCAACATTTTCTTACATTGATCCACAGAGTGACCAATGTGAGCACAGTGAGTACAATAGAGAGGAACCTTATCATAAACCAGTTGAAGCCAATAACTTTCTGAATCCCCAAACTTGACTTGAACCTTGTGAACTAGAGGTTTCGAAACATCAATCTCAACCCAGAACCTGCAACAATTCTGCTTAGCCCTATTTATTGAAGGGACCCAAACCTTTAAAGGAGTTCCCAATATCTTTGCTATTTCTGAGATTGTTGATCTATTAAACAAGAACTCTGGTAAGTTTGGCAGTGAAACCCAAACCGGCGTATATGGAGATTCAAGACTTGGATCAAACCCACGAGACCATTTTAAAAGTCTCATTGTTTTATCACCCAAAACCCATACATTCCTTGACCATAACGTTTTAAAATCCTCAAGATCAGTGAATTCCACGAAGACGTGCCTAAAATCCCAGATTGAAAGACTGAAACTACCTTTAAAATTGAATCTTGATAAGAATTTCCTCAAACTTTCCATAGATGGCTTTCCAGATGCAAATTTTGCAACCAAAGTGTGCTTGGAGATCTTTAACAGCCGATCTTTGTCTTCTACATTGAAGGTGATTATAGGAAAATCACTGCTACGAGAAATAGAAACAGAGGAGTGTACAAACTCTGTTTTATTCGGCTTCAACATATCCGCATAAGAATCTTTATGGTTCATCTGATTATCTGAGTTCTTATCTTTAATTACTTCTTCATAAACAGGATTGGAAATAAGATTACACACAGAATCATTCTTCTCATTCTCTAGAGCTCTGTTCTTGACAGCATTTCCACCAGAATTTGCATCGGACGGATTCTTAAGTATAGGAAAGTCTTCCTTCAAGATATCGAAATTATTATTCATTCTCCCAAGCAAAGAGAAGAATCGCAATACAGATTAATCGAATCAGAAAACTTTTACTCTGTTCTTGGAGAACAGAGTTTCTTGAAGAAAAGCCATCAAATCATCATGAAAAAATTAAAGAAAAATCATCAGAATTTTTTAGTTGAACTTAAATCACATTTGGATATATAGGCATATCCTAATAATAATTGTAATAGTTTATTTTTTTAATCACATTTATTTTTAATTTTTCGTTTTAATAGAAAACTAAAAGGAAAACAAAGACAATATCATTTTGGCTGTTAAAAAAAAGGTAAAGCTATATGGAGATCCTATTTGGCTATAATGAGATCCCAAACCAATTATTTTATTTTATTTTATATAAAATGACAATTTTACCCTTTTCATATAAAAGCAAATCTTTAACTAAAAATCAAACTTTTTTTCCTCCGGCCAAACTTCTCCGATTCGATATCACGTACCATCTCCTTATGGTCTCTCTCCCCAGACTCAGGTCAGTACTATATGTGTCATGTCAATTCGTCTATCTATTTAGTGAACTCCAATTCTATAATTAAAGGGTTTGTCTTTTGTTTTTGTTTGTGATATTGTGTAAAAGTTTGACTTTATCTTAACAACAGGTGGTATCCTTGTCATAGTCGAAACAGTAGAACTAATCTGAGCTTTATATCAAGGAAAATAATTGGATACTATCCTCTGCTATAAGTTTCGGTTTCATTCATTTGTTGATTTTCTTCACAATGCTCACGTTTGGGTCAAACCTCACAAAAGTCTGCCGAGCGAGACCCGCCCCACCGGTGGCACCAGGAGGCAACTGCGGCTGAAGAATGCCGTTGAGGATAGTGATTTTTTTTGAGGAAAATCGGTTTGAAAAAGGTTTCGAATATAGAACGAAGAATTTTTGCCCGAGGAAAAAAGGTTTGATTTTTAGTTAAAATTTTGGTTTTATAGAAAAAGGGATAAAATTATCATTTTATATAAAATAATATAAAAAAATTAATTTTGGTCTCATTATAACCAAATGGAATCCTCGTATAGCTTTGTCCTTAAAAAAATGATTCGGAGATGGATAGTTAGATCAGACAGGTAAGAGAAAATGTTCCAACTTTAAATCAAAAGTGCGCACTTTTGAATAGAAAACCCCACTACTGTCGCTGCACACTCTAAAGCGACGCAGACAAAGAACTGGCGGACCCTTTCTCTCTCTCCCAGAAATAACGGAAGGCTACTCCGGCGACAAAATCGGCAAGCCAGAGCTCACCTCTATACCTTCAGCCAAACGAGCCTCCAACACACGAACCAAACCTTCAACGGTATCTATGCCCTGACTTACCTCAGCCATAGAGATAGAACTCTGCACCGAAGCAACCAGATCTCGGTAAAATCCACCGGCCGGCGAAAATCTGGAGTGGGTATGGACGATATTATCCCTCAGGCATGGCAGAGTCGAGAAGATAGGCTTCTGGTAAGCACCTGCCGTTGAAAAATAGACCTTACCCAGAAAACCATCTGAAGCCGAAACAGAGAGAGAGAGAGGAGGTGCTCGAGACGGGGAGGCCATTGACGGATTCACCGGCGACGGCAAGGAAAAGACTCAGCATCAAAGGGGCAGCCCGCTTGGACATTGACAAAGGATGAAGAGGAGGGGATGCATCTAGAGAAGGAGAAGAGGGAGGCCTGCTCGACTGAAATGGGGCTTTGAACCCAAGGAAACTATCCCATTCCAAGATCGGAGGCAGAACTAAGTTGACGAGAACCACCAGCGATAAAACAGAAGAAGGGAGAGAGTTGCTCGGCTGGGGACGAAACCTCATCAACTCCGTGAATTCAAGAACCAGAAGCTAATTTCCAGTGAAACATTACCGTTGAGTGTATAAGTTTACGTTGTAAAAGAGAGAGAGAAGGGAGACAGCTTCTCTCTACATATCTTATTATTCTATCTTCTATTCATTTAAATGGCACCGAAAGTTGATTTCACGCCTATTGATCTTGAGGAATGGCAAAAGGAATGGGAATTATTAGAAGCCAATTTCAAATTACAAAGAGAACTTATCGAGGAGCTAGAACAGCTAGAAAACGAGTCATCAAGTGAGTCAAGTGGGTCAAGTTCATCAAGTGAGTCAAGTGAGTCAAGCGAGTCAAGTGAGGAAATAAGTATCAGCCTAGAGGGAGAGAGAAGAGATGTGAGAGAGATGGGATCTGAAGGGGCACTACCAAAATGGGCATCGGAGCCTTGCATAATGGGAATCGACGAAGCTGGTCGCGGTCCTGTTTTAGGTCATCTTCTTAAATTTAACCTTTTATTTTCTCATTGCCTTCTTAAATTCCTATTTTTATAAGAAATACTGAAGATATCATTATCTTTTGTCACAGGACCAATGGTGTATGGATGCTTGTATTGTGCATGTTCCTACCAGAAGACTCTCGCTACTCTAAATTTTGCAGGTTTGACTTAGGGTTCCTCCTCTAATTTTTGTTACCTAAAATGAACCGTACATATCCCACCTGCTTAGAGTTCCAATTATTGCTATTTCTAACTTGTATCATCTTATGGTAATTTGGATGAAAGTTTTGATGTGTGCTTGCATCAATTTTTATTAGCCCCCATAGGAATTAGGACATATGTTGGCTTCATTCCGATTTGATTGCTGTGAACGGATATGCATGCATCATGTGGCTTTAACTCTTCTACTCTGCTTCCTTGCTGGGCTATAATCTATAGATACTACTAGGCATGGACTATGGTTTTGCTTCAGTTGAGTTATTGTTTTTTGTGGCCTATGGGTTCTTTTAAATAAAATTCTGTTCACCATTCTTGCGTCTGCAGATTCAAAGACGTTAAATGAAGAGAAAAGAGAAGAGCTCTTTGAAAATCTTAAGGCTGATGAGTCACTTGGATGGGGTGTTGATATCATAGACCCGAGGGAGCTCTCTTCTAAAATGCTAAGGAAGTAAGTAACAAACTGTGAGATTTCTTGAATTCTTAAAAAAAAAGTTTTGTTTTTAATTTATTTATCTTATTTGTTTGCTGCAGAGATAAAGTAAACTTAAATGAGATATCACATAACTCGGCAATCAGCCTCATCACTAGGGCACTAAACATGGGAGTCCTACTTACAGAGGTAAAAAAAAATAATCTAAATTTAGCTGTACGATTAGTTTTTTTTTTTCAGCATAGGAGATATTCTTTTATTCTGTGTCATGCGGGAAAAACAGGAGACTTGTTCATGCTTCTGTATGAAACTTGTGTATGGTTTAGTCAGAAAAACTAACACCTTAGTCAAGCTATGACATTTGACATCATCAATGTACAGTACAGGTTTATTTGGATACAGTTGGAGATCCTGAGAAGTATAGACAAAAATTGTCTGATATGTTTCCTTCAATCAAAGTTGTTGTAGCAAAGAAGGCCGATAGTCTTTATCCAGTTGTCAGCGGGGCAAGTATCGTTGCAAAGGTGATTAGAATTAGCTCTGCTTCCTAAAAATTGGAAAACTATATCAAGTTATCATGTTAGGCAAATTTATTTGACATTTCCTTCTGTATTATTATTTAGGTGACTAGAGACCGAGCCTTGCGAGAATGGGTGTTTGCGGAAACAGCTGAAACTATCGACCGCAACTTTGGCTCTGGATACCCTGGAGGTGCAAAGTGTTAAACTCTACTGTATACTATAATTTTGTGAACTCCACAGGCTTAACGTGGTTAATTTTTATGTGCGTAGATCCTGAAACCAAGTCATGGCTTAAATATCACAAACACCCTGTATTTGGATTCCCGTCGTTGGTTCGATTCAGTTGGGGCACTTGCACATCCTATCTTAAAGAGACCACTGAAGTCTTGTGGTTAGTTTCTATTACACGTTCACTTGCATGTTCATGTTTTTCAAGTTTTAGTATGTCTCTCAAACTTGTCCGATCTGAAATTCAGATGGCCGTATAATGTTTATAGTATACATTTCGAATAGTGGTAATGGCCATTGATGGTAATAGATTTGATTAGGCCCTTTTAGATTGATTTCATATAATCAGCTTTTGAAATGTTAACAGGGAATCTGATGAAGTTGAAGAAGACGAATCTGAGAGTAGTAGAGGCAAGCGACAAGTAAAACTGAGCAGTCTTGATATCACATCTTCCAAGAGGAAAAGCGAAGAAATCGAATCAAGTGCTAAAGGACGATGCAAGTTTTTCCAGTCACGAAAACTTGAGCAACTTTCCCGGTTTTGAAACCAAAGCTGGATTGATACTTTTTAATTCTTCATGCTACTAGTTTATTCCTCCAAGAGTATCTTTAGAATGTATTCTCGATGACTATTCTATTAAAATTTGTAATTGTTTTCAACGAAAGCTTACTCTCCTTTCTAATTTGATTTGATGTTTTTCTTGTCTGACTGAATTTTGATTCAATTGTTTTGAATGGATCTGCATCATGTGACTTATAACCCTTTTTACATAAATGTTAGATTCATGTGTTTGGATACATTTTCTAATGGTTTAGATCAAAGTTCACTCTGCTTTTTATATTGCACAACTAAAAACTTTCCTCCCTAGCCTTTATAGATACTACTATACATCGACTATGGTTGTGCTTCAGTTGAGTTATTCTTATGTTTTTTTTTGTTTTTTTTTTGTGGTTTATGGGTTCTTGTTTATGAAGTTCTGTTCACTTCCTTTGTGCTTCTGCAGATCAAAGACTTGAAAAGAAGAGAAAAGAGAAGAGCCGTATGAAAATCTTAAGGCTGATGAGTCACTTGGATGTGCTGCTGAAATTATAGATCCTAAGGAAGTATAACAAACTGTAAGATTTCTCGAGTTCTTAAAGATTTGTTATGTTTTAAATATATTTATCTTATTTGTTTGATGCAGGGATAAAGTAAACTTAAATGAGATATCACATAACTCGGCAATCGGCCTCATCACAAGGCACTAAACATGGGAGTCCTAAAATAATTATAATTTTAGATGTACTATCTTTGAATTGTGTGGATTTCATTTGATTATAGCTGGGATGCTATAGTCTAGTATAACTCTAATATAAAATTGTTATGGTCACATTTTAGTTTATCTGATATTTGGAGATCAGTTTTCTTTATATGATATAGCTTTCTAAATGCCTAAACCAATATTTTTTTAACAACATGGGTTTGATTAAAAATTTCAGTTAGTTGCTGATGAATTCATATATTTTTTAGCTATAAGTTTGGACAAGAAAATGTTTTTGGGGGATTGTTTGTCTAAGACATGTTTGAATTATGAGTTTAGAGGAAGAACCAATGTTAATAGAAAGAGAAAAAGACAAAATCAGTAAATGTGGCAATCATTTACTAATCGTTTAACATTTTTTCTAAAAAGGGAACTTATAGTACATGAGGTAAGCAATGAAATTACATAATTACCACTATACTATTCATAAACAAGTTTATTAGTTATTACATTTGACCACCTCAGTTTTTATGTTTGTTTTAGATTGGTCTTTGGTATATAATTACACCAACTTGATCCTTGTATTTACCATATCGAAGCTTATTAATCACCATATTTTCTTTCTCTTATCAGTAGCCCTCAGTTTTTGTGAAAGTACACGAGGAAGGACTAATTTTGGGGAACAAATTTTTCTTCTTGTTGAGCTTCCTCGGATTTTTCTTCCTGTTGAGCCTCATCAGATTTTTCTTCCTTTGAGCCTCCTCAGATTTTTCTGTTTCCGGACTTCTTTGCATGACTTAGTAGTATCCTCCGGATCATTCTTACTTCATATTTTAGTCGGATGACTTCATTACTTGTGTTTCCTGAGCGGATCTTCTCAAGGAACTTCCTAGAATCACGTCTTGTAACTTTATTCAGATTCATGACTTCACTCTTGGTCACGATGATCTTATTCTATCTATCATTTCTTTTAGTTTCGTGTGCATTTATCTATCTTTGTGGTGTTAGAGATAGCTTAGGATATTGATATCACTTATGTCCACGTGTCGATAATCTCCTAACAAACGATAACCTACTTTTTGAAACCGTTTGTGAGGACGATAATGTGTCGAAGAGACCCTTAAAACTGACTCTTCAACTTATGCTTGGGAAAAACCGTTTAACTACAATAAATACCTATCTCTTTTCATAATTTCAAGTTCACACACTTGAATTTATCTCACCAGAGTAAAACGGAAGCCTATTCTAGAGTGATAAACAATTTTCCAAACTAAGGTATGTTTTTAACCTTTGATGCCTAAAGAGTTTGTGAACCTTGAAAGATACAAACTTTGGAGGTGGTTTAACATTTCAAATAGAGCAAAAGAGAGGAGAGCTTCCGGTATCAGAGAGCACCATACTCCTCACGAAAATTTTGAAACTACGCTTTATGATAACTGGTCTCCCCTTCGGTCGCGTTTTGACATAGTAAGCCCTTTCGGTAATAATTCTTCGTCTGTTTCAACTATCGCCCATGTTTCACCTATCTCCCAGCCTCCCGGTCAATCTTGTTTAGGGATAACAAGGGTGTCCTTTTATCTTCCAAAAGCAACCGTCAACCCTTCCCCATCTAACCGATGGGTGGTGATAAAGATAATGTTACCGAGATAGGAAAACGATATCTAGCTAAAAGAAAACAATCTCCATAACATGTTAAAAAGTCTATCAAGATTAAACTTGCTTCCTTGGTCACAACCCCGCAGATGACTCCCCAAGGAACCCCACAGACTACTCCTGAAGTTAGTTTTTCGGAAACCCTCTTCTAAAAATGTTCATCCTGGGAAAGTTTTAAAATTCATCCCAAAATCTCAAAAGAATAAGTTAACTGATGAATAGGATACTGATTGAGGAGTGGACCTCATGGCTCATGTAGAAGCGGATCCTATTCAATCTATTCCAGCATTATCATCCTCCCTTGGACATCTGGTGCCAAATCGGGTACCCTCTTCTCTTACCCCCAATACAACCACCACTTCTCCTACTCACTAATGAGAGACTTCCAGGGGGAAAAAGAAGAAGGAAAAAGGAAAGCGTACCTCGAATCTGTCTTCGAGCATAGAAGATATCTTAGGCGAAAATCTTCACGAGATCGAAATCAAACACTTACTTGCGCTCTATAGGGTAAAGTAAAAATGGGACCGATGTGCGATCCCTGACAATGTTATAATTCGATTCCTAACAGTTGGAGAGACACCCTTATCTGTTTGTAACCATGAGTTAGTTCTTTACACAGAACTCATGAAATGGGGTCTTCGCCTTCCCCTTGATCCTGTTTTAGTGAAGTATTTCAACCTGATCGAATTGTGTCCATCTCCGGATTTCCCCAATTTGTGGTACAAGCCTATGGCCTGCCTCATGGCTTCCACGATCTCTAAAACCAAATTCTCAGTGGAGCATCTTGTTTCAATTTCGGGTGTGGCAAAAAACTCTCACTACCCTTTCTACTCTTTAGGGCTTGCAAGGCAGTACAAGGTAGTCAAATATTTTTTAGAGGTGGACAAGAAATGAAAACAATAATTTTTCTTTCTTTCCGGGCTTTAGGAGACCGGTTTTGAGAATTCTAAAGAAGTGCCCCATCGACTAACTTTAGAATGGACTAGACGAGGTATTTGTATGCTTACTCATTCTGTTTTACTTGTTTGAGTTGATTAATCTAAAGAATTTTATTGTGAACATCTATGAAAGGGATTGCTAAGCCTTTCAAAAACTACTTTGAATCCACAAAGAGCATCTTTGAGAAGTTAAGCCTTTGGGCATATTCCAATTGGAGTTATGAATTCCATAGGTGCTTCACACCCTCGAACTTGGTTAGAAGCCATATTTGGAGGTATGGTCCGGGTCAAAAGAAGTCCTTGAAGGAATTCATGATACCCTCCAGAATATTTTGTTCTCAAACGTTTGGAAGGCCTAGACAATATAGTCTTTTTTCCCACCAGAGCCAGGGCTCCAAGTTATTTGGATACTGAGGATAACGAAACTGAGGATAATGCTAGCTCAGAGAACGACGTCCAAGAAGAACAAAGAGCTGAAGTCCAAGAGGAACAACAGACTGAGGTCCATGATAGGAAATCGATTGAGGTCTGGGAAGACCAACGGGTTGATGTTCGGGGAGTACCTCGAATTGATGTCCGGGAAGAAAACCAAGTAGATGTTCACTATGAAGATATGGTCGAGGTGAGATCGGCCGGGAGAGAAGGTATTGTGAGGCAAATAAGATTCTATTCTAAAAAAATAAAATAAAGTTATTGATAGTGAGGAAGATGATGACAACACAGCGAGTCCAAGTCTTCCCCCTATGAAGAAGGTTGTTATTGTCGACACCGACTCTGGCAGGGAGTTTGTCCAAAGTAAGCAAGTTACTGGTTAAAAGGATCAGGAGGAAATTCCTAGGGAAGGAAAAGATATGTCCTCTGCCTCAGCTTATTTTGATGTCCACGAAAATGATTTTGTCGCAAATGAGCTTAATAGGTTGCTACACACTGCTGCTCTCCTTGAAAGGAAGGCGAACCGCAAATGTCGTTATAAGCACGAAGTAATTCAAAGGAGAACCGAGGTGAAAAACTTGACCGTTGAGGTTAAAAACTTGAAAGATGAGCTTGCCCGCTTAAAGAAGGCAACTGAATATCAAAGGAAAACTGATTTGAAGAAGGTGGAGAGCTTGATCGCGAGAAATAAATATCTAATGATCGTCTAAGGAAGATCACTTCTTTGAAAAAACAGATGCCAACCTCAAATCAACTTTGGTTTTGGAAATGCATGAACGTTTTCCTGACTTGAAGCTGGGAAGTCTTTGGTAACGTGTTATAGAAAGACATCGTCCAATAGGTGTTTTCCCATAAGATTTAGTGACTAGTAGTGACTCGGAAAGTTTTTCCTCCGACTTTGACTCCTCAAAATATAGTAAAGATGAAGCTGTTCCCGGACAAAATTAGTGTCTATTACTTCTTTGTGTTTAAACTTTATCTTTTGTGTAACCTTTTTTGATACTCTATCTTTTCGAGTCCTTTGTCGCACCTGCTCAAGGATTTTTACTTTGGACAACCTTTTGTTTTATGAAAATTCTAAATGAAAAAGTATTTTGGTTATGTTTTGTTCTCTAAAACTTGATAAATTTTCCTTATTCTAACTTTTTCCTATGATCATCATCTATTGATTTATAATGAAGTCATGTTTCCAACCAAAATTTTTCATATGAAAGAATCTTTTAGCTAAAAAATACTCATTTTCTTGCTCCAAAGTTTTTTCATATGATTAAGTAATTGGTTGACCAACATTCATTAGTTGACCTTTTTAACTCAAAAAGATAAGCATTAATGAACGTTGCACCCCAACAATTGTTCGACGACCCTTCTAACTGAAAAAAATGAGCATTATCATCCAAAATGATATTATTTTAGGTAAAAAAAGACGAACATTGTCATCCAAACTTTTTTGGAATGTATTTTGAGTTCAAAAGATGAACACTTATGGAGATCGTTTAAGATTCCACATAAAGTTTTTATATATAAGTCGGCTATTAGGACACCTCATTAAAACCAACCTGCGCCACCAGGGTAGGAAATGGTATGCTACCAATACTTACATAAGTTCATAAAAAAAATATTTACAACTTCACATATTCATTCTAAATAAACCTTGAGGTGTTAAATGTTCAAGGGCTGGGGAGGATCTCTTCATTCTTTATCTTTGAGTTTGTATGTCCTCGGCTTGAATTTCTTTGTTACCGTGTACGAACCTTCCCAATTAGGAGCTAACTTGCCAATCGGTTTTTCTTTTGTATGAAGGAACACTTTCCTCAAAAAAATTTCCCTTGCTTTAAATTATTGTATCCTAACTTTTGAAGCATATCGACTTCTCATCAAAGTCTGATAGTGTAGAGAATTCAGCTGTGCCATTCTTCTTTTTTCTTTCAGCAAATCTAAATTTGTGCGCTTTTCGTTGTCATTTGTCTCCTCAGAGTATTCACTGAGCCTAAATGAGGGGAATATTTTCTATGATGGTACCACTACATCCATGCCATAAACTACTGCAAACGGTGACTCTTGTATTACGGTCCAAAGAGTGGTTCAGTAAGCCCATAAGACTTCTTGTAGATAATCCGGCCATTTTCCAGCCTTACCTTCCAAGTTTTTTTAAGCCATCCAAAACTGTCCGATTAGTCACTTCAACTTAGCCATTTGGTTGGGGATGGAAGGGTATTGAGAAACATTGTTATATCCCCTTAGATGCACATAAGACTTTCATCTCTTTGTTGTCGAACTGTGGTCCGTTGTCTATTGTTATTTTAATCAAAACCCAAAAACAACAACATATGTTATAAACAATAAATCTAATCATATCTTTAGCTTTTTTCCATGCCAAAGGTTCAACTTCCACCCACTTAGAGAAATAGTCGACTGCAACAATGATTGTCTGTCGACCTTCGGATGCCATCGGTAAAGGTTCGACCAGGTCAATTCCCCATCGGTCAAACGGTAGAGGCTCGGGTATCGATTCGAGGGGAACACCTGGTGCATGGAATATTTGGCAAGTATCACACTTCTGCACTAATTCCTTAGCATCCAAAGAGAGAGTCGGCCACTAATACCCTTCAAGAAGAACTCTTCATATTAGTGTTTTGTAGCCACAATGCGCTGACCCTTCCCCGTCATGTAGCTCTGAAAGTATCATCTATGATTCATCTTTTCTTAAACATCGAAGTAGAGGCCGACTAAAAGATATTTAATACAATATATCTTTGAGTACAACATACCCATATTCCTTAAATCTTATTCTTTTAGGCATCTCTTTATCAATTGGTAATATGTATTGCACCAAAAATTCTTGAATCTCGCTCCTCCAATATTTTGCCACACTTGTAAAAATTTGAAAAGCTTCAGCGAATCCTTCAACTGTTTCAGATCCTTTTACTATATAAAGGTTTTCTTGTGTAAAAATCCAAGGGTACTCTTCTGAGTAAGAAGCTTTAGCAAAAGAATCAACCATTGAATTTCCAGCCATGTGAACATGTTCGTATCTAATGCCTTCAAAAGCCAATGTTAAAACCTTTAAATCCCCCAGATATCTCACTAAATTATTTTTTCTTGCTTCCGATTGGACATATATGGTTTATAAGAAGCTGTGAATCTACCAGCCTTACCTTTTTAACTCTGTATTTTTTAGCAAGTCCCAAGCTTGTCAACGCAGTTTCGTACTCAGCTTCGTTATTTGATGATTTAAATATAAATCGTATGGCTTCATACATTGCAATTCATTCAGAAGAAACCAACTACACCCTTGCTTGAAAACCTAACAAGCTTGAACCCCCATCAGTTCCAATTGTCCACTATGCTCCAAATTTCTCCTAATCAATTTCCATATATGTTCGCTCGGAGTGAAAGTCGACCAGGAAATCATCTAATGCTTGTGCTTTAATGGCATTTATTGGCTCAAACTCAATATAAAATTATTTTAGTTCAACCGACCACTTAGTCATTCTTCCCGACACATTAGGTCTTTATAACATATTTTTCAATGGAAAAGATGTTCGTACGATGATAGAGTGGACCTGCAAGTAAGGTCTCATTTTTTGCGCAAATGTGACTAATGCAAGAGCTAATTTTTCTAACTTTAAGTATCGTTTCTCAGTATCTATAAGACTTTTACTCACATAATATACTGGTCTCTGAATGTTGTCCTCTTCTCGACTCAGAGCCGCACTCACAACATAATTTAACACTGTCAAATAGATATATAGCTTTTCTCCCGGAGCTGGCTTCGTCAAGATTTATGGTGACATAATGTACTCTTTGATTTGCTGAGAAGATTCTGAGCATTCTTAGGTCCAATCAAAAAAATTTGCTCTTCTTAACACTTGGAAAAAAGGAGCACACTTATTAGATGACCGTGATAGAAAGCTGTTTAACGCTGTCAATCTTCCTATTAGGATTTTCAACTCTTTGATCGTTCTTGGTGGTATCATAGTGCTCAGATCCTTTAGTTTTTCCAAATCGGCTTCTATATCATGCTCACTGACACCAAATGTGCACTTTTTCAGGGTTTAGTTTCAAATTTATTTTAGTCAAGTTAACAAAAGTTTCTTCTAGGTATGCCAAATGATTCTCATCCTTAAACTTTTGACTAACATGTCATCAATGTATACCTCAACATTTCTTCCAATCTGAGTCTCAAAATATTTGTTTACTAAGCGTTGGTACGTTGCTTCAGCGTTCATTAGCCAAAACGACATTACCCTATAGCACTATAGACCTCTTCCAGTGATGAAAGTTGTACTCTCCTAATCTATTGGATTAATTTGGATCTGATTATACCCGACATAAGCATCTATGAAAGAGAGTAGTCGGTTTCCGAAGGTCAAGTCAATTAATCCATCTATTCTAGGTACAAGGAAAAGATATTTGGGACAAACTCTGTTTAGCGGTGAAGTCCACACACATTCGCCACTTGCCATTCTTATTTTTTATTAAAACCGGGTTAACAGTCCATAAAGGATATTGTGACTTGCGTATGTGACCCACTTTAGTTAAACGTGAAGAGTCTTAAGAAAGTCCAGGGGTGATTATGCGATACGAGGATTACTTAGTGTCAATTCGGTGATACAGAAATCTCTTAGTGTCAATTTTAGAGAGAGAAAGTAAGGGTTATTAGGTTAAATAGAGAGAGAAAGTCTCGTATTATTCATCTCAGGATTTGTGAAGCGTGTGTAGTCCTTTTATAGTACAATTGCGGACCCCGCACGCTTTAACTCCTGCTAATTACATCTTTTAGTCCCTACATTTTACTTTCTTCCTATTCTGGCTATTTCTTTATATAGCTTGTACAATTCAGTCCTCACACAGTTTTCTCTATGCGTTTTCCTCCTATCATATTTTTCCTTTGCTATTTTCTCCTGTCATGTTTCTTCTTCACACTTTTCTCCTTGTCTTTTATTCTTCCTTATCAGTAGCCCCCATCCCTAGTAAAAGTTCTTTTACTGGGACTGAATAATTCTCCGATTGCTCACTTCACGTACCCTCGAATAGTTACTTTTGAAAGGCAGAAACCATTTTCCTCGAATATTTTCTTTCTTCGAATTTCCACAAATTGCCTCGAACCATCGAAGCCATAAATCGCTCCTCAAAAAATCTCTCTTCGAATTTCTCTTGATAACCGAGTAGCCCCCCAATCGTAGCACTATTTTAGCCATACATACCCCCCGACTTTGGCTGTATCAGTTCCCCAAATGATTTCAAATCAAGGCTAAAAGGGGTGCGAGGATTAATCTTTATCATGGCGTTATTAAACAACCACATCTGTCAGCATATCTTTTTTGAAAACGTTCTCTATTCCCCTGACATTTTCTGACAGAAGACTCTTCATCTTCCCCTGACATTTTCTGACAGAAAACTCTTCATCTTCCCCTGTGGCTGGTGTCAGAATAATCCATACCTATATGGACCATAATGTCCCTAGGCAAACATAAGAAAAAGTCCACGGGCCTGATCTGTCAGGTTAGCCCAGCTTCACCTATAAATAGTGAACTTATCTCCTCATTAACTCAACTTTTGTTCAATCACTTCTAGAGAGATAAAGCTGGTGAACAAACCCCGTCGGATTCCTGAGTGGTTGTTGATCAGTAAGAGGTTCGAAGAGAGAATTGCTGCTGGTGAAGACGTGAGGCCTCAACCCCCACTATCGACTACTACTTTCTTTGGTGCCTGGCCTCCCTCAGCAGATTCGACTGCGATTATCCCCCTCGAAGTCGCTCGACAAAGCCTACACAGCGATTCTAACCCCCTCGGAGAAATGGGTAAGGACAAGCATCACAAACATTCGTCTGGGAAGAGAAAGAAGTCTCACGAGGATAGGAAAGGCTCTCATGAACGAAAACGTGCCAGGGAGGCGCCCCTGGTCATTCGGGAGCCTACTTCACCAACAGCCCTCGAAAATCTCCCTCAAACATTTGCTAGCTTGTCTTTTATTCTTCCTTATCAAAACGAACCACCTCTGCCATAATAGCTTCAGAGTTTTCTTGCAAAAAAATATATTCTTTTCTGTATTATCAGACGAGCATTGCTTCATACCGTAAGACTATGACAAATAACATTCGCTGGAACCACCATTATCTGCTATTCTTTATTTGACTTAACCCCCTTAACTTTCTTCGGGGCCAAGGCTGCTCGGTATTACTCTCTTGTCATCTTCTGGCTCCTTTTAACTGTTCCCACATTGTTTTTCACAACGTATTTTAAACATTGAAGGACAATCTATGGTACAACATACATTTTAGATAACCATGACCTTCCGGAGATAGCATTATAAGATGTAGGGGCATCTACCACAATAAAAATAACTGTGACTACCTTTTTGAACAATCCCCGACCCAACTCGATCATTCCGTCAAATTCTCCGACTAACCCAGCTATAGCCCCGGTAAATCCGACTATTGTTCGATCCGATCGTAGGATCGTAGGGTTTTTTTAATCTGGCTGTAACTGCGTTTTTGAACAATCCCCGACACTTATAACTGCGTTTCTGCTGTATTATCTTTCATTACCCCAAGAATCAAACCTTTTCAGAAGGCAACTAAAACCACTTTATCTTTGCAACATTCCATGTATGTTTTGACTTGGATGAAATGCTTCGTATACTCTTTGAAAGTTTCCCTTACTTTCTGTCTACAATAGATTATAGTGTCCTAGTTTGCTCGGAACATTTTGCTTCCTACAAAATGTTGGCGGAACATACTCGAGAACATGTCAAAATTCTTGATACATCCTTGAGGTTAACGATTATACCACTTTGACATAGCATTTTTGAAAGTTTGAGGGAAATCCCTCCATAACAGCTTATCATCATCGTCATAGTTGATCATAAAAGTTTTAAACTGTTCGATGTGGCTGTCCGGATCTTGTGTCCCATTCAACGTTTCCAGCTTAGAAATATCAAACCACTTTGGAAGATGACCAGACATAATTTCTGAGGATAGTGGAGATGATCTCCAATTATGTCGCATCTTATAAGTGGTCCCCCAGACCTTCGTTCGTGGTCGCATACAGTCCTTCGTTGGACGAGAACATAAACTTCTTACTAACACGGTAATCCTGATTATAGCTATTATACTGAATTTTCCTTCAAAGATTTACATGTTCTTGTCGATTTGCATTTACTAATTTATCGTGCTCTTCGGAATACAACTTTTTCTTCCCATGATCATGTTTTTCCTTCCTCAAACCTTTAGTTCTTCACCAGTTCGATATAATTTTTTTATGCACCCTCGAATCTCTTTATCTGTGACTTGATTTATACCTAGTATATTTATCTGAGGAGAAATAATCATTTGAACTAAAAGAAATATACTCAATGGACTCTGTCGATTCATAGCGTTGCCCAGATCTTGCTCGTCTTTTGGAAGAATGACGATTTTTTCTCCAATGTCTCTCCTCGGATTGATGTACATCTTAGCCTTAATCTGTCATGGTCCATTCTCGCCGGACTTCTGACTTAATTCTTTGCGAGTTGATTATCGCTTCCTTTTCAATGTTTAGCCTCTCAATATCCTCTAACAATTCTTTCCGCCTAGTTACCAAGACAGACTCTTCAAGTAACTCTTCATCGTATCGATTGTTATTGTTTCTTTCATTTGTTACTTATTCCTCCATCATGAGATCTCCAGATGAGTCTCCAATCGCATTTTTCTTCGGATCTGCCTCTATGTGTCCACGAATTTCAGTTTCGAGTCTTCTTGTTATGTTTGAGATTAATATTATGGATGATTACGGATACCATTCACTTTCCACAGACAACGTCACTGATGAATTCATCTATTTTTAGTTATAAATCCGGACAAGAATATGTTCGTAAAGGAGTATCTGTCTAAGAAATGTTCGTATCAGGATTTTTTAGAGAGAGAAACAATGTTAATAGAAAGAGAAAAAAAAGAATAAATTTAGCAATCATTGACTAGTCATTGACCATTTCCCCAAAAAGGGAATGTCCTTTATATAGTATATGAGGTAAGCAATTGAATTACATAATTACCATTGTTTAAGTGGTTCTCTCACCTCCATTTTTTTACTATTCATAAACAAGTTTATTAGTTATTACATTTGACCCCCTCAGCCCTTATGTTTGCTTTAGATTGGTCCTTAACATATAATTTCACCAATTTTGCCTTTGTATTTACGATATTGAAGTTTATTAATCACCATATTTTCCTTCCTTTATAAGTCACGACATTGAGCACCTGTTGCGAAACAACCATTAACAGTTTCTTTCGTGTTTTGGTCATTTATGTTTACAAATATTGTATATATGGTTATTGGTGCGTGTCAATTAACGAGAGTGTGATACATGACACCATAAGTTATAATTATTTTATTATAATTTTTTTTGTTGCAAATACAGTCACTCTATATTTCACATCTAAAATGTCTATACCCTTATTTTTTTTAATCTTTTATTATAAATATTTATACGATTTAACTTTAAATACTTACCATTAACTTTTACTAACTTACTATTTATTGTTCACCCAAAGTACTAATTAAACCGGGTCGATCCATTTAATTTAAAATAATATGATCTGAGTTTTTGTACTAAAATTACTAAACCCTAATTAATTAAATGAACGAGGCTTGTCCATTCAATAATCAACCCCACAAATTGACTAAATAAACATCATTACAAAAAAATTTCCTTAATGTTACACATTTGTTGGGTTTGTATTACAAAATAAATATCAATCCATAATTTCATCCGTTTGACTTGTAGCGGAAAAATCCTACCATTATCAATATTGGCGGGTGGTTCTGGATGTTGTATTAGGTGATAACTAAATAAATATGATGGGGTAAAAAGCGTCTTCAAGAGAGATTAACAACCATAAAGACTTAAATCATAACTAAAAGTAAATTGTTAGATGGATTGAAGAATATTTTAGAAGGTTCAAGACATATAATTCAAGTTACTAATTCGCCAATGGTGGTTAAAGGGTAAACGTATAATTAATGCAATGAATGATTATCACGTGTCATTTATCTTGAATATTTATGATTATTGATGACTATGAATACCAATGTAATCATTACAAATAAAGGTTGAATGATTGATTTAGTAACATATACTAAATATATATTCTTTTTAAAATTATTGAGTGCACTTAGTCTTAAACTTATTTGCGTTTACTTGACGAAGGTTTTTCTTTATCATTTTGACGTCATTTGTGGGAAATATTTGAAGAATGGTTTGTTAACCAATGGTGATGACTAGATCAAGATTTGATAAGGAATGATATATTGGACATCATGTCCGTTTATTTCTAACGATGAGTTTAAGAAATGTGGACGTTGCTTCGCCAGCTTGTGGGAACAATGAGATGCATGAGAATTTAGCGATAATACTATGAACTTCTAGAATAGTATATTTAGTTCAAGATAATGACATTATATGAGGAGTACCGGTGAATGTAGCTTTGAATCCATCAGTTACATTGTTACTTGGTCAAGAAGAAGCAATAAATGTCCGGTTATTTCAATAGTTACCAATAATAGATGAAGGTAATAGTTAAAGTTATTTATTTCGTTCTTTAAATATTTATATGAATAAGTTGTGATTAGAATAATATAAATCTAACATGTTACAAAATCAAAGGCTTGGAGAAGGCCATAACCATTTTGAAATGATGAGTAAAACTCTACTATTGATAACTGACAATATATTTTTAAGATGCAATGTGAAACTAGTTTAAAATATCAATAAGGATTATTTAATTTAAGGCAAAAAATATATTTCAAATGAACAAAAGAATGATGATAAGGTTGAGCACTCACATAATAAAGTTCATATAATAAAATAATTAATATAGGAAAATGTAAGATGATGAACGAAAGAAAAAAAGTGTTGAAAATACCTAAGTTAACATTGTATACTTTGACAAATCTCAAAGAACTTTAGAAGAAAACGTGCAAATAAAGTTTAATCCATAAAAAATAGAGAAATATGATAAAACCAACGGTTTTGAGCATCATCTTGAATAATTTTGCAACACAATTTTGGGATTCAATCTATATGATACTTTACTATGTAAAGTTTTTTCCATTAATTTCATAGAAAATGATTTAGCTTAGTTCAATAACCATTCATCGAGGCAGTTGTTTATATAAGTCATTTAAAAGTCAGTTCATCGTTAATAAAATAATTAAACGTGATGGTGACTATATCATGACATTGTTTTAAAAGGTTGATGAGCCGTTAAGGGACTATATTTCAACAGTTTGTTTAAAAGATAAATATGTTAGAACACTGTAAAGAATATGCAGGTTTGGAAACTTTTAAAAGAAGATTAGTAGTACAAAATAAACTATTAAAGAATTTAATTAAGTATCCAATCGATTCCATGTGAGATATTTTGAGAAGGATACACATTTTTATCATTGTATAAGAAGTAAAACATGGAGAAGTTATGCAAGATAAAGTGCCAAAAAGAAGATTTGATACTTTATAACAGAAAAGAAATTAAGCCCAAGCTTGAGACATCTTCATATATTTTTGGGTCAAATGTACCAAATGTTACTAAAGTGAGTAGGTCGATTATATGTCATAAATTAGCCATTGGTATGAGCTTGAGGCCAATGAGATTGAAAATAAGATCATTTTCAATTGAAAGTTCTGGAGGTATAATTAAGAAGGTAAATAAGTTTTTGAAAATATGATACATTCGAGAATTAAAGTATCATACTTAGTTAAAAAATCCAGTGTTGGTTAAGAAAAATAATGGACAGTGGAGAATGTGCGTTGAATTTACTTATCTTAATCATGTTTTCCCGAAAGATGCTTTCTAGTTGTTTCGGATCGATTAACTTGTGGATGCAACAAAAAAAATGAGATTTCCTTTCATTCATGGATACATATTTAGGGTATAACCATATTATGATGCATCCGAACGATGAAAAGAGTATAATTCACGACGAAGAATGAGTTGTATCATTCCAAAATGATGTTGATGAGTCTGAATTCTGCATGCTCCCCGGACAAGGACAGATCGGTCCGAGGCCTCCGGACCGGACAGATCACTTCGAACACTTAGCCCATAGGACTGTTCGAACTATGACAAAAGTACTAAAAAACCTAAACACTACTTGACTAAGCTACTTACTCTCCTACTTAGAGCTCATGGGTCTTTGAACATGACCCGGGTCCATTAAACATGACCCGAAAGCCCATAAGGGTCCAAACATTAGGGTATAAATACCCAACCACCTGCATTAAGTGTAGGTAATGAGAATTAACTGCAACCGGCTAGCTTAATTATCTCTCTACTCTCTACATTAAATATATAACACCCACATACTACTATTAAACACCAAACAAATTACAAGCCTACCCTCAGGCGATAATTATCCTCACCAAATTGGCGACCACATTGGGAGAAGAAGGTGCCTGAATCAAGCATTCAAAACCAGCTAAGAAAGTCTGTCCGAATGAATCTGGACAATCCAGAAGTACCACCAGCTCTGCTCGAAGTGGTGGGAGAGAACGATGAGTACACTATCGAAGAGCGTGATAGGCTAAAGGGTGAAATAGAAGATCTGAGGGCAGAAAATGCTAAGATGGGCATGCAAGAAAAGTCCAAAGCATCAGTTGCTCATCACACCGACAACCCCAGAGAGCATGAGTCTTCAAAGACTCATGTGAGCACCAAAAAGACTCATGCCAGCTCCAAAAAGTCTCACCGGTCTAAGCCAGTGGAGAGTTCTGACTCAAGCTCAGAATCTTCTGATAGCTCTTCGGACAATGAAGGAGTTGAAAAATCCTTATCCTCTAGCAGCGATGAGGGTCGAACTAGAAAGAAGCAAAAGCAGATCAAAAAATATTCAAGAAAAAGGGATAGACATGGAAGGATGAAGAAGAATATTGGTAAAGGGTCATCTCACAGCCGGAGGCATGTGGACCGGATGCTGATGGATCCCTTCGCTTTTCACGATGAACCATGTATCTTTGCAACTCCCAATGAGGATACTGTGTTCAGTCGTGGAAGAAATTGGAGGCAATCTCCATTATCTTCTAAAATTCTGTCCAGAAACCTCCCTAAGAGGTTTGACAGCACCAAGATAGAGAAGTACGATGGCAGTACTGATCCGGACAACCATTTGGAATAATTTAAAAACTTCATGATGAACTTTGACGACGATGATAAACTAATTTGTAGAGCATTCTCCCAATCATTTACGGGGAGTGCTCTAAAATGGTACAATAGCCTGCCTCAGGGTTGTATTAAAGATTTCAATACTTTTTGGGTAGCCTTTCGAAGACAGTTTGTAGGGAGTAAAGAGCTAAAGGGCAATGGAGACACAATAATCCATTGTGTCCAGGAACCAAATGAGTCCTTGAAAGAATATATAAGCCATTTTGTAAACACCAAGAATGGGTTGGCTGATTGCTTCGAACAGGTAGCAATAACATCCCTAAAACAGGGTTTGAACCCTGGCGATTTGGCTGAATCAGTGACCAGAAAGAAGGCTATGACATGGGGAAGGTTGCTGAATCAGGTTGGAAAACAAATAAATGTTGATGAAACGAAGAAAACCAGGGTGCATAGGCAGGTGAGGTCTACCCCGGTGGCACCAAATCCCAATCAGAATCAGTCCGGGAACAAAGCAAGAGAGACCGGGCAGGGGCACGGTAGGGCAAAAGCTCAGTCTCAGCCAGCTGCTCCTGCTCAGAGTCAGCAATCCAGAAACAAGAGAGGGCCATGGGTCCAACCGGAGTGGTTCGCAGAATTAAAAGAAAGTGTGGCCACCATTTTTGATTAAACAAAGGAAGAGGTGCATTATCGGAGACCAGCCACATTGCAGTCTCCTAGAGAGCATCACAATAAATCTTTTTGCCAATATCACAATGATATTGGTCATACCACTGATGACTGCATAGCGTTGAAACAAGAAGTTCAGAACTTGATTGAGAGGGGAAAGTTGGGGGCTTACGTCAAAAGAAGAGGAGGTAACAGGCCTGACAACACTCACCGGGTTGGTCCAAGTAATGCTGCTCCAGAGGGAGCCATGGTTATAATTGAGAGATTTGATGTGGAATCTGAGTACTTGGATCCTAATCCAACTCGAAACAGAGTGGGTACAATTGAGGAATGTTCTAGGCCGGTCTCCGGACTCATTAAGTTTTTTGAGTCACTTACAATTTTCGGAGGGGACACTATGACAGCTCCTACTGTTTCTTCGAGGAAGAGGCACGTTCATACTTTAGCCTCCCAGCTAGAAGGAGGCATGACTTCCTATCAGTCACAAAATTCATTCCCCTTCATTGTTTTTGATGAAGATGATTTAAGAGATATTGCTGGCCCTCATGAGGATGCTGTTGTCATAGGAGCATCTATTGGGGGCAACGACATAAGACGAATTATGGTGGATACTGGAAGCTCAGCCAATATCCTTTTCCTAACCACATACAAGAGAATGAAAAATCCAGCTGTAATTCAGAGTTTGGACAGATCAATTGCGGGCTTTACAGGCAGCTCAACAGATGTGATCGGAAAGTTCGAAGAGGAAGTTCTATTGGGCAAGGGTCCTTTCAAGAAAATGGTCAGAATACTCTTTATTGTGGTGGATTGTCCCACTTGCTATAATGCTATTCTAGGGAGGTCTTGGCTCTCTAGGATGCATGCAGTTGCTTCGACAGTCTACCAGTGCTTGAAATATGCTGTTCAGGGACAGGTTGGAGTCGTCCGGAGCAGTCAAAAGATTGCAAGAGAGTGTTATGCTACTGCTCTGGCACCCCGGACGCTGGGGGCAGTTCGCATCAACGAACAATAGTAGTTTGAGGGGCTTTCTAGGGGTGAGGGTGAAATTGATGACCCCAGAGAGACCCCTGGAGTGTTGATACCGGTCGAAGAGGTAGAGACACACTGTTTGGAAGAAGGAAGAAGTGTTAAGATAGGCTCCAAAATGCCACCCGATCTGAAAAATGAAATGTTAAAGTTTTTGAAGAATCATCAGCACGTTTTTGCTTGGTGCAATGCTGATGTTACTGGGGTTCCAGCCGAAGTGATATCACATCACCTATCTGTCCGGAGAGACGTAGCACCAGTGGTTCAAAAGAGAAGGGCTTTTTCCAAAGAAAAGGCTGATGCTATAGTGCAAGAGGTTGACAGGCTCACAAAGATGGGGCATATCAAGGAGTCTCAGTATCCTTTGTGGACTGCCAATCCGGTTCTGGTAAAGAAGAAAAATGGCAAGTGGCGCATGTGCATTGACTTCACAGATCTCAATAGAGCTTGCCCAAAAGATTTGTATCCGGTCCCCCGGATTGATCAGTTAGTAGATTCCACCTCTGGGAACAAGCTGCTGTCCTTTATGGACGCCTTCTCCAGATATAATCAGATTCAAGTAGATCCGAAGGATCAAGAGCATACCACATTTGTCACAGACAGAGGTCTTCATTGTTATAGAGTAATGCCGTTTGGGTTGAAAAATGCTGGGGCTACTTATCAGAGGTTAGTAAACAAAACTTTTGCTGATCAGATTGGAAGAAATATGGAAGTATACATTGATGACATGATGGTGAAGAGTGTGGATGCGCAATTGCACTTGTCTGATCTCCAAGAAACTTTTGCCAACTTGGTAAAAGTAAATTTGAAATTAAACCCAGAAAAATGTGTGTTCGGATTGCAGTCCGGGAAGTTTCTGGGCTATATTATAAGTGAGCATGGAATACAGCCCGATCCGGACCAGCTCAATGCTCTATTCCAGATGGAGCCACCTAGAAATATTAAAGAGGTACAACGGTTAACGGGGAGATTAGCTGCCTTAAACAGATTTATCTCGAGGTCTTCGAACAGGTGTGTCCCCTTCTTTTAAACCTTGAAGGGTGCAAAGGGGTTTGATTGGACCCCACAGTGTGATGAGGCTTTCAATGAGATCAAGAAGCAACTGTCCTCCCCCAAAACTTTGTTTAAACCAGTTGATGGGGAGACACTCTTCGTATATTTGGCAGTTTCAAGTTGTGCCATCAATGCTGTATTGGTGAGGGAGGTCGATGGTCATCCCCATCCAGTGTACTACATCAGCAAAAGTTTGATAGATGCAGAAAGGCGTTACTTGAAACTCGAAAAATTAGCATTAGCCCTGGTGATAGCTTTCAGGAAGATGAGGCCTTATTTCCAGGCTCATCCCATCATCGTCCGGACTTCTTTTCCCCTAAAGAATGTCCTCCAAAAGGCAGACATTTCAAGCAGGATGACTAAGTGGTCAGTAGAGCTGGGGGACTTCGACATAGATTTTGCTCCTCGAACAGTAGTCAAGGCCCAAGCTGTGGCAGACTTTTTGGTTGAATTTCACTCCGAAAGGGATTCGGAGCAAACTAGTGACATAAAAGATAAAAAGGTATGGGTCGTCCGAACAAATGGTGGATCTAGCACTATGGGATGTGGTGCAGGGGTATGTTTAACTTCTCCATATGGAGACAAGATGTATCAGGCTATTTGCTTTGCTTTCAGAGCATCTAATAATGAGTCCGAATACGAAGCAGCTATAGCTGGTTTAAAGTTAGCCTACATTTGTGGGGCTAAGAGGGTCAGGCTACTAAGTGACTCCCAGCTTCTTATCCACCATGCTCAAGGTCAGTCTGAGGCTAAAAAGGAGCAGCTTGTGAAATATTTACTCCTCCTTAAGAATGAAGCACTCAAGTTTAAAAGTGTTATTTATGAGCACATACCCCGGGCAGAAAATGAGCTAGCAGACTCGTTAGCAACCATAGCATATACGGAGTCATATCCATGGATCCATGTGCTGGAAAGCCCCTCCATTCAACTTAGTATGAGTAAAGAAGAGGAAATTTTTGAAGTACAAGTGAAACAACCTCAAGACTGGAGGTTTCCTCTCCTGCAATATCTCTCTGATGGTATTATGCCTTCGGACAAATCACTAGCCAGAACATTGAAACACAAGGCTCGTGGCTTCATCATATTGAGAGACATGTTGTATAAAAAATCTTACAATAAACCTCTCCTGCGCTGTTTGGGGGATGAAGAGTCTCAAGTAGTCCTCTCCGAATTGCATGATGGTGAGGGATCAGCCCATTGTGGATTCAGAGCTTTAACAAGAAGAGTTTTACTGTTCGGTTACTATTGGCCATCTATCATGAAAGATGCTAAGGAATTGGTAAGAAGGTGTGACCCATGCCAGAGGTACAGCAATGAAATTCATGTCCCAGCCATTCCTTTAGAGTCAATTTCTGAGCCTATTCCTTTTGCTCGATGGGGGTTGGATTTAGTAGGACCTCTCCCTGTGGCGTCCGGAGGACGCAAAACTATAATTGTTGCCATAGACTACTTTTCGAAGTGGATTGAAGCAGCCCCTTTAGCAGGAACAACATCAAAAGCTGTTATAAAATTCATTCTATCCAACATATGTTGCAGATTTGGTGTCCCACAGAAGATTACAACAAACAATGGGCCACAGTTCGACAATAGGGAAATGGAGAGCTTCTGTGCCTCGAGGGGTATACAACATTGTTTCTCTTCACCTTTCCACCCACAAGCAAATGGGCAAGTTGAAGTGGCTAATAGAACTATACTGTCCGGTTTAAAGAAGAATTTGGAAGGGGCTGCTGGGAAGTGGCCTAGTTATTTAGAAGAGGTCTTGTGGGCCTACCGGACAACACCTGGGGCTGCAACACAAGAATCACCATTTGCTTTGGTCTATGGGATGGATGCAGTAGCTCCCATGGAAGCAACTCTCCCATCATTTCGTGTTCACAACTTCTCCGAACACGCTAACGAGGTGGCAATCAGAGGTCAACTTGATTTGATAGAAGAAAGACAAGTTAAAGCTCACCTTAGAGTTGCACACTATCAGGGTTTGATGAGAAGCAGGTTTGCTTCCAAAATTAAGAGAAGAGATTTCCAACCAGGGGACAAGGTATTAAGAAAAGTCTTCTTACACACTAAAGAAAAGCTGTTCGGAAAGCTGGCCCCAACTTGGGAAGGTCCGTATATGGTTGTTGAAAGAATTAAACCTGGAACATATTGGTTGGAGGACAAAGATGGAAGAGTTTTGACTCATCCTTGGAACATCGAGCATCTCCGGATGTACTTGGAGTAGCATTTGTGTAAATATTTACTTTTTTAAACATCCATGTAAATATTTGGGGGCATACTCTTTCCTCCATGGTGGCACGGGGAGGTTTTAATGAGGTGTCCGGGTTTTTGAATAGAATTTGATGCCTTCTTAAAAATTTTCCCAAGTATTTTAAGTTTTGTCCTTTGTCACACTATCCAGATTGAAATAACTAAGGCCTATTTAAACTCTAGCCGGAGAACTTAAACATTCTCACTATAAAAATAACTAAGGGCTATTTAAACTTTAGCCGGAGAACTTAAACACTCTCACTATGAAATAACTAAAGGCTGTTTAAACTCTAGCCATCAAAATTGGAACAGACTATGAAAGAAGATGAGAATTGCACGAAACAAAGATATTCATTAAAATAACTTAAAGTGCTTTGGCCTTCCAAAGACTTTTCAAATTGTCAAAAACAGAACAGAAAACCTATCCGGTCAGATGCCGGACACGATTAAAAAAAAGAATGCCTTGGCCTTCCAAGGACTTGAGTCTGAATAAAAAATAAAAAAGTGGTTTATAGATTAAGACTGAGCCTTTGAAGATGGCCCCGCTTCGTTTACCTTCTTCTTTCCCTTAGGATCATTTTCCTCTTCGTCTGGGCTCTCTCCGGTACGTTCTTCGTCTTCGGATGAGGAAGCGCTAGAATAACCTTTCAAGTCTCCATCAGCCATTGTATGATACGGGAGATCGTCAGACTCAACATGAAGCCATAAGTCCCCTAGGTTCCTCTTCGGAAACTTCTCGTGGAAGAGTAGAACCATGTCAGACATCATCTTGGCGTACATTTCCTCCTGGCTGTCGATCATTTTGGTGGCATAAGCGTCAATCTTGGCTTGAATCTTGGCCTCCTGCTCCTTTAGCAAAGTGGCTTTCTCCTCGGCAACCTTGGACACTGTATTCTCAAGAGCAATTTTATCATTGGTCAAGTTGGAGATGATTTGATCCTTGGCTTTGGATTCTCCCTTTGAGGTGGTAAGGTCTTTCTCCAGACCGGACAGCTTCTCCCGGAGCTCTCTAATGGTGTCCTCTAAAGTGGAGACTTTTGTGGTGCTTGCCTCTTGCTTTCTCTTCAACTCCTCGGTTTCTTCCTTTAAAATGGCAGCATTAGAAGTGGCAGTGCGAAGGTCATCGGACAGCCTCTCTTTGTCAGACTTGAGATCTTTGATGATATCGGCATGGTTTCAGACTTGTTTCTCCAGCACAAGTACAAGCTGAACGTTGCTTAACAAAGAGTGGGCTATGGCATCCCTTTCACTAGAAATGATAAAGGTCTTACCATTAAAAGTGACCGTGTTGGAGGTGTTCGGAGGAAGGTAAGGCCCGACAAAGTTATCTCTGGGAAGATTGATGAAGTATTCACCAAGCTCACCAAGACCGGTGATGTCTACTCCATCAATATTGATATCTCCCCCCTCAACCTCATCGGTATGAAAGTCACCCGGAATCTCCTCGGCATGCGTTGGGTCAGTAGGATCAGCTTGGAAAGAAGGCTCTGGAGCCCGGAGAGAAAGCTCGTCTCCCTTAGAAGTTTTCTTCTTCTTGACCTCCCGATCTGTACTTTCCCTTCCCTGCTTACGATTTCTCTTGGAAGCCCTTGGAGGTTTTGGGAGGTTCGCTTCTTGCTTTTCAGTCTCTTGCTCCACCACTTCCAAGAGAGCAGCATCGATTTAGCTCCGGGCTGGCCCCTCCGGGTCTATTGAAGCATCTTTCTCTGCATCAACAGGGTTAGCACCACCCACCACCTTCTTGCCCTTCTTCTTCTTGCCTTTCATCTTGCTCGGGGCTTTGGCCTGGCCTGGCAGGAAGAGTGTCCCATCTAGTTCATGGGTCCTCTTAAGCACAACATCCGGAGGAGGCTGGGTGGTGAGCTCCTCCCAAGTCAAGTCTCTCCGACCTGTGGTGTTCCACAAGTGAGACATTGCCAAGTTGCCACTGGTAAAAGCAGCATGGAATCGGTTCCCCCACTTCTCAGCAGCCCAAGCATTAATCTTGCCACAAGTAACCTGTCCGGCTTTCAGGTAGTCACTAAATTCCTTGGGCAGTTCTGCTGAGGCAAAAGTAATACCAATTAGTATAAACTAACTCTAAAAAAAGGAAGAAAAGAAAGAGACAAAAATATAAGGCAGGAGACTTACGGCCACTCCTCCACCTGCTTCTGAGGAGGCTTGGGTTCACTCCGGATTTGATCTTCTGTCCGTTTTCCCAAGCACCACTAACAAATAGGAACTGGGTCCTCCAATTCCTCTCCGCCTCCAACAAATCATCCACAGCCTTGAAGTCATCCCCCATATTGAAATGGTAAAAGGGGATGTGGTGGTTTCTACAAAGACTGGCCACAACAACAAACTCCTCCATTGGCAGAGGGATCCCGGACAGCCTTGAAGCCATGATACAGGACATGAGGGTGTACCAGGCGTTGGGGCTCAGCTGGCTCGGACAGAGTTTTATAAGATGAAAGTATCTGACAATCTCTGGGTCTAATGGGAATCTGAGCCCCAAGTTGAATAGCTCCGTGAACATGACGATTTTGCTTAACTTGCAGTCCATGGGGGTCTCTGGGTGTATGGGAATCCTGATCTTCACATTCTTCGGTATTCCCCACTTCGTACGCATCCTGCCCAATTCAGCTGTGTGGATGAATGCGTAGTTGATTTTTTGCAAGGAGATGAGGTAATTAACGCTGACCTTATGAAAACAAGGCCCCACTCTTCCTTCGAGGCTCTCCGGCAGATACGGATGCCTCAAATACAATTTCTCTTTGCCTTTGTCCTTTTTGGCAACTATTGCACTACTTTGTCCTTTGTCCTCCATTACTTCCTCCATAATGGTTGAAGGGTTTTCAGCAGCAGTAGTGGGGGGAGGGTTCAAATTTGACTCAGCATTGTCTCCGGACTGCTGGGCCTCTGTGTTCTTTTGACTTCTGGCCTCCGGTAGAGTTTCCGGAGCAGGTGCTTCTCGTTGAAGACTTGGACTGGTGCCCTCCGGACCGGACAGCATGTCCTTGGAGGCTCTAATAGGAACCTCTGACCCGGTGCTGCTGTCTTTTGCCCCCGACTTTGAGGGAGTGTTTTTAGACCCTTGGCCTTTAACTAATCGGCCTTTCCTCCTATCGACTAGCTTCTGAGGGGAGTGCTCCGTATCCGACCTCATTGCTATAAAGGGTGAGGGTTTTTTGAGGCTAGTAACTGTTACTCCTGGCTCGACAGCAGGTTCCGATTCCTGAACTGAGGAACCAGAGATAATGGGGGAGAGGTTAGTTTGAAATAGTTTTATAGGCTTGGTGTCTTTAGAAGAAGAAGAGCCTTGATCTGACTCTGTGGCAGAGGTGATTGGTCTATCAACAGGCGAAGTGGGTAACCCTGCCGCAATTCGTCTTTCTCTTTCGACTTTTTGAGCCTTCTCTAACTCAGAAAGGTTGAGCCACACGCCTTTGATCAGAGTGTTCCTCGCTGTAAACATAAACTATTGAGCAAGTTTTTGATTTAGAGAGAGAAAGCTTTGAGAGATTTTGCAGAGTAAATGTGAAAGAGATGGTAAAACAGTAGAAAGTGAGTTTGAATTTATAGTAAATCTGAAAAAAGAAGTTGATTCCTAGGAGAATTCGAAAAGATTGGTAATGATTAAAGACGGCGCTGATGTCACCACCTTTAATTAAGAGGTTGCTTTTCGAAGAAGGTGGGTTCGAAATTCAAGGTGAAAAAACGGCTGAAGCAACCAATCAGAGAGCGACACGTGTCCCACGAACTCTGGCAAAAACCGTTTTGAATTCGTGAAGCTTTATCAGTCCGGATAAAACCATAGCCCAAATTGACAGACCTGTCCGGATTAAAACTACCCCTAATGTCGGACTGTTTTTCAGGTTTTTGACAAGAGTATTTGCACAAACACCAAAAAAAGGGGCTCCTGATGAGTCCGAATTCTGTATGCTCCCCGGACAAGGACAGATCGGTCCGAGGCCTCCGGACCGGACAGATCACTTCAAACACTTAGCCCATAGGACTGTTCGAACTATGACAAAAGTACTAAAAAACCTAAACACTACTTGACTAAGCTACTTGCTCTCCTACTTAGAGCTCATGGGTCTTTGAACATAACCCGGGTCCATTAAACATGACCCGAAAGCCCATAAGGGCCCAAACATTAGGGTATAGATACCCAACCACCTGCATTAAGTGTGGGTAATGAGAATTAACTGTAACCAACTAGCTTAATTATCTCTCTACTCTCTACATTAAATATATAACACCCACATACTACTATTAAACACCAAACAAATTACAAGCCTACCCTCAGGCGATAATTATCCTCACCAGATGTCATTTAGTTTAAATAATACTTTTACTAAATATTAAAGACTCGGGAATCTTATTTTTCTCAATAATCAGGTAAATATATGAAAGCTTGCATAAAATACATAATTATTAAAATTAATAAAGCTAGTGATCATGTCCCAACATTGTTTGAAATATTTGATAATATGAGGAGGTATAATATGAATTTAAATCTATTGAAGTGCTTGTGCAAGGTCAAATAATGAAAATTTCTTGGATTTGAAAACATAGTTATAAATATCTTCACCAAAATCGAGTAAGAACCCTCAAAAGTTTACAGGTAAGTTGGCGGTATTGTCAAATTTTATTTATTAAATATCGGATATAGGTCACTTATTCTTTGATATTTTAAAAGAAGCAAAAAAGTTTGTCTATGATAATAAATGTACAATGGATTTTAATGAATTTTAAGAGTATCGAACTTCACTAGAGATTTGATTGACATCAAAGGAATGTGATTCGTTGTATCTATATATGGAGGTTTCAAATTTTATCGTTAGTAGTGCTCTTATAAGAGAAGACAATAAGACCATTCATTATATGGGCACAATGTTGGTTGATATTGAAACCATGTATTTAAACTTATAATATTAGCTTTTGGTTTAGTTGTAGTAATGAAAAAGATACGATCGTATTTTCAAGTTAATGTGATAATTGTACGAACTTTTGTCCACTAGAGAATGTAATCCATAAATAAGATGTTTCATAATGGTTAACAATATGGTTGATTGAGTTAGGTGAGTATGAGATACAATTTGAGCCAAGGACATGAATGAAAGCTTAATCCTTAATCGATTTTATTAATGAATTTCAAGATGAAAGAGTTGACATAGATGAGGATGAACCTACATAAATTCAATTAAAAGATCAATAATGGGTTGTACGAGTTGATGATGCTTTGGGTTCAAATGGTAATGGCACTGTCATTATTTTGATTGTTCTAAGAGGTGATGAAATAAAACAGGTCATTAAATACAAGTTTGTTGCTAACAATAATAAAGCTAAGTATGAAACAATAAGGGTTGGGATGAGATTGGCTCATATTTGTATAGCAAAGATTATTCGATTATTGCTAAATTCTTAATTGGTATTTGGGAATTCTAAAGGAACTTTTGAAACAAAACAAGCATCATCATTATGAAGAGGATAATTGTGTTGGCCTTCCTGATTCATACTGGGTAGTGCAACAAACCACCAAAATCTAATTGATATTTGAGACCTCATACTTCCACTCTCTCTTCCGTGAACATAGTTGACTAACGTAAATATTAGAATGTAAAAAACGGTAATGCCAGTTTCATTACTAATAACACTTACCATATCATATCTAGGTCTAATATATGTGTTCTCTGAGTTGATCTGGTATGATACAAATATAGCGTACCGAGTTGTTACTTTATACAATTACTCGACATCTTTGACAAACCATCTACTCAAGATAAGCTAATAAGATGGGGTCTCAACTTTCTCGAATATGTTTTTTGCAATTACAGTGTGAAATCTGTCAATTATATCCTCTATGAATGTGTGTCTAATCAAAGCATTTTTAATGCTTCCATTCCAAACTCAGGTTCATCTCTACTGATTAAGATTAGTCGAGTTAGATTCAAAAGGCTATGAACTGATCAATATTCGCGTGCCTACTTTGGTGTGTTAATCTACCACAATTTGCAAGAGAGAAAACATTTGATATTTGGATCTTCGACGTCCCTCGTCTTTGTGGTAACACACGAGATACTCTCTAACCTCCAGTTCAAATTCTACGAAACTAAAGTTGTTTGGACATGCTAATTTATTGTCCATATTAATCAATTTTTTTGTCTCTTATAGTTTTCTTAACATATGGACCATATCGACTGGTTTGATTAGAATACTTTCAGTGCATGACTTTTGAGAGTTTCATTTGGGTGTGACCATCATTTTTATTCGGTTATGGGCTGCTATTTTCCTTTGTTTCCGCGTAGATGACAATCCAATTAACATACATTGGATTAATTTTGGTTGTTGTTAAATTTCCGACTTCGTGGATATGTACCATGTGATTGTACAAATATCTGTTTTTTTTGTAATTTTATAAGTTAATTTTATAAAAATGGTATGATTTGGATGCATTTTTTTTTAATTATATATATTTTTTTGGAGCGCCAATTTTTTTTTTTTTTAAAAACTCAATACCATATGAATCTGGTAAATCATTAAAGATAGAAATAAAATAAAAATAAAGTTAAATAAATAGAAAATATTTAAGTATTTCAATTTAAAATAAAAATTATAAAGGTGATAACTAAAATCTACATAAATATAATTATGAGATTTTAAACATAAAGTAGAAAATTTTCAATGATGATTATGTGATAAAAAACATTATGTACTAGTGAACGATTGTATACTTTCTATAAGATGTAGTGAATATTTGCAAAAAAATAGCTAAATCATAGTAAATTATACATACTTTGATATATGATTCATAAATCTGAATTTTAATACTCAATGCTATAGTTTGGGCTATGTTTTATATTTTTGTTTTGTTCAGTTATCGATAAGATGTTTTATATCAATATTTATACATTTTTTGGTTCAAAACTAATTTGCTCTAACAATTTTGATAAGTCGTCTCATTGTATACATGTTGTTGTTAGTTCATTGAGCATCGACGATGTTAATGATCATTTGTTTAGGAAACTGCTTGTTCAATGCATGATCGTAACACAACTTATAAAAAGGTTGGGAGGGGGACACAACTCAAAATCTCACAAGAGAAGCTTCGAGCAGTATGGCCTACCCTTGACCAAATGTTTTGTGCAACCTTACCTTATGTTCAAAATTTATACCCGAACTATTTTAACCACAATGTGTACCACGTCTTTACAGATGATGTACATACATATTTCTATATATTCTTATTTATTTTTCGGATTTATTGCTATTGATTAATCATACTATATGTTTTCAGCCTCGTGCTTCCATATCAACTTATGTATTGTATAATAACCTACGATTATGCGATTTAGTTACCCATAAATTAGTTTGAGAATGGGTTATGCAAACGCATTTTAATCCACTTATTGATTGTTTGCTACGTTGGTATACAAATTTCGCTCTTATTGAGGCATTCATCGAGCGATGACACGCCTAAAATTCATAGTTCTATTTCAGTTTTGAAGATATGACACTCACATTGGATGGTGTCTATACAATCACGGGTCTTCAATTTATAGAAGATATATAGAAAATTATTTTCATGCCGAGAAAACTGGGTATATAAAAAATTATATTGAAGAATAAACTATGTTCGAAGAGTAGGAGTCCAAATGTTTTCAATTTGATATGGTTGAAGAGCACTTTTAGTGGTAATACTTATTAGGACGACACATATAAATTTTACCATCATATCATTAATGACATCTAGGCTAATCTCATGTGCGTATTTGATTGTTGCATATTTGCTAACAAAATGAACAACATTGCATCAATTGATTATATTAAGTTCATGGAGCATCATGACTTGATGAGGAAGTATAATTGGTAAGATGGTATTAACCTATTTGTATAGGTGGTTTATCTAGCATTATTGGATTTTTTGAGGAATGAATGTTTGGTAATTTTTAATGTTTTGCGGCTCCGAAATTCACTGATTATGCGATCACCTCACCACACATGTGCAAATATGCACATGCTCTTCATCAGACACAGTAGGGACATACTATGCAGAACATTCGCCACACCATATAGTTGTTTAGAGAGACCAGTTTCATCCTATTGATGCTTAACTTGTTTTGTTTTGAATAATTAACACTAATATTTGATTTTTAATAATTTATATATGGACATTATATCGTATTAGTTTCTACGAAGGCATCTCCTGATGGGAGTAACAATGTAACAATATCAATGGATCAAAATAAATCCATCCTAAGAAAACAAAGCTCTAGCAAGTCTACGTTTTCTAGAAAATATCTCTCGTAATGGGCTTATAACTATTTAAATGTGCCACCATCTGTCTAGTAGTACATATCAGATAATACACTACACCAATTTAAACAATGTTATCATCATTTTGATCCAAGAAATAAGAACCCGCGTACGAGCATGTATTCGACATATCACGATTGATACATAATTCATGAAGTAGAACCATATATTAATACGTGGAATATAGATCAGCTACTAGATTTTTTACAACAATGCGTGCAACTCTTGTACAACCATAGCGAGTGAATATGGTTATGAATTTGGTTTCTTGATTATTGGATTATGACTTTGTTAGATTATGACTTTGTTTTGTCAATTATTAGATGTTTATTATATTATGTTGGATTATTTTTAGGTAATTTTTATATTTCTTGGATGGTTTTGTTTATTGTTGAATGATTTATAATATTTTGGTTATTTTATGGTTGTTGGATGAATTATCATATTTTGTTTATGGTTTTGTCTATTGATGGATTGTTGGATGGTTTTGTTTTTATATTATGTTTGATTATTATTATTAGGGTTAATTTTTTTAATTACAGAATGATATTCATCTACCACCAACGAATATACTATATAGATTCGCTCACAGCTAACGAGTATCAGACTTACATTAGCCAGTCATAAGTGAATCTTCTATATAGATTCACTTATCAATTTATCAATAACGAATATTAGGCCTACATTCGCTAACTATAAGTGAATCTTCTCTCTCTCTCTCTCTATATATATATATATATTCTCAAATCTTGCGAATATAGTAAAAATAATTATCCCATTTTTTTTGAAACAAAGACATAAATTAGCTAAATACTAGCGAATATAATGAATTTAAATCGCCAGACTCCAACAAAAGTAGCGAATTAAGTTTTTCAACATAAGGTAATCAAGCTAATTTTGTTTTGAAAAAACTACAATTTCGACACATAGTTCTAAGTAAAAATTTATATAAAATAATTTCTCGTTCAAGAGAATGATTACATAAATAAGGCCAATTATAACAACGATAACTTAGTAGTTTTTTTATAAATTAAAATTAACAATAATATAAGCCATTGCTTATTTGTCAGACCGATTATATTTCATCGCCCTCACCTTTTCATTCTCAATTGGTAGTCAATTTGAGCCTCGTACATAGCTTCCTATCTCTTCGTTACTATTAGGTCATGTACATTTTTTATTTGGTCCTGGTTAAACTGTTAGTGACCTAGCATTTAAACAATTAATACGTAGTTTGGAGTTCCTCACCATCGAGATTAAAAACCAAATGTGTTCATTAAGCCCTTAAATACTTCCATATAGCTTTAACTTCATCTAGACTTCGTGAAATTTCTAATGTATCCACATAATTCATACTATAAGGATAGTAGAATTTGCAAACCATTATCACCTAAGAATGTTAACCCCATTCTTATCGATATGCTTTCCCTACTTCTATGAAGAATTTCTTCAAATAATAATTTTCAATATAAGTTCATACATAAATAATTGTTTTATAGGGTTCACTTTTTACGGTTGAGTTTTTATTAGAGTGAATCATCTATTTATTAAGTACTTACAGATGATAGTGCAATCCACGAGTGCTAATCAAATATTGGGCATATTAAATAAGGAAAACGTATCTGATAAGGATAAAATCCTTAACAAATTACCTAAATCATTCTGATAGGAAAAGAAACGAAATAGATAGAGAAATAAAAAAAAATTGTAATTGTAATTGTATTATTATATATATATTTTGAGATGCTTTAGATACGGTGTTATAAAAAATCATGTAATTTATTTTCAATACATATGACCAGTATAATTCTATAGTACTAGATATCTCATAAAAATAAAAAACCTTAATATTAAATTAATTAACCAATCATTTACTTAAATTCGTTAAACCAAATATAGTCAAACATTTAATAATTAAACCTAACAAATTAATAACACAATCTAAAAATACATTATTATGTTTGTACAAAAATATCATAATATTACGTACTATAATTATAGTAGGCCAAACTATCATACACCATTAATTAGATCGGTTACAATTATAGTAATAAACAGATGTAATGGAATGTTTTTACTATAGGCCACACTAGATTTTCGAACGTTTTGTCACTTCATAATTTTTGAAACCTGACATATATTTTTATTTTTTGATGGTGTGCTACCTGTCATACCGGGCGTACTATCACTCACAATTTTCTCATTGACATGCTCAAAATACAAATTTTACCATTTTGTTGATTTGTTTGTGTCGACCTTTTTTAGACCCTTAATACTCACCGATTATTTAAAGCGTGACATATGAATCGTTAAAGGATTAAAAATTTGTATCATCTTATTAATAATATTATATTTTTTTTGGATATCAAACCGCGGATGTAATTATCTATTATCCTAATGTTTCTTATAAAATCATCTTAGACTATGGTTTTAGCTCCAATAGTGATATCTAACATACTCAAAAAATATACCGCATTCAACCTTATCAAATAACCTATATTATCTCTCTGTGATAGCTATTTCACATGCACATGAGAATCTGTGTTTTTTAACATTACAACCACATACTATCCTATCGATACTAATATATTCAACCCGTTACTAAAATTACCATCAACAAATCTAAGGTCGTACTTGACATATCACTTTTTATGAAACTAAACATATAAATATCCATATGTTTTATTAAAACATTAAACTTACTTCGCTCGAATGATTAAAACATATTCGAATGATGAAGATCAAGCAATGTGAAATTTTGAAACTTAGTTGACTTAAACCAATGTAGCATTTAAGATTAGCATAAACGCTCTCGACCCTCTAAAATGTTTTTTCTTAAAACATTGATTATCAAAGTTTATTATTTGTAAACTAAATGATGTTTATGTTTTGAGAAGAATAACTTACCGATTTTTAGTTATGTTGTCCATATATTGATACTCGTTGGTCAAATAAGTAACAAATTTATCGTCGTACGGTGTTATCCATTATTAATAATATAATATGTAACCTTTAAAAAACTATAAAATACTTTATAAATTGTTGCTACTTTTATGTTAAACTCTTGCAAGGTGTTTGCGTTGACCACAACATCATAAAATTCCACCAACTCTTTTGCATCATCCGTTTTAGGCATCAAGTACTTCACGATTGGAAAAATGTATTTGTTTATGTGCCATTTGTATAACACATGGATAACGTCCATAAATAATTCTTCGAGAGCTCATACCAACACAAAGTCCCGTTTGGTCAAAATGATACTCACAAATTGACAATTATTATCAACCGTCAACGCACTTAGAACACTCAATGCCCAAGTTTAGTTCAAATCTTTCTCATTCGTCCAAAAATCGCAACCAACAAAAATGTCATTTTTGTTGAAGTAATGCCAACTATTTTGAGCAACGATATTTTTTAAGTGTCGTTTTTAAGTGCTACCCATTATAATATTTATGGGAATATGCGCAAGAAATCAATACTTGTAGGATCCGAAAAACAGTTCAACGATCACGTCAGATCCATTGCCTTTCTGATGCGAAACGTAGTAATTGTGTTCTTTATTTTTTTTATAACAATATTGCATTTGAGACTTAAACAATCCAATGTTTTTGTTGAACATTGTATATGGTTTGCATGTTAGATACATTTTGGAGGTTTAAGCCTTTTAAAACCATATATATTTCCTTAGAACGAAAACTAGTTTGATGAGTGGGTATTCCCCAGACGAACGAAATATAGGCTGACCGAACAGGTGTAGAAGACAAAAAAGGCAAAGGACGAGCTCCGACCATAAAGATAATTAAAAAAAGGCCTAGTAAGGCATGACGACCGACTTGATCGCATAAGTATGAACGGGTCGACCGAATGGATCGCATAAGGATCGAAAGATGGATGAGCTCGTATGTGACGGAACGACCTCAAATGAAGACGACCGAGTACGACAGAATGGAGGAAACCTTGCTTGGACTATACCGTGTTCTAAGCCAAGTAACGAAGACAACCAAAGAGATCTTCTCTCAGTTCAGCTCGGGTCAGCATACACTTTAGGTCAAAGTAACCGTCTGAAAGAGGAAACGATTTTCGAGTCATCATTTAATAATATCGTCATTTTTGGGTCAAAACACTTAATGAGTCTGTACTAAATTATAGGAGAAATGGCGTAAGTGTAATAGTGGAACCACTAAGTGAGATTTAATGTGAATGTAACCACCCACTAACGAGAGAAATTATAAATAGGAGAATTCTCCTAGATGAATATAACTTCTACTTCTCTTTTCCGACTCATCGGATTTCAATATTTTGGCACGACCTTCTTATTTCCCGTAACACAATTAAATATAAATTACGAACTTACTATTTTTTTTATTTCGGTTTAAGTTTACCGATTCACGAATTACCTTCGTCGCACCTGACTGATGCGTGGTTGTGTTGACCGTCTAGAATTTTTAGTTCCAATAACCAATAAACATTTCAACCAAAAATCTTCTTACAAAAAGAAAAATTTGTTATCTTAATTTTACAATCTTTTTCTTCACGACAATTGCACTAGACTTTGGTTTGTGCAAGCCATATCTCTTGCATTGATAATATAATCTACGATTTTGCCAACTCTACTCTTATATACAGGCTAATGATGACGAAAATACAAATTTTAGACCTTCATCAATAATCCATTTACCCAAACCTCTTTTGTGTAATATTATTGCTTGATAAACAAATGTGTAATTGTCAAGCAAACATGTGACTTGTTCCGGTTTATACAATATTTGATCCACGTTCTAAACTATAACCCAACTCCAAAACTAGAGATATGATAAATGATAAGATCAAGCGAAATTTATATGTATTCTAAGTTATACGATCTGTAATATATAATTCACATTTCAAGTTATAAATTTGCCCTAAAATATATGACGATATTTATTAGGATGTAAATTTTGGTATACGAGCGACGATCCTTATGAACTCGCTAGTTGTCAACAAAATATATAATGCAATTTGGTGAGATTTATCAAGTTCACATAAATCTCCTCGTTTTCTCTGTGTTTTTTATTTAGAAAATTTGAAATGTTGCCATTTAAATTTATAATCTAAAATTTTGGTAGTTCCATAGTTATAAATTCCGGAATCATAAATGTTATACTTTATAGTTATGGGTTTCGTTTTTGTTTTCTTTTGAGTTGGAGGTTTATAACTTTAGAGTATTATGTTTGCGACTTGCGAGTTTGGGGTTATCTTTTTTAAGTTAAATATGTTATAATGAAAATAAGAGGGGTACAATCTAGCGAAAGTGTACTTGGCGGGAAGCGACCCAAACCCTTCTTCCTCAGTCCTCACTCATCTTAAGTTTTGAGTTGTGGAAGATAAAACCAGAGAGACAGTGAGATAGAGAGAGGGAGAGAAAGAGCGAGTGGGAGAAATGGGATCTGAAGCGGCACTACCAAAATGGGCGTCGGAGCCGTGCATAATGGGAATCGACGAAGCTGGTCGCGGTCCTGTTTTAGGTCATCTTCTTCAATTTACCTTTTTTTTCTTCGATTCCCGTTTTATAAGAAATACTGAAGATATCATTATGTTTTGTTTCAGGTCCAATGGTGTATGGATGCTTGTATTGTGCATGTTCTTACCAGAAGACTCTCGCAACTCTAGAATTTGCAGGTTTAAATTAGGGTTCCTCCTCCCCGTTTAAAATTCCATTTATTGCTATTGCTAACTTGTGTCATCTTATTGTAATGGTTGTAGTTTGATGTATTCGATGAAAGTTTTGATGTGTGCTGCAACAATTTTTATTAGCCCCCATAGGAATTAGCGCATATGTTGGCTTCATTCCGATTTGATTGCTGTGAACGGATATGCATCATGCGACTTAACCCTTTTTACATCAAACTCAGATTCATGTGTTGGTCTACCCCATTTTCTAAAGGGTTAGATCAAAGTTCACTTTCTTTTATATTGCACAACTAAATACTCCTTCACTGCTTCCTACCCGGGCTAAAATCTATAGATACTACTAGACATGGACTATGGTTGTGCTTCAGTTAAGTTATTGTTTTTGTTTTTTGTGGTTTATGGGTTCTTGTTTATAAAGTTCTGTTCACTTCCTTCTTGAGTCTGCAGATTCAAAGACTTTAAAAGAAGAGAAAAGAGAGGAGCTGTTTGAAAATCTTAAGGCTGATGAATCACTTGGATGGGCTGCTGATATCATAGACCCAAGGGAGCTCTCTTCTAAAATGCTAAGGAAGTAAGTAACAAACTGTTAGAATTCTCGAGTTCTTAAAGATGTGTTTTGTTTTCAATATATTTATCTTATTTGTTTGCTGCAGAGATAAAGTAAACTTAAATGAGATATCACATAACTCGGCAATCGGCCTCATCACTAGGGCACTAAACATGGGAGTCCTACTTACAGAGGTAAAAAAAGATCTAAGTTTAGATGTACGATCTTTGAATCATGTGTATTTTATATGTTTATTGCTGGTATACTCTAGTTTAGTATAATAAACTCTTGTTCTAAGAGTTTGCAGGTTATATGAAATTGTTATGGTCACATCTTACTTTAACTGGTATCTCGATATTCATTTCCCTATATAATATAGCTTCCTAAGTGCATTAACCAATATATTTTTTCAGTATAAGAGACATTCCTTTATTATGTCAGAAAAACAGACTTGTTCATGCTTCTGTATGAAACTTGTGTCTGGTTTAGTCAGAAAACTAACAACTTAGTCAAGCTATGATATTTGACATCATAGATATACAGGTTTATTTAGATACAGTTGGAGATCCTGAGAAGTATAGACAAAAATTGTCTGATATATTTCCTTCAATCAAAGTTGTTGTAGCAAAGAAGGCCGATAGCCTTTATCCAGTTGTCAGCGGGGCAAGTATCGTTGCAAAGGTAATTAGCTCTGCTTCCTAAAACTTTGGCAACTGCATAAACTTATCACGCTAGGCAAATTGATTTGATGTTTCCTTCTGTATTATTATGCAGGTGACTAGAGACCGAGCCTTGCGAGAATGGGTGCTTGAGGAAACAGCTGACAACATCGACCGCAACTTTGGCTCTGGATACCCTGGAGGTGCAAAGTGTTAAACTCTATTATATATTATAACTTTGCAAACTCCACTTGTTTAACGCGGTTAATTTTTATGTGCGTAGATCCTGAAACCAAGTCATGGCTTAAAAATCACAAACACTCTGTATTTGGATTCCCGTCGTTGGTTCGATTCAGTTGGGGCACTTGCACATCCTATCTTAAAGAGACCACTGAAGTATTGTGGTTAGTATTTATTACACCCACAATACATGTTCATGTTTTTCAAGCTTTAGTATAGGTCTCTCAAACTTGTCCAATGGTGTTTATAATATACACTTCGAATAGTGTAAATGGTCAGTGGTGGTTATAGAGTTGATTAGGCCCTTTTAGGTTGAGTTCATATAATTAGCTATTGGGATGTTAACAGGGAATCTGATGAAGTTGAAGAAGACGGGTCTAAGGGTGGTAGCAGCAAGCGACAAGTAAAATTGAGTAGTCTTGGTTTCACATCTTCCAAGAGGAAAAGCGAAGAAATTGAATCCAGTGCTAAAGGACGGTGCAAGTTTTTCCAGTCTCGTAAACTTGAGCAACTTTCCCAGTTTTGAAACCAAAGTTCGATTGATATCTTTTTATCCTTCCTTTTACTAGTTTATTCCTCTTAAAGTATTTTTAGAATACAAATTTGCGATGATTAGTCTATGAAATTTATATAATTGTTTAAACAAACCACACTCTCCTTTCTGATTTGATTCGTTGTTTTTCCTGTCTAGCTGAATTTCCGATATGAAATTTTTGTTGGTGAGCTATTTCCACCGTCATAATTTTTATTTTCCGCATCATCTAAAAAATAATAATTATCATTTGCTCATACTATTCCACCTAAATTCTTTAAAAATAAATGAAAGCATTCATACAGTTTCCTAGGACATACCATGGGACAGTACAATACAAAGAGGTAACAATGCCAATATGCCTCAGTCTAGAGATATGGCTTAATAGATAAACATAGACGGCACAAATGACATGCTCTGATGACTAGGAGGGTGTAAGGTGATTCTGAGATCACGTATCTGATATCCAGGTTCCATGCTCCTCGCCATACTGGAAAGACCTGCAAGAGGATAATAAACAAATTAATTGTTAGATTTGTTATAATTACGGTGGCCATCCAATCATGGTTCCAAGGAATCTAAATCGGAGATCCGATAAGATTTGGAAAGAAATCATGGAAGCCATGATTGGGGCGGAACCAAAAATTCTTGAGTTCCGCTGTTCCCAAACGTGGTAAATGACCGCGTTGAAACAGGTGCGCCAAGAACAATGGTCTCGGGTACTAGACCATCTTGACGCCTCAAGGATCCAAAAATGCCATGTAGAGGGGTGTAATGGGAATCCTAATTGGTTACTGGTAATTGACCATATACTCTGAGCGAAACTACATTCATAGAGTATATGAGATATAGATTCCGATTCAGAGTTGCAAAGGGCGCAAGTAGTGGGGGTGAGGATACCCCAACTAAGGAGCTTGTCTCTGGTGACAAGTTTACCCTGTAAAGCAAGCCAATAAATAAATGAGTGACGCGGAATGTTATATTTATTCCATACTAACCCCGCCCACCCCTTTGCAGGGACAGGCTGACGAATGATGTTGTATGTGGCTTGAATAGAGAAATTGTTGCCGCCGTCTTTTGTTACCCAGTAAGGAGCGTCCCTCGATTGGGTGCTAGGAGAGGGGGGGGGGAGAGGATAATCTGATTGATTTCTTCAAGATGGGCACGACTTCGGGCCCTTGCTGATCTCAAGTTTGCAGGCCATTTCCATTCCCCATTTGAGATGATGTCTGAAACTTTAAGATCATTCCCCATACGAGAATCACTAATGATGTCTGGGCCATAGTGGTTAGCCAGAGACACTGAGAGGAGCCACGGGTCATGCCAGAGAGAAGTAGTTTTTCCATCTCCGATAGCCACCATGTACAAATTAATAGCCAAAGGCCGAAGCCGGAGAATTTTCCTCCAAATCCAAGAGGGGGAGGATCCAATAGAAACGTTCCAAAAACTTTTATTTTTAATCTTTTCGGTTTTAATCCATTCACTCTACATTGAATGGTTCTGATTACTAACAATAGACCATGGATGCTTAAGGACGGCCGCCTGATTCCAGGTTTTTAGGTCCAGGATCCCAAGGCCACCCTCTCTATAAGGAGTGGTAACAGTTGACCAGGCCACTTTGGCCCCATGAATTTTCATTGCAGAGCCTGACCACAGGAAACGACAAAGTTATTGGCTTAGTTCTCTAAGAATTCTAGACGGAAGAATAAAAATCGAAGACCAATAAACCTGTCTAGCAAATAGAACCAATTTGATTAATTGAAGTCTCCCCGCATAAGAGAGATGCTTGGAAGTCCGAGAATCAATACGGGAGGTGATTTTGTGAAGAAGGGGGCGGCAATCAGTGTGAGTAAGTCTACCCGTGAGAAGAGGGACACCCAGGTATTTCACTGGGAGAGAGCCCTCCGGGAAGTTCAAGATCGGCATTAGGTTCGATCTTAGGTGATGGTCAATACCCGAGAAAAATATGTGACTTTTCGAAGTATTGACCTTTAGACCAGAGAGAATGAAAAATTCATTCAGAGCGTCTCGGATGAGAGTTAGAGAATGGATGTCCCAATGGCTGAAAATCATTAGATCATCTGCAAAACATAGATTAATGATTTTCTGCTTGTGGCATTTCCAATGGAATCAGAACTTCTCATTATAACTTTTTTCTTTGAGGATACCAGAAAGTACTTGCATAACAAGCACGAAGAGGAGAGGGAAGAGGGGGTCACCTTGCCTGAGACCTTTTTTCCCTTTGAACTTACCATAAAGGTCTCCATTTAAGATAATAGAGTAAGAGGGAGAGGAGATACACTTGATAATCCACATGATCATCTTTTCAGAGAATTGCATCGCCACTAAAATATCAAGAATGAGGTGCCAACAGACATTATCAAAGGCTTTCATAATGTCAATTTTAAGAGCGACCCTTTTGCCTCTACCGTTAGACTGGTATCCCCTGAGCAGCTCTTGGGATAGAAGGATATTATCAGCTATGTTCCTTCCCGCAACAAAGGCAGACCGAGAAGAATCAATATGGTAAGGAAATGCGACTTTGATTCTATTGGCCAGGATTTTGGAAATGATTTTGTAAACCACATTGCAGAGTGCAATGGGTCTATAGTCAGCTGGAGTAGAAGGATAGTCTTTTTTGGGTATAAGAGCGATGAAAGTTGCATTCCAGGATTCGTTCAGAGTTCCAGAAAGGAAGAACTCTTGGATCCCCTTACAGATGTTAGGGCCAACATTGATCCAAGAAGACTTAAAAAAACTAGAGTTATAACCATCAGGATCAGGAGATTTGTCACTCTCAATACTGAAGAGTGCAGATTTAATTTCAGAGCAAGAAATCTCCCAGATCAATAACTCTTTATCAGAGTTATTGACAGTAGATGAAATGAGAGAAGAGACTTTTTCAAGACCTGGGTAGGGGTCAGGGTTCTTGGTACCCAGAGAGTTCTCGAAAAAGTTCACCATAACTTTGGAAACACTAGCCGGGGAGGAGACAGTGATACCCTGATCATTGGAAATCGAGAGAATTTTATTGCGAAAAAGCCGGGTTTTGATACTTTTGTGGAAGAATTTAGTATTCCTGTCCCCAAGCTTGATCCAATTTTCTCTCGATTTTTGCTTAAGAAAGGATTCTTCAGCACGGCTAAGAAAAATAAAAGAAGCAGAGGCATCATTTTCGATAGTGACTAGACGAGGGTTGAGAGGATCAGAGGTTAAGTTGTCCTGAGCCTCAAACAATATTTTTTGAGCTTGCGAGACTCTAGAAGAAATATCACTAAACTCCAACCGATTAAGAAGAGCGAGGTCAGATTGCAATCTCACGAGCTTGTCAGAGACCCTTCTCATTCCCGAGGAAGAGGAGGGAAGGTTCCAACTATTAGAGACAATATCTTTGAAGTTTGGGTGAAATTGCCACATATTGAAGAAACGGAAAGGTTTTTTCCGCTTAGGACGGGGAAGACCAAGGTTGAGAGTAACAGTAGTGTGGTCAGAAGTGCGGGGATATCCAAAGTGGACATGAGACATATGGAAAAGGTCGTCCCATTCTGAATTGACCAATACTCGATTAATTTTGGATAGGATGGGATGAGCAGGTTGTTTATTGATCCAAGTGAATGAAAATCCAGAGGATCGGAGGTCACTCAGCTCGCAATGATAACAATAGTTGTTGAAATCATCAATAGCGGAGGACCAAGAGTCAGAGGAGCCAATGCGCTCATTAGGGTGACGGATAGCATTAAAATCACCAAGTGCAACCCACGGGGAGAGGGAGTCAAGCTTTGCAATGTCAATTAGATCATTCCAAAGCTCGATTCGATCTTCCGCTTCGTTAAAAGCATAAATACCAGTTAATTTGAAAGAGGCTTTAACGTTATGACATTTAGCAATACAATGAATAAATTGGGAAGATTGAGTAATTCTAGAAATAGTAATAACACTAGGGTTCCAAGAAATCCAGATTCTCCCTAGGGGATGAGACGAGTGGTTAGTAATGACATGCCAAAAAGGGACCACTTTCCTGATTATATTTTCACTTTATGAATTTGAACTTTAGTTTCTACAAGGATTATCAACGAGATATGATTACTAATAATAAAATCAGTGACATCTTTTTGTCTGACCGGGTCGTTTAGACCTCTCACATTCTAAGAAGCAATATTCATGATAAGAGGACTTACAGTGCGTCATCCGCTGGTCCTGTCGGAAGATAATATCTGTTTGCCTTTGATTTTGGCTACATCACTGCAGGCCCTTTTTGAGTTCGAATTAGAGAAATTCTTTGGTAACTCCTTTGAAAACTGAGCATTAATGGGCTTAGCATGGGCCAGCTTGAATTTCCTTCCTTTTGGGCCTTTGCCCGCATTCCGGATTAAAGAGTGATGGCCATAAGAAGCACCTCCTCCCAAAATACCTTTCCGTTTGTTCTTAAGAGGCCTTTCAATTGATAATACCCGAATGGGCCCTATATTTGATGTTTGCCGGCCCAAATTGGGAGAGTTCACAACATGGAGCGAATCAGTACCAGACTGGCCCATAACTCCTTCAACTCGAGTGGGCCTGTTTACCTTTGTGGGACCCTGACCCGAAATCATTTTTTGATCTGGAGACAACCTAGGAACCCCGAGTGAAAGGAAATTTTCTTCCTCAACATACTGTCCCTGATCCGACTTTTCCTTTTGTCCAGAAGAAAACCCAAGATTTAAAATCTGATCTTCCCCAATAGCCTGAAGACCCCAAATCAGCCCCTTCATCGAACTTGGCAAGGACGACGGCGAAGATATTCTTACTGGAGAGGACCGATCCCGATCCGAAAAATATTTCACCCCATCGAACGAGCGAATCGGAGTAGAGGAGATGCAGTTAGTCTTTAACGAACTGGTGGCTGGATTGCTTGACGCTACTGGAGAGGATCGGTCCTGATCCGACGAAGATTTCGCCTCATCGAACGAGCGAATCGGCATTATAAAATATGTAGCATAGATCCGAAATATGTAGCGTCCGAATTGGATAGTATTATTTTGACATTTTGCTGGTATGAAATATGTAGCATAGATCCGAAAAAACACTTACGTTAGCACTGAGTCCAATGAAGTAGTGTCGGCGAATATTCTAATATTTTTCTCTCACCACAGGTAGTAGATCACATCGTAGAACACAGTGCACTAAAGATGTCCAAGACCAGTGGAAAAGTGAGACCAAATACTATTGAGCCAATTAAATATTATGAATTAGAAGGAAAGTTTCTTGAAACAAGCTTCCCATACCAGTTGAGAATAAGAATATCAATCATTAAGTGGTTGATGTAAGTTTAACAAAGATATCTAGCCAGCCAATAAAAGAATTTTTGGAAATATTACACGTGTTCCAGGTAAGATTGGCCCAAGGAATTTGGGGCGTTGAGAACTTGATGAAATGATAGGTGCTACTAAGGGTAAATTTTATATTCTGATTTCGGATCCAGAGCTTAACATCCTACCCACCCGGAGGGGGTGGAAGAGACTAATAACGTTACCGGTTTTGAGTATATGGCTTTGGTGAGAATTTCTACTCGAACAGATTTGGTTGGCCCAATTCCATGTTGAGGTTGTGTCAGATATTTTGGTGTTGTTGTGAAGTCTAGCATAACGAATGATACTTTGACCATATCGATCCACAAGAGAGTTATTGAAGAGCCAATGGTTGAACTATAGGGAACTAGAGGGGTCTCGCTTAATGTTAGGATTGTAAAGCTTGACAAACTTGGCAGTAATGGCTCGAAGGTTGAGGATTTACCTTTCTCCCCAGCTACAGGCAGAGCCAGTGGGGAGATTCCAAATACACTTGTCTTTCACCTTTTAAGTGATGATCCAATTACTCCATAATGAGTTGAAATTACCAATCTAGATGGACCAGAAATGCTTAAGGGCGACTGCCTAATTCCAGACTTTGAGGTCAAGAATCCCAAGGTCGCTCTCCTCTAAATGTAATATTATCTTGGACCATGCCACTTTGAAGCCCGAGATTTTTATCTTAAGCCCAGACCATCAGAAACGACGGAAGAACTGGGTTACTTATTTAAGGGCACATACATGAGGGATAAATAGAAATAACCAGTAGACCTAGCATGCGGAGATAACAACTTTGATAACCTAAAGCCTACCAACGTAGGAGAGATACTTAGAGGTCCATGATTTAATACGTACACAAGTTTTATGGAACATGGGTCTACGATCGTTATAGGAAATGCAAAAGGTAATAAGAGGAACACCAAGGTATCGCACGAGAAGGGTGCCCTCCTCGAAGCCAAGAGTGGTAACTATAGAGTGTCGGATTTGCTAGAGACACGAAAGAGATATATGAATTTTGGAGGGACTGAGGTGGAGCTTGGAAAATGAGGCAAATTCCTCGAGGCCCTCCTTGAAAAGATATATATATTTTGAATTAGCTCGGCAAAAATCATTAAGTCGTTTGTGAAGCAAATGTTGATGATTTTGAGCTTCCGATCTTTCCTGTGAAAGCCAAAGCTTAGGTGTTGACTTTTTTATCCTTAAGGATACTTGTGAGAACTTACATGATAAGGATGAAAAGAAATGAAGATAAAAGGTCCCATATGGTCACGATGCTTTATTACTATTGATGCTGAAAATGGCAGCTTTAATCTCATTGTCAGTGATTGGACTGATCATGGTTGTTTTATTAGCCTGGCTAAGCTTAGAAAGGGATGAGTTCATAAATTCTAGCAATATCATGTTAGGATGTATGGTTCTTTGTACCTATGCGACTATTTAAGTGGTTTCCAAAAATATCTGCCACTCTTTTTGGTTGGAACAGGGAAGACCATGCTGGTCGTTGATGGCGACGATCCTATTCCTAGAAATACGGGTTTTGATGCTATTATGAAAAAGACTTTGTGTTATGATCACTAAGTTTAAGCCACGTCTGATGAGTTTTTTGCTTAAAGAAGAATTCTTCAGCCGTGTTGAAAAATATGTAGTATTTTGAGTTATAAATATTCATCTTAATGAAAGAGAGGTCATTAGGATTGATGGCCAAGGCATGCTGGGATTGGGTGAGTATTTTACGAGAAATGGTCACTCGATTAGAGATGTTACTAAATTCTCTTTTATTGGGGCAAGTGAAGGGGTTTTAGGGGCGAATCAGCTTCGTGGTGAGAATGGATATAATCGTGTAATTAGCAAGTAGATACCAATTTTTGAGAACTATGGAAGCATAGTCGGGGTGGATTGCTACATGCTGAAAAAACTAAAACGTTTTTTGGCAAAGTTTCTAAGGGTACGAAGCATAAGGTGATGGAGGTGTGATCGAAAGTACATAGGTAGTCATAATGGGCTACAAAGTTAAGAAAGATGGAGACCTATTGAGTATTGATCAAGACACGATCAATTATAGAGCAGATTGGATTGTCAATTTGCTTATAACAACAATAAAATTGAAACCCCGTAGAACGTAAGTCATTTAGTTCATTTAATAACAACTATTGTTGAAATAATTTATCGACAAGGTCCAGAGGTCCGAGTTACCCATTCAGACTCTTTCAGCCCCACATACTTGAGCTAACCTTAAACAATCTATGGTCGCTTCATATTCTGACTCATTGTTGGATGCTCTGAATCCAAAACATATAGCCTGATACATGGTATCACCATAAGGAGAGGTTAGGCAATTCAACTCCACACCCCATGGTACTAGATCCACCATCAGTTTAGATCACCCATTCCTTCTTAAACTTACTGACTTGAGCCTCTTCATGAGGCCTCTTAGAATGAAATTCTACTAAAATATAAACCAAAACTTGAGGTTTGATCGCAGTCCGAGGTGCGAATTCAATATCATAATCCCCAAGTTCAACTGACTATTTGGTCATTCTCCCCAATATATCAGCCCTTTGTAGCACATTTTTCAGTGGAAAAGAAGTTCGAACTGTGACAGAGTGTGCTTGAAAGTAAGGTCTCATCTTTCTAGCTGCTATTACCAATGCTAAAGCTATTTTTTCCAGTTTCAAGTAATTTTTTCTGCTTCCAGCAAACTCTTACTTATATAGTAAACCGTCAGGGGGTAATTATCCACTTCTCAAACTAATACATCACTCACTGCATACTCTGATACTACTAGATACATATAAAGCCTTTCTCCTTCAACAGGTGTGAACAATGTTTTGGGTGAAGATAAGTGTTTTCTTATTTCAAAGGAAGCTTGATCACAGTTATGAGACCAATTGAAGTCTTTATCATTTCTTAAAACTTGGAAGAACTATGCACATTTGTCCGATGATCTTCAAATAAACTGGTTCAACGCAGCCAATCTTCCAGTTAATCTCTGAACTTATTTAGTATTTCGAGGTGGACCCATAGATAACAAAGTGTTTAACTGATCCAGATCAGCCTGAATCCCTTTCTCACTTATAATATACCCCATAAATTTACCAGATGAGACTATGAAGGTATATTTCTCTGGATTTAACTTCAAATTGATGGTTTCAAAGTTAGAAAATGTTTCTTAGAGATCAGATATGTAATCCATCTCCTCAGGTATTTTTACCATCATATCATCGATGTAAACTTCTATATTCCTGCCGATTTGATTAGAAAATGCCTTATTCATCAGTAGTTGATAAGTAGCTCAAACATTTTCCAAACCAAATAGAATTAACTTATAACAATGGAGCCCTTGGTCGATAATAAACGTAGTGTGGTCTTGATCATTCATATTTCTCTGTATTTGATTATACCCAGATAAAGCATCCATAAAGGATGACAACTTGTTTCCTGATGTAGAGTCCACTATTTGGTCTATCAGAGGTACTGGAAAGGGGTCTTTAGGGAAGTTAATACACATACAACATTTTCCATTTTTTTGCTAAAACTGGTTAGCTGTCTAAAGAGGGTATTGAGATTTTTTGATATGCCCCATTTTGGTTAACCGATCTACTGTTAGAAAAACTCTTCTTTTCTAGCATTATCGGCCCAACATCAGATTTCACAGACAATTTGTGATTAATTATACTGGCTGGTACTTTGGTTACATCCTCGTTACACCAAGCAAAAACATGTAGATAATGGGATAAAAAGGACAACAATTTTTCTTTTATCTCTAAAGGAAATTTAGATCCAACCCGGACACTTTTACCTTCTGCTAACGAATAAATTTCAACTTCTTCAACTAGGATTATTGCACTAGGAGCCTCCTTGGATTATCTATCTCATTTAGTTTAGCAGAAGGCTCCACTAACTACTATTCCTTATCAACCTTCACTTCTTTTGTCAACTTTGGAGCAATAGCAGTGACATAACATTCACGAGCTACCTTTTGGCTACTCCAAACAACGCTCATATGTCCTCCCACAACATACTTCAAACATTAGTGGACAATAGAAGCTATTGCATGCATTCTAGATAACCAAGATCTTCCGAATATGGCGTTGTAAGATATTGGACAATCAACTATTATAAACAAAAGCCTTACCATCTTTATAAATGGTCCCTTTCCCAACAAGACCTCTTCTTTGAGTTCTCCAATTATATTGGTAGAACTCCCAGTAAATCCTATTATAGTCCTATTCGAACGTTGGACCACTGAGGGGTTTTTTATTTGTTTATAAGTCGGTAGAAATAATTTATTTGTCGAACTATCATTATCAATTAAAGTCCAACGTATATCAATGCCTCCAATAGATGCCCCTATCTCCAAAACATCTTCATGTGGGTCAGCAATACCCCTTAAATCATCTTCCTTAAAGACAATAAATGGAGCAGACCTTTCATACAAATGTGTAGACATTTTTCCCTCTAACTGAGTTGTTATACTATTTACACGTCTCATTCTTAAACAACTTGAGGGTGCAGTCACAGTGTCTCCCCCAAAAATGGTTAAAGATTCGAAGAAGTTACATAGATCAGATATTGTTGAAGTTTTTTCCACTACCATCCTAATCTGATTCCGATCCGGATCAAGGTCTAGATATTATGAATCTACATAAAAACTTTCTATAATAACCATAGCATCTTCTTGTCTAGATGCACCCATACGTTTCTCCGGACCTTTTCGATAATACTGCTCGTGTTGTATTCACATTAGATTGGGAGTGCGTGTTAACTTGCCGGTTGTTTCCTTGCTTTTTGGAAAAAGATGACAACTTCCATCTCTCAACTAAATTATGTACTTCTTGTTTTAAGGCAATGCAATCCTGGGTATCATGGCCTACATTATTGTGGTACTTACAAAAATTTGTATTCCTTCTCTCTAGAGATTGAGTTGGTGTTGGTTTTCTAAAGCGCACAACATTATTAGTTTTATCATAAATGGTAGCCACAGTTTCACCCAATTAAGAAAATCATTCAGGTTGAATGCACAGACCCCTATTTGGTTCAAATTATTGGGATTGACTTGATTGGTTCTGTCTCGGCTGATGTGACCCATGTCCAGAATCTTTAGGTCTATAATTAATTGGGGCCTGCGATTGAGTACTGGCTTGTGGAATTGACGTTGTGGAAGCAGACTTATTCCTTCACCGTAATCTATTTTGCGACCCTGTTTTAATAATCCACCCCATGTTATTGTTTTTTTCCGAGTCACCAAATCAGCCAATTCACCCGGATTCAATCTTTGTCTCAGAGAAGCAATGGCTACCTATTTAAAAACATCGGCCAAACCATTATTTGTATTCATAAAACGGCCGATACATTTATTGTAAAGACTCATTCGGTTCTTGGGCACAATGGATGATAGTATAAATACCCCAACCAACGGTATTAAATGGGTTTGACTTTTTTCCAAAGATATTAAAGACAAACACTTATTTTCTCTTACTACTTTATACAAAAATAATAAACACTAAATTACCAGAAGATCTTCCTATTCCTACCCTCACAATACTTTTTTCCCTCATCAAGCTCAACATGATGAGAATTCTTCAGATAAATTATTTTTTGTTCATGAACAGCTCTCAAATGACGCTTGAGATGGATTTTTTCAGTTATGAATTTTGACATACCAACTTGGAAAACTTGAAATTGATCAAGTATTTTTCGACCAAAATTTCCCTCATCTATTTCTCTCATGCAACACCCTTTTGGTAAAATATCATGTCTTTAAAGATAGCCTCGAGTTTATTTCGAGCAGACAAAATTTATGTACTCAAGGTTTTTGTTGCTTCCTCAAGATTCGAGAATGGTTGAAGGATACCTGATACCTATTCAGAATGATCTTCCATAGGTAGGATAAGAGGAGTAGGAGGAGTGAAAGGATTTCTATAAGGCCTAATAGCAGTTATTGGTGAACCCGACAGAATATGGGGTGGTAGCATGATCCGCAATTTGTTTGAGTTTTTCTTTGATACGTTGAACTTCGGGGTCCATATCATTGTACATATCTTGAATTTCATCTACACCAATATTCTCATTACTGTTGAACTATTCATTCTCTTGAGAATCTATTAACACAAGCTCTTCAGTCTCCTCGGTATTTGCATTTAAATTCGAGGCAGGCACATCGATATTTTTTTGAAGTTTTTGTAGAATTTTTCAAGGAGGTTTTCTTTTTTGGAAGCATCGGTCTTTTTTTATTTCAGAGAAGCTTCACCTTCTATTTATTCTTCAATTGTGGGAAGGTTTGTTTCACTTGTTTTCCTTTTAGGTTTTTTGTCTTCTTTGAGGTTTTGGAATTGTCGAAGAGTTGGCACTTATTTTTTCTTCTTACCCTTTTTCTTTGCGGGTAAGTGACTTTGAGATCGATTACGAATTGGGAGTAAGAATCTTGCATCACGTGCTAATAATATTTTTACAACATCATTTGAGTTTGGGGCTCTATTAGCTCTTCTTCGGAAAAGACAGTTTCCGGGGAAATTTTCCACAAATGACCAGTGCCAAAATTGATGGGCATAAAGGCATTGTAGAATTCATTGCCCCATGTTTTTCTCTGACCACATGGATAGCCGAGAAAAGTTTTCTTTGGTTTTCTTCTTACACGCTTTATACCTCATTAGAATCTCTATATGCAATAAACAGTATTTTTAAACAAAAATAAATCAAAATATAAAATACAAAAGTGAAAAGTTCAATTAAATTACTTCTGCTTGTCCAAACAAGATTGAGTTTTGAGGGATTCTCCTCAAAACTTTATCTGTCATTCTCCGAAGCTCTAGAAATAAACAAGAATCTTTGTTTCTAGAACTTATCAGCTTCGAGGATGTCATCAATTATCTTGAAGTCATCTCTGAAAGATTTTTCATTGCAATGAAATAGTTTTGAGGGGTTCTTAGAAAGATTTTTTATTGCAATGAAATATTTTATAAAAAGAGGAATCTGGCCCACCCTCGAAGCCACGATGACAGACAGAAGGGTGAACTACAGATTTGGGCTTGCTTGGGTTGGGGACAAGTTTAGGAGTACGAAGTACTCCACAATCATGGGGTATAGTAAAAACTGAAGTCCCCAATTGATGATATCGGGGTAGAATACTAATTCATTTGATCCACGTGAAAGAGGAGTCTCTCCTGATTCTGGTAGTCGAAGAACGACATTATCTAGCAATCCCCATTGTTTTCTCAGACGTCCGGAAAGATCTTGACTGTAATAGTCATATATTTTTTAGCGCCATGATATATTCGGGGAGGACTGGTTTTAAGTTTACACTTAGAGTGGCAACAACATCTTTATGAAGCTCAATTGACACTTTTTTTATATTTTTTTCTTCGATGCAACTTTCATTGAAGTATCGTATTCGGTTTCAGAATCAGCCTCGCTTTCGGTAGCTTCAACATTGGAGTCTGTGTCCTCAGTTTCGACATTTTTTCCAAAAGCTTCATCTCACAGTTGAGGAGGATTAGAGCTTGACACTAAGTTTTGATGTTGAGTATTCAAAGAATTTTATCGTGACTCTAGGTTAATCTCAACAATCTCTTTTGTGGGAGGAGAGGATGGTATAGGTTTTTGAGAAGTATTCTCGTCTTCGAAAATTCCTATAACTACAAATATTTTCTATTTGGGAGGAAAGTTCGGGAAGGTTGAACCTCTAATCGAATTCGAGGTGTTTTTTGCGTAATATTCGAGGTAGTGTAGTGTTGGCAAGAGATGAATATTTTTATGATTCTTTTTGGAAAGATACGTTCTGTGTTACTTTGCGATTATTTCGAGAAGGAACTGTGATGGAATCACAAAGTACAGAAGAAGGATTACGAGGTGGTATCCGTGAGGAAGGTTTTGATGAGCTATCAAGAGCTGGTGTGGATGAACTTTGAAACCCAGAAGGGTTCTGACCATGTTTGAAGTTACCGTATACATTGGTTTAAGTTAAAAATTGTGGAGAATTGTTTATCACCCCTGCTGCATAATATTCATCAGCCCTTTTGTTGATACACAAGTAATCATAGAGGCAAAAAATAGGTTTTTTAGTAGTTGGTGACTTTTTTCATAAACTAAAGTGAATAAGAACCTTTAAATTAGTTTGTGAAATGATGAAGATGAATCGTGAAAGTGAGATTTTTTGGCAAAAGTAAAAAAAAAGGTTTTCCAGACTACTTTATTTCTCTCTATAAAATTAGAATGATGAAAAAAAATAAACGAGGATGAAGTATTTATAGAAGAACGATGAAAGTATGATGAGAAAGGAAACTTTCAAAAGAATACAAAAGGTTGGTTATGATTATTGGGGGAGAAAGTGGGCAGAGAAGGTGAAGGGTTTGTTTGACAGCTGTTGAAGAACCGCCAAACGGTAACTTACGAAGTAGAGTAACACTTGTACTCTGTCAGACCTAGTACATTGAGCATGCGTACTAGAGTACTCCAAACTTTTCTAGTCGTTGTAAAGAGGCGATTGAAAGGCTATGCTCGTGAGAATTCGAAGCGGATTCAAAAGAGTTGTGTAAGGATTCGAGGATTGACTGGTTCCAATTTAAAGCAGTCTAAATATGTTCTTGTTCAAAATTATAAGTAAATAACTTAACATTTTTGAAGCAATAATGAATGGTTTGTATTCTAGTTAAATTTGGATATAGTCTCATTCGAAGATGTTATATGTTGAAGCAGTGGTAAGATGATGGGAAGTTTAAACTCGAAGTGATTTAAAGTTTGGCAATTAGCAGTCTTCATTTGCTATGATTTCGAAGATTTATAATTCTTATTCGTTATTCTTCATAAGAACTAGGGGGCTACTGATAAGGATATGAATTATTAGGGATTTAATATAATAATATTAAGGTTATGCAAGATAAATTGTAAAGTTATAAGGGGAGATTTAGATTATTTGTAAATATAAGGGATTGTATAGCAATCTTCCCTATTTTGTAACTAATTCTGTTGATGAAGTCTTACACGCCTGTAAATAGAGCGTGAGACGATTAATAAAGGGAATTTTTAGACTCTCTAAAAAAACTTTCTAGACTTTGGATTTCTCTCTCTTTCAACAAGTTACTTTACTTTCTTTATTTCTTTCAACAATTTATATGTTAACCCTTTCACAAATAACTTGTTATTACCCATTGCAAATTCGATGTTTAAGTTCTCTATAGTCGAATTGGGTTATCATTATTTGTAAGATAAGTATTTCAAGAGTCTTAGTCTCATCTCTCTAGATGTAGAGTTTACCAATTTTAGAGCCAATGGTTTGATAAGCAGATCCGCCAAGTTCTCATTAAGACATACATATGAGACTGATAAAATTACACTTTGAATTTGTTGTCTAATATACTTATGTCATAAACATATATGTCTAGACTTCCTATTATAGATTCCATTGTATACTTTACCTAAGGTTGCTTGACTATCACAATGTATTTTTATATTCATATTAACCTTTAAAGTGAATGGTACCTCCAACAAGAGATATCTTAACCATTCAGCTTTCTTACCTATTGTAGCCAATGCTATGTAATCAGACTCCATAATCGAGTGTCATATACATGTTTATTTCTTGGATCCCCATAACACAACACCACCTGTAAATGTGAACACCCACCTCACATTTGATTTCTTCTCGGCTAGACTAGTGATCCAACTTGCATTGGTGTATTCCTCAAGTATATGGATAAAATGAAAATATTGGAAACACATGTCTTTAGTCTGTTTTAAGTACCGTAAGACCTTTTCAATTGCATTTCCAATGTTCTATACTTCGGTTACTCATAAATTAGTATAAAGTATTAGTATATTCTAAAATTGGCCTTTCAAGTACTCCAAAAGATATATATGCTTTTGTGCATAAAGTTACAAACATTAAACTTTCTATAGTATTAGTATACTTTTAAAATTAATCTTTTAAGTACTCCAAATGATAACTCTGCTCCTGTGCATAAAGTTACAAACATTAAGCTTTCTATAGTATTAGTATATTCTAGTCAAGCCACCGTTATTCTTTTATTTTTTCCAAGTTTTAGACCAGGATCAAATGAAGTTTTTGATTATTTAAATTTTAGATGTTTGAAATCATCAACTACCTTCTCGACATAATGGGATTGACTTAAGTCATAACCCCTACTATTTTTGAATGCCTTAACTCCCAAAATAGAATTTACTTATTTAAAATCCTTCATCTTAAAAAGTAGACTATATATAAAGACCTCTTCGTTTCATTAAACTCTTCCATGTTGTTACTTAATGTAAGAAAATCATCTACATATAGACATACAATAAATATTGTATCACCATGAAGTTTAGTGTATAAACATTTTTCCGTCGTATTATGTCTAAACCCATCGAATACAACAACATAATGAAACTTTTCATGCCACTTCTTAAGTGTTTGTTTAAGACTATATAATGACTTAAAAAACCTACATACATTATACTCATTCCCCGAAAGTAAAAACTCTTGGGCTGTTCAATGCAAACCTTTCTCATTGAGATCTCCATTTAGGAAATCCGTTTGACCTCTATTTGGTGAATTTTTAATTTTTATACTGATGCAACTACAAAGAGAATCCTAATGCTTGATGTCATAGCTACCCGGGCATAGTTATCAAAATAATTATTACATGTTTTTGTAGAAATCCATTTGCTACCAATCTTTCTTTGAAAGTTTGAATTGTTCCATCCGTGTGGAATTTAGTTTTAAATACCCACTTACAACCAATTGGTCTTGAACCCGAAGGTAAGCTCACTAACTCCCAAGTATGAGTTGATATTATTGAATCCATTTCTTTATTCATGGCCGTTTGTCAAAATGAGAAACCTCGGGATGTTATTGCTTCATTATATGATTAAGGATCATCTTTAAAGAAAGCACTATCGGAACTTTTCCGAGTGATTTCTTCACAATTTCCTTCTAATAAAAAAAACAATACTTTGAGAGTTTATCTCATTAGATCCTAAATTTTATGTCTATTTTCCTCTTGACTCCTACGAGGTTCTTGTGATTGCTTTTCAACCGAAGGCTTTTTTCCAAAGTCATTTCCTTATTAACGGTTTGTGTCCTATTATCATCATATAATTTTTATTCAAGTAATTACGCTTCTTTTGATTCAAATACCATATTAAACTCTAAATATAATAACCTATAAGCTATAGTATTGGCCTTATAACCAATTAATACACACCTTATAGCTTTATGACCTAACTTTATTCTTCTTAGATCTATGTTTTGAAAACTTTAAACACCTCCACACTTTAAAGTGGTCTATGTTTGGTTTTCTCCTTTCCATAACTCGTATAGAAATATTTTAGTTATTTTTAGAGGAGTACTATTACAATTATGACATGTAGTTAAAATAGCTTCATCCCATAGATGAATATAAAATTTTGAAGTAACTAGCATGTCATTGGTCATCTCGATTGAAGATCTATTTTTGTCCTATGCCAATCTATTTTATTGTGGCATATAAGGTGTTGAGCATTGATAAATTATCCCATTCTTTTCATAAAAACTAGAAAATTATGTCGAGAAATATTCACCACATCTACCATTAGGCAAGAATTTAACCTTAGTGTCTAATTGATTTTCCACTTCAACTTTGAAGATCTTAAACATACTAAAAACATCATCCTTATGTTTAAGTAAATAGATAAAAATAAATCTTGAATAGTCATCAATAAAATTTATCAAGTATCTCTTACCCCACGTGTAAAGATATTGTTTAACTCACATATATTGATGTATAGTAAGTCTAACAATTTCGTGTATCTTTCTACGGATTTTTAAGGCTATATAATCATCTTTGATTATACGCACAAATAATATTTTTCATACAAACCTATATCATATTTTATGATTCTCATTTTCACGATCTTATTCGTACTATGTCCTGGATGGGCAAGTATACTACGTCATAACAAATATTCATTACGAGAGTAAGAGTAAATATAATTTTCATCTTTGTTAATAATAGCTTAATGAGTATATTTTATTACCATGTTCTTACAAGAGTATCCATCTCCAACGAAAATTTCTATGATTGGACAAAACAAGATTACCGACTTTGTTGCCGACCGAATTTCGACTTTGATAATAGATCTCCATAAACTAATTTTTTTATACTTTTGGAACGTACAATACATTAATAAGATCTATAATACATTTTTCCTAATGTTTACTACTATTGTTTTGAACAAGGATTTGTTATACGAGACTTGAACGGATGCACAAGTATTGTACCATCATCCTAAAGTTTTATCTTCAATGGAGTTTATCTCCGTCAACATTTCAACAATGTTTCCTTCCATAAAATTTATGCTATTATTATTCCTCTTATGTACGAGCAAAATTTCCAAGTTTTCCCACACAAAAAAATTTCCCTTTATAGTCTTTGATATATTATTATATTTGTTACCAAATGATTTTTGCCCAAATTTTTGTTTCCATGACTTTGACTCTATTTCATTAACACGCTTAAAAGCTCTGGTCTCAGATTCTTATTCCGCATCTCAAGCACACGATTCTTCTTCAATACTCAAGTTTTTTGGATTTTTTCTAAACTATACTCTTCGGATTTATAAAGTATCATCTTCTGATAATTTTTCCAAGACAGAGAAAACTTTGCTATAATTGTTCGGCTAAAAATCTTGGTTAGTCACCAGAGTTGGTCACTTGTTTCAAAACAACCACTTATTTAATTTTTGTATCAAAGCAGTCATTTTATTTCACCGATGGTCACTAGTGTTGTTTTTTTTTTCATTTTTAGTCACCGCTAGTGACCATAAATGCAAAGAAAATAAACAAAAGTGGCAATTTTGAAACAAATATAACTTGAGTGACAGTGTTTGAAAGTTCCATTAGTTTACCTATTTATAGAAATGATTAATCATTTGGAAATTAAGCTAAGACATGTATGAAAAATTTCCATTTGTGTTAGAGGTACTTCCAAAAATGTTTCAAGTAGGAACAATTAGGCTAAGAACCTCCATTAGTCACCAGAGTTACTGCTTATATTTTATTCGAAAGTTCTTTCGGAACAAATCTTTGGTTTTAGATTACAAACAACGAGAAAATCTGAATCAATTGCCAGTGTTTGAAATATCAAAAATAGAGTTTTTACATCTTTATATTTGAGAGATTTTTATTGAGGTTGTGTTTTGTTCTTGAATTATTTACCTATTTATAGAAACGATTAATAATTTTTCAAAAAGTTTGTAATTTTTCATATATCCTTAGATAAGATCACAATATCACGTATGTTAAAAAACTCATTTTTAGGAAAACCTATACGACGGTCACATCTTGGGGGAGCTTACTGCGACCAGTCCGGCTCTGGTTGCGACAAGGCATCGCTTTGCATCAGAATACCTGATGCAAAGCTTGTTGATCGTGACCTTGGACCTCTTGGGCTGATCACGACAACCCTTTGCGTTAGGTATGACACGGGCTGTTGCAATCAGTTCGTCCCGATTGCGGCAAACCATCACCAATGACTTATACCGGTCTAGCTTATTTGATTGATTTATTTCTTTAACGGTGAATTATATTTCCGGTCATCTGCATGGTTAGTCACCGGATTTTGTCATGTGTATCAAAAATGCCACTGATGTTTTTTTTATCAAAACAGTCATTTTTGTTGGTTTCATTTTGCACATGTGGTCACTTTTGTTTGTCTTGATTTGCATTCGTGGTCACCCGCGAGTGACCACAAATGTAACAAAAAGCCAACAAAAATGACCGTTTTGATAAAAAAACATCAATAACATATTTGATACACATCACAAAGTTTTCTGGTGACTAACCAAGATTCTTAGCCACATTTCTAAAAATATATGTTCCTGTTATAGTAATCTTTTGAAGTAAACATCTTTACCGGTTTGTAAAATCGAATAGAGTGTTTGGTTTTGTCAAAGATAAAATCCATGTTCTTTGTAAGCTAGGTATAACATCTGAAGGTGCCTCAATTAGATTTATTTTGATGGTCTTGTCTCCACTATTATTGTCCAGGTTAAATGGTTTTGATTTCGAAAAACATGCAATCAGAGGTTTAGATATTTGGACAAAAGCTACAATGCCCTCTTGAGTATTTGCAAAGGTAAGAAATGTATGTGCTTGAGATCTCATAAAACACATGCATATTGTTTTCGTATTTTTTTATTTGTGCCTCAACCTGAACAAGAAGGCCGCTTAAGGTCAAATAATTTTCTTCATGATGTCTTCAATCAGAATTTCCGAAAGGTTTCACTTCTTATAAACAACACGGATAATGATTTCGTGGTAGTCTTCTAAATTGGCAAAACGCTTTATGTATTCTCAGAGGTTTTAATTTGGTTCTTGCTTAGAGGGTGTCATGTCCGTCATCACCTCATATGACTTTAATACCAACAAATTTGTCTCGTGGTAAAATCTAACGAATTTGTCTCGTGATTTATGGATAAAGTTCGGAGAAAATTGGTTAAACTAAGTAGGGGCGATGTTTCAAAACATCATTTAAAAAGCACGGAAGAACTGCATGTCAACTCTCTAAAACCAGACATTTTGTTGTAAAACTTCTCCATAGGGTGTTCGGGATCCACATTCCGAAATAAATTGTTTTCAAAACCAAATATATTCAAAACAATGAATTTCAAAAACACAATAATTTATTATTTAGTTGACCAACTAAAATTCCCATGAACACGAGATCCAACTGTAATATCCTATCAAACAACTCCTGAAATTTAAAAAATAACCTGGATAAAATTGCGCTTCACAAAAATGTGATGAGTACACAAAAGAATAACAAGTGCTAAGTTATCAAATAACTAACTTATACTCTAAAAAACCTCCAAGAATCAAGAATGTAATTTTCCAGTTCATCTTCTCTGATGAACTAATCAATAATTGTATTTGATTTCGTTCTTTTTCAATTTGATAGATTCTTTTCTATCTCCTGATTTCGTTTTCAAGTTTATCAAGTCTGCAAGTTCTGTTCTTCTCGTCAGAAACAGAGTACTCTGTTTTGCAAGATCTTTGTTGTTTTACCATGGAGTTTCCAATTGGTAAGGATCTTATGGGAAGTAAAACTAATTCTTATGTTGAAGTTTTAAAGAAAAGTATTGCGAAGCAGGAGAAGCCTCAATATGAACCAGAAAGGAAGGAGTTCAAGAATGGCCATTTGTCGATTCATTTCGATGAAGGAACGTTTGATAAATTGAAATCTAAATCGAAACACTCACTTGTTGGAAAGTTCACTCATGGAGTGCCGAAGAGAGTTATTCTAAGTCACTTTCTTGAATCTTTTAAATTCAAGGAACCTTTTAGATTTAGACTATGGGATTCAAGGCACGTCATATTTGAGTTTAATGCTAAAGAAGATTACGCGAGGTTATTCCATAGAGCTGTTTGGACTATTGATACTTCTGTTATGCGCCTCTTAAAGTGGTCTAATGATATGTCAAAAGAATCCTCGGTGGCTCCTGTTTGGGTTAAGTTTGTTATGCCAGAAGTTCTTTATGATGATAGTGTAGTTAAATCTGTGGCTTCGATGTTAGGTGATGTTTTAATTGTGAAAGTTCCTGATGAAAACAGACTGTTTTCTCAGTGCTCGGCTTTGGTAGAGATTGATGTTACTACTAAGCCTCCATCGGACGTCTGGATTGGATTTGGTGATACTTTTGGTTTCTGGATCAAGATAATATACACCAATATGCCATTATACTGTGAAAAGTGTTACCACCTTGGCCATAGTATGGATGGTTGTAAGAAAGTTACCAAGAATCAAGAAGTTGTAGAAGGTTGTACTAATAACAAGGTCAAATCTATAGTAACTAAGAAATGGGTTAAGAAAGATGAAAAGATTGGGATTGGGAATGATATTGAAGGCTGTAAAACTCCTGAGCAAGGAGAGATAATTGAGGCCATTGAAACGTTAAATCTGGGATTAACAGATAATAATGGATATGTTAATATGGTTTCTGATGATGAAGAGTCTCCTAATAATAATTTGAAAAGCTTGCAGCATTCTCCTACTAAGAAATGGGTGTCTAACTCTCCTGAGTTTTATCGTGGAAGTCAGGGTGATAAAGAGAGTGGTATGAGATCTGGGGATAAAGTTCAGAGGAGTAATGAGGCAGGTCAGAAGAAGGAGTTTATTGTCCAATATGATCAACTCAAAACTAATAAACAGAAGGATAATAATCATCAGGAGAATGTAGATCAAAAGAAGGATGTTATAGAGGAGGAAGATGAACAAAGGAGTAGGCTTAGTACTCAGAATAAGGGTGAAGAAGAAGGTGAATCTAGTTTTAAGGAAATATTTGACAAGAAAATCAAGATAGCTAAAGGAAAGAAGAATACTAGAAGCAAGATCATTAAGGCTTTACAGTTCAACAGTTCAAGTAAATCTAAATCCACAAACTCTTTAAATGATTAGTATTTTAAATTGGAATATTCGTGGCATTAGGGATAAAGCTTCTGTTCGTAGGCTCAAGTTTCTTGCTGTTAAAAATAAAGCTAAGTTAATTGCAATCCAAGAACCTCTAGTGAATTGTAATAATATTGCTAGTGTTGCTGCTAAGATAGGTTATGATAACTTTGCTTTTAATGTTAATAACAAAATCTGGATTTTCTGGAAGTATGATGTTTCTGTTGAAATTTTGAATGATATGAATCAGTGCCTTAATATTAAAGTAAGTTTGTTAAATGACAGCCAGCATGTTATGATTTCTATTGTTTATGCTAAGTGTCAAAGAGTCAATAGAGTTGAGCTTTGGAACTTTCTGAAGAGTATTGCTGTTACTGATTTAGGTTGGTTAATCTGTGGTGATTTCAATGCTATATGCTCTATTGATGATCAATTGGGCTGTAGATCTTTTTGTTTTAATAGCACTAATGAGTTTAATGATATGATTAGCTCTTGTGACATTGATGATGTTGGTTACATTGGTTCCAAGTTTACTTGGTCCAATGGTTCTAAATGGAAAAGATTGGACCGTGATTTTACTAATAATAAATGGATCAGCATGTTTAACATTACCAAAGTTCATCATCTTGCTAGAACGGGGTCTGATCATATGCCCATGATTATTTCTTTTGCTAATAGTGCTATGAAAGGCAAATCTTGCTTTAAGTTTCAGGAAATGTGGTTATTGGAAGAGTCTTTTCTTCCTTTTGTTGAAGATAATTGGAGAGGTAATATGATGGGGGACCCTTTGTTCTTGTTCTGGAACAAGCTGAAAAGATTGAAGAAGGGTTTAAAGTTGTGGAATAAGGAGGTGGTTGGTAATATCTTTAGTAAAGTGCAAAGCATGGAGGACATGGTATTGCAAAAGGAGTTACACCATCAGAATTGTCAGTCTGCTGAGTCCAAGTCTGAGCTTGTTAAGGCCAGTGCTCTTCTTATTAAAGCTCATAGAATGGAGGAGCTTTATTGGAAGCAGCAATGCTATAGCAAATGGTTGATTGAAGGGGACAGAAACACAAGCTTTTATCACAGATTTGTGCAAAAGAAAAGAAGGCGCAATAGTATTAAAGGTATCAGGTGTGGTGAGGTTTGGCTTTCTAAGTCCTCTGAGATTGGTCTTTCTGCTGTGTCTTTCTTTCAAAATTCTCTTGCTGATACTCATATGGATGATATTAATAGGTTGAATGATGATATTTTTAACAATATACCTAGTCTTGTTACAGCTGATATTAACATGAGCATTCTCAAGCCTATTGATGAAAGTGAGCTGAGAAATGTTATCAAGTCTATGAATACAGCTAGTGCACCTGGTATGGATGGTTTTACAGTTAATTTCTATAATCATTGTTGGCACATTATTAAAGTAGACATGTTAAATGCTATGAATGATTTCTTAAAGGGTAGATGTATTCCTAAAGGCATTTTTTCTACTGGTGTTTGTTTGTTGCCTAAGGTGTCTAATCCTATAACCTGGAAAGATTATCGGCCAATAAGTCTTTGCTCTGTGATTAATCGTATTATGTCTAAGATCATTGTTTCTAGGATGGCTTTGTTTTTGCCTAGTTTGATCTCTCCAAATCAAGGAGGGTTTGTTCCTGGCAGGAATATCAATGATAATATTCTGATTTGCAAAGAGTTCATTTGTGATTTGAATAGGAAAGTTAAGCATAATAATATTGTGGTCCAGCTTGATATGTCAAAAGCGTTTGACAAGCATGATTTCATTTTCAAGGTTTTAGAGAAGTTTGGGTTCTCTTCTAGGTTCATATGTCTTATTAAGAAAATGATTCAGTTTGTAAATATTTCTATCCTTGTGAATGGGGAAAGCTTTGGTTACTTTAACACTAAGAAAGGTCTGCGTCAAGGTGATCCTATCTCACCCTTTCTTTTTATTATTGCTGAAGATTTGTTCATTAGGGGTTTAAATGATTTAATTCTTAAAAACAAGAGCATGAAGTATAAATGTAGAAGTAGTATTTGTGTTAATAGCTTAGCATTTGCTGATGATATCTTGTTATTCTTGAATTGTAAAGATATAACTGTTAACAAGCTTTGTAGTTTTTTGGATAAGTATCAATATCTCTCTGGTCAGGTGGTGAACAAGGAGAAAACTAAGGTGTTAATGGCTAAAGGTATTGAGGTTAATAAGATTGATATTGTTGTTAATCAATCTGGTTTTTCTTCTAGTTATTTGCCTACAGATTACCTTGGTGTTACCATAAGTACTAACAATAGATGCAGCAACTAAAATAAGCTTATTTGTAAGGTCAGTAGTAAAATTGAGGAATGAAATATATCTAAGCTTTCTTTTGCTGGAAGGCTTATACTGGTGAAGTCTGTTCTTTCTAGTATTATCCTATACTGGATGCAATCTAATGTCATTCCTAAAAGTATCATCTATAAGTTAGAAATCATTCTTAATAAGTTTATTTGGGGTTCTTCTCAATCTGGTAGAAAAGTTCATTGGTGTAACTGGACTAATTTTTGCAAAAGTTATAGTGAAGGTGGGCTGAATGTGAGGAATATGGTTGATGTACAGACTGCTATTTCTTTCAATCTTTGGGCTGCTTTTAGGGAGAATAATACTTTTTGGGCTAAGGTTATGCATAGTATCTATTGCATTAATCAGCATCCCTTCCAAGTTAGTCCCTTAAAGGTTGGTTCTTTAGTTTGGAAGAGAATGATTAGTGTTCGTGATAAAGCTGAAAGTTTCATAAAATGGAAAGTTGGTAATGGTATGATTGATTTTTGGTTGGATAACTGGACTGGTTCTGGTCCTTTTATTACTTTTAATAGCAATGATAATAACTTGTGGTTTACTCCTGAGAAGGTTAGATCTTATTGGTCTAACAACTCATGGGATTTATCTTCGGTTTATAGTTTTATTAGTCCTGATGTTGTTAATAGTATAAGCAGCATTCATATTAATGATAGTAGTCATGATATTATGATTTGGTCCCTTGCTAAGAATGGTAAGTTCAGCCTTAAGGATACTTGGGAGGGTGTCAGAAGTAAGTTCGATACTGACATTGTCTATAAAAACATTTGGAATTCTTTAACTCCTAGTAAAAGCTCGTTCATTCACTGGAAGGTTCTTAAAATTTTTGTTGCTGTTGATTCTGTTCTTCAAAAGAGGGGTGTGGCTTTGGCTTCTAAATGCCAGTTCTGTGAGGGTTGTGAAACTATTGGGCATCTATTTATCTCTTGTGACTTCGCCTGGTCAATTTGGATTCATTTTGCTGTCATTTTAAGAATCTACATGAATAGGCAGATGAGCATTAAGGCTATTACAAAGTTATGGCATGGTCCCCAGGCTTCTAAAGTACAGGTCAGAAGTATTATACCCTCTCTAATTCTGCACAGCATCTGGAAAGCTAGAAATCATCTTAAGATTAAAGGCATTAAAACTTCTAATACTGCTATCATTAACCATGTTATTTCCATCATTCATAATCTTGATAAGAGTAAGGTTATTAGTAAAGCTAACTGGTCTTCTTATCCTAAAGCTGCTATCAGTCTTGGTTGTTGTAATCATTTTAGGCTTGCTAATCGTCCTGTTTATGTTAAGTGGGTCATGCCTCCTTCTGGTAGGCTTACAATGAATGTGGATGCCTCTTGTTTAAAGAATGGGGAGGCTAGTGGTGCTGTAATTATTCGTGATAGCAATGGTAATTTGATTAAAGGCCAGAGTTTCTTGTATGGTAAGTTGTCTCCCTTATTTGATGAGATTCATGCTATATTAGATGGTCTTCTGCTCTGTAAGGTTAATAACTGGACATGTATCGACATAGAATCGGATTCATTAACTGCCATCAATTGGGTTACTAATAAAACTTTAGCCTCAGCCTGGTTTATTAAACCCATTATTCATTGCATTCGAAACTTGATCCACAGCAGCATGACTATTGCTCATGTTTTTAGGGAGCAAAATCATGCTGCTGATTGGCTTTCTCACTACATTATTCATCAGAAATCAATATTCATTATAACTGCTAACTATATCCCTATTGATTTAAAAGCTATTATGATTTTAGAAGCCTTAAATCTTGGTTACATAACTGTTTGATTAAAGTCATTGTTATGCTTGTAATGTTTTGAGTAAAATCTGATTTGTTTTATTACCTTGTTGCTGTCTCTTCTTGGTTTCTTGCTGGATTGTCCTGAGTCTTGAAGGCTGTTGTGAGTCTCTGGTGTTGATCTTTGTTAGAAGCGATGGCCCTGGCTTGTTGTTATGTTTGAGCCTGCTGTTGGTAGCTTGTTGCTGTGTTGGCCTTGGTTTGTTGATGGAGTTGTAGCTGAAGTTGGTGCTGCTTTATATTATGGAGTTGGTGCTTTTGGCTTGAAGATGTAGTCCTGTTGATGCTATTATTCGAAGTGCTGGTTTGTGTCTGAAGTTAGCATGATGGATGGTCTTGATGAATTTGTCTGTTGCTCTGGCTTTGGAGGGATGCTGGGATTGTAGCTGAAGTTGGATTGCTTTCTTAATGTCGTTTGGTTTTAATGTTCTATGAGGGTGATTGGTTTTTGGTGGCTGCTTAAAAGAATCCTTCTCTTATAGCTTTGAAGAACCCTAATTAAATTAGGGTTCCGCTTTGGGCTTTAGTGTTTTGTTTAGGGGCCCTGGTTTTGAATTTTAATTTTCCCGCGTCTGTATAACTTTCCTTTATTTTAATAAATATCTCATTTTAGTGAAAAAAAAACTAACTTATACTCTCTCCGTTGAAATGGGACTGTACTCTCTCAACTAGAAAAAAAAATAAGCTAGCTATATCTTCGATGGGTATCTGAAGACTTATATAGTTATGGTCCTGCAACTCAACGCCAGAATCATCAAAATCTAAAAAGTCGTCGCCTAATGCGTCGAGGTTTAGGATATGACCGTCGGCTAGTTCCTGGGGAGAATCGATATTTGGGTACTTCAACCCAGCAGATTCTTCTATAACACTGTTGCTAAGTAGTTGTTCTTTAGACTTCTTAGTAGATGCTTTTCGTGGCTGAGCTGTTTTATGCTTTGCCTTTGGCTTTGGGTTTGGGTTTGGTTTGGTCTTCCGCTCGTCTGCTTTACGGCCAATCTTTGCAACAGAATTGTAATCGGTGTTATTAACGGGAGAAGAGAAGGCTGGTAGGGATGCACTGCCACAAACATAATCAAGCAAGACTTCCTTCTTTTCTCCTCCACTCAAACCCGGCTCAGCTTTGGCAAACTCCTGGTTTGAGCAGTTAGCAGTACCACCCAGATCCGACCCTACAAAAGTAACAAAAATCTCTTTGAAATGGGGTAGAGTAGAGATGTACTGTCAAAACAGGGTATAAGCCTAGATAAAGTCAAAGTAGTGGAAACAAAGCGACTGAAACAAAACGAAGAAAAATAAGTCTGAATAAAGAGAGGAGACGTTTCTTCACCACGATCCTGTCTATAAGGCCTTTCTATGTCAGACTTGACAAATATTCTGCTGACAAGATATATTAGGGTTAGAGACCTCGCCTACAAACTAGTACTAAGATATAACAGAGATTCTGGCTAGTAACACACATCTCTTATACAAAATCAAATAAAAGTGAACCGCATTAACAATTATGGGAAAATTGCAAAAACAAGGCTTCTGCCTTAGATTAGTACAATAATTTTTTTTTGTTGTGAATCCATACCAGCTATAGAGGCTGCACTGTTTTTCTCAGTAGATTCCCCAAATGGTGTATCATGTAGAAGCCCCTCAGAAAAACAACTTCTTCCCGTGGCTTCATAACCATGACAATGATCAAGAGTCCTCTTTATAAACCTCTCGGCAGACTGGTTTGTAATTTTTTTTACCCCACTTCTGTTGCATTTAATCTAAAACTTTAATTGTGTCCTTTGAATTTGTCCGTTTCTTTTTCACATTGTCGTTTCACTTTGTGCTGTTTTTTTGTCTACTCAACTTTGGACTATTTAATAGTCTCTCTATTACCTAATAAATCAGATCTGAGATTTAGCATTATCTCTGTTGTCTCAAAACGGTGTATATTAATCTGTTTTTAGACTTGATTTGGTATCAGAGCCTGAAGGTCTTGGCAGACGTATTTGTTTCACTAACGATGGAGGTGAACAAAGGAAAAGGAGGTTCGTACGGCCTGAGCTACCCAATGCTGGATAGAAGTAATTATACGGCTTGGGCTATCAAAATGAAAGTTTATATGCAAGCGCAAGGGGTCTGGAATGCAGTAGAGCCAAAAGATCCCAATGTTGCTGTCGAAGAGAAGACAGATAAGATAGCGCTAGCAATGGTGTATCAGGCAATTCCCGAAGATGTATTGCTCTCAATTGCAAACAAGGGAACAACGAAGGACGCCTGGGATATGATAAGAACATTATGCCAAGGTGCAGACAAAGCAAAGAAGGCACGGATTCAGACCCTAAAATATGAATTCGAAATGCTGAATATGGGTGACAATGAAAAATTTGAAGATTTTCACATGAGAATGAATAGCCTCGTAACAAATATTCGAGCTTTGGGGGAAACGATGGAAGAATCATACGTGGTAAAGAAACTTCTGCGCGCTGTCCCTGCCAGATTCCTACAGATAACTTCAACACTGGAGCAATTTGGAGACATCGAGAGCATGACTGTCGAAGAAGCTGTGGGTTCACTCAAGGCACATGAAGAACGAGTAAAAGGAAGGACAGAAACGAAGGAGATTCAACTCATGTTGACAGAAGAGGAATGGGCTAAACAAGAAGGAGCCAACAAAAAGCTTCTATTGACGCGTGAAGAATGGCTGAAGCGAAACAATGGTGACAGATCCACAAGGCAGAGAGGCCGTGGAAAGTTCAACTGTAATATCTATGGTCACTTCGCCTCAGAATGCAGGAAATCAAGGAAACACAAGGAAACACAAGAAGCGGAGGCGAATTTGGCTGCGATGGAAGATAATGAAATGACCCTACTCTTGGCCAAACCTGATAAAGACTTGTCAAAGCTTCTCCTGAATGAGGACAAACTGCTATCTACTCAACTTCCAAGGCGTGGAGAATGTGCAGGCGAATCGAATGTCTGGTACCTGGACAATGGTGCAAGCAGTCATATGACAGGTTTTACAGAAAAGTTTGCAGAACTGGATCAGAGTATATCTGGTGTAGTGCGTTTTGGAGATGGTTCAAAAGTCGAGATAAAAGGAAAGGGCACTGTGATATTACTGTGCAAAAATGGAGAAGAAAAGATGCTGCGAGAGGTGTATTATATACCTAGTCTACGTAATAACATCATATCATTGGGACAGATTTCTGAAGAAGGCAATAATGTGGAACTCAAGGGAGAATTTCTGAGGATCTACGACAACAAAGACAGATTATTGATGAAGGTAAAACAATCTGCCAATGACTTTACAAAATTATTATTAAGACTAACAAACAGGAATGCCTGATGACTAAAGCGGATGACATCACGAGATTGTGGCATGCCCGTCTTGGGAACGCCAATTATCAAGCCATGGCTCTCATGTCTAAGCACCAGATGGTAGAAGGAATTGGTTTTTCGGAATTGGGTGTCATGCTGATTGGGTTGCTAGAGAATGAGATTTTAATTAGCCTCAAGGTATTGCTCGAGTTGCTACAGAAAGAAGGAATTGACGTAGAAGACGATGTTCTTCTGTATTCAGCTGGGTTCAGCTCTGATGTTTGGTTAGCTTGTTGTATTATGTATAGACTTCTTCTTGGTAAAGAGTTTGTTGGTGAACTTGTTGATACCATAAATCGTATTGTTGCAAAAGGAAGTGAAGATGATTGTTTAAGTTCTGTTTGTTCAAGTAAGGGTATGATGGATAGAGTCGGTTTACTCTCGGAAACAAAAGTTGCTGAAGTTTTTGATTCAGTTGTTAATATTCTTCATGCGTGTTTAAATGTTGATCTAGCCAACAGCCCGAATCTAACTGATGTATGGAAATGCATTAGGGAGCTTGTTATTAGGCCTCAATTTGATTCTATGGCGAGACTAACTGGTACAACAAATGTCGAGAAAGTAAATCTGTCTTTGGTTCTCGGAGTATTATGCCTGTCGCGACAAGATGAGTTGCAGCAAAAAGAAGATGGTGGTGAAATAGTTTTCGATTCTGCTAAGAAGACTGCCGCTGATAAATTTTTAGTCAAGGGTCTACAAGAAGGGAGTGTTAAATTTATAGATATGGAAGGACACCTCGATTGTGTTACAGGGTTAGCTGTTAGAGGGGGTTTTCTGTTTAGCTCCTCATTTGACAAGACGGTTCATGCGTGGTCTCTGCAGGACTTCTCCCATTTACATACTTTCAAAGGTCATGAACATAAAATCATGGCAGTGGCTTACGTGGATGGAGACGAACCTGTGTTTGTAAGCGGTGATAGCGGAGGTGGTATATTTGTTTGGAGTGCTTGTATTCCTTTCGAGGAAGAACAACTGAAGAATTCTGGAAGACAAACAAACAGAAGCATGTGTGGTCGATCGACACACCAAGTTTCACTCTTTCTCTTCATTTTTACTCTCCTCTTTATCCATCTACAAGCCCGTCCCTTCGTCCTCGTCTTAACGCCGGACGATCTCAGAGACGGCCCTGTCTCCCCAGACGACGACGCCGTCGACACGGTATCGGAGGAAGAATGGGATGAGTTTGGAGACACCGACACAAAATCAGAGGAAGACCTCGATCCGGGCTCCTGGCGGAGGATCTTTGAGCCGGACTCATCGTCGAACACCGAGCAAGATGCGGATACGGCGTATCACTCGGCTCTGTACAAGATTGTCACGGCGTTAAGCGGTGGAGATGTGAGAGTGATGGAGGAGGCGGTGACAGAGATAGAGGCTGCTGCGGCGGGAGGGGATCCGCACGCGCAGTCGGTTATGGCGTTGGTGTATGAAACGGGGATGTTGCGCGAGAAGAATAAAGCGAAGGCCTTTTTGCATCATTTCTTTGCCACCGAGGGAGGGAACATGCAGTCCAAGATGGCTCTCGCGTACACTTATTTGCGGCAAGATATGTTTGAGAAAGCAGTAAAGCTATACGTCGAGTTAGCAGAAACTGCTGTGAATAGATTTCTGATATCCAAGGATTCACCAGTGGTCGAACCAGTTAGGATTCACACTGCATCCGAAGAGAACAAAGAGGCCTTAAGGAAATCACTTGGAGAGGAAGATGAGGACTTCCAGATTTTAGAGAATCAGGCACAGAAAGGTAATGCTGGAGCTATGTACAAAGTCGGACTCTTTTACTACTTTGGCTTGAGAGGACTGCGGCGTGACCATGGTAAGGCAGTTCACTGGTTCTCAAAGGCAGCGGAGAAAGAGGAGGTTAGGTCAATGGAACTTCTTGGGGAGATATATGCAAGAGGAGCTGGTGTGGAGAGGAATTACACTAAAGCACTTGAATGACTTACACTTGCGTCCAAGCTAGACCTCTATTCAGCATTCAATGGGATGGGATACTTGTATGTTAAAGGCTATGGAGTGGAAAAGAAGAACTTCACTTAAGCGAAAGAATATTTTGAAAAGGCTGCAGATAATGAAGACGCTAGCGGGCACTATAACTTGGGAGTCATGCATCTAAAAGGAATTGGAGTTAAAAGGGATGTGAAGCTTACCGGAAAATATTTTATTGTTGCTGCGCATGAAAACGAATCTCTCAAGATCTGGAGGAACGACGTGTTTATGAAATCTATCGAAGTTCACGATGGTGCTATTTTGACTGTTGGTATGGAGGGAAATTGGCTATTCACAGCCGGTTGGGACAAAACTGTATGTGTGCAGGAATTGGCTGGTGATGAGTTTCAAATCGAGGCAAGAAACATTGGATTTATCCCTTGTGATTCGGTTATAACAAGTTTGTTATATTGGCAAGGAACTATACAACACGAGTTGGTGTATACAAAGAATAGTGGTAATAATGTGTTAACTGGGTTTTCAGAGAGTGACTTGGGTGGACAAATTGAAGATAGAAAGAGCACAAGAGGCGTAGTTCATTACTTGAATGAGAGTATTATCACTTGGGTCTCACAAAAACAGAAGTGTGTTGCTCTATCATCGTGTGAAACTGAATTTATGGCTGCTACCGCAGCAACTTGCCAAGGTATTTGGCTTAGAAATACTCTTAGTCAGATAACACATGAAGCTGTTGGCCCAGTGATTTTATGCATAGATAATCGATTTGCAATCGACCTGGCTAAGAATCCTATGTTCCATGGTAGAAGCAAGCATATCGACATAACGTTTCACTTTATCAGGGAATGCGTAGAGCGATGAGAAGTTGTCTTGAAACATATTTGCAGCAATGATCAAATAGCAGATATTTTGACAAAGGGGCTAGCTACTGTCAAGTTTGAAAACATGAGGAAACTATTGGGAGTCAAAAACTTGAGTAAACGAGGTTGAGATTAGGAGGGAGAGTGTTGCATTTAATCTCAAACTTTAATTGTGTCCTTTGAATTTGTCCGTTTCTTTTTCACATTGTCGTTTCACTTTGTGCTGTCTTTTTGTCTACTCAACTTTGGACTATTTAATAGTCTCTCTATTACCTAATAAATCAGATCTGAGATTTAGCATTATCTCTGTTGTCTCAAAACGGTGTATATTAATCTGTTTTTAGACTTGATTAGAGCAAGGTTGAAACTCGTGTTCTAAGCCATGCAATGGGTGTATTGAGTGAGGCGGAATGCATAGAGGAGTGTATATGCCATTCCGCGGATCAAGTTTAAGGGAGAGTGTTAAGAGTGAGTAAACTTGATCCTTTATCCCACATCGCTTAAACTGAACAAGTACTTACAAACTCATCGCATTCGGCTTCTGCCTTAGATTAGAATAATAATTTTTTTGTTGTGAATCCATACCAGCTATAGATCCTGCACTGTTTTTCTCAGTAGATTCCCCAAATGGTGTATCATGTAGAAGCCCCTCTGAAAAACAACTTCTTCCCGTGGCTTCATAACCATGACAATGATCAAGAGTCCTCTTTATAAACCTCTCGGCAGACTGGTTTGTAATTTTGTTTACCCCACTTCTAGAACCACTACTTCGCGGTGTAGCCTGTCAATGAAACCATGTAAGCATCTCATTATGAACAGAAATCAAAATTCCAGTATGAGATTAGGGGTACTTTTGATATCTTTGCTACATATCAATCATACTGAAAAACATAATAGTAGAATACATGAAATTTACACAAAACTATTTAGTGATTTAGTTCTTTGCTACACAAACTATTTAGTAAATTTCATGTACTCTACTATTATGTTTTTTAGTAAATTTACACAAACTATTCTTTGCTTTTTTTATTCATCTCTATGTTCACTCGATAGTTTGCTTGTAATAATGACAGGTACAATTCTCTAACATAAAGAACTTACTCTACTGGTCTATGAATAAAAAAAAGGTTGAGTTCTCTAAATTGAAAAACATATTAGCAAGCTTATCACAAAAACAATAAGCGTCATGACCAAAAGTACCATGCGTTTTGCCAAAGCCAGTTCAACAAGCCTATCCGTTGCATCTTGCTCAGGGCCCCTGCAGACCAACAACAAATTCTATCATGAGCCTCATTCAAACAAAGTGATGGTTAGTTGGGAAGTGAATTTATGTATTTCACGCACCGTTCTTCTACTTGCTGGACCTCATCAGACACTTTGATTATGTTTATCAACTTCTTCTCTTTCTTAGAAACCTTTTAAATGCAAAAAAAGTTGTTCACCAGATCTTCAAAAAAGATGCAGTATGAAAATGCTAACAATGGTTCCATCTTGTACTTGTAGTTAAGATATTTTAACAAAACCCAATTTTGTCAACTCCATGTCATTTTGGACGGCTTTATAAGAGAAAGATAATTAAGGAGAGAAGATTAAAATATAACCTGTTGCTGAAGTCCATTGCACAGTTCAGCAATTTCTTGACTGATTGTTTCATCCTCTCTGTCTTTCAGATCAGGCTAAAGTGGGTAGCCACATAGGGAGCAGACCAAGCAGGAAAGAAAAATTAGTTATTATGAGTCAGAATCAGAGATTAGTTTACAAAATCTTTTATCATTCAAACAGTTAAAAATATCTTCTTGTTGGGTTTATTAATCTAAACTTATTTATTCCGTTAGGGTTATTTATTTGATATTTGAAAATAGTTATTTGCTTTGATTTGGTCTTCCACGTAGTTAAGAGATTACGGGAGTTATCAACATTAAGTGCCGAAGCGTTACGGGAGTTATCAACATTAAGTGCTAAAGCGTTACGGGAGTTATCAACATTAAGTGCTGAAGCGTTACGGGAGTTATCAACATTAAGTGCCAAAGCGTTACGGGAGTTACCAACATTAAGTGCTATTTTTTAGTAACTGCCTTGTATGTGTTTTACTATTTAATCTTGTACTGCATTCATCGATTTACACCAGAACGTTTTAAACTCTCTTGAGTGAAAGAAAAAATATTTTCTCTTCTAGTGTGAGTTGTGAGAGTGTTCTTGTAATATTTTTTTCAATTTTATCAAAGTTGTTTGTTTGTTTTTAAAAGAGTGTTGTTTTATTATTTTTCCGCCAACAAAGTGGTATCAGAGCCACAAGCTCTTTCCAAAATTTTGTTTTTAAATTTTCAACATATTGGAAATTTTGTTTTTAAATATTCAACATATTTAAAAATATGGCAAATGGTGTATCATCCTTCCAAGTTCCAGCACTCAACAACAACAACTACGACAATTGGAGTATCAAGATGAAAGCTCTTCTTGGAGCACATGATGTGTGGGATGCCGTAGATAAAGGGTTTGACGAACCCGAAGATGAAGCAAGCCTTTCTCACGAGGAGAAAACAAATTTGAAGGATTCAAGAAAGAGAGACAAAAAAGCTCTCTTCCTCATCTATCAAGCATTAGATGATGATGGCTTCGAAAAAATTTCAAGCGCATCTTCCGCCAAGCAAGCGTGGGAGAAATTACAAATCTCTTACAAAGGAGTCGAAAAGGTGAAAAAGGTACGTCTTCAAACATTAAGAGGTGAATTTGAATCCTTACATATGAAAGCGTCCGAATCTATTTCGGAATATTTTTCAAGAGTAGCAACCGTTTCTAATCAATTAAAAAGAAATGGTGAGAAGTTAGAAGATGTGAGAGTAATCGAAAAAATACTCCGCTCGTTGGATCCCAAATTTGAGCACATCGTCGTGACGATTGAAGAAACTAAAGACTTGGAGAAGATGATGATTGAAGAACTCCAAGGATCACTACAAGCCTACGAAGAAAAGCACAAGAAGAAGCAAGAGATCACCGAGCAACTCCTCAAAGTAGAACTCAAGGACATGCATGCAAGTCAAGACGATGATAGAAACCAACGTGGCCGAGGAAGAGGTAGAGGCCGCGGACGAGGTGGTTATCATGGACGTGGACGTGGCTGGAATTACAACAACAATAATTCCAACTACAACTACGAGAAACGAGAAAGCTCAACACGAGGTCGTGGAAAACGAAATCCGAACTCGAGGTATGATAAATCTCAAATCCAATGTTATAAATGTCAAAGATTTGGACATTATGCTTCAGAATGTAGAGGCCCCAACAATAGAGTTGAGGAGAAGGCCAACTATGTGGAAGAGAAGACGGAGGAAAAAGATATGTTACTACTAACATACAAAACCACTAATGAAGGCCAAGAAAACACTTGGTATCTTGACACCGGTGCAAGCAATCATATGTGTGGGAAAAGAAGCATGTTTGTAGAGATCAATGAAGCCGTGAGTGGAAATGTCTCTTTTGGAGATGATAGCAAAATATCGGTGAAAGGAAAAGGTAACATTCTTATTCGTGCAAAAGATGGTAGTCACCAAATGATCTCAAATGTTTATTACGTACCTAGCATGAAAAACAACATCTTAAGCTTGGGACAACTTCTAGAAAAAGGCTATGATATTCATATGAAAAATTATAGTCTTTTTATGAGAGATGCAAAAGGGGATTTAATTGCTAAAGTTCAAATGTCAAAGAATAGAATGTTTCCTTTGAATATTCAAAATGATGTTGCAAAGTGTCTTAAGGCGTGTTACAAAGATTCGTCGTGGCTATGGCATGTTCGATTTGGGCATCTAAACTTTTCAAGTTTAGAGTTATTGTCAAAGAAGGAAATGGTGAGAGGGTTACCATGTATCAATCATCCTGACCAACTATGCGAAGGATGTTTACTTGGAAAGCAATTCAGAAAAGGCTTTCCAAAGGAGTCAGAGTCAAGAGCCAATAAACCTCTCGAGCTTATTCATACCGATGTGTGTGGTCCAATCAAGCCGAGCTCTCTAGGTAAAAGTAACTATTTCCTTCTCTTTATTGATGATTTTTCAAGAAAAACGTGGGTATATTTCTTGAAACAGAAATCCGAAGTCTTTGGTGTATTTAAGAAGTTCAAAGCAGTTGTGGAAAAGGAAAGTGGAAATAAGATCAAAGCCATGAGATCTGACCGAGGAGGGGAGTTCACATCCAATGAATTTATGGAGTTTTGTGAAGCACATGGAATTCGTCGCCGCTTGACAGTTCCCAGATCTCCTCAACAAAATGGTGTGGCAGAAAGGAAGAACAGAACAATCCTTGATATGGCGCGAAGCATGCTTAAAAGCAAGAAACTGCCTAAGGATTTTTGGGCGGAAGCAGTGGCATGTGCGGTTTACTTGTCCAACCGATCTCCAACAAGAAGTGTTTGGGGAAAGACACCACAAGAAGCGTGGAGTGGAAGAAAGCCCGGAATTTCCCACTTGAGAGTATTTGGAAGCGTAGCTCATGTCCATGTACCAGACGAACAACGAACCAAACTCGATGATAAAAGCAAAAGTTTTATCTTCATCGGTTACGACTCAAGTTCCAAAGGCTACAAGTTATACAACCCAAACAACAAGAAGGTTGTGATAAGTCGAGATGTGATAGTTGATGAAGAAGGCGAATGGGATTTTGGGTCTCTTACAAATGAGTTCACATTTTTCCCCCAAATTGAAGAAGATGAGAAGACACCAAATGAGCAATCAGAAGATGTTGCTACCCAACATGCCTCACCAACAGCAACTACTCATGGAGACTCGCCACCTTCATCATCGTCAAATGGTAGTCAAAATGAGAGAGCAGTGGAACGTACAAGAAGCCTTAGTGATCTTTATGAGGTAACCGAACCAATGGATAACATTACACTATTTTGTCTCTTTGCTGATTGTGAGCCAGTGACATTTCAAGAAGCTGCACAAGAGAAACAATGGAGAGACGCGATGGATGAAGAAATTAGAGCCATCGAGAAGAATGACACATGGGAACTCACCTCACTTCCCAAAGGGTTCAAGACAATAGGCGTCAGATGGTTATACAAAACCAAGAGAAATGCTAAGGGGGAGATTGAAAAACACAAAGCGAGGCTTGTTGCAAAAGGCTATAGTCAAAAGGCGGGAATTGACTATGATGAGGTATTCGCCCCCGTTGCCCGACTGGAAACTATTAGACTAATAATTTCTTTGGCAGCTCAAAACAAGTGGAAGATACAACAAATGGATGTAAAGTCAGCATTTCTCAATGGCGTCCTTGAAGAAGAAGTTTACATTCAACAACCATTAGGCTATGAGATCAAAGGTCACGAAGATAAGGTGTTGAAGCTAAAGAAGGCTCTTTACGGGCTAAAGCAAGCACCAAGGGCATGGAACAGTAGAATCGACAAGTATTTCCAAGAGAACGGCTTCAACAAATGTCCGTACGAGCACGCTCTATACACCAAGATCAAAGATGGAGATATTTTGATCGTGTGTCTCTACGTGGACGATTTGATCTTCACCGGAAGCAGCCCAAGTATGTTTAATAAATTCAAGGAAGTAATGACGAAGGAATTCGAGATGACAGACTTGGGGCTCATGGCGTACTACCTTGGCATTGAAGTTAAGCAGCAAAAAGATGGAATTTTCATCTCACAAGAAAGCTATGCAAAAGATATCCTCAAGAAGTTTAAGATGGAGAATTGTAGCTCGATAAGCACACCTATGGAGTTTGGAGTCAAAATATCCAAGCATGAAGAAGGCGAAAGTGTAGATCCAACATTATTCAAAAGTTTGGTGGGTAGCCTACGCTATCTAACTTGTACGAGACCAGATATTCTTCATGCAGTTGGATTGGTTAGTCGCTATATGGAATCTCCAACAACAACTCATTTCAAGGCTGCAAAGAGAATCCTTCGTTATCTGAAAGGTACAATCGACTTTGGATTACTCTATTCCATTTCTAATGATTACAAACTTGTTGGGTATAGCGATAGTGATTGGGGTGGAGACATAGACAATCGAAGGAGTACTACTGGATTTGTATTCTTTATGGGAAATATTGCTTTCACGTGGATGTCAAAGAAACAACCGATTGTCACGTTGTCCACTTGTGAGGCTGAATATGTTGCTGCTACTACATGTGTTAGTCATGCGATTTGGCTTAGAAATCTATTGAAGGAAATAGACCTAACACAGCATGAGCCAACTAAGGTCTATGTCGATAATAAGTCAGCAATCGCCTTAGCCAAGAATCCAGTATTCCATGATCGAAGCAAGCATATAGATGTCCGCTACCACTACATAAGGGAGTGTATTTCAAGAAAGGATGTGCAAGTTGAACATGTGAAGACACAAGATCAAGCTGCTGATATTTTCACCAAGCCACTCAAAAGCGAAGACTTCAAACGATTAAGGAAACTACTAGGGGTCACGAGTTCTTCAGGCACGAGTTTAGATTAAAGGGGAGAATGTTGGGTTTATTAATCTAAACTTATTTATTCCGTTAGGGTTATTTATTTGATATTTGAAAATAGTTATTTGCTTTGATTTGGTCTTCCACGTAGTTAAGAGATTACGGGAGTTATCAACATTAAGTGCCGAAGCGTTACGGGAGTTATCAACATTAAGTGCTAAAGCGTTACGGGAGTTATCAACATTAAGTGCTGAAGCGTTACGGGAGTTATCAACATTAAGTGCCAAAGCGTTACGGGAGTTACCAACATTAAGTGCTATTTTTTAGTAACTGCCTTGTATGTGTTTTACTATTTAATCTTGTACTGCATTCATCGATTTACACCAGAACGTTTTAAACTCTCTTGAGTGAAAGAAAAAATATTTTCTCTTCTAGTGTGAGTTGTGAGAGTGTTCTTGTAATATTTTTTTCAATTTTATCAAAGTTGTTTGTTTGTTTTTAAAAGAGTGTTGTTTTATTATTTTTCCGCCAACACTTCTATCATGCAATCTCATGAGCGCTTTACTATCATGAATATAAAAACAAATAATCAAAAGTAAACACTGCGAAATAAAGAAAAGAAACAACCTATACCTATGATACAAAACACTTGATGCATATGCTAGCTTATTAAAATTATAATTTTACCATTGGTTCTTCTATGTAAATTCCAATACTTTGCAGCTCCAAGAGGAGTTTGTTATCAAGACTCATCTTCTCATATTCAAAATCCAAAGGGGTGGCCTTAAATGCATGTGTGTGTAGGGAAACTGGCTTCTCACCAGCATTTACAGGAAGTTGGGGATTTGCAAGTCCTTGATAACCCTGGAGATGACTATTTTCTGGTAGTGTGACCTTACTTACTGAAGCACTACCAAGTCCTCCAACAAGATGCTCATATTGGTTTTGGAGTCCCGACATGGGCTCCTGTTCCATGCATCTCACGCTGTTGTTTTCAAGTTCTTCGACCAGAATCAATGCTGACGAGACTCTTTGGGAAAGTGGAGCGCGCGGTTGTGTGGTCCTTGGTGGTAACTGTGAAGCATGTTTTGCTTCTCTCCCTTTCTCCAGTAATAATGGCATTCTCTCCCTTTCTCCAGTAATAATGGCATCAGACGGAAAACCTTCTTGATGCATGTAAAAGTATAAAATAGATTTTTTTATTATTGGCATATAATTCTGTACAAACTAAAACCATATATATATATGCTGGGAATATATTTTAATAGTATACTATATAAATGTATAGTCTACAGTAATAATGTATATAATAAATTATAATTGACTATTGACTATAATAAACTATGTAGTCAAATATCTTCTATTATTTCCATTAACACTCCCCCTCAAGCTTGTGCGAAAGTACTTGAAACTGTCGTGGTTTGAAGTCTTTCGAACTTGTACATAAGTACTTGAAGTGCAAGCTTGATCGAAAGGCTGAAACGAAATCATACTTTCCCTCAAGTTGGAGCATACATATTAAACATGCCTAGCTTGTTGCAAATATAATTAATACGTGATCCATTGAGGGCTTTTGTGAATATATCTCCTAACTGTTCTCCTGTTTTGACATATTCTGTATGAATTCGTGGATAAAATGACAATCAATTTCAATATGTTTCGTTCTTTCATGAAAGACAGGATTAGACGCAATGTTCAACGCCGCTTGATTATCACACCATAACTTTGCAGGCATGGTTGTTTTTATGCCAATATCATTCAACAATTGAGGAATCCAAATTATCTCATAAGTAGATTGAGTCATGGCTCTATATTCAGCTTCAACATCGATCTTGATACAACATTTGGCTTCTTACTTTTCCAAGATACTAAGTTACCCCTACAAACACACAGTAACGAGTGGTTGATCTTCTCCATCTTTAGATCCAGCCAAATCTGTATCTGCAAAATACTCTATATTAGTATGACCATTACTATCATACCACAATCCGAGTCCATGAGCTGATTTGAGATAACACAAGATATGTTTTAGTGTTGCCCAATGATTAACCATTGGTGATGACATAAACTGACTAACAATACTAACTGGTACGCAATGTCTGGTCGAGTTATTGTAAGATAATTAAGTTTTCCTACAAATCGACAATATTTTTTTGGATCACCAAATAATTCTCTATCATCTTTTAGTAGCTGCAAATTAGGAACCATTGGTGTATTACATGGTTCTGCTCCTAACTTGTCTGTTTTGCATCAATAAATCCAAAACATATTTTCTCTGCGATAGGAGAATACCTTTCTTGCTTGTTATTTCCATTCCTAAAAAGAACTTCAATGGTCCTAAATCTTTTGTTTGAAATTTTGAATGTAGAAATGTTTTGAGTAAAGAAATTCCTTCAGTGTCACTACCAGTAATGATGACGTCATCAACATACACAACCACAAGTATAATGTCATTTGCAGAACTTTTATAAATTACAGAATGATCACAACTACTCTTCTTTAACCCAAATTCATTAAGTGCCTCACTAAACTTTCCAAACCAAGCACGTGGAATTTGTTTCAAACCATATAAGGATTTGTACAAACGATATACCTTTCCTCTCCCCCCCTGAGCAACAAACCCAGGTGGTTGCTCCATATACACTTCTTCTTGGAGATCTCCATATAAGAATGCAGTTTTTATGTCTAACTGATGCAATGGACAACCATTTGAAACTGCTAAAGAAATAAATAAACAAATAGAGGTAAACTTTGCTACCGGAGAAAATGTCTCAAGGAAGTCAACACCATAAATTTGAGTGTATCCTTTTGCTACAAGTCTTGCTTTAAGTCGAGCTATCGTCCCATCTGGATTCACTTTGACATTAAATACCCATCTACAACCAATAGCTTGCTTTCCAGCAGGTAAATTAACCAATTTCCAAGTACCGGTATCATCTAATGCTTTTATCTCTTCAAACATTGCAACTTTCCAACCAGAATGACATAAAGCTTCACGAACAGTTTTCGGAATAGAAATAGAATCAAGAGTTGCAATAAAAGCTTTCGTAAAAGGTGAAAAATGATCATATTTTGCAAAAGATGAAATTGGATAAGTACATTGTCTTTTACCTTTTCGATGAGCAATATGAAGGTCAATATCAGACTGATTATCGTTTGTGACAGGATCCGAAGACGAAAGAATCGGCAATGGGCATCTTGGAGGAGGTTTAGGACGTTGGGAATAAACATGTGTAATGAGAGGTCAGATGGTGGAGGAAGTGCAACAAATTGCGTAACATAATCAGTTTTAAATGCTAGGGGACTGAACTACGGAATAAATGAGGAGGTCATCATCCTCTTTATCTGTTTGAAGGTTCACACTAGGCCCAATTGGAAAAAATGAAACATACTCTAAAAAATATAACATCTCTAGACACGACATACCGGTTAAGTGAGGGAAAAAAACACTTGTATCCCTTTTGAACTGTAGAATATCCAAGAAAAATACATTTTAAAGATTTGTGATCTAATTTTGTACGATTAGGACTAACACGAAACAAATATAACCAAATATGCAGGGTTCAATATGAAATAAAGTTTTTGAAGGAAAAAGCACAGAATATGGAATCTTATTATGAAGAATAGAAGACGACATTCGATTTATTAAATAACAAGCAGTGGAAACAGCATCTGCCCAAAATGTTTTTGACATTTCATTTGAAAAAGAAGTGCACAAGCAACTTCTAGAAGATGTCTATTTTTTATTTCAGTGATACCATTTTGAGATCGTGTGTCCACACAAGAGGTTTGATGAAAAATTCCATGTTGTTCCATAAAAGATTGAAATGCAGTTGAACAATATTCTTTACCATTATTACTTATTAAAATACGAACCAAACAATTAAATTGAGTTTTAATTTTTGCATAAAATTTGCAAAATATAGAAAATAATTCTGAACGATTTTTCATGAAATAAATCCATGTAATTCGAGAATGATCATCGACAAAACTAACAAAATACTTAAAAACCCGTTTTAGATATGACTGGACAAGGACCCCAAACATCTGAATGGACTAATTCAAAATGAGACTCAACTCGTTTATTGACACGATGATATGATGGAAGACGATGTTTAGAAAATTGACATGACTCATATTCTAATTAGATTATATGTTTAAATTGGGGATACAGTTGTTTAAGAGAGGCTAAAGATGGATGACCCATACGACAATAAGCTTCAAATGGAGATTGGACACTATAACATGCAATTGAATTACATATATGTTTATTGAGATAACCTCCAAACTTATACCCTTTTGCAATGATTCTTTTCGTCGTAAGATCATGAAACAAACAATAATCAGAATAAAATGTGACAAAACAATTTAAATCTTTAGTGATTTTGCTCACATAGATTAGGTTAAATGAAAATTGAGGAAGATTTAAAACGGAAGTCAAAGAAATATTTTCGTTTAAATGAACAGTTCCGGAGCCTAAAACAGTAGATGATGATCCATCTGCCAATGTCACATCTGAATGATATGTGCTTGTAAAAGTTGAAAGAAGTTTTGGATTACCCGTCATGTGTTCTGTGGCAGCAGTATCAATGACCCAATCTGATGATAAAGAAAGAAAACATTTTGAATTACCTGATCCGAAAGCTGCACTATTTGTAGGATTAAAAAACTTCAATGATTCATAGTACTTGAAAAACTGAGCATTTTCCATAGTTATTAATAGTGTTTTGCGCAGCGTAGCGCAAAGGATCTACGGGGCAATAGCGCATAACGACACGATTTGCGCGCGCTATTCATAAATATAGCGCACATATATCAAATAATATAAATATAAATAATATATGAATAATAAAACCCAAGATATTCAAATAAACCTTCAAATTAAAACATGTCCTAAAAACGATAACTAAAATAATTCTTAAATAAAATAAGTCTAAGAATTTATGGAACCATATTATGGAACAATTGTGATGGCTTTTTTGGTGGCCTATTTGATGAGGTACTAGAGGGTCGCTTGGACTGTGCTTCATCATGCTTTTCTAAATTCGTTTCTTCATCAACAACGTTGTCGAAGTGAGGAATAGACTCCATTAATTTTTTAGAGTTCTCTCTCTCTACTAAGTGATCATTTATTTCTTGCCTAACACATTCGGGAACTTTCTTACACTTAGTTGCGTTCCTATATCCTCCAAGAAGATGCTGTTTATGTCTAGTTATTCCTCCTTTGGTAATTTTTGAACAATAATTGCATTTTATACCTAACTTCGTATCATTAGAATCGACTAAAGTTCTATGATTCCACCCCATATCTCTATCTTGAGTCGACATAATTACTAGAGTAAGAAATAAAAACATAGCGAAGTTAGAATATGAAATAGATAGAGAAGTAAACATAGTGAAGTTAGAATAGGAAATAGATAGAGAAGTTTAAAACAGTTAAGTTAAAATATAAATTTGACTTAAAAACAGAGTAATTAAAAACTGACTTACAAACAGAGTATTTAAAAACAAATTATAGGATAAGTTAAGTACAGTTATTTTTTATGGATTTGAATTTAAAAACTTGTTTCCTTCGAAGAGTTTAAAAACTAGTTTCCTTCAAAGAGTTTGAAAACTGGTTTAAAAAAGAAATAGAAAATAAAATAAGGAGTTTGTCTTGAAGGAAAATAAGAAAAAAGAAAGTGGTCACTGTTATTTTTATGAGGAGAAGAAGAAAGTAAAGATAATTTGTTTAAAAAAAGAGTAACTGTTGAAGAGAAGATCTACTGAAGAGAAGTAGAAAGAAAAGAAGTTGTCTTGAATCCTTAGGCGAATCTATTTTTATGGAAGAGAAAGAGGGAAAAGATGTATCGGGTGGTAAGTAAGGTTATCGATTAGGCTTTCACGAAATATCTAACTTTTTTTTGAGTTTTAATGTATTCATGGGCCAGGCCCAATTATAGAAGATGGACCGACTATATCGCACCGCTTTTGTGCGGCGCTACAGCCCAAATAGCCCACTTAACGTGGGCTATTTGAAGGGACCGTTATATTGCGCTGCGAGGCGCACGCTAACCGCTTTTGCGCGCGCTATATGCGCTATTAATAACTATGGCATATTCTTCCTCAGAAAGCACAACCGGTGCTCTGAAAGATTTCTTCGTAAACTGTTGTGGTCGTTGTGTTTGTTGTGGTTGTTTTGTTTTTTGTGATTGTTGTGTTTGTTGTGGTTGTTGTGTACAGTTCCACTTTGTATGACCGAATTCATGACAATATAAACACTTCTTATGGCTCAGATTTCGAAAATCACATCTTTCATAACCTATTAAACATATCACGATTAGTGTAGTGAAGACTTTGACCAAATCTATTTTCTTCCATCGGATAAAATTAAAAACCCTAAAACCCTAAAGGGCTCTGATACCAAGTAAAAATATAAAATAGATTTTTTATTATTGACATATAATTCTGTACAGACTAAAGCCATATATATAGGTTGGGAATATATTCTAATAATATACTTATATAGTATAATAATGTATAGTCTATCGTAATAATGTCTATAGTAAATTATAATTCACTATTGACTATAATAAACCATGTAGTCAAATGTCTTCTATTATTTCCATTAACAATGCACAACATCATCATAATAAATTAAGATTACTTAAAAAAACGACATAAGAGGCACGAATTCAATGCACATCTCCTACTGCGTAGTCATAGAATAAGAAATGCAGTTTTACTTAAGGAAGAATATAGGCGGCGTCAAAATAATGACAAGTGAAAGAAACAATAATGCTTTGGCGATTCACTCATGCAACATATACTACAAATTATTAACAAATCAAACAGGTCAAAGTCAAACTGAGTTGGCCACGTAATCTTGGTTTTAGCAACCTTTACTTGAATTTCTAAAACTACATAGAAGGCCTAACTAGTATCTGAAAATGAATATCTAGACTGAGTTCGTACGTGAAGACTAATTGATGTAGCCTAGAAAGTCCAAACAAAAGCCTTTTAAATTTAATTTAATTTTATTCAAAATCTTATGTATTTAAATTAAATCTAATTATATTAAGATTTAATTTGATTTAATTTTAGAATATTTATTTTATTTCCTTGTATTCTAACTAGGGTTTTGAGAAGCTCTTATATAAATCACCATATGCCTTAAGTTATTTTAAGTTTTTGGAATAATATATTTTTTATCTCTGAAAATTTCAATCTTTGTTACCTTTAGATTAGGGTTTCATCATGTTACCCTTGAATTAGGGTTTCATCTATCGTTGCTTCTTCTTCTATTTCCGCTATGGGGAAGCATATTTCTAAAGCTTGACTGTTCTGATTCAAGGTTTAAAGAAGAGAACAACACATGTGGTCATGAAGATCGGGAAGATCGTTTGAGTATGAGGGGACATACCAGCCGTTTCAATGACAATCGTATTGACCGGCTACTGAAGGAGTTTAAATTGGCTACCAATCGTCGAATCAAGGTAAAAATTGTTTATCGAGATATTGTCTCAGGCTATGAAGAGGTTTTCAAAACCATTTTTTCCATCAACTGGACACGAGGATGTTGTCTTCAGGCTATGAAAAGGTTTTTGAAACCAATTTTTTTCATCATCTGGATGGCGTCAATGTGACTTTGAATAAGGAACACTCGAGAAGATTTTATCTTATTCAGATATGGCGTCAATTGTTTATCGAGATGTTGTCTCAGGCTATGAATAGGTTTTCAAAACCATTTTTTTCATCAACTGGACATGGGGATATTGTCTTTAGGCTATGAAAAGGTTTTCGAAACCAATTGTTTTCATCAACTGGATGACGTCAATGTGACTTTGAATAAAGAACACTCGAGAAGATTTTATCTTATTCAGATATGGTCAAAAATTATAATTCCCAATGTAACAATTGAAAAAATAAAATAAAATAATTTTGGTTGTTAGTGAATTCGAGGACGAATTCTTGTCAACCAGGGGAGGATGATGGACGATGATGTAGTCAAAAACCTTTTTAATTTTATTTTATTTTATTAATCAAATCTAATTATATTAAGATTTGATTTTATTTTATTTTAGAATATTTATTTTATTTACTTGTATTCTAATTAGGGTTTTGAGAATCTCTTATATAAAGCCTCATATGCCTTAAGTTATTTTAAGTTTTTGGAATAATATATTTTTTATCTCTGAAAATTTCAATTTTTATTACCCTTAGATTAAGATTCATCAGGTTACCCTTGAATTAGGGTTTCATCTATCTTCTTCTTCGCCGCGTCATCACTAATTCTACCTTAATATGAAAATATTATTACTAAAAAATGAAAACTTTGTGATGAATACTTGTGTACACAAGAGAGTACAGCTCGACAAAATAGAACCTAATATAAGTGAGCACGGTGAAAGAAGAGTATGCTGAAATAAAATCATGCTGCTAAATTATAACTTCGCTTCAGATGACAAGAAGAGCCCATACACTAGAAAATGTTCTCCCAGCCTTTTATTCTATATTTGACTTGTGTATTTTCACTGTGAAGGAAGGCAGCGACCGCTTGATGAGGAACATTATTACACAAGCGACAAGTGAATTTCAGGACATTGTTGTTAACAGATACAGACTCCAAAGCTGGCCTCAGCTGTTAAAATCTTAAATTGGTAGTCTATCCTAACTATACGTACCTATAAGACATCTTATCATTAGCTAGAAAATAATATAAAGGTGGCTAGGATAGTATTCCCTCTGTCCCAAATTATAAGATGATGTTTTGGCTTTGGATGCACTAATTAAGGAATTCAATCATTGTTTTTGAAATTATAAAAAACTTTTCTATTTTCCACCAATGACTTTTTTGTTTAATATAGACTGAGAACAAGGTTTGAGTAAATAGAATAAGGGTTATGCTAACCGGTTTCCATGGGCACCGGTTAGCAAGCATTAAATAGTAGCTTTTCTTGCTAATAATAGCTTTTCTTGCTAATAATTATCTCAGTTTCATAAATAGTAATGGTATTAATGGTTATTGAGATTAGAAAATTTTGAAGACACTATTACCCTCATGTTTATTATGGTAGTCACCTTTTCGTTAATATGATAATATTTTTTTTATTCAATATTTTCATTAAAAACATAGTAGTTAATCTATAAACAAGTTTTCAAAATATTTTAAATTTCAATTTAGAATTAAATGTTGTTTTCTCAAGTTTTTAATCAATACACTATAATTTTAAATTCAGATTTTAATTTCATTTTTTTAAAGTTAAATATGCAGTTTAATTTTCAATTTTTCTAACTAATTAATTATATAACTTAATTTAATTTTCAATTTATTTACAAAGTGGAAAGTTTATTAATTACGATTTTTATTTATAATTTTTCTAAGCAAGTAGGTTCTTTTTTTTATTACAAACCTTTAGTTATACAAAATAAATAAAAATCTATTTCCAGATTATATAAAATCATAATAAAAATAATATGATTAAATTAATTAGCTACATAATTATTTTTATAATATATTTCAATATTTTGATATAAAAGATGACCATTAAAATATACTTTTAATAATTACGAAATTATTTTTGTCCCAATTAAATTATTAATTCAAAAATTAGTAATCTAATGCAAAAATATGCTATTTAATACTTAACAAATAAAATAAAGAAATTAATTAATTAAATAATCAATAGTTTTGAATTACCATAACTCTACAATATTAACATATGTTTTGTTTCTCCGATAATTAATTTATTATTGATCCGTTTAAAAAAAATCATAAAATTACATTTCTATAATATTTGACGTGAAAATTAACAGTTATATAGGTAGGAGGATAGTTTTGTTATTATAAAAATTAAACTATTGCTATTATTACCATTCCTGACATTTAGGTAAAAGTAAACTAAAAAGCTACTATTTAATGATGGGCACCGGTTAGCCAAACCCATAGAATAAATGATAGATGACAGAAATGTAAATCAATAATTAATAACACCTTGAAATGTGAGAACGTCATATAATTTGGGACCTATTTTTTTCTAGAACGTCATTTAATTTGGGACCGAGGGGTACATGTTTGAATTTCGAATTGCAATCAAGAAATCATTATACCAACAAATAGTTGGTCTGCGAGCTAGATGAACTGCAATAGAAAAAAAGGTAGCATAACCAATAAAAGCCTCCAAAGAAAATTAAATGCACAGTAACTAATTATGGTGGGGGAGAAGTCATTTAATGAGTTAGACAAAGGCTTAGATAACAAGGTAATGGAAAACCGTAAATGCCCGCAGTTCCAAGGAAGTGTTCAATTGAAAGTAAGGTTAAAAGTAATAAAAGTTAGGGTATGACTATATATACCCAAATGTGGTTTAAGTATACCAGAAAAAACACAGTTGATTTTTGTTTGATTTTTTTAGGACGAAAAAATTCTTGAACTTTTATTTAATATCCAAATTGCCACTAAGTAAAAAAAACACGAAGTACATCCTAGATATAATCAATTCAAAAAACAATCTATTTGGTTATGTATACCGAAAAAAACACAACTCCCTTCTAGATCAAACCTCATATTACTACAATTTTGTGAAGTTCTTCAAATTGTTCTTGAACATTCAAAGTTGACTCAAGAACAATCAAACTCTTTTCATTTTTTTTTAAACTTCTTCTAATAAAAACACAAAATCAAACATGAATCGATCGAAATTAAAGTAAAAACTTTTTTTTTGATGTTTTAAAAATAAATAAATAAAGGGGGCGTACCGGCTGGTACAGGGGGTTTGTACCCCCGGTACACCCCCTCTGTACCGATGGTACAGGGGTATCGTACCCTTTGGTACGTTACGCCTGTACCATCGGTACAAATGGCCTCCAAACATCCTAAAATTATGATTTTTTTTTACCTAATTGAACCACAACCCTAATTTTGATACTAACACTAAGTTTTCATATTTTAGTTCTCCGGATAAATTAGATAGAACTTAGGTTTTAGAGAGAAGTTAGAGAGTGTAAGAGAAAAAATGAGGTGGATGAAGGTTAGTAAAAAAAAAACTTATATGCCCATAAAATGGTATTTTTATCAAAATTTGAATAAACTTGAATAAACTTATACCACATTTGGATAAACTCAAAATTAAGTATACTTAAACCACATTTGATATATACAACTCGCCCCTAAAAGTTAAATGATCTTATCTCACAAATCATTTTAAATAAGTCTGTTAAGAGATTTTATCTCTATGGTTTACCAAGATATTCCTGTAAATGCGGTTTTGAGTCAAACTCTCGTCGAATGCTTCTGTGCCTTTTATCTGATACAAGGGAAATTGAAGAAAAAGTCAGTGAGCAACCACAGTAAGTAAGCTCTAGTAGTTCCTATAAGAAAAGAAAGAATTCTTTTTGATGTGTGTCGAAATAATATTTGCACTGTGTAAATTCTGACCTGGAGCTTCAGATTTTCTGTAGTCACCGTACTAACAGGAGCAAATATTGCTTCCATCTTCTTCCAGAAAGGGCTCGAACAACCAGAATCTGTATGAGAAACGGAAAGGAAAAGACATTAAAGAGGATTTTAGTACTATGACCTAAAGGACTGAACAAGGACACCTGATTGTATCGTGCCAAAACGAAAGGAAACTAGATTAAAAATTAGACATACCGCTGAAATTACAAGCAAATTTTGCTGCTGCAAAAAGTTCAATACGATCATCATCCAGTTGACCTAACATCAAACATACAGCAAGTACATCATCTCACTAAATCCCCAATGAAGTGACTACTAAATTAAGAGAGAATACGACGTACTGTGTCTTCAAGTAAAGCAGCTATATAACTATGGTCACTCAGTCACAAACAATCCAATTCTACTAATGTTGAGACCATACCAGAAACATCAGGAGAGCCAGTTGGTCTAGGCCCAAAGCGAGTAAAGGAGTTTCCATCAGACTTCTTCATAGGGAGCCGCCGTGACTTGCTGATACTGGAACAAGTAAAAGATGCATTTGAAAACACTGATGATGTCTAGGAAAAAAACAAAGGAAACTGTTTTATCTCATATATAAAAGAAATGATGAAAACCTTCGAATTTTATCAGAATCAGGTTAAAGATGTATTAATGGTTTGGTTGAGCTCGTATTGTCCGATTTCTCTCTTGCTGAAGTAAGAGTCACCTTGAGAAATGATGGACCACTACTAGCTCTTCCATGTCTGTGCACACCATCGCCTATATCTTCCTTGTTAAGCATATTGCTTTCCTGGCCTTGCCACGAGGAGCTAGTATTTTGACTACCATTTGGACTTCTCTCCTCTGCATCGTGGCTGTGTAGTCTATGCACTTTTACTATATTCACAAGAATCTCAAGCCCAGACTCTTCACTTTCAGATATAACAGAAGAAGATGAAACAACATTGTCATTCATCCGAATTTGATGGGAACCATAAGCCATGGTCCCATAAAGACTCGTTTTAGCACTTAAGTCAGAGGACAGGCATCCTTCAGAAGATTGTTGCACTTCCTCTTGGCTAAGGACTGGAGATACCAGGAATCTTCTCCTACTACGTGGTTTCTTTATTCTTTGGCCACCCCATTTAGGATAAGAGGCAACCGGCAATTCAATGGGCGTAGGACGCTTGCATCTGTTAGTCACCCCCAACAATTGACCTTTGCTCACACTTAGATTCCGGACCTCCTTATCTGGTATTGCAGATGATGTAGAGAATATTGGAGACGAACTTTTGGCTATTACAGGACCAGTTCGAGGCACCCTTTAAATATTCCTTTTTGACTTGAAGCATTGACTAAATAAACAAAAAAGTTTATGAACATCACAAAGACAAACCATACATCAATTAGAAAAGAAAGAATAGATTTATATACAGCCAGATAAACTGAAATGGCTACAAAATGAAGAAAAACTTAGATCAATGTCCTTTCTAATCAGTGGCAAGTAAGAAAGCTAAATGGCTTACGAATGAAAAACATATTAAATCCGTCAACTAGTCTGATCAGAAATCATGGACAAAAACTACTGAAATGTTAGATAAATCATAACTTAAACAATATCCTGAAGCTAGTGGACATATATAAAGACCAGCGTGGCTACAGATTTCAGTAAATATGTCCAGTAGAGTTATTGAACATATGATAATGTGGCAAGAAGGAATGAAGCCCATAGTAATACACAGCCAACTTTAAACCTTGCTAAATGTAACATAGCATTTACCCCGTTTAGATCACTTATGAATGTCCGAACAACAGGTAGCAAGAACTAGAAAGATACAAGTGTGAAGAATAAAATAGAGAAGATTTTTTTTTCCCGAAGAACTTCTATCTCATATGGTTGGGTGAAACCAAGACAGTATCTTAAACAATGTCCACATTTTCTTCAGTGAGCTACAATTTTATATTCTTACCTTCGGATTCCTAATTTAAGATTGTAACGACCACATAATCAAATATATTTATGAAAAACGTGTTAGTTATTTGTAAACACATGGGAACTATAGTTTTCCCGTACCTAGGTGACTTATGTTGCTCAACAAAATAAAATCAAGTAACATGTATGCTTACGTGCACTGCAGTTTAGCTTGACCTGCGCAACTTATAATTCTCAACAAAATATGACAGGATCGATGTAGCTCTTGTCCTGGTTTACTTTAATCACACAAGCAAACTGGTAGTAAATAATCAAAATCAGTACATATTTAGTTACCTATAACCCTGGTAATACAAAGAGTGCCCTTCCAGTTCATTGTTGAGTTTGTCATTCCAAGCTTCTATCATATTCTTGGCCCAACCTTCCACTCCAGCTGACATTCTATCAATGTTTTCTTCAGAGATGAGAGACACTTGAACACTCTCCTTAGATGTACATTTATCTCTTCCCATAAGTAGAGGCTGCCTTGCAAGGGTGTTGATTCGAACTTCAGCCTTGAACAACAAAACAAATCTAAAGTAAATACTCATGTACAAACCCAGAACGATACCTCTAGATGGAGTTAGCTTCCATTAGCTACCTGTTAAAGAAAAATATATGCATATAAGTGAACAAAAACATGTCAAACGCAAATGCGTGGACTAAGGATGATAATCCCCCATCCAGACACACGCATTTGCAAGAAATATATATGAATCATAGTATTTAATGGCATGCGGCGCCCTTTGGCGATGAGTGGTCCGAAGGCCGCGGCAACGCAGCGAGGGTCGCGGCGCTCGCCTTTCCGTTCATAAGAATACTTTTTAAATAATAATTAATATAGTGAAAAATAAGAACATTGATAAATAAATAAAAAGGTCAATAAAACCTCCAACTTCAATCTCCTAACATGAAAAGTTTTCTTGATTAGGCTTCCACTGTATATAAATACTTAGCCTCACTTTATTGAAGATGTACAAAACATAACCAAAGATGCACGCTGCTGTTTGAATCTTCTAAAGAGCAGTCGTAAGTAAATCTAGTTAGACAAGATCTAATGCCAACATAGATGACTTTATACATATTAGAAAAGTGAAACAAAACAAATGCAAGAATTAGTCTGACGTCTACCATGATAGGTAAAGAAGACAGCGAACTAGGTAATATAATATGAAGTACAATGGTAAATGGAATTAAATAAACATAACAACAACTAGTATCTACGAACCTGTGTTTCTGCTACTGAGAGGAACATTCTGGGTGTCTTCTCAAATCTTGATGGGATAGGGTGGGAAGAATTTCCTTGCACTAATGTCCCTGCCTTAGAGGTATAGGACCCGCCACCAAAGCTTCTATTTGTCAACATTTCATTCCTTTGTTGTTTTTTTGGTTCGGAGGCTTCAGAAAACCTGGACAACTTTGGCAAAGGCATGCCCCAAACTCTCCTAGGCTTAACTGACCGGGTATGTTTTTTTATCTTCATCTAGGGACAAGCACTGTCCTACAGAAGGCACATCTCTCATCAAAGTATTACTTCCCCTAGATGTGATTTTCCCAGAGCTAAAAGTCCTCTCTCGCTGCCTTCCCGCAAGCTTCCAGACCGATCCATATTTGCACTAGGATGATTGGCTTTCTTCTTCCCATTCAAGTAGCTCCCAGCCACTTCACCTGAACTTTATTTTGGTAATAACGATGATTTATTTTGTATATTTATACATATGTTGGATGATCTTCAATAACATGTTGAATCCATTTATATGATTAATGGTGAGTTCCCCATGTATAATTGTGTCAAAATCAAAACTAACAAAATATATGTTGTTATATCAATTATGTGGATTAGGTTCTTGTTTGATCTAATAATTTATTTGTGGTAGATCTTCATTCAATAGGTGAATTGGTACCTTAAATTGGTTACCTTAAAAACCTTCAACAAACATTATTTAGATACTCAAGACCGAGAACTGCTAATCACAAGAATTTGAATGAAGTAATACATAATTTGTGGTAACCCTAATCACTTTATACTAACAATGGCGAAGTCTGTTAGAGTACACTTCTTTCACTAAGTAGTACACTATCAAAGGAACGCTGAAGTTACAGAATTTGAATGAAGTAATACTTAATTTGCGGTAACCCTAGTAATCAACATTGGTTCTCGCTCAATATAAAACATGCAAATTGACTGTATATCTAGCTAAAGCAGGAAGGAGCTACGTTACAAACTAATAAGCCGAAATCATCCAATTTAGAAAATATCACAAAATTAGAATTCGGCAACCATGATCTTCCCTTGCTTTTGCATTGTTAAGCAATCCAACTCAGCAAAATTATAAATAAATATAAAAACAAAAAATAAAACACTTTCTAAAATCACATAGTATTCGAAATCAACCAAAATTAACTATGCCAATTGGCAAAAAAATCTATACAGGATTTAAGCAAACCAGCATAGTAAACCCAGAAAGAAAACAATCGAAATTCACCCAATTAAGCAAAAAAACAGATGAAACAAGCACACCGCCCCAATCGAAAGTTGGGGTTTTAGCAAAAAGCAATGTAAAAAAAACCAACGTATGCTAGATTTCAAGTTAAACTAGAATGAGAAAACTACTAATAAATAACTTCTCAACTATTTAGTTATTCACCAGTAACCGTCTTTTTATAGTGTCATTTGGTACTTCGAATTGAAATTTGACAAAAACACCTCCCGACCATATATATGCCCTCTGCATTGCTAAGCTGGAAAGGAGAGAAAGTAGTTGAGCTGGGGCTACAGTCACTCAAGTGAGAGAGCCGTGTTATGGGTGACCTTATTGCACGGTTCAGAGAGCACTTGTGTATGTGATGCAAGTGAACGGGTACAAAATAGTTGTCATAAAGTTTCGTCTCCACCAAAAGAGGGAACACTGGTTTAACAAGTACTTCCAAGACCAGTTCAAGAAGATGTACGCATCAGTTGATGTCGGCATTACTGATAACCGACTCATCCAGCAAAGGAGCTAACCAAATCCGTCTTAGAAAGGGTAAGCAGCTCCCTCCTAAAAAGGAAACAGTTCCGCGGGAGAAGGATCGGGAAAAGGAAAGCTAACCAGTAGCTCTGCCTCCAAGCTACCATGTTGCACCCCGAAGATCAGACCGGAGCAGATCCCCAGAGTCTATTGGAGAAGGTGGATGATAACGTCCTCGCACATATAAAGAAAATCCCTTGTGTGTATGACGCACTACTTTTGTCCTCAGAACTGAGGGAAAGCCTCATCAAAGCCTTACAGTACAGGAGCCAACCGTGTAACGAGGCCGCTATGGTAGGCGCTGACCGTAAAATCAAAGAAGCCATGGCGGGAGGGGTGACGTTCTCCTAGAAGGACATGTTACTGAAGTCTTTTGAACGGAGAAATTCGAAACTATCCTTTTTAATGAGAAAAACCCTTTCTTTACTCCTCAATATAGTCTATGAGAACGTTTTTCTGACCAACTCTATTTCCTAGGATAGGCGGGCACCCTTAAAAAGGGGATAAATCGAGTCAAAACAAAAGACCAGTTAATGCAAGAAAATCTCAACTTTCGGGGGCTTCTTCTCTTAAAAGATAGCCGTCAAATGTCATCGCTTCCCTTTCCTCATCCGCACCCAAAAGAACGCTTGGAAGTCCGAGGACCTTTAGTAACGTACCCTACCCCCAAACCAGCAGCCTTCGCGCCAAGCAAGACCGCCCTTGTCGGCACGACAACAATACCACGATAGATATACTTACCGACAAGAGAAAGCAAGATTGACCCACCCAAGAGAGAGAACGCAAGAGTGTTCTCGGGGAGGTAGGTAGAAAAAAAACTTGCACCAGGACCGCTGATGATTTAGAAAGCTTTTTTTTAAAAAAAGAGAGTAAAAGGGGGCTGCCTGCGGTTATAGAATCGTCCGCATAAGCCCAAACCCTTCGAATGTCGATCTTCGCTTGGGCCGGCTCCGAGGCTATACCCTGACTTTTCATTGGTTTAGGAGTGAATGAGCTAAGCCAGATCTTTCTCTCCCACAAGGATAAGATGTGAAAAGTGAACTTGTATAAGGAATTCTTTAGTGGTTGCACGGTACGGTGGAGGTTGGTTGAAGAAGATGTTCCGCGGCGTTCAGAATCAACCTTGAAGTTTTTGAATTAGAAAGAACGAAGAAGTAAGGAAATGAAACGACTTTCTCTTGAACTATATCATAAACAGAGCCTCCCCTCCACACCAATCACGAGCTTTTCTCCATTCCTATCGTATATCATCGTAACGCCCTTAATGCTAGGTTTTGAACAAGACTTTTCATGTCATTCCCATTTAGGTCCGATTCGGATCCCTCCGTTGTTCCCTTTTCCTATCGCACCTTTTCCTCGAAATGAGAAAGAAGATGGGTCAACTGAGGACCAAAAGAAAATCATTTCGTTCTATTTTTAGTCAAATTGATAAATATGGTATTGAACACAATTTACAAAACAAAGAACTTAATTTTATTATTCAACAGCCTTGGCATATATAGCCAATACAACCAACTGAAACACCTAGAAAACATCTCACGTTAAACAACATGATAACGTGTACAATCCACTCTCTTCTAAACTGACTCCTACATGAACTATTAACTGGACCTAAATAATAGGTCTTTTTAAACAGAAAGAAACAGAAACTGATATAGAAACTGAAATACCAAGTCAAACTCCTAAACTTAAGGAAACACTTATTTCATACCCTCCCCTAAACTCAACTTACTATTGTAAGTTAGTTTATCTGCTGCAGAACATATGCCAAGCGCTGCTCGAAACTTCTGGAATGAATCCTTCTTCAGGGGTTTTGTGAAAATGTCAGCCACCTGATCCTGTGTACCACAATATTCTAGCCTCACAACTCCATCATTGACAAGATTACGCAGGAAATGATATCGTACGTCCATGTGTTTGCTTCTGTTATAGAACACCTGATTTATTGACAGCTTGATTGTAGAAGTGTTGTCACACAAAATAGTAGTTACATTATCCTCCAACGCAAATTCCATCTCCAGCAACATTCTTCTCATCCAAATTACTTGACATGCACATATAGCAACAGCTATATATTCTGCCTCTGTTGTCGAGAGGGCAACTACTGATTGCTTCTTAGATGACCAAGCCACTGCTCCTCCGCTCATCATAAATGCATAACCTGAAGTGCTCTTTCGTCCATCAACATCCCCTGCATAATCACTATCTGTGAACACTTTCAGTTCAGTCGCGCTTCCTCGTTTGTACCAAATGCCATAGTCTAGAGTCCCCTTCAAGTACCTTAATACTCTTTTGACTGCAAGAAAATGTAACTTTGTAGGCCTAGACATATAACGACTTAACAAACTTACAATAAACTTTAAATCTGGTCTTGTGTTGGTGAGATATGTAAGGCTGCCAATAATCTGCTTATAAAAAGTTTCATCCCTTTTTTCTCCATTTTCATCCATATCTATCTTGCTGCCTGGAACAATTGGATTACTTACTGCATTGCATTCCTCCATACCAAAACGCCTCAATAATTCTACTGCATACTTGTGTTGTGATATATGAATTCCTTCCGAATTTTGCATCACTTCTATTCCAAGAAAATATCTCATTTTTCCAAGATCAGTCATGTCGAACTCTTCTTGCATAGAATTCTTGAATTCTTGCATCATTAAATTGTCATTGCTAGTATATATTAAATCATCAACATAAACACTAACAATGAGAATTTTACCTTCTTCATTCTTCTTCAAGAACATAGTTTCCTCATTTGGACTCTTTTGAAAGCCTTCTTTCAGAAAGTATTTCTCGATACGGCTGAACCATGTCCTCGAAGCTTGTTTCAACCCATACAACGCTTTGCGGAGCTTGTAAACTTTCTATTCACTTCCTTTGACTACATATCCCTTTGGTTGCTGTACATAAACATCCTCTTTCAGTGTTCCATGTAGAAAAGCTGACTTAACATCAAGTTGGTGAATTTCCCAACCATTTTGAGCAGCCATAGCAACTATCATCCTTATTGTATCCATTCGCGCAACTGGTGCATATACTTCCGTGTAGTCTACCCCATGTTTCTGAGAGTAACCTTTTGCTACTAAACGCGCCTTGCACTTGTCTACTTCTCCGAGTTCATTGAATTTGGTCTTATAAACCCACTTCACTCCGATGCACTTTGCCCCCTTTGGTAGACTGGTTAACTCCCATGTTTGATTCCTCCTGATTGCATCTATCTCTGCATCCATAGCTAATCTCCATTGTTTGCCTTTTACTGCTTCCTCGAACGTTGATGGGTCGGATGTTTCAATTTCTGCAATTTCTGCCATGTTTACCTCGTCTTCTTCTTCGGAGAGACCATCACCAGTGACATAATCATTGAGATAAGCTGGAGATTTTCTGATCCTTCCCTCCCTGGAACTTGCAACTTCAATTATATTCTCACTTGTGTTACCATCAACAGCATCACCAGACTCGTCACAAGGCTTACTCAAGACACTTTCTTCATCCTCATCATCACTCCACATCAAATCAGCCCCTACTTGTTCTTCGTAACCTTTTCCCCATTCCCATTCTTTATTTTCTTCAAATTCAACATCTTTACTGATAGAAACTCCACGTGTTTTGGGATCAAACAGCCTGTACCCCTTTGACTCATCACTCCAACCCAATAAAACGCAAACATAGCTTCTTTTGTCAAGCTTACCTCTTTTTGCTTCTGGTATGTGTACGTGAGCAAGGCATCCCCAACTTCGGAAATGTGCAACTGAAGGTTTTTCTCTGCTCCATACTTCTTGAGGTGTAACATCCTTTAGTGCCAATGTAGGACTTCTATTAAGGACATAAAATGTCCATTTCACTGCTTCCGCCAGAAGATCTTTGGAACCTTCTTTGCTATGAGGATAGATCTTACCATATTCATGACTGTCCTATTTTTACGCTCAGCTACGCCATTCTGCTGTGGTGTGTAGGCTGTAGTAAGTTGCCTCTGAATACCATGTTCCTTACAAAAATCGTTGAAGTCGTGGGAATTGAACTCACCACCTCTATCAGTCCTTAAGCATTTAATCATCTTGCTTGATTGCTTTTCAACCAAAGTCTTAAAAATCTTGAAGCAACTTAGAGCTTCAGATTTTTCAGCAAGTAAGTATGCCCATGCTTTACGACTAAAATCATCAATAAAACACAATATATATCTCTTACCACTGTTAGAGGCTGGGCTGATTGGTCCGCAAATATCTGAATGAATTAGCTCTAGAACCTCCTTTGCTCTCCACATACTCTGTTTTGGAATTTCCTTTCTTTGTTGCTTCCCTTCAAAGCAATCGACGCATACCTTTGATGTGTATTGAAAATGTGGCAAGCCTATCACCATCCTTTTATCATGAAGTAGTTTCAAACTCCTGTAGTTTAAGTGTCCGTAACGTTCATGCCATAATTGAGACTGGTTCACAGAGCTTAAATATAAACAATTCTCAGATTGCGTAGCCGGAGAAGATTTTGCTGGAAGTATGAACATTCTATTCATGCTCATCTCGCTTTCAACTAACAGACCTTTCTCTGGATGGTATATCTTGCACATGCCTCCTTGGATAAGTATAGCCAAACCCTTTTCTTGTAGTTGTCCCAAGCTCAAAAGATTGTTTTTAAGCTCAGGAACGTAATAGACCTCAGTAATTGTGGACATCATGCCATTCAAAAGAAGCTTAATATCCCCTTTTCCTGCTACTTCCATCCTCGAATTGTTTCCAAGCTTGACTGAACGCTTAAACCTTTCATTTAGGCTTGTAAACAATTCTTTGTCTCCGCTCATGTGATTTGAACAACCAGAATCTAAAAACCAAACCTCGCCTTTCCTTGCCCGCACATCCTCGACATGAGTCATTAATAACAGCTCTTCTTCTTCTTCCTTGCATTCTACATAATTGGCTTGCTTATTCCATTTTGGGCATTCATACTGATAGTGTCCAATATTGTGACACTTAAAACACTCAATGGTTGCTCTGTTGAATGCTTGTCTGCCTCTACCACCTCCACGGCCTCGTGCTGCAAATCCCCTACCTCCTATACCTGCTCTTTCATCATAGCTGACCTTCAATACTTGTTCTTTGCCGCTACTCTTCTTAAATTTCTGCTCATGAACCAAGAGTGAGCTTTGTAAAGCATCAACAGAAAGAGTATCGATGTCCTTTGATTCTTCAATTGAACACACAACATAATTAAACTTCTCAGTAAGAGTACGCAAAATCTTCTCTACAATCTTCACGTCCTGCATATCTTCATCACAATTCCTCATATCATTCGCCACTACCATCACCCTGCCAAAATAGTCGGAGACTGTTTCATTTGGCTTCATGGTTAACAACTCAAAATCTCTCCGAAGAGTTTGCAATTGAGCACGCCTTACTCGAGCATTTCCTTGGTATTTCACCTTCATCGAGTCCCACAATTGCTTAGCAGTATCCTTCCTGGTGATTGTTCTCAATATGGACCTGTTAATGGAATTAAAAAGATAGTTCTTAGACTTTAAGTCCTTCAACCTCATATCATCCAGAACCTTCCTTTGCACTTCTGTTAAAGCCTCTCTCTCTTTATCTGTTGGCTCTGTGTAACCTTCTTGAACAACACTCCAATACTCCTTCGACCTGAGGAGGTTTTCCATCAGTAAACTCCAATGATCATAATCTCCATCAAACCTTGGAATACATGGCTGTGAAGAACTGTTTGCCTCAGCCATTTTCACTCACACTATTGACTAGCTTATTCACTCACACTCTTGAATGATCTGCTCACTCACAAACCCACTGACTAGTAAAGTGGCTCTGATACCATTTGATAAATATGGTATTGAACAAAATTTACAAAACAAAGAACTTAATTTTATTATTCAACAGCCTTGGCATATATAGCCAATACAACCAACTGAAACACCTAGAAAACAGCCCACGTTAAACAACATGATAACGTGTACAATCCACTCTCTTCTAAACTGACTCCTACATGAACTATTAACTGGACCTAAATAATAGGTCTTTTTAAACAGAAAGAAACAGAAACTGATACAGAAACTGAAATACCAAGTCAAACTCCTAAACTTAAGGAAACACTTATTTCACAAATAGTGAAGGATATTCAATTAGTAATGCAAAAAAGGATTGAGAGGATCCGTATATGTTGTTCTGGTCGATTAGAAGGCGCAAAAATTGCTAGAACAGAATGCGGAAAGTATAGAAAAACATCTCGTAATTTATTTAACCAGAAAATCGATTATGATCCTATGGAAGTATCTACTTATTACAGAATCTCAGGTGTCAAAATGTGGATTTCATATAGTAAAAAAAAGGAGACGTGCTATATCCGAAACTTAAAAAAAAATGAATTACAATACGAGGCATAACTTGATATTAAAGCATAAGCTTTAGTCTCTCTTATTGGATTGCACTCTTGAACGCTTAAAAAGTATAAATAAAAGTGGAAACATATAGAATGATAATGAAAGCAAATTCATAATGGATAGTTCGTAATGGAGCATCGAATGTTGGGACTATAAAGATGAAAGAGTGACAACACCAACATAAAATTCAAACAAATCTATTTGATTGAGTCCATGAATAACAAAGCAACATACGAGACTATGTTGACAAATATGTAAATTGCCTCGAATCTATGATGAAAAAATCATAAACTTCATAAGCAACCCAGGGTTTGTCCAAAATTATGCTAAAAAATATCAAATCCTACAGGACAACATTAAAGAGTATCTCAAATTGCTTAAACAATATAAACAATGGGTTGACATGGTTATCTATAAACAAGTGTATCAAAACCATAACGTGGTTGTGGAGAGCTATTAAATGAAGGTTATAATAGAAAACAACTCCATTATTATAACATAAGAGGAACCATAAAAATTAATTTTACAAAAATAATAATATATTATTGTTATAAGAAAAAATGATAAAACAAAATTAATTTAATATTTACGGGAAAAAAGAGTGAGAATACAAAATAAAGGTTCAATTTGTTATTAAAAGCGTTTTGGTACATTATCATTACAGACTCGTTGTATAGACGAAACCTTATCCACTTGCTAATATGTTGCCTAAAAAAACATGTCTAAACGACATTATTTAAAAAAAATATTAGTTAAAATAACATCTCAATAAATTATAGAGATTCTAAGCCAAACAAAAAGGTGAAACCTAAACATATACGAGGATCTAAAATCTAAATAATTAAATGTTTTCAAATCGAGAAATAATGATGCAATCTAAAATGATACAAAACTTTAACTCCATAAAAATTATAATAGAACTAAATAAATGCAGCCTTGTTGTGTAAATAATTATAAAATCTAAATAAACTATGTTATTCAAACATAAATAAATAAAAATATAAAATGAGATAATTATTGAAAAAACACGAGATAAACATAAAATTTACATAAAACGTACATGCGCATAAGACTTACTATTAAAAAAAATACAAAGATAATAAAGTTATACACTTAAAAATCTACAAAGATGGCAGTATGTCAAATAATGTTTTTTAACTTACTCATGTTATATTTTCATCAAGTGCAAATCCTTCGTAAACTTCATGAGATGAAAGTTTTGCGTTCTTCAATAATATATTTTTAAACTCCATGTTCATATTAAATCGAGTAAATTTTTTATGTGTTATATACTAAAGTCATTGTTTAATTCTCAATTTTCATTGATGTTTACTTTTAGTCTTTGGTGATGTCGTCTAAAATTTTTCTGATTTTTCTTACTTAACTTTGAGATCTTTGTAATATTCTCACATTTATTCTTCAAATTTTTTCGTAAACTTATAATTTGAGATAACGGAAGTATTATGAGTAAACCAAATTGTAAATATTTTATTTTACTATTTTATTTTCCCATCGTTAATTTTCCAATCGTACAAGAGTACATCTTCATTGTTTTATCGCAAGGTTTTGTCTGGTCCTACTGAATTAAGATCATTGAAAATAACTGAAAACGGAATCATTGTATTATCGATAACTTAAGGATATGCATCCGATAATAATACAATTTGGAATACTAAAAGTTGTTTTGAATTCAAATATGAATTGAACTCAAAACCTTTATCATAGTCAAAAAAAAAAATCAAGTTGAATATGAATATCTTCTAGATTAAAACCCTCATATAAATATTTGGTCTATAAAAAACTTTAGGCGTTGAAATATTAGCAGAAAGATATAGGAAAGAGAAAGACAAATATTTTTTACTTTACTATAATCCTAGTTTAATTAAAGAAGTGTGTTTTATTTACTATATCATTGTTTTCTTGATTATAAGAAATTGAATGTCTTTATTATATTGAATGTTATTAACTGTTCTACGAATTTTATTTCCATAAAATATTCAAATTAAATGATATTATTACACCAATTTATCCTATACAATCATGCATTTTATATGATCTCATTAATTGCATAATTTTTTATATCACCATCAAATGCTGGATACTTGATATTGGATGATCTATATCATATATACAATGGTTCATCCCTAAATTCACTTAAGTATTTACTTAAGATGATTTTTTATACCTTATCCTAAAACGAACATCAAAAGTTCAATTTTCAAAACATATGAACTCTTTTGCACCTTCAAAATATATGTAAAGTTTTCTTAATGTTACTATTCAGAAAAACTTAATCTTAATATTCATTTAATGAAGATCAATTTTTGAAGTGTGCAAGACGTGTGTTGATTCTCTTAAAAGATTCCTTTAAAAAAACTATATTAACGATTCTGTTAAAAGGTAAATATTATCACTTTGAAAGAAACCTATTTGACCTTCTAAATATCTTAAATGAGTTATCTTTCATAATTTTCATTCTCGTTATAATACCTCATGTTTAAACATTACAAATCTGAATGTGATCTTATGAAAGCTTAAACTGAATTCTCCATTTACGTTACAATATTTCTAATGTTCTTATAGAGCTCTTTATAGTGTTATAAAATCTAAAACTTGGATTATTTAGTTTCATCATAAAAGATGTTACTGTTTTTATAGAAATCTTTATGATATTACAAAATCCACAACCAGATTTTTCTAGTTGATCATAAAGAAGTTTAATGTTCTTGTAAAAATTCTTTATGAGCTTACTGATAAAGATATTAAATATTGAGGGCCTAAATGTAATAGATCTAAGGTCACATATAATAAATTATATACTTGTTATATGGCTTGTAGACTATTTATGAATATGAAGGTTGTAATGCAATTAACCCCTTTGTATAACTGATTCTGTTATATTAAGTCTATAAATAAAGGTTGAGGTCAATGAATAAAGGTTAACACTTTTTTATTAGACAAAACTTATTCTCTATTTTAATTCCTCTCTTAACTAAACACTTTATTTTCTTCCTCTCTCAAGAAACCAAATTCATACTTAACAAATTGGCGACCATAGTGGGAGCTCTATTCAATTGGTACCTTGGTTTCATATAAAAAAAAGAAATTGTAGAGTTCTTACAGAGATTATATCATTCTAACTCGATATGGAACCAGGAAACGAAGCTGGTCCTACAGTTCGAAAAGCAATTGAGACTTTGAGATCCATCTACGTAGGGAATAACAAAAAGAATATCAAATTCTAATGCAATCAGGTCACTTAGACATTGAAAATTGGATGAATCAGTTCCCGGATAAAATAACGGCATTAAATGACAAGTATGTTCAAAGAGAACATCATATTCAGTCAGGAAGGCTAAAATCCAAGGTACGACAAGTTGAAGAGAAATATGATCTAGAAAATTAATCTGATCGATCTAATACAGCTCATCAAATTCGAAATGATTGGAAGAAAACATATTTTGAATCTAAAAAGGAACATGGAACTACTCGAAAAGAAAAGAAAGATAAGTAAAGGTATATCACGTCTAGTGATGAGGTGTTTGACAGTTCAGAATCTTAGGATGGTTTATTTAAGAAGAGAAAATACCAGGGATCTTCGAATGGAGAAAGAAGCTGACATCAATAGTCGCGCAAAGAGTATAAACCAAAAAGAGACAAGGGTATGGCTATATATACCCAATTCAGGTTTAAGTATACCCAAAATCAACATTTGACTTTCGTGTGACTTTTTTTGACATTTTTACCCTCCATCAGAAAATTAATATCTAAACTGCCATTAAGTAAAAAAAACTACTAAGTGTATCCTGAGTATACCCAATTCACCAAAAGTCCTATTTCGCTATCTATACCCAAACAAACACTCTTCTTTGCTGAATTTAGTATCCAAATAGTATAGTTTTCTTAAATATTTTGAAACCTAATTCAAACTTCCTAAGAAAATCAAGAACATTCAACCTAAAACACAAAATCGATCATGACCGAAGCAGAACTACGGATCAGCGTGGAGGAGTTGATGTTGCCGGAGAAAAAGAATGATGAAATTTTGCCGGAAAAAGAGATGGAGTCGCCGGAGAAGGAGCCACAGTCGCCAGAGCAGCCACCACCATCGCCGGAAAAGGTACTAACCAACCCGGTGGCCCATGCACCATCGGTTCTAGGCCATGGAACCGATGGTGCATGGGCCACCAGCCGGTCGGTTCTATAGCCTTGGCACCACCGGTGCTGAGGCCATGAACCGGTGGTGCTTATGGCCGTGTCCGGACGGTTCTGAGGCCTAGAACCACCGGTTTTAGGCCTCAGAACCTTGGATTCGCGCATGTTTTTCGAAAAAAATCAAGATTTATTTATGTTTTTAACTATACCTGAATGTTTATTGTGCTTTTTTGTTGTGTAACAGGGGACGGATGTCGCAAGTGGGACTGAGGCACCTTCCGCTACTGATTACAGTCATTTGTTCTTCACTACCGAGTTCTACACACACGACGCGTTGGTGAAATGGGTTACGAAGATAGGAAAACTTTATGGTATGGTTATCAACATAAGTCGGCGCGACAAAGTAAACAGCAGAAAAAATCCGAGAGTTTATTTCCAGTGTGAGAGGGGGGGGGGGGGAATATACTCCAAGGGTTGCAGAAAAAGACCGTAAACGAAAGTCTACAGGAACGAAAAAGATTGACTGCCCATTTCAGCTTCTCGGGTCAATGGTTGCCCCAGATCAATGGAAGTTAGAAGTAAAATGTGGTACCCATAACCATGAGACTTCTATACATCTAGATGGTCATTCTTTTGCTAGCCGTTTGAATGATGAAGAGATGGAATATGTTGAACGAGCGACCTTCATTGGTACTAACCCCAGAGATATACTGAATGGTGTGAAGAAATTGAACAAAGATAATGTTTCTACCATGTGGACGATCTACAATGCACGACAGAAAAGTCGGGTTTTAAAGAAGGAGGGTAGGTCACAACTTCAGTTCTTGTTGGGTGAGCTTAAGTCACAAAATTATTATGAATGGCATAAATCTGGTGAAGACGATGGACAAATCATTACAGATTTGTTTTTTGCCCATCCTGTCAGTGTTGACCTTTTGTGGACATTTCCGATAGTTTTGATTATGGATAGTACATATAAAGTGATACGATATGGTATGCCATTGTTTGAGATAGTGGGTGTGACGTGTACCAGATTGACTTTCTGTGCGGCATTTGCCTTCATGTCGGGTGAGAAGTTAAACAACTTCAAATGGGTGTTAGAGTGTTTGAAGTCGTTAATTTCCGTTCACGGAGTTCAAGAACCTCGGGTCATCCTAACCGACAGAGATTTAGCATTGATGAATGCTATAGAAGTGGTATTCCTAGAGACAACGCATATGTTATGTCGCTGGCACATAAACCAAAATGTTCAAGGGCAAACAAGAAAACACTTCCTCGAGAAAAGTGATCATAACGAATTTGTTAGTGCTTGGAAGAAGATTGCGTATGCAGAATCAGAGATTGAATTCGATCACGCCAGACGGGATATGCTATTGGAGTACAAAGATTACCATCATGCAATTGAATACACTGAAAAATCGTGGCTCGATAAGTACATGGACAAATTTGTTGTTTGGAAGACGAACAAAAACATGGTGTTATGGATTTTAAGTGAATGAATTACTATTATAGTGTTATTTTTGACGAATTTAAGATGAACATTGTTAAATATATGTTATAGAGGATTGATTGAAAGAATGGTTCAACTTATGTTTGTTTGTGGAATCTCAATTATAAAAAATGAGATCAAGTTAAGTACAAAAAATCTAAAAGAACAATAGAAGCAGTAGATAGTAGATAGTAGATGTCATAAGTCATATTACAAAGTAGATGTCATAAGTCATAATACAAAATACGATAGTGAAACAACTAAGAAATCCACAAGAATGAAAGATCATAACAACGCTACAAATAAGTCTAATAATGAGGACAAACAACCAAGGAGAGAAGAGCTGCAGGACTTGATCTCTCCACCTAAGCGCACCCGCTTCCCCACGCTCTACGGGCATAGTAACAATCGAGCAAACAGCGTCTAACAGTCTATCGTCCGTGGTACGTGGTGGTGGAGTAATAGTATGCCAACCATACTCAGCCAGGTACCTCCAATAGGTGTTCGTCGCTGACTGTCTATACGTGGCAATGGTAACTGTCAATCGATCCTCAGAAAGCAAGTGCTGACGCCAATCTAGCCATGCGCTCTCTCGCCACGTGTACCTCGCTAGATCTCCTTTCCTGTAACCCGGTCGTAGTAAAAGTGGGAGTTCGGGCTCATCCTGAACCCGTCTAAACTGGCGCATAACCCGATCAGGCATGTAGCCCTCGACCGTGCTCATCATCCGCAAAGGATAAACAATGGTGCAGATCTCCTGAACGGGGAACTGGACTCTAATGTCCTGCTATGGCTCAAATATCACCTGTTACAAAACAGTAAAACAATTAGATTGTTTTAAAATCCTAAAACTTAATATCAAAATGGTAATGCAAAAAAAATATTTAAAAACTTACATCTGCCTCCTTCTGATCAGCAAGGAGAGTACGGACAACCGATTTGGGGCGGATGTTTTGCCCAACAATCCGCTTCGGTAGCCAGTTCACAATCCTAGGCTGCCTCGCTACGTGGTCAGCATTCTCTGAGGCCCTAAACGCGGGGAAGTGGTCGTAGATCCAACAATCGATCATAGCTACAAAAACATAAAGGTTATGCTTCGATGCTTTCGAAGCATCACCCAAACCACGGAACAGGAATGCCAATGCACTAGTACCCCACGCGATGTCCCACAACCCATAATCCATATTGGCTAACCCGTACAAGTAGTCAGCCTTGACGCTTTTCTGACTAGTATCCGCAAAAATAGTGCAACCAAATAAGAACATAAGGTATGCTCGTGATACCTGGCGGATAGTCTCAGCATCAGTCTGCTCGATGTAGCGCCCGCTGGTGAAAGTCTCCCGCAGCCACTTTATCTTGAAGCCAACGCCTCTGGTGGACTGTATCTCTGTGCGGACCTCATCCACTGTCAGACCTAACATACTAGCGTAGTAGCTGTATGCCTCATCACGTGGAGCCGTGACTACATCAAGTGTCCGACCAACTACAGGGAGACCTGTAATGCAGCTGACATCATCGAGCGTAATCGTCATCTCCAACAATCGATCATAGCTACAAAAACATAAAGGTTATGCTTCGATGCTTTCGAAGCATCACCCAAACCACGGAACAGGAATGCCAATGCACTAGTACCCCACGCGATGTCCCACAACCCATAATCCATATTGGCTAACCCGTACAAGTAGTCAGCCTTGACGCTTTTCTGACTAGTATCCGCAAAAATAGTGCAACCAAATAAGAACATAAGGTATGCTCGTGATACCTGGCGGATAGTCTCAGCATCAGTCTGCTTGATGTAGCGCCCCCTGGTGAAAGTCTCCCGCAGCCACTTTATCTTGAAGCCAACGCCTCTGGTGGACTGTATCTCTGTGCGGACCTCATCCACTGTCAGACCTAACATACTAGCGTAGTAGCTGTATGCCTCATCACGTAGAGCCGTGACTACATCAAGTGTCCGACCAACTACAGGGAGACCTGTAATGCAGCTGACATCATCGAGCGTAATCGTCATCTCCCCAAATGAGAAATGGAAAGTGTTGGTCTCCTGATGCCAACGCTCAACAAAAACCTCGTCTAGGACGGAATGTGTGAAGTATTGAGGCATGTGGGCTATAAGAGGACCAAAAGGAGTCCGCGCCAAAAATCGCTGCACATCTGTCTGAGCACTGAGGTCCCACATACAAAGCACATTATAATGTGCATGTATGCCCAGTGTAGTGCGACCCTATAAACTAAATTCTAAGTCAGAACATAATAATAGTAAAACCTTAGACTAGACGTTTAATAGTTAGGTACTTACATGTCCGATGAAGACGTGGTACGCCTCATGCTCCTTGTAGTCAGGAAACAGAGGGGTCTTGTTGCATTTGAGAAATGCAAACGTCTTTCGCTGCTCCTCGGTGTGGATGGCATCTATGTGCTCCTCGTCGATCGTGTCCTGCTCAGGGTCCCCAGTGGCATCCACCCTGTCACTAACAGGTGGTGGATGTGTAATAGTATGCGCAGGGGACGGAGCTCTGCGAGAAGGAGAGGGAGATGGTGGATCACTAGCAGTGGGAGGTGGTGATCTATGTGTATGTGATGACGACGTCTCTCGTCGTTAGGAGCCTCCACCTCTGATATCAATGTCCGCAGTCTCTATGGCCTTTTCCTTCCTCTGGCCATGCTTGATTCGGTGCAAAGACCGATCACTCCGTATCCGTTCCTCCTCCTCCCTAACATGAATAGTCTCAGGGTCGTCTGGTAAATCTCGTCCGCGCTTGGCATTGCGGACCCGCTCATTCTCAACCGCCCGAACAGTCTTAATACTCTTCCCTGGCGGTGGCGGACGTGACCCAGGGGGATACGCCCTGGATCGAGGAAGACGTCGCTCCTCAACCGCGTCTGACCTACAAAAATACAAAACAAAACACGAAATTAATAACAGTAACATACAAAATTAAAATCATCAACACTCTTATACGCATGGTTGTCTAACTTTATAAAGTAGTTTCTAATCAATTTGAAGTTTTTTTTAAAAAAAATGTAATACTGCAACTTTTGAAACATAATTTGGAGATTTTAAAAGAGAAGTGAGAGTGAGATTTTAGAGAGAAGTGAGAGATGTGAGTGAAGTGAGAGAAAGTGAAGGTTAAAATGGAGTGGATGAAGTTAGTAAAAAAAATTGGCTTATATACCCACAAAAGGGCATTTTTGGAAAAAAATGGGTATACTTAGATCACCTTTGGGTATACTCAAAATTGGGTATACTTAAACCTGAATTGGGTATATATAGCTTGACCCAAGAGACAATGAACCTCGTTATATGAGAAATCAGAATGGTGTGAAGGAAATACATCGAATCAGTACACAGGTGTAGTTGATAAGAATTTCTATGCTGTTATGAGAACATGAGGAGATGACCAGTATGTATAAGGAGTAGACTGGAGAAATTTTCCTTTAACAGATGAGATAAGGTTTATTATTCTTCTGAAGCGTTTTGACATTTCTAAGGTCGAGAAATTTGATGGGATGAAAGATCCCGATGATCACATCAAACAATTCAAGAACTATATGATGATCTGCAAAGATGATGACAGGCTGGTATACAGAGCTTTTTCTCAAGACCATCAATGGCACAATATCAAAGTGGTATAATAGGATTCAGATCTATTACCAACTTTATGGATTTTTATACACCTTTCCGACGACAGTTTGTGGAAAGCAAACAAATGCGTGTAAATGAAGATACAATAATACAATGTAAGCAAGTTGTGTGAGAGAGGTTGAAGGACTATACGAAGTATTTTTTTGTTAAAAAAAGTAGGATTGGATAATTATGAAGATCTGGTTGCTATGACAGCATTTCGACAAGATTTATTGCCAGATGGTTTAGAAAATGAAACAATAAAAAGGAGAGCCTTGACTTTTGGGGCACTAATGACTCAAGTCGAGGACCAAATTAAAGATGAAGAATCAACTAGGGTTTGAAGAGTGGTTAAACCTATTCAAAATAATTTAGGGAAAAAGTTAAATAATCAAGGAAATTCTTCGAATTATCATCCACCTCGTCCAAAGAATAAGAACAATTTGCCTCCTCGAACTGGATGATATCCAACTCAAGTTACAGGTTTTCAGTTTCAAAGACCAAGGCTAAATCAATGGATAAGGCCAAATTATTATGCTGATTTAACTGAGAATATTGCTATAATTTATAAAAAGGCCAAAGGTTATGTAAGCTTTAAAAAGTCAGCTCCAAAAAAACGGACCAAAAGAATAGTGTAACAACAGATTCTGCAAGTATCATAATGATATTGGGAACGAAATTGTAGACCGTATAACTTTAAAGAATCATGTACATGTTTTGATAGAGAATGACAAGTTGGTTACTTTTGTCAAAGGGTAAAGCAGTGGATCCAAAACCCCGAGCACATAGACACTACAACCTGCTAATCCGAATTCGAATGAGGAAAGTTCATTGATGATCTTAGATTCTAAATGTGATAATTTTGACACAACGACAAAATATTTGGATACTGATCCAGATCGATTAATTTTGATGGTTGTGGATGAGCCATGAGAGTCGGGACGGGTTCGTAGTATATGTGGGTATGTTGAATCCTTAGCCATCTTTGGGGGAGATTCTATGACTGGTAAGACTAATAGCTCTAGGAAAAGGCATATTGTCAGTTTAGCAACTTAGGTATAAGAAAGGATGTCTACTAATTTATATGGTAAACATGATACTCATTTTATTTTGTTCGATGAAGATGATTTGAGGGGAATAGTTGGTCCTCATGAAGATGCAGTGGTTATATGGGAAGGAATATGTGGACTGTAAATTCGACGTGTTTTGATGAATACATGGAGTTTTGCGAATGTATTATTCAAATATATGTATGATAGGATGTGTAATTTGCCTCAAATTTGTCGATTTGATCGTACTATAATTGGGTTAACAGGGGTAAAAACTCAGGTGATAAGATAATTTGAAGGCGAAGTGTGTTTGGGAAAAGGCCCGTTTGAAAAAGAAAGTTCAAGTTTTGTTCATGGTGGTTGAATGTCCAACCAGTTACAATGGTATTTTTGGAAGTTCTTGGATTTTAAGAATGTATGATGTTGTGTCTACTATTCATCAATGTTTGAAGTATGTCATTGGAGATCGAGTTGGTATAGTTCGAAGTGACCAGAACGTGGCCAGGGAATGTTATGCAAAAACACTCAGGGTTCGAGGTTCTAATTTTGAGGATCGGATAGCTGAATAGCAACCAAGGGGGTTGACCTCAGATGAAAAGATATTAGATGATCCGAGGGAAAACCCGAGGTTAATAACAATGAGTGAGGATATTAAAGAGCATATTTTTTCTAATGGGAAAACTTTACGGATATGAAAATTGTTATATTCTACTTTGCGTGATCAGTTGGTATAGTTTTTGTTTGATAATTTGGATGTTTTCGCTTGGTAAACAGAGGATGTGATAGAAGTTCCATCTCAAATAATATGTCATAGCCTAGCTATAAATACTAGGTTAAAGTCTATTATTTAAAAGATACGAGTTTTTGTTGAAAAGTCAGACGCTATAGTTCAAGAGGTAGACCGTCTCTCTAAGGTTGGACATTAGGGAGGCATAATATCCTTTATGGACTGCAAACCCAGTTTTAGTTAAAAGGAAGAACGTAAAGTGGAGAATGTGTCTCGACTTCACAAATTTGAATCGAGCATGCCATAAAGATCTATTTCATGTCCCTTGAATAGATCAGATGGGTTATTCTACTTCAAGGAATACAATTCTTTCTTTTATGAATACTTTTCTAGGGTATAATCAGATTCAAAGGATCTAAAAGATCAGGAAAGTACTACATTCATCACTGATCGATGACTCATTGTTATAAGGTCATACCATTTGGATTGAAGAATGCTGGAGCATCATATCAAAGGTTGGTGAATAAGGATTTTGCTTCTCAAATCGGAAAGAATATGAAGGAATACATCGATGATCATCCGCTGGAGGTTCTCTTTGGTGATCTTCCGTTACAATATCTTCAGCTTCGATAAAAGGTAGTTCTAAGACAACTTCTTCAAAAGTATTCTTTGCTCTTTTAACAGGTGAATTTTTTGAAGTGCTCTTTTTGTTTAGGGCAGTAGTTTTCTTTCTTTTCGAAGAAGGTTCAGCGTTGATTCCTTATCCGATTGTTGGAAGGCTAGTTTCAGTTATTTTCCTTTTGGCCTTAGACTCTCTCTCTCTTTTGTGGCTTCGGTTTAGTAGAAGGGATAATACCAGTTGTACTAGCTGCTGTTTTTATTTTCCCCTCTTTTCAATGACAGATTACTGTTAGGTCTGTTTTGCCACAAGCAAAATAAACTTATTGTCAGGTACTAACAATCTCCTCAGAACAAGTTCTAGGTTTGGTCCAGTAAAGTTTTGGGGAGGTCGGCACCTATTGAGATCCTCCACAGATGAGTAGTGATAAAGTTTATGGGTTGAAAAGCTGAGTAGGATCCATTACCCCATTCATTTTCTGCCTAAGTGGCCAACTTAGCAAAAATATCTATTGCATCCTTCTTACGCCTATTGTATCTCTTCAAAATTACTGAGTACAATAACGATACATATAAAAATTGATTCAAGTTATATAAGATCAAAAGAAAAGACAAGCGAACTTACTGTTCCTTCTCCAAGCAAGGTTGAGCTTTGAAGGATTTTCTTCAGGTATATACTCTCCATTCTCCCAAGCTCCAGATATAAAGAAAAATCTTTGTTTCCAAAATTTTTCAGCTTTGAGCAGGTCATCGATGATTTTGAAGTCATTAGTAAGTGTCAGATAGTAAAAAAGGCAGTACCGGTCCCTTCCAAAGTCCAATCATGGCGATGAAGTTTTTGATAAAGAGAGAGGTTTAGCTTAGTCTAGAAGCCATAATCACTGACAGAAGTTGGAACCATAAATTTGGTGTTGCTTGTGTATGGCAGAGGTTCAAGAGTTTGAATTACTCCACCTATACTCCAATTGATGATCTTAAGATAGACCACCAATTCATTTGCTTTACAATCTAGTGGATTTTCACCTTTTGTTGGTAATTGAAGCGTTATATTATCTGGCATTCCCCATTGTTTTTTCAAATGACTAGCTTGAGCTTCACTATAATAGGTATATGGCATGTTTTTCAGCGCCATGATGTATTCGGGGAGAAATGGTTTTAAATTCACAGTTATTGAGACAAAAATATCCTCGTGAATTACAACTGGAGCTTTTTTCTTTTTTTTCTCAGCTGCTCCATGCTTCGAAGCGTCGTTTTCGGTATCAGATGCAGCCCCACTTCCTTTAGCTTTGATATTTGATATTTTTGCCTCTGATTCGGCTTCCTCTTCAGAAGCTTCATCTATTAGATGTGCAGGATTCAGGTTCGACGCTGGATTTTCTTCTGGAGTATTCGAAGGAGTTTATTGAGACTTTGTGATGGTCTCAACAATCTCCCTCGGGGGAGGAGATGGTGGTGTAGAGGTACTTGCATTTTTTAAAGAAGTATTGTCAGCCTCAAGATCTCCTATAGCTACGAACGCTTTCTTTTTAACAAGAAGACTTTGGGAACGATTAGCCTTTGGCTGGATCCGATGAGTCTCTTTGCGTAATAGTCAAGGTGGATTATAGCTGATGGGTGATGAAGTTTTTTATGGTCTTCTTAGAGTAGATATGCTTTGATTTACTTTGTGATTCTTTGAGAAGATACAGTTGAGGAACTATAAGGTGTCGGAGAACGATTTTGAGGTGGTAATTGAGCTGATGATGATAACTGTCGAGGAGACGCTGGTAAATGATCGCTTTATGGGTTGGATGAACTTTGAAGCCCAGAGGAACTCTGATTAGGATTCAAATTACTTTAAAATATCGTTTGAGTTAATAATTGAGGAGAGTTATTTATTACACCTGTCGTCTTGTATTCTGCAGCCCTCTCACTATTACATAGGTAATCGTAAGCCCCAAAATTGCTTTTTTAGTAGATGGGGTTTTTTTTCATAAACTATGATGAAAAATAATCTTCAAATTAGTTCATAAAACTTGGAATTCGGCTGGGAAATATGAGCTCTCTGGCGAAGGTAGCCAAGAAATTGAGTTTTCTGGTAAAAGTAGCTAAGGATTCTCTCAGGAGAAAATTGATTTCTCTCACTAAAAGGTATTTGTGAAACACAAATAATGGGTGAGAGAAGTATATATAAAGGAAATGAGAGAGAGAATGGTAAGAGAAGTGGAAAATATGGTGATGATTATTGGATGGAATATCAGACAGTTGCTTGTAAAAAAGTAATACGACACCTGCTCGTTGTCAGAACTAATGACATGCCTAGTGGGTCATCGCACGCGTTCAAGACCATTCCAAATGTTTCTGACCGTTAGGAGAAGGCTAGCTCATGATGCTACATATGAATATTCGAAACGCAAACAAAGGTTCAAGTTGGTTTCGAGGTTAACATGAGTACAATTTTATTCGAGGCGGGCAAGAATATGACCCGACATTCTTAAATGAGTTGATAAACGATTTACATCTGAGGAAAAATTTGGATATATATTTTGTTGAATGATATCTTTAAATTTGGATAACAAAGTTATTATAATAATAAAATCTTATTTTAATTAGAAAACATACAAAGTTCGTATCCGAAGTAAATTTATTTTGGTTTTGAAATTTATTTGTTTGATTATGTTTAATTGATTTATTTTATTTGATTGTTTTCCATTGATTTTTATATTTTTTTATTTGTATGTTTGAATTTTTTTAATCAACTTATTTAGTTTGATTGAATAAATTTAAATTTGTTTAACCCATCTTTGGTTTGTTTCATTCGTGTAAATTGTTTGAATTTGTTTAAATGATTTGTTTGATTGATATTTCGGAGAAATGTTTAATTGAATTTGTTTTTGATTTGTTCAATAGATTTGTTTGAATTTGTTTATTTTTTGTTTAATTGTTTCATTGATTTGTTTGAATTTATTATATTGATTTGTTTGAATTAATTTAATTGATTTGTTTAGATTTTTCGAATTTGTTTAAGTTTATTTAGTATACTTGTTTGATATAATTAAATTTGTTTAATTAATTTGTTTGAATTTGTTCAATTGATTTTTTTGAACTAAATTTGTTTAATTAATTTGTTTGAATTTGTTCAATGGACTGTTTTGAACGTGTTTAATTGATTTGCTAATTGCATTTATTTAATTGATTTGTTTGACTTATTTAATTTATATGTTTAATATATTTCAATTTAATATGTGATTATTTAATTTATGTTGTATCATGTTGTTTGAAGTTCTTTACGTGTCCCCACATATTTGTTCAGATAAGACTAATTCCGCCATTATAAAGACGAATTAGATATATTTATTATTTCTTTTAATTAATCTAATATTAATATATTATACAAACTGTTTAATATATTTAGCTATTAAATTAAAACAACAGATGAGTTATTATATTTAGCTACTAAAATTATATTAATATATTTTAATATGATAGAATTAAAAATAATACACAAGTCTGTTATCGATAATTGAAGCTCTATACAAACGAATCACATGATTAACATGATATAAATTGATCATACAGTTAAGTATTTCATGTGCTTATCACTTATTTAAGTAAGATTTTATGCAGGTATAGACTAATGTGTTATATTATTTTATGTTTCGTGCAAATTTAGCAAAAATTTGTGTAAGTCGTAAATTTAGCACAAATATAACATAAATATAACACAAATATAACACAAATGTTTTCTAATTTTTTATGGTAATACTTGTATAATTACATTTTGTTATTTTTTTATTTATAAGTTTTTTTTGGCTTACCCTTAATTTTAGTTCTGAAACCTGCAATAAATAATATTATTATTAAGGTTAAATATTTACAGTCTTTATAACACGCTACAATAAAGAAATAATAATATAATTAATATTGATATTTAGATAAATGAAAGGTGTTTTTACGGGACGAGGTGATTACCTGTGATTTAATATTTAAAACTGAAACTCGACCTAAACCCGAATGGATAGTAAAAATAAAAATCATAACCCGTCCCGTTTTTTTTTCTTTTTTGGTAACCTACCATGTCCGTTCGGATACCAATGTCTCGTCTCTCTCCTACTTTCACTCCCGAACACTTAAATCTACAACACTCTCATTTCTATCTCTCTTTACGTAAGTAAGTGCTCTCCGTCTCTCTCTCGGTTTTTATCCGTTTGGTTTTTGTTTGGTGTTTTAGTCGATTTCTTTGTGGTTTTTTCGATTTTTATATCTTTCGAATTAAATTGTTTAAAATGTTGGTTATCGATTCATTTGGTTGAACTCTGTTTTTGTTTTTGTTTGGTTGAACTCTGTTTTTGTTTCGTTTTTGTTAAGCATATCGTAAAAACGATGATTCCTTTTTTATTTTTGTAGTAACCAGTGTGATTTTTTTATTAAATGTAAGATATGAATTACATCAACGTCCACGCTAAAATCTTGGAGTGGAAACTAAGGTTTGAAATTTTAAGACGCGCGCACCCACAAAAATTTAGGTTTTACATAGTAGCTTATATCATTTTAAGTCTACTTGTAATCGCTATAATATCTATTGGTTGTGGCTATCTTAACAACCGGCTGGAAAACATGAGTCTAGCCATTGAAAATGCTAACCTCTACTCGGCCTACATGGATGAGGTATGAGTTAGTCTGAAGTGTAGAGTTTTATATGGCTGGACCAATAATAACGAAATTTATCATGGCCGCATAGTTGAATATGACTCGAGAATTAGCTTAAATGGGTCCTTAATTGTTAAAATTTCGGACCATCTACTCTACATAATACAACCGATAGTATAGAGTTTCCACTTCAGTATGAATGTGGGAATACACAACCATTACCCACAGTTGCTGCTATTTTTCCCCACTGTCAATTCACAATTTAAAGTGTAAATCTAAGGAAAAATAAAATGGAGAATCAATCTCATTCGGAAATAAACACTCGAAGGTTTAACAAGAAATATAAATTCACTAGGGATGACAATGGGGCAGATCAGGAATAGGTACCTATAAATCCAAAACTCACCCCACAGTAAAAACCTGATACCCGAACCGGCCTGAAATTCGGATTTTTTTTATCCATACCAAATCCGAATCTGTGGGTTCGGGTTACCCACACGGGTATCCGCGAACTACCCGCAAAAGAAACCCGCCGTAAATAATGCGTTATATTATTTCATATTTTGTGCAAATTTAGCACAAATTTTCGTATGTTCCATGCAAATTTAGCACATTTTTTTTGTAAGTTTTGTGTAAATTTAGCATAAATATAACATAAATATAGCACAAGTTTATAACAAATATATCACAAATATTTTACAATTTTTTCAACGTAATACTTGTGTATTTATTTGTTGTTATCTTTTTATCTATAAGTTTTTTGTCTTACCCTTAATTTTAGTTATGGATCCACCTCTGCAATAATTAATAATATTATTAAGGCCCAAATGGATATTAAAATTAAAAACCATAACCTGCCTCGTTTTGTTTTTCTTTTTCGGATAACCTACCCCATTGGTTCGGGTGCCGACGAGTCTCGTCTCTATCCCTTATTCTCACTCTGACTCCCAAACACTTCAACCCACAAACTCTTTTATATATATATATATACACACGTACGTACGTAAGTAAGTGCTCTCTATGTCTCTCTCGGTTTTTATCTTTTGGTTTTTGTTTGGTGTTTCGGTCGATTGTTTGTGGTTTTTTTTATTTTTATCTCTTTCGAATTGAATTGTTTAAAATGTTGGTTATCGATTTGTTTGGTTGAACTTTGTTTTTGTTTTTGTTTGGTTGAACTCTGTTTTTTTTTTCTTTGGTTGAATTCTGTTTTTGTTAAGCATATCGTGAAGACGATGATTCTTTTTTCTATTTTTGTAGTAATCAGTTTGATTTTTTTTAAAATGTAGGATATGAATTACATCGACGTTCACATTGAACTCTTGGAGTGGATACTGCGGTTTGATATTTTAAGACGTGTGCACTCATATAAATTAAGGTTTTACATAGTAGCTTATGTAATTTGAAGTCTACTTGTAATCGCTGTAATATCTGTTGATTGTGGCTACCTTAAGAACCGGCTGAAAAACATGAGTCTAGTCATAGAAAATGCTAACCTGACTCGTATGGGTTAGTCTGAAGTGTAGAGTTTTATATGGCTGGACGAACAAGGCCACAAAGTTGAACATGATTCGAACATTAGGTTAAATGGGTCTTTAATTTTTAAAAGTTCGGATCCATCCACTCTACCTCTGTTTGTGAATACAGTTGATAATATAGATTTTCCACTTCCGTATGAACGTGGAAATACACAACCATTACCCAAAACTGTTGCTATTTTTCTCCATTGCTAATCCACAATTTGAAGTGAAAATCTAGAGAAAAATAAAATGGAGAATAAATCTCTTTTGGAAATACACTCGAAGGTTTAACAAGAAATATAGATTCACTAGGGATGTCAATGTGGCTAATCGGGGATGGGTACCTATCAATCCACAACTCGCCCTGTAGTAAAATCCGATACCCGAACCCGGATACTTTTTTATCTATACCAAATCCGAATTTGTGGGTTCGGGTTACCCACACGGGTACCCGTGAACTAGCCGCAAAAAAACCCACTGTAAATACCCGAACCCGAACCAAACATAAACGAAATAAAAAAAATCAAAAAAAAAAATCTGACAATAAATTGAGAGTATCAAAACGATAAGTTATGAACTTAACATAAAATATAAAACAAACGTATAAAATTAAAAACAATCATTAGTAAAAAATTTAAAAGTAAAAAACAAATGTCTTCGTTAGCTTTTCACCTTTAAAACAATCCTCTGCATCATTACAAAATTTATTAACTGCACTCCTTATCAAAGAAAGAAGGTGCCAACATACCTTAAGTAAGCTATTAAAAATTTCAAATAGAAGGAAAGAACAATATGTTTATTCAGCAAGAACGCATGGATATCTATCAAAATAAGGTAATGCCCTACTCTTTATTAGAGAGATTACGAAATCAACCATATAAATAATAATTTCGCATGAAAAGTTCTTTAAAACATATCATGGATTATTTTCTATAAATTTGTAAATTTTATTGTAAAAAATAAAAAAAGTCAATGCTTTAATTCTTTAGTTTTTTCAGGTGGTTGAATTGAAATTTATGCAAATCAATAATTCATACTGGTAAAAAATCATAAGAAAATAATTTTAAGTTTAATTACAATGTCAAGTTTTAGGACTAACATTCAGAAAATTAATCCCTAATTCAGAGTAAAAATGAGATTTTTCAATATTTTGGGTGTTCAAAACGAGTATAAAAAAGCATGAGTAGCTCACTTCAAAATTCCATATCATGGCGCTCGATTATCCAATTTAGGTTTTTAATGCTATTCTATCTAAAATGCATATATCTAAATGAATGTTTACTTAGAATATTGAATCTGAACGATTTAGTCCCAAAATTCAGAATTTACCAATTAAGAGACTTAGACATTGGATTATTCTGATAAAAAATACATATTAAATAATAGGGATAATTTGTTGCACAAAGTTTCAATCTTTAAGTAAGCCTAGTTTATATTTATTTACATCTCTTGGAGATCTTTTATCTTTATTCACTAGATACATTAAATCTCCAAAATTAAGTGATTGTAAAATATTTTTACATATAATAGTGATTTATCGTTCTCTTACAACTCTCGGAGCTCTTTGATCTTCATTCAATAGTTACATTGTATCACCAATATTTAGTGATGGTAAAACAACTTTACATATTTTCGTGATTAAATAAATATAAGAAAGTGACTGAATTTATCAAGTTGGAGGGTCTGAAACAACATTCATATATACCGCACTCATCATAACTAGTATCGAAGACGGCATGCACTAACATGATATAAATTACCTTTAAAGCCAATACTTTAAGGTTAAGCAGTATCGGTTCTAGGAAATATCTCAAAATTAGTAAAACTTTTCATAGCGTTCGTACTTGACTGATTAATGGTTAACTAAATAAACATTTCAACTCTGAATAACCAGTAATGTATGAGTATGGTGTGTGTTGATATGGTTTAAATTGGTTCAGAGGGTATTTAGGTAATTTTATAGTGGTGTAATAAGTATGATGTAGAAAGTAGAGAGATAATTGAGCTGCTATATTAAATGTTCAGAGAGATAAAGTCCAACCCCTTAAATGTTGTCCCTTATAACATTTATATGCTGAGTTTGGGTTAATATGCCAAACAGGTCGGGTCATGGACATGCGCCAAGTCCAAAGACCAAAAAATCTCATTAACCATTATTTATTCATACATTTCGCATAAAATAATAAGTGAGAAAGTATTAAATACATTTGGTTATGGATAGCTAAGTCAAAAGGTAAAAGTGTAGTGTGTGCCTTAGATCTAACTTGACCCTCAAAGAAATTCAACACTCTCAAAGCAACCACCCATGAATATTTTCGACACCATCATATAGCCTCATTAGTCCTCTCAAAGGTATTTTGGGAGGGCTGATTGACATACATCCAAATTAGACTTGCTCATTTCTCCAAGTCTGATTTTTTAATACTCTTTAACTTGGGTAGTGAACATATTTGAACAACATCCGATGGTACAATTCAAAAACAGTTATTGCCCAATAATTATAGTTTTTAACCAGTTGTATCTCATGACATGTGTCATTTATTGATTGGAGCCACAAACTTGTTTCACTATAGGTGAGGCGAGCCAATCAATTGAAGGTTATAGCTGTTAGCAGTGTTTCTACTTCTCTAGTTGGGTACTCAACAGTTTCTTTAAAGCTTTTTTATAAAATTTTGTTTCACTTTGTCATTCTAGATATTTTTAGAGAGAGAAAGTTTGTATACTATAGAGAGAGATTGTTCTTGCTATCTGATATCCAATTTACTCAAAGTAATTTTTATTATCCTCTATCGCCTCAACCACTGCGAATATTTAGTCCGTTAGCATTCCATCGTGTGTATGCTCACCTCCAAAAATGCATTAACCAAAGAAGGTTGGTTGAACTTGTCTAAACTAGAAGAAGAGAAGAAAAATGCAAGGGTTGTTTTTGGGTTACCAGTCTCCACAGGTATGTTTTAGTAACTCAGTTAACCGACTATAGAGGCCTCTTGACTTACAACATACGTAATATTACCTCTGATCCTTCTTCGACCGCCTAGTCATTCACCTCACACAACCGCTCACCAAAGCTATCTCATTCTCAGGGGGCTACTAGTCTTCAGATTCTCTTAACCTTTAAAGCCATGGGTTCAGATTCTGAAAAGATACTCCACGTAGACTAATAAGACAATAAGAAAATAAAGATAAATCATTTGAGGAGATGGGCCAACATTGCAATAGACAACTTCCAATAATCCATCGCCATAAAATCCGAACATGAAAGATAACTCTGTATCTCGACCAACTGAGCTCCTAGAAAATCCACACAAGGAAAAAAACCATGCATCTGAACCGATTGAGTTCTCCTAACTTGAATAAGTTCTTCCTCAGCCATCAAACAAAGAGGAGAGCATTAACACTCAACCTAATGTACCTTCAGGATATGGTCCAAAGGTAATTGAAGGAAATATGGATGACGTTAGTGAAAACTGTCCATTTGAGATATCTGGTCAAACCGGAGAGACCTCGAGGAAAAAAAAAGAAATCTTTAACGAATATAGTAAGGATGGAAAAGGCAAAGGAAAATACCTTGAAACATAATCTGAAGCGCTTCCACCCTCTTTCGTTGGACGCGTCGGGCCTAACTTTACAAAGGTAAGCGTCCAATATCTTTTGGCTTTCGAAAACATTCCCCATGTTTATTTTCATGAGACAGAATTAGAGGCAATTCAGGCCAAGTGGGGGTTCCCTAAAGTAGTTAAGGTTAGGCTTCCTTAACGAATATAGTAAGGATGGAAAAGGCAAAGGAAAATACCTTGAAACATAATCTGAAGCGCTTCCACCCTCTTTCGTTGGACGCGTCGGGCCTAACTTTACAAAGGTAAGCGTCCAATATCTTTTGGCTTTCGAAAACATTCCCCATGTTTATTTTCATGAGACAGAATTAGAGGCAATTCAGGCCAAGTGGGGGTTCCCTAAAGTAGTTAAGGTTAGGCTTCCTTAACTTGGAGACACTCTGATGAGCTGCGATTCTAGAGAGCTAATAGTTTATATGAATGTGTTCAACTAGGGCCTCCGGTTCTCCTTGGATCATGAAATTCTATCTTATTTTAGTTCAGTAGGGTTGTGTCCCAGCCAGGCTATTCTGAATTCCGGTTCACATTAATGTCTTACATCATATCATCTAGGCTATCTAAAATCTTGATGCCAATTGAACAACTAGCTGTTATTGCAGGGCTGTCCCTCAACTCCCAAATCCCTTTTTATTACTTAAACATGAGAATAACTATAAGGTGGTGGATGATCTGTTGGAGGCATATAAAATATAGAAGACTAAATTTATCTTCATCAGTCGCTGGTAGGAGAATGGTAAGAAAATTACCTCCCTAGGTAATCTGAGCTAGATTACCAAATTCTGGAAGAATACAAATAGACCTCTTTGAACTTTTTTGACGTTATATTTTTCCTTTAATTATTTTATTACTTGTCTCTAAATTTTTACCTTTAACAACCATTTCGGAGCCCTATATGCACCACCTGATCAATGCAAAAGTCATTTTAAGAGGTTGAATCGGTGAGGGAAGGGAAGTGGTCTAATAGCTTACATCAATGCTTCACTCTTACAAACTTCGTTCAAAGTCACATTTGGAGGACTAATCCCGAATGTGAGTTGATATGGGAGCAGTTTTCCACTCATTCACGGCCCTTTGTTATTATAAAGAGAATCAAAGCTGCTGATGGCCAGCTGTATCTTCCAACCAGGAACAGAGGCCCCAACCATCAGAACAAAAAGGACATGAAAACAAGGAAAATACCTCAAAAAACGTTGTTGAAGCTGGAACCGAAGAGCAATCAGAAAAAATTGATAAGACCTTGTTAGGTGATATTGGCCTATGTACCTGCAAAACTTCCTATGTCCAAGAAGAGGAAAACAAACAAAAGAAGCAAATAAGGCAGTGGCAAATTAAACAAGAAAAGCAAGAAGACCTCAACCTATTCGAAGACTATACTACGTTCATAGATCTTCCCTCATACAATTCCCATTACCGATCCTCCTTTAAAATCTACATCAAATGCTACCTCTCCATTCCTCCTTAAAATTTTAAGGACAAACCACTAGAGATGACAACCCATGGGGGATATTTAAGGGTTTTGGTTGGAGACATTCAAAACAAAATTCCCAAAGTTTACAAGAAACAACACCAATATGGTGTTCGATAGTGTACCCTTTGAGCTATCAAAGGAAAACAACATATTGAGATATTCCATGTTGACCTATGTGAAATCCATCGTTGAGTTGGAAATAGAAGTGAGGTCCCATATAGAAACTATTGCTTCTCTTCAAAAGGAGAACATAAATAAGAAAACTTCCATTGAAAAAGAAAAAGCTAAGGCTGAGTGTGCATCCGAATAGGCAAAATGACTCATGGAAGAACTGGCCAAGGCACGTAATAATTATGAGAAGCTGCAATCATCTAGCTTTGGGGAGATCACTTCACTGAAGAATCAACAAGCTGCTGAGAAAGGAACTATTGAACGTTTGTTGGGTGGGAAAGATAGTCAAAAGGCTCTTGTTAAAAATTATGAAGATGAATGGGCTTCTCTTAAGGCGACATCTAAACAAGAAGAAGATGATGCTATAAATTCATATGCTTATGTGATTATAGATTCCCTAAACAAGCGAGATGTCTCAATTAAATCAGATATAGTGTTGGAATTCCATAAAATATTTCATACACCGGTCCTCAGGTCTATATGTGGACACATCCCAGTGAACTTGTTGGCCCCTGATATCCCATAGCTAATCAGCTAGGTATTGTTTACAACTCACCCAATGATGGTTCTGAAGATAGTGATAAAGGGGACTCCGGAAGTAGGAGCTCTAAAGAAGAAAATGAGGAAGAAACCGATGGGAATGAGCCCAAAGGTCAATATATTCAATATTTTTTGTATTGTGCAAGTCTTTGTTGTATAAAAGGAATTTTGTGATAATAGGTCAGATATTTATGCATAAGTATTTTTTAATGCCGAAAGTTTTTAGTTGATGTTCAATTCGGATCTTATCAAGTCCTCGGGTTTCCCGAGGCGTTTTGTAGTTGATATTATCTCAACGATTTTATCTCATTCCTTTCTCTTTTTATTTACATTCCTTGATCCAATTTAATCGAAGGTAATCAATTTTTAAACATAAACCATTCGATGATACACATAGATATCCAAGCTATTCGAGGGTAATGCATTCAAAGGCATACAAATTTAATACACAAGTCATTGAAAGTAATCCATTCGAAGGAACACAAAATTAACACTCAAGCCATTCGAAGATAATCCAATAGAAGGCACATAAAATTAATACACAACCATTCGAAGGCAATCTACTCAAAGACACACAAATTTAATACACAAGCAATTCGACGACAAACTAAATTAATACAAAAACCATTCGAAGGTACTCCATTCGAAGGTACAGAAATTCAATACACAAGAAAACTTATAAACAACCGAGCCACCAAGATAGGTAATAGTATGCCCCAAAATATATACATTGAAAAAAAGTAAAGTAAATATATAAATACATATTTATCTGAGATATAAAACAATTCGAGGTCATTTTCCAAAAGTGAACTTATCTAGATTCAGCTTAAATTAATGCATTCTAAGTTGGAGAAAGTTTCTTTAAGATTAAGCAAATGATCCTCCTCCCTTAGACTCTTCACCATCATATAATCAACATAAAATTCTACATTTCTCCTACTCATATTGGCAAATGCTTTGTTTACTAAGCATTGGTAAGTAGCCCCATCATTTTTTAAACCGAAAGGAATTACCTTATAGCAATAGAGTGCCATATCTGTAATAAATGTAGTATGCTCCCGGTCCTTCAGATCCATTTGTATCTAGTTGTACCCAGGAAAGACATATATAAAAGACAAAAACTTATATCCAAAAGTAGAATCTACCAACTGATCTATCGGAGGGACAGAGAAAGGATAATTGGGACAAGCCCTGCCGAGGTCAATGAAATCAATACACATTCCTAATTTACCATTTTTCATTTTCACAAAGACTAGATTTGCTGTCCATAATGGGCAATGAGATTCCCAAATATGCCCCACTTTTGTTAGTCTGTCTACCTCTTTAACAAGATCTGCACATCTGTCTTTAGAAAAAACCCTTGTTATTTATACCACTGGCCCCGCATCTAGTCATACTGATAACTTATGGTAAATGGTGCTAGCTGGTATGCATGTTACATCTTCATTACATCATTCAAATACATAAAAATTATTTGATAATAGAGAGTTTAATTTTTCTTTTAATTTTGATGGCAATTTGGATCAAGTTCTGACACTTTTCCCATCTACAAATTGTGCACTTCAACCTCTTTCACAGGAATAACTGCACTATGAGTCTCTCTTGGATCATCTATCTTGTTTTTATATGAAGAAGACTCTAGTAATTGATATTCTTTTTTAGCTGTTATATTTTCTAGAGACTTTGGAGCCATGGAAGTGATATATCATTCCATATCCACATTTTGACTGCTCCGGACTACCCCCACTTAGCCTCCAACAATATTTTTCAAGCATTGGTGAACCATTGATGCAACATCATGTATCCTTGATAGCCAAGATTCTAAAGATAGTATTATAAGGGGTCGGACAATCCATCACTACAAACAAAACCCTCACCATTTTCTTAAATGGACCTTTGCTAAAAATCGATTATCCTTCGAACTCCCCAATAACATCAGCAAAGTTTCTTGTAAACCCATTTATAATTCTGTTTGATGGGATAATAACGAATGGATTCTTTATTAAATGGTGAAAAAAATAAGATGTTAGTTGAACTACCAGTGTCCATCATGATTCGTCGGATTTCTGTTTCCTCAATAGATGCCGCTATTAATACAACATCCTCATGTAGCCCAGTAACATTTCTTAAATCATGTCCATAAGACAATGTAAAATCAGCAGGATTCTAACATAAATGAGAAGATATTTTCCCTTCTAATTGTGTGGTTAAGCTAACAACATGTATTTTCTTGGAACAACTTGAGGGAGTTGTCATTGTATAGCCTCCAGAAATCATTAATGACTTGAAGAATTAACACAACTTGGAGACCCTTCCACCATTTTTCAGATACCACATTCACTATACCCCGATCTGGATCATGATCCAAGTATTCTGTATCCACATATAATTGCTCAATAATCACCATTGTAATTTCACGTTTGATAGATTTTATGGCTTGCCTTCGGAAAATAGGCGCGACTGCCTGCACTCTACTTGCGCTTGGTTGTGACCTATTTCCCACTTGTCTGTTACCCACTTGCAATTTAACAAAGTTAGTTAGCTTCCCACTTTCAATGAACGATTGTGTTACCTTCTTCAAAGCAATACAATCCTTGGTGCCATGTCCTATATCATTATGATACTTATAGAATCTTGTGTTTCGATTTTCCCTCGCAGTCTGGATTGGTGAGGGCCTTCAGAATTTATCAAAATTCTTCGACCTATCATAAATTACCGCAACATTCTCAATAACTTCTACAAAATAACTAGGCTGAACCCACTGATTCCCTCCTGGTCTAGATTGTTCCCCTTGAGTGCACTGGTTTGATCTCGGTTGATGAGAACCCTATCCAGAGTCCCTCATACGATTATTAACCGTAATTTATAATTGGCTACTTATTGGTGGAAGAGGGGTTGAAGAGGCATATCTATATTAATGGGGCTATCTTAATCTTTTAGTATCATCCACAGTGGTTTACTTTCCAAATTGGTTTAACAAAACACCCGAATTCATTGCTTTTTTTTGGGTTACTACATCAACCAACTCACCAGGTAACAACCCTTGTTTGAGTGCAACTATAGTTGATAGGGTCGGATTTTTTTAATGGTTAGGATCAAATTTTCCTTAGAGGACATTTTAGACCTATAAGAAAAACTATGCCATGTAAGATGAGTGTTTCATGACTAATCAATATGCCAGTTTGGATATTAGGCATGGGGGCTCATAAAACTAAACCACATTTACGACCCAACCCGATGGGTCCATGGACCTAAAAGTTTCTATAAATTGACCAAAAAACAATATTAAAAATGGGTTGGATTTTTCTCTTTACAAAATTTAAGGCCAACACCTCTAATATCTCTTTTCCATCCACCACAAATATTATACTTTGTTTAACCACTAACCTAAAATACCATATGGCCAGATTTTACCATCACCAGATTGGCGACCATAGTGGTAGCGAAGGGTACTTGGATATCAATATTTAAAACCTATTTAGTTTTTGGAGCTCTTTGAAGCATGAAACTAGATTTTCTGATAGATCCCCGTCTTACAAATGAGGGGATCAGAGGAAATGAAGAGCATGTGGATATGTCCCATGTAAATCACAATGTTAAGGATAAACTCTTAATGCAAGAGGACCGTGATCAACTCAGGGGTGAGATTGAGGAACTCAAAGCCTATAAGCGGGCTGAAAAAGATTTATGTAAAAATAATACAACAAACACTTGAAGCCTGATGGACCGGACAACAACCTTAAGCAAATTTCTAAATGATCAATTCCTTAGAGCCCACCAAGAATCTAATAAGAAAGTACATCGAATTCTATTGATGGGTCCACAACTAAGTCTGATTTAGAAGTTTTTTCTTCCTCTTCGAGTAATAATCATCGAAGTCAAGTAAACAAGATTCATCGGTAAAGAAGAGAGATTGGAAGGGTAAAGGGAAACATTTCTATCAAAGGAAAGGTAAAGGATCAGCTGATCATTATATATCATTTACTAAGCGATCAATTTGTTGTACAGTCTGAACATGGTGTTTTCGCTACCCATAATGAAGATCACATGTTCATCGAGGTTTATAATTGGAGGAGGTCACCTCTAGCTTCGAAGAACTTGTCTGGACATTTTCCGAGACGGTTTGATAGGTCAAAAATGGAAAAGTATAATGGAAGTTAAGATCCATATCTTGAACAATTTAAAAACTTTATGATCAGCTTAAACGATGATGATAAGTTGCTATGTATGGATTTTTCCCAAATATTTAAAGGTAGTGCACTGAAATGGTACAATCGAGTGCCTTAAGGGTCGATCAAGAATTTTGATATGTTTTGGATGGATTTCCGAAGACAATTTATAGGAAGCAAATAACTCAAGGGGAATGGTGACACATACATTATGCGTAATATCTATATGAATCACTTAAATATTAAATCAGTCATTTTGTAAATACTACAAATGCGTTAGTTGATTGTTTCAAACAAGTGGCCACAACATCATTTCGACAAGGGTTGTTGGCTGGAGAATTGGTCGATTGAGTGACTTAACAGAAATCTTATACCTGATTACTATACATAATAAATTAAAAATGTTGCTACTATCTACGGAAGGACTAAAAATGTTGTACAATTACACTCTTATCTAAACTATGAGAGAAAATCGCAATACATGCTTTTTGTAGATACCACAATAATGTGGGTCATGACACTAAATATTATATTTCTTTAAAACAAGAATACAACATTTCATTGGAAATGGGGAATTAACAACGTTTGTGAAGTCACAAGGAGAAATAGGAAACCATGAAATAAGGAACACCCTAGTGCAAGTGGGGTTCAAAATACATCACTCAATACTCGAAAGAAAAATATCGAAGCATCTAAACAAGAGAGTATAATGGTGATTGTTGAATAATTTGATGTGGATTTGGAATACTAGGATCCTAATAGGGACCAAATCAATATGGTAGCGGAAAGTACTGGAAGACTATCTAAGTTGTGCACATTCTTCACAACACTGACTATTTTCGGAGATGATACAATGACAGCTCCATGAAAATTTTCTCGGAAAATACATGTTGTCATTTTGACTACACAATTGGAGGGGAATATGTCTACACATCTTTATAAAAGTCATGCTTCATTTATAGTATTCGATGAAGATGACTTGAGGTGAGTGACAACCCCCATAAAGATGTTGCGGTAATAGGGGCATCCATTAAAGGTACTGAGATTCGAAGAATTTTGATTAACAAATGTAGTTCGACAAATGTTTTTTTATGTTCACTTACAGACAGATGAAGAATCTTTCGGTTATCCAACAATCAAATATAACTATAGTAGTATTTATTGAAAATTTTGTTGAGGTTATTGGGGAATTCAAAGGTGAAGCTTTGTTAGGTAAGGGAGTATTTAAAAAATGGTAAGAGTGTTGTTTGTGGTTGTGGATTGTCCGACCTCTTACAATGCAATATTTTGTAAGTTGTGGTTGTCAATGAAGCATGTTGTTGCATCGATGATTCACCAATATTTGATGTATGTAGTTGGAACTTAAGTAGAAGTGGTTCGAATTAGCCAAAAGGTGGCTAGAGAAGGTTATGTTACAGCTCTTTCTCCTAAAACTCTAGAAAATGTGATAAGTAAGAAAGAATAACAATTATTAGAGTCCTCTTTGGATCTAAACAAGATTTATGATCCAAGAGAGACTCCTAGTGCTATGATTCCAATAGAAGAAGTTGGAATACATAGTCTAGTAGAATAAAAAATATTCGAATTGGAACCAAAATACCATCAAAATTGAAAAAGAGGTTGTTAGCTTTCCTATACAAAAAATCACATTTATTTGCTTGGTGCAATGAGAATGTGACTGGTGTGCCAGCATATTAAATTTGCCACAAGTTGTCTGTTCGTTCTAATACAGGCCCAGTAATATAAAAAGAGAGCTTTTTATAAAGAAAAATTTGATGTGATAGTTCAAGAAGTGGATAAGTTAACTAAGGTAGGAAAAACTCGATGTTTGTAAAAAGAAGAATGGTAAGCGGTGAATGCATTGATTTTACAGATCTCAATATAGCTTGTCATAAGGATCTTTTTCTAGTTCCCCGAATAGATCATCTAGTGGATTCGACTTTGGGTAATAAGTTCAAGTATTTTATAGATGCATATGTTGGGTATAACAGATTCAGATGGATTTGAACGACCAAGATCATACCACATTTATCACGAATATGGAGCTTCATTGTTAAGGTAATGCCTTTGGGGTTAAAAAATGTTGGGGTAAGTTACTAATGGTTGGTCAATAAAGCTTTTGCGAGTCAGATTGAAAAACTATGGAAGTATACATTAACGACATGATGGTGAAGATTCCAAAGGATGAAGATCATATACTCGATCTCCAAGAAATATTTTCTAATTTGGAAGCTATTAATTTGAAATTGAATCCTGAGATGTGTACATTTGGGGATCGATCCGGTAAATTTTTGGGCTACATCATGAGTGAGAAAGGGATTCAGGCTAACCCAGACCAATTGAATGATTTTCTAGCCATTGATCCACCTCGGACTACCAATGAAGTTCAAATATTGATCAGGAGGTTATCATCTTTAAATATGTTTGCTTTAAGGTCATCAGATAAGTGCGTGCAGTTTTCCCAAATATTGAAGAATGCGAAAGACTTCAGCTGGTCCCGGAATTGTAATAGAGATTTCATTGAAATCAAACGGAATTTTTCTTCACCAAAAACTTTGTTCAAACCCATGTTGGAGGAAAGACTTTATATATATATTTGGCAGTACCGAATTATTTCGTAAGTGTTGTATTGGTTTGTGAGGTAGACAACTACTCTCATCCTGTTTATTATATTAGTAAGAGTCTATTGTATTCAGAAAAAAGGTACCTCAAGTTGGAAAAGTTAGCTCTAACTTTGGTAATAACAAATCTAAAAAATGAGGCATTTTTTCAAACACATTCTATTACTGCTCGAACCTATTTTCCTCTAAAGAATGTGTTACAAAAATTAGACATATCATGTCGAATGACTAAGTGGACTGTCAAACCAGGAGATTAAGATATTTATTTTTCTCCTTGAACTGTAAGAAAAGCTCTATCTGTGGCTGATTTCTTAGTCGAATTCCACTCAGAAAGACCTCGTGAGGAATCTCGAGATAACAAGCTTGCGAAAGAATGGGTAGTTCAAACAAATGGTGGATCTTCTATTATAGGATGTGGGGCTGGTATTTGTTTACATCTCCCCATGAGGATTTAGTGTATGAAGCCATTCCTTTTGGTTTTAAGGTGTCTAACAATAAAGCGATATACGAAGGAGTCATAACAAGGCTTAGGCTAGCTCAGATATGTGGCGCTAAAAGAATCCAATTGCTTAGTGGCTCACAATTCATCAAGCATCAGGCACAAGGAAAATCTGAAGCCAAGAAAGATGAGTTGGTAAAATACTTAAGGGTAGTAAGAGAATTAATAGGTGTTTTCAAATATGTTAAGTATGAACACTTGCCACGATCAGAAAATTCAATGGCTGATTTTTTGGCTACTATTGCGTATTCAGAAGCATACCATTGGATTCTTTTACACGAATTCCCTTCCATATCAACATTCATTGAAATAGAAGTTGACACTGAAGAAATTTCGAAATATCAGCCATAATAAGCCAAGATTGGAGGTATGACATCCAAAAATTTATTATTGATGAGATCCTACTTGAAGACAATAAAGTAGCCAAAAAAATTAAAATTCAAAGTCCATGGTTTCTTGGTATTGGATGAGGTTCTCTATAAAAAATCTTTTAGTAAACTCTTATTACGTTTCCTCGGATTCAATAAATCTCAAATAGTGTTATCTGAATTACATGATGGAGAATGATCAGCTCACCGTGGATATAGAGCCTTAAATAGAAGGGTATTACTAGGAGATTATTACTAGCCATCTATTATCGCAGATTCCAAAGAGTTGGTTAAAATATGTTACCCTTGTCAAAGGTATGGAAATGCAATCCATGTACCGTCAGTCTTAATGGAGTCAATTTTTGAAGCAGTCTCCTTTGATAAATAGGGGCTTGACTTGGTTAGACCGCTTCCAATAGATTCAGAGGGATGTCAAATTATCATTTTGGCAATTGATTACTTCTCAAAGTGGATATCCAAGGTAACAATAAAATTTATCCTCTCCAATATATGTTGTAGAGTTGGAATTCCAAGGCGTATAACAACAAATAACGGCCCACAGTTTGGTAATAAAAAAATGGAGAAATTTTGTGCCTCAAGAGGAATTCATCATTGTTTTTTCTCACCTTTTCATCCCCAAGAAAATGGTCAAGTAGAGGTAGAAAATATAACCATATTGATGGGGATAAAAAATAATTTAGAAGGAGCAGTTGGAAAATGGCCTAATTTTTTACAAGAAGTACTATTGGCCTACCGAACTACTCCCCACACTGCCACCCATGAATCTCCATTCGCCATAGTTTATAGGATGGATGCAATTGCACTAGCAAAAGCTACTCTTTCTTCATTTAGGACCAAAATTGTTCCGAATAAGATAATGAAGCTGCAATAAGAGCTCAATTGGACATGATTGAAGAAAAAAAGAATTAAAGCCTACTTGAGAAATGTTCACTACCAGGGTTTAATAAGAAGACGATGTGCATCTAAAATATGAAGAAGAGATTTTATGGTAAGGAACAAGGTTTTGAGAAACTAATGAATGAAAATAAGAGCATAAAGATGAGAACTTAACCCTAGTTCAAAAGATAGTAAAAAGACTTTGGCTTTACTAAAGACTTATCCAAAAAACTTCTGATCTACCACAACAAAAATACCTTATAACAAGGACTTGCACAAAAAAATTAAAAATATATTTGCAACACGTGGGCCCATTCTCATCGGTATTTTCCTCTCTTTCATTCGAACTCCTTTTTTCGTAATCCATCCCATCATTTCCATCGAAGTTATCATCTGACGAATCATCAGAAGTATTCATCTAATTTGTCAAAGATATGTCTAGGGGAAAAAACTTCTCTCGTACCCATCCCCAGAAATAACCAAGGGTTAGTGCTGGAAATTTTTGGTGGAATGCTATGACCATGTCCGATTTGATTGAGACATCCCTTTCCTTTAGATTCTCTACAGTGCCCTCATCGTATGCTTCGACAACATCCTTCGATTCTTGGGTGGACTTGGCTTTCATGGACTCGGTTTATTTTTCTAACTCAAACTTCGAATTCTCGAGAGTTTCTTTTTCACCCAAAGTCAGATCCATATCTTCTTTATCTATTTTCTGTTAGTTTTGTTATAAAATGATCTAATTGGAATTGGATGACTGCAGTGCCTTCAATTTTTTTTAGCCTTAAACACCTCTTCTTTGACTGGTTTTATTTCTTTTTTGAGCACTTCGACTGCTTTATTGGCCTTAACTTTCTCTTCTTCAAGGGAACTTTGTATTTTTTTTGTCTCTTCTTAAAGAGAATAGATGATTCTTTTTTTTGTCACTTCGACTGCTTTGTCTCTTCTTTTAGTTTCCCAAAAGTGATTTAAGCATCTTTCAGATGGTGTAGCAAGCAGTTTGGGTAACTGCAAAGGAAATGGAAATACTTCCACTAATCAAGTTTTCAAACAAATAAGCATAATATATTTAAGGATAATTACTTAAGCTCTTCCAAAATATGCTGAGCATGCTCAAATTTCCTTTTGAGGAAGAAATCTTTTACCATTTTCCCATGGCCCACCAATAAAAAAGAACCAAGTTTTCCATATCATGTTCGCTTCCAAGAGATCGTCTACTAGTTTATAATCATTCCCCACGTTGAATTAGTAGAAGGGAATTTCGGAATTGCGACACAACCTAAAAATAGCCGCCATTTCTTCCATAGCCATTAGAATTTTGGAAAGGTGAGATGTTATGATACAAGCAATTAAAGTGAGCTATGTGTTCAGACTGGCCTGACTCATACACAACCTAACTAAATGAAAATACCTAATAATTTTAGGATCAAAGCGAAACCAAAGTCCCCAGTTTAGCACATCAGTGTAAATACGAGTTCATTGGGGGTGATAAGTCATCGGAGTTTCCCAGACTTTGGCACATAATTACGTAAGGAAATACTCATTTAGTACGAACAAACTTAGTTCTTTATCATGCAAAATAAACATAAGATATCTAACTCAGTGCTAAAATATATTTTACACTTCCTTTCTTGAAGTTAGGACCGACGTGTTCAACAAACAAGATCAATAGCTCTTCGAATTCTTCTTCTATGACTCACCTTTGCCATGAATTTTCTTCCCTGTCAGAACCTTATCAAGAAAAGATTTCAAGGTTCACCTGTTTAACCGAATATCTTGAGAGGAGATTCTTCGTTAAAGTCTTCGATAATTTCCTCTATTATCTTTGGTTTCGATCTTGACGGACCGATAGGCTGGGTACTAGCATCATTGTAACAGATTGAGTTTTAGTTGGGTTTAGCTCAGCGGGAGAATCCATGTGAACTAATGGTTCCATAACGGTTTTAAATTTGCCTTTCGACTACCTAGTTACCCTGAGTGGGGTGACGTTATCTGAATCCGGCCCCATAGCTCTAAATATCAAAGGAGCCTGGTGACTAGTGGCTTTTTGAGATTTATGGTAATGAGGAGCGGTTGGTGTAGTAGATGATTATGCAGTTATTGAAGGTTTTGAGGTAATTTTACGATTATAAGGGTAAACACCACCGTAATCGATGAGTTACGTAGTGACAACTGGAGGTGAGGAGATAAGTAGTCACGCAACTTGTATGGCATTTATTTTCTCTTCTTCTAATTTGGATAGGTTCAACCAACCGCCTTTTATTAGAGCAGTTCTAGCAGTAAATATACAAACATAAAAGTTTTTTTATTGTTTTCTTTTTTATGAAATGGTTTCTCTATTTCTACAGATGTGTGAAATAGAAAAATGAGGAATTAGTTTATATAGAGATGATTAAAAGTAATCAAGAGTCCTATTGATGAGGTATTAAGAGACTATTGAGTATCTTAAAAACTAGGTGGAGGAACATCGATTAAGAAGGTCTCTAGAGAAGTGGAAACGTCACTAAGGAAGTGGAAACATCAATAGATGAGTGTAAACCTCAGTCATTAATTGGTTCACTTTACTTAGGGCAAAATGAATTTGAGGTCCAATGAAAAGTTGACATGTGCCGGAAATACGGCTGATAAAAACAGTAACTTTTCAACTACGACATATGTTCAAATTTATTCTATTAGTTAAAGAACAATGGTAAGGACAGTAATTCAAAAATTCACGACTAACTTGATTCAAGAAGATGTTCATTAGTCATCCAAATATATCTTTGAGAGAACTAAAGGGATGTATGATAGGTCGGAGTTTTTTTATGGTTAGGATTGGATTTTTTTAGAGGATATTTTAGACCTATAAAAAAACTATGCAATGTAAATTGGGTGCTTGATGACTAAGCATTATAACAGTTTTGAATGTTATTAGGTCTAGGGGATCATAAGACTAAACCACATTTACGACCTGACCCAATGGGTCAATGGACCTAAACGTTTCTATAAGTTGACAAAAAATAACATTAAATATGGTGTGGTTTATTTTTGTCTTAGGGTAATCTCGTAAAGTGTTTGGATGTTTTGTGGAATTTAATGTTTAGAGTGATGAGTAGAGAGATAATTAAGCTGTCTACTAGTAATAAATTATGATTACCATCATTAATGAAAGGGGTTGGGGTATTATACTTAATTACTGACCCATGAGCTTATTGGATCAGATCATGAAGTTGGGTCAAGTTTAAGCACCCATTAGTAATCTAGTTTGAAATGACTAGCAGCTAGCTTAGTCAATATTTAATACATTTGTCTTGTTTGGAATTTTATTATAGTGGTATGGTCTAAATTTCTCATCGGATTAAGTCAAGACATAGTAACTCAAATATCCGAACTCATTAGTAGCCCCTTTAGGTCTTGCAAATGATCTTTGGAAGAGCTAACTCTCACAAAACGACACCAATATTCTCCGATCTGTGTTCGAACTGTAAAATTTATCCTTCAAAATTGACCCTATTCAAATTTTAGTGGAACTAATTTTTTTAATTCAGAATTCCAAAAGTTTTCCTTGAATCGTGGGACACATATTAAGCTTTGGTTTGACCTCGTAGCCGTTTTTATCCTAGATTCTCGTACCCACTGGGCTAGAAAGTTACCTAGGCTCTAACTTTCACACCTTGCAACTTTTAATCATTGCTCAAAATCGATTTACCTTCTCTTAGGTAACTGCTTTTTTCACTATTATATATAAACCTTCTTACTGTTTCATTGTCTTAAAAAATCACAAATATTCCTAATGAGAGAAAGCTTACTTCACCTTCAAACTTATTCTTGAATCATACATGTTCCATCCAAAAATGCTTTAGTAAAAGGAGGTTCATTGAATTTATCTCAATTAGAAAGAGCACAAAAAGTTGCAAGGGACGAACGCATTGTTGCTGGTCTTCCCGTTTCACCTTGAGAAAGAAATAATCAACCAAAATTGAATACAGATCAAGGGTCATCTTTTTCAAAACCTTCCAAGATTAGGAAATTTCCATTTGTAGTAAACCTTTCACCTCTCCCATCCGGGTTTTCTGTCCAGGAGTCCCAAAATACTTTACCTAAAGAGAAAGATGTATCCAGTGTAAGAAAGCCTTCGCCTTTCATTGCAATGGGGTCAGACATAGAAAAATCTCCAGATAAGATAACTCTGCGTCGAGTCACACATCAATCTAGGTCAAAATCCACCCCCACATCTTCAAAGTCCTCTAGTTCGGAGGCAATAAAAACTGTGAAAAAAGCTAAACCATCCGGGTAAAATCCCCTAGCAGAAACCAGACTATGCGAACTGCCAGCTGCAAAGCCGTTTGAACAACCATCTGCAAAGCCATCCGAACATCCTTCCTTAAAGTCATCCGAACATCCTTCCACAGTGATGGAAGAAAGTATGGAGGACAGTATATAAGAAGCCCTTTTTGAGGCTTTCGGTCAAACAAAAGATACCACTGCAGATCGGAAGGGCAAGACCAAGGTGGGTATGTCTCATCCAGATGCACTTCCGGAGAATCTAGAGGGTAAAGTAGGACCATGCTTTAAGAAGGTCAACGTGAAGTAATTGCTGGCCCTTCAAAACATAACCCACGTGTATACCCACACCGCCGAGCTAGGTCGGATCCACATTAAGTAGGGAATTCCAGAGTTTGTGAAAGTAAGAATTCCAATCACCCCAGAGACCCCAATGGATTGCAAACTAAATGAAATGGTAGTTTACACAGAAGTGTTGAACTGGGGACTCTGGTTTCCTTTGGATCCAGAGATAGTCAGATACTTCCATCTGATCAAGTTGTGTCCCAGCCAACTGATCCCCAATGCTTGATACATTTACTGGCCTGTATCATGGCATCCAAGCTGTCTAAGATTCCACTACCGATAGAACAGTTTGCTGTTGTGGCAAGCTTGTGTAAAAACCATCAGATCCCCTTCTACCATTACAACATGGGGAATAGTTATAAGGTAGTGGACGATCTTCTGGAGTCCAAAAAACCATGAAGGACGCAGTTATTATTTATTAGCAGGGCTTGGGAGAATGACAAGAAGATCAAGGCTGACTCAAACCCAAACCAATTGACCAGTCGCTGGAAGAGCATTGGTGAGTTTCTTTTACTTTTTCTTTTATCTTTCAAGTGTTAAGTTTTTAATCTGAATGGACTCATACTTCTTTTTAGTGCTTCCGAAGGAGTTTTCAGATTATTTGGAGACGGGTCAGGATACTTGTGCCAAGCTGAACGCTTGGGCTTCAGAGAAGTGGGCCAATTCTTTTCACAACTACTTTAAATTGAGGTACTTTGTGAGATCCCACCCGTGGAACACCACAGGAAGAAGAGACCTCTCTTGGGAAGAGCTAACTATCCATCCCCCCGCTGATGTGATCATAAGTAGGACAGAGGCCAAAGACGCCAAACTTTACTTGCCTTCCTAAGCCAAAGCCCTAAGTAAGATGAAAAAAATTAAAAAAAGAATGCCACAACAGACCCACCTCACGACTACTGAAAGGACCGGTTCGGAGAACCAAGGAGGTATTAATGCTGCTTTACTAGAAGCAGTAGAAGTGACTGTGAAGGAAGCTGGTGGGTCAAATAACCCATCAAAGCCTCCGAAGAGGGACAAGAAGCGTAAAGCCACCAGTGATGAGAAAGCTGCCAAAAGAAGAAAGTTAATCTGGGAGCAGGATAATCCTTCGTCCTCCTGAAGTCCCCCCTCCAGCTCCTACCGATCCTACCTTGCGGGAGAAAATTTTAAACAATATCCATTCTGAACAGGTTGCTGGAGACGGTGACGATGAGGTAGATCTTGATGCCTTTCAAAACATCAATATTTATTTCAATGACTTAGAGAAAGATGACTTCGCGGGGCCTTACCGTTTTCCTAGCGCGGCCAACGTGGTGACTCATAATGGCGAGACTGATACGATATTCGGCGAGTAAGATAATTTGAGCCATGCTCTCTTAGGATATATCCAACCAATGCATAACCTGGAGAGACAGGTAAGGGATAAGACTGGTACCATGAATTTCCTAACCCCAGACAAACAAAACTTGTCGAATGATCTTCTCAGTTCTTAGCAAAGCATAGAGTTATTGAAGAAGGAGAAAGAAGATTTAGCTGCTAAACTGCTCAAGTCAGAAGTGACCAACAAAGAGCTTCATACCAAATACTCCGACCTGGAGACTTCTTCTTCAAAAGGTATGACAGCTTTGAAGGAGCAATTGAAAAGTAAGGACAACACTATCCAGACTTTGTCCGATGACAAAGCTAAGTTGGAGAATAATGTTCAGGAGAAGACCATAGAGAAAGAGGTCCTGGAATGCCAACAAGCTCAAGCCATAGCTACAGGCATAGATAAGTATACTGATGGAATAATGGACTCTCTAAAGAAGAAGGATGATGGAATCAAGTTCGACATGGTCCTACTGTTCCATGAAACGTTTCCTAAGAGGACCCTTGGTCCTTTGTGGAAATATGTGGACTATGACGATCTCATTTTCCATATAATGGCTGATGGGGATAAGTACAACTACTCCAGTGGGATAGACTCTAATGATGAAGAAGTGAGTGAGAGTTCAAGTGTTGAACTCAAAACTCCCAAAAACGTTGGTGGTGAAGAAAAATCCAAAGGGAACAAGCCCTAAGGTTTTATTATGTACTTTTTTGTTTTGAAAGACTAGAGTCCTTGGATGACCAAGGCATTTTTTGTACCAGTGATCGGTTTGAGTCCGATCAGATTCGAATTTTCACTTTCCTCTTTGTTTAAATTTTGTTTAAATCTTTTATGGCTAATGTTTAAACAGCCTCTAATATTTTAGATGTGTTGAACAAAAGTTCCCGATATCTCCGACCATATGTGTTTAATAAAATGCGATCAAGTGCTAAGCATATCCGATCAACTCAAGAAAACTTGAGAGCCGGGGTGTTGAATAAGCATTTAATATCTGAAGTAAAACAAAATTGCACCAAACTTTTGAATAAGACATCATATATTATTTGAAAACTCCGGACACCTCATTAAAACCTCCCCGCGCCACCAGGGTAGGAAAGAGTATGCCCCATAATATTTACATTGATATTTAACGTGAGATGCTCAACATTCCATGGGTGCTTTAGAGATCTTCCTTCTTTGTCTTGGAGCCTGTATGTCCTTGGTTTAACCTTTTCAAAGACCACATAAGGGCCTTCCCAGTTCGGAACCAACTTACCGAACTCTTTTTCTTAATGTGTAAAAAGAATTTTCTTAAAACTTTGTCCCTGTTTGAAAATCCTTTCTTTTAACTTTGGAAGCAAATCTGCTTCTCATCAAGCCTTGGAAGTGTGCTGTTCTCAAATGTGCTTTAACCTTTTTCTCTTCTATCAAGTCCAACTGATTCCTAACCGCTACATCATTAGCCTGTTCGGAATAGTTTTGGACTTTGTGTGATGGTAAAGTAGATTCTATGGTAGTAATTGCATCCATCCCATATACCAAAGAAAAAAGAGACTCTTATGTGAAAGCCCAATGAGTAGTTTGATAGGCCCACAATACTTCTTGTAAATAACTTGGCCACTTTCCTACAGCTCCTTCCAAATTATTCTTTAATCCGGATAAGATAGTTCTATTTGCCACCTCAACCTAGCCATTTTCTTGAGGGTGGAAATGAGAAGAAAAACAATGTTAAATTCCTTTAGAGGTACAAAAGTATTTCAAGTCTTTATTATCAAATTGTGGCCCATTGTCTGTAGTGATCTTCTGTGGAACCCCAAACCTACAACATATGTTAGATAAGATAAATTTAATAACTGCCTACAAAGTGGTTCCAGCCAAAGGTGCTGCCTCTATCCACTTGGAGAAATAGTCAATAGCGACTATGATTGTTCTACATCCACCGGATGCCATAGGAAGAGGCCCAACTAGATCCATACCCCATTTGGAAAAGGGTACTGGTTCAGATATGGATTCCATAGGTACTGCTGGCACATGAATTTCATTGCCATATTTTTGACAAGGATTACACATTTTCACAATTTCTTTAACATCTGCCATTATGGTTGGCCAGAAGTATCCTGCTAACAAGACTCTTCGGGTTAAGGCCCTATAGCCACAGTGTGCAGAACCTTCCCCATCATGTAGTTCATAATACGACTTGGGATTCTTCAAACCCTAAAAACGTAGGAGAGGCCTGCTGAAAGACTTTTTTTTATAAAGAACCTCTCTTAGTATCAAGAAATCACGAGCTTTATACTTGATCTTCCTTGCCACAGCTTTATCCGGAGGAAAAATCCCATCGGAAATGTATTGGAGAAGAGCATATCTCCAGTATTTAGGCTGACTAACAAGTATACTCATACTTTCCTCACTCTCTTTGTCCGGATCTATTTGTATGGATGAAAATTCTTGTACAAGAATCCATGGGTAGGATTCAGAATAGGCTATAGTTACCAAAGCGTCAGCCATAATGTTTTATGATCTAGGAATGTACTCATAGAAAATATTTTTAACATTTGCGGCAACTTCTTTCAACATAAGCAAGTATTTAATCAATTGTGCTTTCTTTGCTGCAGATTGTCCCTGAGCATGGTGAATGAGAAACTGAGAATCACTCATATACAACACTCTCTTAGCCCCACATAGGAGAGCCAACTTAAGACCCGCTATGGCTGATTGATATTCAGACTCATTATTGGAAGCTCTGAACCCAAAACATATAGCTTGATACATCTTGTCACAATACAGTGGGGTTAACCGAATGCCGGATCCACAACTCATGCTACTTGATCCACCATTAGTTCGAACTACCCATTCCTTTTTAGAACAATTTCCTGATTTCTGTCCGGAATATCTATCAGCATAAAATTATACTAAGAAGTTAGCCACTGATTGGGCTTTAATCGCTGTTCGAGGGGCAAAGTCAATATCGTAATCACCCAGCTCTACTGACCACTTGGTCATTCTGCTAGATACATCAGCTTTCAGAAGAACATTTTTTAAAGGGAAAGAGGTTCGAACAACAATGGAATGAGCTTGGAAGTAGGGTCGTATTTTCCTAGCTGCAATTACTAAGGCCAAAGCCAATTTTTCCAATTTCAAGTATCTTCTTTCAGCATCCAACAGACTCTTACTGATGTAATACACCAGACGAGGTTAATTGTCCATTTCCCCCACTAGCACAACACTTATTGCATATTCTGATACAACTAGATACACATAGAGCTTCTCCTCCCAAACAGGTTTAAAGAGAGTTTTGAGTGATGATAAATGCTTCTTTATTTCAATAAAATCCTGGTCACACTGTGGAGACCAATTGAAGTCTTTAGCGTTTCTCAACACTTGGATGAATGGAGTACATTTTTCTGATGATGTTGAGATAAATCTGTTCAATGCAGCCAATCGTCCTGTCAGCCTTTAACTTCTTTAACATTCTAGGGAGGGTCCATTGCTAGTAAGGCATTAAGTTGATCCAGATCAATCTGAATTCCCTTTTCACTTATTATGTAACACAATAATTTTCCAGATCAGACCCCAAATACACACTTCCCAGGTTTCAATTTTAAATTCACAGCTTCTAAACTGGAGAATATATCTTGAAGGTCAGATACATGTGAATCTTCCTCCAAGATTTTAACCATCATATACTCTATGTAGATCTCCATGTTCCTGCCAATTTGATTAGTAAAAGCTTTATTCACCAGCCTCTAACAAGTGGCCCCAACATTTTTTAATCCGAACGATATCACCTTATAACAATGAAGACCTCTGTCTGTAATGAAAATAGTGTGATCTTGATCCTTCGGATCTACTTGTATCTGGTTGTACCCTGAGAAAGCATCCATAAAGGACAACAATTTGTTTCCAGGTGTAGAATCCACTAACTGATCTATCTAAGGAACGAGATAAAGATCATTAGGGCATGCCCTATTGAGGTCAGGGAAATCAATGCACATAAGCCCTTTTCCATTCTTTTTCTTCACTAGCATAAGGTTGGCAGTCCACAAAGGGTACTGAGATTCTTTAATGTGACCCATCTTGGTTAACCGATCAACCTCTTGGATAATAACATCTGGTTTTTCCTTAGAAAAAACCTCATTTTTTGTACAACTAGTGCAATACCACTCCGGATTGACAACTTGTGTGAAATAATATTTGCTGACATTCCGGTAACATCACTATTGCACCATGCAAAAACATGTTGATTATTCATTAAAAATGATAACAATCGGTGCTTTAATTCTGGTGCTAACTTAGAACCAATCTTAACACTATTTCCCTCTCCAAGGGAGTGAGTTTGAACCTCCTCAACCGGTATTATAACACTGGGAGCCTCCTCGGATCATCAATTTCATTCTCCTCAGCTGAAGGCTCCAGTAGCTGCTAATCGTTTTTAATTCTGAATGCCCCTAGAGTTTTAAGGGCGAGGGCTATTGCATAGCATTCCATGGCTATCTTTTGACTGCTCCGGACAACACCTACTTGTCCCTGGATAACATATTTTAAGTATTGGTGGACCGTAGAGGACAAAACATGCATTCTGGAGAGCCAAGACCTCCCAAAAATTGCATTGTACGATGTTGGGCAATCCACCACAACAAACAACACTCCCACTATTTTTTAAAGGGCCCCTTGCCCAACAAAACTTCCTTTTCAAACTTCCCAATCACATCTGCAGAACTTCCTGTGAAGCCTACAATGGTTCTGTTCGAAGCTTAAATAATAGCTGGGTTTCTTATTTGCTTGTAAGAGTTTAAAAACAAGTTGTTTGCCGAACTACATGTATCAATCAAAATTCGGCGAATATCATTTCCACCTATTGAAGCCCCTATCACCACCGCATCCTCATGAGGCCCTGCAATGTCCCTCAGGTCATCCTCATCAAAAACTATAAATATGTATGAGGATTGATTCTGATAGGTGGACATCCCACCATCCAACTGGGTGGCCAAATTGTAAACATGCCTCTTCCTTGATGAAGTAGAAGGTGCAGTCACTGTATTTCTTCCAAAAATAGTTAATGATTCAAAGAAGCTGATCAGTCTAGAAACTGTCTTGGTTTTGTCTGTTATCACTCCCACCTGATTTCGACTCGAATATGGATTCATATACCCAGAGTCTACATCAAATCTTTCAAAAATCACCATTGCACCCTCTTGTATTGATGTCCGAGGATTGTTTGAAAGACCTGTCAGGGGAGCATTGGTTTGCGCATTATCTGGCCTGTTTCCACTTCTCTTTTTAATGTAGGCACCCAACTTCCCCCTTTCAATGAGGTTCTGAACCTCCTGCTTCAATGCTATGTAATCTTGAGTATCATGGCCTATGTTATTGTGACATTGACAAAAACAAGTGCTCCGGTTTTCTCTGGGGGACTGCAACGCTGCCGGTTTTCTAAAATGCACCTCATTCTTAGTCTTGTCATAAATTATAGCCACACTCTTCCCCAAATCAGCGAACCACTCAGGCTGAACCTATGGCCCCCTCTTACTTCTGGTTTGTTGGCTCTGAGTTTGGTTAGATTGATTTTTCCTTGACCGGTTAGACGCCTATCCAGTCTCATTTGCCTTATAACCGGATTGGTTAGTAGCTGGAGGAGTTGATGTTGTAGTGGGAGATCTCACTTGACGGTGTACTCTTGTTTTCTTAGTCTCTTCTACATTGATTTATGTTCCCACTTGATTCAACAAACCACCCTAGGTCATAGCAATCTGCTAGCCCATTCTTTGTATTCACAAATTGATTAATGTATTCTTTCAGGGACTCGTTTGGTTCATGAGCACAATGGATAATGGTATCCCCATTACTCTTAAGTTCCTTACTCCGAACAAATTGCCTCTGGAAGGCAACCCAAAACGTATAAACATTTATTATACACCCTTGAGGAAGACTGGTGTACCATTTAAGAGCACTTCCTGTGAAAGTTTGGGAGAAAGCCCTACACAGTAGCTTGTCATCGTCGTCAAAATTCATCGTAAAATTCTTGAACTGTTCCAGATGCTTGTTCAGATCTCAACTCCCATCGTATTTCTCCATTTTGGAGCTATCAAACCTTTTAGGAAGATGTCCTGAGAATATTTTTGCTGACAAAGGCGATTGCCTCCAATTTTTGCTGCGACTCAAAACAGTATCTTCATTAGGGGTTGCAAAAATACCCGGTTCGGACTGAAAGGAAAATGGATCAATAAGAAACTGATCAATATGCTTGTGAGCTGACCCTTTACCCTGATGCCTCTTAAGCCTGCCATGTCTATCCCAAATATTCAAATTAATTTGATGAGTAAAAGACGTTACAATGATGATATGACAAGTGCAAAAAATAGTAAAATTAATCGTCATCAGAGCTCTCTTCAGAATCTTCCTTTGAGTCATCCTCTTCAAATGATAGGCTTGTAATAGGATCGAAGGCCTCGCTAGGATGTCGTTCGATAGGAATTTCACTCAAAAAAACTAGAAAGATCGATTTTAGGATATGTGGCATGAATATCTCGAATGAGTATGATGCTTTTTCGTTCTTTGCCATCATTGATAGCTGCCAACATGTCTTTTGCACACTCATCTTCAGCAACGGTGACAGCAAGTTTCTTCTCTTTATCAAACTGAGGTTTAAGGGTAGTTATCTCATCGATCAATCTTTTCTTCTCTGCTTCACTGTTAACAAGAGAAGTTTGAAAGTCATCGACTTTTTTCTTTCTTCAGCTAATTCTACAAGATGTTTAGTTTTGAGTTGATCCATCTCATTCTGATGAGAAGTATTGAGTTCCTCTTTTTCTTGTTGATGCATTTCTCTAAAATGTTTCCTGACATGAAGGAGCCCTCAGAAGAACTCAGCTCTGACCATTTAGAATCCATGAAACTGATCTATTACAAGGTTCCCAAAGATATCTCTTATTTTTTTTTCTCTTCAGTAGCAGCACCTTTATAATGAACCATCTCTTTAGCCATGTGTTTCAATTGATTTCGAGAGGATTCGATTTCTTAAGTTAGTTTTTGTATTGCAGCATTTAGATCGGAAAAATATCAAAGAGCACCAGGACTTCTTTGGATGGCTCCACGGGAGAAAAGACCACTGGACTAGGTCGAGGAATAAGAGCTAAGGAGGTTGTAAGAACAATAAAATCAGGACATATGGCTTCGGAGGTAGCAAGTGCAGACCTTCTACCGAGGTTGTACAAATGATCTTGAATCTCTTGAATGATGGGATCTTCTTATCCAACAAGCTGTTGTGGTTCATTGAATTTAATAAAGCTGTTGGGTTCGAAGTGATCATCACCTTGGTTATCTTCTATAGTAATAGTTTCCATTTGCTGATTGGTAGCATCTTGAGCAATTACTTCATTTTCCTTTTAAGGACTTTGCCGATTCTCTGCAGCTACACCTTCGTCGTCATCGGATAATATCTCTTCGACAACTTCTACTGTTTTTTCCCTTTTTTTGGGACTTGTTTTAGTGGTGTCTTTCATTGTCAAAGGAGCAGTCGTTTTCTTCTTTTTTAAAGAAGGTTCATCTTTTATTCCTTCTTCGATAGTGTAAAGAGTGTTTTCTTTTGTTATTCTCTTCAAACCTCTTGGCTTCAGATCTGTTGAAGGGGTAGCACCAGATGTACTAGCTTTCTTTTTATTCTTTTTTCCTTCTTCTTTTAGGGGAGATAGTTGTCCGATCTGTTGTGAATTGGTAAGAATACTTTGCAATCAGGATGGACCAATCTTTTGACACCATGTATAGGTTTGCGTGGCTCCATAAATTTTTCAGGAAAAAAAGCTCCAAATATGATCGCAAATAGGTGACTATTGAGGAAATTGATGGGTTCGAAGGCTGTGTGAGAAGCGTTATTCCATTCCTTTTCAACCCATGCAGCAATTTTGATAAAGGTCTCTTTTGTTTTTTTCTCGAAGAATTGCATAGTGCCTCAAAATTTCTGATCAGAGTATAGAATTTGATAGCAAATGAGGATATCATCAGTTGAAAATATAATTTAGAGAAATAAAATTAAAAGAATTACGATTACTCCTCCAGACGAGGTTCAATCTAGATGGATTGGCTTCATATATTTACTTACCATTCTCCCAAGCCCCATCAATGAAGATAAATATTTGCTTCCAAAATTTTTCTACTTCCAGCAGATCATCGATTATTTTTAAGTCATCATCTAAGGTGAGATAGTAAAACGAAAGCACTTGTCTCATTAACAATTTGGTTAGAGATATGAATTCATCGATGCATATCGGAATTTTGGATAAGCGGGAGGCCATGATAACAGAAAGTAGTGTGAACCATTGATTTGGTTTCACTTGGGTTGGACACAGATCTAAAAGCTCGAAGTAGTCAACTGTCATGGAGTCCAATGAAAATCAAATACCCAGTTGATGATTTATTGGTAGACTACTAGTTTATTATTTTTACAATCTAGGGGTATTTCTTCTTTTTTGGGAATACAAAGTGTAATTTTGTTCCTAATGCCCACTACTTCTTCAGATCAACTGCTTCTCTTTTTTCTTAATATATGTAGGGAATGTTTTTTAGAGCTAGTATGTAATATACATCGAGAGATCTCAAGTTCTTACCTATTGACGCACGTTCATCGTCAGATATTGTGACAAGAGCTTTATTTTTCCTCGGTTTACAAATTTTTTATTTGGCAGCATTTTCGGATTCCTTCGAAGCTTCTTATTTTGTATCAGCCTCGTCATTTGACTGAGTAGTTTTGGAGTCGACTTCTCCTTCAGATGCCTCGTCCATTAGTGGAGGAGGATTATTCGAGGGATTTTGTTAAGACGATGTAGCTGTTTTAAAAATCTCCCTCGGGGGAGGACAAATAGTTGATGAATTCGAAGTGACATCGACATCATCTCCCATGGCTATTAAATTATTTTTTTGTTAAGAGTTCGAGAAGGACAAGTTTTTGGAAGGTTGGTTGAGGAAAGGGTTGCTTCAGATTTTTTCGACGAGGATTTGCTTATTGCATGACTAGTTCGAGGTGATGATTGAGTAAGGCGAGATTCGAGGTGTTTTTGGTGTTTGAGTTTTTTAGGATTGGCTTTCTTCTGTAAGAGGAGAAGGTGAAAAAACAGGAATTTTAGAAGGATCGAAGTTACCGTAGTATATTGTCTTTGTAGACAAACGAAGAGGAGTGTTGCTTATTAATCTAGAAGCTCTGTATTCATCTACCCTTTCAGTAATATAGAGGTAGTCGTAAGCTCCAAAGACTTTGTAATCTGACTTTGAAGATTTTGGTTTCTTGGGAATTATGGATTTAGATTTTCTGGGTTTTGGATGCTTTCTCATAAACTGGTTGAAGGTTGAACGGAAAGTTAAAGTTTTCCGGTGAAGGTAGCCAAAAGGTTGAAGAAACTGTTGAAGGTAGCAAATGAATTTTGATTTTTTTAAAATTTCTCTCAAGAAACTTTCTCTGTAAAACAAACAATGAATCACATCGTTATTTATAAGAGGAGAAAATAAGTTTTGAGAAGTGGAAGAGGTGGACGGTGATTGGGCAAAAGACTTAACATTTAGAGTGTTAGCTTCCCCTTCGAATTATAATTTAAGTGATTCTTTGTAAAAATATTCTGATGAACTTCACATGAATTATGGTATAACAGCGTATTCAAAACAATTTGAATTATGGATAAAGAGGTTATCCTCACTTCTGGTTATGTTCGAGGCTAATTAGTTCTCATTCATTTACTTATATGAGAACTAAGGGGGCTACTAATAAGGAAATAATCTTAGAAGACTAAAATATAAAGAATAAAACCTTTTATAACAGATTGTAAAGTTAGATGAGGAATTTAGGACTATATATTTTAGTCAAGGACTAATGTGAAATTAGCCCTTTTATGTAACTGTTTTCAGTTATAAGCTAAGTCTTTCCGCCTTTATATAGAGGCCAAGACTCATCTCTATATAAAGGCCAAGACTGATCTAATAAAGGTGTTGTCTTTTTGAGTTAGATCATTCTCTTTAAAAACTGTTTCTCTCTCTATAATCGATTCTCTCTTAAGTCAACTAAGGCAATATCAAACTCACCAATATCCTCTCCGTTGAAATTAGATTGAACTCTCTCAACTAAAAAATCAAGCCTGCTATATCATCCATGGGTATCTGAACACCTATATAGTCATGGTCCTGCAACTCAACGCCAGAATCATCAAAATCTAAAAGTTCGTTGCCTACTCAAACGAGTTCCGAGATTTGAGCGTCGACCAGCTCCCAGGGAGGATTTCTATTTGGGGAATTCAACCTAGTAGATTATGCTATAACATTGTTGTTAACCAATTGTTATTTAGAGTTGGTGGATTCTTTGAGCTTGTTTGTAGATGCTTTTCCTCGCTGAGATGGCTTATGCTTTGCCTTCTTCTTTTCCTTTGTCTTTGCCTTTGGTTTGGTTTGGTTTTCCGCTCGCCTGCTTTACGACCAATCTTTGCAATAGAATTGTAATTGGTGTCCCATCAATCACTTATTTTCTCTTTCTTCGACCTAAAATATTATTAACGAGAGAACACAAGGCTCATATGGATGCACTGTCACCAACATCATCAAAGAAAAACATCCTTCTTTTCTCTTCCACTCAAAATCAACCCACTTTTGGTATCATTAGCGGGAGAAGACAAGGCCCATAGGACTGCACTGCCACAAAACATAATCAAACAAGACTTCTTTCTTTTCTCCTTCACTCAAAATCGGCTCAGCTTTGGAAACTCCTGGTTTGAGCAGTTAGCAGGACCACCCATGAAAGAGAAATTAGTTATTATGAGAGTGTGTATGCAAACACTCCCAAATATCTCTGTGATGTTAAACTGCGTATGCATGAACGAGAATGGATCGATGAGCCTATCGAAAGGCGTGGCATCAAGTACAGTTCGTACCCTACTCTTAGAGCTCAGACTTAATGGTCGTAAAGAACCATCTCACGCTCCTGAAAATAATCATTTTCAACATTAATATATATTAAATTGGCACTAAAATATTAACTACAAATCTATATATTAGCACTCCCTCTAAAATGTAGTAGGCAGCATAGAAGGTCAACATCTCACAGAATAATGAAGGTAGTTTGGCAGAGGGCGGAGCTATAATTTTCCCTCTAACAAGGAAAAGCGTACGTCGCCTAGGGATGCGAGCATCATGTGTATTTTTGGACAGATGAGGTCATAAAATAAGAGGTACAGTCTTCATCAAAAGCGTCGAATCCACTACACGTTCGTGTTCGTTATCGGTCCTTTTTTCGAACGATTCTCCACTTTCTTTATTCGAGAGCCATCACCGGCTCTGAAGTGTCAACGGGATCCATAACCTAAAAAACATAAAAAATGCGACGGCGTACTCGAAATACTAAACGTGAATTGAAAAACTGTTTTTTTTAATAACGCAATAATACATAATTCACACCAACGAATAAGATTAAATCGGTCCCGAGATAATCCGGTGATCGGAGCAACCCACGCCATACGTATGGCATGGGAGCATATACACATGCTATCGTTGTTTGTCTAGCGTGGTGCTATATGCCTACACCATTCGTATGATGTGAGAGCATCGAAAAATGTCATTATATGTCTATGCTCCTACGCCAGACACATGGCGTGGTCGCCCATTGTTTCCACCACTACTTGGCGGAAACCATATGTTCTTTTCCAATCGCTGGCGAAGAACATTTGCGACAATAATGGGCTACTAACTTAAACAACAATCACCAATGAACTGAACAAAGCTGTAAACTACAAAAGGCTAACCAAGCGACTTCACAGAGTAAAAATAACCTTTTTTAGCATTCTTTCTTGTTTTATTGTATCAAACATCATTATTAGTTTCTCAAATTTTTTGCATATTAATATATTATATTTATATTTTTTTGTTAATTTAATTAAATTTTTCAAAAATGTAATTATATTACTTAAAAAATCCAATAAACTTTTATAATATATAATATTTAAAAGTATCTTCTAGCAATTTAAAATATATATTCTAAATATCTAGATTTAAACTATTAATTTAAATATCTAATAATCTATTTAAAATATTTAATTTATGAAAAATATAAGTATATAAAGATGGTAAACATATATTTAAATATTGAATACATATATTTTAAATATCTAATATAGCTAAAAAAAAATCAAACAAACTATTTATAACATATAGTGGTCGAAAACATTTAAAAATTTCAACCGGTTCAAAAATATCATTTAAATATCCGACAAACTAGTAATAATAAACTAGTACTCAAATTAGTTGTTTTCTTGTTTTTGGAATCGAGTGTTATTTTCTGTTTGGAATTTAATTTAGGTGTATGTACTCATCACTGTTCATGTTTTAGAATAAAAAAAAATTACTCTACTTTAGATAAAATGTGTCTCAGTTTAATTGGCTTTTATGGATTATACTATCCTTATATGACATGTTGTTATCTAATCCGTCGTATTCGTATTACATTAGTATAAATAAGAGGTTCATTGGAGATGAATGAATCATAACTTCTCCAGATAAACCATACTACCATCACATAAACAATCCACACTGAATCAGCCCTCTTATCATGATATGGTTTCAATATCTGTTTCCAGTTTCAAAGATTCAACAGGATTTAGAAACTTCTGTCTGGCCCCGAGAAGCTTCTATCTCATATAGTTGGGTGAAACCAAGACAGTATCTTAAACAATGTCTGCAATTTCGTAAGTGAGCTACATTTTTATATTCTTACCTTCAGATTCCTAACAAATATATCTATATTCAAATATATCTATAATAAATGTGTTAAGTTATTTGTTCCATATTCAAATATATCTATAATAAATGTGTTTAAGTTATTTGTAAACTCTTAGGAAGTATAGTTTTCTCCTGAAATTTGAAAAATAACTTAGATAAAATTGTACTTCACACAAATTATATACCTATCAGGATAGTTGATACTACTCAAGCTTACTGAAACTGAAAAGAAACATGCAAAAGAATAACAAGTGCCAACTTGTCAAATACCTAATTTATACTCTCTCCGTTAAAATGGGACTGTACTCTCTCAACTAAAAAATCAAGCCTCCTATATTATCCTTGGTATGTGAAGACCTATATAGTCATGGTCCTGCAACTTAACGCCAGAATCATCAAAATCTAAAAAGTCGTCGCCTAATCCGTCGAGTTTCGGGATCTGAGCGTCGGCCAGTTCCTGGGGAGGATTGCTATTTGAGGAATTCAACCCAATAGATTCTTCTATAACACTGTTGTTAACCAGTTGTTCTTTAGAGTTGGTGGATTCTTTTAGCTTGTTAGTAGATGCTTTTCCTGGCTGAGCTGCCTTTGCCTTTGCTTTTGCCTCTGCCTCCTATGGTGGCAATTTTGTTTGAGTTTTCAGTCACATAATAGATTATTGTGAGTTCTTTAAGCCGAGGATTATAACTTTGGCATTTAAGGCATCATACCCTAAAAAGGATGATGAATTTCAACACGGTATTACGAAAACGTAAGTATCTTGGCCTATTTTATCGAACCGTGTCAAACCTAACGTCATAAGGTAGGACTTTCGTTGTTTACTGCTAGTTTGTTGTACGGAAGTTTATCACGGCAAAAGTACTGCGGAAATTCAACTATTTAATCAATTCGTATTTTTGGTAGTGTCACTTTGTACTTCGAATTGAAATTTGAACAAAAATACCCCGACCATATATATCCGTTGGTATCTCGAGTTGTTTGCCGCTCTCAGGATATCCTGAGAGTTGCAACTCTCAAGATTTCGTGAACAGATTTTAGGATTTTCTTTTATTTTTTTAAAAAATAAAAAAAATATCATCAATGGATCTAGTTTTCTTCATTTTAAAAAAACAAAAGCGATGGTACTTTCATTTATTTTTTTGAGCTACGGTTTGAAAGAAATGGATCTTTTAAAAAAAATTAAAAAAAAAATAGTTATGTGGATGTTCACGAAGGGTGAGGGTAATTAGGATATTAAAATAATGCTAAATACTATGTGGTAATTAGGTAGTTGAAATGGGTATTAACTGACAATAGATCAAACTTTAGAAACTAGATGACAATAAAATAGCTGAGTGTGTACCTTAGATGTAATTTTCTTTTATATATAATATATTGTTTTCCTAACGTATATAGAATAAATAAATAATGTTATTGTTTGATAAACTAATTGCCAAGTATTATATTTTGAATTTTTTATCGGTAATATGATAATATTTTTATTATATTATTATTATTTTATTATAATATTTTTATAGTCTGGAAATTATCATTTTAAATTCGCATTGGTTTAATAGATTCATCTAGTTTATTAATGGTAAAATAATATGGGATCGAACTATTGAAAAATAAAAAATAAATTTTATTTACCTATGCCGTTTCTCGTTTATACTTTAACGAGCCAAGAGTCGTAAATGTTATCAAATTTAACTATCCAAGTTTACCTCATCCTCGTCAATATATTCATCAACAAAATCCTTAGTAGCTTCAACCATAAAATCTTGTTCAAGTATATCGTCTATATCTTCTAGATAATCATCGAATATGTATCTTAGATTTTTTTTTTCATTTTTATACTCTTCATCTTGCATAGACTCGTGGATTATGTTATATAAGGAGTGCTTCATTCACGCTTATACTAACAAAATCATGCATTTCAATAATCACACCTCTAATAGGACGGAAAGCTCGTATGCTATGATAAACAAATATATCGGGTCGATCCGATTTAATTTTGATGGGTTTTGGGACAAAACATATGGTTTGTTAGCGATGCAACACTCGACTATAAAAAAATCGATGGATCTTAGCAAGTGTCGTCTTACTCACAAATTTTAAAGATGTTAAACCCTTTAAATTATCACGGGGGTACGTACCACCAATTGCATTAGCGATAGTATACGAAAACTATCTTGTTAAAACCGGAGGTAATAAATCTTCATGCATTTGAATCAATCGTATGACCCAAGGATTACAATGTACCCATGAACTGGAAACAATCCAAAGACATGACGGGTATGTAGCTACTCAAATTATAGACGAGCATTGAAGGAGACTAGACATTGTTCCTCGAGTTAAACTAACCGACGAAGAAGAGGTGTGTTACGGGGGAAACCTAAAACACCAATATGCCAAGATAATAATATTATTGATTCGAGAAGATTTGTGAATGTATCCTTTTACATCATCTTTCGCTCTTATATATACTACTTTTGACAATTACTTTTCTTATTAATTACAAATACTTAATGCGCCTAGACCTAATTTAAAATGATTGCTGAATATCCTCCTTAATCAGCGATCCCAAATATTTGACTGTTAACTGTCCACCCTTGATCAACGGTCCTTAAAACAGTCCTCCATGCTGACCCCATAAATGCTATTGAGGTTAGCATTTTATTTGGCGACTTTCCGAGTAGAGCAGCTTTCGTCAACCTGATCGGTCGGCCTTTGTGCTAGCTCGTCCTTGATTAAGTCAAGCTAGGCCTCATATATGTTGTCTGTGGAGTTTCTGGACGTGCACACTAAATTTCATATCAACTTGAGTCGAGCTCGCTCATCCATGATTATGCTCTGCTCGATTAAACGTTGAGCGCGCCCGGTTTCATATCTTCTCTGCTCGGTTTGAATGTTCGTCCGCTCTCCTTTATTACTTCGGATCTTCCTTGATTTTCCCTTTGTTCTGCTCTGCTTCAATGCTTCTCTTTTATATTTGTTGCGGGTATCCACTCCCTTATCAAGGTGAAAGTTAATTTTTCATATCTAAATGTGAAAGTCGAAGAGTTTGATGTTTATGAACAAAATTATTGGCTTAAAAAAATTCAAAGCATATTGGATCCTTCAACACCACTCCTTTGGGAACCCCTCCCAGATGTATTTGAGGTTGAGACAATGGTCGCGGTAAAGGCAACAAACTTTGTGTTGATTATTCTACAAAAAAGGATCACGGTATCACGAATATGCTGGAAAATGAATGGTTATAGTCTCATGATAGTGCCGAAACTCTAAAAATGGTAACATCATCTGCGAGTTTCCTAACCCTCATTGGCACTTTTGGTAGCACCAGACGAACGGTCGCCGCACATACTCGTACAAATTCTGAAGTAAAACCTTCGAAAATGAAACCAAATGGGTTCCATGTGTAAGTCTAGAAACTCTAATTGCGTCGATAATATTACCGTAAAACCGATATTTCCTGTAAACCCAATTTTGTCGAGGTTCCCAACGTATCGGACTCAAGGTATTCAAAAAACATACCTCAATTTATGTGTCATTTCATAAGTCAAATTACAAACATGATGCTTGGCGGAAATTGTGGTTTTAGAGCAATCACACATAGTTTGATCGGTGCCGAAAGTGTATGGTATATTTTAAGAGAAGTCATGGTTCACGAGCTAAAGATCCATCGAGAGTTTTATAAATGTGTCGTTTATTATGACGATGATAGTGAAATTGATAAAGAGCTAAACCGGTTGAGTTATAATAAAAAAATGCATCGGTCAGAAATTGGATGTCGTTATCTAAATACAGCAAACTAATCGCGACGAAGTTAAATTGTATATTATATTGCCTAACACCCACTGGATGTACAACTTACTTACCGCTAATTTTTTTACCACGAATGGATGGTTCTATAAAAGAGATCGGTGTATTAGTCATCAGTACAAACCATTTTGTTCATGTTAGTAAATAAATTCTAATTATTAGATGCATTTACTTATTTATTATCTAAACACGAGTGTATACACTTAATTTCAATCTTCAAGTATAGGTCAATATGGTTCAAAGTGTACCTTTACCGACAATAGATCCAGCGTGGATGCGCACAACTAGAGATGATGCTAGTTCTTGGTCGATCCCTTTGCTTGATAAAGTCCATGTTTTTTCACGACTATAACATCCCACGCCGACACAATTCGTAGAATGCGAGCAAGTCATAGTAGAATTAAACATAGACTTCTAAGGGTGTTTGTGTTTTACTTTTTGAAATACATGTTTTTCTTTTCTTTTCGTTGTTTAAATTATTTAAATTATCTATCAATAAAGCATTAGACTTGTAGTAGCATTGAATTATATTATGTTAAACTATCTTTTAAAAAATATTTTCTTGCCTTTTTTTACCCAAACCGCCATGCGTTTGGTGTAAGGATCCACAATCACACAAACCGCTAGCATGATAGTTGAAAAACATGCCAACCCTTGACGCACGCAAGTGGTTTACGCCACCGTATGGTGGAACGAGGCTCAACACACGATCGCATGGCGTGGAGCCTTATTATGGCAAAACTATTATTATTATTATTCATTATAGTAATAATATTACTACTAATAATATTTCTATTATTATTATTATTATTATTAATTATTAATTATTACTATTAACTGCGTGAATTGTAAGAATTAAGAGAAAGCAAACACCGATTGATCAATAATGTTGAAAATGTTATATTTTATACATAATATAAATAAAAAACCTCACAACAAGGTTGATGAGGGCGGAATTCGCCGATCCAAGCGATAGGGGTAAAAACGCAATAAATAGTAGTTGATGGGATTAATCGGGTATTTAAAGTCCTTCAAGGACCAATTTACAACAATGTAATAGTAAAGGGGCCTCATTGATATGTAATGAACGGCCCACTAATAGATTAAATGGGTCCACCTTATTTTAGTATAAAAGGGTGACCCACTTGCCTAAAAAGGGGATTGAATATTACTTTCTCAGATTCCACTTTATCTCTCTACAATTTCTCTCTCTAGTCACATCAGGTTCAAGATCCCTAATATATTCTTTTGACAATTATTCACTCATCATTGGCGCCGTCTGTGGGAACAGTGATACCGAAAAGGAATCTTCTGTTCTTTGAAAATCACATTTTACGGGATGAATAGCGAAGCGGCGATAGAGAGAGACGGTAGAGAAGTCGTCCGAGCCGCCACTGGGTCGGAAGGCACAGGAGTTCCCGGTCGGGAGTGGAACGGCGGTCGGGATAAGCGGTCGACTTTGATTATGACCCGAAAGTAGCTCCTTGAGGACATTGCCCGGTTAGAAGAGGAACGGGAGCGGGCACTGGACGAGAAAAGGGCTCGGGAAGGGAAGGGCAAAAAGCCCGCCCTGGACGATCGGGGAGCAGCCGGTCGCGGCCAAGCTTCGCGGATGGAGGTCCGACCTGTCAGGTACTACCGAGATTCTCCCCCCGACGACGAAGAGGCCGTCAAGACTCGTCGGAACCCAGACAGCCGTCGGGCCATGACGTCGGACTATCGCTCAGACGATTCGTCAGGCGAGGAATACCTGCGCCGGGAGAGAGTCCAACGAACGCAAAAGAGTCGATCCCGACGCATTCGAGGGTCCAGGGCAGATCCCTCGCAGTACAAAAAGGACGGCACCAACAAGCCGACCCCTGTATCCTTTGAAAAGGAAGGAACGCACGTCGCTAGCCGCGGAGAGCGGGAAATGTTGCCACCAATCCCTTGGCAGCCAACGAACAGCCAGAACCATGGATACCGAACGAGTAGCCAATTCATCAGCCCAAGAGCCGAGGGACTCTATGGAATTAGGACCGAAGGTCTTAGAGGAGGAGCTTTCGAGCTCGGAGTCAACTGGAGGGCCTCCCCGTTATCCGATGAAATATTAGCGGGACCACTCCCGAGGCGTTTCGACATTTCCAAACTAGAAAAATACGACGGGAAAACGGATCCGGACAACCATTTGGAAGCCTTCAAGAACTTCATGCTGAGTTTCGACAACGATGACAAACTCTTATGTAGGGCCTTTTCTATGACATTCAAAGAAAGGGCTTCTAAATGGTACAACCGGTTGCCGCAGGGTTGCATCCGGAACTTTGGGACTTTCTGGGCGATATTTAGGCAGCACTTCGTGGGAAGTAAGAGTTTCCGTACTAATGGAGACACTATTATGAACTGTCGACAGAAGCTAGGGGAGAGCCTAAAAAACTATACCAGGCGGTTCATTGACGCAAAGACAGATCTGGACCATTGTGAAGAGAATGTGGCCCTAACGGCGTTTCGATTAGGCCTACTCCCGGGGCCAATGAAGCAAGCAGTCACGAAGAAGCAGGCGTTCACTTTTTCTGCATTATTGGCGCAAATAGAAAAGCAGATACTGATCGAAGAAACGGAAGCTTCCGAGGTGGCGGCACAGATCCAACAGAGCGCCCAAGCATCGGTCGTGATAAAGCAGGGTTCCCGACCAGACCATGCTAGGTCAGCCCAACCGATTAGCACGATACCCCCGAGCATACCATCGGTAACTAAATCTCCCACCCCGTCCGGTCTTAGGCCAAAACAAAATGGGCAGGCGACTTCTCGAACCATGTCCAACAAATGGATACGACCGGCCTACTTTGCGGACCTCACGGAGTGCGTGTCGTCAATCTACAAAAAGACCAAGAGGAGCGGGATGTACCGAAAGCCTTTTCCTATCCCGACGCCTCGGGAGCAAAGGAATAACCGCTATTGTCGTTACCATGAGGACGTCGGCCATGACACGAAGGATTGCATAGCCTTAAAAAAGGAAATACAGATGCTCATTGAGCATGGGAACCTGTTAGAGTATGTCAAGAAGGCCCAACTTGCCACGACCTCTAAGGAAGTGGTTATCATACCGAAACCAGAGACGACCATGGCAATTTCGGAAGTTACCGATCATTTCGACATTTCGATTGAGTACCTCGATCCCGAGGCCAACCGTAATATCATCGGGGTCATTGAGGAGGAGGCGGGAGAAAGCACCAATGTTGTGCTCGGTCTCTGTGAAATGTTTGAGTCATTGGTAGTCTTCGGGGGAGGATCTACGATGGGAACCACGCGTGCATCCGGGGAGGGGCGAGTTGTCGACCGATTCTCTCACATGGGGAACCGAACTTGCTTCCAAACCAGACGTACCCTTTCCCCAACTCTGCACCGCGACGACCCGGCGGCTAACCACAACGATATCAGAGTTGTTGATGAAAAAATTGACGGACACGTTGGTAAGGTGCAAGGCCTGCGCGATCTTTTCGAATCCTTGACCATCTTCGGGGGGGATTCGATGGCAGGGATAACGAATTCTTCCAGGAAGAGACACATCGTCAACTTGACCACCCAGCTGGAAGCGAGAACTTGCTTCCAAACCAGAAGTGCCCCCTCGCCAATTCTGCATTTCGATGATGATGATATGAGGGACTTAGCCGGGCCTCATGAGGATGCTATAGTGATCGGGGAAGCGATCGCGGGAGAAGAGGTTCGACGAATTTTGATAGATACCGGTAGCTCGGCCAGTATCATTTTCGCTTCAACCTTTGCCAAGTTCCGAACTCGGCCAGTAATTGAGCGATCTGACCGTACCATCGTCGGGTTTACAGGAACGGCGGCCGATGTTATCGGAGAATTCGAGGGTGTGGTACAATTAGGCCGCGGCCCATTTAAAAAGGAGGTCACGGTTCTGTTTATAGTAGTTGATGCGCCGGCCTCGCACAATGCTATTCTGGGACGATCTTGGATATCGCGCATGCATGCGGTGACTTCTACAATTCATCAGTGTGTGAAGTATGTGGTTGGAAACAACATCGGAGTAGTGCGAAGCAGCCAGAAAACGGCCCGGGAATGTTACCGAGCTGCGTTGGCACCCAAGAAAAACCAAGAGATGTTCCCATCCCAAGCATAGCAATTAAGGGGGAACTCCCCAGGATCGCAGCCGGTGGACGACCCTCGGGAGGCCCCAAGCCTTTTAACGACAGATGAAGAATGTGAGCTGCATCATTTTGCTACTGGGAAATGCCTGCGGGTCGGGATGAACATTTTACCAACCCTAAGGGAACAGATGCTGGCTTTGCTCCGGGAGAATCTTGACTTATTTGCCTGGTGCTCCGGGGACGTTACGGGAGTACCAGAATCATTTGCAATTCATAAGTTGACCATAAACAGGAATGTTAGACTAATAATTCAGAAGCGTCGGGTTTTTTCTCCCGAAAAAGCAGAGGTAATTTTGCGGGAAGTCGAAAGGATGACCGGCGTCGGACATATTGTGGAAGCACAGTACCCCTTGTGGATATCTAACCCCGTTCTTGTCAAAAAGAAAAGCGGGAAATGGAGGATGTGTGTAGATTTTACCGACCTCAATCGAGCGTGCCCAAAGGACCCTTTCCCAATGCCAAGGATCGATCAACTGGTGGACTCGACATCGGGTAACAAACTACTGTCTTTTATGGACGCCTATGCCGGTTACAATCAAATTAAGCTACACCCCGCGGACCAGGAGAATACCACATTCATCACGGGTCGAGGGCTATACTGCTACAAAGTAATGCCCTTCGGACTAAAGAATGCGGGCGCGACATACCAAAGACTGGTTAACCGAACTTTCGAAGATCAGATCGGGAGAAACATGGAGGTTTACATTGACGACATGTTGGTTAAAAGTGGGACTGATGAGGACCACCTTGCTGACCTCAAAGAGGCTTTTGATAACTTACGAAGGGTAAACCTTAAGCTAAACCCAGAGAAGTGTTCTTTTGGTGTCCGATCAGGGAAGTTTTTGGGATTCCTCGTCAGCGAGAAGGGCATCGAAGCCGACCCTATCCAACTCCGAGCCCTAGCCGACATGACTCCTCCTCGGAGTGTAAAAGAAGTTCAGATATTGACTGGGCGACTGGCCGCGCTAAATCGTTTCATCTCTCGATCATCTGATAAATGCGCTCCGTTTTTTCAGGTCCTGCGACAGGTGAGAAATTTCGTTTGGACTGATGAGTGTGACAAGGCATTTTTGGGGATCAAGGAGTACCTATCGTCCCCGAACCGCCTGACCAAACCCGCTGCGGGCGAAACCCTGTTCCTCTACATTGCGGTTACAGATTATGCGGTCAGTGCAGCCCTGATCAGCGAATCAGGGCCGGCTCCGACAGCAGTATACTATGTAAGTAAAAGTCTGCTTGATGCCGAAACTCGGTACTTGAAGCTGGAAAAAATGGCGTTGGCTCTGGTAACGGCTGCGAGGAAAATGCGCCCGTACTTCCAAGCGCACTGCATTGTCGTCCGCACATCATTTCCACTAAAATACGTTTTTCAACGACCAGATATGTCCGGGAGAATAGCCAAGTGGTCAGTAGAGTTAGGGGATTTCGACATTGAATTTGAGCCCCGAACAGCGATCAAGGGCCAGGCCTTAGCCGATTTTTTGGTCGAATTTCACTCCAAGCGGCCCGAACAGGAAACATCTTCGCCAGAGGTAACAGAGGGCGAATGGACCATCCGCACCGATGGAGGATCCAATGTTAGTGGTTGTGGGGCGAGAGTTCAAATTGTCACCCCTTCGGGTTTGAGCATGTTCCAGGCCATCCGTTTTGGCTTTCACACGTCGAACAATGAGGCTGAATACGAAGCGGCTTTAGCAGGATTACGGTTGGCACAAGTGTGCGGGGCAAGACAAGTACGCCTCGTAAGCGACTCCCAACTTTTGATAAACCAAGCCTCAGGGAGTGCGGAGGCTCGGAAGGAACACCTAGTGCAGTACTTAGCGGCATTGAGAATTCTGGCTGCCTCCTTTGACAAAATCACATACGAGCATGTCCCCCGAAGCGAAAACATGACAGCAGACTCTTTGGCGACAGTGTCTTGCTCTACCGGTTATCCTTGGGTAATAGAGCAGGAAAGTCCGTCCATTATTAAACGACATGAGCTTGATAACCGACCCGAAATCGCGTGCCAGATCTCTTCAGTGGCGAATTCAGACTGGCGGCGGGATATCAGCGCGTTTTTAGCTGAAGGTTGGCTCCCCGACGATGCCGCCTCGGCACGAAAATTACGCAACAAGGCACGAGGATACGTTCTTTTGGGGGATGTGCTGTACAAAAAGTCCTTTAGCCGACCTCTACTTCGATGTTTAGGCTTCAATGAATCCCAAGTAATTTTGTCCGAACTACACGATGGGGAGGGCGCGGCGCACTGCAGATACAAGGCTTTGATTAGAAGAATTTTTCTCGCGGGTTTCTATTGGCCGACCATAACGACAGACGCAAAACTCATAGTGAAAACTTGTGATACGTGTCAAAGGTTTGGGAACGCGATCAATATTCCCGCAACTCATCTAGAATCTATATCCGAAGGTTTGCCCTTCGACCGATGGGGAATCGACCTCGTCGGACCATTACCCATGGCGTCGGGAGGAAGGCAAACGATCGTCGTCGCGGTCGATTATTTCTCAAAATGGATCGAAGCTGAGCCCTTATCTGCCACAAAAACCAAGGATATTATCAAATTCATCTGTGCAAACATTTGTTGTAGATTTGGAGTGCCGCAACGGTTAACTATGGACAACGGACCGCAGTTTGATAGTGCGGAGATGAAGGCGTTCTGCACCACGCATAATATCCGACAATGTTTCTCTGCTCCTTTTCACCCGCAAGCGAACGGCCAGGTCGAGGTCACAAATCGAACCATTCTGGATGGCCTCAGAAAGAATCTCGAGGGAAAAGCCGGCAAATGGCCCGACTACCTGCAGGAAGTATTGTGGGCTTACCGAACAACACCCCGCACGACAACCCATGAATCACCTTTTGCCTTGGTTTATGGCATGGACGCGGTCACCCCTGCGGAATCCATTTTTCCTTCTTTCAGGGTCGGAACTTATCAGGCGGAGACGAATGACGACAACCGACGGCTAGAGCTCGACCTTATTGACGAGAAGCGCCATCGCGCCCATTTAAACTCTTTACACTACCAGACTTTGATGAGAAGCCGCTATGCCACCAAGGTCCGTCGTCGGGAGTTTAAGGTTGGTGATAAGGTTCTGCGACGGGTGTTTCTACACACAAAGGACAAGAGCCTCGGGAAACTCGCACCAAACTGGGAGGGACCCTATGAAATAGTCGAGAAAATCAGGAGCGGGACGTACCGCCTACAGAACCGGCTCGGACAACTCCTAAGGCTACCGTGGAATATCGAGCATTTGAAATTATATCTAGAATAGTTTGTAATTTATGGTGTTTTTAGTCCTTTCCTACCTTGGTGGCGCGAGGAGGTTTTAATGAGGCATCGGTCAAAACCCGACCCGCATTATTGATAATAAAAAAACTCTTTGCCTTTTTAAAAAAAAATATCAACTCATTATGGTTTTGGACAGCTGACGAGCTGGACATCGTCATTTCTATTGAAGTAAATTGATCTTCAGAACCTTAAAAGGGTTTTTCGGTTTTTACCGATCCACATTTTGATTTTTCCGACCTTTTGGGAAAATGTTCGATGATAAATCGATCTCCAGAACCTTAAAAGGGTTTTTCGGTTTTTACCGATCCACATTTTGATTTTTCCGACCTTTTGGGAAAATTTTCGATGATAAATCGATCTCCAGAACCTTAAAAGGGTTTTTCGGTTTTTACCGATCCACATTTTGATTTTTCCGACCTTTTGGGAAAATTTTCGATGATAAATCGATCTCCAGAACCTTAAAAGGGTTTTTCGGTTTTTACTGATCCACATTTTGATTTTTCCGACCTTTTGGGAAAATTTTCGATGATAAATCGATCTCCAGAACCTTAAAAGGGTTTTTCGGTTTTTACCGATCCACATTTTGATTTTTCCGACCTTTTGGGAAAATTTTCGATAATAAATCGATCTCCAGAACCTTAAAGGGGTTTCTCGGTTTTACCGATCTAAATTTTGGTTTTTCCAACGAAAAATTATGATGAGAAAAACGGTTCACCAAGCAAATTAAATATAATATAGTCACAGGGGGCCCCATGACCCCCAAAGTAATAAAAGCAAGCAAGAGTTCAAGTGGCGCAACACAAAATACAGGGGGATATATGGCCCCCGCAGATTAACAGAAATTTAAAAAAAAAAAAACAAAAGGGGGGGAGAACTGTCACTGGTCCTCATCTTCATCCGCATCATCATTATTCTCTTCATCGTCAGCATCATCGGACTCCTCCACTACAATTCCCTCGGGACGATCTTTTTCCGGTACATCAAGCCATAGCGATCCGAGGCATAGGTCCGGGTACCGGTTATGGAGTGACAGAACGTATGCGGCCTTGGCATCTGCGGTTTCTTTGTCCGACCATCGTCTACATCGATCGAGGAAGGCAACGTTCGAGGACTTTAACTTTTGAACCTCCAAGGCCAGAGCTGAGGCGCGGTCTTCCGCGGCTTTCCTCGCCGTCTCCGAAGCACTCACCGCGTCCTCCGCGGTTTTCTGCGCCGACTCCATCGCCTGTTTTGCTGTTTCCGCGGCCGTCTTCGCTTCGGTAGCCAGTCTTTCAGCCTCATCAATCCGACCTTCCGCCACCACCAGAGCCTCTTCGGCAGTCTTCGCCTGCGCGGTGAGACTGGAAATCTTTGCCTCTGCTGCGGATAACTTCTTTCCAAGCCCCCTAGCGCGGCGCTCTTTCAAGGCCGCCGGTACCAGCAAGCTGTACAGCGACAACGCCAGTCCATCCGTGCTCCGAAGCGGAAAAGGGTGCGGGCTGCCCATCGTCGTCAGCACCGAGAATTTGGGGCGTCAGGGTCTGCAGCCTCCGGGGTCTCAGTGTCGTCCGGGATGGAGATAACGTCGACTGTAGCCTGATCCCCGCCTTCAACGTGATCCAAGAGGACAGGCCTTGGAGCAACCACCTCTGCGCGGACTGCCACCCGATCCTCTTCCACAGCTTTGGCCTTCTTTGGTTTGGACCCCCCCGGCTCTGCACGGGTCTTCCTCTTCTGCACCACCGTCGGATTTTGGCCCGCCTCTGGTCGTTCCGCATCCGGCACCGCCGTCCTGGTCGGGTCACGCTCTGCCTCGGTTCTAGCCTCCGGTCCCCCCCCCCCCTTCGTCATCTGACTTTGGGCGTTTGCTGGGCGCCTTATTGCGCTTGGGAAGGTACAGTATGTACCCGGGACGACCGGTGTGGGCCATCACTTCGTCTAAACTTGGAGGTGTCCGCAGCTGTTCGATAGAAAGAGCCTCGGATGAGCACCGCCAAAGGTTGCTCATGAACAAGTTCTTATCCATGAAAGTGCGATGCATGCCCCGACCCCAATTCCTGCGGGCGTAGTTTTTCAGAACCTCGAACGTGTCCTCCGCGGCTTTCGAATGGTCCTTCTTCACCCCCTGCAGCCAGTCCTTTGACACTACACAAAGATCACAAAAAAAAAAAAAAATAAATAGGAAAAAGCAGTACCATCATGGACCCAGGTCCGCAGCAGTTGCCTCGGGTTCTCCTTGGTGTATGGAAGCCCGTTCTCCCAGCACCCGCTCAAGAATACAAACCGGTGCTTCCACCCCTTGTCCCCCTCTAAAAAGTCATTGACAATTTTCCATTTATTGCCAAGAGAGGAATAGAAGAATGGTGACTTCGGGGATTTCGACAGACCCGACATTGCGATATACTCCTCCATCAGCATAGCTCGACCGGAGAGGCGGGAAGCCATGATGCAGGACATCAGGGTGTACCACGCATTGGGCATCAGCTGCGACGGGCAGATTTGAAGGGTGCGGAAATAGAGTGCAATCTCGGGGTCCAAGGGAAAGCGCAGACCCCAGTTGAATAATTCAGTGAACACCACGATCTCTCTGGGTCTGACGTGAACGGGTGTCTCTCCCGGGGTCGGGAATCGAACGGTGACACACTCAGGGATTCCCCAGCGGATCAGCATCTCACCATGATCGGACTCAGGGAAGTAGAGGTACTTCCCCTCGAAGAGAGAAACCACGTCCCTGGTCAGAAGCCAGCTGAAGTACTTGGTTGAAATAACAGCTTCAACCGCCTCGGGCAAGGGATCATCCTGGTTATTAGCCGCGTGGCCAGCTGCGGCGACACAAACTCCCGCGGGAGCAACATCGATCTCCGACTCTCCAGCTTCGTGGGTCGGAACTTGGCTAGAGCTGCGGGCGGCAGCAGCGTCTGTTTCAGACGGCCGGACCCGGGAAGAAGAAGCATCAGCAACAGCGTTTGTTTCAGATGGCCGGACCCGGGAAGAAGAAGCATCGGCAGCACCGCGAGCCATGGCCTTATGAGCCTCCTCCACCTGCTCAGGTGTTAGCTGCATTTTGGGCAGACCTAAAAAAGTGACCGCAGTGTTAATACCGGTCCGAATCCCTCTAATCGAGGGCGTAAGTTGAACCATTTCGGGACTATTACCTCCTTCCGAGTACTTGGGTAATTCGTCTTCTCCCATAGTAAAAAAGGTGGATTTACAGGCACGTCGGGGTACAAGTAAGTTTGTGGAAAATTGGGTCGGATTTCCCGGACAGACTACCGGGGAACGAGAAGAACTGTCGCTAGAGGAAAGGACGATGGGCTCTGGTGATAGACTAGCTTCGGGAGTTGAAGAAGCGTGAAGATCGGAAACAAGGAAAACTTCTGCGGGAACCGGGGTGGCGAGAACATGGTCGTGAGGAAGTGGAGCGGGAACAAAAGGTTTGGAGTCGGACCCCCAGATCAGACCAGCGCGCCGGTATTCCTCTGCTCTATCACCGATACTAGACCACTGTTCGAAACTCCACTCAGATCCTTTTTTCTTGGTTGGTTTTTTCTGTGAGCGTCCGGGTTTCATACAACAAGAACCAGAGCAAGGAAGGGTCGGGCGAGCTCTTTCTCTCTCTAGAAATGTTCTGACAGCGTTTTCTCTCTCTAAAAAGCCTCTGAGAGACACTGAGGGCTTTGGGGTATTTATAGGGAGGCTTGAAAGATCAGGGGATATCAATCGACGGAAACACAGCGGGAAGACGAAGAGTCTCCTCAGGAGCTTAGCCTGACAAGGGAATGGCCTATTAGCCCATGACACGTGTCGATCTGGGTCTGACGAGACCTGATGTAAGCACTCGCCACAAGAACAGCGTAGAAGTGGGCCATCGCTACCAGGGCCAGTAAGAAGGCCAGGCCCATCAGGAAAGGCTTAGGATTAAAAGCCCACAGAACAAAAAGACGAGGCGCGGGAAGGTGTCCGAAGAAACAACCCCGAGCATCGGGAAGTCGAAACCGACAGGATCTGATTTCTGTGATGAGGTCGGACGATCGGCGATAGCTCTTTCATAAGTCTCCGCTCCTGAAAGTTCCCGAAGACTGGGGGGCTACTGATGAGGGCGGAATTCGCCGATCCAAGCGATAGGGGTAAAAACGCAATAAATAGTAGTTGATGGGATTAATCGGGTATTTAAAGTCCTTCAAGGACCAATTTACAACAATGTAATAGTAAAGGGGCCTCATTGATATGTAATGAACGGCCCACTAATAGATTAAATGGGTCCACCTTATTTTAGTATAAAAGGGTGACCCACTTGCCTAAAAAGGGGATTGAATATTACTTTCTCAGATTCCACTTTATCTCTCTACACTTTCTCTCTCTAGTCACATCAGGTTCAAGATCCCTAATATATTCTTTTGACAATTATTCACTCATCAAAGGTAAGATTGACAACAACAATACATACTCCCTCCGTCCCAAAATGTTTATCGTTCTAGGAAATATTTTTTGTCCCATAATATATGTCGTTCTCGTTTATCGATGCAAATTTAAATATTATTTATAATCGACTACCAATTAAATCTTTTCTCTTTCCTACTTTTTATGAAAAAAGAGAAGCAATTATTACATTCTTTAATATCTGTGCACAACCTTAAAACGACAAATATTTTGGGATGGAGGGAGTAATATAATAGAATTTAGAAATCAAAGTCGTATCCCATAGGCATGGGAATTCGGTTCGGTTCGGTTTGGTTCTTTCGGTTCTTCAAAACTAGTACCCATTTAGGAACCGAATAAATTTCGGTTCGGTTCGGTTCTTCTTAATTCGGTTCGGTATGGGTACTTAACTCGGTTCCAATCGGGTATTTTTGGATACTTTAAATGCTTTGCAATATCAACATATATAAAACTCTTTTTACACTTTAAACCAATAAAACTATGTTAGATTGTAAGAAAAAATACTAAATATAAGAAATATTCAAAATTAATATACTAAAGAATAATATTAGTAATATAAAAAAAATGGAGAGATGATATCAAGTTTATTAAACTATATAAAGGTTGATATTTTGTTATTTTGTTTATACGCATAATAGTTTGTAAACATGTCGCTACTTTAAATAAAATATGTTATCGTTTATTAAACAGACCATAATTAGAGATCAATGATAAAAGACAAATTTAAGGGAATCTAATTTTGAAAAAGAAAATATATTTTTAAAACAATTCAAAATTAAGGGTTAATACATAAGTTCGGTTCCTAACGGGTACCCACGGTTCTTCGGTTCGGTACGGTTCGGTTCCGAGAACCGTGGGTAATTGAAAACTGGAACCATACGGGTATTATGAGAGAACCAAATCTACTTCGGTTCGGTTCTTTCGGTTCGGTTCGGTTTGGTTCTTTCGGTTCCGGTTAAAATGCACATGCCTAGTATCCCATGATGTCTTCCCCAAGTAAGACGTTTGCAATGTCATCCTTTTTTTCAGCAATCATATCCTCGAGATATTCTACCATATTTCCAGTAATGAAATCTATAATTTTCAAGTTCCAAACTTGAGTTGCTTTTTACTTTACTTTGTAAGACGTGTAGAACAAACGTTGCAGTGGTTCACACTTCACATGAGTGTAGTTGGTTTTGACGTCATCACAACTGCGCGGAATTTGATTTGGAGCTTCGAATCGGCCATAATCATAATATATCCTACAAAACACTAAAAAAAAAGCATATGTCGTATCATCATATATTTTTAACAAACTTCACAGCCTGAACCAACTGATAGTCTTCGTCTACATTAAACTCTATGCCTAAGACTTTTTATGTTTTTTTTTTCAAAAAGGTTTGGTGGATAAATTATTAGAACATACTTCAGGCCCATTTTATAGAAAAATCCTATGCATACTAGCGCAAATTGTGTATTACAACTCCATCTCGATCCTTTTAAAGCTGGTCGAACCGCAGAGCGACTGGTAGATGGAGATCTAATCAAACAAAAGTTCACCGAACAAAGAAGTTGGTAGGCAGCCCAGCCTAAACAGAGAACCGAGCAGGATTTGTGACCGAACAGAAGATGGTTGATAGGAAATACGCTCGGCCTAATACACAATTAACATCGCCGAACTCGATTTATAACAAAGACGGTCACAGTAATGGTAGAATTTTATATTAATGAACTTAGTCAAACTATTAATGCTTGAATCATAAATTCAGATTCCACGATGTAAATGCAGTCACACAAAAAATTAATAGGAGTAATTATTCTAGTAACTGTCATTAAGTGATATAAGACAATAATTAGGAGATTGTAGATACACTAATACAACGACATATTTTTCTTCTTTCTTTTTCTTTCTGACTAAAAGTTGTTTGACATTGTTTACCTAAGATGGTGGCAATTTTGTTTGAGTTTTCGCTCACATTGTGGGTTCTTTAAGACGAAGCTAATAACTTTGGCATCTAAAACATCATACCCTAAAAGGATGATGAATTTTAACGAACTATTACGAAAACATAAATATGTTGGCCTATTTTTCGTACCGTGTCAAACTTAAGGTTAATATAGTTTATCACAGCAAAAGTGCTCTCGAAATATAGTTTTATTAAAGTATATATATTTATATAAATATATTGTTTTTCTACCGTATACTGAATAAATAAATAATGTTATTGTTTGATAAATTAATTATCAAATATTATATTTTGATTTTTTTACTATAATATGATGATATTTTTATTATATTATTATTATTTTATTATAATATTTTTATACTCCGTAAGTTATTATTTTAAATTCGCATTAATAATAGGTTTATTTAGCTTATTAATGGTAAAAAAATATGGGATTGAATTATTGAAGAATAAATAATAAGTTTTATTTATCTAAATCTTTCATAGTCTATACTCTTGGCTAAGATCTGTAAATGTTATCAAATTCAACTATCCAAATTTACCTCATCCTCATCAAAATCCTTAGTAGCTTCATCCATAAAATCTTGTTCAAGTATATTGTCCATATGTTCTGGATAATCATCGAAAATGTCTCTTAGATTTTTTTCATTTGTATACTCTTCGTCTTGCTACCTATGATACGTCGCAATCTAATCATTAATTGCAACTAGCACTCCAAGTGCCCCGCTAGCAATCTTATTCGTTTCTTCGTATATTGAAGTATGGCCTGACTAAACACACATTAACTTGCCATTGTAAACATAGGTATTGTAAACATTTCCCTCGCTAACCTCCAGAGAATAGGAGACTCACCTTCCTTTCATTGCCACCACTTTAAGATATCAAGTGGTTTGGTCTCGTCATACTGTCCTAAATAAAACGGAGTGTTCAAATATTTTTTCAATTCATTATCAGTTTGTGGAGATTCTGTTGAAAACCCACGATTAAGCATTGTCATTCGAACATAGTTAGGGCGAGATTTGGCTTTCCTCTTATTACCATTATCACTACACATGACATTTGTAAATGATAAATTACTCTAATGTTTGTCAACATACGTATTATAAAAAGTATAAAGATAAGCGTTAATATCTTTAATAAATACATCACGGTTATACTCATTAGCAAAAAATATGTAATGCGTCATAAAACCAATTAACTAAAAAGGAAAAACCCGTTACCTTTTGTAAAAGGATAATAAGTGCACCCAACTGCATAAGCTTGTAGGGTAAGTTGAAAATATTTTTTAAAGTTTGCTTGCATATCAGGCACCATGTCGCGACATACATTTTAGTACCTATTCGTATCTATATGCATTGTAAGATTAGTAATTTCATAAAGGGCCAATTGAATGTTAGGATTATATTTCATAGGAAAAACTTTAGTTACATTCTTAAAGAACCTCAAGAAACTTAAAATATAACCACAATAAAGCCAATTTTGATCGTTAAAGGGTGTGACAGAATGATTTTTATTATAAAGCAAAGTAATATCTTCTTTATACTTATAAGCACGTGCAATGAGATAATATGTATAGTTCTATCTAGTTTTTTAATGGTTTACCGCCATCTCTAACAATAATGTTAAACTCTCTTTTTTAGCATTCGAGGTGGAGCATATTAGGACTGCTTGTTTAATAGGGATGATATAATATTTAACTATACGTATTTCATCTTTGGAAACCAATTATAGAATATGACATAAACATTTGAGATAGAATCTAGGGAACGGGAGAAAAGAGGAAGAATATCAAGATCAGATTATCAGTGCGAGCATCCGATATATTTAAGTCGACCGTTAAAGAGTGCGACCGTAAGTGTAATGTTACTGGTAGCAAAAATATTAATTGTCCTTTTCAATTGGTAGCCAATCTGGTAAAAGGTGATGATAAGTGGACTTTAAGTGTCATTTTCAGCAAGTACAACCATGAATCGATTGTGTATGCACAAGAACATTTGCAATGGTCGAAGTTAAAATCGAAGGAAAAAGAACTCGTTGATGTTTTAAGGGTGAACATAAGAACTCCATGATAAATATTTTTTTCTTTAAAGAAGGCGATCCAGATAATGCGTCAAATATTCTCCACGTATACAATCACCGTCAAAGAACGAAGATGGTTGAAAATGGTGGTTGTTTCCAAATGCAAGGCTTGTTAGATAAATTACAAATTTACAAGTATAAGTATTAAGAATATACGGCCAACAGTGGCTCGAATGTGATAACCAATTTGTTCTTTGTACACCATCTTGGTATTGATTTACTACAGACCTTCCCCCGGTTACTAATCATGGATAGCACATACAAAGTTATTTAGTACAGGATGCCTTTGTTCGAAGTAGTCGAGGTGACATCCACCAACAAAAAGTTTTGCATTGGTTTCACATTCATGGTGAAAGAAAAACAAGACAACTATGGATAGTTATTGGGATGTTTAAAAATGGTAATGGAGGAAAACGATTGTGAATTGTCTTGTGTTATAATAACAGATCGTGAACTTGCTTTGATGAATAACATAGACAAAATATTTCCTAGTGCAAGTCACATGTTATGCAAATGGAATATCAACAAATATGTTAGTAGGAAAACTAATAAAAGGTTTTTAAATGGGAAGGTGTTTAACAACTTTTTGGAGTGATGTCGTTTCATCCACCACTATTGATATGATGAACGGGAGGTTGTCTAAGATATGGTCGATGTTCAAAGAGGATGATAAAACGGTCGATTATGTCATAGTCTCGTGGATTATGTTATATAAAAAGAGGTTCATTCACGCATATACTAACAAAATCATGCATTTAAATAATCACACCTCTAATAGGATGGAAAGATTGTATGCTACATTAAACAAATAATCAGGTCAATTCGATTAAATTTTGATTCATTTTGAGAGAAAATATATGGTTTGCTAGCAATCTAACACTCGACCATAAAAGAATCGATGGAGCTTAGCAAGTGTCGTTTAATTCATAAATTTCAAGATGTTAAACATTGCAAATAATCACGGGTGTACGTATCACCTATTACATTAGCGGTAGTATACAAATACTATCTTGAAACCGAAGGTGAAAAATATTCCTACATTTGAATTGATCGTAGAACTCAAGGTTTACCATGTACCTATGAACTAGGAGCAATCCAAAGAGAGGACGCGTATGTACCTACTCGAATTATAGGACGAGTATTGGAGGAGACTAGACATTGTTCCCCGAGTTAAAATAACCGGTGAAGAAGAGGTGAAAGTTAATTTTGCAAGTCTAAATGTGAAACTCGAAGAGTTTGATGTTTATGAACAAAGTTATTGGCTTAAAAAAATTCAAAGCATATTGGATCCTTCAACACCACTCTTTTGCGAACCCCTCCAGGATGTATCCGAGGTCGAGGTCGTGATCGCGGTAAAGGTAGAAAAATCCATATTGATTATTCTACAAAAATGAAAAATCTGTATCACAAATAGGCCGAACAAGAATGGTTAGAGTATCACGATAGTGCTTAAACTCTAAAAATGGTAACACCCACCGCGAGTTTGGTAACCCCCGTTGGCAATTTTGGTAGCACCACATGAATGGTCGTCGCAAATACTTGTACAAATTCTGAATTAAAACCCCTGAAAATGAAACAAAAATAGGTTGCATGTTTAACTTTAGGAACTCTAATTGCGTCGATAATATTACTGCAAAACTGTCATCTCTAGTAATACCAATTTCGTCGCGGTTTCCCAACGTGCTAGACTCAAGGTATTCGAAATACTTGCCTTAATTTATGCATCCCTTCATAAGCTAAATTAAAAACGTGATGCCTAACAAAAAATATGGTTTTAGAGCCACCAAACATGGTTTGATCAATGCCAAAAGTGGATGGTATGTTGTAATAGAAGTCATGGTTCCCGAGCTAGAGATGCATCGATATTTTTATAAACTTGCCACTTAATATGACGACGATTATGAAATGTATAAATTGCTAAACCATTTGAGTTATAATAAATAAAATTCATTGATTGAAAATTGGATTTCGTTACCTAGTTGTAGCAAACTAATCGCAACGATATTAAATTTTGTATTATATTTCCTAGCACCCAGTGGATGTACAACTTACTTACTGGTAAAAACTTCGCCACCAATGGAGGGTTTTATAATGGATATCGTTGTCCCATTCGTTAATATAAACCATATTGTTCATGTAAGTAATCAAATTTTAACTATTAGATGCATTTACTTATTTCTCTAAAAACTAGTCTATACACTTAATTTCAATCTTCAACTATAGGTCGATATGGTTCAAGGTTCACCTTCACCGACAATAGATCCAACGTGGATGCGCACGGCTAGAGATGACGTTAGTTCTTGGTCGATCCCCTTGCTTGATAGAGTCCTCTCTTTTTCATGACTACAACATCTCACGCCGACACCATCCGTACATTGCGAGCAAGTCATAATAGACTTAACCAAATACTTCGAAGGGTCTTTTTGTTTTAATTTTTTAATCAAATTGGAAGCACTTGTTGTTTTGTATTTTTTATTGTTTAAAATATTTAAATTATATATTAATGAAGCATTAGATTTATAGTAGCATTGAATTATACATTATTAAACCATTTTTACAAAAACATTTACCCAAGCTGTCATACGTTTGGCATTATGATCCAGCATCACGCCAACCGTTGGCGTGGTAATTGAGAGACACACCATCGCGTGGCGTGGAGCCCCATTATGACAAAACTAGATAGATCTATGCCTAAGTGTTTGGCCTATTGTTGCCAGTGCACAACGGAAGTGAGGTTTCATCCGTCGTCCACGGGCGACATGAATTGTTACTATAAAAATAATTTATAATTTTAGTATTATAATAAAAATAAAATATATTAATAATTGGGAGACTTACCATTTAAAACTCATCCAACAAACTATTACGATAAACGCCTAAAATTTTAAGCAACTTTATACCTTAAATACCCTTCTATGTAAAATCCAGTAACAAACTTCTTCTTTTTTTAATTTTAATTTTTAAAGGTCTGTATCTTTTAAACCGTAACTCGGAAAAAGAATATAAAAATACCATATGTTTTGTTTTTTTTAAACGAATAAATCAAGTACCACTCATGATATGTTTTGAATTTAAAAAAAATTACACACGTTTCTTAGTGTATGGTTTCGCATCTTGTGGGTTGGTTTCACATCTAGCCTCTATCATAGTGGCCCTGAATGCGCATCTAGCAGTACACAATTTAAATAAGTTTCACATTTAGCAAAATGAAGAAGGTTTCGCATCTAGCAAAACAAAGAAGGTTTCACATCTTGCAAAACAAAGATATTTCTCATCTGGCAAAATAAAGAAGGTTTCGCAGAAGGTTTCGCATCTATCAAAATAAAAAAGGTTTCGCATGTATAAAAATAAAGAAGGTTTCCAATCTAGCAAAATAAAAAAGGGTTCGCATCTACCAAAACAAAAAAACTTTCGCATCTTCTTCGTTTATCCTATAAATTTATTTTTAAAAAAAGTTTGTATCTCTAAATCGTAATTCGGAAAAATAATCCAAAAATCAAACTTCGAAATCAAGAAAAACACAACCAAAATCATACATAAATAAAAGAAAAACAAGAATCGATTATCACATATTGTAGGGAAGTCTTCACGTAGCATAATAAAATTGGAGGAAAAAGGGGTGATATGGTGTTAAAAGCTTTTATATAAGTGAGTATAGGTATTAAGGGTATAAGTGGGTCTTAAATGGTAAAGTTTTGACAAAAACATGTCTTTCTCGGAGAAACATGAAAATATAGATCTTAAATGGATAATAGTTAGGATTTTGGATCTTAACTGATACTTAAACCTTAATAATATTACTTATAATAATATTGTTATTATTATTATTACTATTATTATTAATTATTACTATTAATTGTGTGAATTGTAAGAATTAAGAGAAAGCAAACACTGATTGATCAATAATGTTGAAAATGTTACATATGAGACATTATATAAATAAATAACCTCCCAATAAGGTGAGATTAACTACAACAATACATGATACAATAAAACTTAGAAATTAGAGTCATATCCCATGTTGTCTTTCACAAGTGATCCGTTCGCAATGTCATCATCTTTCTTAGCGATCCTATCCTCGAGATATGCTACCATATCTCCAGTAATGAAATTTGTAATTTTCAAGTTCCACACCTTAGTTGCTTCTTGCTTTACTTTCTAAGACGTGAAGAACAAACACTGCAGTGGTTTAGATTTCACAAGATTGTACCTTGTTTTGACTTCATCACGATTGCGTGAAATTTGATTTGGAGCATCGAATCGGCCATAATCATAATATATCCTACAAAGCACTCGATCGAAAAAATATCGATCGTATCATCATACATTTTTAAGGTAAAAAGCTTTACGATCTAAAGAAAATGATAGTCTTCATCTACATTAAACTTTATACCTAAGACTCCTTATGTTTTTTTTCAAAAAGGTTTGGTGGATAAATTATTAGGACATGATTCCGTTCTATTTTATAGGAAAATCCTATGCATAAAAGCGCGCAAATTATAAATCACGGTGTTAATGAGGTTAAACCATGTATTCTCAAGATGAAGCATAAGATAATCAAGAGTAGAAAAAGACTCCATCTCGTCTCTAATCATATCTCTCCTAAAACATGATCTAACTAGTAACATCGCCAATTTACCCAACATTTCCCTCGAACGTGTAGGCCATCATCTTCGGTTTCTTTTTCGCCTTCTTCTGCATCTTGACCAAAGAATATGGAATATGCCTCTAGACACGTCAAAATTGTCTCAATTCCTACTCTGGATAGTATACCTGCGAGGGCTCTACACCTGCAATGACATCACAGAACCAGGCTATATCCTCCAATCGGAAATGATCTCCTATGGCACAGTAAAACTCAAACAAAACCTGCAAAACAAAATAGTACAAACAAGAGCACATATAAGAGTTGACATTGACGCCGACCAACAACAAAACAACAAGATAATACAAACAATTCTATTTTATTCAGTTTTAACCATATGTTAAACTAAACTGTGTTATATATCAAAACATACTTAACAATTAAATACCAAAACATTATAAAATTTGTATCGGTCTTCTACAGGTTATTGACGGCGATCCTGCAGTTTAACTTGGTCCGAGAATCAAAAATCGTCGCACTTGTATCTCATCTAGTAATAGTAGGTTGGCGCTCAGTGTAAGTGAAATGAGTAACATGGTGAAGCATAACAAAATGGTTCTGTATCCACGTGTCTAGCGGAAGATACATCCGGTCATAATCCTGGTCTTGTTAATAGAGGCCTCACAGAGATAGTGTTATAAGTAATCCAATACTTTTGTGCCTAATGCATAACGTCTAACCCCCTGCTCGGTCAAATCACGTAATAAGAACAAGTACTTAAAATTTACATACATGGTACTTTTTTCGGGGAAGAGAACGCAACCGAAGATATGTAAAATATAAGAACGCGCAGCCTGTTGTACCATATCTTTAGTGATACCAGGGTTGTCGTCACAAAACTGTGTCACACTGGTACCTATTCTGAAGCCATGCAAAACCCAAACCTATACCATTACATTTCTCGATTTTTTCTGACAAAGCTCACCTCGTTAATCCCAAGTAGTTCAGCGTGCTCATGTATATCTAGGGACTCGTCGAATATAACAGGTAGAGCAGGAACATCACTTTTTATTACAAGTCCTAGTATCGTGTGCACATCGTCTAGTGTGATATTCATCTCACCGAAGCAGAAAGGAAACTGTTAGTTTCCATATGCCAACACTCCAAAACTATCTTTGTGATGTTGAAGTGTATGTGCATGCACGAGAAGGGATCGATGGGCCTATCGAAAGTCGTGGCTTCAAGTACAACTTATATCGTACTCTAAGAGCTCAGACTCAAACCTCTATGGCAAAGATAATGGTCGTAAAGCCTCATCGCATGCTTCAAGAAATAATCATTTTCAATATTAATATTGGTGAGTATTATTTATGGTTTATGGAGTAAAATCGAGTAAGTAAATAAAAGTAGAGAGATTTTGGGAAAAGTAGTTTCTAAATAGAGAAATTCAAGAAGTAAAAGTAGCTTACCTCAAATGTCAAAATCCTTTTTCAGTTCAGCCTTATCCAGTATATATACGCAAAAGAACTTAAACATAACAGAATCGGTTACATAAATAGTTTAATTGCACATTAGTCTCTCACCTATTCAAAAAGCTCTAAATCTCTCATATAACACTACAATTTATCATACAAGGTTTTGTTTATTTACATTTTGATCCTCAACGTTCTATTTCCTATCAAACATATATTAAATTGACACTAACTACAAATCTAGATATTACATCTCTCTCTCTCAAACGTAGTAGGCGACATGGAAGGTCAATGTCTCGCCGAATAATGTAAGTAGTTTGACGATGGGTGGAGCTTTAAGTTGCCCTCTAATAAGGAATGGCGCCAGGGGCGGATCCAAGATTAAAATTTAGGGTGTGCCAAAAATGTCATTGAACTAAAAAAAGTCTGAGTAATATACAGTCAAAATACAATAATATACTATTACAACTAAAAATGAAAATCTATTTCTAGTCTAAACGTAATTGCATTCTTCTCTTACTCATGCATTGAAAGCGCTTGATAATATCTCGATCATCGATTGTAGCAAACAATTCCTTTCTCCAAAAATGTCAGTAAGCTATCATTAAGCCATGGATTGGACATTCGATTTCTCAACTCATTCTTCACATATTTCATACTAGAAAATACTCGCTCAATACTTGCGGTGGCCATCGGTAATGACAAATCTAGCTTTAAAAGCATGTACACAAATCCAAATGTTTTGTGTTTTTTGTACGCACAAGAGTCCAACATAGATCCGAGATACTCTTTAGATTGGAAAAATTATCGTCCATCTTCACACACTCAATATAAGTCTCAAGTTGGCTAGACAACTCTTTATCACTAACATCCACAAAGCCATTTGGGTATAATCTTGCCAACCTCACAAGTGAGTTAGTGTCAAAACCTTGAAATGAAGAACAAGGATTCAAACATGCCACACAATCCAACAACTCAACATTTTCGGGTGTAAATCGATCATTCAACTCTTGCATTACACAATCTATGACATATAAAGAACAATCATTCTTGAAATGATTATGATTTTTAAAAAACGTAGCAAGTTTTTTGGATTTTTCATGATTATTGTTAAGTCAATTAAATAAATAAATTAAACAATTTTAAATCAATTTAACAAATTAATTATATTTAATTCCTTAATTTCAAAGTAGTTTTAAGTTTTTTTACCATTCACTGATTTGTTTCAAAATGATTTTCAAAACATGTGAAATTCTTTTTATAAATCAAAGGATTCCACTAATTCTCAAATTGATTTCTTAACCTACTTTGTATGAAATACTAAAAGCACATTAACATACCCGATTCTCAAATTACTTTCTTAGCATAGTAGAAAATACTAAAAGCAAATTGAAGTACCAAAAATCAAAGGATTACACTGCTTCAGTGCTGTGTTTTTTTATGTTTGTAAGATAAAATAGGTGATTTTGATTGAGGAGGAGAGGATAGAGGAGGCTGTTGCGTTTGTGGAGAGAGAAAAAGAGAAAAGACTGCGTTTGGAGGGATATAGAGATATGGGTTGCTGCGTTTGGGGAGAGAGATAAAAGAGGGCTGCTGCGTATTTTGTATTTGTGTAGATTAAGGGTTTAGTTGGGAGAAAATAAGGAAGGAAAAAAATATAATAAAAAAAAGGAAAAAAATTTAAAAAAGAAGAAGGAAGAAAAATAAAATAAAAAGAATTTTTGTATTTGTGTAGATTTAGGGTTTAGTTGGGGGCAAAATAAGAAAGGAGAAAACAAAGAAAAAAAACAATTTAGGGTGGTCCAAGGTTTGAACTCTTAACCTCAAAATTAAAAACCAAACACTCTTACCACCACACCAAACTTATTTTTACAATTTAGGGTGGTCCATGGCATACATGGCCACCCCTTAGATCCGCCCCTGAACGGCACAAGCCGCCTATGGAGTGAGAATCGAATGTGGATTTAGACGGATGTGGTCCTAAAATAAAAGGTACAGTCTTCATGAGAAGTGTTGAATCCGCTACTCATTCGCATTCGCTATTGGTCCTTTTCTTCGAACGATTCTTCACTATATTTATCCGATAGCCATCACTAGATCCTAAACCTAAAAAAATACAAGATGCGAAAGCGTACTTGAAAATATTAAATGTCAATTGAAAAGCTGTTTTTTAAAATAATTACGTAGACATCCATAATTCACACCAACGAATAAGATTAAATCGGTCTCGGGATAATCCGGTGCCCGGACCGATCCACACCCTAGGTATCGCGTGGAAGTATAAACACATGCCACTCTAATGGTGTTTGTCTATCCACTCACTCCATGCATATGGTTTGGTGCTATGTGCCTACGCTATGCGAATGATATAAATATGCTCCCACACTATGGCGTGGAGACCCATGTTTTCACCAATAGTTGGCGGAAATCATATATTCTTGGCCAATCACGGATGAAAAACAGTTGAGACAATAATAGACTTTTGTCTTAAACATCAATAACCAACAAACTGAACAAATCTGTAAACTATAAAAGGGGAACCAATATAACGGCATGAACACTTACCCTGGATGATTCGAACGTTTGTTGCTACTCAATTTGAGGTTTTGGGGCTGCGAGATGCTACTGGTTGATTCAAGGGTTTGGGGCTGTCAAGATGTTTTCGAGATGTCGTGGAGCGTTATGAGGCGGCTTGATTGGTGGTTGTTGGACAGTTGGGTGAGGGGATAAGATTGTTGGTGGTGTGAGGGGATAAGATTGTTGGTATGCGGTTGTCCAACGGTTCGGTAAGGTGAGTTTTTTAAAAAAAAAAAAATGTTTTAATTACTTTGGTTTTAATTACTTTAGTTTTAATTAATTTGGTTTTATTACTTTAGTTTATAATTTATGTTTTGTAAGCTTTATTTTGTTTAAGTTTTTTTAAGTAATAGATTAGTTTATTTTTAGTTTAGCTTTTTAGAAAAAGAAGATATTTTTAGACAGAAGAGAGAAAATGACATTTTTAGAAAATGTTGGGATAAATATGTAAACAAGTAATTTCACGAAGTAATATTGAAAATAGAAAACAGATTACCTACGGAGTAAAAACGATTTTTTTCAAGCAATTTGCGTTATTTTATTGCACCGAACATTATTATTATTAGTTTAAGAATTTATTTTCATATTAATATATTATTGTGTTTTCATCTTTGTTAATTAAATTAAATTTTTCGAAACATGTATATATATTACTTAAAAATTCCAATAAACTTTTAAATATACAATATATAAAAGTATTTAAATATTTCTAGCAGTTTAAAAGGTATATTCTAAATATCTGATAATAAAATTAGAGGAATGTACCCATAAATATTTAGTCAACTTTAAAATACCAAATTGGTACCTATTTTTAGACTAGTTTCATAAAATATTTAGAGCAATATTTTGGACAAAAAGTCCCTCTAGGGTATAAAATCGGGTTTTTTGGTTGAAACCCATTTTTTTCACCTTCAAATCTGACTATTGGGTTCCAATTCCCTCCATTTTCACATTTCTAATTTTGAGGAGAGAGAAACACGAAAAACGAGAGCGAACCGAAAACACGAAGTTGAACCGAACGTGCTTTAACCGTAGCGTCGACCATAACCTTTCCGACGACGTTAACTTTCGACCCGATACCGATCAAGAACTGGATTCCGGCAGTCGTCGACCATCCACCGGCTTTGTCACCGTCGATAAGGTACGTTCGAGTTAGTTGTTTTTTTCGCCGTCTATATTACTCTGTGTCTGTGTGTAACAAACCCGATTTTATCAACGTCGCCGGAGTACTGACTATCGTTGAGTAATCTGTTCGACAGTTCTCCGTTCTCCGGCGACATTTTGGCGTTTCGTTTACAGTACAGAGTTAGTGTTACTCCATGGTGATAAAATTTAGTTGTACTTCATAGTGTTACTCCAACGTTAGTAGTTAGACATGGCTGGTTAGTCTCGGCGTGGTTATAATAGTGTCGGACAATGTCGATGGCACTGGTTAGTTGTTGTTGTTGTACTATAGAATCGCAATATCGCCTGGTTCAAGTACAAATGTCTAGCAATATATAGAGTTGAGGTAGTTTTTTGTGCGTATGCAGAGATGTTGGTCTTATCTAGCAATGTGGACAATATTTGTGGCCGTATCTAGCAATGTCTGCGACTAGTTTACTGTCAGGCACTGCACGTCTAGCAATGTAGTAGTTGAACTTGGTCACGTCTAGCAATGTAGCAATGAAGTGAGACGGATGTTGTTGTCGAGTTAGTTGCACCAGTGCTGTCTTCGATTGTTAATGTATATGTTCGCTGCTTAGTTTTTTTTTTTTAATTTTTGGATGGGTGAAATAGATATTACTATGGGATTGTTCGGATTATTACTAAGTAGTTTTCAAATGGGAATGTTTACAGGCAAACATGACTAAGACAGGAGTATTCTACAGGTCAGGCTTGGTAAGCATAATCAACCTTCTAAGACGGGATATAATTACATCCGAACACACAGAGACTGCACGAGGCACACCGTTCTATACGTTTCTCAAAACATCGTTCGATGTAAGGAATGAGAATGTGAAGCTGAAAAAGTTCCACAACCTGATCGAGGCGATTTGTAGTTTTTATGATGTGAGATGGAAGTCTTTCAAGATAGAACGTAATCATGTAAGGCTAACTACGAAAGATGTGAAGGCCATATTTGGGCTGAAACACGGGAACGAGGAGATGCCAATGAATAAAACAGGCTCATTTATCGGTCGGTTCGCTGATGGAGCTGAGCTCGATTCCATTCTAATGCAGAAATATTTTTTTAGTCCACGGACAAGGAGGAGCGGGCCAACCAACGACAAATCAGTTTCTAATGCATTGACAAAGGTGAATCAAATCTATAAAAATGTATTTGTTTTGAGTTTATGCTGCAGGCATATTAGTATGATACCAAAATCTGCATGTTTCAGCATGTATCTAGCAATGCAGCCTACTCTATCTAGCAATGTCAAAAAAGTATGTTAGTATGCTTCTGTTTGGGTTTATCTATCTAGCAATGACTTCTTTTATATCTATCAATGTCGTAGTAGGCGTAACTGTCTTGAATTGTTCTTGCGGCTTCTTACTATGATGTTATTTATTTTGTAGGAATCGATCGAGAAAGCAATAAGGGAAGGAGGGGAAGATGAAGCGGAGGATGTCGCTCGTCTGTTGATACTTTTCATATGCTCGACACTGTTCTTTTCAGTGTCAAACTATGTCGTCTGGTGGACAACAGTATTCTACGTGTAGTATTTAGAAAAAATAAACCACTATGACTGGTCTAGAGCCATTGTTGAGAAGCTTCATAAATCACTGGACAAATGTATTAAGGCCGGGAAGCCCGGTATAGTGATCGGATGCGTTGCTCTTCTATTTGTAAGTACAATGGTTTATGATCAGCACATTATTTTCAAAACCGTGTTTGTAATGTTGAGTTATATTGTCTGCAGCCATTTCTGATGGAGCATAGTTTGATAAATGTTGAAATACCAAGGCCAAACATAATCCCTAGGTGTTATAAGTGGTGGAGATCGGAAGGTAACTAGTCAACATTTGAAATGATCCAGATGGTTAGTGAACTCAGGGACAACCAGGTATTTAACACATCTAGCAATGTATAAATTATAATATCAAAGAAATCGCATGCACATGAGCCCAGTACCTAAATCGCAACCATCTATATAATAGTGACAAAAAATTCAACATATCTAGAAATCATAACATCAAATAAATCACATCCACTGTAACATTAATTGGCTATATTAATTGTTTGTAGAACACATCCACGATTATTATATTGTGAAGCTGAATGTATATTATACTGTATTTCTTAGGTTATGGGCGATGAGTTATTGTTTACAGAGGCTGAGTGTGATGCTTTTGGAGAAATTGATTTGGGGAGGAACTACGAAGGTGCTGCGGAAACAAGTGAATGAAGGAGTAGGAAAAGAAAGAGATCTGTTGCAAACAGAAGTATAAGAATTGAGAAGAAGCATGTACATGACGAGGCTGGAACAAGCAAAAAAAGGAGTTCGAACACTGAGGTTGAAGACAACACAACAACACCAGAAGAAGCAAATAATTATGATGTTATATTGCTTGAATTAATTGAAGAGAAGAAGTCGAGAGTTGGTACAAAAAAAGAGGAGAGGTTGAAAAAGAAAAACAATCGTAGGTCCAGTATTCCAAGTTTTGGAGGGTTGTCACAGTCTGTGTTGCGTGACAACAGGAAGCTGAAAAAACGAAGCGGGATGCACCGGTTAAAAGTTGAAAACATTGGTTTACCAATCTCGGAGGCATGGATTTGTTCCCAAGAGGAGCCAACAAGTTTCGAAGACCGACAAAATAATAGAAGAATAGGATGTTGAGGCGGAGGAAACAGCGGAAGAAGATAAGGAGTTTGAGACAGTTGAGACAAAAGAAAATGAAGTATCTGAAGAGGAGAAGTTAGAAGGACATGGAGGGTGTGTTCACTCTGAAATACCTGTTGAACCAAGGCAAAAAACTACTACATCGGAAGCTATTGCTGTTGATGTCGCTGGTAATGAGAAAGGTGATATGGCAGCAGACTTATCACCCCAAACTCATGTTGCCGGTGCACAAAAAGAAATTTTCGTAGCTGTACAGGGACACAGAATTGTAAAAAACGAGGTTGATGGACATGAGCTAATGGTGGACAGAAGTGAGCAGTTAGACAAAGGGTGCAATGAAGGAACAAAAACTACGAAACAACAGTTGGAGAACACCGAAGAAGCCGTAGAGGAAGGGCAGAATGCAGAGACATGTCAGGACAAAAAAGAAGCTGACAAGCACGATGCTGTGGCTAATGCAAATTCAACCAAAGAGATTGAAGAAGTACCTACTGGGGTAGAGAACGCAGCAACAGAAGTCCTGGTGCTAGAACCTGGCTCTGAGGAGGTGGTAGAGAATGTGGCTAAAGATGTAAGTGGATCTTAAAATCATTAAGATTCAAAAATATTTAGTAATATGTTTCGGTAGGTTTTGAAATGTTCAAACTTTAGGTTGAATAATATTTAAGATGGGTTGTTTTTTTATGAAAATGTTGTTTTGACAGTATTAGAAAATTTTAAGATATAATTTGCATCATGATTCAATGTTAATTGGTAGATGCATGTAGAACAAATCGCAACCATAAATTTTTTGAAGTCTAGCAATCACAAAACAATAATGTTTTCATATCAAACAAATCGCAATCACACTATGTTAATAAGATAAACCGTATATAGTAATTTCTAATAGTCGTAAATCGCAACACTTGACTAATAACTAGTCTAGCAATGAGACTTGCACTAGAATCGCAATGTATGTTGATGATATTTTTATGTTCTGTTATTAGGAAGTGCAAACAGCAGCGCCCGAAGACACGCGCCAGTCTACTGTACAGGCGTTGGAAACAACGAGGATTGAACAAGCAGCAAAGTGTGAACAACTATCACAAGTTGTATCTCCCGTAAAGGTAAATCCAATTATCAACGAAGAACAGAAATCCGCAACAAAGATTGAAGTTATTACGCGCGATGAAAAACTAAAACAGGTCGAGCCATCTTCATATACAACACTCATACAAGATAAAGCAGCATCTAACGATCTGATTGTCAGATCTGTTACACAGTTGGCTGACGATAGTTTTGTAGACTGCACTCAATCATTTTACAAAGAATGTGACAAGGCTGTTGAAAATTCAAACGAGAAGAGACGTACACTAGACTCCATCAAGGAAGAACAAACAGACGTTGATGTAAGTATATCTCTTGTATTTACAATCACCTTCAAAAAGTAATGTTAACAGTTTAATTTGATGTTTTATTATAGGTGCACGTTGATGACATGCTTAGGTGGAACTTACTTACTCCGACGTAGGTTAAACAAGAACAAATTACGGTCATAGATTGGTCGTTGCCTACAGAGACAACGAAACTCATCAATTTCAACGAGTACAAGAAGGTGATGAAAATAAACAACGAAGAAGAACAAGAAGATCCAGAAGTATGGTACTTGCCAATGTCGGAGTTCCTATATAGGGTTTCCATTAGTGTGACCGAGATAATGGAACTTCCTAAAGAAACTTAAGTCGACTTCAAGGTAATAAAGTTTCAGGTTGTATCTAGCAATGTTGAATTAGTGTATCTAGCAATGTGTCTTTGTGTGTCTAGCAATATTAATATGCAGTATCTAGCAATGTCTTAGTATACGGTAAATCATTTAAGTTACCGTCTAAGTTGTCTACCTATACACCGTTAGTTCTTGTTATCATTAATTGTCATTTACCTAATTTAAGCTTCTAATTGTTAATTGATAGATCATTGATGCTCAATGATACAGATTGGAAAGTCCATGTGAAAGGGTTTGACGAAAGTATTCATATATGGTCAGCGTCATTCAAATAACTGGAATCGCAACTGTAAGTTGAACAAGAATTATTTGTGTTACATTCAAATATTGGTGTCTTTCATTGTCAAAGGAGCAACTGTTTTCTTTTTTTTAAAGAAGGTTCATCTGTTATTCCTTCTTCGATAGTGTAGAGAGTGTTTTCTTTTGTTATTCTCTTCAAACCTCTTGGCTTCGGATCTGTTGAAGGGGTAGCACCAGATGTACTAGCTTCCTTTTTATTCTTTTTTTCCTTCTTCTATTAAGGGAGATAGTTGTCCGATCTGTTGCGAATTGGTAAGAATACTTTGCAATCAGGATGGACCAATCTTTTGACACCATGTATAGGTTTGGGTGGCTCCATAAATTTTTCAGGAGGAAAAGCTCCAAATGTGATCGGAAATAGGTGACTATTGAGGAAATTGATGGGTTCGAAGGGTGTGTGGAAAGCGTTATTCCATTCCTTTTCAGCCCATGCAGCAAGTTTGAATAAGGTCTCTTTTGTTTTTTTCTCGATGAATTGAATAGTGCCTCGAAATTTCTGATCAGAGTATAGAATTTGATAGCAAATGAGGATAGCATTAGTTGAAAATATAATTTAGAGAAATAAGATTAAAAGAATTATGATTACTCCTCCACACGAGGTTCAATCTAGATGGATTGGCTTCATATATTTACTTACCATTCTCCCGAGCCCCATAAATGAAGATAAATTTTTGCTTCCAAAATTTTTCTACTTCCAGCAGATCATCGATTATTTTTAAGTCATCATCTAAGATGAGATAATAAAACGAAAGCACTAGTCTCATTAACAAATTGGTTAAAGATATGAAGTCATCGATGCATATCGGAATTTTGGATAAGCGGGAGGCCATGATCACAGAAAGTAGTGTGAACCATTGATTTGGTTTCACTTGGGTTGGACACAGATCTAAAAGCTCGAAGTAGTCAACTGTCATGGAGTCCAGTGAAAATCGAAGACCCAGTTGATGATTTCTTGGTAGACTACTAGTTTATTTTTTTTACAATCTAGGGGTAGTTCTTCTTTTTTGGGAATACAAAGTGTAATTTTGTGCCCAATGCCCAATACTTCTTCAGATCAACTGCTTCTCTCTTTTCGTAATATATGTAGGGAATGTTTTTTAGAGCTAGTATGTAATGTTCATCGAGAGATCTCAAGTTCTTACCTATTGACGCACGTTCATCGTCGGATATTGTGACAAGATCTTTATTTTTCCTCGGTTTACAAATTTTTTATTTGGCAGCATTTTTGGATTCCTTCGAAGCTTCTTATTTTGTATCAGCCTCGTTATTTGACTGAGTAGTTTTGGAGTCGACTTCTCCTTCAGATGCCTCGTCCATTAGTGGAGGAGGATCATTCGAGGGATTTTGTTAAGACGATGTAGCTGTTTTAAAAATCTCCCTCGGGGGAGGACAAATAGTTGATGGATTCGAAGTGACATCGACATCATCTCCCATAGCTATAAAAGTATTTTTTTTGTTAAGAGTTCGAGAAGGACAAGTTTTTGGAAGGTTGGTTGAGGAAGAGGTTGCTTCAGATTTTTTCGACGAGGATTTGCTTATTTCATGACTAGTTCGAGGTGATGATTTAGTAAGGCGAGATTCGAGTTGTTTTTGGTGTTTGAGTTTTTGAGGATTGACTTTCTTCTGTAAGAGGAGAAGGTGAAAAAACAGGAGTTTTGGAAGGATCAAAGTTACCGTAGTATATTGTCTTTGTAGACAAACGAAGAGGAGCGTTGCTTATTAATCTAGCAGCTTTGTATTCATCGGCCCTTTCAGTAATATAGAGGTAGTCGTAAGCTCCGAAGATTTTGTAATCTGACTTTGAAGATTTTGGTTTCTTGGGAATTATGGATTTAGATCTGGGTTTTGGATGCTTTCTCATAAACTGGTTGAAGGTTGAACGGAAAGTTAAAGTTTTCCGGTGAAGGTAGCCAAAAGGTTACAGAAACTGTTGAAGGTAGCAAATGAATTTTGAATTTTTACAATTTCTCTCAAGAAACTTTCTCTGTAAAACAAACAATGAATCACATCGTTATTTATAAGAGGAGAAAATAAGTTTTGAGAAGTGGAAGAGGTGGACGGTGATTGGGCAAAAGACTTAACATTTAGAGTGTTAGCTTCCGCTTCGAATTATAATTTAAGGAAGTGATTCTTTGTAAAAATATTCTGATGAACTTCACATGAATTATGGTATAACATCGTATTCAAAACAGTTGGAATTATGGATAAAGAGGTTATCTTCACTTCTGGTTATGTTCAAGGCTAATTAGTTCTCATTCATTTACTTATATGAGAACTAAGGGGGCTACTGATAAGGAAATGGAACTTAGAGGACTAAAATGTAAAGAATAAAACCTTTTATAACAGATTGTAAAGTTAGATGAGGAATTTAGGACTATATATTTTAGTCAAGGACTAATTTCACATTATCCTTGACTAAAATACATAGTCCTTATTCCTCATCTCTATATAAACGCCAACATGATCTAATAAAGGTGTTGGATTTTTGAGTTAGATCATTTTAGCAATTTGATTTTCTCTTTAAAAACTGTTTCTCTCTCTATAATCGATTCTCTCTTAAGTAAACTAAGGCAATATCAAACTCACCAATATCCTCTCCGTTGAAATTGGATTGTACTCTCTCAACTAAAAAATCAAGCCTGTTATATCATCCATGGGTATTTAAACACCTATATAGTCATGGTCCTGCAACTCAACGCCAAAATCATCAAAATCTAAAAGGTCATTGCCTACTCAAACGAGTTCCGGGATTTGAGCGTCGACCAGCTCACGGGGAGGATTTCTATTTGGGGAATTCAACCTAGTAGATTATGCTATAACATTGTTGTTAACCAATTGTTATTTAGAGTTGGTGGATTCTTTGAGCTTGTTAGTAGATGCGTTTCCTCGCTGAGGGGCTTATGCTTTGCCTTCTTCATTGCCTTTGCCTTTGCCTTTGGTTTGGTTTTTCGTTCGCCTGCTTTACGACCAATCTTTGCAATAGAATTGTAATCGGTGTCCCATTCTCGATCACTTATTTTCTCTTTCTTCGACCTAAAATATTATTAACCGGAGAACACAAGGCTCATATGGATGTACTGTCACCAACATCATCAAAGCAAAACATCCTTCTTTTCTCTTCCACTCAAAATCAACCCACTTTTGGTATCATTAGCGGGAGAAGATAAGCCCCATAGGACTGCACTGCCACAAATCATAATCAAGCAAGACTTCTTTCTTTTCTCCTTCACTCAAAATCGGCTCAGCTTTGGAAACTCCTGGTTTGAGCAGTTAGCAGGACCACCCATGAAAGAGAAATTAGTTATTATGAGAGTGTGTATGCAAACCCTCCAAAATATCTCTGTGATGTTAAAATGCGTATGCATGAACGAGAATGGCTCGATGAGCCTATCGAAAGGCGTGGCATCAAGTACAGTTTGTACCCTTCTCTTAGAGCTCAGACTTAATCGTCGTAAAGACCCATCTCACGCTCCTGAAAATAATCGTTTTCAACATTAATATATATTAAATTGGCACTAAAATATTAACTATAAATCTATATATTAGCACTCCCTCTAAAACGTAGTAGGCAGCATGGAAGGTCAACGTCTCACAGAATAACGAAGGTAGTTTGGCAGAGGACGGAGCTATAATTTTCCCTCTAACAAGGAAAAGTGTGCGTCGCCTAGGGATGTTTGGACATATGATGTCATAAAATAAGAGGTACAGTCTTCATCAAAAGCGTCGAATCCGCTACACGTTCGTGTTCGCTATCGGTCCTTTTTTCGAACGATTCTCCATTTTTTTTATTCGAGAGCCATCACCGGCTCTGAAGTGTCAACGGGATCCATAACCTAAAAAACATAAAAAATGCGACGGCGTACTCGAAATACAAAACGTGAATTGAAAAACTGTTTTTTTTAATAACGTAATAATACATAATTCACACCAACAAATAAGATTAAACTGGTCCCGAGATAATTCGGTAATCGGAGCAACCCATGTCATACGTATGGCATGGGGGCATAGACACATGCTATCGTTGTTTGTCTAGCGTGGTGCTATATGCCTACACCATTCGTATGATGTGAGAGCATCGACAAATGTCATTATATGTCTATGCTCCTACGCCAGACACATAGCGTGGGCGCCCATTGTTTCCACCACTACTTGGCCGAAACTATATGTTCTTCTTCAATCGCTCGCGAAGAACATTTGCGACAATAATGTGCTACTACTGAACAAAGCTGTAAACTACAAAAGGCGAATCAAACGACTTTAGAGAGTAAAAATAACTTTTTTTTAGCATTCCTTCTTATTTTATTGTATCAAACATCATTATTAGTTTCTCAAATTTTTTCATATTAATATATTATATTTTTATTTTTTGTTAATTTAATTAAATTTTTAAAAAATGTAATTATATTACTTAAAAAATCCAATAAACTTTTATAATATATAATATTTAAAAGTATCTTCTAGCAATTTAAAATATATATTCTAAATATCTAGATTTAAACTATTAATTTAAATATCTAATAATCTATTTAAAATATTTAATTTATGAAAAATATAAGTATATAAAAATGATAAACATATATTTAAATATTGAATACATATATTTTAAATATCTAATATAGCTAAAAAAAAAATCAAACAAACTATTTATAATATATAGTGGTCGAAAACATTTAAAAATTTCAACTGGTTCAAAAATATCATTTAAATATCCGACAAACTAGTAATAATAAACTAGTACTCAAATTAGTTGTTTTCTTGTTTTTGGAATCGAGTGTTATTTTCTGTTTGGAATTTAATTTAGGTGTATGTACTCATCACTGTTCATGTTTTAGAATAAAAAAAAATTACTCTACTTTAGATAAAATGTGTCTCAGTTTAATTGGCTTTTATGGATTATACTATCCTTATATGACATGTTGTTATCTAATCCGTCGTATTCGTATTACATTAGTATAAATAAGAGGTTCATTGGAGATGAATGAATCATAACTTCTCCAGATAAACCATACTACCATCACATAAACAATCCACACTGAATCAGCCCTCTTATCATGATATGGTTTCAATATCTGTTTCCAGTTTCAAAGATTCAACAGGATTTAGAAACTTCTGTCTGGCCCCGAGAAGCTTCTATCTCATATAGTTGGGTGAAACCAAGACAGTATCTTAAACAATGTCTGCAATTTCGTAAGTGAGCTACATTTTTATATTCTTACCTTCAGATTCCTAACAAATATATCTATATTCAAATATATCTATAATAAATGTGTTAAGTTATTTGTTCCATATTCAAATATATCTATAATAAATGTGTTTAAGTTATTTGTAAACTCTTAGGAAGTATAGTTTTCTCCTGAAATTTGAAAAATAACTTAGATAAAATTGTACTTCACACAAATTATATACCTATCAGGATAGTTGATACTACTCAAGCTTACTGAAACTGAAAAGAAACATGCAAAAGAATAACAAGTGCCAACTTGTCAAATACCTAATTTATACTCTCTCCGTTAAAATGGGACTGTACTCTCTCAACTAAAAAATCAAGCCTCCTATATCATCCTTGGTATGTGAAGACCTATATAGTCATGGTCCTGCAACTTAACGCCAGAATCATCAAAATCTAAAAAGTCGTCGCCTAATCCGTCGAGTTTCGGGATCTGAGCGTCGGCCAATTCCTGGGGAGGATTGCTATTTGAGGAATTCAACCCAATAGATTCTTCTATAACACTGTTGTTAACTAGTTGTTCTTTAGAGTTGGTGGATTCTTTTAGCTTGTTAGTAGATGCTTTTCCTGGCTGGCTGAGCTGCCTCTGCCTGTACCTCTGCCTTTGCCTTTCGTTTTCATTTTGTTTTCCACTCACCTGCTTTACGGCCAATCTTTGCAACAGAATTGTAATCGGTGTCCCCCTTCTCGGTCACTTGTTTTTCCCTTTCTTCGACCTAAAATATTATTAACGGGAGAAGACAAGACTCGTAGGGATGCACGGCCACCAACATCATCAAGCAAGACTTCCTTCTTTTCTTTTTTACTCAAAATCGGCCCAGTTTTTGCATCATTAGCGGGAGAAGACAAGGCCCATAGGGCTGCACTGCCACAAATATAATCAAGCAAGACTTACTTCTTTTCTCCTCCACTCAAAACCGACTCAGCTTTAGCAAACTCCTGAATGAAAAATTAGTTATTATGAGAGTACTTGATGAATATTCTAGCTTATTAAAATTATAATCTTGGTTCTTCTATATAAATCTCAATACCTTGCAGCTACAAGAAGAGTTTGTTATCATATATTCACAATTCAAGGGGTGGAATTAAGTGAATATGTTCAGTAGATAAACCTTGCTAACACAGCCAATACAGATAACATTATTGAACATATTAATAATGTGGCAGGAAGGAATGAAGCCCATAGTAATACACAGCCAATACAGATAACTTTAAACCTTGCTAACTGCAGATAAACCGTACAACCATCACATAAACAATCCACCATAAATCAGCACTCTTATCATGATATGGCTTCAATATCTGTTTCCAGTGCGAAAGATTCAACAATACAATTTAGAAACTTCTGCCAGACCGTGAGAAGAGAAATATAATTTGGAGAAGATTTTTTTTACCCTAGACCTTTTATCTGATATGGTTGGGAAACCAAGACAGTATCTTAAACAATGTCCGCATTTTCTTCAGTGAGCTACATTCTTTATATTCTTACCTTCAGATTTCTAATTTAAGATTGTAACGGCGACCATAATCAAATATATTTATGTGTACATTTATCTCTTCCTATAAACAGAGGCTGCCTGGCAAGGCTGTTGATTCGAACTTCAGCTTTGAACAACAAAACAAATCTAAAGTACAATGGTAAATGGAATTAAATAAAGATAACAACATCAAGTAGTATTTACGGACCTGTGTTTCTGCTATTGAAGAACGAATCCTCTTACTTAGAGGAACATTCTGTTGGATCATAAACTTGATCCACTTAAAGGACCCAACCCACTTAAAGGGTCCAACCCACTCAAAGGGTCCAACCCACTTAATAAGGCCCATCTAGAAAGAATATTCTAGAAACTTAAATTAATATTTATTTGTTTAGGTTGAGTGCAAGACACACTTTTAGATTGAGTGTAAGAAACACCTTAACTTTGAGTGTAGTATTGATGTTGAGTGTGTTAGTATCCAAAAGCCTCTTGGATGGTGGATCTTTGTCTCCACTATATTCCTATAAATAGTGGAGCTCTCCCACCATCTAGAGCATCACACAAACACACCAAGAATCAAAGTTAGAGAGAAAATTAGAGTGAGAGAAAAGAGAGACAAGAATGCTCTCTTGAGTGTTAGAAAATTATATTCTCTTCTAGTGTGAGTTGTAAGAGTGTTTTGTAATATTTCTCATTTTCTATCTATATCAAAGTTGTTTGTTTGTTTTAAAGAGAGTGTTATTTTTATATTTTCCGCCAACAAAGTGGTATCAGAGCCACAAGCTCTTTCCAAAATTTTGTTTTTAAATTTTCAACATATTGGAAATTTTGTTTTTAAATATTCAACATATTTAAAAATATGGCAAATGGTGTATCATCCTTCCAAGTTCCAACACTCAACAACAACAACTACGACAATTGGAGTATCAAGATGAAAGCTCTCCTTGGAGCACATGATGTGTGGGATGCCGTCGAAAAAGGTTTTGACGAACCCGAAGATGAAGCAAGCCTTTCTCAAGAGGAGAAAACAAATTTGAAGGATTCAAGAAAGAGAGATAAAAAAGCTCTCTTCCTCATCTATCAAGCATTAGATGATGATGGCTTCGAAAAAATTTCAAGCGCATCTTCCGCCAAGCAAGCGTGGGAGAAATTACAAATCTCTTACAAAGGAGTCGAAAAGGTAAAAAAGGTACGTCTCCAAACATTAAGAGGTGAATTTGAATCTTTACATATGAAAGCGTCCGAATCTATTTCGGAATATTTTTCAAGGGTAGCAACCGTTTCTAATCAATTAAAAAGAAATGGTGAGAACTTAGAAGATGTGAGAGTAATCGAAAAAATACTCCGCTCGTTGGATCTTAAATTTGAGCACATCGTCGTGACGATTGAAGAAACTAAAGACTTGGAGAAAATGATGATCGAAGAACTCCAAGGCTCATTACAAGCCTACGAAGAAAAGCACAAGAAGAAGCAAGAGATCACCGAGCAACTCCTCAAAGTAGAACTCAAGGACATGCATGCAAGTCAAGACGATGATAGAAACCAACGTGGCCGAGGAAGAGGTAAAGGTCGCGGACGAGGTGGTTATCATGGACGTGGACGTGACTGGAATTACAACAACAATAATTCCAACTACAACTACGAGAAACGAGAAAGCTCAACACGAGGTCGTGGAAGACGAAATCCGAACTCGAGGTATGATAAATCTCAAATCCAATGCTATAAATGTCAAAGATTTGGACATTATGCTTCAGAATGTAGAGGCCCCAACAATAGAGTTGAGGAGAAGGCCAACTATGTGGAAGAGAAGATGGAGGAGAAAGATATGTTACTACTAACATACAAAACCACTAATGAAGGCCAAGAAAACACTTGGTATCTTGACACCGGTGCAAGCAATCATATGTGGGGGAAAAGAAGCATGTTCGTAGAGATCAATGAAGCCGTGAGTGGAAATGTCTCTTTTGGAGATGATAGCAAAATATCGGTGAAAGGAAAAGGTAACATTCTTATTCGTGCAAAAGATGGTAGTCACCAAATGATCTCAAATGTTTATTACGTACCTAGCATGAAAAACAACATCTTAAGCTTGGGACAACTTCTAGAAAAAGGCTATGATATTCATATGAAAAATTATAGTCTTTTTATGAGAGATGCAAAAGGGGATTTAATTGCTAAAGTTCAAATGTCAAAGAACAGAATGTTTCCTTTGAATATTCAAAATGATGTTGCAAAGTGTCTTAAGGCGTGTTACAAAGATTCGTCGTGGCTATGGCATGTTCGATTTGGGCATCTAAACTTTTCAAGTTTAGAGTTATTGTCAAACAAGGAAATGGTGAGAGGGTTACCGTGTATCAATCATCCTGACCAGTTATGCGAAGGATGTTTACTTGGAAAGCAATTCAGAAAAAGCTTTCCAAAGGAGTCAGAGTTAAGAGCCAATAAACCTCTCGAGCTTATTCATACTGATGTGTGTGTTCCAATCAAGCCGAGCTCTCTAGGTAAAAGTAACTACTTCCTTCTCTTCATTGATGGTTTTTCAAGAAAAACGTGGGTATATTTCTTGAAACAGAAATCCGAAGTCTTTGGAGTATTTAAGAAGTTCAAAGCAGTTGTGGAAAAAGAAAGCGGAAATAAGATCAAAGCCATGAGATCTGACCGAGGAGGGGAGTTCACATCCAATGAATTTCTAGAGTTTTGTGAAGCACATGGAATTCGTCGTCGCTTGACAGTTCCTAGATCACCTCAACAAAACGGTGTGGCAGAAAGGAAGAACAGAACAATCCTTGATATGGCGCGAAGCATGCTCAAAAGCAAGAAACTGCCTAAGGACTTTTGGGCAGAAGCAGTGGCATGTGCGGTCTACTTGTCCAACCGATCGCCAACAAGAAGTGTTTGGGGAAAGACACCACAAGAAGCGTGGAGTGGAAGAAAGCCCGGAATTTCCCACTTGAGAGTATTTGGAAGCGTAGCCCATGTCCATGTACCAGACGAACAACGAACCAAACTCGATGATAAAAGCAAGAGTTTTATCTTCATCGGTTACGACTCAAGTTCCAAAGGCTACAAGTTATACAACACAAACAACAAGAAGGTTGTGATAAGCCGAGACGTGATAGTTGATGAAGAAAGCGAATGGGATTTTGGGTCTCATACAAATGAGTTCACATTTTCCCCCCAAATTGAAGAAGACGAGCAAACACCGAATGAGCAATCACAAGATGTTGCAACCTCACATGCTTCACCAACAGCAACTACTCACGAAGACTTACCACCTTCATCATTGTCAAATGGTAGTCAAAATGAGAGAGCTGTGGAACGTATAAGAAGCCTTGATGATCTTTATGAGGTAACCGAACCAATGGATAACATTACACTCTTTTGTCTCTTTGCTGATTGTGAGCCAGTGACATTTCAAGAAGCTGCACAAGAGAAACAATGGAGAGACGCGATGGATGAAGAAATTAGAGCCATCGAGAAGAATGACACATGGGAACTCACCTCACTTCCCATAGGGTGCAAGACAATAGGCGTCAGATGGTTATACAAAACCAAGAGAAATGCTAAGGGGGAGATTGAAAAACACAAAGCGAGGCTTGTTGCAAAAGGCTATAGTCAAAAGGCGGGAATTGACTATGATGAGGTATTCGCCCCCGTTGCCCGATTAGAAACTATTAGACTAATAATTTCTTTGGCAGCTCAAAACAAGTGGAAGATACAACAAATGGATGTAAAGTCAGCATTTCTCAATGGCGTCCTTGAAGAAGAAGTCTACATTCAACAACCATTAGGCTATAAGATCAAAGGCCACGAAGATAAGGTGTTGAAGCTAAAGAAGGCTCTTTACGGGCTAAAACAAGCACCAAGGGCATGGAACAGTAGAATCGACAAGTATTTCCAAGAGAATGGCTTCAACAAATGTCCGTACGAGCACGCTCTATACACCAAGATCAAAGATGGAGATATTTTGATCGTGTGTCTCTATGTGGACGATTTGATCTTCACCGGAAGCAGCCCAAGTATGTTTAATAAATTCAAAGAAGTGATGACAAAGGAATTCGAGATGACAGACTTGGGGCTCATGGCGTACTACCTTGGCATTGAAGTTAAGCAACAAAAAGATGGAATTTTCATCTCACAAGAAAGTTATGCTAAAGATATCCTGAAGAAGTTTAAGATGGAGAATTGTAGCCCAATAAGCACACCCATGGAGTTTGGAGTCAAAATGTCCAAGCATGAAGAAGGCGAAAGTGTGGATCCGACATTATTCAAAAGTTTGGTAGGAAGTCTACGCTATCTAACTTGCACGAGACCGGATATTCTTCATGCAGTTGGATTGGTTAGTCGCTACATGGAATCTCCAACAACTACTCATTTCAAAGCTGCAAAGAGAATCCTTCGCTATCTGAAAGGTACAATTGATTTTGGATTACTCTATTCCATTTCTAATAATTACAAACTTGTTGGGTATAGCGATAGTGATTGGGGTGGAGACATAGACAATCGAAGGAGTACTACTGGATTTGTATTCTTCATGGGAAATATTGCTTTCACGTGGATGTCAAAGAAACAACCGATTGTCACGTTGTCCACTTGTGAGGCGGAATACGTTGCTGCTACTACATGTGTTAGTCATGCGATTTGGCTTAGAAATCTATTGAAGGAGATAGACCTAACACAGAATGAGCCAACTAAAGTGTATGTCGACAATAAGTCAGCCATTGCCTTAGCCAAGAATCCAGTATTTCATGATCGAAGCAAGCATATCGATGTTCGCTACCACTACATAAGGGAGTGTATTTCAAGAAAGGATGTGCAAGTAGAATATGTGAAGACACAAGATCAAGCTGCTGATATTTTCACCAAGCCACTGAAAAGCGAAGACTTCAAACGATTAAGGAAACTACTAGGGGTCACGGGATCAAGTTTAAGGGGGAGTGTTGGATCATAAACTTGATCCACTTAAAGGACCCAACCCACTTAAAGGGTCCAACCCACTCAAAGGGTCCAACCCACTTAATAAGGCCCATCTAGAAAGAATATTCTAGAAACTTAAATTAATATTTATTTGTTTAGGTTGAGTGCAAGACACACTTTTAGATTGAGTGTAAGAAACACCTTAACTTTGAGTGTAGTATTGATGTTGAGTGTGTTAGTATCCAAAAGCCTCTTGGATGGTGGATCTTTGTCTCCACTATATTCCTATAAATAGTGGAGCTCTCCCACCATCTAGAGCATCACACAAACACACCAAGAATCAAAGTTAGAGAGAAAATTAGAGTGAGAGAAAAGAGAGACAAGAATGCTCTCTTGAGTGTTAGAAAATTATATTCTCTTCTAGTGTGAGTTGTAAGAGTGTTTTGTAATATTTCTCATTTTCTATCTATATTAAAGTTGTTTGTTTGTTTTAAAGAGAGTGTTATTTTTATATTTTCCGCCAACACATTCTTGGGTGTCTTCTCAAGTCTTGATGGGACAGGATCGGAAGAAAATTATAAGGGCCACAAATGTATTGTTGTCACTGATGGGATAAAGTTTAATGAGCAGTGTTGAAGTATAAACTTCATCCCATGTGTAAACTAACCTCAACTACCAACACTCCTTTGTGGAGTATACCAAACACCAAACCCGTGCGGATCCGCGAGTCCCAAAATGGACAATATCAAACCCGTGTGTGAGGCCCTGTTCTGCATTTTACACCACTAACACCTATACTGCATTTTTCCTAAAATTAACTACCGTGTAAGAGTTAAAAGAAGCACATTTGCATTTAACATGATGGCCAAACATATCAAGAGTGGAAATAAAGAGTTGCTTCAGTTTTAATGTGAATCAGGAAGCCGTGACTTCGGGCTTCGCATATCTCACCGGGCCTTCAAAGAATCATCCGACACATCCCCTCTCAGCCACTTTAAGTGATTTAGGGCAACATGAGGGGAAGGCTTCGGATGAGCATTAGCGTTAGAATGAGTTTATAATACTCACAAAGGAGAGATTACGGTCTAGGATGACAATACAAATTTATCTCAGAAAAATTAGAATGAGTTTATAATACTCACAAATACTTTTGTTCTAACTACGGAATGTAACATTGGCGAGCAACCTAAAAATTTATGTACATCACTTGTATCACTCTATACTAACAATGACAAAGTTGAATTACACTTCTTTAACTTAGAAGTACACTATCAAAGTAACGCTGAAGTTACAGAGTTTCAACGAAGTAATACATAATTTGTGGTAACCCTAATCACAAGAATTATAACTTTAGAAAACAACTTAGTAATCAACATTGGTTCTCGCTCAATATAAAACATGCAAATTGATTGGATATCTAGCTAAAGCAGGAAGGAGCTACATTACAAACTAATAAGCCAAATTTTTTTCTCACCTTCTACAAATTTGGTGTGAATAATTTGTATACGTGCTTTCCAGATTTTAAAGGACAGTTTGCTAGTATATTATGTTTCCACATTGTTTACCTAAGATGGCGGCAATTTTGTTTGAGTTTTCAGTCCCATAATATATTACTGTGAGTTCTTTAAGGCGAAGATTATAACTTTGGCATTTAAGGCATCATACCCTAAAAAGGATGATGAATTTCAACACGCCTATTTTATCTTACTGTGTCAAACCTAACGTCATAAGGTAGGACTTTGGTTGTTTACTGCTAGTTTGTTGTACGGCAGTTTATCACAGCAAAAGTACTGCGGGAATATAGTTTAATTAAATATAAGAGAAAAGTACCAGTAAATACCTTCTCAACTATTTAATTACTTACTAGTATTCGTTTTTTTTATAGTACCTCGAATTGAAATTTGGATAAAGATAGCTCCGACCATATATATCCGCTGGTATCTCGAGTTGTTTGCAACTTTCAAGATTTCGTGAACAAGTCTTAGAATTTTTTTTTATTTTTTAAAGAAATAAAAAAATATCATTAATGGATATAGTTTTGTTCATTTTAAAAAAATAAAAGGGATGGTACTTTTATTTATTTTTTTCGAGCTACGGTTTGAAAGAAATTGATCTTATAAAATAAAACAAAAAAAAAATAGAAATTTTGGTTATGTGGTTGTTCACCAAAAGTAAAGGTAGTTAGGATATTAAAATAATGTTAGGACTATGCCATAATTAGGTAGTTGAGATGAGTATTAAGAGATATAATATATTGTTTTCGTAATTATGGCATAGTCCTAACTAGGTGACAATAAAATAGCTGAGTGGATACATTAAGTGTAATTTCCTTTTATATATAATATATTGTTTTCGTAACGTATATAGAATAAATAAATAATGTTAGTGTTTGATAAACTAATTACGAAGTATTATATTTTGAATTTTGTATCTGTAGTACGATGATATTTTTAATATATTATTATTATTATTATTATTATTATTATTATTATAATATTTTTATAGTCCGTAAATTATCGTTTTAAATTCGCATTGGTTTAACAGATTCATTTAGTTTATTAATTGTAAAATAATATGGGATCGAACTATTGGAAAATAAAAAATAAATTTTATTTACCTATGCCGTTTATCGTCTATACTTTGACGGGCCAAGAGTCGTAAATGTTATCAAATTCAACTATCCGAGTTTACCTCATCCTCGTCAATATATTCATCATCAAAATCCTTAGTAGCTTCAACCATAAAATCTTATTCAAGTATATCGTCCATATCTTCTAGATAATCATCGAATATGTATCTTAGATTTTTTTCATTTTTATACTCTTCGTCTTGCATAGACTCGTGGATTATGTTATATAAGGAGTGCTCCGTTCACGCTTATACTAACAAAATCATGCATTTTAATAATCACACCTCGTATGCTATGATAAACAAATATATCGGGTCGATCCGATTTAATTTTGATGGGTTTTGGGACAAAACATATGGTTTGTTAGCGATGCAACACTCGACTATAAAAAAATCGATGGATCTTAGCAAGTGTCGTCTTACTCACAAATTTTAAAGATGTTAAACCCTTTAAATTATCACGGGTACGTACCACCAATTGCATTAGCGATAGTATACGAAAACTATCTTGTTAAAACCGGAGGTAATAAATCTTCATGCATTTGAATCAATCGTATGACCCAAGGATTACAATGTACCCATGAACTGGAAACAATCCAAAGAAAATGACGGGTATGTAGCTACTCAAATTATAGACGAGCATTGAAGGAGACTAGACATTGTTCCTCGAGTTAAACTAACCGACGAAGAAGAGGTGTGTTACGGGAGAAACCTAAAACACCAATATGCCAAGATAATAATATTATTGATTCGAGAAGATTTGTGAATGTATCCTTTTACATCCTCTTTCGCTCTTATATATACTACTTTTGACAATTACTTTTCTTATTAATTACAAATACTTAATGCGCCTAGACCTAATTTAAAATGATTGCTGAATATCCTCCTTAATCAGCGATCCCAAATATTTGACTGTTAACTGTCCACCCTTGATCAACGGTCCTTAAAACAGTCCTCCATGCTGACCCCATAAATGCCATTGAGGTTAGTAGTTTATTTGGCGACTTTTCGAGTAGAGCAGCTTTCGTCAACCTGATCGGTCGGCCTTTGTGCTAGCTCGTCCTTGACTAAGTCAAGCTAGGCCTCATATATGTTGTCTGTTGAGTTTTTGGACGTGCACACTAAATTTCATATCAACTTGAGTCGAGCTCGCTCATCCATGATTATTCTCTGCTCGACTAAATGTTGAGCGCGCCCGGTTTCATATCTCATCTGCTCAGTTTGAATATGCGTCCACTCTCCTTTATTACTTCGGATCTTCCGTGATTTTCCCTTTGTTCTGCTCTGCTTCAATGCTTCTCTTTTATATTTGTTGCGGGTATCCACTCCCTTATCAAGGTGAAATTTAATTTTTCAAATCTAAATGCAAAACTCGAAGAGTTTGATGTTTATGAACAAAATTATTGGCTTAAAAAAATTTCAAAGTATATTGGATCCTTCAACACCACTCATTTGGTAACCCCTCCCGGATGTATTTGAGGTTGAGACAATGATCGCGGTAAAGGCAGCAAACTCTGTGTTGATTATTCTACAAAAAGGGATCATGGTATCATGAATGTGTTGGAAAATGAATGGTTAGAGTCTCGTGATAGTGCCGAAACTCTAAAAATGGGAACATCCTCTGCGAGTTTGCTAACCCTCATTGGAAATTTTGGTAGCACCACACGAACGGTCGCCGCACATACTCGTACTAATTCTCAAGTAAAACCCTCGAAAACGAAACAAAATGGATTGCATGTGTAAGTCTAGAAACTCTAATTGCGTCGATAATATTACCGCAAAACCAATATTTCATGTAAAACCAATTTTGTCAAGGTTCCCAACGTGTCAAACTCGAGGTATTCGAAAAACATTCCTCAATTTATGTGTCATTTCATAAGTCAAATTACAAACATGATGCCTGGCAGAAATTGTGGTTTTAGAGCAATCACACATGGTTTGATCGGTGCCGAAAGTGTATGGTATATTTTAAGAGAAGTCATGGTTCACGAGCTAAAGATGCATCGAAAGTTTTATAAACGTGTCATTTATTATGACGATGATAGTGAAATTGATAAAGAGCTACATCGGTTGAGTTATAATAAAAAAAATGCAATGGTCAGAAATTGGATATCGTTATCTAAATACAGCAAACTAATCGCGACGAAGTTAAATTGTGTATTATATTGCCTAACACCCAGTGGATGTACAACTTACTTACCGCTAAAAATGTACCACCAATGGATGGTTCTATAATGGAGATCGGTGTATTAGTCATCAATACAAACCATTTTGTTCATGTTAGTAAATAAATTCTAATTATTAGATGCATTTACTTATTTATTATCTAAACACGAGTGTATACACTTAATTTCAATCTTCAAGTATAGGTCAATATGGTTCAAATTTTACCTTTACCGACAATAAATCCTGCGTGGATGCGCACGGCTAAAGATGATGCTAGTTCTTGGTCGATCCCTTTGCTTGATAAAGTCCATGCTTTTTCACGACTATAACATCCCACGCCGACACAATTCGTAGAATGCAAACAAGTCATAGTAGAATCAAACATAGACTGCTAAGGGTGTTTGTGTTTTAATTTTTGAATCAAATCGAAAATACTTTTTTTCTATTGTTTAAATTATTTAAATTATCCATCAATAAAGTATTAGATTTATAGTAACATTAAATTATATTATGTTAAACTATCTTTTAAAAAATATTTTTTTGTTTTTTTTACCCAAACCGTCGTGCGTTTGGTGTAAGGATCCACCATCACACAACCGCTAGCATGATAATTGAAAACATGCCAACCCTAATGCGTTTGGTATAAGGATCCACCATCACACAAACCGCTAGCATGATAATTGAAAACATGCCAACTCCTAAGGCACGCAAGTGGTTTACGCCACCGTTTGACTGAGAGGCTCAACATATGATCGCATCGCGTGGAGCCCTATTATGGCAAAACTATTATTATTATTATTATTATTAATTAATTAATTAATTATAGTAATAATATTACTACTAATAATATTTATATTATTAATTAATTATTACTATTAATTGTGTGAATCAGAAGAATTAAAAGAAAGCAACCTCCGATTGATCAATAATGTTGAAAATGTTATATTTTATACATAATATAAATAAAAAACCTCACAACAATGTAAGATTGACAACATCAATACATACTATAATAAACGTAGAAATCAAAATCGTATCTCAACAATACTCCATCTCGATTCTTTTAGAGCTGGTCCAACCGCAGAGCGACTGGTAGATGGAGATCTAATCAAACAAACAATTCACCTAACAAAGAAGTTGGTAGGCAGCCCAGCCTAAACAAAGAAGTTGGTAGATAGCCCAGTCTAATATATTATATTCCCACATTGTTTATCTAAGATGGTGGCAATTTTGTTTGAGTTTTTGGTCACACAACGAATTACCGTGGGTTTTTTTTAAGACGAAGATAATAACTTTGGCATCTAAAACATCATACACTAAAAGGATGATGAATTTCAACGAGGTATTACGAAAATATAAATATATTGGCCTATTTTTCGTACCGTGTCAAACTTAAGGTTAATATAGTTTATCACAGCTAAAGTACTCTCGAAATATAGTTTGATTAATGTATATATATTTATATAAATATATTGTTTTTTCTAACCTATACTGAATAAATAAACAATGTTATTGCTTGATAAATTAATTATCATATATTATATTTTAAATTTTTTACTATAATATGATGATATTTTTATTATTATATTATTATTATTACTATATTATTATTATTTTATTATAATATTTTTATAGTCCGTAAATTATTATTTTAAATTCGCATTAATAATAGGTTCATTTAGCTTATTAATGGTAAAAAAAATTAGATTGAACTATTGAAGAATAAATAATAAGTTTTATTTATCTAAATCATTCATAGTCTATACTGCTGGCCAAGAGTTGTAAATATTATCAAATTCAACTATCTCAATTTACCTCATCCTCATTAAAAAATTTAGTAGCTTCAGCCTTAAAATCTTATTCAAGTATATTGTCCATATGTTCTGGATAATCATAAAAAATGTCTCTTAGATTTTTTTCATTTGTATACTCTTCGTCTTGCTACCTATGATACGTCGCAATCCAATCTTTAATTGCAACTAGCACTCCAAGTGTCCCGATAGTCAATCTTATTCGTTTCTTCGTATATTGAAGTATGGTCTCCCTAAACACACATTGACTTGCCATTGTAGACATAGGTATTATAAATATTTCCCTCGCTAACCTCCATAGAATATGAGACTCACCTTCCTTCCATTGCCACCACTTTAAGATATCAAGTGGTTTCATCTCGTCATACTGTCCTAAATAAAATGGAGTGTTCAAATATTTTTTCAATTCATTATCAGTTTGTGGAGTTTCTGTTGAAAACCCACGATTAAGCATTGCCATTCGAACATAGTTAGGGCGAGATTTGGCTTTATACTTATTACCATTATCACTACACATGGCATTTGTAAATGATAAATTACTCTCATGTTTGTCAACATACGTATTATAAAAAGTATAAAGATAAGCGTTAATATCTTTAATAAATACATCACTGTTATACTCATTAGTAAAAATATGTAATGCGTCATAAAACCAATTAACTAAAAAGGAAAAACCCGTTACCTTTTTAAAAGGATAATAAGTGCACCCAACTGCATAATCGTGTAGGGTAAGTTGAAACTATTTTTTAAAGTTTGATTGCATATCAGGCACCATGTGGTGACATACATTTTAGTACATATTCGTATCTATATGCATTGTAAGATTAATAATTTCATAAAGGGCCAATTAAATGTTAGGAGTATATTTCATAGGAAAAACTTTAGTCACATTCTTAAAGAACCTCAAGAAACTTAAAATATAACCACAATAAAGCCAACTTTGATCGTTAAAGGGTGTGACAGAATGATTTTTTTATTATAAAGCAAAGTAATATCTTATTTATACTTATAAGCACGTGCAATGAGATAATATGTAGATTTCTATCTAGTTTTTTTAATGGTTTACCGCCATCTCTAACAATAATGTTAAACTCTCTTTTTTAGCATTCAAGTTGGAGTATATTAGGACTATTTGTTTAATAAGGATGATATAATATTTAACTATATGTATTTCATCTTTGGCAACCAATTATAGAATATGACATAAACATTTAAGCTAGAATCTTGGGAACGGGAGAAAAGAGGAAGAATATCAAGATCAGATTATCAGTGCGAGCAATCTGATATATTTAAGTCGACCGTTAAAGAGTGCGACCGTAAGTGTAAGGTTACTAGTAGCAAAAATATTAATTGTCCTTTTCATTTGGTATCCAATCTGGTAAAAGGTGATGATAAGTGGACTTTAAATGTCATTTTCAGCAAGTACAACCATGAATCGATTGTGTATGCACAAGAACATTTGCAATGGTCAAAATTAAAATCGAAGGAAAAAGAACTCGTTGATGTTTTGAGGGTGAACATAACAACTCCATGACAAATATTTGTTGTTTTAAAGAAGGCCGTACCAGATAATGCGTCAAATATTCTCCACGTATACAATCACCTTCAAAGAACGAAGATGGTTGAAAATGGTGGTTGTTTTCAAATGCAAGGCTTGTTAATAAATTGTAAATTTACAAGTACAAGTATTAAGAATTTACGGCCAACGGTGGCTCAAATGTTATAACCAATTTGTTCTTTGCACACCAGCTTGGTATTGATTTACTACGGACCTTCCAATGGTTACTAATCATGGATATCACGTATAAAGTTATTTAGTACATGATGCCTTTGTTCGAAGTAGTCGAGGTGACATCCACCAACAAAACATTTTGCATTGGTTTCACATTCATGGTGAAATAAAAACAAGACAACTATGGATAGTTATTGGGATGTTTAAAAACAGTAATGGAGGAAAACGAGTGTGAATTGCCTTGTGTTATAATAACGGACCGTGAACTTGCTTTGATGAATAATATAAACAAAATATTTTCTAGCCCAAGTCACATGTTATGCAAATGATATATCAACAAATATGTTAGTAGGAAAACTAAAAAAATAGTTTTAAAATGGCAAGGTGTTTAACAACTTTTTGGAATGACGTTGTTTCATCCACCACTATTGATGTAATGAATGAGAGGTTGTCTAATATGCGGTCGATGTTCAAAGAGGATGATAAAATGATCGATTATGTCATAGTCTCGTGGATTATGTTATATAAAAGAGGTTCATTCATGCATATACTAACAAAATCATGCATTTAAATAATGATTATGTTATATAAAAGAGGTTCATTCATGCATATACTAACAAAATCATGCATTTAAATAATCACACCTCTAATAGGACGGAAAGATCGTATGCTACGTTAAACAAATTATCAGGTCAATTCGATTAAATTTTGATTCATTTTGGGAGAAAATATATTGTTTGTTAGCAATCTAACACTCGACCATAAAAGAATCGATGGAGCTTAGCAAGTGTCGTTTAATTCATAAATTTCAAGATGTTAAAAATTTCAAATTATCACGGGTGTACGTATCACCTATTGTATTAGCGGTAGTATAGAAATACTATCTTGAAACCGAAGGTGAAAAATCTTCATACATTTGAATTGATCGTAAAACCCAAGGTTTACCATGTACCTATGAACTAGAAGAAATCCAAAGAGAGGACATGTATGTACCTACTCGAATTATAGGACGAATATTGGAGGAGACTAGACATTGTTCCCCGAGTTAAACTAACTGATGAAGAAGAGTTGAAAGTTAATTTTGCAAGTCTAAATGTGAAACTCGTAGAGTTTGATGTTTATGGACAAAGTTATTGGCTTAAAAAATTCAAAGCATATTGGATCATTCAACACCACTCTTTTGCGAACCCTTCTCGGATGTATCCGAGGTCGAGGTCGTGATCGCGGTAAAGGTAGAAAATTCCATATTGATTATTCTACAAAAATGGATAATCCGTATCACAAATACACCGAACAATAATGGTTAGAGTATCACGATAGTGCTGAAACTCTAAAAATGGTAACACCCACCGCGAGTTTGGTAACCCCCGTGGGCATTTTTGGTAGCACTACACGAATGGTCGTCGCACATACTTGTACTAATTTTGAATTAAAAGCCCTAAAAATGAAACAAAAATAGGTTGCATGTTTAACTTTAGGAACTCTAATTGCGTCGATAATATTACTGCAAAACTGTCATCTCTAGTAAAACCGATTTCGTCGCGGTTTCCCAACGTGCTAGACTCGAGGTATTCAACATACTTACCTTAATTTATGCGTCCCTTCATAAGATAAATTAAAAACGTGATGCCTAAAAAATTATGGTTTTAGAGCCATCGAACATGGTTTGATCAGTGCCAAAAGTGGGTGGTATATTGTAATAGAAGTCATGGTTCACAAGCTAGAGATGGATCAATATTTTTATAAAATTTTCACTTAATATGACAACGATTGTGAAATGTATAAATAGCTAAACCATTTGAGTTATAAGAAATAAAATTCATCGATTGAAAATTGGATGTTGTTACCTAGTTGTAGCAAACTAATCGCGACGATATTAAGTTTTGTATTATATTTCCTAGCACCCAGTGGATGTAAAACTTACTTACCGGTAAAAACTTCACCACCAATGGAGGGTTTTATAATGGATATGGTTGTACCATTCGTCAATATGAACCATATTGTTCATGTAAGTAAGCAAATTTTAACTATTAGTTGCATTTACTTAATTATCTAAAAACGAGTCTATACACTTAATTTCAATCTTCAACTATAGGTCGATATGGTTTAAGGTTCACCTTTACCAACAATAGATCCAACATGGATGCGCACGGCTAGAGATGACGTTAGTTCTTGGTCGATCCCTTTGCTTGATAAAGTCCTCTTTTTTTCATGACTACAACATCTCACGCCGACACAATCCGTAGAATGTGAGCAAGTCATAACCGACTTAACCAAATACTTCTAAGGGTATTTTTGTTTTAATTTTTGAATCAAATCGGAAGAATTTGTTGTTTTGTACTTTTTATTGTTTAAACTATTTAAATTATGTATTAATGAAGCATTAGATTTATAGTAGCATTGAACTATGCATCATAATAGACTTAACCAAATACTTCGAAGGGTCTTTTTGTTTTAATTTTTTAATCAAATTGGAAGCACTTGTTGTTTTGTATTTTTTATTGTTTAAAATATTTAAATTATATATTAATGAAGCATTAGATTTATAGTAGCATTGAATTATACATTATTAAACCATTTTTACAAAAACATTTACCCAAGCCGTCATACGTTTGGCATTATGATCCAGCATCACGCCAACCGTTGGCGTGGTAATTGAGAGACAAGCCATCGCGTGGCGTGGAGCCCCATTATGGCAAAACTAGGTTGACCCATGCCAAAGTACTTGGCCTATTATTGTCGGTGCACAACAGAAGTGAGGCCTCATCCGTCGTCCACGGGCGGCATGAATTATTACTATAAAAATGATTTATAATTTTAGTATTATAATAATAATAAATTATATTAATAATTGGGAGACTTACCATTTAAAACCCATCCAACAAACTATTACGATAAATGCCTAAAATAATTAAGCAACTTTATACTTTAAATACCCTTTTATGTAAAATCGAGTAACAAACTTCTCTTTTTTTTCTTTTTTAATTTTAATTTTTAAAGGACTGTATCTTTTAAACCGTAACTCGGAAAAATAATCTGAAAATACCATCTGTTTTTGTTTTTTTTTAAATGAACAAAACAAGTACCACTCATGATATGTTTTGAATTTAAAAAAAATCACACACATTTCTCACTATATGGTTTCGCATCTAGTGGGCTGATTTCACATCTAGCATCTATCATAGTGGCCCTGAATGCGCATCTAGCAGTACACAATTTAAATAAGTTTCACATTTAGCAAAAGGAAGAAGGTTTCGCATCTGGCAAAACAAATAAGGTTTCGCATCTTGCAAAACAAAAATGGTTTCGCATCTAACATAACAAAGAGATTTCTCATCTCGAAAAATAAAGAAGTTTTCGAATCTATCAAAATAAAAAAAGGTTTCACATGTAGAAAAATAAAGAAGGTTTCGCAGAAGGTTTCACATCTATCCAAATAAAAAAGGTTTCGCATGTAGAAAAATAAAGAAGGTTTTCCATCTAGCAAAATAAAAAAAGTTTCACATCTACCAAAACAAACAAACTTTTGCATCTTCTTCGTTTATCCTATAATTTTTTTTTAAAAGTTTGTATCTCTAAACCGTAACTCGGAAAAATAATCCAAAAATCAAACTTCGAAATCAAGAAAAACACAATCAAAATCATATATAAATAAAAGAAAAACAAGAATCGATTATCACATATTGTAGGGAAGTCTTCACGTAGCATAATAAAATTAAGGGGAAAATGGGTGATATGGTGTTAAAATCTTTTATATAAGTGAGTATGGGTATAAAGGGTATAAGTGGGTCTTAAATAGTAAAGTTTTGACTAAAACAAGTCTTTCTCGGAGAAACATGAAAATATAGATCTTAAATGGATAATAGTTAGGATTTTGTGTCTTAACTGATACTTAACCCTTAATAATATTACTTATAATAATATTGTTATTATTATTACTATTAATTGTATGAATTGTAAGAATTAAGAGAAAGCAAACTCTGATTGATCAATAATGTTGAAAATGTTACATATGAGATATAATATAAATAAATAACCTCCCAACAAGGTGAGATTAACTACAACAATGATACAATAGTACTTAGATATTAGAGTCATATCCCATGTTGTCTTTCACAAGTGATCCATTCGCAATGTCATCATCTTTCTCAGCGATCATATCCTCGAGATATGCTACCATATCTCCAGTAATGAAATTTGTAATTTTCAAGTTCAACACTTTAGTTGCTTCTTGCTTTACTTTGTAAGATGTGAAGAAAAAACGTTGCACTGGTTTAGATTTCACAAGATTGCATCTTGTTTTAACTTCATCACGATTGCGTGGAATTTGATTTGGAGCATCGAATCGGCCATAATCATAATATATCCTACAAAGCACTCGATCGAAAAAACATCGATCGTATCATCATACATTTTTAAGGTAAAAAGCTTCACGGTCTAAAGAAACTAATAGTCTTTGTCTACATTAAACTTTATACCTAAGACTCCTTATGTTTTTTTTCAAAACGTTTTGGTGGATAAATTATTACGACATGATTCAGTTCTATTTTATAGGAAAATCATATGCATACAAGCGCGCAAATTATATATCACAGTGTTAATGAGGTTAAACCATGTATTCTCAAGATGAAGCATAAGATAATCAGGGGTAGAAAAAGACTCCATCTCGTCTCTAATCACATCTCTCCTAAAACATGATCTAACTAGTAACATCGCCAATTTACCCAACATTTCTCATCGAACGTGTAAGCCATCATCTTTGGTTTCTTTTTCGCCTTCTTTTGTATCCTGACCAACAAATATGGAATAAGCCTCTAGACACGTCAAAACTGTCTCAATTCCTGCTCTGGATAGTATGCCTGCGAGTGCTCTACACATGCAATGACAACACAGAACCAGGCTATATCCTCCAATCGGAAATGATCTCCTATGGCACAGTAAAGCTCAAACAAAACCTGCAAAACAAAATAGTACGAACAAGAGCACATATAAGACTTGACATTGACGTTGGCCAACAACAAAACAACAAGACAATACAAATAATTCTATTTTATTCAATTTTAACCATATGTTAATCTAATTTGCGTTATATATCAAAACATACTTAACAATTAAATACCAAAACATTATAAAATCAACATCGGTCTTCTACAGGTTATTGACGGTGATCCTGCAGTTTAACTTGGTCCGAGAATCAGAAATCGTCGCACTTGTATCTCATCTAGTAATAGTAGGTTGGCGCTCAATGTAAGTGAAACGAGTAATAAGGTGAAGCATAACAAAATGGTTCTGTATCCACGTGTCTAGCGGAAGATACATCCGGCCATAATCCTGTTCATGTTAATAGAGACCTCTCAGAGATGGTGTTACAAGTAATCCAATACTTTTGTGCCTAATGCATAACGTCTAACCCCCTGCTCGATCAAATCACGTAATAGGAATAAGTACTTAAAATTTACATACATGTTACTTTTTTCGGGGAATAGAACGCAACCGAAGATATGTAGAATATAGAAGTGCGCAGCCTGTTGTACCATATCTTCAGTGATACCAGGGTTGTCGTCACAGAACTGTGTCGCACTGGTACCTATCTTGAAGCCATGCAAAACCCAAACCTATACCATTACATTTCTCGACTTTTTCTCACAAATCTCACCTCGTTAATCCCAAGTAGTTCAGCGTGCTCATGTATATCTAAAGACTCGTCAAATATAACAGATAGAGCAGGAACATCACTTTGTATTGCAAGTCCTAGTATCGTGTGCACATCGTCTAGTGTGATATTCATCTCACCGAAGCAGAAATGAAACTGTTAGTTTCCATATGCCAACACTCCAAAACTATCTTTGTGATGTTGAAGTGTATGTGCATGCAAGAGAAGGGATCGATGGGCCTATCGAAAGGCGTGGCTTCAAGTACAACTTATATCGTACTCTAAGAGCTCAGACTCAAACCTCTATGGCTAAGATAATGGTCGTAAAGCCTCGTCTCATGCTTCAAAAAATAATCATTTTCAATATTAATATTGGTGAGTATTATTTATGGTTTATGGAGTAAAATCGAGTAAGTAAATAAAACTAGAGAGATTTTGGGAAAAGTAGTTTCTAGATAGAGAAATTCAAGAAGTGAAAGTAGTTTACCTCAAATGTCAGAATCCTTTCTCAGTTCAGCCTTATCCAGTATATATACGCACAAGAACTTAAACATAACAGAACCGGTTACATAAATGGTCTAATTGCACATTAGTCTATCAACTATTCAAAAAGCTCTAATTCTCTCCTATAACACTACAATTTATCATACAAGGTTTTGCTTATTTACGTTTTGATCCCCAACGTTCTATTTTCTCAACAATTATATATTAAATTGGCACTAACCACCTCTCTCTCAAACGTAGTAGGCGGCATGGAAGGTCAATGTCTCGCCGAATAGTGTAGGTAGTTTGACGATGGGTGGAGCTATAAGTTGCCCTCTAATAAGGAACGGCGCGCGCCGCCTATGGGAGTGAGAATCGGATGTGGATTTAGACGGAGGTGGTCTTAAAATAAGAGGTATAGTCTTCATCAGAAGCGTTGAATCTGCTACTCATTCGCATTCGCTATCGGTCTTTTTTTTCGAACGATTATTCACTATATTTATCTGAGAGCCATCACTAGACCGTAAAGCGTCAACGAAATCCATAACCTAAAAAATACAAGATGCGAAAGCGTACTTGAAAATACTAAATATGAATTGAAAAGCTGTTTTTTTAGAAACAATTACGCAGACATCCATAATTCACACCAACGAATAAGATTAAATCGGTCTCGGGATAATCCGGTGTCCGGACAGATCCATACCGTAGGTATGGCGTTGAAGTATAAACACATGCCACTCTAATAGTGTTTGTCTATCCACTCACTCCATACATATAGTTTGATGCTATGTGCCTACGCTATGCGTATGACGTTTATATGTCTATGCTCACACGCTATGGCGTGGACACCCATGGTTTTCATCAATAGTTGACGTTGACGGAAATCATATGTTCTTCGCCAATCGTGGTGAAAAACACCTGAGCAAAGCTGTAAACTATAAAAGGGGAACCAGTATAACGCCATGAACACTTACACATGATGATTCGAACGCTTGTTGCTACTTAATTTGAGGTTTTAGGGCTGCGAGATGCTACTGGTTGATTCAAGGGTTTGGGGCTGTCAAGATGTTTTCGAGAGCGTTATGAGGCTCGATTGGTGGTTGTTGGACAGTTGGGTGAGGGGATAGGTTGTGGTATGTGATTGTCCAACGGTTCAGTAAGGTGAGTTTTTTTTTTCTAAAAAATGTTTTAATTACTTTGGTTTTAGTTACTTTAGTTTTAATTAATTTGGTTTTATTACTTTAGTTTATAATTTACGTTTTGTAAGTTTTTTTAGTTTAAGTTTTTTAAATAGTATATTAGTTTATTTTTAGTTTAGTTTTTTAGAAAAAGAAAATATTTTTAGACAAAAGGGAGAAAAAAAATGACATTTTCAGAAAATGTTGGAAAAATATGCAAACAAGTAATTTCACGAAGTAATATTGAAAATAGAAAACAGACGACTTACGGAGTAAAAACAACTTTTTAAAGCAATTTGCATTATTTTATTTTACCGAACATTATTATTAGTTTAAGAATTTATTTACATATTAATATATTATTATGTTTTCATCTTTATTAATTAAATTAAATTTTTCAAAACATATAAATATATTATTTAAAAATTCTAATAAACTTTTAAATATACAATATATAAAAGTATTTAAATATTTTCTAACAGTTCAAAAGGTATATTCTAAATATCTAATAATAAAATTATTTGTTGTAAGATGTAAACATTTAATAAATTATTTAAAATATTAATATTTGAAAAATATAAATACATAAAGATTAGAAATATAAGTATATAAAGATTGGGAACATATATTTTAAGAATCTAATATAGTTAAAAAATTTAAAAAATTATTTATGATATATAATGGTCCAAAATATTTAAAATTTCCACAAATTTAAAAATATCATTTAAATATCCGACAAACTAATTATAATAAACTATTTTTAAATAAAAAATATATATAAAAAAATCTCAACAATTATGTTTATTATGGTATACAAATTTTAATTTATTTATTTCGAATTAATTTAGTCATACAAATTAATTTTTAATAAAAATTTAAAATTTTAAAAAACCGTCGGCAAGAAACTATCAGAGCATGGGCGCCATGACATAGGACAGTCGCAATAACATAAGACACGGCAAAGTGAATTTGACATGAACGGAAATTTATCATGAAATCTGACAGTTAAAGGAGATATGATGGGATGTGCTAACACAATAAACACTTCTAATCGAACCTATTCGTAGAGTTGGTGGCAACGAATTTTTAGCGTCACAATTTTATTGCACCTATTGGTAGAGTTCATAGCAACAAATTTTCCAACAACACATTTTGGTAGAGTTCGTAGCAACAAATTTTCCAACAATACCATTTTGGTAGAGTTCGTACTTCGTAGCAACAAATTTTCCTACAGCACCATTTTATTGCATATTTTTGTAGAGTTTAGCCGCAACATTTTATTGCACCTTTTGGTGGAGCTCATGGCAACCAATTTCCAGCAACGCCATTTTATCATTTTGTAGAGTTTATGGCAACCAATTTTCCAGCGGCACCATTTAATCGCACCCTCTGGTAGATTTTATGGCAACGAATTTTCCAACGCCACCATTTTATCGCACCCTCTGGTAGATTTTATGGCAACAAATTTTCGAGCAGCACCATTTTATCGCACCCTTTAGTAGACTTCATGGCAACAAAGCATTTTATCGCACCCTTTAGTAGACTTCATGGCAACAAATTTTTGAGGAGCATCATTTTATCGCATCATCGGCAGAGTTCATGCCACGAATTTTCCAACAGCATATTGGACCATATTTGTAATCACAATCGATTTTTGCACCAAACAGACTAAATTCAGCATATTAAACTTTAGTATAAATTTTGAATAATTGGTTGTCACAAATGTTTTTTTGGCTCACTTTGCCGGTTATCGATCTAGGATAGATGTGGTCGTTGTTGATTTTTATTTTGAAATGAGATGTTAAAGGCCAAAGCTATTTCCTCCATGTTATTTTTTATTTCCTCCATCTTTCAAACTTTCAAAAACACTAGTGACTTGCTTTTACCAAATTACCCTTATTTTTATTTCAAATTTATCACTAGATGCCATTTATCTAATTAAAAGTCTTATATGAAAAAACACACCATTAACCTAACTTTAATCCAAGATATATGATTCTACCTCTAAAATTAACCCTAAAACAAAGAACTTCAATTTTATTGAAGATTAATCATGGAAAATGAAGAAACTCAAACAAAGCCGGAGAACAGTACTTAATCGACAAACAATGTAATTTAAACTTGTTTTTACGTTTTACAACTTCGTAGCTTGAAAATACCTATTTCGAAACTTATTTTTTCCAGCTAAACCCATTTTTACAGTTCTGAAAAAAAAAAACAACTATTTCTGAGCCGGGAATTAGGAATCAGGTGTAATTTTTTTTTAAAAATGTGCATCTGATTCTGTGAGGGCCACTCGGAATTAGTTGCAAATTTTAAAAATAAATGTGCAACTGATTCCGAGAGGGCCACTCAGAATCAGTTGCAAACCCTCTGTCTCGTTAGATTATGTGATAATTTGTTTACTATGGACATTGCACTTGATTCCGAGTGGCCCTCTCGGAATTAAGTGTAAAACACCAGTGTAAGAAAAGCATGGTGCTCGCTATTAAATATAATCAACCTATTGCCGTCTTCAATTCTGTGATAAATAAGGTACGAAAAAGTAGGCAACATAATTTATTTGTATACATGTCTACACCTAAACCTGTTTGCTACCAAGTGTTAACGATCTTTTAGCATTTACCGTATTCAATAGTTCAACCAAAGGTGCACTTACGGAGACGTAGTACAGACTTCTAATCCCTGTTTTATAACCACCTAAAAGGTTCTTCTTTTTTCTACCATCCATCTACAATATCAATCACACACACTATTCTGAATTTTTTTTTGCCCATTGAGCATGTGATTCCGAGTGCCCTACTCGGAATCACATGTTTTTTTTTAAACCGAGCAGCAACTGATTCCGAGAGGGCCACTCGGAATCAGCTGCTGCTCGGTTTAAAAAAAACATGTGAATCGGAGTAGGGCACTCGGAATCACATGCTCAATGGGCAAAAAAAAATTCCGAACAGTAGGATATCCAAAGGCGAACCCAAGATCAAACCCTAATCGATTCTAACAATGAAATCAAACCCCAAATGAAACCCTAATCGAATCTAACATAGAAATCTAACTTCAAACCCTAATCGAAATCGAACAACAAAATCTAACTACAAACCCTAAATTTGATAATGGGGAAAAACCTAGAATTTCTTTCTCCAAGCTTTCTCTATCTTCGAATCAGCTGTTGTAAGGTAGTGATAAGTGAAAAATGGATTTTCTTCTTTGTAAGGTAGTTCTCTAGGGTGAAGAATGGGTTTTGTTGTACTAATTTGGATGGGTATGTTAGGGTAATAGTTTTGTGAAAAAAAATAGGTAAAAGGGTAATTTTGTAACTTCTTTTATGGAGGAAATAACATCATGGAGGATTTTTCAAATGATGGAGGAAATAAAAAAAACATGGAGGAAATAGCTTTGGCCGATGTTAAAAAGTTTGGTTGGTTTCAAAAGAGAATTTTAAACCTACCTAAAATGTGTGTCAATTTAACACATCAATGATCTTTAATTTTTTATTTTTTTAGTTATTAAACAAGTTTAAATAATGTTTATATTAAAGTTTAAAGGTTTTTCCAAATAATATTTCGTGTGAAGCCTAAAATAATTTAATTTTTTTTAATGGATCTCGAAAATAATCTAAAATATTATTATAGTATATCCCAAAATTATAAAAATATATTTATATGTAATTTTATATAAATAAAGTAAACAATCTAATTTTATTATATTTAAATTAGGTAATATAGACTATTGATTAATTTATAACCAGTGTTGTTATCGAGTTAGACCGGTTGGGGTTTGCATTGAACCAAAACCAGTTCATTAAGCTACCTAGTCGGTCCAACCCGAATCGTTAAATGAAAAGAACCAATTGTTATGGTCGAAACCACTTTGTTAAGAATCGGTCCAACCCTAACCACTAAGTAAAAGGAGCTAATTGTTATTGGTCTAACTCAGCTAAGAAACCGCTTCTCTGACGAGCGCTTTCATGATATAAGTGGTCGATTGATGAGGGTCCATGTTGAACGATACGCGAAGGCCTATGTACTTTATCTCTTTTGGTCATGCCTCTTCGTAGATAAAAGTGGTTACTGTGTCAAAGCAGATTTATTACACGTGATTGATGACTTTGAATCATTAGGAGAATATGCTTGAGCAATGCATAATTTGGCCAAGCTTAGCGGATTTGTTCAACTATTAGACTGTTGGATTTTTTACCATTTCACCAGATTTCAACCACCTCATTTGGAGGGATTATTTTCTTAGCATGCCGCACATGCGTACATGGGTAACACCCAAACATAAAAATTTGATAGAAGAGTTCGTACGACAACTTGAATAGTTTAGATGGATGTTTGATCACTTAGATATCTATTCTATATATGTTTATATTCTAACTTATTCTATCTATCATATTTTTAAATATATTTTCATATATTATTTTTTAATATATTTTGCTATAGGTTATATTTCAGTCGTATGAGTATTTATAAATGTTTAAATAAGTTAGAGAGATAGAGTGGTTTACATGTAGAATAAAATTCAAAGATAAAACTGAGTTATACCACCTAGATATAGTTCCCAATTAGTTTAGATACATCCAAATTGATTTTATTTGATCAACAAAACCTACGCATAAGCGAGGTTACTTGGAAAATACAATGATTGATTTGAAGGAGTGTGTGAGAAAATCGGTACCAACACATATTGCGGTTGCAATGTAGAGGCACTATTATGGTAGAAGGTAACCAGATAAGTATGACCGTACCAGCATACGATGAATGGATTCATCATAATTTTTGGTACGTTGTACCAAATGCACCTAGAGAAGAAGATTATTCTATAGGGGAAGAACCTTAACATTCAACCTACTAGGAGTATATTACTAGAGGTAATGCTAAAATTATGGATACGTACGATGAGAGTGTAGACAATATGACGAGTGAAAGTATCATGCTACTTTACTACATTGCATTCATATAAGAAATGTCTATCTAGGATGATAATGTTTAGTATGATGCTATGGTTTTCTATGTTACCGTATCTTGTAAATGATGTATGTTTGTTTTGTGGATGATGCATATTTTGTGGACGATGTACCAAATCCGCTTTAACTAATGGTGTTTGTTTTTTTATGTTTCAAGAAATATTACTCTTATTTACATATGTTGTATATTTATTGTTAGGATATGTTTGTTTGAAATTTAAAATTCTTGTTTAAAACAAAACAACACTTAATTCGTAGTGGCCAACTTAAAATTAGGCGGGGTTTTTTTAAAGCACTTAATTGTAAGATGCTCTCTTGGAATTCAAAGAAATTCTTTTGTAAGCAAAAACAAAGAAATGTGGACTTAAGTGTGAGAGGGCATCTTGGATTTAGTGTTATTTTTTAAACAAAAGCACTTAATTCTAAAACGCCCTCTCAGATTTAGAAGTCATTCTTCTATAAGAGAAATGAAGTAATAGGACTTAATTCCAAGAATGCATCTCAGAATTAGTTGCTTTCTTCATCGTGGAATTTAATTTTTTTAGGTGTTATGTACTCATCACTGTTTAATTGTTAAGGTAAGAAAAATGACTGTACTTGAGATAAAATGCGTGTCTCTATTTAACTACTTCTTATGGATTACACTATCCTTATCTGACACATATGGTTATCTGATTCGTCTTATCAGATTACATTATCCTTAACAATTGAATAAATAAGAGGTTCATTCTGCGTGAGAAATAACATTAAATGATAAATAAATAAATTCGTGTGGAATGCTACTAAAGATAAATATCTAAGAAAAGCAGCTCAGTGAGTAGGAGGTCCAAAATATGACGAGTTTTGGGATGACTTGATCTATAAGTTATACTACATAATGGGGGTCAAGCTTTACAAAAGAGAAAAACTATCACGTGGTATGCTAGAGAAAAAAAAAATTGGAAATATTTAAGGTCCCTAAGTACACATAGGGTTTTCGACCTTGGACCGGAAGAACAACAATCCATGTTTGAGTTGTATAATAGTCTTGTCACTAATGAAATAACCAAATACAGGCTGAATAGAATTGTGACCATATTAAACCAAGAAAGCGACAACTATGTACGAGAAAGTATTTAGCGAGGATTTCAAAAAAAGAAAAGAAAAGAGGGTTTGGAAATGGAATTGGCCAAACAAATAGATAATGTTTGTCGTGATGTTTGTTTTTATGAAACTTTCTCGTTGATTTGTTATTTATTTATGTTCTAGATTTAGCTTTGTTATCTTATCTATTATTAATGTTTAATTGTTTATGGTATCGTCGTACGTGTTTAAGTTTGACAATGTAATCTATGTAACATTTTTGTGTGTTAACAAGTTATTTTAATTATTAGAAAATTACACAGTATTGAAGAATAAAATAAGAAGGGAGAAGATGAAAAGAAGCCTTGTTATTAACTAATTTTTTGAAGTTATTATGAAATTAATTAAATGTTACAAACGATTAATATGAAGTTAACATAAAAAACTTCTTCCTACTTTTAATTAATTGTTAAATCCACCATTTATGGGTCTCGTATAGTGAGAAGTTTTGAAGGTTGGATACCAATAAATGACAAAATACTTATTTGCAAACAATGAAACCATTCTTTACCTTCTCCGGAAACATATTGGATATATAATAAGTAGACTAATGGTAATGGTTCACCCGGATATATGGTAACCTCCTAAAACAATCAATTAGTATACGAGTATGAAATTATAAAATAACTCTAGTGGTAGAATGGTACTCGTAAATCGATATAATTATTACCATGAACGTGAGGGATGTATATTTGTTAATAATAGAAGGAACACCTTTTAACAGTATAATGTATATGTAATGTGGTAGGAAATTATATATACAATACGTTTAAAAGCATTAGCAATCATTGGAAAAATGTCTGGAATTGTCATCCACATTCTTAGCATGCAAATTAAGGCATAACAATCTAGGATCCATAGTTCAGGATCAACCCTTTCACGACCATCGTAAAGTTTATCATACAAAGGTAAATCCGATAAGATTTCTTGTTTTAATATGGTCCTAACATGCACCCATACATTTTAGTCATAATAAATTATGTGTGCGACAACTGTGAAACCATAATGACCATCCTTACCCACATTATTGCAATCATATATGAATAGACGCAAATATTTGGGGAAGTGTTGTGAAAATATTGACGTATTACTTTGCATTTCATCCTTTGGAAGCTTGATAATCTCAGGAGTACTACGAATCTTAGTAGTCTTTGGTACATTTGGTTTAGATTTCGTTAGAACATTTGGTGTAACTTTCGTTTGAATATCGAGTGTTTGACTCAAGGAAATATGACAAGCTTATGGCGGTGTTTTTGCATTATCGGGTAGTTCTACATATTCGAATCCTATTAATTCCCTCTTTGTTGAACTGTTGTTACCACATTTACTATATCAACCTTTATCTTCTCTTTCTCTACATGTGGAATGATTTCAGTTCTTCTAGGTTCAAGTGTTTCAAGGATTTTCCTTATGATATATAGTTGATGCTCGCGATCGTACCCACAGATTAGAGAATCAATCGCCATTTAAAATCATCTTCGTTATATACATCATGCTAAATCAACAAAAATGGTGTTCACCTCTTGTCGACCATACTTGCATCGAAGATACGGTGCTGCATTACTAATAAACAAACCTCACATTCACAAGGTGAACCCTGAGTGCTTCTAATAACATATCCATATTTTCTTTTATCATTATTTATTTGTTTGGCCATTTCGTATTGCGCTTTCATAAATTTATGAATTTTTTTGACGCAAAACGTCTAATAACCTTGAATATCCAAGTATCATACTCAAATTAAGATATAAATGTACTTTTTCAAACGATGTTTGTATATTCGTATGTTGCATCTCTAGTAAAGAATCGAATCTTCCCTAAAGTGCATCAAACGCAAGCAAGCCCGTCCCAAAGTAATGTTTCAAGATGGCATGCAAACTTTGGCCATAATATTCATGACAATAAATTTTCATTTAAAATGCGTAAATAAAATAATAAAAAAATTACATTATAACTATTTTTTCTTACCAACTCGTTGTGTTGTTTCAGAAATATTTGAACTTGTTAGTGTAAACACAAACAAAATTTTTACTAGTAAGGAGGTTTGAGCCATGTTTGAATGTAATCGAGAGATCCGCGGTATGCCTTGTATTTCTCTTTCATACACTCAATTTTTGAGTTCAACTTTCTTATAGCGTCCAAACAAAACATTGTATTCCAAAACGCTTGAAATTTGTGGAATACATTTTCGCTGGTAAAACATTTCTTAGTCTTCATTATGATATTTTTTTACATGTGCAATCTACATAGCATGTGTATCACTTTAGGATATAGAATGTCAGTTGATTTTATTAATACCAATACTTTATAATGTTAAAAAAATTCAGCTTAGAAATAATAAACCACTTAGGCAGATGTCCTGAAAGAATTTTTAGGGATAGAGGAGATGACCTCAAATTATGTCCCAATTTATACGCACTGCCCCTTGGACCTTCATTCAATGTTGTGCATAAAACTTCTTCGCATGGATAGGTAATTTGATTACTCACACGATACTCGAGATTATGGCTTCCAGAATGAATCTACATATGTGGATTTACTTGTTACCATTGAGCTACGTTCACAATCTTGGCCGGCTCTTCGGGACCAAACCCTATTTTCCCATGATTAGATTTTTTTCTCTCTGAAACTTTAACTCTATGAGATGTCCGAGGACCACCTTTATACCTCATCGAATCTTTTATCTTGTAAATTTTTTAACGTCGATTATCCTCCTCAGACGAAAAAGATTCATCCGAAGTGATACGACAATATTCACTTGATCTAGGTTTTCTTGAACTTATTATCGCTTTCTTTTCAGCATTCAATCTTTCAATGTCTTCTAAAAGTTCTTTCCGCCAAGCTACCAAAATAGATTCTTATAGTAGTTCTTTGGCACATCGATCATGTTCATTTCTTTAGTTTACTATATGTTCCTCAATCAAGATATCTCCAGATAAGTCTCCGATCATATTGTTTTTTATACCAATCTCTAGTTCTCCTAGCATGTCTGTATCCATCACTCTCATAATGTTTTTAGCATAATCCATCAGGATTTCCCTGACCCTTTATCAACAGTTAATGATAGTATCCACATTCGCTCGACACTTTTTGCTTCCTAAACACTGTTTCCTGAACATGATCCTAGACATATCAAAATTCTTGATGTTGCCATGTGGTACACGGTTATACCATTTCAAGGCCCCGTCCTTGAATGTCTACAAAAATGTTCAGCATAATAATTTTTCATCGTTATCAAAATTTAACATGAAATTTTTGAATAACTTCTAATGATCGTCCGAGTCTTTTTTTTCCATCGAATTTCTCTAATTTGAAAATATCAAATCGCTTCTAGAAAAATCCTGGACATTTTTTCATATGATAACGGAGACGATCTCTAATTATGTATGGTATTAAACTTACCACCCCAATACCTTTAGTGGGGGATGTATATAAACCTTCCTCTCATGGATTCGCCAACTGATTTCGTACGTGATATTCGAGGATCTGACTTCTCGAGGGGAATTGGACATGCAAGTTGTTTGTTCTCATCTGTTGATAACCATCGTCCTATCACTATCTACTGAGATGGGGTTTCTTTTGTCAGTATTGTTCCTTTTTTTCTATGAATCTCTAAATCAGTGACAAACTCGACATCGGTCTTCCCACTTCCTTATAGTTCCTTTTCTCTCGCGTAGGTATTCCCTGTTTTAGGAGAAATACTCATCTAAGTCATAGAAAAATAATTAATGGACTCCGTTAAATGATAGCGTCGCCTCAATCCCAATGCACGTCTTTCATTTTTTCAACTAGCGATCCCTCTTTTTGCATTTAGATTCAAAATATCTTCCAAAATTGCTTTCTTGTCATTACTAGAGGAGATAAAATGCTTTCTTCATCTTGGAATCAAGTGTTATTTTATGTTTGAAATTTAATGTTTTTAGATGCTATGTACTCATCACTGTTCACCTGTGAAGATAAGAAAAAGTGATTGTACTTGAGATAAAATGTGTGTCTCTACTTAACTGGTTCTTATAGATTACACTATATTTATCTAACACATGTCGTTATCTAATTCGTCTTATCAGATTACATTATTCTTAAATATTTTTATAAATAAGAGGTTCATTCTACGTGAGAAATAACATTAAACACTAAATAATTGAATTCTTGTGAAATGCTAATGAAGATGAATATCTAAGAAAAGTAGATAAGCGAGTAAGAGGGCCAAAATATGACAAGTTTTGGGATGACTTGATCTGTAAGTTCTACTACGTAATGGGGGTCAAGCTTTAAAACAGAGGAAAACTATCACGCGGTATGCTAGAGATCAAACAAAATTGGAAATATTTAAGGTCCCTAAGTACAAATAAGGTCTTGGACCAGAAGAACAATAATCTGTGTTTGAGTTGTACAATAGTCCTGTCACTGATGAAATAACCAAATACGGGCCGAATATAATTTTTGACCATATTAAAACCAAGAAAGAGGAAACTATGTACGAGAAAGCCTTTAGCGAGGATTTCAAAAAAAAGAAAAGAAAAGAGGGTCTGGAAATGGAATAGTCCGAACAAATAGACAATGTTTGTCATAATGTTTGTTTTTATGAAAATTTCTCGTTGATTTGAGTTTAAGCTTTGTTATTTTATTTATGTTTCAGGTTTAGCTTTGTTATCTTATCTATTATCAATGTTTAATTTTTTTTATAGTATCGTCGTACTTGTTTAAGTTTTACAATGTTTTCCGTTTGTTAACAAGTTATTTTAATTATTATAAAATTGCATAGTATTGAAGAATAAAATAAGAAAGAAGAAGACAAAAAGAAGCAATGCTATTAAGTAATTTTTTGAAGTTATTATGACATGAATTAAATGTTACAAACGATTAATATGAAGTTCAAATTAAAAAACTTATCCCCGCTTTTAATTAATTGTTAAATCCAAAACTTCTGGGTCTCGTATAGTCAGAGTTTTTGAAGGTTGGATACCAAAAAATGGAAAAATCATTTTTTGTAAAGAATGAAACCATTATTTATCTTCTTTGGAAACGTATTGGATATATAATAGGTAAACTAATGGTAATGGTTCACTCGGATATATAGTAACCTCTTAAAAAATTAATTAGTATACGAGTATGAAATAATATAATAACTCTAGTGGTAGAAAGTTACTCGTACGTTAATGTAGTGGTTGACATGAAAATGAGCAATTTCAATCTCTTTTCATTCATTAATAAGGGACATAACACATTTTAAAGGAAGTAACGTATGTCATGTTGTCGAAAATTATGTATACGATACATTTAAAATCATTAGCAATTACTGGACAAATGTTAGGAATTGTCATCAAGTTTCTTGAAAGAGAAATTAAGTCATAGCAATCTAGACTGCTTAGTTCAGGATGAACCCTTTCACGACCACCGTAAATTTTATCATACAAAGATATATCCGATAAAAAAATTCTTTTAGTGTGGTCCTAACATGCGCATATACGTTTTTGTCATAATAAATTTTGTGGGCGAAGGCTCTGAAACCATAATAACCATCTGAACCCACATTATTGCAATCGGATATGAATGGAAGCACAAATGTTGTAAAATATTGACATATCACTTTGCTTTTTAACTTTTGAAAGCTTGCAAAATGTTTGTAATCTTTGGTACATTTTGTGTAGCTTTCGTTGGAACATTTTTGTAGCTTTCGTTTGATTAACTAATTATATAACGGTGTTTTCGATTGTAGTTGGGGAAATATGACTTACGTACGACGGTTTTTTCACATTATCGGCTAGCTCTGCTTATTCGAATCCCAATAATTCCCTCTACGTTGAATTATTGTTAGCACGTTTATTATTGTTGAAATATATGAGCTTGTTAATGTAAGCATAAATAAAGTTTTCACCATAAGGAGGTTTAAGCCTTATTTAAATGTAATTATGCTCCGGGCTATGCCTTGTATTTTTCTTTCATACACTCGATGTTTGAGTTTAACTTGCTTATAGTGTCCAAATAAACAATTGTATTCCAAAACGCTTGAAATTTGTGGAGCACATTTTGGTCGGTAAAAAAATTCTTAAACTTCATTACAATATTTTTTATGTGCCATCTACATAGCATGTGTGTCACTTCTGGAAATATAATGTCAGTTGATTTCATTAATGTCAATTCTTTATCTATCACCATAATATTAGATAAAGAGCAATGGTTTTTCTTTATGAGCAACCGCAAACGTTCTAATGTCCACATGTAATGTTTTTAACCTTTTTGTGATTCAAGAAAACGAAAACGATCATAAAATTAATGTTCGTTGACGTAACACCAACAATATCCATAAAAGTTGGGTGTATAAAAAATAATTTGGTGATTATTTGGGGCCCTTCATTTTCCGTGATATGTCGTTCGATATAAATTTTATCTTTCATGAATATTGAATTTGTGATTGACCGTATTTTTCAAATGTAAGGTATTTTTTAAGCATTACAAGAGTTACGCATATTAGACACGTTATAAGGATTAAGTTCTTTTAAAATGAGTAAAATACTACGAGAGTGTAGATAATTAATTCACAAAATCTTAATTTTTCTTTTTTGAGGAAAACATTCTAAAAAAATCAAATGTGCTATATCATCGATGGTATGTGAAGACTTATATATTCATGGCCCTGCAACTCAACGCCATAGTTATCAAAATCTAAAAAGTCTAATCCGTCGAGTTCGGGATTTGAGTGTAGGTCAGTTCTAAATGTAATGTTGGTTGACGTAACACCAACAATATCCATAAACGTTGGGTGTGTAAAAAATAATTTGGTGATTATTTGGGACCCTTCATTTTCCGTGATATGTCGTTCGATATAAATTTTATCTTTCATAAATATTGAATTTGTGATTGACCGTATTTTTCAAATGTAAGGTATTTTTTAAGCATTACAAGAGTTACGCATATTAGACACGTTATAAGGAATAAGTTCTTTTAAAATGAGTAAAATATTACGAGAGTGTAGATAATTAGTTCACAAAATCTTAATATATCTTCTTTGTCTTCCATCACGCTAACATACACCAATCACAAACTAATCTCATGTAATTGTTACTCCCATATCCACATAAGAAGATAAGTTTTTTTTTCTTCATTAAATGACTGCAACAATGGGAGAAGTAAGCATAGTTCTCACCCTTATACAATAGAAATTTATTAGAATAACATTTGAGATTGAAAAAATGATGAAACACCTAAATGAGATATAAATTTTTTGAATTCAAGCATTCTTTTTGTTGAAAACATTCTGAAAAAATCAAATGTGCTATATCATCGATGGTATGTGAAGACTTATATAGTTATGACCCTACAACTCAACGCGATAGTTATCAAAATCTAAAAAGCTTACTCCGTCGAGTTCCGGGATTTGAGCGTAGGCCATTTCTAAATGTAATGTTGGTTGACGTAACACCAATAATATCCATAAACGTTGGGTGTGTAAAAAATAATTTGGTGATTATTTGGGACCCTTCATTTTCCGTAATATGTCGTTCGATATAAATTTTATCTTTTCATGAATATTGAATTTGTGATTGACCGTATTTTTCAAATGTAAGGTATTTTTTAAGCATTACAAGAGTTACGCATATTAGACACGTTATAAGGATTAAGTTCTTTTAAAATGAGTAAAATATTACGAGAGTGTAGATAATTAATTCACAAAATCTTAATTTTTATTTTTTGAGGAAAACATTCTAAAAAAATCAAATGTGCTATATCATCGATGGTATGTGAAGACTTATATAGTCATGGCCCTGCAACTCAACGCCATAGTTATCAAAATCTAAAAAGTCTAATCCGTCGAGTTCGGGATTTGAGTGTAGGTCAGTTCTAAATGTAATGTTGGTTGACGTAACACCAACAATATTCATAAACGTTGGGTGTGTAAAAAATAATTTGGTGATTATTTGGGACCCTTCATTTTCCGTGATATATCGTTCGATATAAATTTTATCTTTCATAAATATTGAATTTGTGATTGACCGTATTTTTCAAATGTAAGGTATTTTTTAAGCATTACAAGAGTTACGCATATTAGACACGTTATAAGGAATAAGTTCTTTTAAAATGAGTAAAATATTACGAGAGTGTAGATAATTAGTTCACAAAATCTTAATATATCTTCTTTGTCTTCCATCACGCTGACATACACCAATCACAAACTAATCTCATGTAATTGTTACTCCCATATCCACATAAGAAGATAAGTTTTTTTTCTTCTTCATTAAATGACTGCAACAATGGGAGAAGTAAGCATAGTTCTCACCCTTATACAATAGAAATTTATGGATAACATTTGAGATTGAAAAGATGATGAAACACCCAAATGAGATATAAATTTTTTGAATTCAAGCATTCTTTTTGTTGAAAACATTCTGAAAAAATCAAATGTGCTATATCATCGATGGTATGTGAAGACTTATATAGTTATGACCCTACAACTCAACGCGATAGTTATCAAAATCTAAAAAGCTTACTCCGTCGAGTTCCGGGATTTGAGAGTAGGCCATTTCTAAATGTAATGTTGGTTGACGTAACACCAGTAATATCCATAAACGTTGGGTGTGTAAAAAATAATTTGGTGATTATTTGGGACCCTTCATTTTCCGTGATATGTCGTTCGATATAAATTTTATCTTTTCATGAATATTGAATTTGTGATTGACCGTATTTTTCAAATGTAAGGTATTTTTTAGGCATTACAAGAGTTACCCATATTAGACACGTTATAAGGATTAAGTTCTTTTAAAATGAGTAAAATATTACGAGAGTGTAGATAATTAGTTCACAAAATCTTAATTTTTCTTTTTTGAGGAAAACATTCTGAAAAAAATCAAATGTGCTATATCATCCATGGTATGTGAAGACCTATATAATCATGGCCCTGCAAATCAACGCCATAGTTATCAAAATCTAAAAAGTCTGACTTCATGCCGTTTATATCATCAAAACAAGGATGGGTTAACTAACCATCAATTGTTGAGTTAGAGTAACTACTTTCTAACCATGAAGCATTGTTTAAACAAATGCTTGGTAAGTATTCAGTTGATGTTGAAGATATATTGTTTACTAAAAGACAGGTCAATGTGGTTTAGCACACAAAATGGTGGTAAGCAAACAATGAATAAGGGGGAGTCAGCAAACCACTTTAAACAAACATGTTTTAGATGCGGAAAGACATGACACATGAAGTCGGATTGTCGAGCAAAGTTTATTTGCAAGAAGTGTGGAAAACCAGGTCACATCAAACCAAATTGTTATTCGAAAATTGTCCAATCAGATGCAAATGTTGCACATAATGTTGAAGAGAGCAATGAGCGGCAGTGGGAAAGTTGTTTCTCGATTGAAGTTGTTAATCAACCGGACAACATGACTTTGGTTATTAATCAACTAGTTGTCTTTGGTGCGTCAGCTGTCCGCGGTGCACCGATTATTATACTCGGGCCTTGTCTACCTGCACACCCCACACTGAAGAAGGTACAAAATGGTTCGCTTGTATTTCCTAGTGGTAATAATAAGGTAGATTAGCCACAGAGTGGTATCGTGACTGAAAATGGTCCACGTAAGATAAAAAACAAATCGTCCAAGGTTATGTTGAAGGTTTTGCAGCTTCTGTACAGCAACATGCCATGATGGTCAAGTTGAAGCCGGTTTATTTGAGTTGAATGCGTTATTGGTTCGTAAACAGATAGAAGAGAAGGTCAGCGAAGATCGTGTTGTTTCGAAACAAGCATGGGATGCTAAAAGAGCCACTGGAAGAGGATTATCATCTACTCAGAAACAATCGCCAGTGGGAGAAAGCCTTTAGCAAAGATTTCGAAGAAGAAGAAAAGAGGTTCTGGAAATGGAATTGGTCGGACAAATAGACATTATTGGTCGGAATGTTTGTTTTTATGAAACCTTCTAGTTGATTTTAGTTTAATCTTTGTTATCTTATCTATGTTTCAGGTTTAGCTTTGTTATCTTATCAATGTTTCAAGTCCATTTTTTTATATTATCATCGTAATTTTTTAAGTTTTATAATGTTATCTATGTAACATTTTGCCTTGTTTCCATCAACCACAAATTTATTTTGTTTCTTCTTCCTCTCCTCAGGGCAATCAACTTTCTCAACATTGGCGGAAACTACTGGCTCTTTTGCTGCACCATCAGCCTCAACTTCGTCTTTATTATCCTGCTCAGCAACCTCATCAGATTTTGAATGCTGGTTGGGTGCTTTGTTGCGCTTTGGTAGGAATAAATGTGCATCGAGAGCATCGGTTTTGGAAACCAAGTCCACTAAACTGGGTGGTTGGCACAACTGTTCTAGGGTAAGGGGTTCGTCTGAGCAACGTCAAAGATTGCTCCTGATCAGATTGGTGTTCTTGAAGCACTGATTGAATGCCAGGCCCCAATTCCTTCGGGCATAGTCCTTCAAAATTTGGAAGGTTATCTTAGCAACTTCAAGATAATCCTTATTTAGCCCCTGGATGTACTCCTTGCAAACTGAAAAAAGGGTCGGTTTAAAAAAAATATGTATACATATATTACCATCAAGAACCCATGTGCGCAGCAACCAGCTCTGGTTCTCGCGAGTGTAGGGCCGACCATATTCCCAGCAGCCACTAATGGATATGAACCGATGTTTCCACGATTTTTCGCCTTCAAGAAAGTCGTTTACAATCTTCCAGGTATTCCCTAAAGAGGAATAGAATAAAGGTAGACTTGTTGATTTTGAAAGCCCAGACATGGCGACGTACTCCTTCATCGCCATAACATGACCCGACAATCGAGAAGCCATGATACAGGACATAAGCGTATACCATGCATTGGGGGTCAGCTGGGAGGGGCAGATACCGATGACCTCAAAGTATTTTTCAATATCAGGATCCATAGGGAATCTGAGGCCCCAATTAAATAGCTCGGTAAAGATAAGTATCTCCCGATATTTAACGTGTAATGGTGTCTCCCCAGGAATGGGAAATCGCACCTTTACGCACTCCGGTATCAATAGCTCGGGATGCTCTTTAGCAGTATAATACATATAATTTCCCTTGTACAAAGCAATGACATTATCCCTTCATAGAGACTGATGATAGGTGGTTATCATCACGACGTCTATCTCAGCAGGAAGAGGCTCTTCAGATGGAACAGCAGCAGCAGCCCCCTCGCCCTCGGTGGCAATTTCCATTTCAGCCTCATGTTCCTCTACGGGATCAACTTCTGGGTCAGCCAAGTTGGACGTCGATGGGTTGTTATCAGCAACGGTCTGTATACCTTAGTATCTTTAGGATCAACTTCCTCATGGATTTTGGAGCGAGCCACCCTTTTAGCTTTAATGGAGGCAGTGTTCATAAAGCTAGAACTGCTATCGATGTATTTATGTTTGGATTCACCTTCCCGCAGCTTCTGTGCAGCCTCTATTTCTAACCTCTGACGGTCGGCATCTTCTCGAGAAACACCCAAAGGAGTAGCAACGGTATTAAGACTTGTCTAAATTTCGATGATAGAATGGGTTAATTGCACAAGTTCGGGTGAAGTACCTCCCACTGGCGAGGATGATGCGCTAGAATCGCCCATTGTAAGGAATTTTGGCCGAGGGTTTTTCTTCAAAATTCTCTCGGGAAAAGGAGGAGAAGCTAAATCACCAGTTGGAATTACCGGTGCGGGTTCCGGGTGACCAGGAAGACTGGCAGAAGGGCTCGGGGAAGAAATGCTCGAAGAAATAAGAATCACCTCGGTGTTTGGGACGATGATCGGTCCAGGTGCAAGAAACAATTCTGCGGGCACGGGCGTTGATTGCACAAGATCGCGAGGAAGATGAACGGGCGTAAAAGACGCTTGCTTGTATCCCAAATCAATCCCGCGGTGCGATACTCCTCAGCTCTGTCACTAATGCTGCTCCAATCAATAAATCTGAACACGGGCTTCAGTTTCTCTTTGGGTTTCTGATTTTTCTTCAAGGCTCTTTTTCTCATAACCACACTAACTTCTCTCTCTAGAACTACTAAGGGAGACTCTCTCTCTAGAAGTTTTATGAGTAGGAAGATAATGGGTGAGGAGAGTCATATTTATAGGCAGCCAAGTGCCTTAACCGTTTCATGCTTGGGGAAGTCCAAAGGAAAAGAGCCGCGAGAAGTCAAAGAGTCTCCTAGAGGGGTGTGCGATCAGACACGCTTCGAATGAGTTTTTGACACGTGTAGGAAACCACCAGCTATGTGAGAAATATGTCATCATCAAAGTAGTTTCATAGGCGTGCAACGATATGAGAACTGACGTGTTCCTCAAGCGAGTCCCACACGTTTGCTAGTGCCAAGAAGAACAACGAGTCGCTTTGCAAATGGGTCGGATAATCCTTTAGGCCTAAGATGGGTCCATCAACCAGGGCCCAATGAAATCATAGGCCAAGGTCAAACCAACAGAAGCATAATCAATCTTTTCGCAAGTGTCGCAAGGAATATGAACGGGTCGGGCGTGACTTTTGAAAATTACGCCTACATCATCGGAAAAGCAGAGCAACAAGAGTCCCGCGATCAATTCATAAACCCGAGGTGCTCGCATTTCCTTTTTTGGGGGCACAATGAACGATGTGGTCATTTGCTAGAGGCTCTCCTTGTTTGTTTGCAAGTCTCACTCCCGAGCTCTTGAAAACTGAGGGGCTACTGATAAGGAGATAAATCTCCAAGTCAAGATTAGAAATATTAGTTACCAAAGAGAAATAAATGTAATTGTCTTATTGATGTATATATTACTTAGTTAGAGGATAATATCCTAAAAGTGTTAAAGAGAGGGATCAATTTGTAACTTTGGAAGGACCACCTAGGAAATAAGTGGGGACTACCTCACCCACTATATAAGGGAACCCTTTTATTCCTTAGTGGTTGGACATTCTTTAATACATTCTTTTTCTACTTTCTCTCTGCACTTTCCATTCTAGTCACATCATACACTAGATCAAAGGTACCTTCTTTAGTCACATCTTAACTCATCATGGATACATCAACAAGTTTCCATATTATGTCATAATATTGTGTATTTATGGATACTTATTACTCCCTCCGTCTCATAATATTAGTCGTTTAAGGTTTCTTCATAAATATTAAGAAAAGTAATAATAACTTTGAAAGAATAAAAGAAAATAAATTGTATTGGTGGAGTTAATAACTTATGCAGAAAGTTAACTATTTTATTGGTTGAAAGTGGAATACATGTAATGATGTTGCATTGGAAAAAGAGAACGGCATATATTATGAGACAGAAAATCTCTTCTAGAAAGACACATATTATGAGATAGAGGGAGTATAACTACAACTAAATTAGGATGCATCTCGATAACAAAAAACATACATTAATTGTTATGCACTGCCACCAACATCATCAAAGTAAGACTTCCTTCTTTTCTCTTCCACTCAAAATCGACCCACTTTTGGTATAATTAGCGGGAGAAGACAAGGCTCATAAGGCTGCACTGCCACAAAACATAATCAAGCAAGACTTCTTTATTTTTGCCTCCACTCAAAATCGGCTCAGCTTTGGAAACTCCTGGTTGGAGCAGTTAGCAGGACCACCCATGCAAGAGAAATTAGTATTATGAGAGTGCGTATGCAAAACCTCCAAAATATCTCTGTGATGTTAAAATGCGTATGCATGAACGAGAATGGCTCGATGAGCCTATCGAAAGGCGTGACATTAAGTACACTTCGTACCCTACTCTTAGAGCTCAAACTTAATGGTAGTAAAGACCCATCTCACGCTCCTGAAAATAATCGTTTTCAACATTAATATATATTAAATTGGTACTAAAATATTAACTACAAATCTATATATTACCACTCCTTCTAAAACATAGTAGGTAGCATGGAAGGTCAACGTCTCGCAGAATAACGAAGGTAGTTTGGCGGAGGGCGGAGCTATAAGTTTCCCTCTAACAAAGTAAAGCGTGTGTCGCCTAGGAACGTGAGCATCGGGTGTGTTTTTGGACAGATGAGGTCATAAAATAAGATGTACAATCTTCATCAAAAGCGTATCCGCTACACGTTCGTGTTCGCTATCGATCTTTTTTTCGAACGATTCTCCACTTTCTTTATTCGAGAGCCATCACCGGCCTCTGAAGTGTCAACGGGATCCATAACCTAAAAAAGTATACGAACTACGAAGGTGTATTTGAAAACACTAAACGTCAATTGGAAAACTATTTTTTAATAACGCAATATACATAATTCACACCAACGAATAAGATTAAACCGGTCCCGAGATAATCCGGTGATCGGAGCAACCCACGTCATACGTATGGCGTGGGAGCATAGACACATGTTATCGCTGCTTGTCTATGCCCTCACGGTATACATATGACGTGGTGCTATATGCCTACACCATACGTATGATGTGAGAGCATAGACAAATGTCATTATATGTCTATGCTCCTACGCCAAACACATGACGTGGACGCCCATGGTTTCAACCACTACTGGCGGAAACCATATGTTCCTCTCCCATTGTTGGCGAAGAACATTTGCGATAATAATGGGCTCCTGACTTAAAGAACAATAACCAATGAACTAAACAAAACTGTAAACTACAAAAGGAGAACTAAGCGACTTCACAGAATAAAAACAACTTTTTCAGCCATCCTTTTTATTTTATGGTATCAAACATTATTATTAATTTCTCAATTTATTTACATATTACTATATTATATTTTTATTTTTTTGTTAATTTAAAATTTTTCAAAAATGTAATTATATTACTTAAAAAATCCAATTAACTTTTATAATATATAATATTTAAAAGTATCCGTCTTCTAACAATTTAAAAATATATATTCTAAATATCTAATTATAAATCTATAAGTAGTAAGATATCTTATAACTATTTAAAATATTTAATTTATAAAAAATATAAATGTACAAAAATTAAAAACATTTATTTAAATATTTAGTACATATATTTTAAATATCTAATATAACAAAAAGAATCTAATAAACTATTTATAATATATAAGGGTCGAAAACATTTAAAAATTTAACCAGTTTAAAAATATCATTCAAATATCCGACAAACTAATAATAATAAACTAGTACTCAAATTAATTGTTTTCTTCTTCTTGGAATAAGTGTTATTTTCTGTTTGGAATTTAATTTAGGTGTATGTACTATCCTTATCCTTACATGACACGTCTTGTTTAATTGGGTTTTATGGATTATACTATCCTTATCCTTACATGACACGTCTTGTTATCTAATCCGTCTTATTCATATTACATTAAGTATAAATAAGAGGTTCATTGGACATGAGACAAATCATAACTTCTGCAGATAAACCGTGTACCATCACATAAACAATCCACACCCTTATGGTGGGGTGAAACCAAGACAGTATCTTAAACAATGTCTGCAATTTCGTAAGTGAGCTACATTTTTATATTCTTACCTTCAGATTCCAAACTTAATCAAATATATCTATAATAAATGTGTTAAGTTATTTGTAAACGCTTAGGAACTATAGTTTTCCCCTGAAATTTGAAAAATAACTTAGAAAAATAACTATAGTTTTCCCCTGAGGATAGTTAATACTACTCAAGTTTACTCAAACTGAAAAGAACTCTCTCCGTTGAAATGGGACTGTACTCTCTCAACTAAAAAAAATCAAGCCTGCTATATCATCCATGGGTATGTGAAGACCTATATAGTCATGGTCCTGCAACTTAACGCCAGAATCATCAAAATCTAAAAAGTCGTCGCCTAATCCGTCGAGTTGAGGAATTCAACCCAATAGATTCTATCATAACCCTGTTGTTAACCAGTTGTTCTTTAGAGTTGGTGGATTCTTTTAGCTTGTTAGTAGATGCTTTTCCTGGCTGAGCTGCCTTTGCCTCTGCCTCGGCCTCGGCCTTTGCCTTTCGTTTTCATTTGGTTTTCCACCCGCCTTATTTTCTCTTTCACTCAAAATCGGCCCAGTTTTGGCATCATTAGCGGGAGAAGACAAGGCCCATAGGGCTGCACTGCCACAAACATAATCAAGCAAGACTTCCTTCTTTGCTCCTACTACGTGGTTTTGTTTGGTGTCTTCGGCAACCCCATTTAGGATAAGAGGCGACGGGCAATTCAATGGGCATAGGACGCTTGCATCTGTTAGTCACCCCCAACAATTGATCTTCGCTCACACTTAGATTTCCGACCTCCTTATCTGCTATTCCAGGTGGTGTGCAGAATATTGGAGATGAGTTTTGGGCTATTACATGACTAGTTCGAGGCGGCCTTGACATTTTCCTTTTTGTCTCTAAGCATTGACTGAATAAACAAAAACGTTTATGAACATCACAAAGACAAACCATACATTAATAGAAAAGAAAGAAAAGAATTATATACAGCCAGATAAACTGAAATGGCTCCAAAATTAAGAAAAACTTAGATCAATGTCCTTTCTAATCAGTGGCAAGTAAGAAGGAAAATGGATTACAAATGAAAAACATACAAAATCCGTCAACCAGTCGGGTCAGAAACCATGGACAAAAACTACTGAAATGTTAGACAAATCATAACTTAAACAATTTCCTCATGCTAGTGGACGAATATACAAACCAGCGTAGCTACAGACTTAAGTTAATATGTCCAGTAGAGTTATTGAACATATTAATAATGTGGCAGGAAGGAATGAAGCCCATAGTAATACACAGCCAATACAGATAACTTTAAACCTTGGTAACTGGAGATAAACGGTACAACCATCACATAAACAATACAATTTAGAAACTTCTGCCAGACCGTGAGAAGAGAAAAATAATTTGGAGAAGATTTTTTTTTACCCTAGACCTTCTATCTGATATGGTTGGGGAAACCAAGACAGTATCTTAAACAATGTCCGCATTTTCTTCAGTGAGCTACATTCTTTATATTCTTACCTTCAGATTCCTAACTTAAGATTGTAACGGGGACCATAATCAAATATATTTATGTGTACATTTATCTCTTCCTATAAAGAGAGGCTGCCTGGCAAGGCTGTTAGATTCGAACTTCAGCTTTGAACAACAAAACAAATCTAAAGTACAATGGTAAATAGAATTAAATACAGATAACAACAGCAACTAGTATCTACGGACCTGTGTTTCTGCTATTGAAGAACGAATCCTCTTATTTGTTGGGAATTTTGTTTAGAGATTTTCGGATAAACTCTGAAGTCTTGTTTTAACAATTTCAGATTGAAATTATTTTGGTGGTTCTCCAAAATTTTCAACCGGATAAAATCAGAGCGTATTCTTTTGAACAACGAGAATGGATTTTTGTTGTTGTTATTTTTTCCTTCAACAAAACCATACTTATTTATTCAACCAAATTTCAAAAACTGTAAAACAGTTTTAAGTCCAATAACGGCTATATTTTTAAATGATAAAAACGGCCAAAATTATTCAAATTCAAATTTGAATTAATTTTCCAAATTCAAAATTTCTATGAATATTCACAATAGCCTTATCATTTAAAATAAATTTAACCACAACCAGGAGACGCCCCTTGGACCCACTAATCATAATATATTCTTACAAGCGTGTACTCCACACTCTCCGACTTGCTCGATAATATATTACGACTGCATTGGTCGACTAGTCAATCCAATTACACTAAAATATCCAACAATCTTCCCCCATTTTAGTGCAATTCATGATTAACTAAAACAAACTCACAACATATAACAAATTTATGCATAAATGAAATATCGTAACGATTGAATTTCATATTAGTATATTACACAATCCAAATATTCGAATATCAAGGTATCACTAAAGATTGAACCTTTACTGTCCATAATGAATACTCGAAGATAATATACACATAAATTTACATTCTCAAATGTTCTTACTTGACACTATATTTTACTAGCCTTGTGTCCTTATCCTTCTTAAGCATATCAAAGCCAAGTCCTAGCTTCTTGAAGCGGCTAAACTTCATGCTTAAATAGGTAGATCTTTTACTCTTGCACATGCATATGCAATTTTTCAAAAGAGCTATTAAGAAGATAAACTTCAACCTCCACAACTTGCATGTCTGAACACATACTTTGGGATAATACTACTAATGTGTTCCAATCTCTAGATGTTAAGCTTTCCACATTGAATTCAGCACCTAATGTCATATTAATTGGGTATCTTAACATGAGAGATTTCAAATGGACTTTAATCCCATCCCACTAGCCGATTTGTGCACAAAATCTCTACTTAACCCTTTGGTTAAATTATCGGCTAAATCATATCGAGTTCTCACAAACTCTACTGCAATAACATCATTCATGATCCGCTCCCGAATCATAATCTGTCTGACACCTGAGTGTCTAGCCTTACCTTTATAATAGAATTAGGTGGTATCTTTTGGACCACAACAAAATTTCATACATTAAATTTCTTAGCCACTCAACTTCTTTACTAGTTGTTGCTAATGCCACAAACTCGGATTTCATTGTTGAATCAGTAATTCAACTTTGTTTCTTAGATGCCCAAGAGATAACAAGTCCTCCAAGTAGAAATACACATCCACTTATAAAGGAGTGGACTTCCATATTCAAAATATAACTCGCATCCGAATATATTACTACGCATTCCAACAACAAATCCAATATCCGACCTAGTGCTAGTCATGACATACATATACCAAGATTTCTTTCGGCTTCTTCCGAATCTTTCATCTCAAAACTAGACGATAAGAATTTCTTAATTTCATCAACTTGATTTGGCTAATGCCAAAAATCAATATATCACCCACGTATAAACAAATCATAACTCATTTACGAATAACATCAAAATTTACCAAAATCGTAAATTATAATATATCTGAATAACACGAGAATTGACCAAAATCGTAAATTATATTTTTAAAAAAATCATACCTCACTTATTCAAATCTATACAAATGTGCACCCTAATATGCTTGCACATCTTTAACCATGCAATAATTTTGCATGGCTCTATTCAGCGCATACCTTTATACGTGTGACTATAAATAGATGTACAGTTATTAAGTCAACTGCTAAAAACTGTTGCATGCTTTTAATTTACTGCGGGTCCACAGGGTTGCTGAATAATTGATTGTTATATCAAATACACTGCTATTATAAATTCCAAATGCACTTGCAATTGCATGTCATAAATGCACTGCCTTTTGAATTTGCACGTTTTTAATAACTATTATAAGAACATTATTTGACAGCAGCCTTTTATATTTTTATCGAACCAATAAGAGGCTATTACATAGTATATAAATTCTAATTATATAAATATATATAAAAGTGTACTAATCTGGAGCACTAAAGAAAAATTCTTTAGTGAGGGGAAAGTCGAGAAATTTTATTTAATATATATTTATACTAACAAATTTATATACTCACACACATGCAGAAGTGTTAACTATAACATTATTATAAACGGTTAAATTTTAGCAGAACTGTTTAATATATGATAAGCAAAGGTTAACTGCAACCGCTTAATATGCTAACGTTTAATTCACTTTTATACGTGCACATTTTCATTTTCCAATAAAAACAAAATTAAAAGAGAGAAAAGAACCACAATATACTCTTTCTTTAAAACAGAGAAAAGAACCATACTTATTTATTGTTGTTGTTATTTTTTTCTTCAACAACGAGAATGGATTTTTTGTTGTTGTTATTTTTTTCTTCAACAGAACCATACTTATTTATTCAACCAAATTTCAAAAACTGTAAAACAGTTTTAAGTCCAATAACGGCTATATTTTTAAATGATAAAAACGGCCAAAATTATTCAAATTCAAATTTGAATTAATTTTCCAAATTCAAAATTTCTATGAATATTCACAATAGCCTTATCATTTAAAATAAATTTAACCACAACCAGGAGACGCCCCTTGGACCCGCTAATCATAATATATTCTTACAAGCGTGTACTCCACACTCTCCGACTTGCTCGATAATATATTACGACTGCATTGGTCGACTAGTCAATCCAATTACACTAAAATATCCAACATTACTTAGACGAACATTCTTGGGTGTCTTCTCAAGTCTTGATGGGACAGGGTCGGAAGAAAATTATAAGGGCCACAAATGGATTGCTGTCATTGATGGGATAAAATTTAATGCAGAGTGTTGAAGTATAAACTTCATCCCATATGTAAACTAACCTCAACTACCAACACTTACTTCATCCCATATGTAAACTAACCTCAACTACCAGCACTCCTTTCTGGAGTATACCAAAGACCAAACCCGTGCGCGCCCGTGAGTCCCAAAACGGACAATGTCAAACCCGTGTGTGTGAGGCCCTATTCCGCATTTTACACCACTAACACCTATAACCCTCGTATACAAAGACTGCCCTTCCAGTTCATTGTCAAGCTTGTTATGTCCACTGCCCTTCAAGTTGTTTGTTATGCCCAGCTTGTTATACAACATACGTTACATCAACACACATGGTACCATTTTATATAGAAAAAGAAAACACCACTCGTTTCCTAAAATTAACTACCGTGTAAGTGGTAAAAAAAGCACATTTGACCAAACATATCAAGAGTGGAAATAAAGAGTTGCTTAAGTTTTAATGTGAATCAGGAAGCCGTGACTTCGGGCTTCGCATATCTCACCGGGCCTTCAAAGAATCATCCGACACATCCCCTCTCAACCACTTTAAGTGATTTAGGGCAACAGGAGGGGAAGGCTTCGGATGAGCATTAGCGTTAGAATTGTCTTCCGTTGTACTTGGCAAAGGCATCCCCAAACTCTCCTTAGCTTAACTGACCGGGTATGTTTTTTATCTTCATCTAAGGACAAGCACTGTTCAAGGCACATTTAATTGTATCCCCAAAGTATAATTTTAGACTTGAATCACTTGACAGAACAAAAGTTTGAAAGTATCTCACAAAGGGAAGATTACGGTCTAGGATGACAATACAAATTTATCTCAGAAAAATAAGAATGAGTTTATAATACTCACAAACATTTTTGTTCTAACTACGGAAAGTAACATCGGCGAGCAACCTAAAAATCTATATACATCACCTGTATCACTCTATACTAACAATGACAAAGTTGGAGTACACTTCTTTAACTTAGAAGTACACTATCAAAGGAACGCTGAAGTTACAGAGTTTGAATGAAGTAATACATAATTTGTGGTAACCCTAATCACAAGAATTATAACTTTAGAAAACAACTTAGTAATCAACATTGGTTCTCGCTCTATATAAAACATGCAAATTGATTGTATATCTAGCTAAAGCAGGAAGGAACTACATTACAAACTAACAAGCCGAATTTTTTTCTCACCTTCTACAAATTTGGTGTGTATAATTTGTATACGTGCTTTCCAGACTTTAAAAGACAGTTTGCTAGTATATTATATTTCCACATTGTTTACCTAAGATGGTGGTAATTTTGTTTGAATTTTCAGTCGCATAATAGATTATTGTGAGTTCTTTAAGGCGAAGATTATAACTTTGGCATTTAAGGCCCTAGAAAGGATGATGAATTTCAAGACAGTATTACGAAAACGTAAATATCTTGGCCTATTTTATCGTACCGTGTCAAACCTAACGTCATAAGGTAGGACTTTGGTTGTTTACTGCAAGTTTGTTGTACGGCATTTTATCACAGCAAAAGTACTGCAGAAATATAGTTTAATTAATATAAGAGAAAAGTACTCGTAAATAATCTCTAAACTATTTAATAATTTATTGGTATCCGTTTTTTGGATAGTGTCATTTGGTACTTCGAATTGAAATTTGAACAAAAATATCCGGTCCAGATATATCCGCTGGTATCTCGAGTTGTTTGCAATTCTCAAGATTTCGTGAACAGCTCTTAGGATTTCCTTTTATTTTTTAAAGAAATAAAAAAATATCATCAATGGATTTAGTTTTGTTCATTTTAAAAAAACAAAAGCGATGGTAGTTTAATTTATTTTTTTCGAGCTACGGTTTGAAAAAAATGAATCTTTTAAAAATAAAAATAAATAAAAATAAAAATGAATTTTTTTGGTTATGTGGATGTTCATGAAGGGTGAAGGTAGTTAGGATATTAAAATAATGTTAGGTACTCTGTGATAATTAGGTAGTTGAGAAGGGTATTAAGAGATAATAGATCGGAAACTAGGTTACAATAAAATAGCTGAGTGGGTACCTTAGGTGTAATTTCCTTTTATAGATAATATATTGTTTTCCTAACGTATATAGAAAAAATAAATAATGTTATTGTTTGATAAACTAATTACCAAGTATTATATTTTGAATTTTTTATCTATAGTATGATGATATTTTTAATATATTATTATTATTTTATTATAATATTTTTATAGTCCGTAAATTATCATTTTAAATTCGCATTGGTTTAATAGATTCATTTAGTTTATTAATGGTAAAATAGGGAAATGTCAAACTAAATACATTTTCACCAAACTTATTACCATCTAGTACCCCAATTTTCTTTTATGCCTACTAAATACCTATCTCAGCAAACTAATTCCTATTTAGTACCCAGCTAATATTTCCCTTCCTGAAATACCCTCAAATGGGTCAGTCTATTTTCCAACCACAATTCAAATTTTGAATTTTTAATAGTACAACCTAGTCTGCTATTTTGAAAAGTTATAATGAACCTATACCTTTTTACAAAAGAAACCATTTTCAATCAATCTCCTTGTTTAAACTGGTTCCCGAAATCAGAAAAGAGGTAAGCTTGTATCAACTTTTGTTCTGTTTTTCATGAGTAGAAGATGGGTTTTGTTTTGTTTTTTCCAACTTTTGTTAGTTCCTGGGTTTTGTTAGTTCCTGGGTTTTTTTAGTTTTCAAAGATTTCAACTTTATTCTGTTTACATTAAAGTCTTGTTTAGGTTCTGTGGAACTGGAAACCAGTTTTTTTAAGTTTTTTCATAGTCGAGATTTGGTACAGGTTCTTTAATGGTTTTATTTCTTTACATGTTGTGTTGTTGAAGACGATAGTTGCAGTTGGCTGTTGCATGTTACTTTATATTGTGTCTCGCGTTGTTTTATGTTATAGTAGTGTACGCGAGTTGTAGCGTACAGCATCCCACGACTTATGCGTCGTGTTTTTTTAATTGAATTTAAATATGAAGCGATATAGGTTTGCTATTGGAGGAGCTAATCGAAGTGTATAGTATTTCACGTTTCGCGCGAGTCAATTCGGTAATTCACTACGCGAGTCACCTAGAAGGTAAAGAGGATATATCTCACGTCATTGCTAGCGTATTATATTATTCATTTTTATCTAACGTGATTTCCCTATCGGGCTCGCGCGAGTTACAGTAGTTACGACAACGCGAGTCACTCTAGCAGTTAACATCACAACTCACGCTTGGACTGACGCGATTTAAGGCAGCTCCCTCACCTAGCCTAATTATGTTTATCATTTGCAGCGTACTAGATGTCTAAGCAAAAAGTTTGTATTTTTAAATATTTGAAACAGACCTCAATTGTTCCTTTTAGGGCGTTTGAAAACTTTAAATCTGTTGAAAAATATATTGAAGGTAGATGGGATGATCTGGTTAAGGGTTGCTACACTATTTCCTACTCATGTGGCGGTAAAAATTAATGTTTGTTTACTAACGAGACTGATTTCATTTGTTCAACTGTTTATCTCGATGTGGAGCGTCTGAAAAGCGTTAGCTTCTTTATAGAACAACGAGTAGTTGAAACAGATGTGCGTGACATTGGTAAACAGCCTACCGTAAGCTTTGTAGAACCCTGTGATGATAATTTATTAAGTGGGGAGAGTAGTAATGGTTTAATCGGTTCGCAACATAAAAAAGACATCTTGCCACTACAGGTTGGGTTGATGCTATCATAGGAGTTGTTCAGACATTCGGTGATGGTGCCTCCGGTTTAAGGTTATCTTTATGCCGATATACTTTAGAGCTTGGTTTTGCTTTCAAGTATATGCATAATACATCCACTAAGATCACTGCTTACTGCGTTAACAAAAAATCAAGTTGTAAATGGCGAATGTATGCATCAATAGATTCTAGCACTGGTTTCATGATGATCAAGCGCTTTGCGAACACCCATTCATGTAGCCCGGTATTTTCCAAGAAAAAAAGTAGACATTTGACGTCTGATTTAATCGCGGATGAAATACATGAATCAATTAGGACAAGTCATTCTTTAATAGAAAAAACTATTCAGTCTTCTGTCAAACAAGACTATGGTTTAGATATTTCCTACCGTTTATCTTGGAATGCGTTAGAGAAGGCGAGGAGGGAAGTTTTTGGAGACATTAATACTTCGTTTGGGTAGATGAATGCATATTTTAGAAGATTAAAAAGTCAAGATATTACTACCGATTGTCATTTGGAGGTTGGTTTTGGGAATGTCTTGAGGAGGTGTTTTGTGGCTTTCGGATCATGTATTCTAGGCTTTCATTCATATCGACCATTACTGTACGTGGATGGTACCCATTTAAACGGCAAGCATGGTGGTGTTTTGATGTCTGCAGTGGCCAATGACGACAATAACGGTGTGTTTTAGACATTCTTGTAAATGTAGATCTATATGCGTGGTAATAAGATAGAATAATGCGTATCTCAGAAACCCGATAAATAACGTACTTATAACGCGAGTTGGCCTCACCCAATGTTAATGATTCGCGATGTAACGACTTTACCATCCTAAGCAATCGCGCGATGCTTAGTTTGATTATAGTTACACATCGCGCGATACGTTATATATTATATGCAACATCACGCGAGATAGTAGCTGCATCATAGCAATCGTGCCTTAATCAATTCATATATCCTTATATGATAGACTCCCTAAACCTATTTTCATATTGCAGGCATTTTTCCAGTTGTTTTTGGTATTTTCGGTGGTGAAGATTCCGATAACTGGATGTGGTTTATGGAATGTCTTAAACCTCATTTGTTAAACCATCAAATCACTTTTATTTCCGACAGACATTCTGGTATTATTAATGATGTTTCTGTTGTTTACCCAAACTGCTTTCATGCTTACTGTATATATCACGTGCTTAATAATTTGAAGACAACTCTTGACTGCACCAACCGCGAGTTTAAGAAGAAAATGTTGAAGTGATTCAAAAGTTGTGCTTACGCTCCAACAGTTGAACTTTTTAATGAGAGACTTTCCAAGTTTTTAAGTAGAGCTGGTAAAAAAATTAAGGCTTTCATCGATAATTTACCTCCTGATAAGTATGCCCAGCCATTCGTCATTGGCAAACGTTACGGGGCAATGGCATCATCTGCTGCCGAATCCTTTAACAATCAAATTAATTTTTTTTTGCAATTTACCGATTGTTGAAATGATAGACAAGATTAGAGTTATGCTAAGGACTCAGATTTCTAGACGTTATTCAGAAGGGCTAAGCTGGAATAGTTATTTATGCCCCGAATATGAGAAGCAGTTTAAGGAGAATATTCTAATGGGTCGAACCTGGGTGTTATCTAAGTCTTCTGCAGGTTCATTCGAAGTTTATTCTAAACCAGTTATGGTTGTCAACATACTTGATTTTAAGTTTTCATGTGGTTCATGGCAGCAAGCGTGTTTTCCATGTGCTCACTCATTGGCTGCAATAACATCCGTTATCGAAGATCCTATGACGTTGGTAGAACCATTCTACACTGTAAGTAATTATAGATCCACCTATTCGTTTAGCGTACCTGTAATAACCGACTATGGTGAAAGTTCATCATCTAACGAATCTAAAGGACCTGTTGTTCTACCTCCTAACGTAAAAAGGCGAGCTGGAAGGCCAAGGAAGAAGAGGATTCCATCTAGAGGAGAAGTCTCATCTAATCACTTGCGCTGTGGCCGTTGCTTTAAATTTGGACACAACCGAAGGACATGTGATATCACATTATGAGATCCTCGTCGAAATATTATTTTGTTTTCATTTATTTTATTTAGTATGTATTAATTTGATTCCACTTGTTCTGTATCTTTCTCCCGTCATTCACACAAACTTTTTCAGTTGATACGCTTTAATAACATAGAAGTTTTCATCTGATATGCTAGATTAGTTGAACTTGGCTTGAATCACGCTAGACGTTATTGTACTATGACGCTAGACGCTTTGAACTTGCGTACTTAACGCGAGATGTTAGTATTACATGACGCTAGATTAGTTGTGCCTGGCCATCATCGCGCGAGATGTTCCCGTAATATGACGCTAGACACGTTGCACTTTAACATAGTGCGCGAGATATTATTATGATATGACGCTAGATACGTTGCCGTTGTGCAAAGCATGCTAGAATTACGTGCACTATGATAGATGTAACTATGCAATGACGCGAGATGTAGCTATGCTATGATGCAAGACATGATGCACTTGCGTCAGTCACCCGAGATGTTTGTTTGCAATGATGCTAGATTAGTTGCACTTATACTTTCACGCGATGTATATCTTACAAATCCTATTAACGACGCGATATCAGTATTACAATATCAACGTAATACGTGCCAAATGAGGCGATAAACGGTACCAAATAAGGCTACGATGCAATATAAGTATGCATCCTTCTGTTCATGGATTGGGTGATTAACATTATGGTGTCAATGTTACGCGATTCATTAAGGATACATACTGCGAGACACGTCACCTGCCTATTCATCTATACTGTTTTATGTGTTAAGTATTTTTACAATCCATCCGCGCTAGTCATGTAGGCTTTACAACGCGTGACAAATAAATTTACTATGCATCTCTACTGTACTCTGTTTTTCAATTGGAGGTTGTCACATACACTATCAAACTATCAAAACAGACAATCAAATCCATTCATAATTTTAACATTGCAAAAGGAAGGAAGGAAGACAAACTTAATACATATGGATAACAAAGGGCCTACCCATGCCCAGATACTAAACCCTAATAAAAAACAACCGAATGTTATAGGGTTTACCAATTAAAAGCACATAAAATCACTATAGTTTGAAACAATAGAAGCATATTTTAATAATCTGAAGAGTTACCCTCCTCTTCAGTGTCCTCATCATCCTCAGACTCCTCGCCTGTCTCTTTATCCTCCTCATCTTCATCCTCATCGTCGGTTTCCTCCCCCCAATAAGAATCGCCCGATGAGTCCTTTGAAGACTTCCTAGGAGTTATCTTCCTCCTGGCCGACTTCGTCTTCTTGTTCTTCAGTATCCTTCGTCGTTTAGGATACCAATCGATGTCGGAATCCTCGTCCGGCCACGACAGGGAGTATTCAGAGTCATACTTAGTCGTAGGTGAAAGCGAAGGAGAGAAAGGATCTGACTCAGCACCGGAAGAATACTCGGTGGTAGTCTCCCGCTTGTAGTCCAAGTACCTAGAACTCACGTTGGAAAATGTTCCGCCAGAAACGTGATTGCCGTAGGAGTCGTCTGAACGGCTCATGGTCGAGTTTTGCTTTTCTATAGAATATGAACAGTTTTTAGAAGTTTAGTAGTCTGATGGATAACCATGCAAGCAAACGCGAGACGTATATTTATATAATTTCGAAAACAACGAGTACCCTAGTGAGCATTTAATGCACATGTTATGAGTTCTTTAGCTACCCAAGTCAAATCGTTCATTAATAAACCCAATGCAATTAGTGAAAAAACATCCTATTGTCTTTTCACTAGCCATTAATTATGACGCGATTTAAATTTGAATCACGAGAACCAACACGTACTACTATCCAATGATTTTACAGCTCTCGTCTTATTGATTAATTCTAATTAATTTCCTAAGTTTGTTATTATTTAATTTATGATTAACTAAATAATATATACTTAAGTATATCATAAACAAATGAATATTTGAACTTGGTTAGCTGAAAAATTTAACTTGTTCAAGTTTATTAGTTAAATTAAATATGCATAAATGTATCCATTACCCCGCTGGTTGCGTTCTATAAGTTGTAAACCCACGAATAACCCCCAAGAAATACACGCGAGATATTCAGTTCATGTAACGCTAGATAGATGAAAATGGACACAACGCGGGATATTGCCGTTGTATAACGCTAGGTAGATGAATATCACGTGTGATGCTCAGTTCATGTGACGCTAGATAGATGAAAATTAACACAACGCAAGAGGTTCATTTTGTATAACACTAGATTGATGAATATCACGCGAGTTATTTAGTTCATGTGACGCTAGATAGCTTAAAATGGACACAACGCGAGAGATTCATGTTAATTAACATCAGATAGATGAATATAACGCGAGATGTTCAGTTCGTCTGACAGTGGATAAATGAAAATAGACACAGCGCGAGAGATTCATGGACACGCCGCTGGATCAGTTCAACTAGTCACCTTAACGCGAGATGTAATTGGCATGAAATTGGCTGAACAGCTCTAGCCTAGCACACGCGAGATATTCGTGTGCTATGATGCTAGGTTAGTTGAGCTTACCTGACCACGCGAGATATGCGCTTGCTTCGACGCTATATGAGTTGAGCTTTACAACATGACGCGAGATTTACATAGAATACGACGCCTGATGTGCGCATATTATGACGCTATAAGTGATCATAATATGACGCTAGATGAGCGCGTAATATGACACTAGATGAGCTCGTAATATGACGCTAGATGAACTCGTACTATGACGCTAGATGTGTTTGGTTGGCCCTCATCACGAGAGAACTTCTACCCCTACGACGCGCGAGACTTGTAACGTTCGTAATGGCGGAGAAACATTTAGGGAATCACAAATTGTAACCATTTTATGAAAATTACACTAACAAAAAAGTCAAACATTCTTATAATTACCAAATCTATTCCATTACATCCAATTTAAAGACTACTTTCTTCTTCGAATAAAGGTGCATTTTTGACGTCATGAAAAATAAAGCCTTAATTCAACAAGTACGGTTATCATCAACCGGTGAACAATTAACAATAGCATCTTCTCTCTCTGCGATCGATTCCTTTAGGTATATAATCATATCTTTTGATATCCAATCATTAAGTTCGCACTCCCATAAGTTTGCTGCCTTTAAGTGCAAAGCTAGACAAAGATAAAAAAACACGTAGCAAGGGTTCAGATTTTAGTTCGTTGTACCTTGCAGCGACTTCTTCTCGTGTGCGAACATGGGGGCCGAAAAATCCAAGCCTCCAATAGTCAAAGTACATCTTGCATAACACTTGATCGGAAAAAACGTCGGCCGTTTCATCCGAATTTGTTGTCTTCACGTACTTCACGGCTTGAAGCAAATGTTGGTATTCATCGATGCACCAACTCATACTTATTTCCTATTTGGAGTGTGTTAATTGTTTTAGTGTATATTATATGTAGCGTTGTGGAGGTATATATAAGGGCGAAATACTTGGTGGGTAACTAGGCGGGTAATATTTAGTAGGTCAGTTTATGGCGGGACAATATCATTTACTAAATCATTTTTGGCGGGAGTTGAATATATAGTTCATCACGCGTATTAGGTAATGAGCAAGCTGTTAGTATTATATGACGCTAGACGTTATTGTACTATGACGCTAGACGCTTTGAACTTGTGTACTTAACGCGAGATGTTAGTATTATATAACGCTAGACTAGTTGTTCCTGGCCAGCATCGCGCGAGATGTTCGCGTAATATGACGCTAGAGACGTTGCACTTTCACATAGTGCGCGAGATACTATTGTGATATGAAGTTAGATGCGGTGAATACTTGGTGGGTAACTAGGCGGGTAATATTTAGTAGGTTAGTTTCTGGCGGGACAATATCATTTACTAAATCATTTTTGGCGGGAGTTGAATATATAGTTCATCACGCGTATTAGGTAATGAGAAAGCATTTGTACATCGCGTCATAACACATAAAACAAATATTTGTTACAAACGTAACACGCGTGATAGGCCGAGAAGCATACACATAGTATCACGCATGATATGAGACAAAAAAGGAAACTGTTGCGCGAGTCACTTACAACATACAGTGCTAGTTAACTTAGAACTTTCGATACAATGGTTCGTGTGTTAACCAATAACCAATCCAAATGAAATTAGATACGAAGAATTGCATATGGCGATTTGAATTTAACAATTAGGCATCCGACGCCTTGATATTAGTATTCTTATCATTCGGGAAGTGGTTAAAAATTTATGCGCGTGCTTTAGCTGGCATACACTTGCTATATTCCTTATCGACAAACCTGTGTTGGATAATGTCTTTTACGTACTAGCAGGCGAACACTCCAGAGTCAAGCGGATCTTTATCTTGCCGTGGAATCTCTCTAGAAGCTTTAACTTTGTATCCATTCTTCACACGTGGTATGTATCTCTTCTTCATAGAATAGTTCAGCTTGTCAAATAAGAAAAATATTAGTTTATATTTTTGAATTAAAATGTGAACTTGTAATGTTGCGAACCACTTTACAGTAGGACGTGAGTTCCATCCTTTTACGCGTGATTCGCACACACACTGACGCGATACGTATGCAATGCCTATTACGGTGCGATTCACCATCAGGCGTAATGGATAATTAGCCCGCAAACAATGAACATACATCGTCATCCAATAACGTTTCATATTACTTACCAAGGCGTCGCCCGTTTTCCTAGTGTCGGCTGGAGTGAATTTGCTAAGAGGGAACATGGGATTGTAGGTTTTTGTCAAACCATTCTTCATATCTATTACCAACATCGTCCAGTGGTTAGTACCTTTTTCATTTATAGTGCATACCGGAATGAATGCGATAAATATGTCTTTCGTGTTTTCAAAAACTGCGTCAATAACGTTTGTAACATCTCCTTTGTTGGCTAGTATTGTCTGTAATAAAACTAGTGCACACCATAACAATATTAAACTTCTGGTTCACTTTAAATGGCTATTTATTAATTAGATACTAACCGTTGCGACACCTGAAATTTGAATAGCTTTATATCTACAGTTGTACTCGTCATCGAGCCCTTTAAAAGGTACAGTCCAGTTTGATTCTTCAAGCAGCTTATATATCCAGGCATCGATGATCTACAACACGTAAAAAACATAGCTATATCTAGAGTAGTTGTCAATTATTTGTGTTATATCAAGTTCTAAACTTTACCTTGAAATCCAATTCCCCTTCGTATGCTACGTCCATTAGCTCTGTCACACTAACACTTAGCTGGTATGTAAATTCGTGTTCTGGCAAATACCATACTTCAGAGTCTAGTTGATCTTTGTTTTCTTGTATTCGAAGGACCTTGCGGTACTGACTAACGTCTATTAACTTCGTAGTTGCTGTTTCTGTTTCCCAAGTTTGTTCAATAGCTCCCGCATGTTGCGACTGTGTAAGTAAATCCCAATTTGGATTTATATTATCTACTAACTGTAAAACGACATAAATCGTGTTAAATAACCATCACCAAGTTACAACTGAGTATATGACTGTTAGCATAGTTTAGAACTTACCATTGTAGGTGCATCTTATAACAAACTTTTCGACGCACTAATGCCACCCGACTTTCCTCCACTCGAGTGTATAGCCGTCGGCTTATAAACTTCGTCAAAAAATGATTGTGTACATAATAGAAATGCATCATCAAGGTTTGGAAGATCAAAACAATTTGCTTCCACTTCCACTTCTGGTTGTAGTTGTTCTCTTATCTCAGGCTGTGTTAGTACTTCCACCTTTGCTTTGCGTTGCACTTCCAACTTTGGTTGTAACTCATTTGCTGATTTTATAACAGCTCCCAATTCCACTGCGGTTTCAGTTTTTGGTTTTTAATTAATAGTTCGTTGTGCACATTGAAGTATTCCTTTCTGTAACCTTCTTTTTTTCACATTACATACCTGGGAAAATTTAACCAATATGGCTTACTATACTGGCTCACAACGCGTGTCACGCAATAAACATTAGTCTTAGTAGACTTTTATGATGCGCGAGTTACGCTATGATGTTTAGACTTACTAAATTTTGACACCACGCGATTCAGGCAAGTAAATATTCAACTGACCTGACTTACACCACGCGATTCAGACATCGATGAAATAGTGAATTCACCCAATGTTGCTTTTACAACGCGAGTTAGACAGTAAATATTACACTTACACGACTTAGAAGACGCTGGGGTTTAGTTAGACAGTACATATTAATTTAACTGTGCAAGAGTTTGAAGACCAAGCTGAGCAACATGAGCCAAAACCCATAGAAGCAGAAGCAAATATTGTCGTAGCCGAAACTGCTCAAGAGTTTCAAGACCAAGCTGAGTAACATGCTATTATGGAAGCAGCACCTGAACCAATACCAATAGAAGCAGAACCTCTTGAGGTTATAGCTGAAACTTCACAAGAGTTACAGGTAGATGTTGTAGAAAAAAGGAGTACGAATGAGATTGCGGGAGAACAGAACCCCGTAGAGGCTGCAGTTAATACAGTTTGTGGTGAGGTTGCTTAAAAAACACAAAGGCAGATTTAGCAATTGCAAATGTTGGTGAGCAAACAAGTGGGACGAAAATGAATACAACTGGGCCACATGAAACCCCCCGTAGTGTACCGAAGCCCATGGAGCAAGGACATGAAGATGTAAGTGGATCTTAAATTATTAAGATTCAACTTCTTATAGCTATCTTATAGTTGCTTTGTTTTTAATTTGGCCAGGTTGTTGTTTTTGAAACTTCGGATTTTAATAGGGGGTTTTAACGGTTGTTTATTACATTGGGGAATGTTTTTAAATTTTCAAGTACCGCAAATCTTATGTTATAGCTATTATGTGAGTAGTTTTGCAGTTTCAAAACTTGACATCTTCCTAACTCGCATTAAGCAATCAGAATATTGTCGCAATCCAATCTTTAATTGACAACCTATTAAACGACTTACTTGTCGATTCTTTCGTGCAAGAGAAATCTTAAGCCTTTTGTTTTCTACCGAGTATCTGTATTTTCCACTGGTTCTCTTCTTAACAGATTCCATCCTCTTAAATAATATATTACAAGCGCTTGCCTTGTAAACTTTCATCATCTTCGTCCGAGTACTTGGGCTGCCCTCTTTCTCGGGTGTATTTTTATTCTGATCCATCCACCCCTGCAGCTGCTGCCCGTAATCATCATCTACTCCCCGGTAATCAACTGTTCAAGATCCTTGCCCAATCTCCATCTTATTTGTTTCCCATCCACTACAATACTTGGCCCGCTTCCCTCTTCTACTGATCATCGTCTTTTTCCTTTTGCTTGTCAACGTCCTACCAGACCCTGCCCCAGTCTCTCCCGACCCGAAGGTCATTTCTTCAGCTTCTGTTAACTTTACCTCTCCTTCCAATACCTGCAACACCCAACATATAAGTTCAAACAAACAGCGCACACGCACGTATAAGACGCGTATTATTCGAATGAAGCATCACTATGACGTGAACCATGTAATGATTGAGTTCTCATCTCGCGATACGAGTCATATAACCGTTTGCTTCACGCGCGAGTCAATTTATACCTTTGATGCGATTCGATCTCCCATCAACAACATCTGACGTGGTGCATGCAGTGCAGACGTTGTTGTTGGTTTTTTTACCTGTTGGAGCATATGGCACGAGTCAGAATCACGCACCATAAACGCGATTGGATGCAAATACCTCTCAAGCGATAGAGGACTTGATATTTAATATACATCATGCTACGTCACTTATGCCTCATGTGATTCACTACATAAATAACATAAAACGAACACATATTACCTTATCCTCTGCCAGCTTCCTCAGCCTTTTAACAAGCGCAATAGTGGACCCCTTGCACTCGAGCCCCCACCATTTGTAGCACCTAGGTATCATGTTTGGCCTTACCAAATCTTCCCCTAGCGTGGTGTGCTCCATTATAAAGGGCTGGGAAACAACAGGTCACACTCGTATCACTTTTATAAGCGAACAAAATAATACAAACAGCGAGTTCGATACTCACCAATAACACTGCTACGCAGCCGATGGCGTGATCTGAGGTCCATTTCTCTAAACAATTAACTATAGACTTCGTGAGCTTCTCGATAATTGCTCCCGACCAATCATAGTCATTAGTTTTGAGCATGTTTTCTACGTAGAAAACCATTGTCCAGCCCATGATATCTCCAGATACAGAATAGAACAGGGTAGAACAAATGAAGAGTATCAAAAGCTTCGCAATGTCGGTTACCGATTCCTCACTCCCATCGTTTGCTGCTATTTCTATTGTTTCCTGTATCAAAAAAGACAGTAGTTATTTAATTGTATATGCTAAAACAACTGCTCCCGACCAATCATAGTCATTAATTTTGAGCATGTCTTCTACGTAGAAAACCATTGTCCAGCCCATGATATCTCCAGATACAGAGTAGAACAGGGTAGAACAAATGAAGAGTATCAAAAGCTTCGCAATGTCGGTTACCGATTCCTCACTCCCATCGTTTGCTGCTATTTCTATTGTTTCCTGTATAAAAAAAGACAGTAGTTATTTAATTGTATATGCTAAAACATCCCTACGTTTCATAATCTGTTATTTCTACCTTTATCATCGCATTTGAAACAGCCTTTTGGTTTGACGGTCTACTTTTCTTTACCCTTGGACGCAAGAAATATTTCAGCATCAGTGGAGACTGGTTCTCCGCACCATAGGTAAATCTTCCAGTGAAAGCCCCTGTTCTGTTCATCGGCATTTCCTCCGTTTCGTGTTTAAGACCGAATATGGCTTTAACATTGTTCGTTGTAAGTTTAACCCGCTTCGAACCTATTCTAAAACACCCATTCTTTACAGAATATCTCTTTCTCTTATATAACTTTGTTAAACTTCTTCTTTGGCAGATCTTCGTTCCTTAGCATGAAGGAAGTTTTCAGCAACGTATAGAATATTGTGTTCTTCGTAGCCTCGATATGGTCCTCACTCACTATGTCTTTCTGCAGCAAATTTAATATGGTGACCAAACCAGACCTGTAAAAAGTACCTTTTCCCATAGCAGAACCTATACACACACAAAATAACACCCATGTCAGATTTTAGCAATGCATATCTCCTTGTAGAACTATCTCCTTGTAGAACTGATTATAAACCCAACATAAATGAGTCAACATACACAACGCGTGATAGACCATACTTGTTGCGCGAGATACACGCAACGGCCCATGCTCTAGCCACAACGACCAACCCTACGACGCGACATAATCACTACATGTCGCGCGTGTTACCCTTAAATGATTTGTCTAGTAACAACTCCCATCACCCACCACGCAAGACACGACAACGACACAAGCGCGATGCAAAATTCCAAAACATATCCCGACGCGAGGTATATCTTACAGATCCTATCACCGACGCGAGATTAGTTTAACAATACAAACGATACTAAAACAGAAAACCCGTCATCCAATCTAGCACCCAGCATACGGGAGACGCACGCCACAACTACTGCCAATATGATGCATTAAAACACCAGACGCGATACATACACAAAAAACTACTGCAAACCTCCTAAAAACTACCCACAATTTATTACAGACGCGAGATCAGTTTTACAATATCAGCGTAATACGTGCCAAATAAGGAGACAAACAGTACTAAAACAGAACACATGTCTTCCAATCTAGCACCCATCACACGCGAGACGCACGCCACAACTACTGCCAATATGATATATTAAAACACCAAACGCGATACACACACACAAACTACTGTAAACCACCTAAAAACTACCAACACTTTAGTCCCTGACGCGAGACGCACGCTAAAACTACTGCCAATATGATGCATTAAAACACCAGACGCGATACACACCAAACAAACTACTGTAAACCACCTAAAAACTACCCACAGTTCAGTACCTGACGCGAGACATGAATCATTCTACTGTATACCACATCAGAACTACCCACCTTTCAGTTATTAAACAACATACATTCTTCTTTTTTAAAACAACACACCATACAATCACCGATCGGAAAATGTTGACACAGTAATGAACCGATAAGGCAGTTATCGAACACAGTACGGTTCATAGGGATATCATCCAACAAAGATTCGACTAAACACGATTAAGAAAAAATGTAAGCCCGAACCTTAACTGTAGTTCCGACAGTACGAAGTTCGCCGGTACCGGTGGTTCTTGCTTCACACGACGAAAAAACGAGACAGTCGTCATAACGATTATGGAGTTCGTCGATCGCTTCGCACGGCTGTTCTGCTACACTCGCCGGAGTTTGTTCGGTCAAAACGAGACGGTGGACAGATTTCTTTTAGGGTTGAACTTCTTCTCTGACTTTCTCCTTGTCCTTTCGGTTTCTGGGGAAAGTAAAAATTATAATAATAATAACCTACTTTCTCATTCTTCTAGTATTAGGGCTAATTTGGTAAAAATATTGGCTTTTTATTACTAGTGTAAGGGTCTCATATTTGGGTACTTATTTGGGATTACATACTTGAAAAGGTATTTATGGGTACTTTTCTCAAAATAATATGGGATCGAACTATTAAAAAATAAAAAATAAATTTTATTTACCTATGCCGTTTATCGTTTATACTTTGGCGGGCCAAGAGTCGTAAATGTTATCAAATTTAACTATCGCATTTTACCTCATCCTCGTCAATATATTCATAAAAAAATCCTTAGTAGCTTCAACCATAAAATCTTGTTCAAGTATATCGTCCATATCTTCTAGATAATCATCGAATATGTATCTTAGATTTTTTTCATTTTTATACTCTTCGTCTTGCATAGACTCGTGGATTATGTTATATAAGGAGTGTTTCGTTCACGCTTATACTAAAAAAATCATGCATTTCAATAATCACACCTCTAATAAGGCGGAAAGCTTGTATGCTATGATAAACAAATATATCGGGTCAATCCGATTAAATTTTGATGGGTTTTAGGAGAAACCCTTTAAATTATCACGGGGGTACATATCACCTATTGCATTAGCGATAGTATACGAAAACTATCTTGTTAAAACCGGAGGTAACAAATCTTCATGCATTTGAATCAATCGTATGATCCAAGGATTACAATGTACCCATGAACTGGAAATAATCCAAAGACAGGATGGGTATGTACCTACTCAAATTATAGACGAGCATTGAAGGAGACTAGACATTGTTCCCCGAGTTAAACTAACCGAAGAAAAAGAGGTGCATTACGAGAAAAACCTAAAACACCAATATGCCAAGATAATAATATTATTGATTCGAGAAGATTTGTGAATGTATCCTTTTTACATTGTCTTTCTCTCTTATATATACTACTTTTGATGGTTATTTTTCTTATTAATTACAAATACTTAATGCGCCTAGATCTAATTTAAAATGATTTCTGAATATCCTCCTTAATCAGCGATCCCGAATATTTGACTGTTAACTGTCTATCCTTGATCAATGGTCTTTAAAAAAGTCCTCCATGCCGACCCCATAAATGCTATTGAGGTTAGCAGTTTATTTGGCGACTTTCCAAGTGAGCAGCTTTCGTCAACCTGATCGGTCGACCTTTGTGCTAGCTCGCCCTTGATTAAGTCAAGCTAGGCCTCATATATGTTGTCTGTGGAGTTTCTGGACGTGCAAACTAAATTTCATATCAACTTGAGTCGAGCTCACTCATCTATGATTATGCTCTGCTCGACTAAACGTTGAGCGCGCCCGATTTCATATCTTATCTGCTCGGTTTGTATGTTCGTCCGCTCTCCTTTATTACTTCGGATCTTTCTTGATTTTCCCTTTGTTCAGCTCCGCTTCAATGCTTCTCTTTTATATTTGTTGCGGGTATCCACTCCCTTATCAAGGTGAAAGTTAATTTTTCAATTCTAAATGCGAAAGTCGAAGAGTTTGATGTTTATGAACAAAATTATTGGCTTAAAATTTTTCAAAACATATTGGATCCTTCAATACTACTCCTTTGGGAACCCCTCCCGGATGTATTTCAGGTTGAGACAATGGTCGCGGTAAAGGCAGCAAACTCTGTGTTGATTATTCTACAAAAAAGGATCATGGTATCACGAATATGCTAGAAAATGAATGGTTAGAGTCTCATGATACTGCCAAAATTCTAAAAATGGTAACATCCTTTGCGAGTTTGCTCAACCTCATTGGCACTGTTGGTAGCACCACACGAACGGTCGCCGCACATACTCGTACTAAATCTGAAGAAAAGCCCTCGAAAACGAAACAAAATGGGTTGCATGTGTAAGTCTAGAAACTCTAATTGCGTCGATAATATTACCGCAAAACCGATATTTCATGTAAAACCAATTTTTTCGAGGTTCCCAACGTGTCGGACTCGAGGTATTCGAAAAACATACCTCAATTTATGTGTCATTTCACAAGTCAAATTACAAACATGATGCTTGGCGGAAATTGTGGTTTTAGAGCAATCACACATGGTTTGATCGGTGCCGAAAGTGTATGGTATATTTTAAGAGAAGTCATGGTTCACAAGCTAAAGATGCATCGAGAGTTTTATAAACGTGTCGTTTATTATGAAGATGATGGTGAAATTGATAAAGAGCTAAACCGGTTGAGTGATAATAATAAAAATGCACCGGTGAGAAATTGGATGTCGTTATCTAAATACAACAAACTAATCGCGACGAAGTTAAATTGTGTATTATATTGCCTAACACCAAGTGGATGTACAACTTACTTACCGCTAAAAAATGCACCACCAATGGATGGTTCTATAAAAGAGATCGGTGTATTAGTCATCAATACAAACCATTTTGTTCTATTAGTAAATAAATTCTAATTATTAGATGTATTTACTTATTTATTATCTAAACATGAGTGTATACACTTAATTTCAATCTTCAAGTATAGGTCAATCCCTTTTCTTGATAAAGTCCATATTTTTTCACGACTATAACATCCCACGCCGACACAATTCATAGAATGCGAGCAAGTCATAGTAGAATTAAACATAGACTTCTAAGGGTGTTTGTGTTTTAATTTTTGAATCAAATCGGAAATACTTGTTTTTTTTTCATTTTCATTGTTTAAATTATTTAAATATCTATCAATAAAGCATTAGACTTGTAGTAACATTGAATTATATTATGTTAAACTATCTTTTAAAAAATATTTTTTTGCATTTTTTACTCAAACCGCCATGCGTTTGGTGTAAGGATCCACCATCACACAAACCGCTAGCGTGATAATTGAAAAACATGCCAACCCTTGACACACGCAAGTGGTTTACACCACCGTATCGCGGAACACGGCTCAACACACGATCGCATGGCGTGGAGCCCTATTATGGCAAAATTATTATTATTATTATTATTAATTAATAAATATTACTATTAATTGCGTGAATCGTAAGAATTAAGAGAAAGCAAACTCGGATTGATCAATAATGTTGAAAATGTTATGTTTTATACATAATATAAATAAAAAAAAACCTCACAACAAGGTAAGATTGACAACAACAATACATAATATAATAAAACTTAGAAATCAAAGTCGTATCTCATGTTGTCTTCCACAAGTAAGACGTTTGCAATGCCATCCATTTTCTCAGCAATCCTATCCTCGAGATATTCTTCCATATCTCCAATAATGAAATCTATAATTTTCAAGTTCCAAACTTGAGTTGCTTTTTGCTTTACTTTGTAAGACGTGTAGAACAAACGTTGCAGTGGTTCAGACTTCACATGAGTGTAGATGGTTTTGACGTCATCACAACTACGTGGAATTTGATTTGGAGCTTCGAATCGGCCATAATCATAATATATCCTACAAAACACTCAATAAAAAAAAGCATAGGTCGTATCATCATATATTTTTAAGAAACTTCACAGCCTGAAGCAACTGATGGTCTTCATCTACATTAAACTCTATGCCTAAGATTTCTTATATTTTTTTTGTTCAAAAAGGTTTTGTGGATAAATTATTAAACATACTTCAGGCCCATTTTATAGGAAAATCCTATGCAGACTAGCGCAAATTGCGTATTACAGCTCCATCTCGATCCTTTTAGAGCTGGTCCAACCGCAGAGCGCCTGGTAGATGGAGATCTAATCAAACAAACAATTCACCGAACAAAGAAGTTGGTAGGCAGCCCAGCCTAGACAGAAAACCGAGCAAGATTTGTGACCGAGCAGAAGATGGTTGATAGCAAATACGCTCGGCCTAATACACAATTAACATCGCCGAACTCGATTTATAACAAAAACGATCAAAATAACGGTGGAATGTTATATTAGTGAACTTAGTCAAACTATTAATGCTTGAATCATAAATTCAGGTTCCACGATAAATGCAGTCACACAAATAATTAATGGGAATAATTATTCTAATAACTGTCATTAACTGATATAAAACAAATAAATAGGATAAATTCTCGATACACTAATACAACCACATATTTTTCTTCATTCTTCTCTCTATCTTTCTTTTTCTTTCCAAATGAAACATGTTTGCATATTCCGACATTGTTTACCTAAGATTGGCGGCAATTTTGTTTGAGTTTTCGGTCACACAACGACTTATTGTGGGTTCTTTAAGACGAAGCTAATAACTTTCCCATCTAAAACATCATACCTAAAAGGATGATGAATTTCAACGAGGTATTACGAAAACATAAATATCTTGGCCTATTTTTTCGTACCGTGTCAAACTTAAGGTTAATATAGTTTATCGAAGCAAAAGTACTCTCGAAATAAAGTTTGATTAAAGTATATATATTTATATAAATATATTGTTTTTCTAACCTATATAATGTTATTGCTTGATAATTTAATTATCAAATATTATATTTTGATTTTTTTACTATAATATATGATAATATTTTTATTATATCATTATTAATATATTAATATTCTTATTTTATTATAATATTTTTATACTCCGTAAATTATTATTTTAAATTCGTATTAATAATAGGTTCATTTAGCTTATTAATGGTAAAAAAAATATATGGGATTGAACTATTGAAAAATAAATAATAAGTTTTATTTATCCAAATCGTTCATAGTTTATATTGTTGGCCAAGATTTGTAAATGTTATCAAATTCAACTATCCCAATTTATCCCATCCTCGTCAAAATCCTTAGCAGCTTCAGCCATAAAATCTTGTTCAAGTATATTGTCCATATGTTATGGATAATCATCGAAAATGTCTTTTAGATTTTTTCATTTGTATACTTTTTGTATTGCTACCTATGATACGTCGCAATCCAATCTTTAATTGCAACTAGCACTCCAAGTGCCCCGCTAGCAATCTTATTCGTTTCTTCGTATATTGAAGTATGACCTGACTAAACACACATTGACTTTCCATTGTAAACATAGGTATTGTAAACATTTCCCTCGCTAACCTCCAAAGAATATGAGACTCACCTTCCTTCCATTACCACCACTTTAAGATATCAAGTGGTTTGGTCTCGTCATACTGTCCTAAATAAAACGGAGTGTTCAAATATTTTTTCAATTCATTATTAGTTTGTGGAGTTTCTGTTGAAAACCCACGATTAAGCATTGCCATTCGAACATAGTTAGGGCGAGATTTGGCTTTCCCCTTATTGCAATTATCACTACACATGACATTTGTAAATGATAAATTACTCTTATGTTTGTCAACATACGTATTATAAAAAGTATAAAGATAAGCATTAATATCTTTAATAAATACATCACAGTTATACTCATAGCAAAAATATATAATGCGTCATAAAACCAATTAACTAAAAAGGAAAAACCTGTTATCTTTTGTAAAAGGATAATAAGTGCACCCAACTGCATAAGCTTGTAGGGTAAGTTGAAAATATTTTTTAAAGTTTGCTTGCATATCAAGCACCATGTCGCGACATACATTTTATTACCTATTCGTATCTATATGCATTGTAAGATTAGTAATTTCATAAAGGGCCAATTGAATGTTAGGAGTATATTTCATAGGAAAAACTTCAGTCACATTCTTAAAGAACCTCAAGAAACTTAAAATATAACCACAATAAAGCCAATTTTGATCGTTAAAGGGTGTGACAGAATGATTTTTATTATAAAGCAAAGTAATATCTTCTTTATACTTATAAGCATGTGAAATGAGATAATATGTAGAGTTTTATCTATCATTTTTAATGGTTTACCGCCATCTTCAAGAATAATGTTAAACTCTCTTTTTTAGCATTCGAGGTGGAGCATTTTAGGACTGCTTGTTTAATAGGGATGATATAATTTTTAACTATACGTATTTCATCTTTGGCAACCAATTATAGAATATGACATAAACATTTAAGCTAGAATCTAGGGAACGGGAGAAAAGAGGAAGAATATCAAGATCAGATTATCAGTGCGAGCAATCCGATATATTTAAGTCGACTGTTAAAGAGTGCGACCGTAAGTGTAAGGTTACTGGTAGCAAAAATATTAATTGTCCTTTTCATTTGGTGGCCAATCTGGTAAAAGGTGATGATAAGTGGACTTTAAGTGTCATTTTCAGCAATTACAACCATGAATCGATTGTCTATGCATAAGAACATTTGCAATGGTCGAAGTTAAAATCGAAGGAAAACGAACTCATTGATGTTTTGAGGGTGAACATAACAACTCCATGACAAATATTTGTTTTTTTAAATAAGGCGATCCAGATAATGCGTCAAATATTCTCCACGTATACAATCACCGTTAAAGAACGAAGATGGTTGAAAATGGTCGTTGTTTCCAAATGCAAGGCTTGTTAGATAAATTGTAAATTTACAAGTACAGGTATTAAGAATTTATGGCCAACGGTGGCTCGAATGTGATAACCAATTTGTTCTTTGTACATCAGGTTTGTACACCAATTTACTAATCATGGATAGCACATACAAAGTTATTTAGTACATGATGCCTTTGTTCGAAGTAGTCGAGGTGATATCCACCAACAAAACGTTTTGCATTGGTTTCACATTCATGGTGAAAGAAAAACAAGACAACTATGGATAGTTATTGGGATGTTTAAATACGGTAATGGAGGAAAACGATTGTGAATTGCCTTGTGTTATAATAACGGACCATGAACTTGCTTTGATGAATAACATAAACAAAATATTTCCTAGCGCAAGTCACATGTTATGCAAATTGCATATCAACAAATATGTTAATAGGAAAACTAAAAAAAGGTTTTAAAATGGCAAGGTGTTTAACAACTTTTTAGAATGACGTCGTTTCATCCACCACTATTGATGTGATGAACAAGAGGTTGTCTAAGATGTGGTTGATGTTCAAATAGGATGATAAAACGGTCGATTATGTCATAGTCTCGTGGATTATGTTACATCAAAAGAGGTTCATTCACGCATATACTAACAAAATCATGCATTTAAATAATCACACATCTAATAGGACGGAAAGATCGTATGCTACGTTAAAAAAATTATCAGGTTAATTCGATTAAATTTTGATTCATTTTGGGATAAATATATGGTTTGTTAGCAATCTAACACTCGACCATAAAAGAATCGATGGAGCTTAGCAAGTGTCGTTTAATTCATAAATTTCAAGATGTTAAACATTTCAAATTATCACGAGTGTACGTATCACCTATTGCATTAGCGGTAGTATACAAATACTATCTTGAAACCGAAGGTGAAAAATCTTCATACATTTGAATTGATCGTACAACCCAAGGTTTACCATGTACCTATGAACTAGAATCAATCCAAAGAGAGGAAATGTATGTACCTACTCGAATTATAGGACAAGTATTTGAGGAGACTAGACATTGTTCCCCGAGTTAAACTAACCGGTGAAGAAGAGGTGAAAGTTAATTTTTCAAGTCTAAATGTGAAACTCAAAGAGTTTGATTTTTATCAACAAAGCTATTGGCTTAAAAAAATCAAAGCATATTAGATCCTTCAACACCACTCTTTTGCGAACCCCTCCCGGATATATCCGAGGTCGAGGTCGTGATCGCGGTAAAGGTAGAAAATTCCATATTGATTATTCTACAAAAATGGATAATCTGTATCATAAATACGCCGAACAAGAATGGTTAGAGTATCACGATAGTGCTGAAACTCTAAAAATGGTAACACCCACCGCAAGTTTGGTAACCCCCGTTGGTAGTTTTGGTAGCACCACAAGAATGGTCGTCGCACAAACTTGTACTAATTCTGAATTAAAACCCCTGAAAATGAAACAAAAATAGGTTGCATGTTTAACTTTAGGAACTCTAATTGCGTCGATAATATTACTGCAAAACTGTCATCTCTAGTAAAACCGATTTCGTCGCGGTTGCCTAACGTGCTAGACTCGAGGTATTCGAAATACTTACCTTAATTTATGCGTCCCTTCATAAGCTAAATTAAAAACGTGATGCCTAGCACCCAGTGGATGTACAACTTACTTACCGGTAAAAACTTCGCCACCAATGGAGGGTTTTATAATGGATATCGTTGTCCCATTCATCAATATAAAACATATTGTTCATGTAAGTAAAAAAAAATTAACTATTAGATGCATTTACTTATTTATCTAAAAATGAGTCTATACACTGAATTTCAATATTCAACTATAGGTTGATATGGTTCAAGGTTCACCTTTACCGACAATAGATCCAACGTGGATGCGCACGGCTAGATATGACATTAGTTCTTGGTTGATCCCCTTGCTTGATAGAGTCCTCTCTTTTTCATGACAACAACATCTCACACCGACACACTCCGTACATTGTGAGCAAGTCATAATAGACTTAACCAAATACTTTGAAGGGTCTTTTTGTTTTAATTTTTGAATCAAATCGGAAGCACTTGTTGTTTTGTACTTTTTATTGTTTAAACTATTTAAATTTTCTATTAATGAAGCATTAGATTTATAGTAGCATTGAACTATGCATTATTAAACCATTTAAAAAAAATTACCCAAGCCGTCATGCGTGTGGCATTGTGATCCAGCATCACGCCAACCATTGGCGTGGTAATTGAGAGACACGACATCGCGTGGCGTGGAGCCCATTATGACAAAACTAGGTAGACCTATGCCTAAGTGCTTGGCCTATTGTTGCCTATCGTTGCCAGTGCACAACGGAAGTGAGGCTTCATCCGTCGTCCACGGGCGGCATGAATTGTTACCATAAAAATAATTTATAATTTTAGTATTATAATAATAATAATAAATTATATTAATAATTGGGAGACTTACCATTTAAAACCCATCCAGCAAACTATTACGATAAACGCCTAAAAAAATTAAGTAACTTTATACCTTAAATACCCATCTATGTAAAATCGAGTAACAAACTTCTCTTTCTTTTCTTTTTTAATTTTAATTTTTAAAGGTCTGTATCTTTTAAACAGTAATTCGGAAAAAGAATCTGAAAATATCTTCTGTTTTATTTTTTTAAAACGAACAAAACAAGTACCACTCATGATATGTTTTGAATTTAAAAAAAAAATTACACACGTTTCTCAGTATATGATTTAGCATCTAGTGGTCTGGTTTCACATCTAGCATCTATCATAGTGGCCCTGAATGCGCATCTAGCAGTACACAATTTAAATAAGTTTCACATTAGCAAAATGAAGAAGGTTTCGCATCTAGCAAAACAAAGAAGGTTTCGCATCTTGCAAAACAAAGAGATTTCTCATCTGGCAAAATAAAGAAGGTTTCGTAGAAGGTTTCACATCTATCAAAATAAGGTTTCGCATGTAGAAAAATAAAAAAGGTTTTGCAGAAAGTTTCGTATCTATCAAAAAAAAAATGCATGTAAAAAAATAAAGAAGGTTTCCCATCTAACAAAATAAAAAAGGTTTCGCATCTACCAAAACAAACAAACTTTATCATCTTCTTTGTTTATCCTATAAATTTAATTTTTTTAAAAGTTTGTATCTCAAAACCGTAACTCGAAAAAATAATCCAAAAATCAAACTTCGAAATCAAGAAAAACACAATCAAAATCATACATAAATAAAAGAAAAACAAGAATCGATTATCACATATTGTAGGGAAGTCTTCACGTAGCATAATAAAATTAGGGGGAAAAGGGGTGATATGGTGTTAAAAGCTTTTATATAAGTGAGTATGGGTATAAATGGTATAAGTGGGTCTTAAATGGTAAAGTTTTGACTAAAACAGGTCTTTATCGGAGAAACATGAAAATATAGATCTTAAATGGATAATAGTTAGGATTTTTGGTCTTAACTCATACTTAACCCTTAATAATATTACTTATAATAATATTGTTATTATTATTACTATCATTATTAATTATTACTATTAATTGTGTGAATTTTAAGAATTAAGAGAAAGCAAACTCTGACTGATCAATAATGTTGAAAATGTTACATATGAGACATAATATAAATAAATAACCTCCCAATAAGGTGAGATTAACTACAACAATACATGATACAATAAAACTTAGAAATTAGAGTTATATCCTATGTTGTCTTTCATAAGTGATCCGTTCGCAATGTCATCATCTTTCTTAGCGATCCTATCCTCGAGATATGCTACCATATCTCCATTAATGAAATTTGTAATTTTCAAGTTCCACACCTTAGTTGCTTCTTGCTTTACTTTGTAAGACGTGAAGAACAAACGCTGCAGTGGTTTAGATTTCACAAGATTGTACCTTGTTTTGACTTCATCACGATTGCGTGGAATTTGATTTGGAGCATCGAATCGGCCATAATCATAATATATCCTACAAAGCACTCGATCGAAAAAACATCGATCGTATCATCATACATTTTTAAGGTAAAAAGCTTCACGGTCTAAAGAAAATGATAGTCTTCGTCTACATTAAGCTTTATACCTAAGACTCCTTATGTTTTTTTTCAAAAAGGTTTGGTGGATAAATTATTAAGATATGATTCAGTTCTATTTTATTAGAAAATTGATACAGAGTAAACACAGAGAAGCCAATATATGGAAACCCTAAGTTTCTTTATCAAAATTCAACCCCCTTACATCGTAAACAAAGTCTGTTTAAATAAGGGTTCGAATGAAAAACCTAATACAAAAATACCAAAAATGCCCGAAAGTAATAAAAATTCGAAATAAAATAGTAAACCACTCTGAATGCCCAAAAAATGCCATATGTCACGAGCATAGCTGGTGACTTCAACTCGTGGCGTCTTTCCTTTCGAAATAAGGTGTTGTGGGTCAAATTCGGACACCAGGAGCTCCGAAACTGTCAATTCGCTGCATTCTTCGGGTGATCGTCTGTCTTCATAAATTCTAGCGCTAATCTGTCTGCATCAAAAATCCTGTGCATACAAGCGCGCAAATTATATATCACAGTGTTAATGAGGTTAAAACATGTATTCTCAAGATGAAACATAAGATAATCAGGAGTAGAAAAAGAATTTATCTCGTCTCTAATCATATCTCTCCTAAAACATGATCTAACTAGTAACATCGCCAATTTATCCAACATTTCTCATCGAACGTGTAGGCCATCATCTTCGGTTTCTTTTTCGCCTTCTTCTGCATCTTGACCAACGAATATGAAATAAGCCTCTAGACATGTCAAAACTGTCTTAATTCCTGCTCTGGATAGTATACCTGCGAGTGCTCTACACCTGCAATGACATCACAGAACCAAGCTATATCCTCCAATCAAAAATGATCTCCTATGACACAGTAAAGCTCAAACAAAACCTGCAAAACAAAATAGTACGAACAAGAGCACATATTAGACTTGGCATTGACGTCGACCAACAACAAAACAACAAGACAATACAAACAATTCTATTTTATTCAATTTTAACCATATGTTAAACTAATCTGCGTTATATATCAAAACATACTTAACAATTAAATACCAAAACATTATAAAATTTGCATCGGTCTTCTACAGGTTATTGACGGTGATCCTGCAGTTTAACTTGGTCTGAAAATCAGAAATTATCGCACTTGTATCTCATCTAGTAATAGTAGGTTGGCGCTCAGTGTAAGTGAAACGAGTAACAGGGTGAAGCATAACAAAATGGTTCTGTATCCACGTGTCTAGCGGAAGATACATCTGGCCATAATCCTGGTCTTGTCAATAGAGGCCTCTCAGAGATGGTGTTACAAGTAATCTAATAATTTTGTGCCTAATGCATAACGTCTAACCCCATGCTCGGTCAAATCACGTAATAGGAACAAGTACTTAAAATTTACAAACATGTTACTTTTTTGGGGGAAGAGAACGCAACCGAAGATATGTAGAATATAGGAACGCGTAGCCTGTTGTACCATATCTTCAGTGATACCAAGGTTGTCGTCACAGAACTTTGTCGCACTGGTACCTATTCTGAAGCCATGCAAAACCCAAACCTATACCATTACATTTCTCGATTTTTTCTGACAAAGCTCACCTCGTTAATCCCAAGTAGTTCAGCGTGCTCATGTATATCTAGGGACTCGTCGAATATAACAGGTAGAGCAGGAACATCACTTTGTATTGCAAGTCCTAGTATCGTGTGCACATCGTCTAGTGTGATATTCATCTCACCGAAATAGAAATGAAACTGTTAGTTTCCATATGCCAACACTCCAAAACTATCTTTGTGATGTTGAAGTGCATGTGTATGCACGAGAAGGGATCGATGGGCCTATCGAAAGGCATGGCTTCAAGTACAACTTATATCGTACTCTAAGAGCTTAGACTCAAACCTCTATGGCTAAGAGAATGGTCATAAAGCCTCATCTCATGCTTAAAAAAATAATCATTTTCAATATTAATATTGGTGAGTATTATTTATGGTTTATGGAGTAAAATCGAGTAAGTAAATAAAAGTAGAGAGATTTTGGGAAAAGTGGTTTCTAGATAGAGAAATTCAAAAAGTGAAAGTAGCTTACTTCAAATGTCATAGTCCTTTTTTCAGTTCAATCTTGTCCATTATATATACGCAAAAGAATTTAAACATAACATAATTGGTTACATAAATGGTCTAATTGCACATTAGTCTCTCACCTATTAAAAAGCTCTAAATCTCTCATATAACACTACAATTTATCATACAAGGTTTTGTTTATTTACATTTTGATCCCGAACGTTCTATTTTCTCATCAAATATATATTAAATTGGCACTAACTACAAATCTAGATATTATCTCTCTCTCAAACGTAGTAAGCGGCATGGAAGGTCAATGTCTCGCCGAATAATGTAAGTAGTTTGACGATGGGTGGAGCTATAAGTTGCCCTCTAATAAGGAACGGCGCGCGCCGCCTAGGGGAGTAAGAATCGGATGTGGATTTAGACGGAGATGGTCCTAAAATAAGAGGTATAGTCTTCATGAGAAACGCTGAATCCGCTACTCATTCGCATTTGTTATCGGTCCTTTTCTTCGAACGATTCTTCACTATATTTATCTGAAAGCCATCACTAGATCCTAAAGCGTCAATGATATCCATAACCTAAAAAAATACAAAATGCGAAAGCATACTTGAAAATACTAAATGTCAATTGAAAAACTGTTTTTAGAAACAATTACGCAGACATCCATAATTCACACCAAGAATAAGATTAAATCGGTCTCGGGATAATCCGGTGCTCGAACTAATCCACACCGTAGATATGGCGTGGAAATATAAACACATGCCACTCTAATGGTATTTGTCTATCAACTCACTCCATACATATGGTTTGGTACTATATGCCTACGCTATGACATATAACGTTTATATGTCTATGCTCCCATGCTATGGTGTGGGCATCCATGGTTTTCACCAATAGTTGGCGGAAATCATATGTTTTTTGCCAATTGCGGGTGAAAAATACATGAGACAATAATGGATTTTTTTTCTTAAACAACAATAACCAACAAACTGAACATGTAAACTATAAAAAAGGGAACCAGTACAAGGCCATGAACACTTACACTGGATGATTCGAACGTTTGTTGCTACTCAATTTGAGGTTTTGGGGCTGCGAGATGCTACTGGTTGATTCAAGAGTTTGGGGTTACACTGGATGATTCGAACGTTTGTTGCTACTCAATTTGAAGTTTTGGAGCTGCGAGATGCTACTGGTTGATTCAAGGGTTTGGGGCTGTCAAGATGTTTTCGAGATGTCGTGGAGCGTTATGAGGCTTGATTGGTGGTTGTTGGACAGTTGGGTGAAGGGATAAGATTGTTGGTCGTGTGAGGGGATAGGTTGTGGTATGTGGTTGTCCAACGGTTCGGTAAGCTGAGTTTTTTTTTCTCTAAAAAATGTTTTATTTACTTTGGTTTTAATTATTTTAGTTTTAATTAATTTGGTTTTATTACTTTAGTTTATAATTTATGGTTTGTAAGTTTTATTTTGTTTTAAGTTTTTTAAGTAATATATTAGTTTATTTTTAGTTTAGCTTTTTAGAAAAAGAAGATATTTTTAGACAGAAGAGAGAAAATGACATTTTTAGAAAATGTTGGGAGAAATATGTAAACAAGTAATTTTCGAAGTAATATTGAAAATAGAAAACATATTATTTATGGAGTAAAAACGATTTTTTTTCAAGCAATTTGCGTTATTTTATTGTACCAAACATTATTATTATTAGTTTAAGAATTTATTTGCATATTAATATATTATTATGTTTTTCATCTTTGTTAATTAAATTAAATTTTTCGTACCATGTAAATATATTACTTAAAAATTCCAATAAACTTTTAAATATACAGTAAATAAAAGTATTTAAATATTTTCTAGCAGTTTAAAAGGTATATTCTAAATATCTGATAATAAAATTAAAGGAAATTACCTATAAATACCTAGTCAATTTTGAAATACTAAATTGGTACTCATTTTTAGACTAGTTTTATAAAATATCTAAAGCTATATTTTGGACAAAAATACCCTCTAGGGTATAAAAGGGTGTTTTTAGTTGAAACCCACTTTTTTCACCTTCTAATCTGACTTTTGGATTCCAATTCCCTCCACTTTCACATTTCTAATTTTGAGGAGAGAGAAACACGAAAAACAAGAGTGAACCCAAAACACGAAGTTGAACCAAACATGCTTTAACCGTAGCGTCGACCATAACTGTTCCGACGACGTTAACTTTCGACCCGATACCGATCAAGAACTGGACTCCGCCAGTCGTCGACCATCCACCGGCTTCGTCACCGTCGATAAGGTACGTTCGAGTTAGTTATTGTTTTCGCCGTCTATATTACTGTGTGTCTGTGTGTAACAAACCCGATTTTATCGACGTCGTCGGAGTACTGACTGTCGTTGAGTAATGTGTTCGACAGTTCTCCGTTCTCCGGCGACATTTTGGCGTTTCGTTTACAGTACAGAGTTAGTGTTACTCCATGGTGATGAAATTTAGTTGTACTCCATAGTGTTACTCCAACGTTAGTAGTTAGACATGGCTGGTTAGTCTCGGCGTGATTATAATAGTGTCGGACAATGCCGATGGCACTGGTTAGTTGTTGTTGTACTATAGAATCGCAATGTCGCCTGGTTCAAGTACGAATGTCTAGCAATGTATAGAGTTTAGGTAGTTTTTTGTGCGTATGCAGAGATGTTGGTCTTATCTAGTAATGTGGACAATATTTGTGGCCGTATCTAGCAATGTTTGTGACTAGTTGACTGTCAGGCACTGCACGTCTAGCAATGTAGTAGTTGAACTCGGTCACGTGTAGCAATGTAGGAATAAAGTTAGACTGATGTTGTTGTCGAGTTAGTTGCACCAGTGTTGTCTTCGATTGTTAATGTATATGTTCGCTGCTTAGTTTTTTTGTTTAATTTTTGGATGGGTGAAATAAATATTACTATGGGATTGTTCGGATTATTACTAAGTAGTTTTCACATGGGAATGTTTGCAGGCAAACATGACTAAGACGGGAGTATTCTACAGGTCAGGCTTGGTAAGCATAATCAACCTTCTAAGACGGGATATAATTACATCCGAACACATAGAGGCTGCACGAGGCACATCGTTCTATACATTTCTCAAAACATCTTTCGATGTAAAGAACGAGAATCTGAAGGTGAAAAAGTTCCACAACCTGATCGAGGCGATTTGTAGTTTTTACGATGTTAGATGGGAGTCTTTGAAGATAGGACGTAAGCATGTAAGGCTAACTACGAAATATGTAAAGGCCATATTTGGGCTGAAACACGGGAACGAGGAGATGCCAATGAATAAAACATGCACATTTATCGGTCGGTTCGCTGATGGAGCTGAGCTCGATTTCATTCTAATGCATAAATATTTTTTGAGTTCACGGACAAGGAGGAGCGGGCCAACCAACGACAAATCAGTGTCTAATGCATTGATAAAGGTGAATCAAATCTATAAAAATGTATTTGTTTTGAGTTTATGCTGCAGGAATATTAGTATGATACCAAAATCTTCATGTTTCAGCATGTATCTAGCAATGTCACCTACTCTATCTAGCAATGTCAAAGAAGTATATTAGTATGCTTCTGTTTGGGTTTATCTATCTAGCAATGACTTCATTTATATCTATCAATGTCGTAGTAGGCGTAACTGTCTTGAATTATTCTTGCAGCTTCTTACTATGATGTTATTTATTTTGTAGGATCGATCGAGAAAGCAATAAGGGGAGGAGGGGAAGACGAAGCGAAGGATGTTGCTCGTCTGTTGATACTTTTCATATGCTCGACACTGTTCTTTTCAGTGTCAGGCGATGTCGTCGGGTGGACAGCAGTATTCTATGTGGAGAATCTAGAAAAAATAAACGACTATGAATGGTCTAGAGCCATCGTTGAGAAGTTGCATAAATCACTGGACAGATTTATTAAGGCCGGGAAGCCCGGTAGAGTGATCAGATGCGTTTCTCTTCTATTTGTAAGTACAATGGTTTATGATCAGCACGTTATTTTCAAAAACGTGTTTGTAATGTTGATTTATATTATCTGCAGCCATTTCTGATGGAGCATAGTTTGATAAACGTTGAAATACCAAGGCCAAACATAATCCCTAGGTGTTACAAGTGGTGGGGATCGGAGGGTAAGGAGTCAACATTTGAAATGATCCAGATGGTTAGTGAACTCAGGGACGACCAGGTATTTAACGCATCTAGCAATCTAAAAATTATAATATCAAACAAACATGCACATGAGCCCAGTACCTAAATCGCAACCATCTATATAACAGTGACAAAAAATTCAACATGTCTAGCAATCATAACATCAAATAAATCGCATCCACTGTAACATTAATTGGCTATATTAATTGTTTATAGAACGCATCCATGATTATTATATTGTAAAGATGAATGTATATTATATTGTATTTCTTAGGTTATGGATGCTGAGTTATTGTTTACAGAGGCTGAATGTGATGCTTTTGGAGAAATTGATTTGGGGAGGAACTACGAAGGTGCTGCGGAAACAAGTGAAGGAAGGAGTAGGAAAAGAAAAAAATCTGTTGCAAACAGAAGTATATACAAGAAGAAGAAACATGTATATGACGGGGCTGGAACAAGAAGTAAAAGGAGTTCGAACATTGAGGTTGAAGACAACACAACAACACCAGAAGAAGCAGAGAATTATGATGTTACATTGCGTGAATTCATTGGGGAGAAGAAGTCGAGAGTTGGTACCAAAAAAGGGAGAGGTTGAAAAAGAAAAACAACTGTAGGTCCAGTATTCCAAGTTTTGGAGGGCTATCACAGTCTGTGCTGCGTGACAACAGGAAGCTGAAAAAACAAAGCGGGATGCACCGGTTGAAAGTTGAAAACAAAAGGTTAAAAACGTCTCTTGAGGAGAAAAACAAAGAAGTGAGTATTCTCATGTTTTTTAAGGACTAATAACGTTTACAGGCTGTATCTATATAAGTTGGTTACACTGTATATAGGAAATGTTTAGATACTGTATCTAGCAACATCATTATAAGGGATCTAGCAAACATCATTATAAGGTATCTAGCAACGTTAATCTGCTGTATCTAGCAATGTAAAAATAATACATCTAGCAATGTTCATATGTTGCGTATATCAATGTCAATATGATGTATCTAGCAATGTTAATAGTCTAAACTATTTCGTATGCTTGTTTGATACAAGTTGAAAAATTGATGAAAGACTTGAATGAGCTGAAACAGAAGCTCGAGGTGGAAGACGAAAGTGTAGATGTTGAGGATGAGGATCTGCTTAACACCTTATCAATGCCGTTTTGCCGTGAAGATGAGGAGGATACTGAAATTGTAGCTGCCAATATTAGCGAGAATGTAGTTAAGGAAACATTGGTTTACCAATCTCGGAGGCATGGATTTGTTCCCAAGAGGAGCCAACAAGTTTCGGAGATCGACAAAATAATAGAAGATGAGGATGTTAAGGCGGAGGAAACAGCGGAAGAAGATAATGAGTTTGAGACAGCTGAGACAAAAGAAAATGAAGTATCTGAAGAGGAGAAGTTAGAAGGAGATGGAGGGTGTGTTCACTCTGAATCACTTGTTAAACCAAGGCAAGAAACTACTACACCGGAATCTATTGCTATTGATGTCGCTGGGAAGCAGAAAGGGACTACAATACTTGCTTGTGACGCTGGTAATGAGAAAGGGGATATGGCAGCAGACTTATCACCCCAAACTCATGTTGCCGGTGCGCAAAATGAAATTTTCTTAGCTGGACAGGGACATGGAGTTGTAAACAACGAGGTTGATGAACATGAGCTAATGGTGGACAGAAGTGAGCAGTTAGACAAAGGGTGCAATGAAGGAACAAAAACTACGAAATAACAGTTATAGAACACCAAAGAAGCCGTAGAGGAAGGGCAGAATGCAGAGACAGGTCAGGACAAAGAAGAAGCTGACAAACAGGATGATGTGGCTAATGCAAATTCAACCAAAGAGATTGAAGAAGCACCTACTGGGGTGGAGAACGCAGCAACAGAAGTCTTGGTGCCAGAACCTGGCTCTGAGGAGGTGGTGGAGAATGTGGCTGAAGATGTAAGTGGATCTTAAAATCATTAAGATTCATAAATATTTAGTAATATGTTTTAGTAGGTTTTTAAATGTTCAAAATCTAGGTTGGATAATATTTAAGATGGGTTGTTGTTTTTATGAAAATGTTGTTTTGACAGTATTAGAAAATTTTAAGATATGATTTGCATCATGATTCAATGTTAATTGGTAGATGCATGTAGAACAAATTGCAACCACAAAATTGTTGACGTCTAGCAATCACAAAACAAAACAATAATGTTTTCATATCAAACAAATCGCAATCACACTATGTTAATAAGATAAACCGTATATAACAATGTCTAATAGTCGTAAATCGCAACACTCGACTAATAACTAGTATAGAAATGAGACTTATACTAGAATCGTAATGTATGTTGATGATATTTTTATGTTCTGTTATTAGGAAGTGCAAATAGCAGCGCCCGAAGACACGCGCCAGTCTACTGTACAGACATTGGAAACAACGAGGATTGAACAAGCTGCAAAGTGTGAACAACTATCACAAGTTGTATCTCTCGTAAAGGTAAATCCAATTATCAACGAAGAACAGCAATCCGCAGCGAAGATTGAAGTTATTACGCGCGATGAAAAACTAAAACAGGTCGAGCCATCTTCATATGCAACACCCATACAAGATAAAGCAACATCTAAAGATCTGATTTTCAGATCTGTTACACTGTTGGCTAACGATAGTTTTGTAGACTGCACTCAATCATTTTACAAAGAATGTGACAAGGCTGTTGAAAATTCAAACGAGAAGAGACATACACTAGACTCCATCGAGGAAGAACAAACAAAAGTTGATGTAAGTAGATATCTTGTATTTACCATCACCTTCAAAAAGTAATGTTAACATTTGATTTTGATGCTTTATTATAGGTGCACGTCGATGACATGCTTAGGTGGAACTTACTTACTCCGAAACAGGTTAAACAACAACAGATTGCGGTCGTATATTGGCCGTTGCCTACAGAGACAACGAAACTTATCAATGTCAGTGAGTACAAGAAGGTGATGAAAATAAACAACGAAGAAGAACAAGAAGATCCAGAAGTTTGGTACTTGCCAATGTCGGATTTCTCGTATAGGGTTTCCATTAGTGTGACCAAGATAATGGAACTGCCTAACGAAACTCAAGTCGACTTCAAGGTAATAAAGTTTCAGGTTGTATCTAGCGATGTTGAATTAGTGTATCTAGCAATGTGTCTTTGTGCGTCTAGCAATATTAATATGCAGCATCTAGAAATGTCTTAGTATAGGGTAAATCATTTAAGTTACCTTCTAAGTTGTCTACCTATACACCGTTGGTTCTTGTTATTAGTAATTGTTATTTACCTGATTTAAGCTTCTAATTGTTACTTGATAGATCATAGATGCTTGGATATATAAGCTGCTAAAGTATACAGATTGGAAACTCCCTGTGAAAGGGTTTGGCGATAAGTATTCATATATGGTCAGCGTCATTCAAATAACTGGAATCGCAACTGTAAGTTGAACATGAATTATTTGTGTTATATTGGAAATATCTACTTCCTATAATAATGAACAAATTTGCAAGGAACACTGGCTATCAAGGGAGATATATCACAGATTGTGGATAATATTTTTAAAACAACAAAATCAGACACATACGTTGCCCTTGTTCCTCTTTGCACCGTTAACACGTCCGGCGTGAACCACTGGATATTGCTGATTATAGATATGGAGAATAGGAGTGCTAGTAGCTACAACCCACTGTTGTCGTGGAGCAAACGAATTCCAGATAAGACGAAAAACACAGTCGATGCTCTGGTATAAAATTAAATGTTAAAAATATATTGCAAGTGTTTGTTGCCATATCTAGCAATCCCATGGCAATGTATCTAGCATTGTGTTATTAGAATTGCACCTTAACAGTTGGTTCGCTTATCTCGCAATACCAGATACTGTATCTAGGAATGCCAGTAATCTCGAATAGCATTGACATATCATCGTAAATCGAAATGTAACGACAGATTACTTGATTTTGCAGTTGGCCTATTGCATGAAGAAAAAATACATACCTCATGTAAAAGGTGGATACAAAATAAAGACAATGAATAAATTTCACATAACTGTTACATTCTTGAATTCTATATCTAGCAATGTCTATATTTCGTATCTATCAGTCTTATACTCAAGTATCTAGCAATGTTTATATTTCGTATATATCAGACTGATATGATGTATCTAGCAATGTCTATATTTCGTATCTATCAATCTTGTACTCAAGTATCTAGCAATGTCTATACTCGTATCTATCAGACTAATACTCAAGTATCTAGCAATGTGTATATTCGTATCTATCAGACTTATACTAAAGTATCTAGAAATGTATATATTGCGTATCCATCAAACTAATACTCAAGCATATAGCAATGTCTATATTTCGTATCTAGCAACTATAAAATGTTGCGTCTAGCAATGTAGAAATGTTGTATCTATCGATGTCTGTATAGTGTATCTATCAATGTTCGTATTATACATCTAGAAATGTTTATATTAACATCTAGCAATGTTAATATACAGTATCTAGCAATCATTATATGCAGCATCTAGCAATATTAATAAGCCCAATATAAACATTGCTTTGTTACAACCCATCTAGCAAAGTCGTTACCATGTATCTATCAAAGTTGTTACCATGTATCTAGTAATGGCTAGATGTTGTATCTAGCAATCATTATAATAGATCTAGTAATGATATATAGTTGTGGTTTTAAATTTGAAATAAGGTTTATCTAGCAGTGTTTAATTGGCTTAAATCGCAATAACATATAAATAATGGACTAACTATATTACTGGACTGCTGGATAGGTTTATTGGTAGACAAGTAAATTAAATGAGATTGAAATGACTGTTAATTATATCCATTAAAGATTAAAAGTAAATGTTTTAAGTCTATTGGTTAGCTTGATAGTTGAAAAGACAAAGGTAGATTAGTTGAATCATTACATGCATTAATTAGACGTGTGCAATTAAATTTTTGCAATTAATTATAGTTTCTAGATGGGACGTAGCCTTGGGCATTGTGTTTTGCTATAAGTAGGGGATGATAGTTCAGCCTATTCATCTCACACTTCTCTGCAAAGAAAAACACCAACCAGAAAACCACCAGCCAGTTTAGCCTACCTTGCAACAAAACAACTCTCGAAAATGGCCCCATCTTCCCCAGAAACACCTATGTACTCGTCCGACGACGGATGGTCTTCGGACTACTACGTAGACAACAAGCCGTATAAGAGAACTACCACTTCGGAGTACTCTTCTGATGAGGAGGATAACTGGTCTGTTTGGTCTTCCGACCACGAAGACCACTACACTGTGTGGGACTCGTGGTCGCTGGACGACAGCTACGAGTCGAACAATGAACAACTTACAAAAAGGAAGAGACGTCGGGACAGCTGCGACTCTGAGAAGGGAGAGGACGATGATTCTGAGGAAACTGACAATGAGAAGTCAGAGGACAAAGAAGTCGAAGAAGAAGAAGAAAAGGAGGAGGGATCTGAAGGGTCTAATGAAGAGGATTCTGATTAGGTTTAAGGAAGTTCATGCAGCATCCTTTCATTATGTTTTTTTTGGTTTTTTGTAATGTCTTTTTATACTTTGATGGACTTATAACTTTCACCAACCCTCTGAGCAGTTTATTTTTTTTAGAGGGTTGATGTATTTGGCAGTTGTAATGCCTTGACTGATGTACTAAAATTGTTATGGTTTTCTTAGTATTTGTGTTGTCTATATTACTGTGCATTTTGTTCAGATTTGAATGCTTTAACTAAAAATTTAATAAAAAGAAGTTAAGTGGAGCAGTTGTAAAGGAAGTTATGATTTACAATCGCAATGTTACTTGTAAAATAACTACTAAATCGCAATCCTAACCAGGGGACACTTTGAAGGTGCATGCCGAGTAAAGGAATAAACATCTCAAATAAATCAATGGCAATCGCAATATTAATAATACGTAAATCGTAATACCTATGTCATAATTCTATCTTCTATCTAGCAATCTCGATTAGCCTCCAATCGCAAGCACTAGGAGCGTATATGATGCAAAGTAAATCTCATTTGGTAGGGTGGATCGTATGTGTTTGAAATGAAATCCAAATGTCTAGAATCGCACTTTAAAGATAACTAATCTATCAAAACGATGTGAACCTTAAAATCGCAGACAAAAGTTGTTGTTCCCAGCAATGTTGGATATGGCTGATAGGCAATTTATTTTACTGGAATGTAAATCAACCTTAACATCTCAAATAAATCAACGTCAATCGCAATATTAATAAGACGTATCTAGAAATATCGATGTCATATCTCTTTCTTCAATCTAGCAGGCTGTATTAGTCGTAAATCGCAACCACTAGGAAAATCTGTGATGCAAGGTACATCTTATTTCGTAGGGTGGATCGTTAGTGTTTGAAATGAAACACAAAGGGAAGAATCACAATCTAAATAGAACTAATATATCAGGTGGATATGAACCTTAAAATCGCATACATAAGTTGTTGTATCTAGCAACGTTAGTCATGTCTAATAGGTACTTCATGTTAGTGGAATCTAAGTACATGGAGCACTATGCATCTAGCAATACTAAATAAACGTATTTAGCAATCTCGTTGTAGACCAACAATCGCATACACGTGAAAACGTATCTATCAAATTTGGATCAGAAACTTATTCTCAATGTTACTAGGAATTAGATTACGAGTATCTAGCATTGTAATCGTAGCCTATCTAGCAATGTCAACATTAGTAATGATAAGAATTATCGAATCAAACAAACCTTGTACATATCAATTCTAACAGTATCCAAACATATAAGTCGAAAGATAAGGAGTGCGTATCTAGCAAAATCCAAATGTTACTAAAAAATAACGAACATAAGTTCAGAATGGAACATCGCAGGACCTATTATGCCCTAATTTGAAACACCGACCACAACGGGACTGGCTGGTGGTTACCTCTCCTCTTGATGGAATACACTTTTTTCTCAGCCTCCCCGCTCGTCTTTTAACGTTCGAGGGATTAAACACTGGCTCTCCATCATCATTAGCGGTAATAGCTTCTCCGAACTCTGTTATAGCTGGTATGTTAAAAGAATAGCTCGACCAGAAATTTGCAGAACTGAAAAAGGGCTCTACTAATGTCATCGGATCTTCGTTAAGAGATGCTATTGCAGCCAATGCATGAGCGCATGGGAAACATTCTTGCTGCCAAGAGCCGCATGTGCATTTGAAATCAAGGATGTTGACCACCATGACTGGATCTGATAAAACCTCAAAATAAGCGGCAGAGGACTTGCGAACTAACCACACCCGACCATATTGTACATTCTCTTTGAACGGCTTGTCAAACTCGGGGCATAATTGTGTGTTCCAGCTTTGACCCTCTGCCAAACGTCGAGATATCTGAGTCATAAGAAGAAATCTAATCCGGTCGACCAATTCCACTATAGGCAGATGGCACAACTTTTTAATCTGCGAAATGAACGATTCCACAGCTGTTGATGCCATCACCCCATACCGTTTGCCTTTGACGTATGCCTGAGCATACTTTTCTGGTGGAAAATTGCTTAGAAATTTGGCAATACGATCACCCCCTTGGCGCACAAATTGAGCATAACGTTCATTAAAGAGGTCCATAGTCGGGGCATAAGCACAGCTCCTAAACATCACTAGCATATTGTTTTTGTAGAATCTGTTAGTGTGTTCAAGAGCTTTATTCAAATTCTGTATCATATGGAACATACAATACGGGTGGTAGTCATTAGTATAAAGAGTTGAGACAGCGTTAATAATGTTGGGAATATTGTTTAGAGATTTCTGGATAACTCTGAAGTCTTGTTTTAACAATTTCAGATTGAAATTATTTTGGTGGTTCTCCAAAATTTTCAACCGGATAAAATCAGAGCGTATGCATTTGAACAATGAGAATAATATTTTTGTTATGTTTTTTCTGTTACAGAACCATACTTATTTATTCAACCAAAATACTCAAACTGTAAAACAGTTTTATGTCCCAAAACGGTTAAAATTTCAAATGATAAACTGACTAAAAATTCAAATTCAAATTTAAATTCAAATTCGAATTATTTTGTTCAAATTCAAATTTCCATATAATAGCATTATCATTCAAAATAAGTCTAACCCGCACAACGATCCGTCCATTGGACCCACTAATCATAATATATTCTAACAAGTGTGTACTCCACACTCTCCGACTTGCTCGATAATATATTATGACTACATTGGTTGACTAGTTAATCCATTTACACTAAAATATCCAACAATCTTCCCCCATTTTTGTGCAATTCATGATTAACTAAAACAAATTCATAACAAATAACAAATTTATGCATAAATGAAATATCGTATCGATTGAATTTCATATTAGTATATTACACATTTCAAATATTTGAATATCAAGGTATCACTAAGGATTGAACCTTTACTATCCATAATGAATACTCGAAGATAATATACACATAAATTTACATTCTTAAATGTTCTTACTTGACACTATTTTTTACAAGCCTTGTGTCATTATCCTTCTTAAGCATAGCAAAGCCAAGTCCTAGCTTCTTGAAGCGACTAAACTTCATGCTTAAATAGGTAGATCTTTTACTCTTTCACATGCATATGCAATTTTTCAAAAGAGCTATTAAAGAGATAAACTTCAACCTCCACAACTTGCATGTCTGAACACATACTTTGGGATAATACTACTAATGTGTTCCAATCTCTAGATTTTAAGCTTTCCACATTGAATTCAGCACCTAATGTCATATTAGATGGGAATTGGGTATCTTAACATGAGAGATTTTAAATGGACTTTAATCACATCCCGATAACCGATTGTGCACAAGATCTTTACTCAACCCTTTGGTTAAAAAAATAAAATCGGCGAAATTATATTGAGTTCTCACAAACTCCACTGAAATAATAACATGCGTCATGTGCTCACGAATCATACTCTGTCTAACACTTAAGTGTCTAGACCTGCCTTCGTAAACTTGTCTATAGACATTAGCTAAGGCAGCTTCACTATCACATCCGATAGATTTAGGTGATATCTTTTGGGCCACAACGGAATTTCATACATTAACTTTCTTAGCCACTCAGCTTCTTTACTAGCTGTTGGTAATGCCACATACTCTGATTCCATTGTTGAATCAGTAATACAAGTTTATTTCTTAGATGGCCAAGATATAGCGTGTCCCCCAAGTAGAACTACCCAACCACTTGTGGAAAAGTGATCTTTCATATTTGAAATATAACTCGCATCCGAAGATTTATCAAGTACGGAAGAAAATCCAGTATAATCCAAACCATAATCCATAGTTCTTTTCAAATACTCGAACACTCGAGTTGAAGCTTACCAATGATTTGAACTGAATTTCTAGTATGCTTACTAAGCTTTCCAACATCAAAGAAAATATCCAGCCTCGTGTTAGTCGCCACATACATATTTATCTTCCTTTTATTATAAATACACTGCACATTCTATAAAATTAATGCATATTTGCTACTGTACACAAAACCGTGTAAACGTATCATTTTGGACTGTTTTATACCAGAAGTACTTGTCAATAATAATTTAATGGTAGCATATAAATTTCCATGTAATTAAAAAACAAAAATAAATAAAATGCATGCACTTTTACACTTTTCAGAGACACGCAAAACTATTCCCGCGTTTAGATAAATAGACTTCCAATATGCATGTATCTTCTTCTATATTTTCATGCAGTTCTTTTGCATGCAAAATTCTTTCAAAAGAATTACAGAACAGAACTACAAACTCCTGCATTTCTAATATCCTTGGACTTATCCCACATTACTGCAAAAGCATATATATTAGAAAACAATACATAATTTGAGGGATCATCTCGATCTAGCCCACCACCATCTCTTCGGCACGCTTACCTAATTCAAGGTGCTGAGATTTGTTGCAGGCACCCAACAATGTCTTCCAACGAAGAGATTTTGATTTTGGATTAAACGGAGCTATGCTAATAAGCACCACAGCTTTCTATACTCAGTCTGCATGACCCAGAAGATCAACCATGCACGCATAGTGGTTGATTTCCATTTCTTAGCCATATTCTTCTCTCATGGACTCAAAAACCTGCCAGCCCTTCACAAGTCTAGCATGGCTACATGCAGCTAAAACACTAATAAAACTGACACCATCTGGTTTCAAACAAGTCTTTTCATCTCCTTAAACATTTGAAAACCTCTTTGCCAAATCCCTTATAATCATACCCAGACATCATTGTTGTCCAGCACACTAGATTGCAATTTTCCGTTTCATCAAAGAACAACCATGCATCATTATGTAACCACACTTACTATACATATTTGTAATGGAAGACACTACATGCAGGTGAAACGTGAGCCCAATTCTGATAGTGTATGCAAGGAACCACTTGCCCATCTCTGGTGCTGGTAAGCCAGCACAAGCTGAGAGGCAGGTGGATATAATGGAATCAACAGCAACAAAGCTTCATAGCTTTTTCCTCATAACCATTACGAGTCCAGGCTGCCATCATGGCATTCCGTGATATAAGATCCGACGTGATTATAGATGAGAAAACAAGAAAAGCATTTCGAATTCCATCCTTAAATGCTGCATACATGTGAATGAGTGCACTTTGGACAAATGGATTACACCCTAATCCAACTTTTGTAGCATAGCAGTGACTTTGTTTCCCATTTTCAAGCACCATAAGATCTGTACATGCCTGGATGATAACCATCATTGTGAATTCGCTTCCTTTGTAGAACAGGGGAGAGAAAAATATCATTTAGTATATCCAATGCATTGTCAACTTTTCCAAATTTCGCATACACATTACCAGTGCCTAAATGTATATCAGCATCGTCAAAGGTTTTAATCATATAAGAATGCAAGGACCTCACGTCTCTCAATATCTTAATATTAGCACAAGCTCCCAGCTTATAAGTTACTGTAGAGTGATCTGATGCAAGACCAACATTGACATTACAGAGAACAATACTAGAGCCATCTCTTCATAAGAATGGAGTATTAAAATATTGATCATAGAACTGAAACAACTCTCGTTTTTCCATTCAACCTTCCCAGAGGAATCTGAGATAGAAACTCAGGCCCCTTTGAAAATCTCCAGTACGGTGAAGCCCAACCAATATGATGCACCACATCATATTATCCTTCTCTTTTACGTCATGAGATAATTGACGGGCATCATCAAGGAAACCAACATATAGAACCTCCATATCGTCTGGGAAACCACATTTAAGGTGCAACATATAAGGAATTCTCGTTCCAACTAAAAATCCAGCCTTTATTTTCTATCCGTTTCTCCGCTCTCAAAGGAAGAAAATTAGCCACAACGATCACTCAATCGGACGTAACAGAGGATGGGTTATCAGAAGATACGCTAAATTCATGTTCGTCATCAAGCTCACACACCTTACCTGATACTGTCATTACCCTTGGAAGGCGCTTCTGCTGTTCCCTACCCAATACAGGAAAATTTCCAGATGCCAAGTCTAATAGATTGCTATAAGATCTTGATATCATTATTGCTTCTCTCTTTGTAAAATCTCAGAATTTTATGATATACTGCTATACACAATACTGCAGATGCAGAGAACCCCAATGCACATATAATGTTCTTTGCTTTAAAAGGATTAAAGTTTCATGAAATGACTATTATTTCATTTATTTATTATTTATGCACGTACTTATTTATATGCCTATTTACATCTCAATTAATGTAATTTTGCATGCACATTCTTTGTAACTGCTTCAGCAGTTCATTTTACATCCAAAATTCTGTGAAACTGCTTCAGCAGTTAATTTAAATATTGTGTGTGTATGGAAGTACGTGAAGAATACTTTCTTCTATACTTTTAAAAACAAAATGTATTATGTATGCTATAATAACAGATTTATTCGGAAAAATGCTATTATGTAGAATGACGCAAAATGCATCTAGACTTTAATTTTATACTCACCAGTCACCAGCCATAAAATGGCATAAATAAAACTAAAACCTTCGTATTCTTGATTCCGAAGTTTATAACAGTTACTCTATTTTCAATAAAAAAACAGCTTCTCGCTAAACACAAAGATACCGACATTTCTGCAGTTTGATTTCTAATCAGCTTACACACAAAAAAATCTAATTCAAAATCAAACTCTAGTATTTTTAGACCAAATTTTATATATATTTAAATCATATTTCATCAACTTCGTAATCTGTAACAACCAGTTTCAATTTTAACCACAAGTCTGGTTTTAAAAAATCACATTTTTTCTTTACAGAAACAAAATACCAAAATATGCTTTTTCATATAGCCAATCCCTATATACACACTTTTAACAACCAAAATAATAATTAATCGAGTGTTTGTATCATTTACAAAATTTAAAATAACTGAGACGTTATCACCATTTTCATCGATGAGTAAAAATCAAGGGAGAAAAACTTCCAAGATGATGATACCATAGTTCCATTGCGATACTTGATTATGGATTCTCTTAAAGATGATAAAAAGTCTCTTCATTTCAATCTTTGTACAAATTTTTGGATAGAATAACAAGATCTTCATACAAATCTCTTTATAAAACAAGAACATATAATTTTAATCTTTTGTTGGGAATATTGTTTAGAGATTTCTGGATAAACTGTGAAGTCTTGTTTTAACAATTTCATATTGAAATTATTTTGGTGGTTCTCCAAAATTTTCAACCGGATAAAATCAGGGCGTATGAAGAGAATGAATATTTTTGTTATGTTTTTTCTGTTACAGACCTTATTTATTCAACCAAAATACTCCAACTGTAAAACAGTTTTATGTCCCAAAACGGTTAAAATTTCAAATGATAAACTGACTAAAAATTCAAATTCAAATTCAAATTTAAATTTAAATTATTTTGTTCAAATTCAAATTTCCATGAATTTTCATAATAGCCTTATCATTCAAAATAAATCTAACCCGAACAACGATCCGTCCATTGGACCCACTAATCATAATATATTCTAACAAGCGTGTACTCCACACTCTCCGACTTGTTCGATAATATATTATGACTACATTGGTCGACTAATTAATCCAATTACACTAAAATATCCAACAAATAATACCAACAAATAGTACCATTTAATCGCACCCTCTGATAGATTTTATGGCAACGAATTTTCGAACAACACCATTTTATGGCACCCTTTAATATATTTTATGGCAACGAATTTTTAAGGAGCACCATTTTATCGCACCCTTTAGTAGACTTCATGGCAACAATTTTTTGAGGAGCATCATTTTATCACATCATCGGCAGAGTTCATGCCACAATTTTCCAACACTATATTGGACCGTATTTGTAATCACAATCAGTTTTTGCAGCAAAAAGACTAAATTCAGCATATAAACTTTAGTATAAATTTTGAATAATTGGTTGTCACAAATGTTTTTTTTTTTGGCTCACTTTGCCGGTTGTCGGTCTGGGATAGATGTGGTCGTTGTTGATATTTTATTTTGAAATGAGATGTTAAAAAGTTGGGTTGGTTTGAAAAGAGAATTTAAAACCTACCTAAAATGTGTGACAATTTAACACATGACTTTTTTTTAGTTATTAAACAAGTTTAAATAATGTTTATATTAAAGTTTAAAGGTTTTTCCAAATAATATTTCATGTGAAGCCTAAAATAATTTAATATATATATATATATATATATTTGAATATATCTCAAAAATAATCTTAAGTATTATTATAGTATATCTCAAAATTATAAAAATATATTCATAAGTAATTTTATATAAATAAAGTAAACAATCCAATTTTATTATATTTAAATTAGGTAATATAGACTATTGATAATTTATAACCAGTGTTGTTATCGGGTTAGACCGGTTGGGGTTTGCATTGAACCGAAACCCGTTCATGTCCAACCCGAACCACTAAATGAAAAGAACCAATTGTTATGGTCAAAACCGCCCTGTTAAGAATCCGTCGAACCTTAACCACTAAATGAAAGGAGCTAACTGCGACCCGTTTTGAGTGGGTCTTGTTATGTCCTATCTATTTTTATTTTATAACTTACAGTAGAACAAAACAAAATGGTACGGACTAAATAAGATATATTGTAGGCTCGTAGCTTAACAGAGAACACAATAAGCTGTATTTAATAGTAAAAATAACAAAAATAAACCAGGAATAAAATGACACATAAAAAAAAAATGCATTAGTTGTATTCCAACACTAAACAAAGACATAAACATTCTGTTACATCAATAGTAACTGAACAAAACTGCAATTCAATTTTTATCTTCTTGAATTTTTGATGTTCTAGAAACGTGCAACCAAAAAAACCTTCATCCATGGTAACCGAACAAAAGTACAATTCAATTTCCATCTTCTTTAATTTTTTATGTTTCAGAAACGTGCAACCAAGAAAACCTGAAATGGAAAAATCAAACATGAAGATGTTTCTGTTTGGATAGATAAAACATAAAATATATTTGATGTATTATCTAAATGCTAAGAATTTTCGAGCCATATGCATAATTGGACAAAAAATAATATATATATATATATATATATATATATATATATAATATAATCTTCATAGATACTATACTACCCAGAAAACAAATATAATTTGTAGATAAGGGATTTACCTTGAAAATGTATAACGAACAATGTATAAAGATAACCTGATTCTAATTCCATAAGAAACATAACTCTCGCTAACGAACTAGTTTCAATTTTTTATACGGGAGTCGGGACTCAATTGATCCAACCAATTTAGTCACTTGATCCAAGTAATCAAGTTTTTCCAATACTATAGTTGTAATCTTTTCGGTCATATTGCTCAGGATTGTTCCAAAAAGGTTTGCAATTACTCCAAGAAAGAAGGGTACATCATCTCTTCTTGTCCCACTCGACCTAAACGGTGACAAGGTACTACTTATCATGCCTTTACTAGTGCTTCTTGTTCTACTGCATTGCCTACTGCCTCGCCGATTGTTCATATTTCTTCTCCAACAACAAATCCAAACACCCTCACTCCTCAAATGGTTTAACAAATGATAATTTCCGATTTTTATGCTTTTGGCCTCTCAAGTAATCTAAAACATTATTCCACACCATGGTAGTTTGATTTTGGAGCCTCGAACTATATGACCAATACCATTGTTCCTCTGTCTAATGTTAAAAATTATGATGGAGATCTGAAAATTAACACTGCTAATGGTAACTATATTCCTATTAGTGTTGTTGGTGATATTTCTTCCACATTTACTAATGTTTTTGTATCTCATAGCCTCTCCACAAATCTTATTTTTGTTGGTCAATTGGTCGATAATAATTGTCATGTCCGTTTCTCTCGTTCTGGTTGTGTTGTGCATGATCAAGTGTCAGGAAAGATGATTGCGAAGGGTCCTAAATTGGGACAAAGCTTTCCATTATATAAGTCTCCTTCCACTAATATTCCTAGTTTTTCTCTTTCGTTTGCTTGTTTTGTTGTTGGTTCTCGAAACCAAATGTGGCATAGACGTCTAGGTCATCCACATTCTGATGTACTTTGTACTTTGGTTCATTCTGGATTATTGGGAAATAAAACAAGTTCTTCTCATGATCTTTCTTTTGATTGTACATCATGCAAACTTGGTAAAAGTAAGGTTTTACCTTTTCCTCTTCATGCATTTCGTGCTGCATAATGCTTTGATGTTATTCATAGTGATGTTTGAGGGATCACACCCATTGTTTCTCATGCACACTACAAGTATCTTGTTACATTCATTGATCATTTTAGTCATTTTACTTGGGTTTACTTCCTTCGGGCTAAAGCTGAAGTTTATTCAGTTTTTAAATGTTTTCTTGCATATCTTGACACTCAATTTTCTACCAACATAAAAGTTCTACGATCTGATTCTGGGGGTGAATACATTTTACTTGAATTTCAAAACTTTATTCAAAATAAAAGGATTCTCTCTCAGCGTTCTTGTCCTTCGACACCACAATAAAACGGTGTTGCTGAGAGAAAAAATCGTCACCTTCTTGATGTGGTAAGAACTACTTTACTTGAATCCTCTGTTCCTTCTCGTTTTTTGTGTGAAGCACTTTTTACGTCTGTTTTTTTATTAATCTCTTACCTTCTCCTACGTTAAATCATGTTTCTCCTTTTTAAGTTGTTTGGTCATTCTCCTTCATATTCTGATATTCGTACCTTTGAATGTGTTTGTTTTGTACACATCTCTACTGATGAACGTCATAAACTTACTGCTTACTTTGTAAAATGTATTTTTATTGGTTATGCTATTCCTCATAAGGGTTATGTTTAAATCAATATTTTTCCATCCCATGTTGATCCACCTCCTACATCTTTATCTGCCATCCCTAGTTTTTCTTATATTCCAAAATCTATTGAAATATTTATACCTGGTTTTGTGTATCGACGACGTAATCGAGATGAGTCTGGTCCCACTTCTTTTGTGATCCCTTCAAATATTTTCTAAACACCTGATCTTGCCTTTGATTCGACAACTCTTCGTCGATCTGCCCATCCTTTTCGACTCCCTGATATGTATGGTTTTTCTTCCCTTGTCTCTCTTGTAACTACTTTATCCAATATTTCAATTCCCATTAGCTACAAACAAGCCATGGAACATGAGTGTTCGCAAAACGCAGTGCAAGTAGAACTTCAAGTACTTGAAGAGAATCATACATGGGATATTGTTCATTGTCACCAATTGGGAGTAAGTGGGTTTTCCCTGTGAAACTATATTCTGATGGCTCTTTGGATTGGTATAAAGCTTGTCTTGTAGCTCTGGGTAATAAAAAATAATATGGGACTGATTATAAGGAGACATTTTCTCATGTTGCCAAAATAACCACATTTCGAAGCATTTTGGTTATTGTTGCTTCACAATCGTGGCTGTTGCATCAAATGAATGTTAAGAATGCTTTTCTTTATGGCAATCTTCAAGAAGATATTTACATGAAGCTTCCATCTGATATTAGTACTTCTTCTCCTCATGATGTCTGTAAGTTAATCCGTTCTTTGTATGGGCTCAAGCAAGCACCTCGAGCTTGGTTTGAAAAGTTTCGCTCTACACTTTTTTCTTTCAGTTTTACCCAAAGTCAGTATGATTCTTCTTTATTTTTCCACACATCTACATCGGGTATAGTCCTTCTCATGGTTTATATGGATGATATTATCATCACTGATACTTATTATAGTTTGATTACTAAGCTTCAAAAATAGTTACATGCAACATTCCATATGAAAGATCTTGGCCAACTCACATACTTCTCAGGATTAGAAGTTTATCGTCGGGCTAATGGTATTTTTTTAACCAACAAAAGTATATTTAAGATCTTATCATTTTGGATGGTTTGGAGGATGCTTTTTCTGTTGATACTCTGATGGAGGTAAATGTCAAATTGAGGAAAAATGATGGTAACCTTTTAGATGATCCCACTCTTTATCTGCGCTTGGTTAGCAGTCTTATCTACTTGATAACTATGCATCCTGATATATTTCATGTTGTTAATCAAGTCAGCCAGTTTATGATCTCTTCTCGACATCTACACCTTGCTAATGTTCGATGCATCATTCGTTATCTTCAAGGATCGCCCACTTGTGGTTTGTTCTTTCCAACTGGCTCATCTCTTTAACTTGTTTCCTATAGTGATGCTGATTAGGCTGGATGTCTAGATACACGTCGACCTGCTACGGGTTGGTGTATGTTTTTAGGTGATGCTCTAATTTCTTGGAGGTGTAAGAAACAATATCGTGTTTCTAAATCCTCTAACAGAGCCGAGTATTGTGTCATGTCTAGTGCGTGTTCTGAAATTGTATGGCTACGCGGTTTTCTTGAGAGGATTGGATTTCCTCAAACAACTTCTAACCCTCTTCATGGTGATAACATTAGTGCCATTCAGATTTCCACCAATCTTGTTTTTCATGAGCGCACTAAACACATTGAAGTTGATTGTCATTCTATTCGAGATACTTTGAAAAAACGAGTGATATCGCTTCCTCACATCTGTTCTGATATCCAAATGCCTGATATTTTCACCAAAGCTATGACTCGTCAGCAAAATCAATTTCTTATTGACAAATCGTTACTGGTTGATTTACCAGCATCAATTTGAGGGAGAGTGTTAAAAGAAATAAATTAGATTAATACCTAATTTATTTTAGTCAGAGATTTAGTTAATATATATTGTAGTATAATATCTATAGTAATCAATTATAGTCAATAGTCTACGTCAACTTTAAGAAAATAAATATTCTAGTATTAATTATTATAAGAGCTCTAATTAGTATAAAAGATGAACGAGAACGATAAATAATATATACTTTTTCAGAGAGAATAATTTTGACAAGAGAAAGTGCCAAAAAAATGGTTGTAATATATTAAATTTTCACCATTCTCTATAAAGGAATATTGCTTTATATAATAAAGATGCTGGAACCTTACCCACGTTAATATATTCCACCCATTTATTATACTAAATTTACTCATACATTCATTATTATGATATATGCAATCAATATAACTTACTTTACCATTTTCTTCTGTTACAAACTTTTACATTAACGCCAAAACGCCATTAACTTTCCTGACCCATTTAGGCCCAAATAAATTACTCCCTTATTAGTTTTGGTGGCAGAAAACCATCATTGGATCCTTATACCGGCCTAGCTCACTTGTTGGATTTATTTCTTTCTGATCGTCCATATTTCATCAACATTTATAATAACATATCTTCGGGTTATGATAGTCTTTTTGAAGTAATATCTTTACTAGTTTATGAAATCGGCTAACATATTTGGTTTTGTCAAAATTAAAATCCATGCACTTTATAAGCTAGGTATAGCATCTGGAAGTGCCTCGATTTGATTTTTTTTTTTTTTGTCGTGTCCAGGTTAGATCGTTCTATTTTGAGAAAAATACAATCGGAGTTTTAGATATTTGGACAGAAGCTAGGGTTAGACTCTTGAGTGTTTACAATTGTAGGAAGGGTATGTGTTTGGGATTTCATAAAACACATGCATGTCGTTTCGACTTGTTTTATTTGGGCCTCATCGTGAGCAAAAAGGCCGCCAAAGGTCAAACATTCATTCTTGATAATGTCTTCGAGTAAAATTTCCGAAAGGCTTCCCTTCCTATAAATTTTATGGTAGTTTTCTAAACTTTTTTAAGTCTACATAACAATTTATACTTTTTCGGAGGTTTTAATTTGGTTCGTGCTTACAGGATATGTTGTAACCGTCATCGTCTCATATGATTTTAATACTAACGAATTGGTCCTATAATAAAGTCGACGGTGCTTTGGATGTATGGCTACAGTTCGGAGGTAGTTAGTTAAGAAAATCAAAAATTTAAAAGCATTGTTTCAAAACATCATTAAAAAATTATGGAAGAACTGCATGTTAACTCTTAAAATAACGAACACTTTATTGTAAAACTTCTCGATATGGTGCTGGAGATCCACACTCTCATCATATTTATCCATTTTGTATTGATAAAATTTAAAAACCATATTACCTTCGAAAATAGGACCATGAGAGATATTCCAAAGTTATACTTTGATTTAGATAATTTTTTATGATAGCCATGGTTCGGCATACCAATAACATATGATTTTGTCTGAGTCACTAGAATGGCAGTATTATATCATCCCGCCTCTCTTTCTTGCGATGATGAAAAAATAGAGTTTGGCTTGAAAAAACTATTTCCCTCATCATTTTTATTTTTTCTCCGTGTTTAAAAAAATCACATTTTTGTTTCCTCCATAAAAAAAAATTCTATTTTACCTTGACCCAAATACCCAAACGCTTAAACACCCAAATTTTATTTCCTAAGACCCGCCCATATTTAACTTCATACTTAATTTCTTCTACCAACCACACAAACACCGTATTTACTTCTACCCATCACATTAATTTGTCCATCACCTCTAACCCTCAACCATTCAATACTCCTATAAATACTAAACAAACCTAGCCACCTATTTTCTAATCCAGCCATAAACTATTGAGTGCAAAACAAATCACATATTATCAATTGTTCATGAAATCCATTTCTATGAACTTTTTTTTCTTAGGAAAATCAATTTCATGAAACTTTAAAAAACTTAATTTTCTTTTCTTTTGTTTATGGAAACAGATTCACAAAACCTTTCAAAGATTCATGAAATCGATTTCTATTAACCTTTTTTCTTGAAAATCGATTTTATGAACCTTTGAAAACTCTTTTTTTCGTCATTACATTTTTTTTATAAATTGATTCCTGACTCCCTGGTTTTTCTTTGTTGTTATTTCAGTTTCTTCATTTTAGGCTTAGTTCAGTGTTGATGATACTCAACAACACCTCAATATAATTTCTTGTTGATAAATCTTGTTGTATTAATTTTCTTGCTATGGTGATGTATTGGTATGTCACTACTTATTGTTAGTTTGATGTCACTGGTTTGTTCATGTGGCTGTATTTTGAGTTAAGTTGTATATTTTGAAAGAAGAACATGCTTGTTTGATGTTGCTAAGTTTGATATTTTAAGCTATATTTTGATGCTACTAATAGAAATTGTTACATATCGTCGGTATAATTTGGTTGCTACAATGATGTTGGTGTTAATTGGTTTGTTCAAGTCACTGTATTTTGAGTTAAGATTTATTTTTTTGAAAGAAAAAACATGTTAGTTAGATGTTGTGAAGTTTGATGTTTAAGCTATATTTTGATGCTGCTAGTAGAAGTTGTTGCCAAAATATTGGTTTGATTTTGCTGGTAAATTATTGTGGTATTAAATGGTTTGTTCATATCACTGTATGTTACGTTAAGCTATATTTTTAAAATAAAAGCATGTTAGTTTGATGTTTCTAAGTTTGATATTTAAGCTATATATAAGTTGCTCATGTAGATGTTTAAGCTATATTTTGATGCTGCTAGTAGATGTTAAAGCATGTTAGGTCATTTTTTAAGCTACTGCATTTGATCCAAGTCGACATCTCAAAATCATGTGTTATTTTAATAAAATAAACATTCGATCCTGAGACAACCACTCAGATTCACATCTTTTGTTAAATAAATTAACACATGATTCCAAGCGGGAATGTCAGAATCATGTGTTATTTTGTAAAAAACAACATGTAATTCCAAGACAGTCGTTCAGAATTACATGTTTTTTCTAAAAAATACCCTGATTACTAAAATAAACATATTCATGTTTACGCATATAATGGGTTTGATATTGTTATTTGAAGTTTCCTATATTTTATTTATTAATTTTTTAGAATGGGACGAAAATATTTGTTTAGGAGTATTTTTCGAGAATCTTTGTCATCTGCGACAAATGTATAAAATGAGCCACATATTACGGAGGAGCTGCAGCTACTTTAAGTTGATGCGCCTGATCCTACGTCTCATTCTGTGAGACATAATCGATGAGGAGCTAAAAGAGAACCATCTCCAGTTCTGATCCCATAATCAGATTATGATGACGAGAAAATTGATGAAGATCCATCAATTTTAGAAGCCGAGAAAGAGGCTTTCTTGATAAGATTTCCTCACATATGCCGCTACAAAGATTTTACAAACCTTAACGCATGTCATATGTACCATGGCCAAGTAAGAATTTTTGTTTGTTTATTATACTTTATTTTTATATATTTGTATTTCCATATACCAATGTATCATTTCATTATATCAGAAAAGAAAGGGTCATCCGTTGTAATTTTTTTTTTGTCGCTGAAAGTACGGTCAATCATCTTAAGCTGACCAACCAAAACAATGTATATGAGGTTGTCAATTCCACACCTTTTGGGCCATTGTTGGACACCCTACACCAGTGGAGTACAAACGTGCATTTGGTAGTTTCTTTTTTAGAGCGATGGATTATGAGACTACATCATTTCACTTTTTTTTGGTAAGATGACATTCACACTCGATGATGTAGCCATCATTACTAGCTTACCGATAATCGGTAGATTATTAAAGATGTCGAGAAGAAATGATCATGAAGAATCTGTAAAATTGGTATGTGACGTTATCGGAGTACCTTATTTGGAAGGTTTAGTTGAGCTTGAACCGTGTAAAGGTATATGTCTACGTTTAACTCAGCTAAGAAACCGCTTCTCTGACGAGCGCTTTCATGATATAAGTGGTCGATTGAGGAGGGTCCATGTTGAACAATACGCGAAGGCCTATGTACTCTATCTCTTTTGGTCATGCCTCTTCGTAGATAAAAGTGGTTACTATGTCAAAGCGCATTTGTTACACGTGATTGATGACTTTGAATCATTAGGAGTATATGCTTGAGCAATGCATAATTTGGCCAAGCTTAGCGGATTTGTTCAACTCATTTCAACCACCTCATTTGGAGGGATTATTTTCTTAGCATACCGCACATGCGTACATGGGTAACACTCAAATATAAAAATTTGATAGAAGAATTCGTACGACAACTTGAATAGTTTAGATGGATGGTTGATCACTTAGATATTTATTCGATATATGTTTTTATTCTAACTTATTCTATCTATCATATTTTTAAATATATTTTCATATATTATTTTTTAATATATTTTGCTATAGGTTATATTTCAGTCGTACGAGTATTTATGGATGTTTAAATAAGTTAAAGAGATAGAGTGGTTTACACGTAGAATCAAATTCAAAGATAAAACTGAGTTATACCACTTCAATATAGTTCTCAATTACTTTAGATACATCCAAATTGAGTCCATTTGATCGACAAAACCTACGCATAAGCGAGGTCACTTGGAAAATACAATGATTGATTTTCAGAAGCGTGTGGGAAAATCGGTCCCAACACATATTACGGTTGCAACATAGAGGAACTGTTATGGTACAAGGTAACCAGATAAGTATGACCATACCAGCATACGATGAATGGATTCATCACAATTATTGGTACGCTGTACCAAATGCACCTAGAGAAGAAGATTATTTTATAGGGGAAGAACCTTAACATTTAACCTGCGAGGAGATATTACTAGAGGTTATGCTAAAATTATGGATACGTACGATGAGAGTATAGACAATATGACGAGTGAAAGTGTCATACTACTTTAATACATTGCATTCATATAAGAAAGGTCTATCTAGGATGATAATGTTTAGTATTATGTTATGGTTTTCTATGTTACTGTATCTTGTAAATGATGTATGTTTGTTTTGTGGATGATGCATATTCTGTGGACGATGTACCAAATCCGCTTTAACTAATGGTGTTTGTTTTTTTATGTTTCAAGAAATATTACTCTTATTTACATATAATGTATATTTAATGTTAGGATATGTTTGTTTGAACTTTAAAATTCTTGTTTAAAACAAAACAGCACTTAATTCGTAGTGGCCAACTTAGAATTAGGTGGAGGTTTTTAAAGCACTTAATTCTAAGATGCCCTCTCGTAATTCAAATCAATTCTTTTGTAAGAAAAAACAAAGAAATATGGACTTATGTGTGAAAGGGCATCTCGGATTTAGTGCTATTTTTTAAACAAAATCACTTAATTCTAAAATTCCCTCTCATATTTAGAAGTCATTCTTCTATAAGAGAAAAGAAGCAATAGGACTTAATTCCGAGAGTGCATCTCAGAATTAGTTGCTTTCTTATCTTGGAATTTAACTTTTTAGGTGCTATGTACCCATCACTGTTTAATTGTTAAGGTAGGAAAAATGATTGTACTTGAGATAAAATGTGTGTCTCTATTTAACTACTTTTTATGGATTACACTATCCTTATCTGACACATGTGGTTATCTGATTCGTCTTATCAGATAACATTATCCTTAACTATTGCATAAATAAGAGGTTCATTCTGCCTGAGAAATAAAATTAAACAATAAATAATTGAATTCGTGTGGAATGCTACTGAAGATAAATATCTAAGAAAAGCATCTCGGTGAGTAGGAGGTCCAAAATATGACGTGTTTTGAGATGACTTGATCTGTAAGTTATACTACGTAATAGGGGTCAAGCTTTACAAAAGAGCAAAACTATCACGCGGTATGCTAAAGATAAAAAAAATTGGAAATATTTAAGGTCCCTAAGTACACATAGGGTTTTCGACATTGGACCGGAAGAACAACAATCTGTGTTTAAGTTGTATAATAGTCCTGTCACTAATGAAATAACCAAATACATGCTGAATAGAATTTGTGATGTTATTAAACCAAGAAAGCGGCAACTATGTACGAGAAAGTATTTAGCGAGGATTTCAAAAAAAAAGAAAAGAAAAGAGGGTTTGGAAATAGAATTGACCGAACAAATAGATAATGTTTGTCGTGATGTTTGTTTTTATGAAAATTTCTCGTTGATTTGTTATTTATTTATGTTCCAGGTTTAGCTTTGTTATCTTATCTATTATTAATGTTTAATTGTTTATGGTATCGTCGTACGTGTTTAAGTTTCACAATGTAATCTATGTAACATTTTCGTTTGTTAACAAGTTATTTTAATTATTAGAAAATTACATAGTATTGAAGAATAAAATAAGAAGGGAGAAGATGAAAATAAGCCTTGTTATTAACTAATTTTTTGAAGTTATTATGAAATTAATTAAATGTTACAAACGATTAATATGAAGTTAAGATAAAAACTTCTTCCAGCTTTTAATTAATTGTTAAATCCATCATTTATGGGTCTCGTATAGTCAGAATTTTTGAAGGTTGGATACCAATAAATGAAGAAATCCTTGTTTGCAAACAATAAAACCATTCTTTACCTTCTCCGGAAACATATTGGATATATAATAGGTAAACTAATGATAACGGTTCACCCAGATATATGGTAACCTCCTAAAAAAATCAATCAGTATACTAGTATGCAATTATAAAATAACTCAAGTGGTAGAATGGTACTCGTAAATCGATATAATTATTACCATTAACGTGAGGGATGTAAATCCCCTTATGTTTGTTAATAACAGAAGGAACACCTTTTAACAGTAGAATGTATATGTAATGTCGTAGGAAATTATATATACTAGTGTGGTTAATTTTCGTCTGAGGGTAAGATTGTAACTTTTATTTTGAGTTTTGTGGAAGTTTGTAAGTATTTAATGTTTGAGTAGAGAGTAAAGGGAGAATTAAGCAGCCTGGTTGTATTTAATTTTCATTACCCTCATTAAATGTTGGTGGTTGGGTATTTATACCCTTACATTTGGGCTTTAGGGGCTTTCGGGTCATGTTTAAGGGACCCTGGTCAAGTTTAAGGACCCATGAGCTCTTAGTAGGAGAGCAGGCAGCTTAGTCAAAGAGTGATTAGATTTTTATGAACTTTAGTCCTTGTTCGAAAAGTCCAATGGATGAGGTGTTCGAACTGCCCTGTCCGGTTTGGCGATCTTAGTCCGAACTGTCCCCGTCCGGAGAGGTAGCAACATTCGGACTCATTAGGAGCCCCTTTTTTAGGTGTTTGTTAAAATACCTTTGTCAAAAAACTGAAAAACAGTCCGATGTCAGTGGTAGTTTTACCCGGACAAGTCTTTCGAATTGTGTTATGGCTTTATCCGGACTGAAAAAGCTCTGTGAATCTAAACGGTTTTTTGCCAAAGTTCATGGGACACGTGTCGCTCTTGGGTTGGTTGCCTCAGCCGTTTTTTCACCTTGAATCTCGCACCCACCTTCTTTGAAAAGAAACCTCTTCATTAATGAAGGTGACGTCACCGCCGTCTTTTAATCATTACTAATCTTTTCGAATTCTCCTAGGAATCAAAACTTCCTTTTGAGATTTACTATAAATTGAGATACTTTTCTACTGTTTTACTATCACTTTCATTTTCACTCTGCAAATCTTCAAAGCTTTATCTCTCAAAAACAAATTCTTACTTAAGTTGTTTATGTTCACGGCTAGGAACGCTCTGATCAAAGGCGGGTGGCTCAACCTATCTGAATTAGAAAAAGCGCAAAAAGTCGAAAGGGAAAGGCGCATTGCAGCAGGCTTACCCACTTCCCCCATCGACAAACCAAAAATCTCAGCCACAGAGTCAGACCAGGGTTCTTCCTCCACCAAGGGTGTCAAACCGAAGAGGTTGTTTCAAACCAGTCTTTCCCCTATCATCTCAGGTTCTTCGGTTCAGGAGTCTGAACCCGTTGTTGAACGAGGTTTAACAGTTACCAGCTTTAAAAAACCCTCCCCATTCTTAGTCATGGGGTCAGATGCTGAAACTTCTCCTCACAAGCTAGTTGACCGGAGGAAAGGTCGGTTGGTCAAAGGGCAGGCTTCCAAGGGCACCCCTTCGAAATCAGGTGCCAAGGACAGTAGTACTGGGTCAGAAGTGCCCACTAGAGCACCCAGGGACAGGCTATCCGGTCCGGAGGGTACTGGCTCAAGTCCCCAAAGAGAAACATCTATACTGAAGCCCCAACCGGAGGCTAGGAACCAAGAGAATACTGAAACTCATCAGTCTGAAAGTCAGGCTGAGCCAACCCTAAACCTCCCTCTCACCACAACAGCTGAAAACCTTTCATCAATCATGGAGGAAGTAATGGAAGACTCTATTGAAGAGGCTCCCTTTGAGTCCGAACCTTCCGGGCAGACAAGTGGTGCTGTTGCTGCCCGAAAGGATAAAGGCAAGGAAACGTTGTGCTTGAAGCATCCGGATCTGCCGGAGTGTCTTAAAGGAAGGGTGGGACCTTGTTTCCACAAGGTCAATGTTAAGTATCTCCTTGCCCTGCAAAAGATCAATTACGCTTTTATCCATACAGTTGAGTTGGGTCGGATGCGCACGAAGTGGGGGATTTCGGAGAATGTGAAGATTAGAATCCCCATAGACCCCGAAACCCCAATGGATTGCAAACTCAGTGAAATAGTCATCTTTACTGAGCTCTTTAACTGGGTTTAAGGTTCCCCTTGGACCCGGAAATAGTTAGGTATTTCCACCTTATCAAACTCTGTCCTAGTCAATTGAGCCTCAATGGATGGTACACACTTATGGCCTGCATCATGGCCTCCAGGCTCTCCGGCACTCCTCTACCAATGGAGGAATTTGCTGCTCTGGCCAGTCTCTGCAGGAATCCTCACATCCCTTTTTATTAGTTCAACATGGGGGAGAACTACAAAGCAGTGGATGACCTTCTTGAGTCGGAGAGAAACTGGAGGACTCTGTAAGTGGTACTTGGGAGAACGGGAGGAAAATCAAATCCGGAGTCAATCCAAGTCTCCTCACCAGCAGATGGAGGAGTGATCGTAAGGCCCCTACTTTATATCCTTATTTCCTTTTTTATCAAATCTACTTAAACTAACTGGTCTTGCTTTTTACTTAGCAGAAATGCCAAAAGACTTCAATGACTACCTAAAGTACGGGCAGACCACTTGTACCAAGATCAATACTTGGGCTGCTGAAAAGTGGGGAAATCGGTTTCACGATGCTTTCACAGGAGGCAACTTGGCAAGGTCTCACCTCTGGAACACTACTGGCCGGAGGGACTTGACCTGGGAAGAACTCACCAATCCACCCCCTCCGGATGTTGTCCTGAAGAGAACTCACGAACCGGATGGGTCACTTTACTTTCCGGGCCGGGCCAAGGCCCCGAGTAAGATGAAAGGCAAGAAGAAGAAGGGCAAGAAGGTGGTAGGTGAAGCTAACCCTGCCGAGGTGGAAGAGGCTGTTCCAACAAATCCCGAGGGGTCATCCCCAAACCAGATTGATGCTGCTCTCCTAGAAGTGGTAGAGCAGGAGAGTGTTAGGCAAGAAGGTCAATCCCCAAAACCCCCAAGGGCTCCTAAAAGAGACCGAAAACGGGGAGCTGAAAGCAAGGATAGGGAGGCTAAGAAGAAAAAGACCTCCAAGGGTGATGAACTTTCTCTCCGGCCTCCGGAGCCTCTCCCCCACGTTGATCCTACTGATCCAACACAAGTAGAGGAGATCCCTAGTGATTTTCGAACTGACGAAGTCAGAGGAGGAGACCTTAGCATTGATGGGGTTGACATCACCAGTCTCGATGGGCTTGGTGAATACTTCGCCAACCTCCCCAGAGATGACTTTGTTGGGCCTTACCTCCCTCCGAGTACCTCGAACACCGTCACTTTTAATGGTAATACTTTCACTGTTTCAAGTGAAAGGGATATTATAGCTCACTCTATATTAAGTAGTGTTCAGCCAGTGCTTGTGTTGGAGAAGCAAGTTCGAAGTCAGGCAGATACTATCAAAGATCTCAAGTCTGACAAAGAGAGACTGTCTGATGATCTTCTTACTGCCACTCAACATGCTGAGATTCTAAAGGGGGAGAACGAGGAGCTGAAAAAGAACCAAGAGGGGTGGACCACCAAAGTTGCTACTCTGGAAGATACTATCAAGGAGCTCCGGGAGAAGTTGTCCGGAGTAGAGAAATATCTCACCTCTTCAAAAGAGGAGGCCAAGGCCAAGGATCAAGTCATCCACAAATTGACAAATGACAAGATTGCACTTGAGAATACAGTGTCTGAGGCTGCAGAGGAGAAAGCTGATCTGCTAAGGGAGCAAGAGGCCAAATTCCAGGCCAAGATCGATGCTTATGCCAACAACATAATAGACACTCAAGAGAAAATGTATGCCAAGGTGAAATTAGACATGGTCCTGCTCTTCCATGAGAAGTTCCCAAAGAGGAACTTGGGAGATTTGTGGCTTCACTTAGAGTACGAAGACCTTCCCTTCCACACCATGGCTGACGGAGACTTGCATGACTATTCCAGTGCTTGCTCTTCTGACGAGGCAAAAGAAAATGCCGGGGAGGGCCCTCCTGAAGATCCCAAGGGGAAGTAGAAGATAAGTGAGGCTGAGCCATCTTCAAAGGATCAGTCTTAAATTATGAATTATCTTTTTACTTTTATGTTATCTAAACTAAAGTCCTTGGAAGGCCAAGGCATTCTTCTTGTTATTGTGTCCGCTATCTGACCGGATAGATCTTTTGCTCTGTTTGACAATTTAAAAGTCCTTGGAAGGCCAAGGCACTTAAGTTATTTTAATGAATACTTTTATTTTGCACAATTCTCCCATCCTTTCATAGTTTGTTTCAATTTTGGTGGCTAGTGTTTAAAGAGACCTTAGTTATTTCATGAACAATCTAAAGTGAGAGAGTTTAAGTTCTCCGATGACAAATGTTTAAGTGGTCATCATTCTTTTACTTCAACCCGGACGGTGTGACAAAAAACAAAGTAAGAACACTTTGAATTTTTTAAGAAGGCATCAAATTTTATTAAAAAAACCCAGACACCTCATTAAAACCTCCTCGCGCCACCAGGGTAGGAAAGAGTATGCCCCCATATATTTACATGGATGTTTAAACAAGTATATATTTACACAGATGCTACTCCAAGTACATCAGGAGATGCTCAATATTCCAAGGGTGGGCCAAAATTCTTCCATCCTTGTCTTCTAGTCAATATGTTCCAGGTTTAAGCCTTTCAACGACCATATAAGGTCCTTCCCAAGTTGGGGCCAGTTTGCCGAGAAGCTTTTCTTTAGTGTGTAAGAAGACTTTCCTCAATACCTTGTCCCCTGGCTGGAAATCTCTTCTTTTAACTCTAAAAGCCAAATCTGCTTCTCATCAGACCCTGATAGTGTGCAGCTCTAAGGTGAGCTTTAACTCGTCTTTCCTCTACTAGGTCAAGCTGACCCCGGATTGCCACTTCGTTAGCGCATTCGGAGAAGTTATGAACCCGAAATGATGGGAGAGTTTCTTCTATGGGAGCTATTGCATCCATCCCATAGACTAAGGCAAAGGGTGACTCCTGTGTTGCAGCCCCAGGTGTAGTCCGGTAGGCCCACAAGACCTCTTGTAAATAGCTAGGCCACTTCCCAGCAGACCCTTCCAGATTCTTCTTTAAACCGGACAGTATAGTTTTGTTAGCTACTTCAACCTGACCATTTTCTTGTGGGTGGAAAGGTGAAGAGAAACAATGTTGTATAACCCTTGAGGCACAGAAACTCTCCATTTCTCTATTGTCGAACTGTGGCCCATTGTATGTCGTTATCTTTTGTGGAAAACCAAATTTGCAATAGATGTTGGATAAAATGAATTTTATGACAGCTTTTGATGTTGTTCCTCCTAGGGGGGGCAGCTTCAATCCACTTCAAAAAGTAATCTATAGCAACAATTATAGTTTTACACCCTCCAGACGCCATAGGGAGAGGGCCCACTAAATCCAACCCCCATCGAGCAAAAGGTATAGGCTCAGAAATCGACTCTAAAGGGATGGCTGGGACATGAATTTCATTGCTATATCTCTGGCATGGATCATACCTTCTCATCAGTTCCTTAGCATCCTGCATTATATAGGGTCAGTAATAGCCAGCCAGTAAAACTCTCCATGTTAGAGCCCTGAATCCACAGTGAGTTGATCCCTCACCATCATGCAATTCGGAGAGGACTACTTGAGACTCATCATCTCTCAAACATCGCAAAAGAGGTTTATTGTAAGACTTCTTGTACAGAATGTCTCTTAGTATGATAAAACCACGAGCTTTGTGTTTTATTTTTCTTGCTAGTGCTTTATCCGGAGGCAAGATGCCATCGGAGAGATACTGCAGGAGAGGAAATCTCCAGTCTTGTGGTTGTTTCATCTGTACTTCGAAAATTTCCTCCTCTTTACCGATGTCATGTTGAATAGAAGGGCTCTCCAACACATGGATCCAAGGATATGACTCAGTGTAGGCTATAGTTGCCAGTGAATCTGCTAGTTCATTCTCTGTCCGGGGTATATGCTCATAAACAACGCTTTTGAACTTAAGAGCCTCATTTTTAAGAAGAAGCAAGTACTTCACCAGTTGCTCCTTTTTTGCCTCAGATTGACCTCGTGCATGGTGAATAAGAAGTTGGGAATCACTCATCAGCTTGACCCTCTTGGCTCCACAAATATAAGCTAACTTTAAACCAGCTATAGCTGCTTCGTATTCGGACTCATTGTTGGAAGCCCTAAAAACAAAACATATAGCCTGGTACATTTTGTTACCATACAGAGAAGTCAAGCACACCCCTGCATCACATCCCATAGTGCTGGATCCACCATCCGTCCGAACAACCCAGACCTTTTTGTCTTTCATCTCAGTAGTCTGCTCCGAATCTCTGTCTGAGTGGAATTCAACTAGAAAATCAGCCACAACTTGGGCCTTGACTGCTGTTCGAGGAGCAAAATCTATATCGAAATCCCCCAATTCTACTAACCACTTAGTCATTCAACTTGAAATGTCTGCCTTTTGGAGAACATTTTTCAAGGGAAAAGATGTCCGGACGACAATAAGATGAGCCTGGAAATAAGGCCTCATCTTCCTTGCAGCTATTACCAAGGCTAACGCTAATTTTTCGAGTTTCAAATAACGCTTTTCTGCACCTATCAAGCTCTTGCTGATGTAGTATACTGGATGGGGGTAGTTATCCACATCTCTTACTAACACAGAACTAATGGCACAACTTGAAACTGCCAAATATACGAAGAGTGTCTCTCCATTAACTGGTTTAAATAAGGTTTTGGGGGAGGACAGATGTTTCTTAATCTCATTGAAGACCTCATCACACTGTGAGGTCCAGTCAAATCCCTTTACACCCTTCAAAGTTTGAAAAAATAGGGCGCATCTGTCCAAAGACCTTGAGATAAATCGGTTTAAAGCAGCTAACCTCCCCGTCAATCGTTGTACTTCTTTAATATTCCGAGGAGGCTCCATGTGGAATAGAGCATTAAGCTGGTCCAGATCGGGCTGTATCCCTTGCTCACTTATTATATAACCTAGGAACTTCCCGGATTGCACTCCGAATACACATTTTTCTGGATTTAGCTTCAAATTCACTTTTACAAAGTTGGCAAAAGTTTCTTGGAGGTCAGCTAAATGCAATTGCTCATCCACACTTTTCACCATCATGTCATCGATTTATACTTCTATATTCCTTTCAATTTGATCAGCAAAGGCTTTGTTCACCAATCTCTGATAAGTAGCCCCAGCATTTTTCAACCCAAATGGCATCACCTTGTAGCAATGAAGACCCCTGTCAGTGACAAACGTGGTATGCTCCTGATCCTTCGGATCTACTTGAATCTGATTGTACCCGGAGAAAGCATCCATAAAGGATAGCAGCTTATTTCCAGAGGTGGAGTCTACTAGTTGGTCAATCCGGGGAACTGGATACAAATATTTTGGACAAGACCTATTGAGATCTGTTAAGTCAATGCACATACGCCACTTGCCATTTTTTTTTTCACCAAGACCGGATTGGCAGTCCACAAAGGATATTGAGACTCCTTGATATGCCCCATCTTTGTGAGCCTGTCAACGTCTTGCATAATAACATCAGCCTTTTCCTTGGAAGAAGCCCTTCTCTTTTGTACCACTGGTTTTATGTCTCTCCAGACAGATAGGCTATGTGATATAACATCTGCTGGAACCCCAGTAACATCAGCATTGCACCAAGCAAAAACATGCTGATGGTTTCTCAAAAACTTTAACATCTTATTCTTCAGGTCGGGTGGCATTTTAGACCCTATCTTAACACTGTTCCCTTTTTCTAAAGAATGTGTTTCAAAATCTTCAACTGGTATTAATACTCCAGGGGTCTCTCTAGGGTCATCAATTTCACCCTCACCCCCAGAAAGCCCCTCAAACTGCTATTGCTCGTTGATACTAACCGCCCCCAACGTCCGTGGAGCCAGGGCTGTAGCATAACATTCTCTTGCAACCGTTTGACTGCTTCAGACAACTCCCACTTGTACTTGAACAACATATTTCAAACATTGGTGGACTGTCGAAGCCACTGCATGCATCCTAGAGAGCCAAGACCTCCCTAAAATAGCATTATATCAAGTGGGACAATCTACCACAATAAAAAGTATCCTGACCATCTTCTTGAAAGGGCCCTTGCCCAACAAAACTTCATCTTCGAACTCCCCGATCACATCTGCTGAGCTGCCAGTAAAGCCCACAATTGATCTGTCCGAACGTTGAATTACGGCTGGATTTTTCATTTTCTTGTAAGTGGTTAAGAAGAGAATATTGGCTGAGCTTCCAGTATCCACTAAGATTCGTCTTATGTCATTGCCCCCAATGGATGCTCCTATGACAACAGCATCTTCGTGAGGGCCAGCTATATCTCTTAAGTCATCTTCATCAAAAACAATGAAGGGGAATGGAATTTGTGATTGATAGGAAGTCATGCCTCCTTCTAGCTGGGTAGCTAAAGTATGAACGTGCCTCTTCCTCGAAGAAGCAGTAGGAGCTGTCATAGTATCCCCTCCGAAAATTGTAAGTGACTCAAAAAACTTAATGAGCCCGGACACTATTCTAGAACATTCCTCAATGGCACCCACTATATTTCAAGTTGGATCAGGATCCAAGTATTCTGATTCTACATCAAACCTTTCGATTATAACCATAGCTCCCTCCGGAGCAGCATTGCTTGGACCAACCCGGTGAGTATTTTCAGGCCTATTACCTCCTCTTCTTTTGACATATGCTCCCACCTTTCCTCTTTCAATCAAGTTCTAAACTTCTTGTTTCAAGGCTATACAATCATCGGTGGTATGGCCAGTATCATTATGCTACTGGCAGAAAGAGTTATTACGATGTTCCCTATGAGATTGCAGTGCGGCCGGTCTTCTATAGTGTACCTCTTCCTTTGTTTTATCATAAATGGTGGCCACACTTTCTTTCAATTCTGCAAACCACTACGGCTGAACCTAAGGCCCTCTCTTATTTCTGGATTGTTGACTCTGGGCAGGTGCAGCTGGCTGAGATTGAGCTTTAGCCCTGCTATGCCCCAATCCGGTCTCCTTTGCCTTGTTCCCGGACTGATTCTGATTGGGGTTTGGTGCAATCGGGGCAGACCTCACCTGCATGTGTACCCTAGTTTTCTTTGTTTCGTCAACGTTGATCTGCTTTCCAACCTGATTCAGCAAACCTCCCCAAGTCATGGCTTTCTTTCTGGTCACCGAATCAGCCAAATTCCCAGGGTTTAAGCCCTGTCTCAAGGATGCTATTGCTACTTGCTCGAAGCAATCAGCCAACCCATTCTTGGTGTTTACAAAATGACTTATGTATTCTTTCAATGATTAATTCGGTTCTTGAGCACAATGGATTATTGTGTCCCCGTTGCCCTTCAACTCTTTACTCCCAACAAACTGCCTTCGAAAGGCCACCCAAAAGGTATCAAAATTCTTGATGCAACCCTGAGGTAGGCTGTTATACCACTTTAGAGCACTCCCCGTAAAGGATTGGGAGAATGCTCTACAGAGTAACTTATCGTCATCATCAAAGTTCATCATGGAGTTTTTAAATTGCTCCAAATGGTTGTCCAGATCAGTACTGTCATCGTACTTTTCCATTTTAGTGCTATTAAACCTCATAGGGAGGTTCCCGGACAGAATCTTGGAAGACAATGGAGATTGTCTCCAATTCCGGCCACGACTGAACACGGTATCCTCATTGGGAGTTGCAAAGATACCTGGTTCATCGTGGAAGGCAAAGGGATCCATCAGCATCCGGTCTACATGTCTCCGGCTGTGAGATGATCCTTTGCATATATGCTTCTTCAATTTCCCATGTCTATCCCTTTTCCTTGAATATTTCTTAATCAACTTTTGCTTCTTTTTGGATCGGCCCTCATCACTGCTGGAGGACAAGGACTCTTCCTCATCCGTAGAGCTGCCAGAAGATTCTGAGTCCACTGGCTTAGACTGGTGAGACTTTTTGGAACTTACACGAGTCTTTGAAGGCTCATGCTCTCTAGGGTTATCGGTATGATGAGCAACTGACACTTTCAACTTATCCTTCATGCCCATCTTAGCCTTTTCTGCCCTCAGAGCTTCTATCTTGCCCTTTAATCTGTCACACTCCTCGATGGTATACTCATCATTTTCACCCACCACTTCAAGCAAGGCTGGTGGTACTTCTGGGGCGTCCGGATTCATTCGGACTGATTTTTTCTGTTGGTTTCGAATGCTTGATTTAGGAACCTTTCGCTCCCACTGTGGTCGCCAATTTGGTGTGGTTAATTTTCGTCTGAGGGTAAGATTGTAACTTTTCTTTTGAGTTTTGTGGAAGTTTGTAAGTATTTAATGTTTGAGTAGAGAGTAGAGGGAGAATTAAGCAGCCTGGTTGTATTTAATTTTCATTACCCTCATTAAATGTTGGTGGTTGGGTATTTATACCCTTACATTTGGGCTTTAGGGGCTTTCGGGTCATGTTTAAGAGACTCGGGTCAAGTTTAAGGACCCATGAGCTCTTAGTAGGAGAGCAGGCAGCTTAGTCAAAGAGTGATTAGATTTTTATGTACTTTAGTCCTTGTTCGAACAATCCAATGGATGAGGTGTTCGAACTGCCCTGTCCGGTTAAGTGATCTTAGTCCAAACTGTCCCCGTCCGGAGAGGTAGCAACATTCGGACTCATCATATACAATACGTTTAAAAGCATTAGCAATCATTGGACAAATGTCTGGAATTGTCATCCAGTTTCTTAACATGCAAATTAAGGTATAACAATCTAGGATGCATAGTTCAGGATCAACCCTTTCACGACCATCGTAAAGTTATCATACAAAGGTAAATACGATAAGATTTCTTATTTTAATGTGGTCCTAACATGCACCCATACGTTTTGGTCATAATAAATTATGTGTGCGACAGTTGTGAAACCATAATGACCATCTTTACCCACATTATTGCAATCAGATATGAATAGACGCAAATATTTGGGGAGGTGTTGTGAAAATATTGACGTATTACTTTGCATTTTATCTTTTGGAAACTTGATAATCTCAGGAGTACTACGAATTTTAGTAGTCTTTGGTACATTTGGTGTAGATTTAGTTAGAACATTTGGTGTAACTTTCGTTTGAATATCGAGTGTTTGACTCAAGGAAATATGACATACGTATGGCGGTGTTTTTGCACTATCGGGTAGCTCTACATATTCAAATCCTGATAATTCCCTTTTTGTTGAACTGTTGTTACCACATTTACTATCTCAACCTTTGTCTTCCCTTTCTCTACATGTGGAATGACTTCAGTTCTTCTAGGTTCAAGTGTTTCAAGAATTTTCCTTATGATATATAGTTGATGCTCATCAATCGCCATTTAAAATCATCTTCATTATATGCATCATGCTAAATCAACAAAAATGTTGTTCACCTCTTGTCGACCATACTTGCATCGAAGATGCGGTGCTGCATTACTAATAAACCAACCTCACATTTGCAAGGCAAACCGTGAGTGCTTCTAATAACATATCCATATTTTCTTTTATCATTCTCTTTTGTTTGGCCCTTTCGTATTTTGCTCTCATAAATTTATAAAACTTTTGACGCAAAACGTCTAATAACCTTGAATATCCAAGTATCGTACTCAAATGAAGAGATAAATGTAATTTTTCAAACGATTTTTGTATATTCGTATGTTGCATCTCTAATAAATAATCGAATCTTCCCTAAAGTGCATCAAATGCAAGCAAGCCCGTCCCAAAGTAATGTTTCAAGATGGCATGAAAACTTTGGCCATAATATTCATGACACTAAATTTTCATTTAAAATGCATAAATAAAATAATAATAAAATTACGTTATAATTATTTTGGCTTACCGATTCGTTGTGTTGTTTCCGAAATATTTGAACTTGTTAGTGTAAGCATAAACAAAATTTTCACTAGTAAGGAGGTTTGAGCCATGTTTGAATGTAATTGAGAGATCCACGGTATGCCTTGTATTTCTCTTCCATAGACTCAATTTTTGAGTTCAACTTTCTTATAGTGTCCGAACAAAACATTGTATTCCAAAACGCTTGAAATTTGTGGAATACATTTTCGCCGGCAAAAAATTTCTTAGTCTTCACTACGATTTTTTTTTTCTGTGTGCCATCTACATAGTATGTGTGTAACTTTAGGATATAGAATGTCAGTTGATTTTATTAATACCAATACTTTATAATGTTAAACTTTTTCAGCTTAGAAATATCAAACAACTTAGGCAGATGCCCTGAAAGAATTTTTGGGGATAGAGAAGATGACCTCAAATTATGCCTCAATTTATACGCACTACCCCTTAGACTTCATTCAAAACTGTGTATAAAACTTCTTCGCATGAATACACAATTTGATTACTCACACGATACTCGAGATTGTGGCTTCCAGAAAGAATCTACATATGTGGATTTACTTGTTAGCGTTGAGTTACGTTCACAATCTTGGTCGGCTCCTCGGGACTAAACCCTATTTTCCCATGATTAGATTTTTCTCGCTTTGAAACTTTGGCTCTATGAGATGTCTGAGGACCACCTCTATACCTCCTCGAATATTTTATCTTGTAAATTTTTTGACGTCGATTATCCTCCTCGGACGAAAAAGATTCATCCGAAGTGTACGACAATATTCACTTGATTCTGTTGATTCATAACGACGTCCAAATATCGTTATTCTTTTTGAGAAAAAATTGTTGCTTTTTCTCAGTACGATGAAATTTTTTTATATGCTCTTTTCCAATCATTTGTTCTCTTCAGACCTACGATCTAGGTTTCCTTGAACTTATTATCGCTTCCTTTTCAGCATTCAATCTTTCAATGTCTTCTAAAAGTTATTTCCGCCAAGCTACCAATATAGATTCTTCTAGTAGTTCTTTGGCACATCGATCATGTTCATTTCTTTAGTTTACTATATGTTCCTTAATCAAGATATCTCCAGATAAGTCTCCGATCATATTGTTTTTTATAACAATCTCTAGTTCTCCTAGCATGTCTGTATCCATCACTCTCATAACATTTTTAGCATAATCCATCAGGATTTCCCCAACCCTCTATAAACAGTTAATGATAGTATCCACATTCGCTCGACACTTCTTGCTTCCTAAACACTGTTTCCTGAACATGATCCAGAACATATCAAAATTCTTGATGTTGCCATGCGGTAAACGGTTATACTATTTCGAGGCCCCGTCCTTGAATGTCTACAAAAATGTTAAGCATAAACTTTTTGTCATCATTATCAAAATTTAGCATGAAATTTTTGAATAACTTATAATGATCGTCTGAGTCTTTTTTCCATCGAATTTCTCTAATTTGAAAATATCAAATCGCTTCTAGAAAAGTCCTGCACAATTTTTCATCAAATAACAGAGACGATCTCAAATTATGTACGGTATTAAACTTACCACCCCAAGACCTTTAGTGGGGGATGTATATAAACCTTCCTCTCATGGATTCGCCAACTGATTTCGTGCTTAATATTCGAGGATCTGACTTCCTGAGGGGAATTGGACATGAAAGTTGTTTGTTCTTATCTGTTGATAACCACTGTCTTGTCACTATCTAGTGAGATGGGGTTTCTTTTGTCAGTATTGTTCCTATTTTTCTACGAATCTCTAAATCAGTGACAAGCTCGACATCGGTCTTCCCGCTTCCTTCAACTCTTCTTAGTTCTTTTTCTCTCGCGCTGGTATTCCCTGTTTTGGGATAAATACTCATCCAAGTCAGAAGAAAATAATTAATGGACTACGTTAAATGATATCGTCAATCCCAATTCACGTCTTTCATTTTTTCAACTAGCGATGCCTCTTTTTGCATTTAGATTCAAAATATCTTCCAAAATTTGCTTTATTGTCATTACTAGAGGAGATAAAATGCTTTCTTCATCTTGGAATCAAGTGTTATTTTCTGTTTGAAATTTAATGTTTTTAGATGCTATGTACTCATCACTGTTCTCCTGTTAAGATAAGAAAAAGTGATTGTACTAGAGATAAAATGTGTGCTCTACTTAATTGGTTCTTATAGATTACACTATATTTATCTAACACATGTTTTTATCTAATTCGTCTTATCATATTACATTATCCTTAAATATTTTATAAATAATAGGTTCATTCTACATGAGAAATAACATTAAACACTAAATAATTGAATTCTTGTGGAATGTTACTGAATATGAATATCTAAGAAAAGTAGATAAGCGAGTAGGAGGGCCAAAATATGACAAGTTTTGGGATGAATTGATCTATAAGTTCTACAACGTAATGGGGGTCAAGTTTTACAACAGAAGAAAACTATCAAGCGGTATGCTAGAGATCAAAAAAAATTGGAAATATTTAAGGTCCCTAAGTACACATAAGGTTTTCGACCTTGGACCAGAAGAACAATAATCTGTGTTTGAGTTGTACAATAGTCTTGTCACTGATGAAATAACCAATTACGGGCTGAATAGAATTTGTGACCATATTAAAACCAAGAAAGAGGCAACTATGTACGAGAAAGCCTTTAGCTAGGATTTCAAAAAAAGAAAAGAAAAGAAGGCCTGGAAATGGAATTGTTCAAACAAATAGACAATGCTTGTCGTAATGTGTGTTTTTATGAAAATTTCTCGTTGATTTGAGTTTAAGCTTTGTTATTTTATTTATGTTTCAGGTTTAGCTTTTGTTATCTTATCTATTATCAATGTTTAATTTTTTTATAGTATCGTCGTACTTGTTTAAGTTTTACAATGTTATCTATGTAACCTTTTCGTTTGTTGACAAGTTATTTTAATTATTATAAAATTGCATAGTATTGAAGAATAAAATAAGAAAGAAGAAGACAAAAAGAAGAACTGATATTAAGTAATTTTTTGAAGTTATTATGACATGAATTAAATGTTACAAACGATTAATATGAAGTTAACATTAAAAAACTTCTTCCCGCTTTTAATTAATTGTTAAATCCAAAACTTCTAGGTCTCGTGTAGTCAGAGTTTTTGAAGGTTGGATACCAAAAAATGGAAAAATCCTTTTTTGCAAAGAATGAAACCATTATTTAGCTTCTCCGGAAACGTATTGGATATATAATAGGTAAACTAATGGTAATGGTTCACTCGGATATATGGTAACCTCTTAAAAACTTAATTAGTATACGAGTATAAAATAATATAATAACTCTAGTGGTAGAAAGTAACTCGTACGTTAATGTAGTGGTTGACATGAACATGAGCAATGTCAATCTCTTTTCGTTCATTAATAAGGGACATAACACCTTTTAAAGGTAGTAACGTATGTCATGTTGTCAAAAATTATGTATACGGTACATTTAAAATCATTAGCAATTACTGGACAAATGTTAGGAATTGTCATCTAGTTTCTTAAAAGAGAAATTAACTCATAGCAATCTAGACTACGTAGTTCAGGATGAACCCTTTCATGACCACCGTAAAGTTTATCATACAAAGATATATCCGATAAAAAAAATTTCTTTTAGTGTGGTCCTAACATGCGCCTATACGTTTTTGTTATAATAAATTCTGTGTGCGAAGGCTCTGAAACCATAATAACCATCTGAACCCACATTCTTGCAATCGAATATGAATGGAAGCACAAGTGTTGTAAAATATTGACGTATCACTTTGCTTTTTAACTTTTGGAAGCTTGTAATATATTTGCAATCTTTGGTACATTTAGTGTAGCTTTCGTTGGAACATTTTTTATAGCTTTCGTTTAATTAACTAATTATATAACGGTGTTTTCGATTGTAGTTGGGGAAATATGACTTACGTACGACGGTTTTTTCACATTATCGGCTAGCTCTGCATATTCGAATCCCGATAATTCCCTCTACGTTGAATTATTGTTAGCACGTTTATTATCGTTGAAATATATGAGTTTGTTAATGTAAGCATAAATAAAGTTTTCATCGTAAGGAGGTTCAAGCCTTGTTTGAATGTAATCGTATGCTCCCGTCTATGCCTTGTATTTTCCTTTCATACACTCGATGTTTGAGTTTAACTTGCTTATAGTGTCCAAATAAACAATTGTATTCCAAAACGCTTGAAATCTGTAGAGCATATTTTGGTCGGTAAAAAAAATTCTTAAACTTCATTACAATATTTTTTATGTGCCATCTACATAGCATGTGTGTCACTTCCGGAAATATAATGTCAATTGATTTCATTAATGTCAATTCTTTATCTGTCACCATAATATTAGATAAAGAGCAATGGTTTTTCTTCATGAGCAACCGCAAACGTTCTAATGTCCCCATGTAATTTTTAACCTTTTCGTGATTCAAGAAAACGAAAATGATCGTAAATGTAATATTGGTTGACGTAACACCAACAATATCCATAAACGTTGGGTGTAAAAAATAATTTTATTGATTATTTGAGACCTTTCATTTTCCGTGATATGTCGTTCGATATAAATTTTCTCTTTCATGAATATTGAATTTGTGATTGACCATATTTTTCAAATGTACGGTATTTTTTAAGCATTACAAGAGTTACGCATATTAGGCACGTTATAAAGATTAAGTTCTTTTAAAATGAATAAAATATTACGAAAAATAACACCACGTGTAGATAATTAGTTCACAAAATCTTTTTTTTTTGAGAAAACATTCCGAAAAAATCAAATATGCTATACCATCTATGGTATGTGAAGACCTATATAATCATAGCCCTGCAATTCAACGAAAACTCTAAAAAGTCTAATCCGTCGAATTTTGGGATTTGAGTGTATGTCAGTTTTTTGGGGAGGATTGCTATTTGGAAATTCAACCGATTAGATTTTTTTATAACACTGTTGTTAACCAGTTGTTCTTTAGAGTTGGTGAATTATTTGAACTTGTTAGTAGATGCTTTTCGTGGCCGAGTTGTCTTATGCTTCGTCTTCGTCTTTGCTTTTGCTTTGGTTTTGATTTTACGCTCGCCTAGCCAATCTTTGCAACAAAATTGTAATCAATGTCCCTTATTCGGTCACTTTTTGACTTTGTGGTCCATGGTAACTGTAAAGCAGTTTCGCTTCTCTCTCTTTCTCCAATAATAACGGCGTTAGACGGAAAACCTTCTTATGCATAAGCACAACGTCACCCTTGATAAACTCTCCCTAGAAACAACCTGCAAATCTCAAATTTCTTGCAATAACTCACTCTGATCTTCATCTTCAATCTGTTGTTCTCCCCAACACAAGTTAATGTACTTGTGGATGGGAAGTCTTTTCGTTTCCTCTGTAAATTCATGGATTTAGGAGCATTAAAAACTCTCCCCTCTCCACTGCCATCGCCATTAATGGAGGTCTCCTTCACTCCATTAATGACAGAAACTGACCCTTTAATATTCACACCTCTAGCAATCATTTATGAGGCCATGTACACGCGTAGCAGCCAAGCCAAGGATGAAGTCATGAAGCTAAAGCGATGTTTTTTCTCCTTTCTCCTTCGAGAAGCGCCGTCCATGGCTCCAATCTCGAGTAACCCCTCACTCTCTGCCTCCCCTCGAAAAAGTCCACCCAAACCGGCCAATCACGCGCCTCCTACCCTCATTTCAAATTCCTTTTGCTAGCCATACTTCTCTCTCCTCCTAGCCAATCGGGAGAGCCAAGCATGCACAGAAGCTCTTAATTCGCACAGCCCTCTCTCCTCTTCTCTCTCTTCATTAACTCTTCCCCTATCGTGCAAACAAAACCCTAGCTGCACCCATAACTGCACCCTCCACCTTCCTCTATCATCCCGCCTGCCGGCTACTCCATCTTCTCCCATAAAACCTCTGCCTACCCCATCACCCTCTCACTTCACCATCGTCAACCCCCCTCATCACTCTCTGCAAACCACAAACCTACCACCAGAAACTACAACCCCCCGGCAGTTTCACTTCACACCAGAAACTGCCCTCCTCGATCCTCCACCCACTCCTCCCTCTCACACCAAAACAAACTGTCTCCCTCAACACTTCTACCTCTACTCCTATAAACCGAAAACCGCTCTTCCCTCTCTCTCGCCTGTGCCCAGTCCTCTTCCGATCTACCCCACAAAAAATAGACTCCCTCAACCTCTCTTCTCCTCCACTTGCATCTCTGAAAACTTGACCATCGTCACCCCTATACCCTCCTCTCCTCTCACCACTACAAAAACCCGACTCTCCCTAGCTCTCTATCTCCCCTCTTGCTCACCCTCACCAAAAATGGTGGAAACAAGAAGGAGCTCTTCCTCCAGACGCTCAAACCGCAAGATCACCCCTCGATTTAACGAGAAACATGCCCCTCCTCCACTGGTCTCTTCTTCGAGACCCTCCAGCCCAAGCACTTCATTGTCCCTGGAGACCCGATCTTCATCCCCTTCATCCATCTCTCCCCCAAAGTCTGCTGGCATGCATGGACTCCCTCTGTCCGTGCATGGGTCTCCCCCACCGATCTCTCCTAACCGCAAGCATCTGACCAAGCAGACCGCTGACTCAGACATGCAGGACAGGGCTCCCTCCCCTCTGTCCCTCTCCCCCCCGGGAACCAAACCCATTGCCATTGAAAGCTCGGAGGAAGAAGATCCATCGGAAATCGGACCTTCACCGTCGCCGACAAGGGACCACCAACTCCGAGCAATCTTCGACAGCAACGAAAGACTCCTCAAAGCCATCACTGACCTAGAAGAAAACCCGCGCCCTACTTACGTCACACCAGAATCCCACTCGAAATCTTGCCAGCATGGAAGCGAATCGGCCTCCATCCCCGGTCTGGTCTGGTCAACTTCCGACACCCCACTCAACCCTCAACCAACCCCTCCATATTTACCTCAAACCTCCCAGCCATCAAAACAACCCTCACCCCACCCAAGCAGCACTGTCTCGTCCTCCTTCTCAAACCCTTTATCCCTGGCTTCATGCATGCAAAACCCCATGCATGCAAACCAGAACCCTAACTGCATGCACGAGCCCTCCCTAGCAAGCCTTTTATCTCTAGCCCCTCCCCCTTCGATCGTTGAAACCACAACCGTAACCAGCAGATACCTATTTAACAATGCCTACCCGACAACCCTCCTCACTCAAACAACCACGCCTTCCCCTCAAACCAGTGTACTCTCCACGGCAGTTATCACCCTTCAACAAGCCATCCAAGCTAGTAAAGCCTTAGCACCCCTCCCCAGAAACCAAGACCAAACTTCCACCATTATACACACTTCTGCCCCTCTACCATCCCAAACCCCTAAACTAAACCCAATTCCGACTCCTTCGACATTTCCAGAATCCTTCCCTGGACGTAACAGCAAAGGTCACGCTTTTTCCAGACCCTCGAAGGCCCACCGCCCTCTAGGAATTCGTCCTGACCTCTCCGGTCCTTGGAAGCAAAACAACGCTTTCCGTCATGTTCGGGGAAACAGCAACACCATTCCCCCTCAACTTGCAGCAGAATCAGCCTCGATGCTCAACTTCCATCACACCGGAGCACCGACCAGATCCTGGGCTCACATCGTAGCGCAACCGGACCCCCGATCCCCCATGAAAATCCAAAAAACCGAAGACATCCTCATAGACCAAGGCACCCTAGTTTTCCCTGATGACGCGATATCGGGTGACAAAGAAGATTGGGCAAAATGCCTCTCCGGATATTTCCTTTCGAAGAAAAGAGCAGTATCCCACGTGCAAACCCTAGCGAGCCAAATTTGGAGTACCTACGGCCTCCAAGAATGCAAACCTACCCCATCCAGTCACTACTTTTTCAAATTCTCCACAGCAGACAACGCAACGGAAGTCCTTGAAAAATCCCCTTGGTTTTTCAGCAGTCACCCGGTTTTCCTTAAGAGGTGGGAGCCAATGGAAACCCTAACGAGAGAAGCCCTAAAAGCTATCCCTCTCTGGGTCAAATTTTATGGTATGCCCCATGAGCTATGGACGGAAAAAGGGTTAGGCATCCTGGGAAGCTATTTAGGAACCCCCATCTATGTTGACAGTCAAACTGCGGACAGATCCCGGTTAAGCTATGCCAGGATTTGTATCATAATGCACGCCACCTCAAATTTCCCCTCCACTATCACCATCCGTTGCCTTGGCAGAAACCACGTCATTCAAGTAGAATTCCAAGGCCTCCCCACTATCTGCAACCGATGCCTCTCATTTGGACACGCGGCTGCTGCTTGTCATCTAACCGCGGATCCTGCCCACACCTCAAACCTCAACTCTCATCGCCCCGGAAAAGAGCCCATGACCAACCCACCGCACATCACTCTCTCAGACTCAAGCAATAGCGAAGCCCCCACACCGGACACGTTAAGACAAATGACCATTCAAAACAGTTGGACGAAGAGTTTCATCATCGCAAGCAATACCCCTGCAGCAGCCCAGATAGGACACGAAGAAGGCGAACCTTCCTCTACAGAGATCACGTCCCCAAGACCCAAAGCAGCAAACAACACTGCTTTCTCAAGTATGTATGGGGAAAACCCCAAAATGTATTAGCTTTCCTTTAATCATCCTGTTGAATTTAAATGAAACTTGCATGTTGGAACGTTAGAGGGTTAAACGACCCAGTACGCCAAAAAGACGTACGCCACTTAGTTTTTAAGAATAGCATTAACATCATATGCCTCCTAGAAACTAAAGTTAAAGTCCATAATACTGAGACCATAATGAGAACTATGCTGCCTTTCTGGCACTACCACACTAACCATGATTCCCATCACTTGGGAAGAATCTGGATAGCTTGGAACCCTAGTGTCTGCAGCCTTTCCATTTTAGAAACCACAGCCCAGACCATGCACTGTTCTATCGTTTGGACCGCCAGAAAATCACATTTCAATCTAACAACTGTTTATGGCTTTAATGACCATGCTAACCGCCTCCCCCTCTGGAGCAATCTTCAATCCATAGCCCTTAATAGCACCAACTCCCCTTGGATCGTGCTCGGGGACTTCAATGCCATTAGAAGCCCCCAAGAGAAAACCAGCCTAGACCCTCAATGGAACAGCTCCATTGAATCTTTCAATGACTGCTGTAGAAACTGTAACCTAGAGGACCTCCGGTCCACAGGATTCCAATTCTCTTGGTTCAACAAGCAAGAGTCTAACCCTATATCATCTAGAATCGATCGTGCCTTGATTAATGCCGATTGGGACGACTCTTTCCCGAACTCTTTTGCCCACTATGACATCCCTCTCACCTCTGACCACACCCCGATGATCATCCACCTTTCGACTCCTTACTCAACCACCCCCCACCCCTTCAAATACTTCAACATGTGGAAACTCCATCCGAGTTTCCAGGACTTTGTCCTCAACAATTGGAACCCCCCCACGCATCAGAACCCAATGGAAAACCTAGCCACCAAGCTCGCGAGGCTCGCCCCCTCACTAACCTCCCTAAACAAAACCGTTTTTAGTGATATAAGCGACCGTGTGGAGAAGGCCAGAACCTCCCTTGCCCAAGCCCAAGAAAACCTTTTTAGCTCCCCCTCAAACCAGCAGCTTATCTCCCTTGAAAAAGAGGCCTCGGACTCCTACATTTTCTACAGCCGAGCGGAGGAATCTTTCCTCAAGCAGAAATCCAGAGAAACCTGGCTTAAGCTCGGGGACAAGAATTCCAAATTCTTCCATAACAGTATCCGAGCCCGCAGAGCCAAGAACAAGATTCTCTCCCTCATGAAAGAAGATGGCACCATAACCTCAAACCCCCGCAGCATCACCACCACCTTCAACAATTTCTTCCTAAACCAATTAGGATCCCCTAGCTCGAAAGATTACCCTGGTCCGGACCGAATCCGAAATCTAATCAAAACCACAGTTCCCCCTGACCTTATCCCGGACATGATCAAACCAATCTCTAACGAAGAAATAAAACAAGCCATTTATGCGATTAACACTGATAAGGTGCCGGGCCCCGACAGTTTCAGCGCAAATTTCTTTAAAACCTGCTGGACAACAGTAGGCCATGATGTCTGCGAGGGTGTCAAATCCTTCTTCTCAAAAGGGAAAATGGACCCCAACTGGAACAAAACCCTTATAGCCCGTATCCCCAAAACGGACTCTCCTACCCATCCGTCAGACTTCAGACCAATAGCCTGCTGCAATGTGATTTACAAAACCATCTCAAAAATCATTGTTAATCGTATCAAGCCTGCACTTCCAACCCTAATCGACCCCTCCCAATCCGCCTTCATCCCTGGTAGATCTATTGTGGACAACATCCTCCTCTCCCAAAATCTCCTGCACGGTTATCACGCAAACCGCAAAGGCCCCAGATGTACCCTAAAAATAGACCTTAGAAAAGCCTTCGATAATGTCAGATGGGAGCTTGTGCTTGACATTCTGCTTGCCATGAACTTCCCAATAGACATGATAAATTGGATCATCCAATGCATCACCACCCCTTCTTATGCCGTTTGTATAAACGACAAGACTTCTAGTTACTTCCCGGGTGCCAAAGGCCTCAGGCAAGGAGACCCCCTTTCCCCGTATATTTTTGTTATGGTAATGCAGGTACTCTCCAGCATCCTCTAGGAAAAAAGCAGACACCCATCCTTCGGATTCCATCGGAAATGTCAAAAGCTCCGTATCATCAACCTTTGCTTCGCAGACGATCTCCTTATCCTCAGCAGAGCAAACTCCCCCTCCATAAACCTCATCCTCGAAGGCCTTCATGAATTTGAAACCCTATCAGGGCTTCAACTGAACCCCGCCAAAAGTCACGTTTTCTTCTCCGGGACCTCCCCAGGCATCAAGCGAGAAATCCTCTCCCTTTTAAACTTCATTGAAGGCTCCCTACCAGTCCGTTACCTGGGAGTTCCCCTCATCACTACTCGTCTCACCTATAACGACTGCAGACCCCTCTTCCTCAAAATCACTAATCGAATCAACTCATGGACTTCGAAGCAACTTTCTTACGCTGGTCGCCTTCAGCTTATCACCTCTGTCCTCTTCGCTACCCAAGTCTACTGGTCCTCAATCTTTATCCTCCCAATCAGAGTCCTCAAAGAGCTCTCACAGCTCTTACGTAGATTCCTCTGGTCTGGCTCAGAAATGAAGATAACAGGATCAAAAATCTCTAGTGAAAAGATAGTCGTGTCCAAAGAAGAGGGTGGCCTTGGGATACCAGACCTAAAAATATGGAATCAGGCGGCCGCCCTAAAACTCCTCTGGTCCATTCTCACAAAGAACGAGAACTCCCTCTGGACAAAATGGATCCTAACGGAAAAAATAAAAAACAAATGCTTCTGGACTATACCCGTTCCCCCAAACGAAAGTTGGAGCTGGCGAAAAATCCTCAACCTCCGTCCAGTAGCAGCCAACCTCTACAGAGTTGTAATCGGCAATGGAGAAAACACATCCATCTGGCATGACCCGTGGCTTTTCCCCACCTCTTTGATTAACCGATACGGACCCTCTATCCAATCCCTCTCCCGCCTCAGAAACTTAACAATGGTGAAAGACCTCAACCAAAGCGGCCATTGGAGATGGCCCCCCCAAGCTAGATCCCCCAGCAGAAATCTCAACCCCTCCCTATCAGAGATTGCATCAGCCATCCAAAACCTACCCCCCCCCCTCCCCTCCCTTGCAAAGGACTCATTTATATAGCTCCCCAACAAACAACTCCAAACTTTCTCCATAAGTAGCACCTACGACTGCCTCAAACCAAACAGGAACAAGATCCCCTGGTCTTCTCTTGTCTGGCACAAATACACAATCCCCGGACACTCTTTCATCACTTGGCTTGCTATTCACAACAAACTCAGCACCCGGGATAAACTCATCGCTTGGGGACTGGACTCCCCCCGACCTGTGTCTTATGTGAAACATCGCATGAAAGCACAGATCACCTCTTAGTCCAATGCCATTACTCCAGTGCAATATGGGAATCACTAGCACAAAAACTACTTTTTCCTTCCCCCCCTTCCTCCTGACCCCTGTGGCTGGAACAAGCAAGCACATGGAACAACACAACGGACAACCGGAAAACTCATTGGAAAACGGCATTCTGCGCCACAGTCTACTATATATGGAGGGAAAGAAACGACAGAATCTTCAACAATAAACAATCCCCCTTCACAAGCATAGCCCATCATGTCCTATCCTACCTCAGATATCGATTCAAAGGAACAAAAGCCAGGTTCACTGGATAGCTTGCCAATAGCACGAATGTAATTTAAATTCAGTAGCACTCTCAATCTAATCAGGATTAAGCACTGTAATGAGGCACTTGCCTCCTGAACTATTGTACAACATTTCATTATTAATTTAAAGCTTTTTATACCAAAAAAAAAAACATCACCCTTGATACAAAATTAAGATTAACGTAAAAGGTTAATGAATTCAATACACATCTCCTACTGCCTATAAGTAATGCAGTTATACTGAAGGAAGAAAATAGGCGGGGCCAAAATAATGACGAGTGAAAGAAACAATAATGTTTTGGCTGATGAACTGCAATACAAAAACGGATAGCATAACAAATAAAAGCCACCAAAGAAAATTAAATGCCACACTGAGTGATTATGGTGGGGGGAGAACTCATTTAATGAGTTTAAACACGAGACAAAGGCTTAGATAACAAGGTAATGGAAAACAGTAAATGGTCGCAGTTCCCAGGAAGTGTTCAATCGCAAGTAAGGTCAAAAGCAATTAAAGTTATATGATGTTGTCTCACAAATCATTTAAATAAGTCTTTAAGGAGATTTTATCTCTATGGTTTACCAAGATATTCCTGTAACTGCGGTTCTGAGTCAAACTCTCATCGAATGCTTCAGTGCCTTTTATCTGATATAAGGAAAATGGAAGAAAAAGTCACGGAGCAACCACAGTAAGTAAGCTCTAGTAGTTCCTATAAGAAAATAAAGAATTCTTTTTTACGCGTGTCGAACTAATATTTTCCAGACCGTGTAAATTCTGACCGAGAGCTTCAGATTTTCTGTAGTCACCGTACTAGCGAGAGCAAATATTGTTTCTATCAACTTCGAGGAAGCTCGAACTGTCACAAAATTAGTCCACTCTTTAATCCAAGTTATAAGAAGCAGACAGACTAAGGACCCGCAAAGAAGCACACAGCTCCAAATCAATTCTCAACTATCAAATGACTAATTAGTAGAGTAGTGGGAGTTATATTAAGAAGCCTAAAAGCCTCAAATTACTAAGAGACGTTAGTGGGTAGTGTGAATCATACTTTCTATAAGTACTAACCCTTTTGTTTTATTCTTCAAGTAATAAAATCAGTTATCTACATATCAAGTGTTTGATTTTATTACCCATTGAAATAAAAATCTTGTTAAGTGTTATTATTTTTAAATCCATATGAATGGAAGTAATTCAGTTTCTCCTATGTTCTCTTATGTCTACACATAAGTTTGTTGGAACCAATTACCAATATTGGCGGTTGTGTATGGAGGCTTTCCTTCAAGGACAAGATTTATGGGATTCTCCGGAAAACGCTGGGTTAAGGAGAAAATGGAAAGTAAGGTGCGGAAAGGCTTTATTCGTGTTGAGAACTACGATCGATAAGGAATTTATTGATCATGTTCGTGCATTGGATTCTCCAAAGGATATCTAGGATACTTTTAAGAGGTTATTTACCCATAAAAATACTATGCGGCTTCAATACCTTGAGAATGAGTTTGCTTCATTAACCCAAGGTAATATGTCGATCTCTAGTTACTTTCTTAAGGTTAAGAATGTATGTTCGAAAATTTCAGGTTTGGATAGTGATGAACCTATCCGTGATGCAAGGCTAAGACGTTATTTGATTTGTGGATTACGATCTAACTTCATGTCGTTTATATCATCAATACAAGGATGGGTTAACCAACCATCAATTGTTGAGTTAGAGAATCTACTTTCTAACCATGAAGCATTGTTTAAACAAATGCTTAGTAAGTATTCAGTTGATGTTGAAGATACATTGTTTACTAAAGACAGGTCAATGTGGTAAACCACACAAAATGGTGGTAAGCAGACAAGGAATGAGGGGGAGTCAGCAAACCACTTTAAACAAACATGTTTTAGATGCGGAAAGACATGACACATGAAGTCGGATTGTCGAGCAAAGTTTATTTGCAAGAAGTGTGGAAAACCAGGTCACATCAAACCAAATTGTTATTCGAAAATTGTCTAATCATATGCAAATGTTGCACATAATGTTGAAGAGAGCGATGAGCAACAGTGGGAAAGTTGTTTCTCGATTGAGGTTGTTAATCAACCGGACAACATGACTTCGGTTATTAATCAACTAGTTTCCTTTGGTGCGTCAGCTGTCCGCGGTGCACCGATTATTATACTCGGGTCTTGTCTACCTGCACACCCCACACCGAAGAAGGTACAAAATGGTTCGCTTGTATTTCTTGGTGGTAATAATAAGGTAGATTAGCCACAGAGTGGTATCGTGACTGAAAATGGCCCACGTAAGAGCAAAAACAAATCGTCCAAGGTTATGTTGAAGGTTTTGCAGCTTATGTACAGCAACATGCCATGATGGTCAAGTTGAAGCCGGTTTATTTGAGTCGAATGCGTTATTGGTTCGTAAGAAGATAGTAGAGAAGGTCAGCGAAGATCGTGTTGTTTCAAAACAAGCAGGAGATGCTAAAAGAGCCACTGGAAGAGGATCATCATCTACTCAGAAACAATCTAACTTACCTCTTGTTTGTCTGAGAGTATATCTCTTCCCGAAAAAGGGAAACTATTTAAGGTCTCTTAACCCTGGTCATAATAGGCAAAGTTCAAAGAAAAACAACGAATTGGAGCCAAAAAATGAAACAAAACCTAGTCAAGTGACAGTTAATGCAGAAAGTGTAGTAAACGAATCAGTGAAGGAGGGTCATGGGGAAACAACAAGAAAGAAGCTATCAGATGCAGAGGAAATTATTATCATTCAATCAGTATGTTGTGGGTATGAAGTTAGAAGATGGGAATCACTGAAGAAGCTGAAGCAACCCTGCGGAATTCGTGAGCAGGTGGATGAGATCAAAACTCAGATGCATGTTCTTGGGTCTTTAACTATTAAATAGAAGATGGAAAGGCAAAAAATAGTTATTGGAGAGACAATAATGAGCCTTCTATTACAACTCGACACAATTCACGGTCTACGTCCATCTTTCCGAGAAATCAGAAAACCCTTGGCAAATGAGCTTGTGAACCTTCAAGAGGCACCTAACTCTTTGAAGGTGTCTCAACCAGTAAACGAGGAGATGGAGATGTCCCGTTCTAAACCTAAAGATGTTAATAGTAAAGATGTTTTTAGCTCTGTGGCTACAAAAGAAAACATCAATGAAAAAGATAATGATTTAACTAAGACATATAAGAATGAATCTTCAGAACCTTCTTCTACACAATCATCCAAGTTGGAGGGAAGATGTCCAATAACGGAAGCACATGTGCGACACATGGGGTCTCCAATGGAAGGAGTTATTGAGGTATATTAAAATAGAAAAGTTAGCAACTTGGACTGTAAGTGTATTTGCAACCCTTCAGTTGAAGAAACCACACCCATTGAAACTGCATTGTCGATGGACACGATGACTTCAGTTCAGGAGGAGGTAAAGTTTCAGGAGAAAAGATGTGAAGAAGCAGACGTTGTTGGTGGTGAGAATACATTGTTCCAGCACCATGCTGATCTAGTCAAGCAAGAACCGATTAGTGACGGACAGACTGCTCTCGAAAATGATGAACAAATGGATGGGAATCATAAATTGATTGAGCATAATCAAAGTCTAATGGAGATGATGGAGAAGCTTATGAGAGCAGGGAAGGATAAACTTGACGCAATATCAAGCCTGACCCATCGAGTGAATGATTTGGAGAAGAACTTGTCGAAAAAGAAGAAATAAAAAATGGAGTTATGTTCAGAAGCACTTGAAGAAACTGTTAGAGGTGAAGAAACTGCTGGGACAGTGGTTTGGTATCCTGAGAAGGTGTATTACAGCTCAGGAATATGATAAGTAAACCCTATAAGCACGTGAAGAATTCTATGTACTTGCCTTTTGGTATTATTAAAGATTCAAGAGGTGTTGTTGGTATTAAAGTTGATGACAACGATACTATTTATTCTGTTGAGGAGTTTTTGGGTATGATTTTGAGCTATGTCTCAGATTTAGCAGAGTTCAATTCTAAAATTACGGTTAAGGATGTTGTTATTTATATTCCTCCATATTTTGGACAAGCTGAACTTGGAGGTCAAAACCGGGAGTTGCGCCTGGTCGAGTACTTGGCAGATGAGTTTAATAAATAGGTGTTGCTGCTGTTGTTGCTGTTGTTGTAAAAACTAGAAAAATATTTATTATGACTTAGTACTTTAGTACAAGTTAAAGACATATATATAAGCATTGAAAATATCTTATTATTATACTAGTCTACTGTAATTCTAATATTATTTATAATAGATTACGTTTCAATATTGACTGTAATAAATTATTTAGTCAATGTAAATTATTATTTCCGTTAACACTCCCCTCCAAGCTTGTTTGAAAGTACTTGAAACGAAATCACACTCCCTCTCAACCTGGAGCATATATATTAATCATGCCCAACTTGTTACAAATATAAGTAATCCCTGATCCATTGAGCGCTCTTGTAAATATATCTCCTAGTTGTTCTCCTGTTTTGACATATCTCGTATGAATGAGATTTTGTTGAATCTTTTCGCGGATAAAATGACAATCAATTTCAATATGCTTCGTTCTTTCGTGAAAGACATGATTCGACGCAATATACAGCGCCGCTTGATTATCACACCATAACTTCGCAGGCACGTTAGTTTTGATGCCAATATCATTTAACAACTAGAAAATCCAAATTATCTCATAAGTAGATTCAGCAATGGCTATATATTCAGCTTCAGCACTTGATCTCGATACAACATTTTGTTTCTTAATCTTCCAAGATACCAAATTACACCCTACAAAACGCAGTAATCATTCGTCGATCTTCTATCAGCTTTAGATCCAACCCAATCTGCATCTGCAAAACACTCTATATTTGAATGACCAATACTGCCATACCACAATCCTAGTCCAGGAGCTGATTTAAGATAACACAAGATATGTTCTAGAGTTGCCCAATGATTAACTGTTGGAGAAGACATAAACTGACTTACAACACTGATTGGATATGCAGTGTCTGGTCGAGTTACTATAAGGTAATTGATTTTTCCTACTAATCGACGATACTTTTCTGGATCACTAAACAATTATCCGTCATCTTTCAGTAATTGTGAATTAGGAAGCATTGGTGTATTAAATAATTTTGCTCCTAGCTTTCCGTTTCCATCAACAAATCTAGAACATATTTTCTCTGCGGTAAAAGAATACCTTTGTTGCTTCTTGTTATTTCAACCCCCAAAAAATACTTCAATGGTCCTAAATCTTTTGTTTGAAATCGTGAATGTAAAAAAATGTTTTAAACAATGAAATGGCTTTAGTGTCATTTCCAGTAATAATGATGTCCTCTACATATGAAAGAACGAGTATAATTTCATTTGCAGAACGTTTATAAAAGACAGAATGATCACAACTGCTCTTCTTCAACCCAAATTCATTTAGTGCATCACTAAACTTTCTGAACCAAGCACGGGGACTTTGTTGTAATCCGTACAATGATTTATACAAACGACATACCTTTCATCTCCCCCTCCCCCCCCCCCCCTAAACAACAAATCCAGGTGGTTGCTCCATCTAGACTTCTTTTTGGAGGTCTCCATGTAAAAATGCATTTTTAATATCTAACTTATGTAATGGTCAATCATTTGATGCTGCTAAAGAAATAAATACATGAATAGAGGTAAAATTATCTATTGGAGAAAAGGTTTCAGAGTAATCAACACCATAAGTTTGAGCATATCCTTTTGCAACAAGTCGTCCTTTGAGACGAGCTAGGGTCCCATCTGGATTCATTTTTACATTAAACACCCATCTACAACCGATAGCCTTCTTTCCATTGGTAAATCAACCAACTTCCAAGTACTAATGTCTTCTAATTCTCTTATCTCTTCAAACATTGCAGCTTGCCAACCAGAATGACATAATACTTCGTGAACAGTTTTTGGAATAAAATAGAATCAAGAGATGCAATAAAAGCTCGGGTAGAAGAAGGTAATTGGTCATATTTTGCGAAAGAAGAAATTGGATAAGTACATTGTCTTTTACCTTTTCGAATAGCAATAGGAAGATCAGGAGTGGACTCATTATCGTTTGTAGCGAGATCAGGAGACGAAGGAATTGGTAGTGGACATGATGGAGGAAGTGTTTTACGTCGAGAATAAACATATCTAATAGAAGGTCGATATGGTGGAGGTGGTACACCAGATCTTTGAACGATGGTGTACATGAGTAAATCATCATCGACAGTAGTTATTTCTGGATCGACATTAGACAAACCAGGAAAAAATGGAACATGTATTAAAAATGTAACATCCTTAGATACTATGTAACGATGAAGAGCTGGGGAAAAAAAATTATAACCTTTTTGAAACCTAGAATATCCAAGAAAAACACATTTTAAGGATTTAGGATCTAATTTTGTACGAGTATGACTTACATCCCTAATAACGCAAGTACAGCCAAAAATGCGTGGTTCAACAAGAAATAGAGGTTTAGATGGAATAAGCATGGAATATGGAATATTATTTGAAAGGACAGTAGATGGCATACGATTAATTAAAAAACATGCAGTGGAAACATCATCTGCCCAAAACAATTTCAGTACTTTCATTTGAAAAATAAGTGCACAGGTAACCTCTAAAAGATGTCTATTTTTTCTTTCAGCAACACCATTTTGAGATGGTGTGCCCACACACGAAGTTTGGTGAATCATTCATTTTTGTTCCATAAATAATTGAAATGCATTTAAGCAATATTCTTTACCATTATCACTTCTTAAAATACGAATATGATAATTGAATTGGGTATTCATTTCTACAATAAACGTGCAAAATATTGAAAATAACTAAGAACAATTTTTCATTAAATATAGCCATGTAAAACGGGAATAATCATCAACAAAACTAACAAAATATTTAAAACCAGTTTTAGAAACAACGGGACAAAGACCCCAAATATCTGAATGAACTATTTCAAAAGGAAACGCAGGCCGTTTATTAATACAAAGATATGATGGAAGACGATAATTTTTAGCAAATCTACATGACTCGCACTCTAATGATGTCAAATGCTGAAATTTAGGACTAAGTTGTTTTAAAGAGATTAAAGATGGATGACCCATAGGACAATGTGCTTCAAATGGAGATGTAATACTAGAACACGCAGTAGATGTATGATTGTCTTTATCAAGATAGTAGAGACCTCCACTCTCATGCCCTCTACCAATTATTGTATTCGTCATAAGATCCTGAAACAAACAATGATCGGAATAAAAGGTAGCAAAACAATTTAGTGTTTTAGTGAGTTGGCTAATAGAAATAAGGTTGAATGAAAATTGAGGGAGATGTAAAACAGATGTCAAAGAGATATTTTTTGTCGGATTGACAGTCCTTAGACCCAAAACACGAGATGATAATCCATCTGCCAATGTGACATTAGAATGATGTGTATTTGAAAGAGAAGTAAAACTTGTTTATTACTTGTCATATGTTCTATGGAAGCAGAATCAATGAACTAATCAGAGGAAGAAGAAATAAGACATGTAGTTGAGTTACCTGACACACAAGCTGCACGGTTCGTAAGATCTTTTGACTTTAAAGACTTTTGGAACTTAGAAAATTGAGCATATTCCCCAACGGAAAGCACATGAGGTTCCTCGTTTTTTGTCATATTAGCAAATTGTTGAGGTAGTTGAGGATAGTTCCACTTTGTATGACCATGTTATGACAGTAAAAATATTAGACATTATTTAGATCTCGAAAACCACGTCCTGAATAACTATTAGTATCACCACCATCGTTATGGTAACTGTTATGCCTATTGTATCCATCTTGACTATTGTATCCACTACGACTACCGCGATTATTGTACCCACCACAATTACCACGATTTTTTGATCTACCACAACTACCACGAACACCAGATCTGCCACGATTATTGTAACTGTAAGCGCCACGACCATTATGACCATCCCGATTATCAGAAAAACCAAGTTTATTGGTGCTGATTAATGCACTAGTGACAGGTTGTACTGTCTGTGAGTTTTCCTTTCGAAGAAGTCTGGCAAAAATTTCATGTAGATATGATATCTCAGATCTAGCGAGGATTTGAGATTTTGCACTATCAAACTCTAAAGGACTACCAGCAAGAAAACTCATTGCAGCCATTTGTTCTCGTTGCAATTGTTGACTTTTAATATCAGTACTGAATGGTAACAAAATATTAAGTTCTTCATAGAATCATTTGAACTCCATAAAATATACCGTAAGAGACTTATCTTGTTTTTCAGTACAATAAAAAGACTTGCAGACATCATAGATACGCGATATATTACCTTTTCCCGCATATAGAAATTCCAGATACTCCATTAACTCTTTAACGTATTCACAATTATCAACAAGACTAAGTACCTCAGTAGTCATTGTATTTTATATCTAAAGAAAAATACGAGCATCATCACGCATCCAATTTTTGGTTGTGTCATCTGTAGGAAGATCTTGTGTCAAATGGTCATCTTTTCTATACTTCGTAAATAGATACAAATCGTTTTACTCCAATCTAAGTAATTGGATTCGTTCAATTTTTGTGTTGTGATTTTTGTCATCACGGGAACCAAATCAGACATACTTTTCCGTTCCTCCATCTAATTTTTTTTTATAAAAACCCTAATGGCTATGATACCATGTAAAAACTAGAAAAATATTTATTATGACTTAGTATTTCAGTACAAGTTAAAGCCATATATATAGGCATTGAAAATATCTTATTATTATACGAGTCTACTGTAATAAAATATATTCTAATAATATCTATAATAGATTACGTTTGAATATTGACTATAATAAATTATTTAGTCAATGTATATTATTATTATTTTCGTTAACAGTTTTTATAATCTGTAAATTATTATTATTGATAAAGGAAGGAAGATATAGTGATAAATAAGCTATGATATAATATATACAATGGTCAAATTGGTGTAATTAATTTCCAAGAGCTAATCTAAGGCAACCATAAGGACTGAGGGGATCAAAAGTACCTCATACAAACATTTCTTTAAAGATATTTCCATACGAACATAGTCTTTGCAAGATTAATAACAAAGAAATATATGAATTCATCAGTGGTAACGTGTATGGGAAGACGATTGGTATCCTGAATCGTCGTTCCAAAACTATAAATTAATCTCAAAACATAGTAATAAAGATAGAGACTGAAGTCCGTGGAGAGTTAGAGGTTGATCCGAAAAATCATGCGAACGAAGACTCGTCTAGAAATCTCGTGATGGAAGAATAAGTAACAAATGAAGGAAATAATAATGGTCGAAATGTTGAAGATATTAAGAATGTCGAATGTTGAAAATGAAGTGATAATCTATTCGCGAAGAATTAGGTTGGAAGTCTGACGAGAACGGACAGTAGGAGACCAAGGCCAAAATGTTTCTCAATCCGATGAGAGGCATCAGAGAAAAAATCTTCGATCTTCCAAAAGACGAGCAATGTTTGAACAACGCTATAAATTAATAGTTACCAATGAGTATACTTCTTTTAGCTCAGATAAATCTATGTTTGGACACATATACTCAATATAAAACAAGTCATAAACAAAGAGATTCGAGGGGGCACAAAGGTTCTCGTCGAGCTGCTCGAAAAACTAAGGGTTCGAGGAAGGAAAAGCATGATCATGGAAATAAAAAGGTGTATTATGAAGAGCCCGATAAAGTGGTAAATGTAACTCGACAAGAATATATAACTCCTTGAAGTCAAATTCACTCTAAAAGCTATAATCAGGATTATCGAGTTAGTAATCAATTTACATTCCCATCCGAAGAAGGATTATATGCGACCGCGAATGAAGGTCCGTTGGGGTGTGCGTATAAAATGAGACACAATTTGAGTTCATCTCCACACTCCCCGAAAATTCTATCTGGCCATCTTCCAAAGTGGTTTGATATCTCTAAATTGGAAAATTTTGATGGGACACAAGATCCGGCCAACCATATCGAACAGTTTAAAATTTGCATAATCAACTATGACGATGATGATAGGTTTTCTCTCAAACTTTCAAGAATGTTTCATTAAAATGGTATAATCGTTTACCTTGAGGGTGTGTTAAAATTTTTGACATGTTCTGGATCATGTTCCGCCAGCATTTTGTAGCAAGAAAAAAGTTTTTGAGAAAACAAGGATACTATAATCTATTAGATGGGGAAAGTATCAAAGAATATACGAAGCGTTTCATCCAATTCAAAATAGATATGGAATTCTGTGAAGACAAAGTGGCTTTAGTGGCCTTCCGAATGGGTTTGCTTCCTGGGGTAATGAAGGATGATGCAGCAAAAACGCAGGCTATGACATTCGGAGCATTACTGGATCAGATAGAATGACGAATTTCGGTTGAAAACACCAGGGCATCAGAATTAGAGTCTATGTCACAATTTAATCTGAAACAGTTTTATCAAGATCCAACAATGGCAAGAAGCAGTGCACCACCACCAAATATCCGACAACAGGTGTTGCAACCAACAAGTATGGTCCTACCATGAGCACCTATTCAAGTTATAAGTTAGGCACATCTAAGAATAATAAGAGTATGCACCTGTAGTCAACGCTCAAAAGTATATCTGACCCATGTTAAACAAGTGGATCTGACTAGCTTATTTTTTTGAGTTGACTGAGTGTGTGGCAACTATCTTTGAGAAAGCGCGTTCGAATATAAATTTCCATAAAATATTTTCCAATGCAGTATCTGAGGGAGAACAGAAAAAATAAATACTACCAGTATCACGAGGACATCGGTCATGATACGAAGGATTGTATGGCGCTGAAAAAAGAGATACAATACTTGATAGAAAATGGGAACTTAACCGAGTTTGTGAAGAAAAATTCCTCAGTTGCTCCAAAACTAGAAGCTATCCTCAAGCAAGAAGATGTTTTAATGATATCGGAAGCAATTGACGAAGAATCTATCGATGCGTTCGACATCTCTACCAAATATTTGGATCCAAAATTGGGTTGAAACCACATAAACGTAGTGGAAGAGTCGATAGCGAGAGGAAAGGTTAGTAAGTTGTGTGCTTTCTTTGAATCACTAACAATTTTTGGAGGAGATACTGTTACAGGGGTATCAAATTATTCTCGGAAAAGACATATTGTTAGTCTACCAACACAAGTAGTAGCAGGCGATTCACCATATTTTTATAGAAGTCTGTGTCCAATACTTTGTTTCAAAGATAACTATATGAGAGATATAACTGGTCTACATGAAGATGCGGTGCTTATCGTGGCAGAGATAGTTGGGAACGAGATACGAAAAATTCTGATTGATATGGGTAGTTCAGCCAACATTATGTTTATGACTACTTATAGCCAGATTAAGAACCCTTCAACGATCCTACGATCGGATCGAACGATAGTCAGATTCACCGGGGCTACAGCTGAAGTAGTCGGAGAATTCAAAGGAAGGGTCGAGTTGGGTCGGGGATCGTTTAAAAAGATAATCATAGTCATGTTTGTTATGGTGGAATCTCATAATCACATTAAGCTATACTTTGATGCTGGTAGTAAATGTTTAAGCATGTTAGGTCATTTTTTAAGCTATTGCATATTATTCCGAGTTAGGATCTCGGAACTGCATGTTTTTTTAGATAACAATAACACATGATTCCAAGTGGGAATCTCATAATCATATGTTATTTTTTAAACCTGTAATTCTAAGACAGTGACTCGGAATCACACGTTTTTTAAAAAACAAATTAACACATGATTCCGAGTTGGAATCTCATAATCACATTATTTTTAAAGCATATAATCCTGAGATAGCCGCTTGGAATTACTCGTTTTTAAAAAATACCATAATTACTAAAATAAACATATTTGTTTTTACTCATATAATGGGTTTGATATTGTTATTTAAAGTTTCTTATATTTTGTTTATCAATTTTGTAAAATGGGTACAAAAAAGCTATTTGGGAGTATTGTCTAAGAATCTTCATCATCTATGGTAAATGCATAAAATGAGCCACATATTATCGAGGATCAGTGGCCACTTGAAGTTGTTGCTTTTGATCCTACATCTCGTTTTGTGAGACATAATCGTTGGGGAGCTAGGAAAGAGTCATCTCTGCTTCTGATTCTACAATCAGATTCTGATGAAGAGAAAATTGATGAATATCCATCAATTTTAAAAGCCGAGAAGGACACTTTCCTTATAATATTTCCTCACATATGCTGCTACAAAGGTTTTACAAACCATACTGTATGTCATGTGTACTATGACTGAGTAAAAAAATTCTTTGTTTGTTATACTTTATTTTTTATTTTATTTTTATTTCCCGATACTAATGTATCATTTAATTGTATCAAAAAAAATAGGGTCATTCATTGTAATTTTTGCGGTTGAGAATACGGTCAATTGTCTAAAGCTAACCAACTAAAATAATGTACACAAGGTTGTCATTTCTACACCTTTCAGGCTATTATTGGACGCCCTCCACCATTGGAGTACAAACATACCCTTGGTAGCTACTTTGTAGAGCGATGGCATCATGAGGCTACATTATTTTATTTTTTGATTGGTAGGATGATAGTGGCACTCAATGAAGTAGCCATCATTACGAGCTTACCGATAAGTGGCAGATAATTAGATATGTCGAAAAAGCAATGATCATGATGAATGTCCAAAATTGGTACGTGACATTATTGGAGTACCACATTTGGAAGCTTTAGCGTAGCTTGAGCCATAAAAAATTATTTGTCTTTTGTTGACTTGGCTAAGAAGTCGCTTCTCTAACGAGCGTTTTCATGATGTAAGTGGTCAATTCAAGAGGTTGGATGTTGAACGATGCACAAAGACCTATGTACTCTATTTCTTTGGGTCATGCTTCTTTGTAGACAAAAGTGTTTACTATGTTAAAGCGGATTGTTTCACGTGATTGATGACTTTGAATCATTAGGATAATATATTAGGGGGATGCATATTTTGGCCAAGATTTATAGCGGGTTGTGTGTGGCTTCTAAGCATACACCAAGACGATGAACAGATTCATGCAACAAATAGAGTGTTGGATGTTTTACCACTCCATCATATTTCAACTACCTCATTTGGAGGGATTATTTCTTAACATGTCGCATATGCGTAGGTGGGGAACACTTAAACATAAAAATTTATGGAAAATTCGTATGGAAATTTTAATCGTTTAAATTGACGTTTGATTGCTTATTTATCTATTCGTGATGTTTATATTCTAATTTATTCTGTCTATCATATTTTTTAACATATTTTCATATATTGTGTTCGATTATATTTTTTTACAGGTTATATTTCAGTCATACGAGTGTTTACGAATGTTCAAACCAATTGAAGAGCTACCATGGTTTACGGGTGAAATGAAACTCATGGATAAAACCGAGTTGTACTAACCTGATAGATTTGCGCGTCAGCTTGGATATATCCAAATTGATTTCATTTTGTGGACAAAACGTGCGCTTAAGATAGGTCGCTTGAAAATACAATGATTTATGTTAAGGAGCATGTGTGGGAAAATTGGTAGCAACACATATTACCGCTGGAACGTAGAGTAACTCTTATCGTAGAAGGTAACGTGATAAGTATGACCACACCAGTATACAATGAATGGATTCATCATAATATTTGGTACGTTGTACCAAATTCACCTAGAGAAGAAGATTTTCTCAATAAGGGAAGAACCACAACACTCAACCTACCTCGAGAATATTAGTAGAGGTTATGCTAAAATTATGGATATGTATGATGAGAGTGTAGACAATACGACAGGTGAAGAGTGTTATGCCACTTTAAGACATTGGATTCATATAATCAAGACGTATTTAGGATGACGATGTATTGTACTATGTTATGGTTTTTATGTTACTGTATTTTGTAGATGATATATGTTTGTTTTATGGATGATGCATGTTTTGTGGATGATGTACCAAATGTGCTTTAACTAATTGTGTTTGTTTTAGTTATCTTTTGAGAAATATTACTTTTATTTACATACGATGTATGTTTTATGTTAGTATATGTTTGTTTGAACTCTATATTTTTTAATAAAACAAAACAACAATTAATTCCTATGACCAACTTGGAATTATGTCGCGGGTTTTCTAAGCACCTAATTCTGAGAGGGCATCTCATGAGGGCATATTGTCTATTATATAAACAACAGGTTCAATCTACATAACAAAAAACACTAAAAACTAAATAATCGATTTCGTGTGTGATGCTACTAAAGATGAAATCTGAGAAAATCAGCCAAACAAGTAGGAAGACTAGAATATGAAAAGTCTTAGGATGACTTGATCTGTAAGTTCTACTACCTAATGGGAGTCCACCACTACAATAGAGCAGAACCCTTACGTTGTATGCCATATATCAAACAAATTTGGAAATATTTAAGGTCCTTGAGAACGCATAGCGTTTTCGACTTTGGACCGGAAGAGTGACAATGTGTGTTTGATTTGTACAATAGTCTTTTCACTAATGAAATAATAGAAGACCAACTAAATAGCGTTTGTGACCATATTATAACCAAGAGAGAGGAAACTATGTACGAGAAAGCCTTTAGCAAAGATTTTGAAGAAGAAGAAAATAGGTTCTGGAAATGGAATTGGTCGGACAAATAGACATTATTGGTCGGAATGTTTGCTTTTATGAAAGCTTCTAGTTGATTTTAGTTTAAGCTTTGTTATCTTATATATGCTTCAGGTTTAGCTTTGTTATCTTATCTATGTTTCAAGTCCAGTTTTTTATATCATCATCGTAATTTTTTAAGTTTTATAATGTTATCTATGTAACATTTTTCTTTGTTAACAAGTTATTTTAATTATTATAAAATTACATATTATTGTAGAATAAAGTAAGAAAAGATAAGACGAAAAGAAGCATTGCCATTAAATAACATTTCAAAGTTATTGTCACATAAACGTAAAAACAATTCCCGCTTTTAATCAATCGTTAAAACCATCATTTATGGGTCTCGTGTAGTCGGAGGTTTTAGAGATTGGATACCAATATATGAGGAATTTTATTTTTTCAAAGAAGGAAACCATCATTTAGATTCTTCGGAAACGTATTGTAAACTAACGATAATGATCCACCCGTAGATAAGGTTACCTCTTTAAAAAAATTAATTAGTATACTAATATGAAATAATACAATAACTTCAGTGGTAAAGTACTCGTACGTTGATATAGTGATTTCCATGAACGTGAACGATGTCCACCTCTTTTCGCTCGTTAATAAGGAACGGAACACCTTTTAGCATCAGAAATTTATATGTAATGTTGTCGGAAATTGTATATACAATACAGTTAAAAGCATTAGAAATCATTGGAGAAATGTCTGACATTGTCATCCATTTTCTTAAGAGGCCAATTAGGGCATAGCAATCTAGGATGTGTAGTTGAGGATCAACCTTTTCACGACCACCGTAAAGTTTGTCATACAAAGATAAATTCGATAAGATTTCTTCTTTTAGGTTGGTCCTAACATTCACCCATACGTTGTTGTCCTAATAAATTTTGTGCACAATGACCACCCGAACCCATATTTTTGCAATTTGATATGAATGGACGCAAATATGTGGGGATGCGTTATAAAAACATTGACGTATCACTTTACATTCTAACCTTTGGAAGCTTGATAATCTTATGAGTATTACGAATCTTAGTAATCTTTGGTATATTTGGTGTAACTTTAATCGAAACATTTTGTGTAGCTTCTATTGGAACATTTGGTGTAGCTTCTGTTTGACTAACTAATTATATAACGGTGCTTTTGATTGTAGTCGGGGAAATATGAATTGCGTACGATGGTGTTTTTACATTATCGACTAGCTCTGCAAATTTAAATCTCGATAATTCTCTATTTGTTGAATTGTTGTTAGTACGTTTACTATCCCAACCTTTGGTTTTTTCTTTCTCTACAAGTGGAATGAATTCAGTTCTTCTAGGTTCAAGTACTTCACGTATTTTCCTTATGATATGTAGTCAATACTCGCGATCGTACCCACATATTAAAGAATTAATCGTCATTATTTCTTCCTCGATAAAATAATCTGCTTTATATGCATCGTGTTAAATCAACAACAATATTGTCCACCTCTTTTCGACCATACTTGTCAGATTAATAATAAACCAACCTCGCATGCTTAAGGTAAACCGTGAGTGCTTCTAATAACATATCCACATTTTGTTTTATTATTCCCTATTTGTTTAGCTCTTTCGTATTGCGCTTTTGTAAGTTTGAGAGAAAAGTATGACGCAAACGTCCGATAACCTTGAATATCCAAGAATCATACTCAAATTGAGAGATTAACATAATGTTTTCCGAACGATACCATTATATTCATATGTTTCATCTCCAGTAAATAATCGACTCTTCCCCAAAGTACATCAAATGCAAGCAAGCCTATCCCAAATTAATGTTTCAAGGTGTCATGTATTCGTGACAATAAATTTTCATTTAAAATGCATAAATAATATAATAATAATAATACATTATAATTATTTTGGCTTACCGATTTGTTGTGTTTTTGCCGAAATATTTGAACTTGTTAGTGTAAGCATATATAAAATTTCCATTGTGATGAGGTTTGAGCCATGTTCGAATGTAATCGAGGGCTCCAGGATATGCCTTGTATTCTTCTTTCATACACTCGGTGTTTGATTTAAACTTTCTTATAATGGCTGAATCAAAAATTGTATTCTAAAATACTTGAAATCTGTGGAATACATTTTTGTTCGTAAAAAAATTATTAGTCTTCATTACGATATTTTTCTATGTGCCATTTACATAGCATGCGTATCACTTTCAAAAATATAATATCAATTGATTTCATCAATTCCAATTCTTTATCTGTCACTATAAGATTAGGCAAAGGGCAATTATTTTTCTTTATGAGCAACCGCAAACATTCTAATGCCCACATGTAATTTTAAACCTTTTTGTGGTTAAAAAAATGAATGCGATTGCAAATGTGATGTTGGTTGACGCAACACCAACAATATCAAACAATATCATATTGTATCTTATCATCTTGTATGTAAAAAATAAATTGGTGATTATTTGAGACCTTTAACTTCCCGTTTTATGCCATTCAATCTAATTTTTCTCGTTCATTTTACCCAATATATATTTAATTTCTGATTATCGACACTTCTCTAATATATGGTGTTTTTGTCTAGCATTAGAAATGTTACGCATGTTAGACACCTTATGAGGATTAAGCTCTTTTAAGGCATATAAAATATTACAAGGAATGCCACCACGTGTAGATAATTGGTTCATAAAATCTTCTTCAACCGTAGTAAGTTTTATTTCTTGATGACAACTTTCTAAATATTTGGATGACTAATGGCTATGCCTACCGCATAAAATTACCAAATACCATAGCCTATCGTCTACGGGATGAGCTCTTAGTGCAAAACTACAATCTATTTTTTGTGTCTGACTTTCTTCTCTTCACTTTAGGTGTATTTTGTCTTGTCCTATACATTCCAAATCTCTCGCAAGGATAAAAAAAATCGAGCGTTATTATCATGTTTTCTGGAATCATACATACTTTTCATCATAGAATATTTCTAGTCTTTACCGACACTAGTGTAGTTGGATCTAGTGTAGTTGGGTGGTGAACGCGTCAGTGAGATCCGAATATATAATATCATCATAAGTAATATGAGAAGGGAAAGTAATTTCGGGTTTCGAAGAAATTTCAAATTGCTACTGAGTTCGATTGTATAACTCGGAATCAGTTTTTTTTTTGTAAAAACAACTAAATCCGAGTGAGGATCTCAGAAGTGAATATGAAAAATCGAGATTTTTTATTTTGTTTTTTTAAAACTGATTTCGATATTAGATGAAAGTAAAGATAAATACAATATTATATTACCTTGTTGGTTGTTTGGGTGATGTTCTCAAGTGTTGAATCTTTGGTTTGGGTGTTTTCCTCTTCCGTAATGTTATGGGTAAATTTTTTTTAAAATGAGTTTGGGTTTTTAGGGTTTAATTTTAGAAGTTATATGATATAAGTTGGGTGTAAATTGATGAAATGATGAAAATGATGTGTTTGTTGGAAATAAAGGTGGATAGCATATATGGCATACAAATATAAGTTAGAAATCATGGCTGAAATGGTAACAAAACTTGTTTTTCTACAGATCAACAAGGACATTGAAGAGGTATACACCTTTGTATCTTTCTATTATTAAAAAAATTAAAAATCAAAAAACACTCGATTCCGCCCGCCGATGGTGTTCAGGTGGTGTTCATCGCCAGCATCATGTCGAATAAGATGACATTTTCCGCCAAACATCTTGCGGATACAATGACCTTAGCATCATGTCAAGGCGGACACGATGGTGTTGGCGTTCTTCCATGGCGGATACAATAGCCTTGGCGTCATGCCATGGCGGACACGAAGACTTAGGCGCCATAACCTAACGCTTAAGTTACTTTTTCCGCCACAAGATAGGCGACAATAACTTGTTAACATTTATCTTTTAATTTTATCTCTTTTTGTAAAAACAATTAGTACGTTATCGGTTACTAAACACTAATACTAATTAAAAAGAATATCAGTTTGTAATATAACAAAATACTCATTGTGGTTTGAGAAACATTTCTAATAACTAAGATGTAAATATATTTTTTTTTTGCAAATATGTTATTAAGTGTTAAGATATATGATTAGGTGGTTTTTCAAGGTAAGGAGTAACATTTTAATTAATGATGATAATATTAACTTCTTTAGTTTTAATTTTAATTCTTTTAACTTTAGGTGGAAAAAATTATGTATAGAGAGGAAAATTAGAGAGAATAGAGAGAAGTAAAAAGAAGAAAATTTTCTAAAAAAATATGGTTACTTCACGGAGAAATTATATTTATACGAGGGTTTTTAGATCGAGAATAAAAATGTCAAATAACATTAACTTCACATAATAGTTTCCGAATTTTAAAACATGCGACTTCACGTAATAATTTGGACTGTTTCTTCGTGATTCTCAAAACATAAAATCTCATTCATATATATATATATATATATATATATGAAAATGAACTGTTCAAACTGACCTTTTGTGCTTTTACCTTTATTAGTTTCCTATAAAAAATTATTGGAAAAAAAACATATTTTCAAAGACAAATATATTCAAGAGAAAAGTACTCGTAAATATTCACTCAACTTTCTTATTACCAACTAATAACCGAAAAATAACATAGTGTCAATTGGTACCTTAACCCAAATAATGGACAAAAATACCCTCGGTACTCTATATAGGAATTATTTGTTTCAAATTTATCTCCTCTTCCTGTTATTTTAAAAAGTCTGTATCTTTCAAACCGTAGTTCGGAGAAAAAATCCAAAAATACATTCGGCTTTATTTTATTAAGACGAACAAAAGTACATACATTAATGATATTTTTTTAATTCTTTTATTTGTTATTCGAAGAACTCGCATGATTGATTTTTTTAAAGAACTTGCATGATTGATTTTTCAAAGAACTCGCGTGATTGATTTTTTCAAAGAACTCTCGTGATTGATTTTTTCAAAGAACTCTCGTGATTGATTTTTTCAAAGAACTGTCATTATTGAATTTTAAAGGAACTCGTATGATTGATTTTTCGAATACTCGCATGTTTATTTCTTCAAAGAACTCACATAGTCTATTTTTCAAACAAAATAAAATAATTAATTTTTCAAAGAACTCACATGTTTAATTTTTCAAAGAACTCTCATGATTAATTTTTTCAAAGAATTCTCGTGATTGAAATTTCAAAGAACTCTCATTATTTATTTTTCAAAGAACTCTCATGATTGATTTTTTAAAGAACTCACATGTTTAATTCTTTAAAGAACTCACATGGTCTATTTTTCAAACAAAATAGCATTGTTAATTTTTTAAAGAACTCACGTGTTTAATTTTTCAAAGAACTCTCATGATTGATTTTTTAAATAATTCTCATCTTTGACTTCTCAAAAAACTCTCGTGATTGATTTTTCAAAGAACTCTCATGTTTAATTCTTCAAAGAACTCGCATAGTTAATTTTTCAAACAAAATAGCATTGTTAATTTTTCAAAGACCTCACATGTTTAATTTTTCAAAGAACTCGCATGATTGATTTATTAAAGAACTGTCATCTTTTATTTTTTTCAAAGAACATTCAATATTAATTTTTCAAAGAACTCTCATGATTGATTTTCAAAGAACTCTCATGGTTAATTTTTAAAGAACTCGCATTTTACTACTAAAATTTTATTTTTTAAAAAAATAAAAAATATCATCAATGGATCTAATTTTGTTCATCTTAAAAAAGTAAAGGCGACGGTATTTTCGGATATTTTTTTCGAACTTTGGTTTGAAAGATATGACCTTTTAAAATATTAAATAAAATAAAAGTAAGAAAGATATATTTTGGTTCAGGAATTAGAAATAAAGTGTAGGTATTTAAAGTATTATTAAGGAAATAGGTATTTATTGAAAGATTCGAACTCGATTAGAGAAATTTAAACATTATATCATATAATTGTATTTTATAATTTTGGGAAGGATGAACGCTCCAAGAAACTAACCTGGAGATCATCCCCTGTTTTCGAAAAAAATCTCGTTTCAGAGTAAGATAGACTGATTCTATGGTTGCTTATCATGGAATCACACAACACCATCCCTTTTGAAGATAAAGAGTATTTTGCCCCTCCTTCAAGACACATCATTGGAGAACATTTAAGACAACCCTAAATCAAGAAATCCTTCGTTGATCTTGTAAAACCAAGAAATGCTTATATGAATGTTGATCTGAAACTAGAGTATGCTAAAGAAGTTGATGACCACTTTTCAGTTCAGTATAGAGTTTTAGTCCCAGAAAAGAACAGGGCTTACAGTAATGTTTGTTACGCTCAAATCGAAATTGACATTTCTAGACAATTGAAGTATCGAATGTGGGTTGGTTTCGGATCTAATGATGGTTGTTGGATTTCTTTAAGCTACAAAAATGTTCCTACTTATTGTGATTACTGCTTCCATATACGACACAAAGAATCAGAATGTAAGAAAACTCAGAATCTTGTTACAAAGGATGGTAATATAAAAGATGAAGAGGAAACTGTTATTCCCAGAATTGAAAGCCAGACCAATGAAAATCAAAGCAAGTCCTCAACTATAACTAACAATCTCATTCAACATGTTGGCTTGAGCAAAAACCAGCAAACTCTATAGAAAGAAAATAAGATCCATTGTAACCCAAAAAGATCAAGATATCAAGAATGAAGATGGTCAAACTCAATACTTTCAAGATCAAAACATCCAAAGCCAAAGTCATCTGAAACAGAATGAGAAAAACATGGATACCAAATCTAACGAAATAAGTAAAGAATCAGCAGCAAACGAAGACATGGAAATTATTGAGGCTCTCCAAAAGCTTGAACATGGATATGCTCAGAGCAGCCAACATGAGGACATTAACACTTTGACACCAGAGTATGACAATATTGGAAGCAAAAATGTCACCCCAACCAAAATAAGTATCCCACATGATCAGGACTTCAACATCACCATCAAACAGAAAACTGAAATCTGCAAAGAAGGTAAAAAGACAACAAACTTGTTATTAATTCTTTGAAGTATGCAGAGGACAAAAAACATCAAAAATCCCTATCTGATAATGATAAGGATAATTTGCTGGAAGGTCAGATGCATTAATAACAAGCCTACCCTGAGAAGGTTTCTCTCTATGATTGAAGCTGAAAAGATTAAAATTTTGGCTATTCAAGAGCCCATGGCCAAGGCTGATAAAATTGAAAGTATTGCTAATCTGCTGGGCTATAAGTAGTATACTAATAACATATCAAACAATATTTGGGTCTTTTGGTGTGATGAGGTTCACTACCCAGGCTTAGAAGAAACCTTTAACTTTACTACAGTCTATCCTAAAAGCCAGAGACTTCAAAGAATTGAGCTTTGGAATAATCTAAAGATGTTTGCTAACACTGATAAATCCTGGATCATTACTGGAGACTACAATGCTATTACCTCTCCAGATGATCAACTAGGATACATTTCCAATGATTAAAACAGCACTGACAACTTCAACGAAGCTATTAGAAGCTGCAACCTTGAAGACGCAGGTTATGTTGGATCTAAGTACACCTGGAACATAAACACGCACTGGAAAAGATTAGACAGAGCTATGGTTAATGACAAGTGGTTCATAACATTCAAGGAAATCTAGGTTTTTCACATGGTCAGAACTTGTTCTCACCATGCTCCTCTCTTAATCACTTTTCTAAATAATTTACCTCACCATGCTAATAAAAAAAGCTTTAAATTCATGAATATGTGGTCCAATGATGGTCAATAAGTGTTGTAGAACAAAACTGAAAGCTTAATATCAATGGAAATTCTAATCAAATCTTTCGGTATAAACTCAAAAGATTCAAGAAGTGCCTCAAGGACTGGAACATCAACATCTTTAAAATGTTAAATCAACTGAAGATAACGTTAAAAAGATAGAAATTCATGGACAATAACCAAGTCTCTGGAGCAGCTCTCTATAAGGCTAACAGTTTATACATTAAAGCTCTTAGAAATGAAGAGGATTATTAGAGATAAAAGTGTTACAACAATTGACTGAAAGATGGAGATGGCAACACAAAATTATATCATTCTTATGTCTCCAAGAATATAATAAGAAATGTTATAAAAGGCATCAAAGAATATAGCAAGTTGATCAAGAATTTTGATGATATTGGCAAATCTGCAGAGATTTACTTCAAGAATTATTTAGCTTTTAACACTTATAACAACAGAAAAAATGAGGAAAAGATTATGCAGGACAATATCTTTGATAACATTCCTAGGCTTGTTACCAAAGATGATAATAACTCTCTTCTCAAGCCTGTTAGTGAAGAAGAAGTTTGGAAAGTCATCAATAACATGAGCAATGATAGTGTTGCTGGCATCGATGAATTCGACATATTCTTTTTCAAAGTCTGTTGGAAAATTGATAAAGAGGATCTTTGCAATGCCCTAAACTTTTATCTTTGAGGTAACATAATTCCTAAAGGTATATTTGCAACTGGCATCTGTCTCATCCCTAAGACTTCTAATCCTACATATTGGAACAACTACAGACCAATCATTATATGTACTATGATTACCAGAGTTTTGTCTAATCTTATAAACTCTAGATTAACCAACATTATACCTAATATTATCTTAAATACTCAAGGTACTTTTGTCAAAGGTAGATTAATTCATGACAACATTCTGATTGCGAAGGAGCTTATTCATGATATAAACAAAAAACCAAGAGCAGGAAATATAATGATTCATCTTAACATCACCAAAGCATTCGACAAAATGTCTCATGCTTTTATTATTAAAGTTCTTTCCTCCTTTGGTTTCTCTATTGACTTTATAAACTTACTTAAGAAGATGATGCTGATGTTAACATATCCATGTTAGTCAATGGAGATGTAATTAGCTTATTTCACCAGAAGAAAGGGCTTAGGCAAGGAGATCATTTATCTCCTAGCCTTTTCATTCTGGCAGATAAGTCTTAATCATGGGGCTCTATAACTTATTCAACTCTAACAAAAATATTCACTATGCAACTGAAACCGATTACTTGGTGCCATGTCTCGCTTTCGCGGATGATATACTGGTGTTTGCTAATAGTTTGGCCTCTTCTCCTTCCTTTGCTGGAAACTTATAAGAAATTTCATCCCTATTGATTCTATTTTAATGAAAAGGCACCTAAGTATGGCCTCCAAATATCAGTTTTACAACCATTGCGGAAATAAAAACCATCTTTGTTAGCTACAACTATGCCTTGCAAATCTGGAACTATTTTAGTACTTTATTCAAGATATAAATTGGTTGTCACATTGTGTTAACTCACATCATTAGATCGTGGTTCTGGTTTTCTAAGATAAATTTCATGTCACGCATATAATTTCTCAATCATTTGCTGGGTTATATGGAAAAAACAAAAACATTTCTAAATTTTCGGGAAAACATAACTTTGTCAATTGGTTTATATATAAGATTATAAGAATCATTATAGGTATTGGCATGTGTAACAAGTTAGCTAGTAAGCACTGGTCCAATTCTCTTGATGCATGCACTGCTTTAGGCTGTAAATCTACTGAGAACAGAAGAAAGAAATCTATTTACCTCAAATGGATTGCTCCCGATAAAGGCTGATTATAAATGAATGTAGACGGTGCTTGTATTACCAATGGGGAGTCAAGTTGAGGGATCCTGATCAAAAATTGGGAAGGTGATATCATTCTAGGATCTGGCATCACATTTGGTAAATTAACTCATTTGCTTGCAGAATCCGGACTGATAATATGTAAGCAAAACAACTGGACTGAAGTGAATATTGAATCCGATAGTTTAACAACTGGACTGAAGTGAATATTGAATCTGATAGTTTACTGCTAATCAATCTTCAAGCTGAGGGCAAAGCTGTTTGGTATCTCGATTTCTTTTTCTCTGCGTAGGAAGTTTATTCCTCCTAAAATGAACATCAGACATGTTTCCGGAGTCTAAAACTAAACCTCAAATTAGCTTGCGAAATAGACTCTAAACCGCAAGCAAAACCAAAGCTTCAATCATCCCAATGCTCCTAATAATCTGATGGCCAATATTTTTCTTGAAACTTAGGTTTGTGCTACATTAATATATTGAGTAAATTGCTTCTCGCTCTATGTAATGCTTTTAATTTGGCAATCAATGCATAGTAAATGTACAGGCTTGGTAGGTTTTGGTTGATTGAATGAATCAGAATTAATTACTGGAAGAAGAAGAGTCACGGAGCAGAAACGGAGTCAGATGAGGTTTAAGGTTTTGGTTGATTGAATGAATCAGAATTAATTACTGGAAGAAGAAGAGTCACGGAGCAGATGAGGTTTTCTAATAGGGTATGGCTATATATACCCAAAACGAGTTTAAGTATACCCAAAAACAACAGTTGACTTTGGATTGACTTTTTTTTGACATTTTTACCCTCCATCAGAAAATTAATATCAAAACTGCCATTAAGTAAAAAAAAACTACTAAGTTTATCCTGAGTATACCCAATTCACCAAAAGTCCTATTTTGCTATGTATACCCAAACAAACACTCTTCTTTGCTGAATTTACTATCCAAATAGTATAGTTTCTTAAAAATTTTGAAATCTAATTCAAACTTCTTAAGAAAATCAAGAACATTCAAACTAAAACGCAAAATCGATCATGTCGGAAGCAGAATTAGGGATCAGCGTGGAGGAGTTGATGTCGCTGGAGAGAAGGAATGATGAATTTTCGCCGGAAAACGAGATTGAGTCGCCGGAGAAGGAGCCATGGTCGCCGGAACCGCCACCACCGTCGCCGGCGAAGGTATTGAATAACCCGGCTGGCCTAGCACCATCGGTTCCAGCACATGGAACCGATGGTGCTAGGCCACGCAGCCGGTGGACCTGGGGCCTCAGTCCGCTCGGTTCTGAGGCCCCAGCACCACCGGTTCATGGCCTCAGCACCGGTGGTGCTGATGGTCTTGTCCGGCCGGTTCTGGGGCCTAGAACCAACGGTTTTAGGCCTCAGAACCTTGGATTCGCGCATTTTTTTCGAAAAAAAGCTTGATTTTTTTATGTTGTTAACTATACTTGAATGTTTATTGTGCCTTTTTGTTGTGTAACAGGGGACGGATGTCGCAAGTGGGACTGATGCACCTTCCGCTACCGATTATAGTCATTTGTTCTTCACTACCGAGTTCTACACACATGACGCGTTGGTGAAATGGGTTACGAAGATCGGAAAACTTTATGGTATGGTTATCAACATAAGTCGGCGCGACAAAGTAAACAGCAGAAAAAACCCGAGAGTTTATTTCCAGTGTGAGAGGGGGGGAAATATATTCCAAGGGTTGCAGAAAAAGACCGCAAACGGAAGTCTACAGGAACGAAAAAGATTGGCTGCCCATTTGAGCTTCTCGGGTCAATGGTTGCCCCAGATCAATGGAAGTTAGAAGTAAAATGTGGTACTCATAACCATGACACTTCTATACATCTAGATGGTCATTCTTTTGCTGGCCGTTTGAATGATGAAGAGATGGAGTATGTTGAACGAGCGACCTTCATTGGTACTAACCCCAGAGATATACTGAATGGTGTGAAGAAATTGAACGAAGATAATGTTTCTACCATGCGGACGATCTACAATGCACGACAAAAAAATCGGGTTCTAAAGAAGGCGGGTAGGTCACAACTTCAGTTCTTGTGGGGTGAGCTTAAGTCACACAATTATTATGAATGGCATAAATCTGGTGAAGACGATGGACAAATCATTACAGATTTGTTTTTTGCCCATCCTGTCAGTGTTGACCTTTTGCGCACATTTCCTATAGTTTTGATTATGGATAGTACATATAAAGTGATACGATATGGTATGCCATTTTTCGAGATAGTCGGTGTGACGTGTACTGGATTGACTTTCTGCGCGGCATTTGCCTTCATGTCGGGTGAGAAGTTAAACAACTTCAAATGGGTATTAGAGTGTTTGAAATCGTTGATTTCCGTTCATGGAATTGAAGAACCGCGGGTTATCCTAACCGACAGAGATTTAGCACTGATGAATGCTATAGGAGTGGTATTCCCAAAGACAACGCATATGTTATGTCGGTGGCACGTTAACCAAAATGTTCTAGGGCAAACAAGAGAGAACTTCCGCGAGAAAAGTGATCATAAAGAATTTGTTAGTGCTTGGCAGAAGATTGCGTATAGTAAATCAGAGATTGAATTCGATGACGCCAGACGGGAGATGCTATTGAAGTACAAAGCTTACCCTAAAGCAATTGAATACACTGAAAAATCGTGGCTCGATAAGTACATGGACAAATTTGTTGTTTGGAAGACGAACAAAAACATGCATTTGGGACATTGCACAACAAACCGCGTTGAGAGTGCTCATTCTAACCTAAAGCGTTACATACGTACGAGCAAATTAAACTTCGAGTTATTTTGGGGCAGGGTTCATTCGCTTGTTGAAATCCAACATGCTGCCATCAGGGCGTCGTTCGAGAAAAGTCGTTACATAGCACTGCATAAGTTCTCGGATAAACTGTTTGATGAGATTTGAGGCCAGGTTTCCCACGTGGCTTTAGAACTATTTTTCGAGGAAGTAGAGAAGGCCGAAGATACCAAGATGGTCGCTATTGAAGATGGGCCGGATGTTAAAGACACTGGCGAGTGTATATGCGCTGTAAAATCTACCCATGGTATACCTTGCTATCACCAGGTCCGCAAGTGGCGTGAAGGTGGAATGTCTGCCAAACTAGGTGCTTTTCACGTCCACTGGACAAGGTTAGAAATAATGCCTCGTACTTTCCGTACGACCATGGAAATTCTCAAAGATGATCTGCTAAAGCTAGTTAACGATGTCATGGATACGAAAGATGAAAGCCGTATCAAACATATTTACAAGAAATGGTTTGAAGTTGTTTACCCTGAAACATCGTCATTGCTAGAGCCATTGGAGAAGCAGAAACACCGAGGCCGCCCACAGGTGAAAAGAAAGTTAGTGGTTGATACATCATCCACTAAACGGGACATGAGGGGATGGGAGTACCCGCTGAAAGAGGATGAAGCTAGTCATGACGCAGTCATGCAGTCTTTAAAACCAACAAAAGTTAAAAAGAGTAAAGCAGTTGGTAGTGAATCAACGATTCGGAAAGATGTGCCTAGAGTACCTCGTACTCGTACTCGTACCTCTTCCATTGCCTCCCTAGGTAGCAACATCGTACAACCGTCCATTGATCGAGTCACAGAACTAGTACATGACCCGAAAGGTTTTTTGCGTTGGTTTCCGATTCACTTCAACCCTTTTATATCGGGTATTAATGATGTTAAGCCAGATGGACATTGTGGATACAGAGCAGTTTCATTCGGGTTGTATGGTCATGAAGAAGGATGGCGAGGTGTTCGGAAGGCAATATACGATGAGCTAATGGAAAACTACGACACATACAGCAAGATTTATAACGGTAAAGAGGATTACCTGAAGGTTGCAGAAAGTATAAACTACTACGAGACACCAGCATCACCCAAATATTGGATGACAATGCCTGAGATGGGTATTGCGATTGCAACCAAGTTCGAATGCATTGTTCATTTTGTGTCACTCGTAGGGAATCACAACTGTAGTCATACTTTTTTACCTCTGCGCGGTAAGCCTCCCATTATGGCCCAAAGACGTGAGATTGGGTTTGGATTCGTCGATACTAACCACTTTGTCAATGTAAGTCATTCGATATATGGTTATGTTTTTCCTCACCACTATATAACTCAATTGTTGATTCTAATTTAAGTACCTATGAAACAGTTATCAATCAAGCCCCTTTGCCCTTGCGCACGCATACATCCTACGTGGCAGAAGTTGAAGAGCGAAGAGGCTACGCATTGGGAGCTACCATTAGTTGGTCGCTGCCAGAAATATACGGAACTCGAAGGTAGAAAGCCAGTTAGTTCATTCCCAGAAGTAACTAATCTTGACGAGTTTGTTTAGTAGGTGTATGTGTTTCGTTCGGGTTTATTGTTTCAAACTCTTCTGTGTCTCTTGGTCGCTTTACGTCATTTGTGAGGATTTATGTTGTTTAGAACTTTGTTTTACTACATCGTTTTGGTTCTTTTGGTATTTTCTCTATTATTGCATTTATTCATTCTGTGTACCGACTAATAACGATAAGCCAATAATCATTTCATAACTAAAATAAAACATCACAAACAAGCAAGAACAACATATTCTAAACATTAGTACATAACTTGATATATAACAGACAGTTAGTCGAAATCATAGCCTCCATTGTCGCTGAGAATACGCACTGTTTCCTCCTTCATGGCAATTTGAGAATGAACGTATTGTTCCATTTCGAACGACATATAGTCTGTGATCATTAGACCAAAGGAGTCGAACGCTTCATTCCTAACTTCTGGGGGCTCGTTAAACACCAAGAACATCGGTCCACCAGTTATAGCCTTGTACCTAGTGGCTACCTCTTGACGAGTACGGGATCGAGGCATTTGTCTTGATGTAGACATTTCGCCGTACATGAAATACATCATACACAAAACTTCATCGAAGAACTCATCGGTATTATCGTCCGGCCGTTTGAACTTCACAGCTTTCGCAGCCTTGAGCAGATGAGCATCATCAAACACACTCCAACCCATTAAGATGGACTTCAACTATGTTAAAAGGAGAGTTTTGTGTGTTTGGTGTTGTAAGGTATGCTTTCTTATATAGAAGAATGAGAGTTTACATTGGCGGGAAATCTAGAGCGGGAAAAAAGAAAACGCGGGAAAAAAAACCGGGAAAAAAAATCCAAGACAAAATTGCGCACCATAGGTACTGTCTTCTGTGTACCTATGGTGCACAGTCTGGTGTACCGATGGTACACCACACTGTGTACCGATGGTGCAAACTGCGTGCACCATCGGTACACAGTGTAGTGCACCATCGGTACACTAGACTGTGTACCGATGGTCCCATGCACCGGTCGGTACGTAACGTGCCGACCGGTGCATGGTACCATCGGTACACAGTCTAGTGTACCGCTGGTACACCACAATGTGTACCGATGGTACCATGTACCATCGGTACTCCCTCCTGTGTACCCATGGTGCACGGGCTACAGTACCATGGGTACGCAGTAGTGTGCACCATAGGTACCACTGACTGCGTACCCATGGTGCAATTTAACTTGTATTTTTTTTTAAAATATGTTTTCGGTGTTGTGGGGTTTTTTTGACAAGTTTATATCCGAATGTTATTCTGTTTTGCTGTTATGGATTTTAAGTGAATTAATTACTATAATAATTTTAGTTTTTGACGAATTTAATATGAAGTGAAGTACAAAAAATGTCGAATTACTAGTATATTGTTATGGTGTTTTCAAGTTATGGTATGACTTATGTTAGATCAAGTTAAGTACAAAAACTCAATAAGAACGAAGGTAGAAAGCCGTAGATAGTAGAAGTCATAAGTCGTATTACAAAGTAGATGTCATAAGTCATAATACAAAACAAGATAATGAAACAACTAAGAAGTCCACATGAATGAAAGATCATAACAACGCTAGAACAAGTCCGATGATGAGGACGAACAACCATGGAGAGAATAGCTGCAGGACCTGATCTCTCCACCTCAGCGCACCCGCCTCCCCACGCTCGACAGGCATAGTAACAATGGAGCGAACGGCGTCTAAAAGTCTATCGTCCGTGGTACGCGGTGGGGGAGTGATAGTATGCCAACCATAGTCAGCCAGGTACCTCCAGTAGGTATTCGTCGCTGACTGTCTATATGTGGCAATGGTAACTGTCAAACGATCCTCAGCAAGCAAGTGCCGACGCCAATCTAGCCATGCACTCTCCCGCCACGTGTACCTGGCCAGATCTCCTTTCTTGTAACCAGGTCGTAGTACAAGTGGGAGTTGGGGCTCATCCTGAACCCGTCCGAACTGGTGCATAACCCGATCAGGCATGTAGCCCTCGACCGTGCTCATCATCCGCAAAGGATAAACAATAGTGCGGATCTCCTGGACTGGAAACTGGACTCTAATGTCCTCGTATGGCTCAAATAGCACCTGTTACAAAACATTAAAAAAAATAGATTGAATTAAAATCCTAACACTTAATATCAATATTGTAATGTAAAACAAATATTTACCAACTTACATCTGACTCCTTCTGATCAGCAAGGAGAGTACGAATGACCGATTTGGGGCGGATGTTTTGCCCAACAATCCGCTTCGGCAGCCACTTCACAATCCTAGGCTGCCTCGATACGTGGTCAGCATTCTCTGAGGCACTAAACGCTGGGAAGTGGTCATAGATCCAACAATCAAGCATAGCTACAAAACCATAAAGGTTATGTTTCGATGCTTTCGAAGCATCACCCAAACCACGGAACAGGAATGCCAATGCACTCGTACCCCACGCTATATCCCACAGCCCATAGTCCATATTGGCTAACCCGTACAAGTAGTCAGCCTTCACACTCTTCTGACTAGTATCCGCAAAAATAGTGCAACCAAATAAGAACATAAGGTATGCTCGTGATACCTGGCGGATAGTATCATCATCAGTCTGCTCGATGTAGCGCCCCCTGGTGAAAGTCTCCCTCAGCCACTTTATCTTGAAGCCAACGCCTCTGGTGGACTGTATCTCTGTGCGGACCTCATCCACTGTCAGACCTAACATACTAGCGTAGTAGCTGTATGCCTCGTCACGTGGAGCCGTGACTACATCAAGTGTCCGACCAACTACAGGGAGACCTGTAATGCAGCTGACATCATCGAGCGTAATCGTCATCTCTCCAAATGAGAAATGGAAAGTGTTGGTCTCCTGATGCCAACGCTCAACAAAAACCTCGTCTAAGACGGAATGTGTGAAGTACTGAGGCAGGTGGGCTATAAGAGGACCAAAAGGAGTCCGCGCCAAAAATCGCTGCACATCTGGCTGAGCAGTCAAGTCCCACATACGTAGCACATTATAATGTGCCTGTACGCCCAGTGTAGTGCGACCCTATAAATTAAAAACAAAGTCAGAACATAATAATAGCAAAACCATAGATTAGACGTTTAATAATTAGGTACTTACCTGTCCGATGAAGACGTGGTACGCCTCATGCTCCTTGTAGTCAGGAAATAGAGGGATCTTGTTGCATTTCAGAAATGCAAACGTCTTTCGCTGCTCCTCGGCGTGGATGGCATCTATGTGCTCCTCGTCAATCGTGTCCTGCTCAGGGTCCCCAGTGGCATCCACCCTGTCGCTAACAGGTGGTGGATGCGTAATAGTATGCGCAGGGGACGCACCTCTGCGAGAAGGTGAGGGAGGTGGTGGATCACTAGCAGTGGGAGGTGGTGATCTATGTGTATGCGATGACGACGTCTCTCGTCGTGAGGACCCTCCACATCTGATATCAATCGCCTCAGAAACTATGGCCTTTTCCTTCCTCTGGCCATGCTTGATTCGGCGCAAAGACCGATCAGTCCGTATCCGTTCCTCCTCCTCCCGAAGACGAATAGTCTGAGAGTCATCAGGAGTATCTCGTCCGCGCTTGGCATCGCGGACCCGCTCATCCTCAACCGCGCGAGCAGTCTTAATACTCTTGCCTGGCGGTGGTGGACGTGACCCAGGGGGGTACGCCCTGGATCGTGGAAGACGTCGCTCCTCCACTGCGTCTGACCTACAAAAATACAAAACAAAGAAAGAAATTAATAACACTAACATATAAAATTTAAATCAACAACACTCCTATACGTATGGTTAAATTTGAAGTTTTTTTAAAAAGTACCAAACCAGAACTTTAGAAACCCAAAAATTAGAGTTTTTTTAAAAAAAAATTGGAGTACCATAGGTACCAAAGAGGACGAACCGAGCGGCACGGGTGCCGTGTGCCGCTCGGTTGCGGCACTGTGTACCGAGCGACACAGGTTAGTGTGCCGCTCGGCACACAGATGGTGTGCCGCTCGGTACACAGCTGGTGTACCGAGCGGCACACCATCACGCACCGATGGTGCTGCCCAAGGCGCACCACCGGTGCGGCGCCGGCCATTTTCCAGCCGGCGAGTTGGCTGGAAAATGGCCCAAAAACTCATCCTAATCCTACCCTAAACCCTAATTCTCTACCTAATTCTATTCTAAACACAAAATTCAACCCTAAAAACTAAAATTCATACCTAAATCTAACAAAATTAAGTAACTAAATGAATTTGAGGACTTACGTAGGAGGCGGCGGAGGGTTTTTGTTCTTGACCATAATGAAGGAGGAGGAGGAAGAGTGGTGGTGGTGGTGGTGGTTCGCCGGAAAAAAAAAGAGATAAGTGAGGTGAAATTCTAGAGAGAAGTGAGAGGTATGAGTGAAGTGAGAGAAAGTGGAGTGGATGAAGTTAGTAAAAAAAAATGGCTTATATACCCACAAAAGGGCATTTTTGGAAAAAATTGGGTATACTTAGATCACCTTTGGGTAAACTCAAAATTGGGTATACTTAAACTCGTTTTGGGTATATATAGCCATACCCTTTCTAATAATGAAGAAGGAAATCATCTTTTGTGCTTCTCCCAAATTAAATTTGAATCGTAGCTTTTAAGGCCTTGCCTTTGTAATTAATTTACTTTTGGTCTCTCCTTGTAATCATTCGAATTAGGACCTTCAATTTCTAATAGAGTTTTTTTGCTTTAAAAAAAGTATTGATTATAATTATATAGGTAAAATAGATATTAAATAGTAATAAAAAGAAATCGGATATTAAATAGAAATATAATAATTGAGTATGTAATTATTTAATTTCTCTATATCAAAAACAGTAATTTATTAGTTAGTTGACGCCCACTAAAATTCCAATGAGCAAAGGTCCACCGGTAATACCTTATCAAACAATCCCTTACTTTTGAAAAATAACTTGGATAAAATTGTACTTTATAATGATAAATTTATCAGGATTTCCTAATACAACTCAAGCTTACTGACAGAGAACTGAAAAGCAATATACAAAAGAATAACAAGTGCTAACTTGTCAAATAACTAACTTATACTCTCTCTCCGTTGTAATGGAACTCTATTCTCTCAACTAAAAAAGATTCAAGCCTCCTATATCATCCATGGGTATCGGAAGACCTATACAGTCATAGTCCTGCAACTCAGCATCAATATCATCAAAATTTAACAATTCGTCGCGTAATCCGTTGAGTTCCGGGATCTGAGCGTCGAGCAGTTCCTTGGGAGGATTGTTATTTGGGGAATTCAATCCAGCAGATTCTTCTATAACATTGTTGCTACCGAGTTGTTCTTTAGAGTTGGTGGATTCTTTGAGCTTGTTAGTAGATGTCTTTCCTAGCTGAGCTGTCGTATGCTTTGCCTTTGCCTTTGGCTTTGGCTTTGGCTTTGGTTTGGTTTTCCGCTCGCCTGCTTTACGGCCAATCTTTGCAACAGAATTGTAATCGATGTCCCCTTCTCGCTCACTTCTTTTTTCCTTCCTTCGACCTGAAATATTATTAACGGGAGAAGACAAGGCTCTTAAGGATACACTGCCACCAACATCATCAAACAAGACTTCCTTCTTTTCTTCTCCACTCAAAAGCAGCCCAGTTTTGGCATCATTACCGGGAGAAGACAAGGCCAAGATTTTCTTCTTTTTTCCTCCACTCAATAGCGGCTCAGCTTTGGCAAACTCCTGGTTTGAGCGGTTAGCAGGACAACCCAGCTCCGGCCCTACAAAAGTAACAAAAATCTCTTTGAAATGGGTAGAGTAGAGATGTACTGTCAAAACAGGGTATAAGCCTAGATAAAGTCAAAGTATTAGAAACAAAGTGACAAACAAAACGGGGAGAAAATAAGTCTGAATAAAGAGAGGAGACGTGCTTCACCAGGATCCTGTCTATAAGGCCTTTCTATGTCAGACTTGACAAATATTCTACCGACAAGATATAACAGAGATTCTGGCTAGTAACACATATCTCTTATACAAAATCAAATAAAAAGTGAACCACATTGACAATTATGGAAATAATGCAATAGACAAGGCTTCAGCTTTAGATTAGAACAATAATTTTTGGTTGTGAATCCATACCAGCTATAGAGCCTGCACTGTTTCTCTCAGTAGATGCCCCAAATAGTGTATCATGTAGCAGCCCCTCAGAAAAACAACTTCTTCCCGTGGCTTCGTAACCATGACAGCGATCAAGAGTCCTCTTGATAAATCTCTCGGCAGACTGGTTTGCAATCTTGTTTACCCCACTTCTAGAACAACTACTTCGTGGTGTAGCCTGTCAATGAAAACATGTAGGCATCTCATTATAAACAGAAATCAAAATTCCGGTAGGAGACTAAGGGTGCTTTTGATTTCTTTGCTACACATAAATCGTACCGAAAAACATAATAGTATAGTACATGAAATTCTCTTCGTACAACTCGCACTCGTTTTTCACTACTCAATTGCGTTTTCTAAATTGAAAAAGATATTAGCAAGCTTATCACAAAAACAATAAGCGTCATGACCAAAAGTACCATGCGTTTTGCGTAAGCCAGTTCAACAAGCCTATCCATTGCATCTTGCTCACGGCCCCTGCACCAACAACAAATTCTATCATGAGCCTCATTCAAACAAAGTGATGCTTAGTTGGGAAGTGAATTTAGGTATTTGACGCACCCTTCTTCCACTTGCTGGACCTCATCAGACACTTTGATTATGTTTTTCAACTTCTTCTCTTTCTTAGAAACCTATTAAATGCAATGGAAAAAAGTTGTTCACCAGATCTTCAAAAAAGATGCAGTATGAAAATGCTAACAATGGTTCCATCTTGTACGTGTAATTAACATATTTCAACAAAATCCAATTTTACCAACTCCACGTCATTTTGGACGGCTTTATAAGAGAAAGATGATTAAAATATAACCTGTTGCTGAAGTCCATTGCACAGTTCATCAATTTCTTGACTGATTGTTTCATCCTCTCTATCTTTCAGATCAGGCTAAAGTGGGTAGCCACACAGGGAGCAGACCAAGCAGGAAAGAAAAATTAGTTATTATGAGTCAGAATCAAAGACCAAACAGTTTAAAAAATCTTTTATCATGCAAACAGTTGAAAATATCTTCTATCATGCAATCTCATGAGCATGAGACCATTGTTAACCAGTACACGCTTTACTATCATGAATATAAAAACAAATAATCAAAAGTAAACACTGCTTGCAGAAATAAAGAAAAGAAACAACTTATACCTATGATATAAAACATTTGATGCATATTATATTGTAGCTTATTAAAATTATAATCTTACCACTGGTTCTTCTATGTAAATTCCAATACTTTGCAGCTCCAATAGGAGTTTGTTATCAAGACTCATCTTCTCATATTCACAATCGAAGGAGGTGGCCTTAAATGGATGTGTGTGTAGGGAAACAGGCCTCTCACCATAATTTACAGGAATTTGGGGATTTGCAAGTCCTTGATAACCCTGGAGATGACTATTTTCTGGTAGTGTGCCCTTACTTAGTGAAGCACTACCATTACACAATGGTCTTCCAACAAGATGCTCATATTGGTTTTGGAGTCCCGACATGGGTTCCTGTTCTATGCCTCTCACGCCGTTGTTTTCAAGTTCTTCGACCAGAATCAATGCCGACAAGACTCTTTGATAAAGTGGAGCGCATGACTCTGTGGTCTTTGATAGTAACTCTGAAGCAGTTTCGCTTCTTTCTCTTTCTATAGTTAAATCGGCATCGGACGGAAAACCTTCTTGATGCACAACATCACCCTGATAAATTAAGATTACTTCAAAAAACAACATAAGAGGATCATGAATTCAGTTCACATCTCCTACTGCCTAGTCATAGAATAAGAAATGCAGTTATACCAAAGGAAGAATATAGGCTGTGCCAAAATAATGACAAGTGAAAGAAACAATAATGCTTTGGTGATTCACTCATGCAGCATGTACTACAAATTATTAACAATTAAAACAGGCCAAAGCCAAAATAAAATGTCCACGCAAACTTGGTTTACTCAACCTTTACTTCAATTTTCAAAACTAAAGGACCTAACTGGTCCCCGAAAATGAATATCTAGACTGAGTTCGTATCCTGAAGACTAATTCTACCTGAATATGAAAATATTATTGCTCGAAGATGAAAACTTTGTGATGAATACTTGTGTACACAAGAGAGTACAACTCAACAAAATAGAACCTAGTATAAGTGAGCATGGTGAAGAAGAGTATGCTGAAAATACAATCATGCTGATAATATAAGGGTGGCTATGATAATACGTGTTCGAATTTCGAATTGCAATCAAGAAATCATTATATGAACAGATAGTTAGTATGCCAGCTTGATGAACTGCAATACAAAAAAGGATAACATAACCAATAAAAGCCTCCAAAGAAAATTAAATGCCACACTGACTGATTATGGTGGGGGGAGAAGTGATTAAATGAGTTTAAACACGAGACAAAGGCTTAGATAACAAGGTAAAGGAAAAGAGTAAATGGCAGAAGTTCCAAGGAAGTGTTCAATCGCAAGTAAGGTCAAAAGCAATATAAGTTAAATGATGTTGTCTCACAAATCATTTTAATAATTCTTTAAAGAGATTTTATCTCTATGGTTTACCAAGATATTCCTGTAACTGTGGTTCTGAGTCAAAGTCTCATCGAATGCTTCAGCACCTTTTATCTGATACAAGGGAAATGGAAGAAAAAGTCAGTGAGCAACCACAGTAAGTAAGCTCTAGTAGTTCCTATAAGAAAAGAAAAAATTCTTTTTGATGTGTGTCGAAATAATATTTCCAGACTGAGTAAATTCTGACCTGGAGCTTCAGATTTTCTGTAGTCACCGTACTAACAGGAGCAAATATTGTTTCCATCTTCTTCCAGAAAGGGCTCGAACAACCAGAATCTGTATGAGAAACGGAAAGGAAAAGACATTAGAGAGATTTTTAGAACTATTGCCTAAAGGACTGAACAAGGACGTGTCAAAACGAAAGGAAACTTGATAAAAATTAGACACATACCGCTGATATTACAAGCAAATTTTGCAGCTGCAAAAAGTTCAATACGATCATCATCCAGTTGACCTAACATCAAATGTACAGCAAGTACATCATCTCACTAAATCCCCAATGAAGTAACTACTAAATTGAGAAAGGGTACGAAGTACTGTGTCTAAAAGTAAAGCAGCTATATAAGTGTGGTCACTCAGTCACAAACATTCCTAATCTACTAATGTTGAAACCATACCAGAAACATCAGGAGAGCCAGTTGGTCTAGGCCCAAGGTGAGTAGAGTTTCCATCAGACTTCTTCATAGGGAGGCGCCCTGACTTGCTGATACTGGAACAAGTAAAAGATGCATTTAAAAACACTGATGATGTCTAGGAAAAAAACAAAGGAAACTGTTTTATCTCATCTAAAAAAGAAATGATGAAAACCTTCGATTTTTATCAGAATCAGGTTTAAGATTTCTTAATGGTTTGATTGAGCTCGTATTGTCCGATTTCTCTCTTGCTGAAGTAAGAGTCACCTTGGGAAATGATGGACCACCACTAGCTCTTCCATGTCTGTGCACACCATCGCCTATATCTTCCTTGTTAAGCATATTGCTTTCCTGGCCTTGCCACGAGGAGCTAGTATTTTGACTACCATTTGGACTTCTCTCCTCTGCATCGTGGCTGCGTAGTCTATGCACTTTTTCTATATTCACACGAATCTCAACAAGCCCAGACTCTTCACTTTCAGATATAACAGAAGGAGATGAAACACCATTGTCATTCATCACAATTTGATGGGAACCATAAGCCATGGTCCCATAACGACTCGTTTTAGCACTTAAGTCAGAGGACAGGCATCCTTCAGAAGATTGTTGCCCTTCCTCTTGGCTAAGGATAGGAGATACCGGGAATCTTCTCCTAGTACGTGGTTTCTTAATTCTTTGGCCTCCCCATTTAGGATAAGAGGCGACTGAAAATTCAATGGGCATAGGATGCTTGCATCTGTTAGTCGCCTCCAACAATTGATCTTTGTCCACACTTAGATTTCCGACCTCCTTATCTGGTATTGGAGATGGTGTAGAGAATATTGGAGATGAGCTTTTGGCTATTACAGGACCAGTTCCAGTTCGAGACACCCTTGAAATATTCCTTTTTGTCTCGAAGCATTGACTAAATAAACAAAAAGTTTATGAGCATCAAAAAGACAAACCATACATCAATAGAAAAGAAAGAATAGATTTATATACAGCCACATAAACTTAAATGGCTACAAAACGAAGAAAAACTTCGATCAATGTCCTTTCTAAATAGTGTCAAGTAAGAAAGGAAAATGGATTACAAATGAAAAACATATTAAATCCGTCAATTAGTCTGATCAAAAATCATGGACAAAAACTACTGAAATGTTAGACAAATCATAACTTAAACAATTTCCTCAAGCTAGTGGACATATACACAGACCATCGTGGCTACAGATTTCAGTAAATATGTCCAGTAGAGTTATTGAACATATTAATAATGTGGGAGGAAGGAATGAAGCCCATAGTAATACACAGCCAACTTTAAACCTTGATAAACGTAACATAGCATTTACCCCTATGTGTTTAGATCACTTATGAATGTTCGAACAACAGGTAGCAAGTGGCCGCCTTGTTACAGAGAATAGTATAGATGACTCTGATAGAGTGACTAACTTTATCTATACAGACTGCATCAAAAGATCTCACATGTCCCTGGCCCGTGTATTAGGCTTCAACCAAGAAACTAGATATAAGTGCATGTTTTGCACCATGATATAATAAGCTGACCATAGAAAGTACACCTACCCTAATCGCAGCATCTATTAATCTTTGAGTATCCATCAGGGCTTGAGGTACCACAACCGCAAAAATGCAAAGCATGCTAAACTGATTTACAACATTTATCAGAACAGGCGCAGATGGGAACAAATCATGGAAGATAATTACACAACCTCTAGAAAATCATTTAGCAACACCATCAAATTCGCATATTTTTATTCGTACGAAAATGATAGCATCTAGCTCCAAAGAGAAAATACATACTGGTCATTGACTTTTGCTATGATGCGCTCCTTGGGAGAACTAGCAGTGAGGCCACTAGAAATAGATTCTTTTTCCGGTTCATTCGTGGATGTCACGTGGACATTTGCTCTCGTATGTTGAGGAATGTTCTCCATCTTAGTCACAGTGTTGGTAGCTTTAGAAGATCCTAGCCTGCATGACAGATGTGTTACATAACCATACCTCATTTAAGCATGATGGAAAAGCAATAGTGAACCGCAGATTCAATAGAACAACTTATGAACTGCAGTAGAAGATCAACAGATAATTATGTTGATGTTCGACTAAAAGAAAAACTCAGTGTGTATTTTACTTTCTGCTTTATTCTCTAAAAACAAGATAGCATGTGGAACTTTATAAGGCTATATACATAGTACAGAAACAGTCACCCTAGAATCCAAGACATTGAAAAATAACTACTAGACTGTCAGAGGACCCGCAGAATAGCTTACTATAAATAGTGTAAAAAATAAACTTATAATATAACCATGTTAATCAATGCTCCTGTATTATATTAACAGATAAACCGTACGACCACCACATAACCAGAAATAGAAACTTCTGGATAACTTGATCAATGAGCATACATAATGAGGTTTAATGACAGCATATATTGGGAATCCCACTAATAAATAATCGACACTGAATCAGCACTCATATCATGATATGGCAATACGATTTGGAAACTTCTACCAGACCGCGAGAAGTGAAAGATAATCTTCACAAGTGTGAAGAATTAAATACTATCACATATGGTTGGGTGAAACCAAGACAGTATCTTTAACAATGTCCACATTTTCTTCAGTGAGCTACAATTTATATTTTTACCTTCAGATTCCTAACTTAAGATTGTAACACGCGACCATAATCACATATATCAATGAAAAACGTGTTAAGTTATTTGTAAACACATAAGAACTATAGGTTTCCCGTACCTATGTGACTTATATTGCTCAACAAAATAAAAATAAGTTACATGTATGCATGCGTGCACTGCAGTTTAGCTTGACCTGTGCAACTTATAATTCTCAACAGAATATGATAGGATCAATGTAGCTCTTGTCCTGATTTACTTTAATCACACAAGCAAACTGTAGTAAATAATCAAAAGCAATACATATTTACTTACCTATCACCCTGATAACACAAAGACTGCCCTCCCAGTTCATTGTTAAGCTTGTTATGCGGAGCTTGTTTGATCTCTCCTACACCATTCAAAGATCGGGTGGAAACAACACCTAGTGATCGTTTCTTTTTCATTTTTTTGTCCCAACATTCCCCTCCAGCTGACAATCTATCAATCTTTTCTTCAGAAATGAGAGACGCTTGAACACTCTCCTTATATGTACATTTATCTCTTCCCATAAGCAGAGGCTGCCTCGCAAGGGTGTTGATTCGAACTTCAGCCTTGAACAACAAAACAAATCTAAAGTAAATACTCATGTACAAACCCAGAGTGATACCTCTAGATAGAGTTAGCTTCCAGCAGCTACCTGTTAAAGAAAAATATATGCATATTCTCTTGAAGTATAAGTGAACAAAAACATGTCAAATGCAAGTGCGTGGACTAAAGATGATAATCCCCCACCCAAACACACGTACTTGCAAGAGATATATATCAATCATAGTATTTAATGGCATGCGGCGCCCCTTGGCGATGAGTGGTCCGAAGGCCGCGGCAACGCAGCGAGGGTCGCGGCGCTCGCCTTTCCGTTCATAAGAATACTGTTTAAATAATAATTAATATAGTGAAAACAAGAACTTTAATAAATAAATAAAAAGGTCAATAAAACCTCCAACTTCAATCTCCTAACATGAAAAGTTTTCTTGATTAGGCTTCCACAGTATATAAATAGTTAGCCTCACTTTATTGAAGATGTACAAAACATAACAAAAGATGCACGCTGCTGTTTTCAATCTTCTAAAGAGCAGTCGTAAGTAAATGTAGTTAGACAAGATCTAATGCAACGTAGATGACTTTCAACATAGGAGAAAAGTGAAACAAAACAAATGCAAGAATTAGTCTGACATCTACCATGATAGGTAAAGAAGACAGCGAACTAGGTGATATAATATGAAGTATAATGGTAAATGGAATTAAATAAAGATAACAACAACAACTAATATCTACGAACCTGTGTTTCTGCTATTGAAGAACGAATCCTCTTACTTAGAGGAACATTCTTGGGTGTCTTTTCAAGTCTTGATGGGACAGGGTCGGAAGAATTTCCTTGCACTAATGTCCCCGCCTTAGAGGTATAGGACCCACCACCAAATCTTCTATTTGTCAACACTTCATTCCTTTCTTGTTTTTTTGGTTCCGGGGCTTCAGAAAACCTGGACAACTTTGGCAAGGTTTTGTCAAACTTTTTTGGTCTACTCCTGAATCAAACAATAATACATCTTTAGCAATGGACTACCCAACGAAAAAGAAACCTTGAAGGAAAGACTTAACCACTTGTATCAGTTCCAATAAACAGGAAACAAAACACTGGAAATATATAAACTAATAGAGTCTGTTTAGATAATATAATAAGACATCATGATTGCTAAGACGATATTGAAAGGCAATATACAGCCTAAGTTACATCAACACACATGGTAATCAGAACTTTTTACACCTATCTGGTAAAACTATACTGAGAAGTGAGAACCGTTTAATTCAGAAAAAGAAAACACCACTCTTTTCCTAAAACTAACTACAGTATAAGAGTTAAAAGAAGTGCATTTGCATTTAACAAGATGGCCAAACATATCAAGAGTGGAAATAAAGAGTTGCTTTAATTTTGATGTGAATCAGGAAGCCGTGACTTCGGGTTTGGCATATATTACCTGGCCTTCAAAGAATCATCCAACATATCCCCTCTGAGCCGTTTTAGGTGATTTAGGGCAGCAGGAGGGGAAGGCTTTGGATGAGCATTAGCGTTAGAATTTTCTCCAGTTGTGCTTCCCAAAGGAATCCCCCAAGCTCTCCTTAGCTCAACTGACCGGGTATGTTTTTTATCTTCGTCTAGGGACAAGCACTGTCCTACAGAAGGCGCATCTCTCAGCAAAGTAGTACTTCCCCTAGATGTGATAGTCCCAGAGCTAAAAGTTCTGCTCTCGCTACCTTCCCGCAAGCTTCCAGACCGATCCAGATTTGCACTAGGATGACTGGCCTTCTTCTTCCCATTCAAGTAGCTCCCAGCCACTTCACCTGAACTCGACTCGAACTTATGATTACTTGCCATGACTGGTGACCAATATCAACTAACTCAGATCCAGTGTGCTCCTTCGAATGTTATTCAGATACTCAAGAACGAGAACTGCTAGCAAAATACCTGGCATGCCACATGTTAAACATTAAAGGCCAAAAAAAGCTATAACTTCATATGCCAATTAGTTGGGATCCACTATACTAATGATACTTTCTCCTTTAGCAATATTTAGCTCTTATGGGTGCTATTATGGTGATTTTCTTTTCTTTTTAACTTGAAGATTAACATGGTGTATATTGAACTGTATCCCGAAAGTATAATTTTAGACTTGAATCACTTGACAGAACAAAATTTAGAAAGTATCTTCTTCCTCTTCTAAAAAGGGAAGATTACAGTCTAGGATGACAGTACAAATTTATCCCAGAAAAATAATTATGAGTTTACAATAATCACTAATATTTTTGTTCTAACTACGGAAAGTAACATTGGCAAGCAACCTAAAAATCTAAGTACATCACTTGTATCACTTTAAACTAACAATGGCGATTAACCTAAAAATCTAAGTACATCACTTGTATCACTTTATACTAACAGTGGCGAAGTTAGAGTACACTTCCTTCACTTAGAAGTACACTATCAAAGGAACGCTTAAGTTACACAATCTGAATGAAGTAAAACATAATTTGTGATAACCCTAATCACAACAATTATAACTTTAGAAAATAACTCAGTAAACAACATTGGTTTTCACTCAATATAAAACATGCAACTTGATTGTATATCTAGCTAAAGCAGGAAGGAGCTACATTACAAACTAATAAGCCGAAATTTAGAAAATATCACAAAATTAGAATTCGGCAACCATGATCTTCACTTGCATTTGCATTGTTAACTACTTAAGCAATCAAACATAGCAAAATTATAAATAAATATAAAAACAAAAAATAAAAAACTTTTTAAAATCGCATAGTATCCGAAATCCACCAAAATTAGCTATGCCGATTGGCTAAAAATCTATACAGGATTTAAGCAAACCAGCATAGAGCAAACCCAGAAAGAAAACAATCGAAATTCACCCAATTGAGCAAAAAACAGATGAAACAAGGACACCGCCCCAGTCGGAAGTTGGGGTTTTAGCACAAGCAATGTAAAAAAAATCAAGCACGAACAGCAGCAGAGTAGTGAAAGTCAGAAACAGTAAGGGACAAAGCGGCATAACATAATTGGGCATAACATAATTGAACGATCCCGTACGATCAGTATCGAAACGAATTGATGGAGAAAAATAGGACAAAAAGATAGATTAAGGTTTAAAGAGAGAAGATTAAGGTTTAAAGAGAGAACGTACGAAGGATTGCGATGCTCCACAGAAAATATCTAAAAGCGACTCTCAAATATAAGAGCAGGGACAAAAAAAAGGCGGCCTTTATATGGGCTTTCAGGATGGGAGATGAGTGGGTCCCTTTAGTATTGGGCAGACAGATTCGGAGATGATAGATAGCGATCGAATTTAGGGACACAGAAGAGAAGACGACTTGGTATTTCTCTGTCTTTCCTTAGGTTAGATACTCCTACTGGTAGAGGTGTCAAACGGTTTGAACCAGCACCAACCCGCACCGTTTAAGTCTGAACCACGGGTTGCAGTCTCGGCGGGTTGCGGTCTCGGCGGGTTGCGGTCTCGGCGGGTTGCGGTCTCGGCGGGTTGCGGTCTCGGCGGGTTGCGGTCTCGGCGGGTTGCTCCTTATGCGGTCTCGGCGGGTTGCGGTCTCGGCGGGTTGCAGTCGTAATGGGCCAGTTTCACAGTTAAACCGCCAGTTCAAACCACCAGACGAACCATTTAAGAGCGGTTTACCAGTTCAAACCATCAGCCAAACCATTTAACCATTTAAGAACCGTTTATCAGAATATATTATAATGTTATTTAAAATTAATTTGTAAGTGTTAATTGAATCTAATTTCAATAATTGAGTTAATTATTCTATTTCATGTATTTTAATTTAAATATGTTATCATTTTAATCGAAATTTTATAATCATCAATTACATTCTTAAAAAATAATTGTAATTTGATTTTGATACGTTTTCTTTTCTAATTATATTTATGTATTTAAGATATTTTATTTAATATTATGTAGATATTAAATAAAATAAGTACATCTAATTGTATTTTGATTACAAATTTACAACATTTGAAGTATAAATTTAATATTTGAAGTATTTAATTTTTGAAGTATAAATTTAAAGTTTTAAAAATTGTATAAATTTGGATTATGTTCCAATTGCATAAACACATGTAATTTGATTGTGAAATAAATTCAAAAATACCAAATGTGTTTCAATTAACTATCTGTAATTTGGTTCCTAAAAAGAAATTATATTATGATGGCATAATTAAATATAATTAATTAAATATATTTATTTAGGAGATTAACATCAACAACAATATAAACTATCTATTATGTTCCAAATTAACTTGCTAATAATATAAAATTTATTTCAATAAACTAGAAAAAAAAGAAGGGTTTATAATATAAAATTTCTTTCATTAATCTAGAGAATTTAATATATATTTTTTTCATAAAAGTACTAAAATTATTTAAAAACTAATAGTTCGAAAAATTTATTTATAGATTTTTATTTTTTTTAAAATAATAGTTCGAATTTCCTATTTAAATAATTTTTTTAATTTTTTTTTTAAATATTAGTGCGCGAAATCCTATATATAAAGTTTTGATTATTTTTAATAGTTTAAAATGCTTACATTTTAAAAAAAATTAAATTTTTTATAAAAAAAAAATATTTTTTTTAAAAAAATCAGTCACAGATTGCTGACGTCATCCGTGACGTCATCAAGCGGACCATCCGGCCAACCATCCGGATGGTCCGCGCGAACGGCTAGTTCAAACGAACTAGCCGTTGGATGAACCGGGGCATCCGGATGCACCGTCCGGATGCCCCGGTTCATCCAACGGCTAGTTCGTTTGAACTAGCCGTTGGTCATCCGGGGCATCCGGGCGAACCATCCGGATGCCCCGGTTTCAACCGGACCATCCGGATCGATATCCGGATGGTCCGATTTTCCTGTCCGGGCGTCCGGGCGAAACCGTCCGGATGCCCCGGACCGTCTGCCCGGACCATCCGGACGCCCATCCGGATGGTCCGGACGAAAAAAAAAAATCGGTTTTTTCAAAAAAAAAAAATATGGGTCTCCCCTATATATAGAGGAGACCCCAACTCCAACCTCACACACTCTCTAAATCTACTATAAACTCTCTAAATCTCTCAACTTGTTCTAGATTTTGTTATTAAGCTTAACTTTTGTATTTTACATATCGTACTTCTGTTTTCGAAATAGTTAGATTTTTTTTTCGAAAAAAAATTGTTATTAGTTTGTATTAGTTATTATTTGTTCTCATTTCCTATTTCCAATGCCGTCTTGTGGCTTCAACAACAGGTTAGGACAAGCAACTCCGAAAACTGATTTTTCGGAATTTTCTTCTTTTATGATGTCTCCTCCACCCGAGAGGGATCCGATCACACGACGCATCAAATGTGCTACTGAACCTACAAATATGAGTAAGACTCTCAAACAAAATTTTAGTTTGAAAATTTCTAATAAGGAGAGGCGAAACTTCAAACTTGTTAGTACTACACGTACGACTGTTAGTAAGACCGCCAAACCAAATTTTAGTTCTAAAATGGTCGACAAGGTGACACGAAGTGTCAAACACCCAACTATAACCAAGACTAAGAGTAAGACCGTTGTTCCTAAACAAAGTCTTAGTACGAAGACGAAGATGGTCGATTTGATTGCTGCTGCGTTAAGTAAGGTTAATCGTGAGACTCGAGGACAAGTTTTGGGAGATCCATTACAAATTGCAGCTACTGTTGAGAAAGTTTTGCGACTTAAAAAAGTGGTTAGCGACAAGAGACTAAAAAATGTATTTTAGCAATTGTAATATTAAATATTTTAATATAACTTGTAATATCTTAGCATTTGTAATATTAAATATTTTAATATGACTTGTAATATTTTAGCATTTGTAATATTAAATATTTTAATATGACTTGTAATATTTTAGCATTTGTAATATTAAATATTTTAATATAACTTGTAATCTTTTACCATGATAAAATATGATTTTGGTTTAAAAAATAATAAATAACATTTGTAATATTTAAAACCAAATCACAATAATAATATTCAACAGGTAATTTTAAAATTACAACAATATAACTTAAAAATAATAAATAACACTTGTAATATTTAAAACCAAATCACAATAATAAAATTCAAAATGTAATATTAAAATTATAACAATATAACTTAAAAATAATAAATAACACTTGTAATATTTAAAACCAAATCACAATAATAAAATTCAAAATATAATATTAAAATTATAACAATATAACTTAAAAATAATAAATAACACTTGTAATATTTAAAACCTAATCACAATAATAAAATTCAAAATGTCATATTAAAATTATAACAATATAACTTAAAAATAGTAAATAACACTTGTAATATTTAAAACCAAATCACAATAATAAAATTTAAAATGTAATATTAAAATTATAACAATATAACTTGTAATATTTTTGCATGATAAAATATGATTTTGGTTTAAAAAATAAAACCAAACACTTGTAATATTCAAAACCAAATCACAATAATAAAATTCAAAATGTAATATTAAAATTATAACCATAGAATTTGTAATATTTTAACATGATAAGATATAGTTTTGCTTTGTATTAGATATAAAAACATAATAATAATAATATTCAAAATATGATAATAACATAAGTAATATTTAAAATTTTAGACTATATAATAATTACAACACTTAAAATATTAATAACCAAAACAAATTAATATTAACAAAAATGTAATAATAATTCTATAATAATATTCAATCTCAATATTTTTTAAATATAACATTTTGGATATAAAATAAATAAAATCAGCATAATATTTACCAATAAACCACCGGTTTTTTACAAATAAACCGTGGTTTCGCGGTCTCGGCGGGTTGCGGTCTCGGCGGGTTGCGGTCTCGGCGGGTTGCGGTCTCGGCGGGTTGCGGTCTCGGCGGGTTGCTCCTTATGCGGTCTCGGCGGGTTGCGGTCTCGGCGGGTTGCGGTCTCGGCGGGTTGCAGTCCTAATGGGCCAGTTTCGCAGGTAGACCGCCAGTTCTTAAACAGGTTGTCAGCTTTAAACCATGGTTCCTGAACCATTAGACACCTCTACCTACTGGCTAGTACTGCTAAGACGAAAAGAAAAGGAAAAAAAAATTGAATTCTAAATTAGAATTCTAATCATCAAAAGATATTGTTCAATTATTGAACGTACTGCAAGATTTGAAGTTGAAATAGAACTAATCCGACATACGAAAACAAATTCAATTATTGTTGATGGTATATTTTAAAGAGAAAAGAATTCATAAATAATATATTCAAAAGTATGTAATATCAAAGTCCCAACAGGCGGATCCAGGAATAAAATTTAAGGTATGTCCAAAGATGTTATGGAAAATTTCATTAAAATATAAATCTTTGAGTATTGGATAATAAAAATATATAAATATTCTAGTTACAATTCAAAATGAAAATATATTCTATAAAAGTAAATGCATTCTTCTCTTACTCATGCTTTGAAAGCGTTGGATAATATCTAGATCATAAACCGTAGAAAACACTTCTTTCTCCACAAATGTCACTGAACAATCATTAACCCGTGTCATGCTTTGAAAGCGTTGGATAATATCTAGATCATAAACCGTAGAAAACACTTCTTTCTCCACAAATGTCACTGAACAATCATTAACCCGTGAATCGTGAATTGACTATTCTATTTCTTAACTCATTCTTCACCAATTTCATACGAGAAAATACTCGCTCAAAACTTGCGGTAGCAACCGGTAAGGACAAAACTCGCTTCAAAAGTCTGTACACAAATCTAAATATTTAGTGTTTTTTTTTACAAATAAAAGTCTTACATAAATCCGAGATAATTTTCTTATAGAAAGGGAAACTAGGGTTTGAAAATTCCCAATTTTTTTTGTGATTTGTTCAATCAAAATTGAAGTAAAACCAAATGGAAAATTTTATTGCTTTGTTGAATGAAAATCGAAGTAAACTTCAACTAAGGAAAAATCTTACAATTTAGCAGGTGGACAAGATATTACATCAATCATCTGCAAATCTTCGTGTTCATTAATCATTAACCTACTATGAAATATGCAATCAATTTGGAATGAATGATTAAATTATTTGAGAGAAGTGGGAAATATAGTAAAAATAAAAAGTAAAAGAATTATATATCACTATACTAAACTTATTTTTCTGATTTAAGGTTGTCCCGGGCATACCTATCTCCCCCCTAAATCCGCCGGAATGGTTGAGTATGGCATTTTTGCGCACTCATTGCACTTTGAGTAGCGGCTGCGGGTTCCCTCCGGAAAAAAAAAGTATGTAATATCAAAGTGGTATCTATTTTTAGACTAGTTTCATAAAATACCTAGAATAATAATTTGGATAAAAATACCCCTTAGGGTATAAAATGGGGCAATTTGGTTAGAATCCATTTTTTCATCTTTTAAGCTTGACTTTTGGCTTTTGATTCCCTCCATTTTCACTTTTCTAATTTTGAAGAGAGGGAAAGATTAAATCCGAAAGTGAACCAAAAAACCACCTTCAACACAACCGTGAACTAAGCTTTCCGGCGACGATAATATTTTCCGACTCCGAAAATCGGCGAGAAGAGGTCGTTGTCGGTATCGTCTACATTCCGATATACTATCGGACGGCGTTTTACTGTTAGATGTTAGTTTCCTTCTTCGGTGGTGTTTTTTTGCCGGACGAGATACTGTAACGTCGAGAACTACTGTTTTGAGTGTTATTTGGGTTTCGAAAAGACATAATGGACAGTAGTCTCGATTCATGTACATTTTTTCTTGATTTTGGCAATTTATATAGATCAGTTTGTGTGAGACTGTAGGTGTTATTTTAGTGTTGATGTTGATATCGGAGCAGAATGTGGTTAGTCGATTGTTTCACAAGAATCGCATCCTCGTCGTGATATGTTGGCCGTATCTAGCAATGTCTGCAGTTCAGCAAGTTTTTGTAGAATATGTACAGCAATGCATGCAATGTTATACGTATCTAGCAATGTATGCAATATGTGTTGTGATGTCTAGCAATTTCCGTAATATGTCTACACTAACATGCAATATGTCTAGCAATGTCTGCATTGAATCTGCAATATGTCTAGCAATATGTGTAAGTTAGTTGATGTTTTTGTTTGGTTAGTGAAACCCGATGAGTGTTTGGTTGGTAATGTCTAGGATTGTGGAAATTTTTTTCTGTTATGTTGGAGTGATTGGGATATGTATACACTAACATGTAATATGTCTAGCAATGTCTGCAATGTATCTAGAAATGTCTGTAATACGTCTACAACTGTCTTAAATATGTCTAGCAATGTTTGAAATATGTCTAGCAATGTCTGCAATATGTCTAACAATGTGTAGCAATGTCTTTTCATATATATAGCAATGTGTGTAAGTTAGTTGATTCTTTAGTTTTTTTTAATGAAACTCAATAACTACTTGGTTGAAATATCTAGAAATGTGGCAAGTTTTTTTTGTTTTGTTTGGGTGATTGGGATGTAGGTTATGACAACGGTATAAAGAATATTATTAAAGTGAATAGAAATGGCGATATGTGCATGCAAACATGACTGCGACGGGGGTATTCTACAGGTCGGGCTTAGTCAGTAATATCAACCTTCTAAGGTGAAATATAATAACAGCAGAACACATAGAAGCTGATTGGGACACCCCTTTCTATACGTTTCTCAAAACATCGTTCGACGTAAGGAACGAGGATATGCCCGCTAAAAGGAGAGCCGAAATATTTAAGCATTTCCGGAATGATTCAAACACGAACAGACGATGGTTGTTATATTTGATTTTGAAATAGTTTTATTTGGGACAACCGTATAATTGTGTAATTCATTATAAATTGAATGTTGTTTGTACGGATCTTTTTTAGACGTTAGTGTTGGGACAATAATTCATTATTGTCATTTTCAAAGCATCTAGCAATATCAGATTACGTGTACCTGGCAATGTATTTTTTATGTATATAGCAATGTCATAATTGAATATCTAGCAATTTTGTAAGAATGTGTCTAGCAATGTCATATAACTCATTTCTAGCAATGTCATAACGTCGTATCTAGCAATGTCATATAACTCGTATATAGAAATGTCATAAATGAATATCTAGCAATGTCGTAAGAACGTGTCTAGCAATGTCATATAACTCGTATCTAGCAATGTTATAACATCATATATATCAATGTTAATAACTCGTATATAACAATGTCATATAACTCGTATATAACAATACATTAATAAAGTATTTAGCAATGTAAGATAACTCGTATCTAGCAATGTCATAACGTCGTATATAGCAATGTCATAACATCGTATATAGCAATGTTATAACGTCGTATGTAGCAATGTCATATAACTCGTACATAGAAATATCATATAACTCGTATCTAGCAATGTCATTAGGGTACCAAGTGCTAATATGTTTCATAATTAGGTACACAGGGTGTCATTTCCAGATACTAATATGTATTATTAATATATCAAGCAAGATCCTGACATTCCTGGTGTATCCAACCATTTAACGATTACTACGTATCTAACAATGTCATAATTGAATATCTAGCAATGTGTAACAAAGTAGCTAGCAATGTCATATAACTAATATCTAGCAATTTCATATAACTAGTATCTAGTAATATCATATAACTTGTATCTAGCAATGTCATATAACTCGTATCTAGCAATGTCATAACGTCGAATCTAGCAATGTCATTTTTCTTGGACCAAATTTTTGGTAAATCGCGCCAATTATATTAATGCAATGCTAGATAGATGTATTGGCAGACGAATACATCAAATGAGAACGAGATGACTGTTACCTAAATCTATCAGTAATTAAACAAAAGTTATTTATCTTATTGGTTAACTTATTAGTTGACAAGACAAAGGTAGATATTGAATCATTACAAATCCAACCATATAAGGAAGACGATGATGAGGAAGATGAATATTCAAACTGGTGTTATTAGAGTTCATGCAACATATTTTTTATTTAGTATGTTTTTTTTGTTTTTTTGGCAAAAATAGACCAACCCTCTGAGGTATTTTTTGGGAGGGTTGTTGTACTTGGAAGTTGTAACGATTGCGGTAACGATTCCCAGATCTAACAGTTTCGTATTTGTATGTCTAGGAATGTTATACTAGTGTGTCTAGAAATGTGGTGTTAGTGTATCTAGCAATGTTGTATTAGTGTTTAGAAATATATTCTGAGTGCATCTGTCAATCCAATAAAATGTATCTGGCAATCTCATTATACCATGTCTAGCAATGTCGACAAATATTTAAGCATATAATCATAAACCCAAGAAAAAGATGTATCTCACAAGGTTGACAGTCTTAAAATACAACAATAGTAAGATAAGACTTATCCAGGAATATACTAAAAAAAATTGATTGTAAGAGCATAGGTTTGTTAAATTCAGAATGAAGCATCGCAAGACCTCTTGTTGTAACCTGATTTCAAACAGCGGCCACACGAATAGCAATGGGGGTTACTTCTCCTCTCGATGGAAAACGTTTTTTTCGGAGATCCTACTGGTCCGAAAAAAAATTCTTGTAAGCATCACATGAATAGCTAATGGTGTAGTTACCTCTAACAAGATTATGCCACTTGCTTTCAACGTACTCTTAAAGGGTTTCAAAATTTTCAAACTCGGACAACGGAAAAATAATTGTTTCATGACCAAATTTGAAAATAAAAACCTTGTGTTTCGACATATACTAACCTGCATTGTAGAAGATTGGGTTAGTTTGTTGTAGTGATTGCTAGAAATCAATGAGTGTTAGAACTAGTAAATGGCAGTGTCCAATCTAGCAATCTAGCAATGTTATTTTACCAATCTAGCAATGTTACCAATCTAGCAATGACTATAAAGATACTAGCAATGTCTTTATTCAAACACAAAATGTAATAGAGGACACCAGTACAAAGTAAACTCGCAACAACTATAGCTAATGATGGCAATGTCTAAATACAAGCCAAAAATCACATCCTCTACACGACAATCGCATCATAATAGAGAGATAGTATAGTAGTGCATTTCAAAAATTAGTTCAATTTGTTCATATTTGGCTTGAGCGAAAGCACCAATCCTATTGGAGCTCATCATAAAACCACTGAAACCCCTAATAAGTACCAGATAAACGCGATACAGGAAACAAAGTTTCCAGTTCAATATTATTGACTAATTATAGCGTTCAGTATTACTTAGATATGGCTTAATTCGAAGAAAAATATATACAAGACACTAGTAGATGATACAAAATCTAAGGTTTTGATTCGATATCAATGTCGCATCAAAGACACAAAACTAAAAAATAATATGATTAAGAAAAATAAATTTGCAAAAATATATCCAAGATACTGAAAATGATAATACCTTATGCAAAGAAGAATATAAAACCCTGAGAGGAGAACCCAGTAAGAATCCTAGGATCTGAAAAGGACTTTTGGTGTTAGAGGAGAAAGATGTGGAAACCTGTTCGGCGAAATAGAATATATAATTTGGATTAAGAAAAAGAAGAAGTACATCGACAAATTTTCCAAAAAAAAACAGACCCTCCTTGGAAAACGGGTACTTTGGTAGGTTAAGAGAGAGAGTGTCGGCTCGTCATAAATTCAAAATTTAAGTTTGTTGATCGGATGAAAATACCTCTTTTTCTCAAAATAAGGCTTATATACTAGGTTGAGGGTAGTTATGGTATTAAAAAAAATAGATATCGAAAGGGAATTGTTTTATTGAGATGGGTATTAAGTGAATATTAACCCATTTTTGGATACTAAATACTAATACGTTTGTCCAATCGGTAATTAGTATGTCATTTTCATATTTTAAACACTTCGACTTTCTAAAAAGAAAATAGATATAAGTTTTGTTCTAACAAAACGAAATTTCATTCTAGCTGAGTTTATTTTATTATTTCTAATATATGTCTCATTGTCTTATTTCTTTTTATTTTATTATATAAATCTTTATTAAATCATTAATAGATATTTTAATTGACAACCGTTATTGTAATATTTTACGGTTTTGTTCATGTGCATTTTTTATACTTATTTCTAACGATTTTATAAGACACCGTATTTGGATTCGGTTAAATAATTTCAAGATACTAAGTGGTTTATATCAAGCAACGTTTTTTTTCCTCTCTTTTTGTTTTATAAAATTCTAAATAGATTTCTACTGAATTAATATGAGATAATAATAAACCATATATATATATATATACATATTTTCATCTAATTAGTTACCTAAACTTTAAGAAATGATTTTGATTAAAAGTATTATCACCCCCTATTTATATATATATATATAGTTATCTATTCATTTTTATCTACTAATAAAAAATATTTTATTTTTTATTGGAAGTTGAGTGATCCGATTCCATCTATATTCATTTTAGTTTCAGCGTGTTTAACTGGTCTAAAAAAATCAATAATTGTATTTTCCAATCTACTTGTACTAGTTTTTTTTCCAGATAAGCATAAGCATTTAGTAAATAAAAAAACTACATTGCATTGGTGTTGTTTAATTATGATATGAGTGAAAAAACTTGTGCCGTTTTGTTGATGTGTATGTGTCTATGATATTTCTAGTTTGAAGGGAATATCAAAAATTAATTGTAGATTGTTTTTTTCCTTAGAAAGTCGTGAAGATTTAGATTAACTTCGTGATTCAAATTCTTTTTAGGAATGTTTAAAGTTAAGGTAAGCCTACCAGCTATCAATAATTAGAAACCCCTATAATTTGAGATGTATTTCCTTAATTTTCGGTTAGTTATTTTCATTTTGGTGTTTTTTTTATACCTTATATAGACAATATTCAATCATTGATAAAATAAATTTGTTTGGATCGTGCAAAAAACATAAATATATGTGTCTATTGTTATTGATAAATATAATATTTCTAATTATAGAAAAAGGCTTTTAAATCTTAATATATAGAGTTTAACTAAGTAAAACATTATTTTCCTACTTGTCATTGAACGTTATTTGGTATTACACGTTTTTTTCACATTTATCTGGAATCATATCTAAATTCTTCTTATACTACATTATACTCACCAACGACAACTACATATTTTAAAAATTGAGTTTGAAATGTACAGGTATCGTAGTAAATTCTTATATAAAAACTTTTTACCTATATTTTATGGTTTATAAGTTTGTTAGAAAAACAAGTAATAGTTTGTTCGTTTATTAATTTTTTAGAACTTAAAACATAGAAGACTGGTTTTAAAGGTTTTGTTAAATGAGAAACAACTCTGTTTTGAACAACAGGGCATATATAAATCATATATAATACGTCCATGGAGAAACCTAAGGAGAGTTGTTGTGGTATTTACTTAACAATATTTATGGTTGCAGATATCATATGCATGAGATATCTTAGGAGTTGGTTTGTTTTGGTTGATAGACATAGGTTTTTGTAGCAAAGATTTAGCATGCATACCTGTAACATAACAGACATAATTTTTTCATGCAAAATATTCTTCATAACATAGCTCTCTAATGTGTATCGTTTTCATCCAATTGAACATTAATTAACTAAAATGACTCATAATTACGAAAGCAAAAATACAAAATTCCTAAATCCTGAAAAAATAAATCTACAAAAAATTAAATCTCAAAATAATCTAATAAAAAAAATCAAAGATCCTAACCGTAAAAATCCAATTAAACAAACTCAAACAAACAAATCAAAAGAAAATAAAAATATTAATTATACAGATAAAAATTTCTATGATAAAAAATTGTAGACTAGATTTTAACTTCTTCAATGAAGCAAAGAAAATCATATAATAGAAATTTAGAACTATTCAATATAACATTCGTAAAAAAACTTAATTAGTGTTTAATAGCAAACAATGTCTTCAAAATACAATAAATATGGCTAAGTTTACTAATAAATTTAGTTTTTACTCTATGTCAAAGACACGTGTACATCCATAGTATATGTGCTACTTTTGGAAAATGAAAATCTATACAAAGGGATCGACTGATCATAATATATAAAGACATAATGAAGAATGTGCTATAAATTTCTCATTAACTTTATTATAATCATAATATCTAGTATATATATATATATATAAGTACGTGCTTCGCAAGTCAAGGAAGTGATATTTTAAACGCTAGTAAAATACAAATTTTTTGGGTGTATAGTGGTTGATTGGTTATTATTTGGTGAACATGCGTAATATATTGATCGGTCGTATTAATATATTAAAATCATGTTACTGTTCTTTACTTGTTATGTTATATACTAATTAATATATTATTATGATCGTAGTATGAATGATATTTAAACAAAAGTTGTAACATGTTTAATACTATCTTACGTGTAATAAGTTCAATATGTTATAATCGATACTATATGTGGGTTTATATGTAAGATTCAATTAAACTGTTTTTTTAGGATTGTTGATGGTAATTTTAAATCAAACTAAACAAAATAGAAAGTACTCATAAAATCTTAGATTAAAGCCAACAATCACATCAATCATTTTAAAATATACTTATGATAATTATAATATAAATATAAATTTACGTGGTTTTGTGAATTATGTGCATAAACATTATAATATAGTATAAATAGCAATAGTTTATTTTTTCATAAGATCATGTTAGTGTTTTTAAAAATACTTATATTTACTTCAATTGTTAATTAATCTTACAAATTTATTCAATTATCAATAAAATTTTATCATGATTTGAACTTATGTACTAATAAACACAACAATTAACATTTTGGTTGGAAAATTCAAATTAGTATAGACTTATCTTGAATTATGAAAAAAAATTAAAATCAACATATGCAGATGCAAAAATGGTCACCACTTATTATCTCAACCAAGTTATTCTCAATTATTTATTTTATTTTTATGGATAAATAAACTAGTTTCTAAATTATGTCATAAGCTTGTGTCTTTATGGATACTTATTATAACTACAACTAAATCATGATATATATGGACAACCTCAAAAATACATGTTTCATTATGTATCATGGGTTATATTTTTTTATTCATACATTATAGTTTGAAAAACGATGGATAATATATCATTGAATACTTAATCATAAATATATAAATGTGACATGTCGGTGAAAAGTGATAATGATGAAAAGTATATGAGTATTTTAACTAAAATATTTACAAACCTAATAAAATATAACTAAAAATTTAATCTAAACAAATCTTCAATAAAAAAAACTAACAAAGTCTAGTAACATGATTTAATTTATATGAGTTTACTATAAAATAAAAATAAAAATCCAACAACTTCATATCGATTAGCAACACTTTCCATTTTCATATCAAGGTGTTCAAATATATTCACTCATATGTTTCAAATCCTGAAAAAGTTTTAAAAGTTTTATTTTAACGATATTATCAATTTAAAATAATATATGATTTTAATATAATTATTTTAAAACACATAGTGAAGAAAGTTATATATTTATTTTGGGTTATCTGACCGTGTAGTCAGTGTCGTACTTAAAAGAGAAGAATATATTGTGCAATATCTCATAGTAGAAATAAAGTTTCAAAATTCAAAGAAGTTAGTTTTATTACTAATGATGACACCATGAAAGATATCTTGGTATCTTTGGAACTATATTATATTCATACAAATATCTTTATCTATGTAAAACATGCTTAAATACCAGACATATTAATGAGGTTGACTTGTTGGTAAGTGGAACTTAAAAATATGAATTACGATATAAGTCATACCTAATACAAAAGTATAATGTGATTGGCTGAAATCTATGGAGAGCAAATCATAAAATTCTTATACAACCCGCGGTTTATCCAAAATCGTGGTAAAAATATAATATAAAATATGACAACATTAATGAATATCTCAAATTGTTTAAAAAATATAAACAATGGGTTGACATGGTTATCAATAAGCAAGTGTATCGAGACCATAACATGGTTAGTGAATGAAGGTTGTAATGGAAACAACTTTATTATTGTAACATAAAAGCATCCATAAAAATTAATTTTACAAGAATGACAATATATTATTGCTATAAGAAAAATTGATTGCAAAATAAAATTAATTTTATGTTTACGGGAAAAAAAATGAGAACAAAATATAAAGGTTCAAAGTTTGTTATAAAAAGTGTTTTGATACATAATCATTACAAACTCTATGTATAGACGAAGCCTTATCCACTTGCTAATATATTATCTAAAAAAGAACATGTCTAAATGATATTATTTAAAAAAAACATATTAGTTAAAATAACATCACCAAAAATTAGAGAGACTCTAAGTCAAATGAAAAAGGTAAACCTAAACATGTATGAAGATTTAAAATCTAAATAATTAAATGTTTTCAATTCGGAAAATAATAATGCAATCTAAAATTATATAAAGCTTTAACTGCATAAAAATTAAAGAGCACTAAATGAATGCAACCTTATAGTGTAAATAGTTATATAATCTAAATAAATTATATTATTCAAACATAAATAAATAAAAATATAAAATAAGATAATTATTGAAAAATATTAGATAACAAAAAACCCACATAAAATGTACATGCCTATGTGAGCATACAATTTATTATTAAAAATTAGAAAGATAATAAAGTTATAAACTTAAAAATATACATGCATAATAGTACGTCAAATAAGAAATAATTGCACTTCTTCTTGTTATATTTTCATCAACTGCAACTCATTCGTCTTCAACTTCATGAGAAGAAGGTTTTATGTTATCTAATAAGATATTCTCAAACTCCATGTTCATATTCAATCGAGTAAAGTTTTGATAGACAGTCTATCAATTTTATCTCTCATGCTTTGCATGGTGTTATATGTTTAAGTCATCGTTTAATTCTCAACTTTAGTTGACGTTTACGTTTACTCTTTAGCTTATGTCGTCTTAAATTTTTCTGGTTTTTCTTACTTAACTTTGATATATTTGTAATATTTTTCTTGTTATTTCGAACATGATTTCACCTGTTCTTCATTTTTTTCATGAACTTCTAATTTAAGATAACCACGATATAATGAGTTAAGCCAAATTATAAATATTTTATTTTACTATTTGATTTTCCCATCATTAATTTGGCAACCATACCAGCCCATGTCTTCGTTTTTTCAGGAAAGGTTTCATTAATATAACAAATTTTTTTGTTTCTTTTAGTTTAGCTATAACATCAAAACAATTTTAAATTATATATATTAGATGGTGGTATGATCTAATGGGATGGACTCAATCTGAACTCAATTTACTTGTTACACGCATTAGGTGGTGGTATGATATGATGGGATGAACCTATATTTATATAAATTGACATAATTATTAAAAACAACTGTGGAGTTTTTCATACCAAAATATTAAGATCATTTCTTATTGAAAGAAAATAAATAAATTGAAACCATATATATATACTAGAAGATGTTTTGCCCCTAGTACCGACATTTGCAAAACCCACATTTGAACAAGGGATGTGTGGTTATAATACCATATGTTTGAACATTTTGAATTGGGAATGAATGTATCCATAATGAAACCTATTTGTAAACATATTTAATATCTCATTATGAGCTAATAATTTAAGTTTTATATTACGAGGTCTCATTATAATTTAAGGAGAAATTTCTTTTTTACACGTATTGTTCATGGTGATATTTATTTTTTTTGTTAACAAAACTAACTTCATATAATCATTTGAATTCAAATTATATACCTCATGGAATTATATGACATAAATATTCTTCAAAATCTTTCACCCTTCATGATTAAAAATGTCTCTAAAATTTATAATATAATATTTTTTAATATTAGAACATGTTAAATAAATTAGGGTATTTATACTCACTATTTGAAACCATGAATTATAACTCCTCATACAATATAAATAATAAGAACAAAAGATTAAACACTTATAATTACTTATGGTTTTTCCTCTAATATTGTTAGGTCTTGAAGCGGAAGTCCTTGATTCCTGATGAGAGAATAATACGGGTTTGTGGTTTTTGTATACGCTTAAGGGTTAATAATAAACTATAACTGAAGGAGTAGAATAAATACCTACTAAAGAACTATGTGGAAATGATCTTAAAAATAAAAAGTTACTCAAATTCGGAGAAGTTATGGGTTTTGGTGTAGTTTGAAATAAAGGTTATGGTTGAATTTATGTAGTAATTGAAGTGTATCAATTACTATTATAAATCCCTCAATAAAAATCACTTAATTGTTTGCTTGTCTCACCACTTATGTCTTCTTTTCTCATCCACTTAATTGTATATTTCTATTCTCTATAATTAATCTTTATTTGTCAAATCCACAATTGTTCGTGATGATCTTTTCGCCAATAAGGACCATAACTCTTATTGGGATCCTAGAGCCTAATTTTTAATTATTATAATAAAAAACTCTCATTCTAGTTACATTTTAGGCCAACTAGTATCCATACATTATTTATAGCACCACAAGACTAAATAATAATATATTAACATATAATATTATTATGATTTGGTCCATTATTCCAATTGATTACTTTAATTAAACTTATCACAACATGTCTAAATACCCTAAACTACACATGATAAGGCATTATACTTTAGGATTTTGTTACAATCTCTCATTTAGATAATTCATATGTACTGAATTGTATCCATCTAAATGTGCACTTATATAACATTGTTTCTTACAAATAATAACTGAACATTTATCCATGTCAGATGACATCTAACAATGAACCAAACAGTTAAACCAAAACTTATTTTGCGTAACATGAAAGTGAGATAAAACCCTGTAATAAACACATATCTCTTTTTTCATCTGGTCGTACTGAAGATCGTAGAATTTCATAGAAAAACTAAAAACTGAATCATTGTATTATTAATAACTTAACTGTATGCCCACTTTAATAATACAATCTGAAATACTAAAAATTGATTTAAATTCAAATGTGAATTGAAATATAAAAAAAACTCTATTATAGTCAAAACAACACTCCAACTGAATATGAGTATCCTCTAGACAAAGACCCATTGCATAGATATTAGGTTCATAAAAGACTCTAGACGTTGAAATCTTAGTCGAAAGATATGAGAAAGAGAACGACGACAAATCCTTTTTATTTTACTGTAATCCCAGTTGAATTAAATGAGTTTGTTTTATTTGCTCTATTTTTTTCATTGATTATAAGGAACTAAATGTCTTTATTGTATTAAATATTATTAATTTTTCTAAGAATTTTAAATATGCAGATCTAAATCATATTGTAACACCCACTTATCCTATAAAGGCGTGCATTTTAAGTTATCTTCTAAATTGCATGATTTTATTTATGTCAACATGCGATGTTGGAAACTTAATATTGGTTGACCTATATCATATATACAATGTTTCCTCCCTAAATTCACTTAAGTATTTACTTAAGATGAATTTGTATACGTTATCCTAAATTAATCATGAATGTACATCAAAAGTTTTATTTTCAAAACAGATGAACTATTTTACATGTCCTAAATTTCTAAATAGGTCTTGAGATGTTTAACTGAAAAACTTATCTTAAATAAAACTCAAACAAACTAGAGTTTTGTCGTTTTTATACCATAATGCTTAGCATGTTATTAATGAGTCTCTTATGTGATAAATGCACAAGATTATTAGAAGTAATCCTGATTATTCTTAGTTTCTTAATACGTAAGGCACATTATCTATAAATTTTATAATTGATAAAAAATTCTTAATGACATTCAACATGTCACTCTAACTTATGGTAATTTATATGAAAACAACTCTAAATTTGATTCCACTCCCATCGATTCAATACAATTCATAATACTCTCATAAGTTAATCTAAAAAACCCAAAATAGATTGCAACTTTAAGAGATTGTGATATAAATATTGATATACTTAAACTTAATATCATAAATGGATTTATAGTTGATACAAACTTTTAACCTTATTAGATTTAAATATGATTGTTACAAGCATGTTAATCTTCGTGTGAACTCATTAATTTTTATAACTCATTATTCTTAGTTAATAAAATTCTTAAATTGTAATATATATATATATATATAAAATTAATGTTACCATTCGAAAAGACTTGAACTTAATATTCATTTAGTGATGATTAATTTCTGAAGTGTGCAAGATGTGTGATGGTTCTCTTAAAAGAGTCTTTGAAAAAAACTATATTAAAAATTCTCTTAAAATGTAAATATTATCACTTTGAAATAAACCTATTTAGTCTAAGACCTTCTAAATATCTTAAAAGAATTATTTTACATCATTCTTCATTCTCGTTACAATAGTTCATATTTAAATGTTGAAAATATGAATGTGATCTTATGGAAGCTTAAACCGAATTCTACCTTTACATCACAATATTTCTAATGTTCTTATGGAGCTCTTTATAGTGTTACCAAAACTAAAACTTAAATTATTTTGTTTCATCATAAAAAATCTTAATGTTCTTATAGAAATCTTCATGATATTATAAAATTTGCAACCAGATTATCTGTTGATCATTGATGAGGGAGAATAAAATACGTGTGGTAAAATTGCAAAGAAGAAGTTTATTAGGACAGAATTGTAAAGAAGAAGTTTGTAAGGAATAAATTGTAAAGAATAAGTTGTATTAGGGGAGAATTGTATAGACTACAATAGAGATAGCCATTATGAAAAGGTGAAAAGATATAGGGATCAAAGATGTAATAAACAGGAATTAAAGCGTGTAGGACCCGTAATTGTACTATAAAAGAACCACACACGCTTTATAGATTCCAGGATTAATATAAGATTACTTTCTTTCTCTACTTAATCTAAGCTCTCACTTTCTCTCTCTAAAAAGGAATCCTAACAAAGAATTAAAAGACTATCTAGCTAATAAAAGATTATCGTTAACACAAAATCACCCCTCAAGCTATTCTTGAACTCTTCAGTGGCGCCGTCTGTGGGAAGCGAAGATTGTTCTAACAACAATCACTTTCTGGAAATAATTCCTAATCCGAGCAGAATTATGGAATAGCAAGGGGACGATTTTATCAATAATTGTGAGGAGAATCTGGTGGGTGATGATTATCGGAATGATATGGAGTATGAGGTACGTGGGGGCCAGCGCGTCGGAGATTCCTTTGATGATTCAGATATGTTAGCTCGAATGAATGAGTTGTTACTAGAGATTGAAAGATTGAAGGCAGAAAAAGAAACTGTTCGGGCGAATCTGCGTTCCGAGGTGAGAAGGGAGCCAGACAGTGGAAAAGATGAGCGCGAAGCCGATTTCCATCCTAAAATCAGAGATGATAGATATAGAGGATACGCACGACGATCTTCGAGGAGGAAAGAAAAACGCCATCTGGATTCTTCTGATTCAAGCAATTATTCTCGTTACAACTCGTCGAAATCGTCTCCTAGGAAAAATTACAGAAAGAAAAGACATGGTCGAAGACATGTGGAAAACCGGAGGGAAAGGAGCTCAGAGAGGAGATCTCCAAGGGAGAAGAATTATCAAACTAGATTTAATGAGCGGGGTTATGGCCAAATGAACTTTCCTGCTGGGAACCAAAACGTTGACCCGCGAAATTCGGAATGACAGCATCAATACACTCTGCCGTCCGATGAGGGATTATATTTTCCGAACAATGAAAACATGAGATCTAACGCTTATCGGATATGTCATAATTAGAGAGCTTCTCCTTTGTCCTCATAAATCTTAGTGGGAAATCTCCCAAAACATTTCGATATCTCGAAGTTGGAAAAGTTCGATGGGACACAAGACCCCGATAATCATATCGAGCAATTCAAAAACTTCATGATTAATTTCGATGACGATGATAAGTTGTTGTGTAGAGCGTTTTCTCAGACTTTCAAGGGGTAGCTTCCAAGTGGTATAATCGGCTTCCGCAGGGCTCGATAAAGAATTTTGACATGTTCTGGAATATCTTCAGACAACATTTTATGGGAAGAAAAAAGTTCAGAGATAATGGAGATATGATAATCTATTGTAGACAAAAAGTTTGGGAAAGCTTGAAGAATTATACCAATCGATTCGTCAAAACGAAAACGGACATGGAGCACTGCAAAGACTCAGTGGCACTAGCAGCTTTCAGGATGGGCCTACTTCCTGGACTGTTAGAGGATACGGTGGCGGAGAGTCAGGCCATGACATTTGGAGCATTGTTGGATCAAGTTGAGAAGAGAATTCTAGTGGAGGAGACTCAGGCATCCAAGAAAGGATGCGGCGATCAATTAGATCAGAACCAGTTTCAGAGATTTGAGTCTAATAACCAAGGGATTCGTGCCAATGTTCAAGCCAAAAGTACGGGTCAATATCCGCCGAGGCAGAAAAGAAACCCATAGTACTATGGCAACCAACAAAATTACAGCCAAGGGGCAAGGCCAATTTCGAACAAATGGGTTCGACCAGACTATTTCGCGGAGTTAACGGAAAACATTGCCACGATATTTGATAAGGCAAGATCAACGGTGTCGTTCTGAAGACCTTTTCCTATTCAAACTTTGAGGGAGAGCAGAAGTGTTAGCAAGTATTGTAAGTATCATGAGGATATTGGGCACGATACTAATGACTGCATTGCTTTGAAAAAAGAAGTGCAAGCTTTGATCGAGAACGGAATGTTGTTAGAGTTCGTGAAAAAGCACTCCCAGAAAAATTCTGTGGTAAAGGTTGTTCCAAAAATCGTTGATACAGCCATGGTGATTTCCGAGGAGGTTGATGTTTTTGATATTGAGCAAGAGTATCTGGATCCCAAAGAGGGGAGGAACAATGTGAACATGGTAGAGGAGATTATTCCGAGGGGGAAGTAAACGACCTCTCTGCTTTCTTTGAGTCCCTGTCTATCTTTAGAGGAGATACCATCGCAGGGAATTCTAATAGCTCGCGTAAGAGACATATGGTCAATTTGACCACTCAGATTGAAGCAGGGGTATCAGCACAAATGCGTCGCTTACCTTCCCCCATTATATGTTTTGATGATGATGATATGCGAAATGTCGCGGGCCTGCACGAAGATGCGGTAGTGATTGTTACGGGTGTTGTCGGAGATCAAGTTCCGAAGATACTTATTGACACAGGAAGTTCCGCAAACATTTTGTTTATGAGCACATACAGAGAATTTCTGACCCACCTGTTATATGACGGTCCGACAGAACCATAGTGGGGTTTACCGGAGCCACAGCAGTGGTTGTTGGAGAATTTTAGTGCGTGGTCGAGTTAGGTCGTGGGCCGTTTAAGAAGGAAGTGGAAGTATTATTTATCGTTGTTGACGCACCAAATTCATATAATGCGATTTTGGGTCACTCTTGGATGTCCCGAATGCATGGTGTGATTTCGACGGTGCACCCGTGTCTGAAATATGTGGTAGGAAACAACATCGGGACAATCAGGAGCAACCAGAAGATGGCCAGATAATGTTACCAGATAAATTTATCCTCGAAGGGAGTTCGGGGAGACGTATCGGACAAGGTATAGCAATTAAAGGGGCCTTCCTCGGAAATCATTCCATGTGATGATCCAAGGGAGACCCCCGGATTTTTGGTCCCAAAAGAGGATTCCGAAGAGCATAAATTTGGAGATGGAATTTTTTTGAAGATTGGAGTAAAGCTTTCTTTTGAGTTCAGAGAAAGATTGATTGCGTTTTTGTCTAACAAGCTCGACATGTTTGCTTGGTGTGCACAGGATGTGACGGGAGTACCATCAGAGATAATATGTCATAAACTTGCAGTACGGCTTGATGTTCGACCTATTGTCCAGAAAAGGAGACCAGTTTCTCAGGAGAAGTCCGCAACTATTCTTTCGGAGGTAGAAAGGTTATTAAGCATAGGCCACATTCAAGAGTCACAATATCCCGTATGGGCCTCGAATCCAGTCTTGGTCAGAAAAAAGAATGGTGAATAGAGGATGTGCGTGGATTTCACGGACCTGAATAGAGCTTGCCCTAAAGATCCTTTTCTGGTGCCCCGCATTGATCAGTTAGTGGATTTGACTTCAGGTAATCGATTATTGTCTTTCATGGACGCATATTCAGGATAGAATCAAATTCGGTTAGATGCAAAAGATGAAGAGAGCACGTCATTTATCACCGGGAGAGGATTATATTGCTATAAGGTCATGCCATTTGGCCTAAAAATGTAGGGGCAACTTATCAGCGCTTGGTCAACAAAACCTTTGAGGGGAAAATTGGTAGGAATGTCGAAGCGTATATCGATGATATGCTTGTCAAGAGTTTGCGGGACGAAGATCATTTTTCTGACTTGGAGGAAACTTTTAACAATTTGAGTAAGGTCAATTTGAAACTGAATCTGGAAAAGTGTGTTTTTTGGGGTACGATCGGGTAAGTTCCTTGGCTATATGATAAGTGAAAAAGGTATAGAGGCTGACCCAGACCAGATAAAAGCTTTAACAACCATGACTTCACCTTGGAATATCAAGGAAGTCCAAATTCTCACAGGGAGATTGACAGCACTGAATAGATTCATTTCTCGATCATCGGACAAATGTGCACCTTTCTTCAAGGTATTGCGCAATGCGAAACAATTTAATTGGACCAATGAGTGTTCAGCAGCTTTTCGCCAAATTCAAGAATATTTGACATCCTCTGATATACTATCTAAACCATTGGTGGGGGAGAGATTAATTGTTTACGTGGCGATATCAGATTGTGCGGTCAGTGCCGTTTTAATCCGGGAAGAGGACACTCTTTTGAAACCCATTTACCATGTCAGTAAAGGTTTGTTGGATGCTGAGAAAAGATATCTTAAGTTGGAAAAAGTAGATTTGGTTTTGGTAATAGCCATCCGAAAAATGAGACCTTATTTCCAGGAACATCTTATTGTTGTTCGAACGGTATTTCCCCTGAAAGGTTTGTTACAAAGGCCCGATATATCTGGGAGAATGACTAAATGGTCAGTCGAATTGGGAGATTTTGACATAATGTTGGAGCCTCGGACGGCGATAACAGTTCAGGTTTTGGCTGATTTTTTGGTTGAATTCTACTCAGAAAGGGATGACATGGAGACTATTGACCACTTTGATGACACAGAATGGTTGGTTCGAACGGATGGAGGGTCGAATAACTCTGGAAGTGGTGCAGGTGTCCAATTAATTTCTCCATAAGGGATAGCCATGTTCCAAGCTATTCGATTCGGTTTCAAGGCAACAAATAATGAGGCAGAGTATAAGGCGGCATTGGCGGGTTTGCTCTTAGCTCGAATATGTGGGGCCAAAAAGATTAAACTGATCAGTGATTCACAGTTGGTGATAAATCAAGCTTTGGGAGAGTCTGAGGCCATAAAAGATAAGCTGATATAGTATCTGAAAGCATTAAAGGATTTGGTTGCTGAATTCGATGGGTTTCAGTATGAGCATGTTCGAAGAGAGGAAAATGTCGTCCAAGATTCTTTGGCTACAGCCTTGCGAACGAAGGGATACCCATGGGTCTTTATTCAGGAGCATCCTTCGGTCATGATCGATATAGAGCATTCAATGAACATTAAAGAGGTAAGCAATGTGATTACAAATGATTGGAGGTAAAAAATTATTGATTTCTTGGAAAAAGATACTTTACCCGCTGGAAAGTACAAGCCTGGGAAGACCAGGTTCAAGTCTCATGGGTATATCATGTTGGGAGGCGTTTTGTATAGGAAATCTTTGATCCGACCATTACTAAGGTATCTGAACAAGGATGAGTTGCAATTTGTCCTGTCTGAATTGCACGATGGGGAAGGTTCAGCCCATTGTGGGTTTAAGGCGTTAATTCGACGGGTGTTTCTGGATGGTTATTATTGGCCGACTATTTCTTCGGATGCGAAAGACTTGGTAAAACGATGTGATACGTGCCAACGCTATGCAAACATAATCCACAAGCATGGGGTGTTCTTGGAGAGTATTTCAGAAGCGGTTCCATTTGATAGGTGGGACATTGATTTAGTTGGGCCCCTACCAATGGCGTCTAGAGGGAGACAGAATATAATTGTAGCGGTGGATTATTTTTCTAAATGGGTGGAAGCGGAACCCCTAGCAGGGACGAAAGCAAAAGATGTTATCAAATTCGTCGTTTCGAATATTTGCTGTCGCTTCGGGGTACCAATGCAAATCACAACGAATAATGGACCTCAGTTCGACAACAAAGAATTTCAAAGATTTTGCCTTTCCAAGGGGATACGGCAATGCTTCTCTGCCCCATTTCATCCCCAGGCTAATGGTCAGGTGGAAGTAACCAATCGAACAATTCTGGATGGGTTGAAAAAGAATTTGAAGAGAAAGGCAGGAAGATGGCCTGATTATTTACAAGAAGTATTATGGGCTTATAGGACAACGCCTCGAACTGCCACTGCTGTATCTCCATCTGCATTAGTGTACGGTATGGATGCAGTTGTCCTTTCGGAGATTGTCTTCCCATCATATCGTGTGGCAACTTATACAGAAAATGTGAACGACCAAAGCAGAACCTTGGAATTAGATTTGGTTGAAGAGAAAAGACAACGCGCACAGTTGAAGTCTTTGCATTATCAAACCCTAACGAGGAGTAGATATGCTTCTAAAGTAAAGCACAGAGATTTTAAGGTGGGGGACAAAGTATTACGCAAAATCTTTCTACACACTAAAGAGAAGAGTCTTGGAAAATTGGGACCAAATTGGGAGCCCCCCTATGAAGTAACAGAGAAAGTAAAACAGGGAACATATAGATTTAAAGACAAGGAAGGACGATATCTGAGGCTTCCATGGAACATTGAACACTTAAAATTGTACCTTGAATGAGGAACAAGTTAGTATGTAATGTTTGTCTTCTTTTGTATCTCTAGGTTTACCAAAACAGCGAGGGCATACTCTTTCCTATCCTGTTAGGCACTTGAAGGTTTTAACGAGGTGCCAATATGAGCTAATTAATACAACGCATTTTTTGCCTCGACCTATTATGTGGGTCACACTATTTTGTGCCCCAAATGTTTTTTTGGTGCTTCGAACTATTTACATTTTTTGGTGCCTCGAACTATTATTTGGGCCACAGTATTTTGTGCCCCAAATTTTTTAGTGCTTCGAATTATTTCTATTTTTTGGTACCTCGAACTATTACTTGGGTCACAATATTTTGTGCCTCAAATTTTTTGGGTGCATCTAACTATTTCTAAGTTAGTGTTATCACAGTTCATAATGAATATTACGATGCAAGTCGGTATAGATCAACTATTCAACGCGAGTTGGCAAACACTTATGAAACGTATGAAAATTAACAAATTACACCATCGAATTTCATACTGGGGCATACAAAAAAAAATCTGCGGAGTCTATCTCCTCGAACAAAGTCAGAAGGGTTACAAAAATCGCCTTAAAAGGACATACACAAAAACTGCTAACTATGCTACCATTTTCCCTAACTAGCCAGACTTATCCGAGGAGTGACTTCCCTCAGAATTTGATGATTCACTATCACTTACCACAATGTGAGGAGGACGGAGGTCAAGGGAGACGAGTTTTCAAAATCTGCCTAAGTCATATTCGGGGTGCTCTACATGAATTTGGGTAATCAGGCCTGCTCGGACTGTAGCATCCCGAACATTAAGGTTGTCTGTGCACTTAGCCGCATAGGCATTCACGGCTTTTTCCTTCTCCTCCTCAACTTGCAGAGGAAAATCTTCGATTCGCTTCACCAACTTTTCTCTGTCCTTCATCACTTTTTCATAGTCATAACAACAGTCTTTAAATCCCCTGCATGCAAGTTCATGATCCTTTTGAAGTTCGGTCAAGAGTTTTTCTTGAGCCCCCGTCTTCTTTTGATAGAGGTCTCGTTCTTCCTGGCAACATCTTTCGAGCATGATGACATAGTTCTCAGAGGCAGATAGTCTTTCGTAAAGTGCATATGCTTGACTCTCCAGGACAGCGTATTGTTTCTTTGCCTCTTCAAGTTGTGAGGAGACCAGCGATGCCTTGAACTTGTAATGATTTTTTCGGTCTTCCAGATGCTGCATTCTTCGACCCATGATGACAGAAGAATGTAAAAGGCTGTGAAGACTTAACGAAAATTCATCGTGCTGAGGAATCTCAAAGGATTTGGAGGGTGAGCCTAGCACTGTGGGATCGTAATACGAAGTCTCCCCCGTTAGAATATTAATGTCAACATTTTGAGTAGGATTGCTTCGAGGAATGGGGAGTGGTGCCAGTATAGGGTAATTTTCGATGGGAGCAGGACTTGAAGCCTGAGTATGAGGAGAGTTCGGTGTCTGATTAGAGTTTTCCTTGGGAGAATTATCTCTAACTTCCTTTTCGGGCTCACTTGATATTTCTTGGAGCTCGTTGCCCTGAGCAGTTTTTTGAACGTCATCTTGCATTTTTCCATGCTCGGGTAATTCTTGGATGGGCTTCATGATAGATTTGTTTTTCTTTTCTCTTGCTTTAATATCTTTCTTCTTCGAAGGATGGATAGATTTCTTTGGAGGAGAATTGGAATCGGGTATCACAATGTTGGCCGAGAGAGGTGGTTCCTGATTGGTGACTATCCTTTCGTTATCTGACTGGCGATCCTTCGTGGAAACTTCCTCGTCGGATTCACCAAGGTGACTGTTGGCACGAGAGCGTTTTGGGAGGTATATTACTATGTCTTTTTTAGTCACTCGATCTAGCACATCTTGCTGTGGGGGGGGGGGTCATTAGTTCTTTCAGGGTCAATTGATCAAGAGGGTTCAACATCCACAACCGGCTCGTGGCTAAGTTGTTATTTACGAAGCACAAGCGGAATCTATTTTCCCATTGTTCTTTGGCTCACTCGCTCAATTTGGTGAAGACAAGCACTCTCCTCATAATCCGAGTAGGGTTTTAAAATACCTGTCATAGCTACAAGAATTTTCAAGTCAGTGTATTATTATCCGAGGAGAAAAGATGAAAGAAGTTAGTAAACTTACATTTGGTGGTCCACAAGAGGGGTAACCTGTGAGGATTCGAATGAGTCGATTTTGACCAGAGAAGAAGATGAATTGTTGCCTCTATTTCTTATCTGCCTCTAACAAGTCTTTTAAAACTTTTTGTCGTCGGTCAAAAGTTAGTGAGTAAAATGGAAAAAATGGATTCCTTGCTAAGCTAGATAGCCCGATCAGCTCTTTTAAGGAGATTTCGATGCCTGAAATCCTCGAAGCCATGATAATTTACATAAGTGTGAACCACATGTTTGGTCCAGCTTGTGAAGGGCAGAGAACAATCTTGGCAAAGTACTCAATAAAAAATGGGTCTAAAGGAAACCTTAACCCCTAATTTATAATTTCGGTATAAACAACTAGTTCGTCATCCCTTGCTGATAGAGGAGTCTCACCTTCCGAGGGAAACCTTATGTACATATACGAAGGAATGCACCACCGGGTCCTCAGCATGGGCTCTTCGGAGAGTGAAATATTATTTATATTGTATGTTGTGCAGCGCCACCATGTGTTTGGTCTCGATCCCTCGGATATTGTTGCCTGCAATGGCATCGATCTCTAAGGGAAGAGTGATATCTCCCTTAGACTTAGGTGCAATCCGACGAGCTTTCTCTTCGGACGTTATTGGATGACTGGTAGTCGCTTGACTAGAAGATTCTAAAGGCAAGTTAGTGGTCTTGTTTTGCTTTGCTGACGACGCTGGTTGAATTTCTGGCTCAGGGATATCCGTGGAAATCCTTTTCCTTTAGCAGCCAAAGCTTTGTTTCGCATTTCTCGAAGCTCCTCTTCGGTTAAGTTATTCCTTCCTGGAGAAAATCGAGGGCTCCCAGTTGGTGTGATTGAAGGAGTGGCTGGAAGGCTCGATCCTGAGTTGTCATATTTTGACAGGGGGTTTTCAACGGTTAGAGTCAACGGGGAGTTTGAAGTCTCAGAGGGCGTCTTTTTAGCACGCTTGCGCTCCTCAGATTTTTTTCTTATGGTGCTTTTTTCCTCTTCCCAGACGAGTGTTTATGCTGTTTATCTTTACCCATGAGGTTGACTTTGCCTTGATCGGAAATTAGACTCTGTTGTGAAACTTCGAGGGGTATGATAGCGGTGGAATTTTTTGGTGGAGGCCAGGAACCATAGAGCGTAGTAACAGGAGATTGGGGTTAAGGCTCAATGTATTCACCAGCAGCAACTCTTTCTTGGAATTTTTTACTTATCAACAGCCACTCTGGAATCCGACGAGGCTTACAAGCCATCTTTCTCTCACTAAAATTTTTTAGATTGAAAAAGTTTGGAATGATATGGAAGGGGGTCAGTATTTATAGCGCGAGATGAGCTTTTAGAGTTGATAAGGCCTGAGGAATGTTTCTCTTGTTTGCCTAGGGGCATTATGGGTACCATAGGTGTGCTTTTGCTAGTTTGAAAAACGAGGGTGAAGGTGAAAGGACAATCCAATGATAAAAAACATTGAGAACAAGGGTAAGATCTCCAGAAAGATTTGGTGAAAAGGAGTCACGATTTTTGACGTCACAATAACGGCCTACCATTTCGTACTGATAAGTTCGAAGCATCTAAATCCTTGCCATGTCTTAGTCTAATGAGGGCAATTCGGTAATGCTAGGTCCGTCAAGTCCGCTGAGCAAAATTAAAGAGAGGCTTTTTCTTTAAAGCTGTGCTAAAACATCGCAAGGATTGGGGGGCTACTGGTAATAACATGAGAGGCTATATTTTCGAGGAGGAGACTGTTTTCAAAGAGCAGTTTATCAAAGATATTTCTCGAGGAGATAATTTTTTAAGAACAGTTTTTATGAAGTATTTTTCGAAGAGGTATTGTTCGAAGAGACGTCTCTTGAAAAAAAATATTCGAAGACGAAATCTATTCGAGGAAGTGCATTTTCGAAGAGAATTGAAGTCATAAGACGAAATTTGGAGATATCTTTACAGTCCCAGTAAAAATATTTTTACTAGGACCGAGGGGCTATTGATGAGGGAGAATAAAAGACGTGTGGTAAAATTGAAAAGAAGAAGTTTATTAGGAGAGAATTGTAAAGAAGAAGTTTATTAGGAGAGAATTGTAAAGAAGAAGTTTATAAGGAAGAAATTGTAAAGAAGAAGTTGTATTAGAGGAGAATTGTATAGACTCAATAGAGATAGCGATTACGAAAAGGTAAAAAGATATAGGGACCAAAGATGTAATAAACGGGAATTAAAGCGTGTGAGGCCCGTAATTGTACTATAAAAGGACCGCACACGCTTTATAGATTCCAGGATTAATATAAGATTACTTTCTCTCTCTACTTAATCTAAGCTCTCACTTTCTCTCTTTAAAAAGGAATCCTAACAAAGAATTAAAAGACTATCTAGCTACTAAAAGATTCTCGTAACACAAAATCACCTCTCAAGCTATTCTTGAACTCTTCAATCATAAATAATCTTAATGTTCTTGTGGAACTTCTTTATGACATTACAAAAGATGAAACTAAATTATTATAGTTTCTTGTGGATGTTGAGTTTGTCCTTCATGAACAACTAAATTTTCTTAACGTTAAATGAGAATTTGAATACTGATTCCTGGAAGTGAATAAGTAGATTATCAAAACACAATGATCAAATTCTTATTGTTTGAATCCAAAAATAATAATTTTTGAATCTTCCATGATATAAAAGTTGTTCCCTGAACATTTTCCTCCAAACTAAATATCCTCAAAACAAGTGAATTATTTCATTTCTAAAATTGGTATTGGATTTTAAAAATAACTATTATGAAATAAAATTTACTTGAAATAAAAAAATTATTACTGTATCGAACTCCACTTCTGAATGATATGTATGTAAGTTGTTGTTTGCACTAGACGTTGCTAAATGTACAGATTTGTTAAACAATAATTTTTCTATGTTAAAGCTTATTGTAAACATTTTACGGTTATCCCCTTATATACCTGAATTAATAAGAAAATATTTTAAATTTTAATTGTGTATACATAAAAATTGAGTGATAACATTTTTCACTAAAGTTGCATACCTCCCTTTAGTGGTAACCACGAGGGACAGATATGACAAAGTATTTGAACATGTCAATGGACTTTATCTATAGTGAAATACATGCATAGAAGATCCCAAAATATATGTGAACAAAATATCTCATATATAATTATCTTTGAATATAAATATCTTTATGACAATTGTTATTTTGTTTAAAAAATCCATTGTTTTGTATACATCTAATTTATGTCACTTGATTTGCTCCATTGTGTTCATCATATATGAATCGTCGGGGTACTGAAAGGGTTATAAAATATCTTATTAACTAGATTGTCTGTTTAATTTTGAGAATTATGACACGAATACTATTAATTGTCCTAGTATTTCAATTTATTTTCTTGAATGATATATTAAAATTTGGATAACATCATTGCAAAAGTTATTAACCACAATCCTTATCAGAGATGGTAGGCGCTAGTGTGCTATATAACTAATTCATATTGCAACTGCTTTATGCTTTAATTACCATTATATTTAATAATATATTAACATCAAGAAATTTTGGCGATTCAATGTAAGTATTAAAGGAAGATCAATGATCTCTGAGAACTGTTGGACAAAAATAAATCACTATTATATGTTAATATATTTTAAAATCACTTAATTTTGGAGATTTAATGTATCCACTAAAAGAGGATCAAAGATCTCTAAGTGTTGGATGTAAATATAAACTAAGTTTACTTAAAGCCTGAAACTTGGTGCAACAAAATTACCCTTATTATTTAATATGTATTTTCTTTCTGAATAATCCAATGCCTAAGTCTCTTAATTGGTCAATTCTGAATTTTGGGACTCATATGTTTGGTTATTCAATATTCTAAGTATATATTCATTTAGATATATGAATTTTAGAGATAAAATAAAATAAAAAACCGAAATTGGATAACCAAGCGCCAAGATATGGCATGTTAAAGTCAATAAGTCATGGTTTTTTCTTACACTAGTTATTAACAAAAAACATCACTTTTATTCTTAATTAGGGATTAATTTTCAGAATGTTATGTCTAAAATTTGACACTGTAATTAGACTTAAAATCATTTTTCTCATGAATTCTTACAAATGCTATTAAATGAATTTTTGATTTGCATCAATTTCAAATTCAACGACATGAGAACATTAAAGAATTGAAACAATGAATATTTTTATTTTTGGAAATAAAAAATAAAAATATATATATGTTTAAAAGATTTTTTCATGCATCATCATTGTATATGGTTGGATTCCTAGTATCTTTAATAAAGAGTAATGCATTACCATAGTTTGATAGAATATCCACATGTTCTTATTGAATAAACATTGTATGGTTTCCATTATATTTGAATAATTTGGAATAACTTGTCTAATGCATTACAATATTATAAGCTCACAACACTTACAAATTACTATTGCATATATATACACACATATATAACGTAAAGAGACCAATTTTATCAAGTTGGAAAGTCTGAAAAAGCATTAATATATACCTCACTCATCATAATTAGTAGCGGAGACGGTAGTCACTAACGCGATATACATTACCTTCAAAGCCAGTACTGTAAGGTTAAGCAGTATCGTTTTTAGGCCATATCTCAAAATCAGCTAAACATTTCATAGGGTTTGTACTTGACTGATTATAGTTAACTGAATGAACCTTTACACATTAAATAACAAGTTATGTATGAGTATGGTGTGTGTAAATACAGCAACGATATCATGTAACATGTGCTCATCATCATAAAATATGTGTGGTAGTCTTTCGTAAGCGTCATCTTACACATACAACAACCATTCCTTAACTTGTGAGGACCCAAAATCCTTTTGTTTCATGACTCACCTAACATTTCCCACGCATGTGGGATACCAGGTCCGCAAATGAATCCTATTGAATGAACATCTAAATGCTCAGATTGTATTGCATCTAGTGTGAGTTGACGTCTGTCTTACTAGATATAACCAAAATTCATCGTACCACAATACACTTTGAGTGTCTCAAGTAGTTCAAGGATGTGATATATCTCATATAGTGCTTAGTCATATGAAAAGAGATGAATAATAATTAAACTCCATATACATAAAATAAAATAATCCACGAGCATGCAGGTCATCACTCCATACATCCTAAAGTCCAAATTTCACAAGAAATGGGTGATTATCTTCCATCATGTGACCATAAACTCACAACATTAAATGCTTCTAAATGTGCATATAATGGGGTCATATACATATAAAATTAAACTGTAATAAACATACAATATACTTTCACATATACATACATATGTAACACACTTTTATGAATTGGTCGGTTGCACCTTTATATGAGGTATGTACAATAACTTTACGTGAAAGTATCACATTAAAAATGAAACTACAAATACTGAATTTTCAGTATTGAACCACTCGATTATTCAAAAAATAATTGAATGATTACGTCGACCTCTGAATTTTAAGTGAAATAAAAAAATCACCTAAATCAAATAACCAAATGCCAAGCTATGGACTTTTAAAGTCAGACACCCAAAAAGTAAATCTACGGTATGAGATTGCCATGACCACATCGGGGGTGATCGCGGAAAACTACACATGTACCACATTTACCGGCCGTCTCTTCGTCGCGACGAACTCACTGATTTCAAAATATATTGAGACCTTAAGATGTTCTTAATTGAGGTTTCATCATGAAATTGTTTCAAAACCATACATGTACACAAACATAAAACAACAAATAGACATTTGCGTGCCATGGATCGCACTAACCAAGGCATAAACGTGTGATTCCATGTTCACCTAACACCTACTCATGCATAAGTTTCTAAACATAAATCTTCAAATAAAACCATACGAGATTTCTCTCAACTGAATCAATTAAAAATAAAAATTAAATTTCGGGAGACTTAATTTCAGAGTTCTTATTCTAACACGAATATGAATCAAAGTCAGATCTAATACCATTTGTTAGGACATACTGTATAAATTAGGGTATGCATACCCAAAATTGAAAATCAAAAATTATAATTCCTCATACAGTATAAATAATAAGAACATGATATAAAACACTTACAATTACCCATGGTGTTCCCGCATAGTATTTTTAAGTCTTGAAGTAGAAGCCTTGAAAAATAAGGATATGTGGTTCTTCTAGTGGCTTGAGAGTTGGTAATAAAATATTGAGAAGGGATAGATTTTGGTGTAGTCTACAAAGGCTAAGTTGGACTTTATATAATAAGTGAAGTGTATCGGTTACTATCATAAAGCCCATAATAAAACTCATTTAATTGTTCGTTTATTTTTTACCACTTATGTTTATTTTCTTTTTTACCACTTATTTTTATTTTCTCTTATCCACTTAATTATACTTTTATTTTCTCTATAATTAATCTATATTTATCTAATCCGCAATTATACGTGACAAACTCTCCGCCAATAAGGATAATAACTCATACTGGACTTTTAGAGCCTAATATATAATTATTAGACTAAATGACCTTTCCTCTATATACACTTTAGCCTAACCAGTATCCACACATTATTTATAATACCATAACATTGAATGATAATATATTATTATATATGTTGGTTTAGTGTTATAATTAATTATCATAATTGTACTTACGACAAGTGACCTGAATACCTTAAATCACATATGATAATACATTCTAATTTTTAAAAAATTGCATTCAAATGTCCAACTCCCGATGGAAAAAATATTTTTGGAGTGGAAAATAGTAAAATTGATGGTTTCATCTTTTAACAGATACCTTAGGACATCTGTGATCGTCAAGAATACTTTGGTCCCGATGTTAAGAATGACCACCAAACATTGGATCTCGATCTCAAAATACAAGAATCGTTGTAGGTAAAATCTGAATGAGTCATTAAAGGATTACGTCAGCATTTTTGTGAACATTAAAAATGGGTTAGCGTATTGTTTTGAGCAAGTAGCTACATCATCGCTACGACAAGGGCTATTTCTTGGTGAGCTGGTTGATTTAGTAACTCGCGAGAAAAAAATAACTTGGGAGGAATGGTTAAATCAGGTCATAAAGAAAATTACTGTGGAGGAAACCAAGAGGTAAATGCAACCTCAATAATATAAGCCTACCATTAATGTTTCAGTCCCACAAGTTAATAACCAATTACATGCTACAGTAAGAAATCGTCCTAAAGAAATTCAAGGCAAGGTTCTCATTGGTCCAGACAAAATCAGTCAAATTAGGGTCAACAGTCTAGGCCAACAAAGAATCAATGATTCGAACCTGATTATTATGCAGAACCGATTTAAAATATGGCCACTATCTATGATAGAGCCAAAAATGATGTGTAATTTTGAAGGCCACCTCCTATCCAAAATTTAAGGAAGAATCAAAATACACGTTTATGTAGATATCACAATGGTGTATGACATGGTATTAAATATTGTATTTCCCTAAAGCAATAAATACAAGCTTCAATCGAGAATGGAAAGTTAACCAGTTTTGTTAAATCACAAGGAGGAATATACAAATAAATATGAGGCTGTAGCATAGTACAAGTGGTGCTCAAACCGTTAATATCCAAAGGTAAAATACTAAGGCATTTAAACAAAAGAGTGCAATGGGGATTTTTGAACAGTTCGATGTAGATTCAAAATATTTAGATCATGATCCAGATCAGAACCGAATTAATATGGTAGCAAAAAATGTTGGAAACGATTCCAGTTTGTGTAGCTTCTTTGAATATTTAACTATATTCAAGAGAGATATGGTGACAATACCATCAACCTATCCAAGGAAAAGGCATATGGTCAGTTTGGCTACACAATTGGAGGGAAAAATGTCTACACACCTTTATTAGAACTCCGCTCCCTTCATAATATTTGATGGAGATGATTTTTTTTTTTTTGGGGGGGGGGGGGGGTTAGCAGGCCCACATAAGGATAGTGTGGTAATAAAGGCATCTATTAAACATATCGAGATCCAACGAATTTTGATTGACACAGGTACCTCGGCAATTGTAGTATTTGTATCCACTTATAAGCAGATGAAAAATCCTTTGGTTATCCAACAATAAAGCGAAACTATAGTAGATTTTACCGGCAATTCTGTTGAGGTCATTGGGGAATTCAAAGGTGAAGCATTTTTAGGTAAGGGACAATTTAAGAAAATTGTAAGGGTTGTGTTTGTAACAGTGGATTCTTCAACCTCCTAGATTGCAACATTTGGTTGGTCATGGTTGTCAATGATGCATGATGTTGCATCAATGATTTATCAATTCTTGAAGTATGCAGTTGGAATTCAAGTTGGAGTGGTTTGAAGTAGCCAAAAAATGGCCAGAGAATGTTATGTTACAAATACTGCTCCTAAATCCCTGGAAACTGTGATAACTAAAAAAGAATATAAATTATAGATTCCTCTTCGGATCCAAACAAGATAGATGATCAAGAGAGACTTCTAGTGCTGTGATTCCAATAGAGGAAGTTTAGATACATAGCATGGCAGAAGAACAGAATGTCCGAATTGGAACCAAAATACCATCAGAATTAAAGAAGAATTTTTTAGCCTTCATATCCATAAATTTATATTTATGTTTTTGGAGCAATGACGATGTGACTCGTGTGCCAACATAAATCATTTTCCATATGTTGTTTGTTCGCTCCGATGCAGGCCAAGTAGTACATAAAATGATAGTTTTTTCTAAAGAAAAAATCTAATGAAATGGTTCAAGAAGTAGATAGATTGACTAAAATAGGATACATTTGTGAATCCTAGTATCCACTTTGGACTGCAAATCTGGTTCTTGTAAACAAGAAGAATGACAACTGATGAATGTGCATTGATTTCACCGACCTCGACAGCGTATGCTCTAAGGAGCCTTTTCAAGTTTCCTGGATAGATCAGCTTGTGGATTCGACTTCGGGTAATAAATTTTTGTCCTCTATGGATGATTTCACTGGCTATAATAAGATACAGATGAATCCGGATGACCAATATCATACCACATTCATCACAGAAAAGAGGGTTTCATTGTTATAAGATATTACTTTTTGGGTTAAAAAATATTGGGGCAACTTACCAACGATTCGTCAATAAAGCCTTTGCCAGTCAGATCAGAAGAAATGTTAAAATATATATTGATGACATGATGGTAAAAAGTAAAAATATGGAGGATTATACAATTGATCTCCAATAAATATCTTCAAACCTGGAATCCATCAATTTAAAAATGAATCTAGAGAAATGTACATTTGGGGTTTGATGCGGTAAATGTTTGGGGTACATCATCAGTAAGAACGAGATTCAAGCTGACCCAGATTAATTGAATGCTTGTTAACTATGGATCCTCCTAGAACCATCAAGGAATTTCAAATACTAATTGGGAGGTTAGCCGCATTGAATAGATTTGTTTCAAGGTCATCAGATAAGTGTACTCAGTTTTTGAAGTATTAAAGAATGTCAAAGACTTCAACTGGTCCCTAAATATTGATAGAGCAGTCATTAAAATTAGGCAACAATTATCTTCACTTAAGACTTTATTCAAACCCATTATTGGGGTAAGTCTCTTTATTCACGTGGTAGTGTCGGATTATGTAATAAGTGCAGTTTTGGTTCGGGGGGTAGATAATTATCTCTGCCTGTTTACTGTATTAGTAAGAGTTTAGTAGATGTATAAAATATATACCTTAAGTTGGAAAAGCTAGCTCTAGCCTTGGTAATAGTAGCCTGAAAATTGAGGTTTTATTTTCAAGTACATTCTATTACAGTTTGAACTTTTTTTCACTAAAGAATGTGCTATAACAACCATATATATCAGGTCAGATGACTACGTGGTCTGTCGAACTAGGACATTATGATATTGATTTTTCCCCTCAAACTTCAATGAAAGATCAAGTTGTAGCTAATTTTCTAGTCGAATTCCACCCGGAAAGGCATAGTAAGGAATCTCGAGATAATAGTCCTACAAAAAATAGGTTATTCAAACTGATGGTGGATCTTCTATGATAATATGTGGGGTTGGAATTTGTCTGCTTTCTCCTTATGAGGATTTAATGTACCAAGCTATAAGTTTTGGGTTTAAATCATCTAACAATGAATCAGAATACAAAAAATCTATAGCAGATCTACAGTTAGCTCAGATATGTGGTGGTAAAAAAACCGATTGTTGAGTGACTCATAGTTAATCATAAATCAGGCACATGGGCAATCAAAATTCAAGAAAATTTAGTGGCTGATTCTTTGGCTACTATTGCATATTTTGAAGCATACCCGTGGATTATTTTAAACTAAGTTTCTTTTATATCAACATCTCTTGAAATGAAAGTCGACACTGAATAAAGTCTCGAAATATCAGCCACAGTAAATCAAGATTGAAGATATGATATCCAAAGTTTTACTACTGATGGGATCCCGCCTGAAGACAAGAGGTTAGCCAAGAAATTAAAGTTCAAGGCATATGGTTTTTTTTATATTGGATAGGGTTGTCTGAAAAAATCTTTTAGTAAACCTTTACTACGTTACCTTGGCTTTATTGAATCTCAAGTAGTGTTATTTGAATTACATAATGGCAAAAAATCGACTCATTGTGGATATTTAAATCTTTAACTAGAATGATATTCTTGGCAGGGTAATACTGGCAATCTATTATGGCAAATTCTAAAGAGCTGGTTATAAGATGTGAGTCTTGTCAAAGATATGAAAATGAAATCCCTGTACTTGCGGTTCCAATAGATTCAATTTCTGAGCGGTTCCAATAGATTCAATTCCTGAAGAAATTCTCTTTGATAGATGAGGGCTCGACTTGGTTGGACCACTTCCAATGACTTATGGGGTATGTCGAACTATCAATTTAGGAATTGATTACTTTTCTAAGTGGATATAAGTTACACCACTCTTCGAAACAACCTCTAAGGAAATAACTAAATTTATTCTCTTCAATATATGTTGTACATTTGGATTTCATAGACATATAACCACAACTTATGTTCCATATTTTTTTAATAAAGATATGGAGAAATTTTATGCCTCAAACGGAATTCATCATTGTTTATCCTCACAATTTCATCCCAAGACAATGGGAAAGTAGAGGTGTAAAATAGAACCATATTAATGGGGCTTAAAAAAATTTAGAATGAGCAGCCGACAAATGACCTAACTTCTTACAAGAAGTACTAGAGGATTACTGAATCACTTCCCACACAGCCACACACGAATCTCCATTTAATTTGGTTTATGGGATGGATACAATTGCTCCGATATAAGCTTATTTTCCTTCTTTCAAGGTCAAAATTATTCCAAAGAAGATATTGAAGTTGCAATAAGAGCTCAGTTGGATCTGATTGAAGAAAAGATTATTAAAGCATACTTGAGAAATTTTAACTACTATAGTTTAATAAGAAGTATTTACGCATCCAAATACGAAGAAGAAATTTCGAGATAGCTGGACAAGATTTTGAGAAAGTTTTTTTGCACACAAAGTTATATCCAAACAGGAAAGGCCCCTATACGGTTGTAGAAAGAATTAAGAGGGGAACATATCAACTAGTTGATCAAGACGACATTCTATTCAGACACTCATGGAATGTTCAGCATCTAAGACTATACATTGAGTAAGGATTTGTAAATATTTAATTTACCTTTGTTTAATGTAAATATTTAAGGGGCATATTCTTTCCTACCCTAGTGGCTCGGGGAGACTTTAACAAGGTGCCTGTATTATCAATCTACCACTTTTTACCTTTCAAACATATTCTTTCTAAGTATATTAAGTAATTTTGTATGCCTTCAAATGGATTACCTTCGAATGGCTTATGTTTGAAATTTTGTATGCCTCCTAATGGATTACTTTTGAATTGCTTATGTTTGAAATTTTGTATGCCTTTGAATGGATTGTCTTCAAATGGCTTATGTTTGAAATTTTGTATGCCTTCGAATGACTTATGTATGAAATTGTGTATGCCTTCATATGAATTACCTTTGAATGGCTTATGTTTGAAATTCCGTATGCTTTTGAATGAAGTAGACTAATAAACGAAGATAAAAATTAAAACATGAAGAAATAAGTTAAGATCGATAAAAGGATAGCTAGTATAAAACGTCTAGAAAACCTTGAGGACTTAATGAAATTCGAGTTTCAATATAACAAAAAGACTTTGCTATTACCAAATACTTATCCAAAAACTTCCAATCTACCACAATAAAAAAACCTTATAATAAGGACTTGCACTGTACAATTAAATTTAAAGATTTTTAACCTTTGGACGTTTTCTCATCGATCTTTTAATGTTTTTATTCCAAACTTCCCCTTCCGGAACCCATCCCATCATTTTCATCAGAATCATCGCCCGATGACTCACCAGAGGCATCCATCTCAGCTGCCAAAGGATGGGTTTCAAACCTTCTTTGGAACCCATTCCTATAAAGAGCCAAGGGTTAGCTTTGGAAATATTTGGTCAAATGCCAAGACCATGTCGGTCTTGATCGAGGTATCATGTTCCTTTAGCTTATCTATAGCGGCATCAACGTATTCTTCGACAACGTTATTTGTTTTATGTGTGGGCTTAGCTTTTAAGAACTCAATTTATTTTTCTAACTCTTTTTTGGAATTTTGTAGAGCTTCTTTTTCACCCAAAATCTGATCCATAGCTTCTTTATTGGTTTTCTATAGGGATTGCAGTAAAGTGATCTCACTGAAATTGGATGTCCGCAGTGTCTCCAACTCTTCTTTACCCTTGAAAACCTTTTTTTTACTGAATGGGACAGTAAGTTGCTCTCATATGGTGGCAGGTTATCTCTCATAACCAATGTTCTATTACGTATTACATATTATTGGTTACAATGCTGTGAAATTCCTAAAGCAATCATTTGCAAGATTGAAACTACTTTAAATAGATTTCTCTGGAGAACTAATTATAATCAAAAGGCTATACACTCGTCTACCTGGTCTTACATTTTTAAACCTTTTGGAGAAGGGGGTCTGAATATTAGAAAACTGGATGATATTCAGAACTCCTTCTCTAAAAAATTATGGTTTAAGTTTAGAAAAATCAGCTGTCTATGGTCAAATGTTATGAATGATATATACTGCAACAATGTTCACCCTTTGTATATTAATAACAGAAAAGGCTCTTTAGTTTGGAACAAGATGTGTAATATTAGAGAGCAAGCTGATAAAAACATTACCTGGATCCTTGAGAGAGGAAATATAGACTTCTGGAAAGACTCTTGGCACAATCTACCTGCAATAGCCACTGAAAACAATATTAGTGTTATATTGATGTTAAGGTTAACTCATTTTGGCAGAATAACTCTTGGAATCTAAATGAAATGCATGAAAGTATTGCAAATGATAGACTACTACTATGCAAACCCGTCTTAAAATGAATGTTGACGGTTTTTATGCCTCTAATGGTGAAGCTGGAACATGTATTCTCTTCAGGAACATCGATGGGGACATTATTCAAGCCAATGGAAATATTTTGGAAAAATCTACTCCCCTTCAAGATGAAACCATGGCTATGCTTGAAGGCTTAACGATTTGTTACAAAAACAACTGGACTCATGTAGACATCGAGTCTGATTCCCTAATTCTTATCAAGCAGCTTACAAATAATCCTAACACAGACTTTGAAGACCCAAATGTAAGCTATTGCCGTAAATTTCTTAACAAAAACATGTGCTTAAAGCACATCTCTAGGGTCCAGAACCAAGTAGCCGATTGGCTTGCAAAATGGACCCTAAAGTGTAAGCTTAAGCTAAATTTTCAACAGCCCAATGCTCCACCCGAACTCCTTGCAATCACTTTTCTAGAAATCATTGGGCTCGGATACATTCAAGATGATTAAGTTTTCATTGGAGCTATGGATACTTCTAGGGTTTTCTATTTTGTAGGAAAGTCAGGAGGTGAATGAAGCGCTAAAAATGAAGACTCAAGATGTTGAAGAAGAGTTGCTGCATAAGGATGATGCTTGATAACTTTGATGGCTCTTTCAGACTTGCTGGTGAAAAAGAAACAAAGATGCTTTCTTTATTTTCAAATTGTTAATACATAGTTTTCGGAGGGAAAAATTGGCTCCAATCTCATTTTCGCTTTGGACTTTGAGAAAATTAACTTTTGATACCTTGATTTTGTAATTTTTCAATTAGATAATAATAAAGTTTCCTTTGATGAAAAAAAACCCTGAAATACCCCTCTAAAGCCAATCCACACCCTTTCTTTCTTTCTTTTTTAATTTAAAATTTTAAAATGTTCATATCTTTTAAACCGTAACTCGAAAAAAAAATCCAAAAATACCATTGGTTTTGTTTTTTTAAGACGAACAAAACTAGTACCACTTATGATAGGTTTTGATTTTTTTTTAAATGTATTTTACACAGGTTTCTCATTATATAGTTTCACATCTAACATCTATTATAGTGGGCTTTCGCATCTAGAATCTACTATAGTGAGCCTGAATTCACATTTAGTAGTACAATTCAAACATGTTTCGCATCTAGCAAAACAAAGAAGGTTTCACATCTAGCAAAACAAATAAGATTTCACATGTAGCAAAACAAAGAAGGTTTCAGATCTAGCTAAACAAAGAAGGTTCTTATCTAGCAAAATAAAGAAGGTTCTTATCTAGCAAAATAAAGAAGGTTTCGCATCTAGCAAAACAAATAAGGTTTCTCATCTAGCAAAATAGAGAAGGTTTCTCAACTAGCAAAACAAAGAAGTCTTCGCATCTACCAAAAGAAAGAAGGTTTCTCATGTAGCAAAACAAAAACGTTTTCTCATCTAGAAGAATAAAGAAGGTTTCTCAGCTAGCAGAACAAAAAAGGTTTCTCATTTACCAATACAAAAAAGGATTTGTTTCTTCTTCGTTTAGACTATAAAATTAAAATTTTAGAAGCCCGTATCTTATAAACCGTAACTCATAAGAAAAAAATTGGAAATACTATTTGTTTTATATTTTTACACAAACAAAACTAGTACCACTCATGATATGTTTTGATTTTTTTTTTAAACATTTAGACTTTCTCGTTTCACATCTATGAGATTTCACATCTTCTTACTACCTCTTTTTCGTTTTAAACAAAAATAAAAATAAAACATCCAGTACAAAATTGAATATTCACCTAAAATATTAAGGTACTAAAAATTGGGGAAATGTGTAGCCATATTGTCATAACAAGAGCGTAAAACTGCAAGAATTATCGATGCCGGTTTCAATCACAATCACCATCCCTATGGCTTTCTTTTCATCTTCGTTTCTCATCGATGGATCCATCTTCGCCGCCACGTCGAAAACCCATTACCCTCCTCCAACTACCCAAACACAAAAGAAAACACAAAATTAAATTCTTCGGAGCATTCCAATCTGTTGTTCGATCGTTCTTGATTATAACTTCGGCTTTCAAAATGCATGTTCTCCCCGGTCTTTCTAATCTCGGTTGATCTCACTCGTCCAAAACAACCGAAACGATATTTGGTCATCAGAAATGTCGCGTGAGCCTTTCGATCCAACCAAACCCTAAGACTCTCCTGTCGATTGTCATCGATATAAGACTGCAAATGAGCGTGCTCCAAAAGGAACTCAGCAATGGAGACCAAGAAAATATCTGAAAAAGATGAGATTGGGATGATGGAGGAGCCAAGTTGGATCGTCTACTTTAACGGAAAGAAAACATGTTATGGATTTAAGCGAGATGCGGCAGAGGACGATTTGAATGCGATGGTCCGACCGATATCTATGGGCACCGGGGCTTTACGTGCGAATCAAAAAATTGGAAAGAAGAAATAAAAGCTTTTTAGGGCAATAGTGGATATAAATGTTTGAGTTAAATGACTTTCTCTTAAAAAAAACATGAAAATTTGAGTTAAATGACTTTTTTTTTTAAAAACATGAAAATATAGATTTTAAGTGAATAATAGTATTGATTTTGGGTTTTAAAAGGTAATTAACCCAAAAAAAATTATCTTATGTAAATTATAAATTTATAGATGTTAGATTGCGCAAACGAATACATAATTAGAAAAAAATTTGAAAAAAAATCGAAAAAACTTCAAATTAAAAAACACACACCCAAAATAAATAAAAATAATATATATATATATATATATATATATACAATTATAACAAATTTCATAGTAAAATTATTGAAATCGAAACTCTTCCGCGATACATTTAATCACTTTCATGGTATGTTTCATAGTTGAATAAAACTCGACAAATAGCGTGCTCATAGCATTTCTGTATATCTTTTGTATCCCAATTGTTTTTGGAATCTAGACTTGTATTTTTCATATCAACATTTATCATGTTACAATCCTGATTGAATTTATGGTTCAGTAAACTGTTCTCTGGATTCTACACTAATAAGGCGATACCAATCGGTTTGAGATGTATGATAATTTGATGTAACCGATTGGAACATCACTTATCTTTCAAAATTTTCTAACAATGATAAAATTAAAACTTTTTTCATTGGGAAATGTTGAATATAAGTCTTGTTTAAGCATTTTATAATTGAAAAGTGATAATTAATTTAGTTATATATATATATATTAATAACTGTAATATGTTAAAATCACCGATAATAAAAATATTTACTTGATCTCATACGCTAGTTCTACTAACTAGCACGCACTTTTTTTTAACTTGTTTAATGACTTAAATCTATTTGTCTTCACTTAAATTTCATTGTTTTCACATTTTTATCAAAGAAAATGAGAATATTTTTAGGGAAATTGATGTTTTCTTGTAAGATAAAAGGTTTTGAAATGTTATGAATGAGTTTGGTTCCAACCTTGTCTATTTATAACACTAATTAAATTCTAATCTTCCATCACAACTTTCATTTTGAATTTGACTAAATATTTACACAATTATTATTCAATATAAGAGAATATACATTAAGTTCTAATCTTTCATCCAAACTTTAATTTCGGATTTGACTAAAGTTGTACACAATTATGTTCAAGATAAAGGAACACCTGTTAAATTCTAATCTTCCAAACTTTAATTTCTGATTTGAATAAATTCTTACACAATTATTTTTCAAGATAAGTGACTGACTAATTTCTAATATTCAATCCAAACTTTAATTGCGGATTTGTATAAGATAAGAGAACACTCACTGAGCTTCAATCATCTATCCAAACTTAAATTTTACATTTAATTAAAACCTTACGCAATTATGTACAAGATAAGAGAACACCCACTAAGTTTCAATCTTCATCCAACTTTATTTTCATATTTGAGTAAAGTCTTACACATTTATGTTCGAGACAAGAGAACACCCATTAAGTTCTAATGTTTCATCCAAGCTTTAATTTTAGATCTGACTAAAGCTTTACACAATTATGTTCAAGAGAAGAGAATAACCACTAAGTTCCAATCATCCATCCAAGCTTTAATTTTCGATTTTACTAAAATCTTACACAATTAAGTTCAAGATAAGAAAAACCTCACTAAGTTCCAACCATTCATCTAAGCTTTTATTTCGAATTTGACTGAAGCCTTACACAATAATGTTTAAGATAAGAGAACAGCCACTAAGTTCCAATCTTTCATCCAATATTTCATTCGGATTTGACTAAATTCGTACACATTAATGTTAAAAATAAGACAACACCCACTAAATAAAATCTTATAATCTTATCTTTTATCTTTCTTATCCACACATGCTTCTATAAATACATGTAAACATTAAAAATTTGTCATACATAACTTCTTCCAATTCAAAACACGTATCTCTAATATTAGTGCAACAAAATGAGTTTCAATATACCTATTTTTTCTCATTTTTAAATGGGAAGCAAATTATGATGCCTCCCAAAATTAAAAAAACTTTTGTTAATATCAGTAAGTCCTTTTGAAGTTAAAGTATTAATAACTTTTACAAATATTTAGGAACGATGGTATCACAAATTGATAGAGCCGAATAGTAGAAACAGAATTGGCAGTTGCAAGAACTCAAAAGAGAAACAAAAACAGTAGTTAAAACCCTAACCATAGGTTCAAGAGAAAAAGAGACGCAGAAAAATAATATTAAAATCCAATTAATCAAAGTCTAACTGTAAAGTAGGGTTTGAGAGCCTTTTATAGAAGTGCGTGAAACCATACACAAAAAATAGAGATTGTTCTCCGCATAATAAAATAAAGCTTAGTCAAATTTCCTAGTGATTGGAGTTGTTTGGGTATTTTAAATAAATCCAACAAAAATAGAAAAGTGTTGAAAATAGATAAATTATGCAATAAATTCTAGAATTTTGGGCCTAAACATCATTACCCGGTTAAGCCCTATGATGCTTCTGAAAGTGGTTGGGCTTCTCGACACATTTTATTTGAGTAGTCGCAGCGCCAAATTCTGATAACTAAGCCCCAAATAAGGTCCGTTTCTGTTTGTCCAAAGCAACTACATCACAGATTCAAGCGGTAAAGCTTCAAAAAGTTCGTTGTTTTGTCCATGGTCAAAAGACAAATGTTCTAACCGTGGAACTAGACATATAAAACTAATATCATGTTATTTTATTGAGAATCCAATATTCTTTGATGATGATTTTAGACGACGTTATGATATGCATTGTCGATTATTTTTACACATTATGGAAGATTTTAACAAATAAATATATACTTATAACCAAATTGCATCAGGTATTCCCTACATCAGAAAGTGACTATATATTTATTTATGTTATCTTATGCAATGCTTCCAGATAGCTTGTATAAAATATTTTATATGGGTGAATAGACTGTTGTAGAAACTCAGAACATGTTTTGTAAAACTATAATAAGTTTATAGAAATAGCATTACCTACGTGCACCAACAACGCAAGATTTACACAAACTACTTAATAAAACTCAACATCAGAGATTTCTTGGTATGATCAGTTTACTTTATTATATGCATTAGACTTGGAAATATTATTCACCTAGTTAGCAAAGACTATATACTGGTATTTCTAATAAAACAACTATTATGTTAGAAGTAATTGTTTCCCACAATTTATGAATATGACATAGATATTTGGGTATACTACGAGCTCAAACTGATATGACCATTCTAAATTGTTCACCATTATTTGATGATTGAATTAACGGGAATACTCAAAGTGTAACTTATATTGTAAATGGTCATGAGCATAATATACATAATATTCTGTAGATGGTATTTATCCAAAGTGAGGAACACTTTTCCACGCTATTTGATCATTAACTAACCTTCAAAATAAATTATTCTCTAAAATACAATACTCATATCACAAGGACGTGGAAATAGTGTTTAATATTCTACAAGCCTAGTTTGTCATAATAATAAAAATTTGGTCGTGGTTGGAATACATAACATTTTTTTGGTATCATGATTATATGTGTGATATTATATAACATGATTGTAAAATATAAACATAATGAGTATGTAGATCAAGATTCTGATAAAAATGAAACTAATTTCGTCATATCTCGTAGAGCACGAGCATGTATATATGAATATAATGATGTGGATATTAATATTGATACAATGAATCAAAATGTTTTCTTGGACGACCAAATGATTTGTTATAAGTCTATCCGTAGCAAAATATTAAACAAAAGACTATATAACTATCTTATCAAACACGTGTGGTTCGAACATGGTCAATATGATGATATTTCTTAATAGTATTTTATGACTAAAAATCACCATTAGTCTCCTATGTTTCTCGTTTGTATCATCTCTATATTTACTTTGGTCTCCCATTGGTCCCCTATGTATTAGAAATTTGCATTATTAGTCCCACCGCACATGTGAGTACTAAGAAGTTGAAATATTACAGTCCAAACATCAACATTTTGTCTCAGTATTGGTCCTCCAAAAGTCTAAAACCCTAATTCGAGAACCCAGTTTTCCTCCTAAGTCTTTAATTTCATAACCATATTATTCGAATTTTTAGGGGACCAATAGTGAGAAAAAATATTAATGTTTGGACTGCCACATGTCAGCTTATCAATAATCACGTATGTGTGTGTGTGTGGGGGGGGGGGGGGGGGGTAATAATACAAATTTTTAAAAAATAGGAGATCAGTGGGAGACAAACGCGATCATAGGAGACTCGTTTGATACAAACGCGAACCATGGGCGACTAATAGTAATTTTTAACCTTATTTTATGTTATTTAATTTAAATTTATTCTATGTTGTTTACTTGTATTGTTTTTAATTTAAGTTTATTGTATGATGTTTAAGTGTATTGTTCTAAATTTAATATTGTTATGTGATATTTAAATGTATTATTTTTAATTTAAGTTTGTTGTATATTATTTTAGTGTATTGTTTTTAATTTAATTTTTTTTATGTTGTTTAAGTGTATTACTTTTTATGTAAATTTGTTTAATGTTATTTAAGTGTGTTATTTTTAATTTAAGTTTGTTTAATGTTATTTAAGTGTTTTATTATTAATTTAAGTTTGTTAATTGTTATTTAATGTGCTATTTTAACTTAAGTTTGATTTATTTTGTTTAAATCTGTTGTTTTTAATTTAAGTTTTTTTCTATGTTGTTTAAGTGTATTATTTTGATTTAAGTTTATTCTAGTATGTTTAAGTTCTTTTTTTAATTTAAGTTTGTTTATGTCATTAAGCATGTTAGTTTTTCATATATTGTTTCAATGTTTTATTTTTAATTTAAGTTTGTTTTATGATTTTTTAAGTATATTATTGCAAGCCCTCGGGTATGTAAAAAGAACGAGGTCGGATAAGACTACCGATAAAGTTTTTAATAAACTTATTTGTACAATATATTACATGTATGAGCGGGAAATTGATCTCAATTTGTCTTCGTACAGTCGTGAAGAAGTTGATACCAGGTATAATTATTTGAAATCAGGACCAATAGTTTGGGTGTTCTACCTCTCTTACGAAGTTAGGTAAGAGGCATTCAACATGCTTCATTTGAAAATTATTGATTTCATTACAAAAACTATGCTACATTTTGTGGGTGAGTAACTTGCTTCATACATGGATGCAATGAGGAATTGCACACAAATTTAAGAATATAAATTTAACAAAGTATATGACTTTAACTATAATTATGTAGGTTGTCACAATTCATGTTTGATGTTCAGTTTATATTCTTAAGTTATTGTATTTGCTACTTTTTAGGTATTATTTTATGTAAAATATTATTTTTACAAGTTAGTTACCTATTGTATTGATGTTAAATGTATCAATCATATTTGAATATTTGGAATCGGTTCCAAAAGTTTGGGTTTTGACCTCCCACACGATGTAAAGAGAGAAACGCATAAAGTGTTTGGTTTCCGCATTACTGATTCTATTAAAAACATATGTTTCATGAGGTGGAATTGAACCTCATTGAAAATATATTGAAAAAAGTGTAAGAGGATGCTCGTTGCCTAAAAATAAATATACAACAATATAAATCTTCTTAAAGTATTGTGTTAATCGTATCACGTACTGATGTTTTTTTATTTTATATTCTTAAACTAATGTATTTGCTTATAATATATTTTTATTTTATGTTTGATGTTATTACTTTAAGTTTGATGTTTTAAAAATAGAGATCGTGAGATTGAATAGTAAAAATATAGTGGAATTATTTGAATTGAATCGTTTATACTAAAAAACTCCAAAACAGTAAACTAACAGTTATAATTCGTGTATCAGATTTATACTAAAGGTCTCCAAAATATTAAACTAACAGTTATAAGGTGTATGAGATCTATAAATAAATAAAGGTCTCTAGATTTAGACTGTTTTTAGGAGAACTACAGTTAGAGAAGACCTTAAAATAGATATTAATTGTGCATCTACTAGTGAGGAAATGCACAAATAGTTTTTTTTAAGTTGGTAGTACGAATAAATATAACAAATAAAGCTATTTAGAATACTAATAATGAAGAAAAATATGATATTAATATATAATGTTTTTGGGACAATCCATTTTTCTAACCACATTTGCATCTTTAATTTTTGTCAATTACTCTCACAACTCACTTGTAAAATCAAAACTATATATATTTTTGTGATTATATTCATGTAAATTATTTATAACATTTTGTGCAATGCTTATAGAAAAATAAAAATGGAGAACTAATAATTTCAAGTCTTTTGAAAATATATGAGGAGTTGTTATCCATTTTTTTTAACAAACTCAAATTACCTATCAAAGTAAGGAGTTTCTCAACATAACCACTCAATTATTTTTTCTATATATGGGGAGGTCATGATTATTTCAAATGTTTTTTATAAAAATTTATAAAAAATTAATGACTACAATTGGACAGATGCAATAAGGAAATGTTGATAAACTCACTGAAATTACTGCAAAAACTAACCAAAATAAAAGAGTTAATTGTGTTATAATATTTGTGGTTCGTAAATTACAAACCTTTTAAAAAGGTTTCAATCTAAGTAATTATAATCAAAATAAAATAATTCATATACAAATTGTTTATTTAATGTGTAGTTATTTTTTCTTAAACACACAACTATTAGAACAAAGATGATAGAATTTTGAAAAAGTGATACTACAATGTTTCAAGTGATTGAGAGTAGTATTAAAATATGAATAAATTTTAATTGATTCATCGAAAAGTATCCAGAAAGAACATGTGTGTTTGAAATAGATTTTTCTTTGCAAAAACCATTTTAAATATGGATTTTGCAACTAATAAAAATAAAGTTTTCATAAATTTATTTTAAACTATATTTTGTAACACCTTGAGGCCTAGTTTTCGGAATTATATTTTAGAAACAAAATTTACAAGTTAAATTTGTGTAGTTTTCGCAGAACTTGTTCTCCGAGTTCAATTAAATTAATTTTCACAAGTTCTATTATGAGCGTAAGTTTTTGTTAAAGATCTTCAGCTTACTAATATCGAAAGAGTGCAACTTGAATGCAAAGAAAGTTCAAATGAAAGTGATTTTTGAAGTATTATAGAAAGAAGAAAATTCAAATGAAGGTGATCCTGGCACAAATGAAAAACATGTCGAATGATAAAAGATTTCTGATTATGAAGAATTAGGAATAATGATTCGAAATGAAAGAAGTGAACAAAAAGAAAACCGTCATAACAATTCTAATTGTAGTTGTGAAGACGCAAACGTAAATAAGTTTGAGGTACGATACATAGAATAATACAAGGTCACATATTTTCGGATCTATAACCAAATCGGAAGAACATATTATTTTGAAGAAATATGTCGAGAATATCATGTTTAGAAAAACAAACAGTAAGCTAAGAGAATAAAACATCAACTTTTAAAGTAAGATAAAGAAAAAACAAGTAGTAAGTTTAGCAAAGCTTTGTTTGTAGCCCCGAAAGGGGTAGCCAATTTGGTGGAGTAAGGCATGATTGTGACCAAATATCATGAGTTTGAGTGTTTCTACAAATGCTTTCTTGGCTGAGCCTGTCACATTGTGTGGTTTACCTTCTGGCGTTGACTTGCAGAATATTGCGTCAGATCGAGGGTTTACTTTGTGGACACTCGTTGAGTAGCGACTGTGGCTCCCTAAAAAAAGCTTAGTTTGTAATAGTTTTTGTAATTTAAATTTTATTTTCATAAATTTTGTATCAAAATTTATTGTATTAATTATAGTTTATGTTGTTGCAAACTGAAGTTGTTCAATTTTTACAAAGTTGAACTCAACTTAAATTATGTTCTTGTAAGTTAAGATACACTGTTTTTTCCAAGTTTTGACTAAACTTACATTTTTACAAATCATTTTTACCAACTTTTTTACAACTTTTATTTTCAAAAATCAATTAACTTATTCATTTCATACCTCGGTCACCAGAGATTGATCTAGCCATGTTTAATTAAATAGATGAGCTAAATAATACCAATATTACAATATATTAATAGTCTAAACGATGAAACTGGAACTCTAAACAAGAAGATTTGAAGGAGAACAACATGTACAAGTTCCAAGACAAGAAAATTTTAGAAACGATAAAACAAGTACCACAACAAAAGAAAGTTAAAGCTATACCAATTCCACAAGAAGAACCAGAAGATTGGGAACATTTGAGATGACAACATTTGTCAAATAAATAGAAGTGGAAGTTGAATGGATAATAAAAAATGAAACATAAAGTATAATTGATATTATTGATGTGAATCACAAAGATAATCAATTCTTAGGATTTGATAGTTGTTCATGGGTCAAAATTGATATCACAGTCCTTTAATTATACTTACCATTTAGTTAATCTTTTAGCTACGTTGGGAATTTGTATCATATTTATTAAGAGGAAAAAAGATATAACTATTATAGTATATGTTTGGAAGTATAATCTCATTTTCTTAGCTGCAATCATTATCACCAAAATGAGTTTTCCTAATTTTAAATATCTAATTTCATATGGTAATAAAATTTACTTACATAATATATCACTTTAGACTCTCTTTCTTCCTCCTTGATTAGCACTACACTGACAGCTTAGTTCGAGACTGCAAGGTACATATACAAAGACTTTTTTGGCTGAGGTTTCATTAACAGTTATGGAGAAGCGAAGAATTTTTTTATATAATTGAACGCTTCATCACATGCTGAAGTTCACTCAAACTTTACTGCTCCTCTTAAGCACTGAAAGAAAGGTTGTCACTTGTTCGAGGATCTTGAGAAAAACCTATCAAGTGTTGCTAGTATTCTAGTGAGAATTTGAACTTATTTTGTATTCTTTGGTGGCACTGTTGCCACTAAATTCGTGTAAGTTATATGGATTTATTCCTCTTTTTGTTACCATGTAGTACACCGAAGTGCAGTTTTATGGATTCAACTTAAGATGAACTTTTTCAGAGGTTTTCAAAGGTCGTGGTCAAACATATTCGGTGAACCTCCTCATAAAGTCTTTTCACTAATATATCATCAATGTAAGCTTGTATATCAACGAAGTTGCAAAGATCTTGTTCAATAACCTTTGATAGGTTTCTCTAGCATTTTTTATCCAAATGAAATTACTTTTAATGTGATTCTGGAAAGAGAGACGACCAAAGATTTTAATTATTTTGGAGGTAACATAGAAGTTCAAAGAGATATTTAAGACGTGGATTCTATAAAGAGAAACTACCAAAAATAGTAATAAAGTAATAATTGTTCACTTTTCTAAGAAAAGGTAAATCCGCTTTCATAGGTAATGGTGATAGACTTGTAAGCCTACATTATTAGCCCACTTTGGCTAACCCATCCCATTAACTTGATAAATTAAAGCATGTTTATACCTTATTACCTAAATACCCTTAATATCACACATTTGTTGGGTTTATATTATAAAGTAAATATCAGCCTCCTAGTCCTTATAAATAAATCTGAGGGATAACTAGTTTTAATGTTACTTTGGTTTTACCAGTATTCTTGCCATTTCCTTCAATCGACTCTATGTTCCAAAACAGCATAGGTCAGACTGGGTCTGACGATTTTTCTTTTGATTATTTTTGCTAAGGTGATTAACTGTCTTGAGAACCACCCACATTACACGTTTCTTGTGCACACGTGTCATGATAAAGCATATGAGGATTGTGAAAAGAGAAACGTTTCCACTCCCTTATGCAAGTGTATGTTGGGCTTTCAAAGCCCCTTCTATAAATTCATTATTGTTTGTCATTTTTTTTAATTTCAATGATTCTAGAGATAAAGAGAAAGTAGATTTATCTTCATCCGACCACTATAAACTCCAATTCCTGGGAGATCATCATCGCATAAACTTTTGGCGAAAATCATTGTCTTTTCACCAATTTAAAAAATCGGTGTTGCCACACATCTTCCTTTGCAGTTATCCGGACTACTTATTTGAGGTAACTTATTTAATCCTCAACTTATCTTTTTCTATATGTTTCATCTTGAGAACACTCTTTTAGACTAGTTATCGATAGCTGAGAAATTAAAGTAGATGAGAGCCGCTGGGATTGTAGACAAAATATCTAGTTTAAATTATCAAGACATTGGATTTTGGCACATCCGTGAAAAAGTAAACCAAACTGGTTGGGTATTTACTTTTTCGAATCCTTCTACATCTCGTACCTTGACAAAGATCACTTATCATTCCAAAATAAATTGTACCCAAAGAAATAAACGTCGATCTTTATTCATTCTGATGGGCAAATATGATACCGTGGAAAGGCTGGTCGTAAAAAACCCCTAACTACATTGGAGAAAAGAAAACATTTTCTCCATTATAAAATAAAAGAATTGAAGAGGCACAAAGTGGTTCTTCTCAATCACAGTACACCCCCGTATTAATTAGTGGGGTCTGATAAAAAAGTTCTCACAAGACCCAATGGAATTTCTAAAAGCTAAACTACACCGCCTGAATAAAGTTACTGATAATACGACGTAATTAGTAGATAAGAGTTCTTCCAATATCAAGTTTTTGGTAAACAGTCAAAAGAGAATATAAATAATACTTTCAGAATCTCCAATGTCTGCGGTTACCAGATCAATAGTTTGTGAGGGTGTTGATGATGATATTGCGGTTCAGGGAGAGAATAAAAAGAAGAATTTGAGGCCAAAGAAGAAGAAGACAACATAACTGGAAGTTGAACTACCATATGAGGTATCTGGGGTATTTACAAAAAATCTTCACGATGTTAGCAATCTATACTTGATGGCCTTTTATAAAGTCAAGTATAATTAATACTTCGAGAACGAAGAATTAGAGCTGCGAATAAGATAGGATTCTAGAACCGGTTCGTATCCGTTTGTTTGAGACTAGAGAGACACCCTTTCCTGGCAATATTCGTGTGCTCGTAGTTTATCAGGACGTCTTGAATTAGGGTCGAATCCTTTTAGACCGTACCATTATTTGGTACTTCGAGCTGGTAGACCTCTACCTTATCCAGACAAGTTTGAATATATGGTTCACCCTGTTGTCATGTATCATTGATCGAGGCTTTATTGAATCGAAATTACCATGGAGCATTTCGTGGCCATTACCTCCCTTTTAGGAACCTTGTTATTTCATTTTTATTTTATCACCTCGGGAAACAATTGCAAGGTGGTAGCAGGGGCGGATTTAGGGGGGGAGATAGGTATGCCCGGGACAACCCTAAATCAAAAAAATAAGTTTAGTATAGTGGTTAACTTCTCAAGTTGTATACTTGAAGAAGTAAAATTTGATATTGAGTTTTACTTCAACTTTGATTCAACAAATCATTGAAAAATTGGGGATTTTCAAACTTACTTCAACTTTGATTCAACAAATCATTGAAAAAATTAGGGATTTTCAAACCCTAGTTTTCCTTTCTATAATAAAATTATATGATATGCATGGTTGTTAATCATTCATTCCAAATTGATTGAATATTTCATTGCAGGTTAATGATTAATGAACACGAAGATTTGCAGATGGTTGATGTAATATCTTGTCCACCTGCTAAATTGTAAGATTTTTCCTTAGTTGAAGTTTACTTCGATTTTCATTCAACAAAGCAATAAAAAATTTCCATTTGGTTTTAAACTATATTTTGTAACACCTTGAGGCCTAGTTTTCGGAATTATATTTTAGAAACAAAATTTACAAGTTAAATTTGTGTAGTTTTCGCAGAACTTGTTCTCCGAGTTCAATTAAATTAATTTTCACAAGTTCTATTATGAGCGTAAGTTTTTGTTAAAGATCTTCAGCTTACTAATATCGAAAGAGTGCAACTTGAATGCAAAGAAAGTTCAAATGAAAGTGATTTTTGAAGTATTATAGAAAGAAGAAAATTCAAATGAAGGTGATCCTGGCACAAATGAAAAACATGTCGAATGATAAAAGATTTCTGATTATGAAGAATTAGGAATAATGATTCGAAATGAAAGAAGTGAACAAAAAGAAAACCGTCATAACAATTCTAATTGTAGTTGTGAAGACGCAAACGTAAATAAGTTTGAGGTACGATACATAGAATAATACAAGGTCGCATATTTTCGGATCTATAACCAAATCGGAAGAACATATTATTTTGAAGAAATATGTCGAGAATATCATGTTTAGAAAAACAAACAGTAAGCTAAGAGAATAAAACATCAACTTTTAAAGTAAGATAAAGAAAAAACAAGTAGTAAGTTTAGCAAAGCTTTGTTTGTAGCCCCGAAAGGGGTAGCTAATTTGGTGGAGTAAGGCATGATTGTGACCAAATATCATGAGTTTGAGTGCTTCTACAAATGCTTTCTTGGCTGAGCCTGTCACATTGTGTGGTTTACCTTCTGGCGTTGACTTGCAGAATATTGCGTCAGATCGAGGGTTTACTTTGTGGACACTCGTTGAGTAGCGACTGTGGCTCCCTAAAAAAAGCTTAGTTTGTAATAGTTTTTGTAATTTAAATTTTATTTTCATAAATTTTGTATCAAAATTTATTGTATTAATTATAGTTTATGTTGTTGCAAACTGAAGTTGTTCAATTTTTACAAAGTTGAACTCAACTTAAATTATGTTCTTGTAAGTTAAGATACACTGTTTTTTCCAAGTTTTGACTAAATTTACATTTTTACAAATCATTTTTACCAACTTTTTTACAACTTTTATTTTCAAAAATCAATTAACTTATTCATTTCATACCTCGGTCACCAGAGATTGATCTAGCCATGTTTAATTAAATAGATGAGCTAAATAATACCAATATTACAATATATTAATAGTCTAAACGATGAAACTGGAACTCTAAACAAGAAGATTTGAAGGAGAACAACATGTACAAGTTCCAAGACAAGAAAATTTTAGAAACGATAAAACAAGTACCACAACAAAAGAAAGTTAAAGCTATACCAATTCCACAAGAAGAACCAGAAGATTGGGAACATTTGAGATGACAACATTTGTCAAATAAATAGACGTGGAAGTTGAATGGATAATAAAAAATGAAACATAAAGTATAATTGATATTATTGATGTGAATCACAAAGATAATCAATTCTTAGGATTTGATAGTTGTTCATGGGTCAAAATTGATATCACAGTCCTTTAATTATACTTACCATTTAGTTAATCTTTTAGCTACGTTGGGAATTTGTATCATATTTATTAAGAGGAAAAAAGATATAACTATTATAGTATCTGTTTGGAAGTATAATCTCATTTTCTTAGCTGCAATCATTATCACCAAAATGAGTTTTCCTAATTTTAAATATCTAATTTCATATGGTAATAAAATTTACTTACATAATATATCACTTTAGACTCTCTTTCTTCCTCCTTGATTAGCACTACACTGACAGCTTAGTTCGAGACTGCAAGGTACATATACAAAGACTTTTTTGGCTGAGGTTTCATTAACAGTTATGGAGAAGCGAAGATTTTTTTTATATAATTGAACGCTTCATCACATGCTGAAGTTCACTCAAACTTTACTGCTCCTCTTAAGCACTGAAAGAAAGGTTGTCACTTGTTCGAGGATCTTGAGAAAAACCTATCAAGTGTTGCTAGTATTCTAGTGAGAATTTGAACTTATTTTGTATTCTTTGGTGGCACTGTTGCCACTAAATTCGTGTAAGTTATATGGATTTATTCCTCTTTTTGTTACCATGTAGTACACCGAAGTGCAGTTTTATGGATTCAACTTAAGATGAACTTTTTCAGAGGTTTTCAAAGGTCGTGGTCAAACATATTCGGTGAACCTCCTCATAAAGTCTTTTCACTAATATATCATCAATGTAAGCTTGTATATCAACGAAGTTGCAAAGATCTTGTTCAATAACCTTTGATAGGTTTCTCTAGCATTTTTTATCCAAATGAAATTACTTTTAATGTGATTCTGGAAAGAGAGACGACCAAAGATTTTAATTATTTTGGAGGTAACATAGAAGTTCAAAGAGATATTTAAGACGTGGATTCTATAAAGAGAAACTACCAAAAATAGTAATAAAGTAATAATTGTTCACTTTTCTAAGAAAAGGTAAATCCGCTTTCATAGGTAATGGTGATAGACTTGTAAGCCTACATTATTAGCCCACTTTGGCTAACCCATCCCATTAACTTGATAAATTAAAGCATGTTTATACCTTATTACCTAAATACCCTTAATATCACACATTTGTTGGGTTTATATTATAAAGTAAATATCAGCCTCCTAGTCCTTATAAATAAATCTGAGGGATAACTAGTTTTAATGTTACTTTGGTTTTACCTGTATTCTTGCCATTTCCTTCAATCGACTCTATGTTCCAAAACAGCATAGGTCAGACTGGGTCTGACGATTTTTCTTTTGATTATTTTTGCTAAGGTGATTAACTGTCTTGAGAACCACCCACATTACACGTTTCTTGTGCACACGTGTCATGATAAAGCATATGAGGATTGTGAAAAGAGAAACGTTTCCACTCCCTTATGCAAGTGTATGTTGGGCTTTCAAAGCCCCTTCTATAAATTCATTATTGTTTGTCATTTTTTTTAATTTCAATGATTCTAGAGATAAAGAGAAAGTAGATTTATCTTCATCCGACCACTATAAACTCCAATTCCTGAGAGATCATCATCGCATAAACTTTTGGCGAAAATCATTGTCTTTTCACCAATTTAAAAAATCGGTGTTGCCACACATCTTCCTTTGCAGTTATCCGGACTACTTATTTGAGGTAACTTATTTAATCCTCAACTTATCTTTTTCTATATGTTTCATCTTGAGAACACTCTTTTAGACTAGTTATCGATAGCTGAGAAATTAAAGTAGATGAGAGCCGCTGGGATTGTAGACAAAATATCTAGTTTAAATTATCAAGACATTGGATTTTGGCACATCCGTGAAAAAGTAAACCAAACTGGTTGGGTATTTACTTTTTCGAATCCTTCTACATCTCGTACCTTGACAAAGATCACTTATCATTCCAAAATAAATTGTACCCAAAGAAATAAACGTCGATCTTTATTCATTCTGATGGGCAAATATGATACCGTGGAAAGGCTGGTCGTAAAAAACCCCTAACTACATTGGAGAAAAGAAAACATTTTCTCCATTATAAAATAAAAGAATTGAAGAGGCACAAAGTGGTTCTTCTCAATCACAGTACACCCCCGTATTAATTAGTGGGGTCTGATAAAAAAGTTCTCACAAGACCCAATGGAATTTCTAAAAGCTAAACTACACCGCCTGAATAAAGTTACTGATAATACGACGTAATTAGTAGATAAGAGTTCTTCCAATATCAAGTTTTTGGTAAACAGTCAAAAGAGAATATAAATAATACTTTCAGAATCTCCAATGTCTGCGGTTACCAGATCAATAGTTTGTGAGGGTGTTGATGATGATATTGCGGTTCAGGGAGAGAATAAAAAGAAGAATTTGAGGCCAAAGAAGAAGAAGACAACATAACTGGAAGTTGAACTACCATATGAGGTATCTGGGGTATTTACAAAAAATCTTCACGATGTTAGCAATCTATACTTGATGGCCTTTTATAAAGTCAAGTATAATTAATACTTCGAGAACGAAGAATCAGAGCTGCGAATAAGATAGGATTCTAGAACCGGTTCGTATCCGTTTGTTTGAGACTAGAGAGACACCCTTTCCTGGCAATATTCGTGTGCTCGTAGTTTATCAGGACGTCTTGAATTAGGGTCGAATCCTTTTAGACCGTACCATTATTTGGTACTTCGAGCTGGTAGACCTCTACCTTATCCAGACAAGTTTGAATATATGGTTCACCCTGTTGTCATGTATCATTGATCAAGGCTTTATTGAATCGAAATTACCATGGAGCATTTCGTGGCCATTACCTCCCTTTTAGGAACCTTGTTATTTCATTTTTATTTTATTACCTCGGGAAACAATTGCAAGGTGGTAGCAGGGGCGGATTTAGGGGGGGAGATAGGTATGCCCGGGACAACCCTAAATCAAAAAAAATAAGTTTAGTATAGTGGTTAACTTCTCAAGTTGTATACTTGAAGAAGTAAAATTTGATATTGAGTTTTACTTCAACTTTGATTCAACAAATCATTGAAAAATTGGGGATTTTCAAACTTACTTCAACTTTGATTCAACAAATCATTGAAAAAATTAGGGATTTTCAAACCCTAGTTTTCCTTTCTATAATAAAATTATATGATATGCATGGTTGTTAATCATTCATTCCAAATTGATTGAATATTTCATTGCAGGTTAATGATTAATGAACACGAAGATTTGCAGATGGTTGATGTAATATCTTGTCCACCTGCTAAATTGTAAGATTTTTCCTTAGTTGAAGTTTACTTCGATTTTCATTCAACAAAGCAATAAAAATTTTCCATTTGGTTTTACTTCAATTTTGATTCAACAAATCACCAAAAAATTGGGAATTTTCAAAAAATTGGTAACTTTGATCTCCTAGAAGTAGAAAGGACTTGACGTGTCAGACATTATTTATCATAAAACTTTATTTTGTAGTTATCTCCCAGTTCCAACAAGAGCATCCGAAAGCAACTGAAAATAATTTCAGCAAACTAAATAAGTGGGTCAAAAAAAACTATTCAATCCTTGTTAACCTGATCTGGATCCACCTCTATAGAATGAATAGCAAAGTTACCCTCTCGCTGGAACAGTTGATGATTTTTTTTTTAATCTAAACGAGATTATAGACTGATTGGCTACCTTTGACACTCAAGTGTATCTTTCGATCAGAAAAAAAAGGCGCCTAGCAAAAAATTTGGATGGACACTGCAGGTGGTCTGGAGAAAAAGAAACCCAAAAAAAAATGCCAAGGTTGGGAAAAAACAAACTACCTTGGTCAATTCGAAGAAGATAACTTATGAAATTTCCCCCTACCCAATTGGTCAATAAGTGAGCGACCAAAATTGCTGATCCGGTGGCAGATGGGAAAAAAGAAAAGACTCTTCCGTGGAAAAGGAAAAAATTAAAACACATCTCGAATGATAACAAAAATGTCAATGTAAGTGAAGGGAAAGAGAGATCCTTGGTGAAAAATAACACAAATGATGGAAAAATGGTTGCCGTATCCTTGGACTAAAATTTCAAAGCTATTGACCTGGGTTTACCATTCTAGTTAACCACCCGGACACTCAGTCCCCAAGAACTCTCTAATCAGTTCGTCCGACGAAGAATCAAGACGGGTCCAATTCAGCCAAATCTGGGTCTTTCAACCTCTTGAAACGACATGTTTTACGGTAGTGCTGCGGGATCTCATTGTCCCCATTTGCAATTTTGAGGGGAGAGGAACAAAGAATAAAATGGAGCTACATAAAAGTAAGGAACCAGTTGCGCGCTTCGAAAGTACTACATCAGAACTAGTTGAAGATGCTAAGTATATTTGTAAAAGGTTTGGATTCTTGCGGCAGAGTGCCTCAGCTAAAATATGCAAGCCAGTTAGGAATTAATATTGGGTGCACTTTATCGAAAAGTACCTGGCCGAATAAAATATCGTGTTCCAAACCAGAATGACTAATCTCATGACTGACGTTCGAGAAATAGGAGCAAAGCATCATACCACCTTGAGGAAAAATAATATGATGATGGATCTGATGTTGAAAGAAGTCGAAAATCTGGAAGAAAGTGTCCAAAAGGTAGAAAAACATAAACAAAATGTTGCTGAGGACTTGGCTTCTTTCAAGGTCCAGGCTAAAAAAAACGAGGCGAATGCGCTTACTGCTTATGCTAATAATTGAACATGAGCTTTAACTCGGCACTACACTGATGTCAGATCTGTTATGGTTTTCGGTTTTCATCAAACGTGTCTGGAATTAGGTTTGGGCTCTTATTGGAATATGGTCTCGAAGGAGAAGCATCTCGATGATATTTAATATGAGGATGACAAAGAAACATTGAAGGATATCTCCGAGAAATTAAAAAAATTCTAAAAGGGGTCGTGAAACCGGTGGTTCTACGAGTGGAGTTTTGTAAGAGAATACATCCGGAGAAAAGTTGAAGGATAATGAATAATATATTTTTTCTAAGTTTATCTATCGTGTATGTGTGTTTTTTTGAATTATAAATCCTTGTACGGCCATGGTATTTTGTGTTCTTATGTTGGATCTTATATATGCCAATATTATTTTTCATCATATTATTCATTGTATAAATTTTTATATAAAGTTGTCTGACAAACTAGTGTTCGAACCTTTTAAAAATATCCAACTAGTGTTAGAACCTTTCAAAGTAAGATACAAGGTTAGAAATTCATGGACTGTCTAAAATGAAGTCAGATAATATAAAATGCGAATGACTTATATTTACGAGCTGATTATGTAAGCACTTTTCTAAAACCTTGCCATGCTATTATGGCAGGAAAGAACATGCCACCCGTCATTACATGGTTAACTGAAAAGTATACAATTTTACATATCATTCCAAATATAATTTCAAATTCTCGATGCTCCAAGGGTGTCGAAGTGTCTTTTCTTTTTGGTCTATCAACCGATAAGTTCATTGAATAAGGTCCTTCCCCATTTTGCCTTGCCTTTCCAAGCCTTTTATCATTAGTGTGCAAGAACATCTTTCTTAGAACCTTATCGTCAACTTTAAACTCCATTCGATAAATCCTTGATGTATATCGACTTCACACCAAAGATAATAAAGGGCTCAGAGATGTGCCTTTGTTTTTTTTATTCGATCAAGTCAACCTCAGATCTTATGCCTTAATTATTTCTAGCTTATGAATACTTTATCAACCTAAAGGATAAGACTGTCACTCTGGCATAGGTTACATCCTCCATCTGCAAAACCAAAGCAAAAAGTGACTCTTAGGTTGTTGCACGAGGGTCGTTTCGTAAGTCCATAACACTTTTTGGAGATAATTTGGCCATTTTCCAGCAGCCCTATCCAGGTTCTCTCTAAAACCATCAAGGATAGTTATGCTCATGACTTTAACTTGTCTATCATCTTGAGGGTGAAAAGGTGCTGAAAATAAATGTGGGATGCCTCTAGAAGAGGAGAAAGCTTAAATGTGTTTGTTATCGAACTAAGGGTCGTTATCTGTGATGATTGTTCTTGACTATGAACCTACAACATATGTTAGATAAAATATACTTGATAACATCTTTTTATTTTTTTCCAGTCATAGGTTCGACCTCCAACCACTTAGTAAATAATCAATAGCCACTATGATAGTCTATCATCCCTCGAAATCCATAGGTAATGGTCCAACTAAATTGAGCTCGCATATGTCAAACAATAATTATGTGGAGATTTATTTGAGTGGTAGTGTTGGCATATGTCTGTTTTTCGCAAATCGTTGACAGGTATCACAAATTTTGACTAACTCTTAAAAAATGGTCATGATGGAGGGCCAACAATATTCAGCCAATAAAACTCTTCTTGTCAATATTTTAAACTCATAATAAGTCGATTCATCTCCATCATGTAGTTCATATAGTACCATATATGATTCACTTGTTCTGAGGCACCGCAACAAAGCTTGACTTAATTTGTTTTTTTTTTATAAAGAACACCTCTGTAGACCCCAAAGCCATGTACTTTAAATTTTAATTTTTTAGTCAATATTTTATCATCCAGTAAAATCCCCTTAACCCAAAATTCACTATGACCATGCTTCCAATATTTTTTTGTACTTATCGAAATCTACATTGCTTCTCCTTACTTATCTAGTTTATGATCCATTATTCTCAAATGATATTTTTGTTCGAGCATCCATGGATACCATTAAGAGTATGTTATAGTTTCCAACAAAATCAACAACGAATTTTTAAGCCCTGTGAACGTGTTCATACTGAATACTTCTTAACAAGGTTTTCAATTCTTTTAAAGCCTTTAGATATTTTACCAAATGTTCTTTATTCGCTTTGGTCTATCCTGATGCATGGTTGATCATGAGTTATGAATCACTTATCAAGCAAACGTTTTTGGCACCATAAATATGTGCAAGTCATAACATTGACAGTTTTGTTTTGTATTTTGCTTCGTTATTGGATGCCTTGAAGCCAAAACGTATCACTTGATATATTTATTCTCATGTTAGAGCTACCAACTGAACCGCGCTCCACCACATGATATGCTTGAACTTGTGTTAGTTCGAATAACCTATTTGTTTTCAAAAGTCTAATATCCAGTTTTGGGTCCGGTTGTTTCGAGTGAAATTCGACTAAAAAAAGATGCCAAAGCATGTGCTTTGATTGTTACGCAAGGTTTGAATTTGATATCAAAGTCTCCTAGTTCCACTGACCATTTAGTCATCAGACCCGAGATATCGGGATTTTATAGTATATTTTCCATAGATAATGAAGTTCAAACCCCAACAGAATATACTTGAAAGTATGGTCTTATTTTTCTAGCAGCGACAAGTAAGCGTAATGCTAGCTTATCTAACTTTAAGTATCTCTTAGCTGCATCTATTAAACTCGTGCTTACATACTATACTTGACGATGATAATTTCCAATTTCTATGACTAATACCGCGGTTACTTCATACTCTAATACTGCGATGTATATGAATATTTTTTGCCTTAGAATTGGTTTAGTTAAAAAGTTCGGAGAAAATAACTAATCTTTTATCCTGATAATAACGTCGGCAAACTCCGGTTTCCAATTGAAACAGTTTGTTTTTCTCATAACTTGAAAAAATGAAGCACATATATCTGAAGACCTTGATAAGAACTTGTTTAGAGCATCCAACCTCCTTGTTCAGATTTGTACTTCCTTGATAATCATGGAGGATATACAGAATTTAAAGCATTGAACTGTACAAAGTCGGCTTCGATTCCTCTTTTTCTCACTACAAACCTAGATACTTTCAAGATCACATCCCTTGAAGGTGATGAGTTCAGATATTTGAGTTATTGTGTCTTGATTAATCTGATGGGAAATTTGGACCATGCCCATTATTATAAAACTCTAAACATGACAAATGTAATAAATGATGACCAATCTAGTTGCTGGTCACTTCAAACCAGATTACTAATGGGTCTTTAAACTTGACCCGACTTCATGATTTGACCCAATAAGTCCATGGGTCAGTAATTAAGTATAAATACCCCAACCACTTTCATTAATGGAGGTAATTAAAATTTATTACTAGCACATATCTTAATTATCTCACTACTCACTACTCTAAACATTAAATTCCACAAAGCATCCAAAATACTTTACAAAATTACCCTCAGACAGAAATAAACCACACCAAATTGGCGACCATAGTGGGAGCATGACGGTGCCTGAATTTCACATTCAAAACTAGCAAACAATGTACCATCGAGGAGTGAGACAAGCTGAGGGCTGAAATAAAGGCGTTGAAAGCGATAAAACAAGCAGAAAAAAGGAATTAAGGAGAAATCTGGAGCGTCAGTACTTCACCACACTGTAAATCCTGGATACAATGAACAATCTTTAAAAACTCATCTCAGATAAAAAAAGACACACCGATCCAAGCCTATTGAGAGTTCTGCATCTGAGTCCTCCAGCAGCTTGTCAAATGAGGCAGAACTTGAAGAATCATTATCTTCAAGTAATGATGAAGGCATATCTAAAAAGAAAATGAGGCTGACAAAAAAAATTCAGGAAATAGGGATAGACATGACAGGCTTAAGAAGCACCATGGTAAGGGTAACAGGTCAGCTCACAAGCATATTGATCAGTTGTTGATTGATCCTGTTGCCTTTTAGTCTGAACCGGGTATTTTTTTCAACCTCTAATGAAGATACCGTTTTCAGTCGCAACAAAAATTGGAGACAATCCCCTTTGTCAGCAAAAATACTCTCCAGACATCTTCCTAAAAGGTTTGATAGCTCCAAGATGGAGAAATACGATGGTTGTAGAGTTCCAGACAACCACCTGGAGTAGTTTCAAGAACTTTATGATGAATTTTGACGACGATGACAAGCTATTGTGTAGGGCCTTCTCCCAAAATTTCACAGAGAGTTCCCTTAAATGGTACAACAATCTCCCTCATGGGTGTATAAGAAATTTTGATACGTTTTGGGTTGCTTTCCGGAGGAAAATTGTTGGAAGTAAGGAACTCAAGGGTAATAGAGACACCATTATCCATTGTGCTCAAGAACCAAACGAGTCCCTGAAGGAATGCATTAATCGATTTGTGAATAAAGAATGGGCTAGCAGATTGCTTTGAACAAGTTGCAATTGCTTCCCTTAGGAAATGTTTAAATCCATGGAATCTAGCCGATTCAGTAACTCAGAAGAAGGCTATGACTTGGGATGTTTTGTTAAATCAAGTGGGAAATCAAATCAATATAGAGGAGACCAAGAAAACCAGAGTACACATCAAGTGAGATCTAATAGTACAAAAACAACTCCGCCAGCTACTAACCAATCCGGTTATATGGCAAAGGAGACCGGACAAGGGTCCAACCGGTCAAGGCAGAATCAATCCAACCAAACTCAGAGCCAACAAACTAGAAGTAAGAGGGGGTGGGGTTTTACCTGAGTGGTTTGTTGAGTTGGGGGAGAGTGTGGCTACTATTTATGACAAGACTAAGAATGAGGTACATTTTAGAAAGTCGGCAGCGTTACAGTCCCCAGAGAAAACCGGAGCACTCGCTTCTGTCAATACCATATTAACATAGGCCATGATACTCATGATTGTATAGCCTTGAGGCAAGAGGTCCAGAACCTCATCAAAAAGGGAAAGTTGGGTGTCTACGTTAAAAAAAGAGGTGGAAGAACACCAGATAATGCGCAAACCAATGCTCCCCTAACTGGTCCTTCGAACAATCCCGAGACATCTACACAAGAGGGTGCAATGGTGATTGTTGAAAGATTTGATATAAAATCTGAGTATCTGGATCCAAATCCGAGTCAAAATCAAGTGGGGGAAATAACAGACAAAACCAACATAGTTTCCGGACTGATCAGTTTTTTTGAGTCACTAACTATTTTCGGAGGAGATACAGTGACTGTGCCTTCTACTTCATTAAGGAAGAGGCATGTCCATAATTTTGCCACCCAGTTGGATGGTGGAATGTCCACCTGCCAGTGTTAATCCCCATCACCATTTATAGTTTTTGATAAGTATGACTTGAGGAACATTTCATGGCCTCATGAAAATGCGGTGGTAATAGGAGCTTCAATAGAGGGAAACGATATACGCTGAATTCTGATTGATACAGGCAGTTCGGCAAACATCTTGTTTTTAAGATCCTACAAGTAAATAAGAAACCCTTCAGTTATACAACGTTCGAACAGAACCATTGTAGGCTTCACAAGAAGTTCTGCAGATGTAATCGGGGAGTTCGAAGATGAAGTATTATTGGGCATAGACCTTTTAAAAATATGGTAAGAGTGCTATTTGTGGTGGTGGATTTCCCAACATCGTAAAATTTAATATATGGGAGGTCTTGGATCTCCAGAATGCATGTTGTGGCCTCTACGGTCCACCAATGTTTGAAGTATGTTGTCCAAGGGCAAGTAGGTGTTGTCCGGAGCAGTTAGAAGATAGCCATGGAATTATATGCAACAGCCCTTGCCCCTAAAACTCTAGGGTCAGTCATAATTAACAAATATTCACAGCTATTGGAGCCTTCTGCTGAGAAAAATGAAATTGATGATCCTAGGGAGGCTCACAGTGTTATAATAAAGATTGAGGAAGTTGAAACTCACTCCCTTGCAGAGGGCAAGACTGTTAAGATTGGTTCTAAGCTGGAAACTGAATTGAAGCACAAGTTATCATCCTTTTTAATGCATAATCAATAAGTGTTTGCATGGTGCAACAGTTATGTTACTGGAGTGCCAGCAGATATTATCTCCTATAAGTTGTCAACCCGGAATGATATTGCACTAATTATATAGAAATTAACCGTTTAACCAAGATGGGTCACATTAAAGAATCTCAGTACTCTTTGTGGAGTGCCAACCCTGTGTTAGTCAAGAAAAGAAGGGCAAATGGCGTATGTGCATTGATTTCACTGACCTCAATAGGGCATGCCCTAAGGATCTTTATCTCGTTCCTCGGATAGATCAGTTGGTGGATTCTACCTCTGGAAACAAACTACATGGATACCTTTTCAGGGTACAACCAGATACAAGTAAATCTGAAGGATCAAGATCACATTACTTTCATTACAGACAGAGGTCTTCATTATTATAGGGTGATGCTGTTCGGATTGAAAAATGTTAGGGCCACTTATCAGAGGTTAGTGAATAAAACTTTTGCTAATCAGATTGGCAGAAACATGGAGGTTTACATAAATTATATGCTGGTTAAAATCTTAGAGGAAGATTCACACATATCTGACCTTCAAGAGACATTCTTCAATTTAGAAACTGTGAATTTAAAATTGAACCCTGAGAAGTGCGTATTTGGGCTCCAATCTGGAAAATTCTTGGACTACATAATAAGTGAAAAGGGAATTTAGCCTGATCCGGATAAAATTAATGGGTTACTAACAATGGACCCTCCTCGGAATATTAAAGAAGTTCAAAGGCTAACAGGACGATTGGCTACATTGAATAGGTTTATCTCAAGATCATCAGACAAGTGCGCTCCATTCGTCCAAGTACTGAGAAATGCTAAAGACTTCAATTGGTCTCCACAGTGTGACCAAACTTTTATTGAAATAAAGAAGCATTTATCCTAACCCAAAACTCTTTTCAAACCTGTTCGGAGGGGAAAACCTCTTTGTGTATTTAGTTGTATCTGAATATGCAATAAGTGTTGTGCTAGTGAGAGAAATGGATATTTACCCTCGTCCGGTATATTACAGCACTAAGAGCCTGTTGGATGCTGAAAGAAGATATTTAAAATTGGAAAAATTAGCACAAAAATAAGACCATACTTCCAAGCTCATTCCATTGTTGTTCGAACATCTTTTCCCTTAAAAAGCGTTCTTCAAAAAGCTAATGTATCAAGAAGAATGACCAAGTGGTCAGTGGAGCTGGGTGATTATGATATTGACTTTGCCCCTTGAATAGCAATTAAATCCCACGCAGTTAGATCCTCCGGACAGGAATCTGCCCCTTGTATTAACTCTTGGTAGAGTTTCTTGCCGATAGATCCTCCGGACAGGAATCTGAGAATAGATCTAAGAAAGAATGGGTAGTTCGAACTGACGGTGGATCAAGTACTATGGGTTGTGGAGCTGGGATTTGTCTAACTTCTCCATATGGTGACAAGATGTATATGTCCATATATTTTGGGTTCAGAGATTCTAACAATGAGTCTGAATATGAAGCAGTCGTAGATGGTCTTAAGCTGGCTCTCTTATGTGGGGCTAAGAGAGATGGGTTAATGAGTGATTCTCAGTTGCTCATTCACCATGCTCAAGGGCAATCTGAAGCAAAGAAAGAACAGTTGATTAAATACTTGCTTATGTTGAAAGAAGCTGTCGCGAACTTTAAAAATATTTACTATGAGCATATTCCTAGATCAGAAAACACTTTGGCAGATTATTTGGCAACTATAGCCTATTCTGAATCCTACCCATGGATTCTTATGCAAGAATGTCCGTCCGTACAAACAAATTGGAAAATTAGAGTGAAGAAAATATGAATATATTTGTTATTCAACCTAAAGATTGGAGATATGATCTTCTCCAATACATCTCTGATGGGATATTGCATCCGAATAAAGTTGTGCCAAGAAAGGTCAAGTACAAGGCTCGTGGTTTCTTGATACTAAGAGAGGTTCTTTACCAAAAAAAATCCTTCAGCAGACCTCTCCTACGTTGTTTAGGATTTGAAGAATCCCAAGTTGTACTATATGAAATCCCTGATGGGGAAGATTCTGCACATTGTGGCTACCGGGCCTTAACCAGAAGGGTCCTATTAGCAGGATACTACTGGCTAACCATAATGGAAGATGTTAAAGAGATGGAGAAAAAGTGTGATCCTTTAAAAAAAAATGGGAATGAAATTCATGTACCAGTAGTTCCTATGAAGTTTATATCTGAACCAGTTCCCTTTGCCAGATGGGGTATGGATCTAGTTGGGCCTCTTCATATGGCTTCTGGTGGACGTAGAACAATCATAGTCGCTATTGACTATTTTTCTAACTGGATAGAGGGAGCTCTTTTGGCTGGAACCACTTCGAAGACAGTTATTAAATTTATCTTATCCAAAATATGTTGTAGATTTGGGGTTCCCCGGAATATTACTACAGACAATGGGCCACCGTTTGATAATAAAGATATGGAAGCCTTTTGAACCTCAAGATGGATTTTTCAACATTGTTTCTCTTCTCATTTCCACCCCAATCAAATGGCCAGGTTGAGGTTGCAAATAGAACTATCTTTTCCGCACTAAAGAAGAATTTAGAAGGAGCTTCGGAAAAGTGGCCAAGTTATTTACAATAAGTATTGTGGGCCTATCGAACTACTTCTCGGGCTGCCACACAAGAGTCTCCTTTTGCTTTGGTATATGGGATGGATGCAATTACTCCTATCAAAGCTACTTTACCATCTCACAGAGTCCAAAACTATTCCAAATATGCTAATGATGTAGTAGTTAGGAATTGGTTGGACTTGATAAAAAAAATGTTAAAGCACATCCGAGGACAACACATTACACAGGCTTGATGAGGAGCAGATTTGCTTCGAAAGTTAAAAGAAGGGATTTTCGAGCAGGAGACATAGTTTTAAGAGAAGTCTCTTTATACACCAAGGAAAAGAAGTTCGGTAAGCTGGCTCCGAACTGGAAAGGCTCTTATGTGATCTATGAAAGGTTAAACCAGGAACCTATAGGCTCCAAGACAAATAAGGGAGATCTCTGAAGCACCTATGGAATGTTGAACATCTAAGGTTATATTTAGAATGAAACTTTTTTGTGAATATTTACTTTTTAATATCAAATGTAAATATTATGAGGCATACTCTTCCTACCCTAGTGGCGCAGGGAGGTTTTAATGAGGTGTCCGGGTTTTTCAATGATATATGATGCCTTCTTCAAACGTCTGGTACAGTTTTGTTTCAGTTTGGATATTAAACACTTATTCAACACTCCGACTCTCGAGTATTATTGAGTTGATCGGATATATTAAGCACTTGATCACATTTATTAAACATATATGGTCGAAGATTTTGAAGACTTTTGTTCAACACATCTGAAATATGAAAAGCTATTTAAACATTGGCCATAGAAGAGTCAAACAAAATTTAAGCAAAGAGGAATATGATAATTAGAATCTGATCAGACTACAACTGATCTCTGATACACAAAAAATGCCTTGGGTGTTAAAGGACTTTAAATTTTTACAGCATAGAGATTAAACAAACATTGCAACAGAATGCTTTGGCCATCCAAGGACTTTAGTCTTTCAAAAAAAGTGCATAATATAACCTTAGGGCTTGTTCCCTTCGAGTTTTTCTTCACCACCATATTTTTTGGGACTTTTGAGTTCAACACTTGAACTCTTACCAACTTTTTCATCATCATCAGAGTCTATTTCACTGGAGTAGTTATGCTTTTCCCCGTCACCCATCACTAGAAAGGGAGATCTTGATAGTCCACATATTTCCACAAAGGACCAAGGGTCCTCATACGAAAGGTCTCATGGAATAGTAAGACCATATCGGACTTGATTCTATCATCTCTCTTCTCCAGAGAATCCATTATTCCATTAGCATACTTCTATATCTCTGCAGCTATGGCTTGAACTTGTTGGTGTTCCATGCCATCTTTATTTTGGGTTTTCTCCTAGATAGTATTCTCCAACTTAGCTTTGTTATCGGACAAAGTCTAAATAGTACTGTCCTTAGTTTGAAATTGCTCCTTCAAAGATGTGATATCATTTGAAGAAGAAGTCTTTAGGTCGGAGTATTTGGTTTGAAGCTCTTTGCTGGCTATTTCTGACTTAAGTAGTTTGCCAGTTAAATCCTCTTTTTTCTTCTTTAATAATTGTATGCTCTGCTGAGCACTGAGAAGATTGGTTGACAAGTTTTGCTTCTCTATAGTTAGGGTATTGATGGTTACAGTTTGATCCCTTACCTGTGTCTCCAGATCGAGCACTAGTCGAACATAACCCAAGAGGGCAACATCTGAAGAGCTAGGAGGACAGTAAGTCCCCGCGAAGTTATCTTTTTCTAAGTCATTGAAATAGATATTGATGTTTTGAAAGGCGTCAAGATCTACCTCTTTGTTACCATCACCAGTAATCTGTTCGGAATGGAGATTGGTTGGAATTTTCTCCTCCAAGGTAGGATCGGTAGGAGCTGGAGGAGGAACTTCAGGATGACCAAGGATTATCTCTGCTCCTAGAGTAACTTTATTCCTTTTGGCAGCTTTCTCATCGGTGTTGGCTTTACACTTCTTGTCCTTCTTTGAAATATTTGGTGGGCTGTCCGACCCACCAGCCTCCTTCACAGTGACTTCTACTGCTACCAGTAAAGCATCGCTAATATCTATTTGGTTCTCCAAACCGGTCCCTTCAGTAGTTGTTTGAGGTGGGTCTGTTGGGGCCTTATTCTTTTCTTGTTTTTCATCTTGTTCAAATGACTAGGGGCTTTGGCCTTGGAAGGCAGGTAAAGTTTGGCATCTTTGGCCTCTGTCCTACTTAGAATGACATCTGTAAGGGGAGGGGTGGTTAGCTCTTTAATTGAGAGGTCTCTTCTCCCTATGGTGTTCCACATATGAGACCTCACGTAGTTCCCCGATGTAAAGCAGTTGTGAAAAGCATTGCCCCACTACTCTAAGGCACAATCGTTCAGCTTCGCACAAGTATCCTGACCTGCCTCCACATAATCCGGAAACTCCTTCGGAAGCACTGAAAAGAAGTATGAGTCAGTTCGGATTAAAATATTAACGCTTAAAAGATAAAAGAAGAAATAAGAGAAACTCACCAATGCTCTTCCAGCGACTGGTCAGCTGACTTGGGTTTGAGTCAGCCTTGATCTTCTTGCTATTCTCCCAAGCCCCACTAATGAATAAGAACTTCGTCCTCCACGACTTTTCAAACTCTAGGAGATCTTTCACTACCTTGTAATCATTCCACATGTTGTAGTGGTAGAAGGGGATGTGATGAGTTTTACATAAGCTTACCACAACAGCAAACTGTTCCATTGGTAGTGGAATCTTAGACAACCTCGATGCCATGATACATGTCAGTAGAGTCTACCAAGCTTTGGGGCTCAGTTGGCTGACACGTAACTTAATCAGATGGAAGTATTCGACTATCTCTGGATCCAAAGGAAACCGGAGTCCCCGATTCAACATTTCTGTATAAACCACCATTTCATTGAGCTTGCAGTCCATCAGGGTTTTCGGGTGATGGGAATTCTTACTTTCAGAGACTTTAGAATTCCCCACTTAGTGCGAATCGACCCAGCTCAACAGTGTGGGCGTATACGTAGGCTATGTTTTGAAGGGACAACAAATACTTTACGCTGAACTTCTTAAAGCATGGCCCTACTCTACCTTCCAAACTATCCGGAAGCGCATCCTGATGAGTCATACCTGGTGTGGATTATTTTCAACTGAGGATAATTTTGTCAGATGTTTTGTGGTGTTTCAAGGGTATTAAATGTTTAAGTGTTTGGTAGTGAGAGATTTAAGTTTCCTGGTTGTATTAAATGTTCATTACCCTCATTAAAGAAAGTGGTTGGGTATTTATACTTTTAATTATGGGCCATATGGGCTTTCGGGTCAAACTTATGAAATCAGGTCGAGTTCAAAAACGCATTAGTTTATTAAGCAGATTAGTAACTAGCTTAGTCAAAAGCTGTTTAGTGTTTCAATACTTTTATCCTGTTCGGATGGTTCAGTGGGTGATTATTGTCCGGATTGCCCCTGTCCAATTTCTACAGTGAGTGGCGAATATTTCTGGACTCATCAAAAAATCTTCTTAGGCACTTGTAACATTCTCTGGACTGTTTAAGCGTTCAGCTCAAGATTTATCCGGATTGAATACGTTTCAGAAGTTCAAAAGTTTTGCTATGGATCGTAGGGACACGTGTCACCTTTTGATTCGCCTCACCGGCCGTTTTTCTCCTAGAACGGCGCTCCCACTAATCCCAAAAAGCAACCTCTTCATTTAATACCTCTGACATCAGCGCCGCCTTCAATCATTACTTTTGTGTTTTCATTTTCTCCTAGGTATTTGGTAACTCTTTTGTCTTACTAGTATAAATTACTTCTTTTCACTATTTTACCATCTTCATCACTCTCTCATTTATTCATTTCAAAGCTTTCACTTCTCTTTTCAAAATTCTTCTTGTGTAGGTTTATGTTCACGGCAAGAAACGCATTGGTGAAAGGTGGGTGGCTTAACCTTTCGGAGTTAGAAAAAGCACAAAGGGTTGAGCGAGAGAGACATATTTCTGCGAGTCTTCTAGTTTCTCCAAACGACAAACCCGAAGCACCGTCTTCAGAATCTGATCGTGGTTCATCTTTTGCTAGAAGTTCCAAACCTAGGCGTTTGTTTCAACCACGCCTTTCACCCATTCCATCAAGCTCCTCGGTTCAAGAGTCGCAGCCCTCTGTTGAACGGGAAAAAGCCGTATCAAGCACAAGGAGACCCTCTCCTTTTACCGCTATGGGGTCAGATGCTGAAAAATCCCCAGAAAAGGTTACCATTTGCCGGACAGGCCGTTTAGTAAGTCAAGCTGCTGTTTCACAATATAAGTCCCCAAGATTATGGCCTCCTAAGTCTGGGACCAAGGACAAAGCTACAAGATCAGGGGCATCTATCAGAGTCCCAAAGGATAAATCCTCTGGTCCGGAGGCAACTGGAATTAGCTCTCAAAATGGGCCCTCCGAAACTGATCCCCAACCGGACACCAGACCCTAAGAGAGGGTGATGCTCAACCGTTCGGACAACTTACTGAGCCTGCCACCAGCACTCCCCCACCAACAACAACAACTGACAAACCTTCCATGGTGATGGAAGAGGTGATGGAGGACAGTATAGAAGTTGCTGCATTTGAGACCGACGTCTCCGGTCAGATAGGGGATGTTGCCACTGATAAAAAAGGTAAGGGTAAAGAGAAACTGTGTTTGAAACATCCAGACCTGCCGGAGTGCCTGGAAGGCAAAGTGGGGCCATGCTTCCACAAGGTGAATGTGAAGTATCTGCTGGCCATGCAGAACATCAACTATGTCTACACTCACACTGCTGAGTTAGGCCGGATCCGGACGAAGTGGGGGATCCCTGAGTCTGTCAAGGTGAGAATACCGGTCACTCCGGAGACCCTAATGGACTGTAAGCTTAGAGAGATAGTCATTTATACAGAGATGTTTAACTGGGGGCTCAGATTTCCCTTGGACCCAGAGATTTTCAGATACTTTGTACACCCTTATGGTCATCATTATGGCCTTTAGGCTCTCTGGAATACCGCTTCCAATAGAGAAATTCACTGCTGTGGCCAACCTTTGCAAGAACCATATCATCCCTTTCTACCACTACAACATGGGAGATCATTTCAAGGTGGTAGATGATTTGCTGGAATCAAAGAAGAATTGGAAGACCCAATTTCTGTTTATTAGTGGGGCTTGGGAAAACGGGAGGAAAATCAAGGCTGGTGTCAATCCTCGCATGCTCACCAGCCGATGGAAAAACTCAAGTACATATTTAATCATGCTTGTCTTTCTTTCCTTATAAAAATTTGTTTCTTAACTGCTCTTCGTTTTCTTTGGGTAGTGCTGCCAAAAGAGTTCTCCGACTATGTGGAGGAGGGGCAGACCACATGTGCCAAGCTGAATGCTTGGGCTGCTGACAAATGGGGAAATTGTTTCCACAATTGCTTTACCGCCGGAAATTTCGTAAGGTCCCACCTCTGGAACACAACAGGCCGGAGGGACCTTACTTGGGAGGAGTTGACCACTTTACCTCCTCCGGCTTTCATTCTCTAGAGAACTGAGCAGAAGGATGGCAAGTTGGCTTTGCCTGCCAGAGCAAAAACCCTAAGTAAGATGAAGGGCAAGAAGGATAAGAAGCAGCAAGTTGCAACTGAGGTTGCTCAAGGTGGTGGTGAGGAGATCGTCCCAGCAAGTCAGGAAGTGCAGAGCCAAGGGGGAATCAATGCTACTCTACTTCAAGTGGTTGAAGATGAGAGTATCAAGGAGGCAGGTGGACCTCCAAATCTTCAAAAGGCTCCTCAGAAGGATAAAGAACGGGGAGCAGATGGTGAAGATAGGGCAGCCAAGAAGAAGAAAATCTCCTCGGGGGATGAAGTTGCTCTCCGGCCTTCAGAGTCTCTTCCTCCGGCCGACCCAACAGACCCCACATTGGCAGAGCAAATCCCAAGTGGTCTACATGCCGGAGAGGGTACCAGATGGGATTTGAACATTGATGGATTGGACATCAGTGGCTTCCAAAATATTGGTTTGTACTTCGATGATCTTGACAAGGACGACTTTGATGGCCCCTACCTTCCTCCAAGCTCCTCAAACATGGTTACCTTCAATGGTAAGTCTTTTTATGTTTCAGGGGAGAATTAGATGGTGACTCACTCCTTGCTGAGAAATGTTCAACCGATGCTCAACGTGGAGAAGCAAGTGCGAAGCCAATCTACCCTTATCAACACACTCAACGCAGACAAATAGAGCTTATCAAATGACCTCCTTAATGCCAATCAGAGTGTTGAGGCCTTAAGGAAAGAGCTCGAGGAGTTGAAGAAGGGGAAAGAAGACTTGGCCACCAGGCTAGCCACTTCGGTGACGGTTAACACAGAACTCAAAACCAAGTGTTCTGGCTTGGAGAATGATCTCTCCGCTTCGAAGGAAGAGGTGAAGGCCAAGGATAATGTCATCCAAACCCTGTCTGGTGACAAAACTTCTCTTGAAGATGTTGTGTCTAAAGTCACCAAGGAGAAAGAGGATTTGATAAAGGAGTAGGAGAAGATAATCCAGGCCAAGATCAATACATACACCAACAAGGTGATAAATTCCCAAGAAGAGAAGTATGTCGAAGTCAAATATGACATGGTCTTGCTTTTTCATCAAACATTCCCAAAAAGAACGCTTGGTACTCTATGGCAATATGTAGAATACGAAGATCTCTCATTCCATACTATGGTAGATGGTGATAGGCACAACTATTCTAGTGGTTATGATGATACTACTGATGAAGAAGAAGGGACCGGAGAGAACCCCAATGATGAACCCAAAGATCCAAAGAAGAAACAAGAAGAAGCAGGAACATCTAAGGGAGTCCAATCCTAAAATTTTAACTATTTTCTGTTTTTCTTTTATTCTTATGTCAGACTAAAGTCCTTGGATGGCCAAAGAATTTTTGTAATCGTGTCTGGATAAGCCTTTTCTTTTTAAAATTCAAAGTCCTTGGATGGCCAAGGCATTCTTACATGTTCTAATATCATTCCCCGGTGCTAGCCGGGCAGTTTAATTTTGCACAATTCTTGCCTTGTTTTATGTTTGCCCAATCTTGATGGCTGATGTTTAAATAGCGTCTAGTTATTTTACAAGTATTTTAAGGTGAGAGTGTTTAAATTCTCCGATGACAAATGTTTAAATGGTCATCATTCCACGAGATCAATCCGATTTGTCAATGATACTTAGAAGGCTTTGAAGAAACTATCAATCAAACCACTCCAAATCTTTTAAGAAGGCATCAAATTTTATTAAAAAACCCGGACACCTCATTAAAACCTCCTCGCGCCACTAGGGTAGGAAAGAGTATGCCCCCTAATATTTACATGGACTTTAAATAAGTAAATATTTACATAACTTTCATTCTAGATACAACCGGAGGTGTTCAATGTTCCAGGGGTTATTTAAGATTCTTCCATATTTATCTTGAAGCCTGTTTGTCCCAGGCTTAAGCTTTTCAATGACCACATAGGGTCCTTCCAAATTTGGAGCTAGCTTGCCGAACTGCTTCTCTTTAGTATGTAGGAAGACGTTTCTCAACACTTTATCCCCTAGTTGAAAATCCTTTCTTCTGACTCTGGAAGCAAACCTGCTTCTCATCAATCCCTGATTGGGTGGCTCTAAGATGAGCCTTAACTCTTTTCTCTTCTATCAAGTTGAGTTGACTTCTGATTTCCACTTCATTAGCATGTTTGGAAAAATTGTGGACTCTGTATGACGGAAGATTTGCCTCTATAGGAGCAATTGCATCCATACCATATACCAAGGCAAACGGGGATTCGTGCGTAGCAGCTCCAGGAGTAGTCCGGTAGGCCTATAGTACTTCTTGTAGATAGCTTGGCCACTTTCCAGCAGTCCCTTCTAAATTCTTTTTAAAACCGGACAGAATGGTCCTGTTTGCCACTTCAACCTAACCATTTTCCTGTGGGTGGAAAGGGGAAGAGAAGCAATGTTGAATGCCTCGAGAGGCACATAAATTCTCCATATCCTTGTTATTGAATTGTGGCCCATTGTTTGTGGTTATCTTCTGTGGAACCCCAAATCTGCAACAAATATTAAATAAAATAAATTTTATAACAGCTTTTGAAGTAGTGACTGCCAAGGGGCAGCTTCTATCCATTTTGAAAAATAATCAATGGCTACAATGATAGTTCTGCACCCTCCGGACGCCACAGGTAGAGGTCCCACCAGATCCAGCCCCCAACGAGCAAAAGGTATTGGCTCTGAAATCGACTCCAAAGGGACAGCTGGGGTATGGATTTTATTACCATATCTTTGGCATGGATCACACTTCTGTACCAATTCCTTGGCATCTTACATTATGGAGGGCCAGTGGTATCCGACCAACAAGACTCTTCGGGTTAAAGCTCTATAACCACAGTGTGCTGACCCTTCACCATCATGCAGTTTAGACAGCACTATTTGGGACTCTTCAATCCCCAAACATCAAAATAGAGGTCTACTAAAAGACTTCTTGTAAAATATGTCTCTTATGATTAAAAAACCACGAGCCCTATACTTCATTTTTCTTGCTACTGCTTTTTCCGGAGGCAAAATTCCATCTGAAATGTATTGAAGAATAGGATACCTCCAGTCTTTAGGTTGACCCACTTGTATGTTTAAAATTTCCTCCTTTTCCTTGTTCTGATTGAGTTGAATGGATGGGCAATCCTGCACATGAATCCATGAGTAGGACTCAGAGTATGCTATGGTTGCCAAGGAGTCTGCTAGTGTATTCTTTGTTCTGGGTATGTGCTCATAGCGGTTTTCTTTGAAGTTAACTGCCACCTCTTTAAGAATGAACAAATATTTAATCAACTGCTCCTTCTTGGCCTCAGATTGAAATTGGCCATGATGGATAAGAAGCTGGGAATCACTCATTAACCTAACTCTCTTGGCTCCACAAATCAGGGCTAACTTCAAACCAGCTATAGTAGCTTCATATTTGGACTCATTGTTAGAGGCCCTGAAAGCAAAATATATAGCCTGGTATAGCTTGTCACCGTACGGAGAGGTTAAAAATATCCCAACACCACAACCCATGGTACTTGATCCACCATCGGTACGGACAACCCATACCTTCTTAGTCTTTTTATCTGTAGCTTGTTTAGTACTCCTGTCCGAATGGAACTCAACTAGGAAATCAGCAACAGACTGAGCCTTGATTTCAGTTTGAGGGGCAAAATCAATGTCATAGTCTCCCAATTCCACTGACCACTTGGTCATTCTGCTTGATATGTCTGCCTTTTGAAGAACATTTTTCAAGGGAAAAGACGTCCGGACGACAATAGAATGAGACTGAAAGTAAGGCCTCATTTTCCTAACAGCAATTACTAAAGCTAGTGCTAGTTTTTCAAGTTTTAAATACCTTTTTTCAGCATCCATCAGGCTTTTGCTGATGTAGTACACCGGACGAGGATAATTGTCCACCTCCCTTACTAGTACCGCACTTATGGCACATTCGGAGACTGCTAAATATATATACAATGTTTCTCCATCAATAGGTTTAAATAGGGTTTTGGGGGAGGATAAGTGCTTTTTTATTTCATCAAAAGCCTCGTTGCACTGTGGAGACCAGTTAAACTCTTTGGCACCCTTTAAAATTTGGAAAAACGGGGCACACCTATCCGAAGACCTTGAGATAAAACGGTTTAGAGCAGCTAACCTTCCTGTCAATCTTTGTACTTCTTTAATATTCCGAGGAAGATCCATTTGCTAGTAAAGCATTAAGTTGGTCTGGATCAGGCTGTATCCCTTTCTCACTTATCACATACCCCAAACACTTCTCGGACTACACTTCGAAAATGCATTTTTCTGGTTTTAACTTTAAATTAACTTTTACCAAGTTGGCAAAAGTATCTTGCAAATCTGTCAAGTGTAATTCTTTTCCCACACTCTTTACCATCATGTCATCAATGTAGACTTCCATATTTCTTCCAATTTGATTAGTGAATGCTTTGTTCACCAACCTCTGATAAGTATCCCAAGCATTCTTTAATCCAAAAGGCATCACCTTGTAACCATGAAGGCCTCTATCAGTAACAAAAATAGTGTGTTCTTGGTCCTTCGGATCCATTTGAATCTAATTATAACCGGAGAAGGCGTCCATAAAGGACAACAACTTTTTTCCAGATGTGGAGTCCACTAACTGATCGATCCGGGGGACCGGATATAGGTCTTTTGGGCAAGCCCTATTAAGGTTAGTAAAATTGATGCACATACGCTACTTCCCGTTTTTCTTTTTTACTAACACTGGATTGGCTGTCCATAAAGGGTACTGAGATTCCTTTATGTGCCCCATCTTAGTAAGTCGGTCAACCTCTTGAACTATGGCATCAACTTTTTCCTTAGAAAAAGCTCTTCTCTTCTGCACAACAGATGCTACATCTCTTCGGATGGATAGATGGTGTGATATAACTTATGCAGGCACTCCGGTTACATCAGCATTGCACCAAGCAAAAACATGTTGATGGTCTGTTAAAAAAGATAATACTTTGCTTTTTAGTTCTGATGTCATCTTAGATCCGATCTTGACACTTCTTCCTTCAGCCATAGAGTGAGTTTCAACCTCTTCAATTGGTATTAAAACACCAGGGGTCTCTCTGGGGTCATCAATTTCACCCTCTCCCCCAGAGGGCCCCTCCAACTGCTAATCTTCACTAATCCGAACTTCCCCCAAACTCCTAGGGGCCAGTGTTGTTGCATGACAACTCCCACTTGTCCTTGCACAGCGTACTTTAAATATTGGTGAACTTTTGAAGCCACAGCATGCATCCTCGAGAGCCAAGACCTTTCCAAAATGGCATTATAACATGTGGGACAATCTACCACAACAAAAAGTACCCTGACCATTTTCTTGAAAGGGCCCTTTCCCAACAAAACCTCCTCCTCAAACTCCCCGACCACGTCCGCAGAGCTTCCAGTGAAACCCACAATAGATCCGTTCGAATGTTGAATTACTGCTGGATTCTTCATTTGTTTGTAGGAAGTTAATAAGTGGATATTGGCTGAGCTGCCAGTGTCCACCAAAATTTGCCTAATTTCATTGCCCCCAATGGATGTTCCTATCACCACAACATCTTCATGGGGACCAACTATGTCCCTCAAATCATCTTCATCAAAAACAATGAAAGGAAAAGGAATTTGCGATTGATATGAGGTTATGCCTCCCTCCAACTGAGTAGCCAGGGTGTGAACATGCCTCTTCCTTGAAGAAGTAGTTGGTGCAGTCATGGTGTCCCCCCCAAATATGGTAAGTGACTTAAAAAAAGCTTATGAGCCCAGACACCATATTGGTGTGTTCTGTGATAACACCCACCTTATTCTGGGCTGGATCGGGATCCAAATAATCTGACTCCATATCGAACCTTTCAATAATTATCATGGCCCCGTCCGGAGCCGACATCCCTGTATTGTTTGTTGGGCCGGTCCGATGAGCATTATCAGGCATATTCCCACTTCTTCTTCTAACGTAAGCACCCAATTTTCCTCGTTCAATCAAATTTTACACCTCTTGCTTCAAAGCCATGCAATCTTCTATGTTATGGCCAATATCATGATGATATTGACAGAAACAAGTATTACAACTTTCCCTGGGAGATTGAAGCGCAGCCGGCTTCCTAAAATATACTTCATCTTTTGTTTTGTCATAGATAGTTGCCACATTTTATTTCAGTTCGGAAAACCATTCCAGTTGGACCCAATGCCCTCGCTTATTTCAAGATTGCTGGCTTTGGGCTGGTGCTGGGTGGGATTGAGCCTTGGCCCTGTTGGGACCCTGTCCGGCTTCCTTAGCCTTGTACCCGGACTGATTCTGGTTCTGGTTTGGTGCAGATGGGGCAGATCTCACCTGCCTGTGCACCCTAGTCTTCTTCATTTCATCTATATTGATTTGCTTTCCCACCTGATTAAGTAAACAGCCCCATGTCATGGCCTTCTTCCTGGTTACCGAATCGGCCAGATTGCCAGAATTCAGCCCCTGTCTTAGAGAAGCTATTTCGACTTGTTCAAAGCAATCAGCTAATCCATTTTTGGTGTTCACAAATCGACTTATATATTCTTTCAATGATTCGTTTGGCTCTTGGGCATAATGGATAATAGTGTCTCCATTGCCCTTCACCTCCTTACTTCCAACAAACTGCCTCCGGAAGGCCACCCAAAAGGTATCAAAATTTTTGATGCAGCCCTGTGGCAGGCTATTATACCATTTCAGAGCACTCCCCGTAAAAGATTGAGAGAATTCTCTACGAAGCAACTAATAATCATCGTTAAAATTCATCATAAAGTTTTTGAACTGCTCCAGATGATTATCTGGATCTTTGCTCCCATTGTATTTTTCCATCTTAGTATTGTCAAACCTCTTTGGAAGGTTTTCAGACAGTATCTTGGAGGATAATGGAGATTTTCTCCAATTCCAGCCACGACTGAACACAATATCTTCATTGGGAGTTGCAAAGATACTTGGTTCATCATGGAAAGCGAAAGGATCCATCAACAGCTGGTCTATATGTCTCCGGCCATGGCTGTGGCTATGAGATGACCCTTTACCTAGGTGCCTTTTCAACCTTCCATGCTCCATTGGATTTTCAGTGTGGTGAACAACTGACACTTTTGATTTCTCTTTCAAGCCTATCTGCACCTTTTTAGCAGCCCTCAAGGCTTCTATCTCATATTTCAACCTGTCTCGCTCTTCGATTGTATATTCATCATTTTCTCCCACCACTTCTACCAAAGTTGGTGGCACTGCCTGCTCGTCCGGATTCATCCGAACTGGTTTTTCTTGCTGGTTTTGAATACTAGATTCATGCACCTTCTCCTCCCATTGTGGTCTCTAATTTGGTGTGGATTATTTTCAACTAAGGGTAATTTTGTCAGATGTTTTGTGGTGTTTCAATGGTATTAAATGTTTAAGTGTTTTGTAGTGAGAGATTTAAGCTGACTGGTTGTATTAAATGTTTATTAACCTCATTAATGAAAGTGGTTGGATATTTATACTTTTAATTATGGGCCATATGGGCTTTCGGGTCAAACTTATGAAATCAGTTCGAGTTCAAAAACCCATTAGTTTATTAAGCAGATTAGTAACTAGATTAGTCAAAAGGTGTTTAGTGTCTTAATACTTTTGTCTTGTCCGGATGGTTCAGTGGGTGATTATTATCCGGATTGCCCCTGTCCGATTTCTACAGTGAGTGACGAATATTTCCGGACTCATCAATACCCACCTTGGTCTTTCCCTTTCGATCTGCAGTTGTATATTCTGTTTGACCGGATGCCTCAAAAGGGGCTTCATCTAGAATGTCCTCCATATTTTCTTCCATTACTGTGGAAGGTTGTTCGGATGGATGTACAGATGGTTGTTTGGATGGTTGTACAAATGACAGTTCGGATAGTCTGGTTTCTGCTAAGGGCTGTTACCCAGATGGTTTAGCCTTTGGCACAGGTTTTATTGCCTTGAACTGGAGGGCTTTGAAGATGTAAGGGTAAATTTTCACTTAGATTTATTTATCTGGAGATTTCTCTGCATCTGAACTCATTGAGATGCAAGGCGAGGGATTTCTTATATTAGATACAGCTATCTCCTTAGGTAAAGGATTTTGGGACTCCTCGACAGAGGACCCTGATGGAAGACCTAAAAGGTTTGCTACGAATGGAAATTTCCTAACCTTTGAAGTTTTTGAAGATGATGAACCCTGGCCTGTATTCAATTGTGGTTGATTATTTCCTTAACCGGGTGAAACAGGAAAGCCAGCAGCAATGCGTCCGTCTCTTGCAACTTTTTGTGCTTTCTCTAACTCAGATAAGTTCAACCAACCTTCTTTTACTAAGGCATTTCGTAGTTGTAAACATATATGATTCAAGCGCGAATTTGAAGATAAAGTAAGCTTTCTCTCACTAGGAATATTTTTCATTTTTGAAGACAATAAAACAGTAAGAAGGTTTATATATAGCAGTGAAAATGGCAGTTTCCTAGGAGAAGGTAAATCGATATAGGCAATGATTAAAAGCTGCAAGGTGTGGGAGTTAAAGCCTAGGTAACTTTCTAGCCTAGTGGGTACGAGAATCTAGGAGAAAACGGTTGAGAGATCGAACCAAAGCTTTACGAGTGTGCCATGATTGAAGAAAGACTCTTAGAATTCTGAATTGAGAAATCAGTTCCACCTAAATTCGAACAAGGTCACTTTTGAAGGAAAAATTCTACATTTCGAGCGAAACAACATATCAGAGTATGTTGGTATTGATTTTTGAGAGTTAGCTCTTCTAAAGATCCTTTACAAGACCTAAAAGGTCTACTGATGAGTTCGGATATTTGAGCTAATGTGTCTTAACTTAATCCAATGGGAAATTTGGACCATGACTACTATTATAAAACTCCGAATAGGACAAATGTAATAAATGCTGACTAAGATAGTTGTTGGTCACTTCAAACCATATTACTAATGGGTCCATAAACATGACCCGACTTCATGATCCAACCCAATAAACTCATAGGTCAGTAATTAAGTATAAATACCCCAACTAAGGTTAATCATAATTTATTACTAGCACACAACTTAATTATCTCACTACTCACTACCCTAAACATTAAATTCCACAAATCATCCAAAACACTTTACAAAATTACCCTCAAACAGAAATAAATCACACCAGAAGGTACAATTATCTAGATTCAATTTTAAGTTTATTGCTTTTAAGTTACAAAACGTTTCTTCCATGTTGGAAAAATCATCATCATCTTTAGTATTATTTACCTACATGTTGTCGATATAAACTTTGAAATTTCTTCCAATCTAGCTAGCAAAATCTTGGTTCATTAGTCTATCATAACTTGCCCGTGCATTTTTCAAACCCAAAGGCATTACTTTATAAGAATGTAACCCTCTATTAGTGATTAAAGTATAGATTTCTTGGTCCTTTGATACATATGTATCTGATTATACCTAGAATATGCCTCCATAAATGATAAAAGATAATTACTCGAAGTAAAATCTACCAGCTGGTCGATTCTTGAAATGGGAAATGGGTCTTTCGGAGAAGTTCTATTTAGATATGTAAAATCAACACACGTATTCTATTTGTCATTCTTGTTTTTCACTAATACCGAATTCATTCTCCGTAATAGATATTGGCATTCTCGGATATGCAAGATAATATTTGTAGGTACTCCTATGAAATTTTCCGAACACCAAACGAAAATGTGTAGATTTTTCAACAAAAAAGATATCAACCTTGATAAGGAAAGATATTCTTCAGGGACCTAAATGCAATTAATAGGGACTAAACTATAAGTTCTGTTAAGATAGAGTTTAATTAAGCTTTTATAAGAGATATAGGGACTAAGTTGTAAATATTCATTTATGTAACCGCTCTTGTAACTGATTCACCTGGCCTATTTATAGAGGCTGAGGAGGACGGTTACACTCATGAAATAATCAGAAGCACAATACTACTTTCACTACCTAAAATTCTCTCTGTGAATTCTTGTGTTCTTGATTCTCTCAATCCAACTTTAATTCATACCAAACCTATCTTTCACATTTGAGGATAGTCGAGTGCCAATCTTAAACCATTTACGAAAGGGAAAGAAATAAGTTTCAATATTTTCATCATGTGTTACCGGGTTTGAGGTCTCCTTCAAATCATCTACATAGTCTGACTTTGAAGTTGGCCCTTGTATTTGTTATTTCTGTTATTAAGATAACGAAGCAACATAATATTACCCTATAACTTTATGTTTGCTTCCAACAAATCCCACCTGTTTCCTGATATCATTCATTATTGATAGTTAATACCTACCAAAAATCTAATTAAATCTAGTTAGCCCATCGACCACCATAAATAATACATTTTTTCTTTTTTCTGGAAAATGTATTTGGCCCATAAATACCTCATCTTCGAACTCTCCAACGACATTGAAGATAGCCAATAAACCACATTATTGGTATATCATAATTCAGGGTAAAATAGGGATTTTCCATATGTGTAAACAAAATGTTGGTCAAACTCTTTGTATTTATTAGAATTATTTGAATTTTGCTTCATTCGATGGTTGCACTTGTTACCGCCGCATCTCTATGGGGTCCAGCTAAACCACTTAAATCATCATCCTCCTTGAAAAACATAATGGAAAGAAGATTTCTGTAAAGATAAGTCGAAGTTCCTCATGCTAGTTGTATAGTTAGGCTCATAATGTGTCTCTTAGGAGAGAAAGTTGTAATTCTTGAAAAAGTATCCCCACCAAAATTAGTTAACGATTCGAAAGACTCCACAAGGTTTTAACCTTTGTCTTTGACATTAGGTTCATCAATCATCATCTCAATTATTCTGTTAGGGTACAGATCTAAATATTATCAGGATAAATCAATCTTGTCAAAAGCTTTTTTAAGACCATCGCATTGTTTTGCTTTGAAGCATTTTCAACTACTGATCTATGCGATACTGCTTGGTTGCCCACAAAAGCATGTTGTTGCCCCCGACTTTCCTTTTAAGAAATATTGTTAGTTTTTTATTTTCAATTCAATTTTGGATCTCTTGCTTGAGAGTTATGTTGTATCTTGTATCATGACTGATGTCGTTGTGACATTTTTAAAACCTATTACTTATTTATTCTCTAGGTATTTGAATCAGAAGGGGTTTCGTGAACTAGATAAAATTACGAGTTTTATTAAAAAAAATAATCAACATTATCTGTAATTCTAAAAAATCTTTAGTCTTGGTTGAGTTAGTATTTGGTTTGGCCTCTTTTGAAAAAACAAATGTTGAAGTTTGAGACTGAAAATTTTGAATCTGTTATTGCTGGTAAATTGGAGCATGTAATGGCCTTTTTAGGGAAATAGATTAAGTTTTAATCTCTTAGAATCTTCTAATTTAGTTTACTCTTCAACCGAAGCTAGTATAGCACCAAAGTTCAAAACTTTCTTCAGAGTAAATTAATCAGCCAATTCTTCAGAGAGAAACCATTGTCTAAAAGCAGCACAAATGATTGGCTCATGCAAATTCTCTGAACCATTCTCTGGCAAAACGAAACACCTGGTATAATCTTTCAAACTTTCTCTGACTGAGTGTTTGCACTGGATGGTCATATCATCGTCTTTCCAAATTAATTTACTTCCAAACAAATACTACCTAAACATTTTACAGAACAAGTCGAAGTCTTGATGGAACCTTGAGAAAGTGGATTATGCTATTTCAGAGCATTGTCCTTACAAGTTTAGGAGAAAGCATGACATAGAAACTTATTATCATAATTCATCATAAAATTCTTAAATTTCTCGATATGGTTATCTGTATCTTGGTTTCAATCAAAATATTCCATTTTCGATATGTCAAATCACTGTGTAGATGCCTGGATAGAATTTCCGATGATAAAAGAGATAGTTTCCTGGACTTTATCAATCATTTATAAAGACCACACTCTGAAGGATTTAAAAATCCAGTATTGACTGGTATCAAAACTCTGGTTACCTGAACGCCCATGTTGATACTGTTGGTTGGTCACTAGCAATAATGCAAGATTTTCTTGAAACTCGGTTATAGTTCGTGTTACCGGAATAACAAGTTTTACCACGATTAAGTCTTTAGGGTTTCAGTCAAGAAAGAGATAAGGCAAAAAAGGATCATCTTATTCATAGATAGCTTCTCCCTATTTATGATGTTGTGAGTTAGTGTACAGTTACACATGTTTACATTTAATACTCCACTAACTCACTAACGTTTATATTTCTATAATTTCGGAACAAGTACTTAAAACAGTTTGACTTAAGAGTCAAAACGTGCGTTACATAATAAGTAAGGAAACACTTTGTCTAATCTGAATTTTAAATCGAACTGGGCCATTCATTAAGCGCGATCATATCTGTTATGGTTTGCAGAGCTCGAGCTCACTGATCACGTGGTCAACTTATCTTCTTTGAGTTCACACTCATTCTTGATCACATGTTAGTCGTATCTTTAATCTGATCAACTCTTCTCCCCTAATATCTTTGAGCTCGATCTGCCTCCGACCTCGATCTACCTTTGAGCTCGTCAACACTGTAGAGTTCGTCTTTTTCTTCATTCCTTAACCTAATCCAAATTTGTGGTCCTCCTGCTCGTGCTCGTACTTGTTTGGAGGAATGCCCCCTTATCAGGGATCTCCCCTAATTTATAGGTTTATTAATTCTTTATAAAAATACTAGTAAACCTATAAAATAAAAATAAAATATATTATTAAATTGAAAGTCACAAATAGTTGTGTGGTTATTCGAAACGTCTTGCTGCTTCTTTTGTCGATACGTGTCATTGATGTAACTGCGACAATTCTGAGACCATTGTTTCTTGGAGACAACGCCTGGCGCTTCAGTTTTGGCATAGTTTTTAAGCAATTAATGACGTCACACGCTCATTTGCAAGGGTGTATACTCATTCAAACTTTTATTGTGTTTATTTTCTTGAAGGAAAATTAGCAACTCTGTAATCGTCTCGCTTTATTTTTGCTCGAAGAACAGTCATCATTTGCAACCAAGGCTCCTACTATCACATTCTGTTAACATTAATCAGGTAAATGATTTCTTAATAGATAAATACTTCTCGCTAAACACTTGGTAGAACCCTAGATTTTAGGTTTGCAACTTCTGTCAGTAGGTTATTCCCCAAATGAACATATCTTCCTAAATCGAGTTGATCGCCCTTGCATGTTGTAAACCTTCTAATACTTATCATTACCTTTGCAGTTTCTATAAAAACTATGGCACCAAAAATGGCGACGAAGGCTAAAGGTGACAAAATTACAGAGCCCATATATGAAGAAATTAGCGCTTTAGAAAGCTATTTCTCCCAAATAATACTTAAATACACTAATTTATATGATGGAGATTCCACCCTCAGGGACAGATGTGGTATCCCTGAGGATGTGATTATTAGGGCTCCTAGTATAGGCGAGCACATTTACCATACCCAAGAAACGGAGACATGTCTTTTTACTACCCTATTCGACTGGGGGCTAAGATTGTCACTGCCCGAACTTATTCGTGACTATTTAAATGTGCTCGGCATCTGCCCTACTTAAATTTCAGCCAATGGTTGGAGGCTATTACTTAGTATGGTGCGCAGCTCGCGCTTGCTTAAAACAGAAGTATGTATGGCTGACTTGCTATCTGCCACTGATGTGACTAAAATATCGAAAGCCCCTTTCTTTTATACCCACTTTAAAGGGGTGAAGAAAATTATGGAACTCCCCTCCTCTGATAGGAACTGGAAAAACTCCTTTGTCTTTGTGTCTGGTAACTGGGAACATGGAACCCCCACCTTAAACCTTCAACTAGAAAGGAAGTGGAGGAAAAATTGTAAGTACTAACAGGATTGTGGGAGACGAAAAATTGCTCGAACCCTTGTCAATCAATAACTAATAAATCATTATTTGCTCAGGTGAATTGTCGAATCATAGCTGGTGAAAGGAGGGGAGACCAAAAGATTACGTAAACCCCTTGATCAGAATTGGGAATTTGGCATGTGAAGCGTGGTAACAAGATCCCAAGCAGTTGTTTACACGATACAACAATCTGAAGTGAGGGTTGTGGTAGATTGCGGAGCTAAAAATCATAGAAGACGGAGAGGTTAGCATGGCACACGATTCAGAAGATACCATGGATCACATTAGGGCACTTTTGGAACATAAATCTCGAGAGAAGAACAATACCAGCTTCTGGCTGGCAGTACCACATGTGGCTCCAAAGGGTGGTGAAGCAGGGGATTCGTCATCCACTCCTACTCAAACTTGCGAGCAATGAAATAACGCCGTAAAAAACAAAGGAAAAATTGTCGAGCAGGCTGAAAAAGAAGCACCCAAGGTGCTAGAACCTGCTCAGCCCGATAGAGTCTGAGCAGAAAGAGAAGAAGATGAAGAATATACCAATTCTGGCTCGCTAATTAAGCCCTGGAACAAGAAACCAAGGGTGATTGAAGACGATGTTCCCTTGAACATGAGGAGATTACAGCTTAGAGATGAAGAGGGTGATAGCACTAAAGCTACTTATGGGGAAAGAACTTGCCCCCCCCCCCCCCATTCAACCGTCAACACAAGGTGGTGAGGAGCAGAATCCACGGGTTGTAGAGGAGCTAATTGATCTTGTAGGGGATGAGGCAGAAGATGGGAATGATCCTCAGAAAAAGAAATTTGTGCCCCCAGATCTTGCCAAAAAGATAAAACAACTGGTGCATAGCTCCACCATGGAGAATCTGCTACCATCATTAAAAACCAATGAGAAAAGCAAGGGCGGGGACAAAGGAGATGGGTCTAGCCAACAGAGGGCGTTTGCAGAAGAGCAGTTTCCCAAACATATCATCATTCAACGCCCGTCTTCCTACATGTTCGAGAAACTCCACAGGATGTCATATTATGATAAGATGTCAATTCTTGAGATCTTACAAAGACAAGTAGAGGTGGCGATCGAGGTAAAAATCTTACGACCTGATAGTGTTTAACTAAAGATTAAGAACATAACTCTAACTTTCTTATTTGTATGTAGCTGCATCACAACTTCTTCGTGTTGGGATATCGAAACATGGCCCCTACTGAAGTAGTGACTATGAAGTAGTGGAGAGCAAAAGCCATGGTTTTTAGCTCAGCTAAAAATAGTGTTGCAAAGGTCAATCATTTGAAGCATGCTTACACTTCATCCAAAACCACCAAGCATGAAGCCATCGACGCCAAAGCCAAACTTGAGAAGACAATTGCGACCTTGCAGGAAACTTTGAAATGCAATGACGAAAGGTGGAAAATTGTGTCTGACAATCATAAACTGGTGTTGCGCCAAAACGAGAATCTGTTGAAGAGGAATGACGAGCTGCATGCTCAAAGCTCAAACTTGCTGAACAGAACTATTAACCAAGCAAAAAGGGTGGAAGAACAAGCGGAGCGGATTGCAGCTCTAACTGCTGATGTGAGCAAGTTTACTGGTTAACTAGATGATGAACGTGCACAGCTCGAACGAGAGCGACAATAGTGGCAGATGAAAGTAGAAGCAGCTGCGGTGGAAAGGGAGACTCAAGTGTTTACCGTGGCTGCAGAGATGATAGCCAAGGAAAATAGAAAAGCTATAGTAGAACTGATAGCGTTGAATCGTGGGATAAAGCTGAGATCCTTGGCATCTCTAGTTGAAGCCCCGACACCAAAGTCGAGCTTAACACATCAACCAACCACAGAAGCTAATACTATTGTAACGATTGATGGTACTCCTGTTGATCCTGCAAAGCTACTTCTTTCCTCTAACGTTAAATAACGAAAACATATGCTCGTAGTTTTGTTGTATGGATTTTTTTGTCGTATGTTATGCATACAAAGACTTTGTACCATCTATAGTACTTTTTTTATTTAAACAATGTATTGAATATATATGTGATTTACCTTCGGTCAATTAATTAACTCTATAAATGTTTATGGAGCACATGTGGAGTATGTGTTTGATGTGCTTTATGGAGATCCTTACAATCCCGAGCTCAGTAGGGCTCATTGCATAGCTTAGACAACTTGTGCCATAGTAGCGTATTCGTTGCGAGGTCTCATAGACCCTATTGCGTAGTCTCTTCTAGACTTGGTCTTTGACCAGTTCGCGAATATACCCAGTACAAAGTATAGGTACAGTATGGCCATTACATAGCCCATAAGCGTGGCCAATTAGCCCGTTCGTGTTTATAGACACTTAGTCTGGACTCATTATGGTCCGTTGCGTAGCCAAAAATAGCATGGTCATTGACCCGCTGATTGTAAGGATGAAACTTGCAACAAGCACACAATGGCGAAAGCATAAATTATATTGAAAAATCAAAACGTTGTTCTTAGATGCCTCATTTAAAAACCTCCTTGTGCCATCAAAGAGGAAAAAGAGCGCATCAATACAACTTAAACATTATGGCGATACAACTTTAGGTGATTGACATTCCAGGGATGCTTGAGTATGCGACCATCTTTATCTGCCAATCTATACGCGCCATTGTGTCCTGCTAAAATAATTGTGTGCGGGCCTTCCCAATTTGGTCCTAGTTTGCCACCTGTTCCACTACCAGATCCTTGGAACACCTTGACTAAATCTCCCTCCTTAAAGGAGCGCGGCTTCAATAATGTTCCCTCATCAGGCTTCTATAATGTTCTGCTTGTCCTATTGCCTGGTTTTGTCGCTCGTCTAATAGGTCCAGGCAGGTTGACCTGACTATCAAATTTGCCTCTTCTTCATAGTGCTCGATTCTATGGCTGGAAAAGTGCTGGAAAATTCCATATCGTTTACAGAAGTTGGTAAGCATTCAATTTTAAAATTACGGACTGTTATATGTCATCAAAATCCGTGGAATTCCATATCGGGTTAAAATATGATTATGGATGAAATCACATACCTCTTAGGCGTGCGTTCGGAATAGAGCTTTAGCCTCGAACCATTTGGAAAAATAATCTACCGTAATAATAAGGAACTGCCTTTTTCGTGTGGCCATTGGCAAAGGACCCACCAGATATATTCCTCATTTATCAAATGGACATGGAACTAGAGCTGTCAATTTTGGACACGACCTGTAAACCCAACACGAACACGATCCAAACTTTTAGGGTTAGAGACCTGATATTCCAGACCCGATGAAATTAAGACACGAATTGAACACACAAAAAAACGGGTCGGGTTTGGGTTGGTTTCGTGTCACCCGAAACTGACCTGTAAAACCCGAAAAGACCTGTAAACCCGAAACTGACCCGCAAAACCCGAAAAGACCCGTAAACCCGAAAAAACATGTGAAACCCGAAAAGACATGTAAAACTGAAATAGACCTGTAAAACCCAAAAGACCTATAAACCTCTAAAATAAATACTGAAAACACTTAATAAAATTTTATTAATAAAATAATATTATTTTAAAAATTTGACCTATAAATTAGAACACCAAAAATACTTATAAAACTTTATTAATGAAATAATTTTATTTTCAATTTAAAAGATATAAAATAAATAATATACTTAAATAAGTAAATGTAATAAATCTAAACCTAACGCCTAACCCCATTCCCTCCCAGCCATTTTTTCATCTTAGAGACTCCTCACACAACCCTTTTTTTCTTTCTTCTTCTGGGAAGAGTTCTTCAAACTTTTCCTATTTTCTTCGACGGTATAATACGCACCAGCAAGACTCAATCGTCATTGTCATCTTTATCTCCAGATCGTAGAGGTACTGCTCTTATTTTCGTGCATTTTTTGTATGTTTATAAAAAAACGAGTTTACAAAGTTGTGAATTGGTTAGGTTGATGTTTGAAAATTTTGTAGTGATAGAATCATGTAAGTTTAAGTGTAATCTAGTCGGAAAAACAATTAGGGGCTGTAAAGATTCGGTTTCGAAATGTTGAAGTAGTAAAGAATCGAATCACTAGAAATTTAAGTATTTCTTTTTATTTCCTGATAAATTTTACAACAAACTATAATGAACAAGAGACGCATCAAAACGCAAAGGTGATTATCAAGGTTGTCGTGAAGAGAATCTCCCTCTGAACTGGACCAAATATTTCCTGTATCCTATTTGTAAATTTTTATGTTATGTTTTGCGTTATTCTCCACTCGAACTTGGTGTTTTTCAGCCAAGTGATTCCGAGGTAAACATCATATTTACAAGCATTATGAGCAACTTCAGCATCTGCATATCTGAAGTAGGATATAATATTTAATAAACTTGGTGCTTTCGTATCTACATATCTGCAAATTTAAATTCTATCGTTTTATGAGTATTGTTGACGATGAGTAATAATTGTAGAAGAGTGAGTTTCACTCTTTTGCTTATATTAAGCTGTTTTACTTTTAATAGTCAATAACAATGGTTTGATTTGAGGGAGGACAAATGATGGTTCACATGTTTGCTATAAAATTTTGAATTTTATTCTTCTTTCACGTATATTAATAAAGTTTTGAATCTTTCATCTTCTGTGTATATAGATTATAATATTAAGAATAAAAAATGGAAATGATTTATTATTTAACTGTTTTTTTCATCTGATTCGTGTGAGTTTGCTAGATTTATTAATAGATATTGAATTCATTCAATCTTGTTTTGTGGGAATCGATTTACAATTCTAGTGGTTATTTGTTAAGAAGTGACAACTTAGTGGTTATTTGATATTTTTTTAGATTTATTTAATTTATCTCATATATTTTTTTTCATGTTTAGGTGAGATGGAAAACCCATCATCACCATATATGTTACGTTAAGAGAAATTTACTGGTGATAGTGAAGATGGTGTAAGTATATGAAGTAAGCGTATCTTGACTTTATATAAATATAGTGGACCAATAGAATTTCAAGAGGGGATGTAGCTCAAATGGTAGAGCACCTGCTTTGCATGCGGGAGGTATAGGGTTCGATCCCCTACATCTCCATTTATTAACTTTTGCCTTTATTATTAGCTGAATCTACAAGGCATGAGTTAGGGATGTTAATTTCGGGTTTCGGGTCGTGTTCATTTCGGGTTTGACCCAAAATTTATGTCAAACAGGTCGGGTTCGTGTCAAACAGGTGTTTCGTGTTGGATATAATTTCGTGTCAAACAATTCGGGTTCGGGTCCAACCGGTTTTTAACAGGTCGGGCTCGTGTCTTTGAACCTGACACGAATTTCGTGTTCGTGTCGGGTTCGTGTCTTTGAACCTGACACGAATTTCGTTTTTGTGTCCGGTTCGTGTCACAGGTTCTAAAATTTCGGGTTGGTCAAACCCGACATGAACACGACATGAAACCCGAGATTGAAGCCCTACATGGAACGGGGACATTCTACATAGGTTCGTTGGGTCTATGTTGTGTATTAGAATACTCTTGACACTTGTGACATTGCAATACAAGATTCTTTGCGTCACTTGCTAGCTTAGGCCAATAATACCCAGCGAGGAGAAAACGGTGAATCAGTGTTTGGTGACCATAATGAGCTCCTGCTTCTCCTGAAAGTGTAGATCAGCCAGTATCGAACTGGCTTCCGCACGATCAAAGCACCAAAGCAAAGTTCGGGTTGAACTCCTCTTATACAAGATATTGTTGAGGACACAAAATTTAGCTTCCTTGATCTGCAGCGCTCGAGCTTCATTTTTACTTGTTGGCAAGGTATCATGACTAAAGTATTGTAAGTATGGAGTTCTCCAGTCGACGTCATTAGCAATTGAATTGATGGTCACTGCTGTTGGTACAAGCTCTGTCATGGGGATTGGTTGGAGTAAAACTGTGGGATGCTCTCCCAAAGCCGCGGTTTTGGCTAGAATACCGGCTGCCGAGTTATCCTTTCGTGGGATCTGCTCATATAATACACGAGAGAATTTAGATTCATACTCCTTAAGCATAAAAGGTACTCATTGATTCCTTTATGCCTCACATCATAAGTACTCTGTGCCTGATTAACCACCAACTGAGAGTCAGATTTAACCTTGATGTTTTGAGCTCCACATATCAAATCCAGCATCGTGTCACAGAGGGCGGCCTCATACTCCGCGACGTTATTCATTACCGGGAAATTAAAATGTACAGCTCGCTTGATCTCATCACCACTTGGGGTCCGTAGTATAACTCCTACTCTTTTGCCCGATGTTGAATATGCACCATCGACCTCAATGATTCACTAGTCTGATTCGACCGCTTGCTGGTTGTGAGTGTCAATATGTTGATCTCTAGCGGAGGTGAATTCAGCCAAGAAATCAGTGGCTGCTTTCCCTTGATAGCTAAGCGCGGCTTGAACTAAATGTCATACTCGCCGAGTTGGATGCTCCATTTGGTGAGCCTACCGGAAACATGTGGCTTCTGCAATACCGTTCGCAAAGGGAATGTTGTCTGCACCGTAATTAAATGCCCTTGGAAATATGGCCTCATCTTCCAAACTGCAATAACCAAACTCAAAGTAAGTTTTTCGAGGTTCGAATACCTTGTCTTCGCATCTGTTAGCGTTTTGCTCGTGTAATATATCGGGCGTTGTACCCTATTCTGATCGTGTACGAGGGTCAAGCTTACAGCACATGATGATACTGTTAGGTAAATAAATAGGGGCTCCTCGAGGCAGGCGCAGACGAAATCTCAGGGGAGGTGAGATATTGCTTAAGCTCAACAAAAGCTCTGACACACTCTTATGTCCAGGTTAACTTCTTAGCACCTCGTAACACTTCAAAAAATTGATGACTCTTGTCCGATGCACCGGAGATAAACCTTGAGAGGGCTGCTAAACTTCCTGTAATACATTGCACTTCCCTAATATTCTGTGGTGGTTCTATTTCCAAACTTGCATTTAGCTGGACAGGGTCTGCCTCTATACCCCGTTGACTTACCACATAGCCCAAAACCTTACCCTTAACAACACAAAAAATCACTTATCCAGGTTAAGTTTGAGGTTAAACCTTCATAATAAATCAAAAACAACTTGTAGTGTGTCCAAGTATTGCACCTTTTCATGAGTTTTAACGATCATATCGTCAATGTATGTCTATAGATGATGCCCCAAGTGATCTTGGAAGATGTGATTTATCAATCGTTGATATGTCAAGCCTGCATTCTTCAACCCAAAAGGCATAATTGTATAGCAGTAGAGACCCCTCTCGGTTTGAAAGACCGTGTGCTCCTAATCGGATGGGTGTAGGCAGATCTGATTATACCCAAAATATGCATCCATAAATGATAAGAATTTGTAGCCCGTGGCTGAATCAACCAACTGATTGATTCTTGGTAATGGTAAAGCATCCTTAGGGCATGCCTGATTTAAATCGGTTAAATCCACGCATATTCTTCATTGTCCGCTCTTATTTTTACCAGAACCGGGTTGGCTATCCAAACTGGATACCTTGCTTTTCAAATGTGCCCCAAACATCTTAATTTGGTCACCTCATCTAGTATAGTTGCCTGCTTTTCTGCTGAAAAAGACCTGCACTTTTGTCGTATCGATTTGGCGCAAGGGATGATAGCTAATTCATGGCTAATGATTGATGGACTTACTCCTGAGACGTCAACTAATTCACTTTTGTCGTATCGACTAAGCTTCCCATTAGATATTTGATGCATTGTCGAAATATACACAGCGTCGCCTCTATCCTGTGCAGCCAAGGTCTTCCAATTATGGCATGGTAAGGGCTTGGTGCATCAGAATTATGAACAATGTCTTTAGTTCCTTTTTCGTGGCTCCATGTCTAACCTTTACCAACAGCTCCACCTCTCCAACACATTGTGAGGTTCTTCCTTTATAACTGACCAACGTCCATTGAGAAGACCGGTGTGGGGGCACGTTCTTGCATACAGTAAAAGCTGTCTTTGAAAATAATATTTTTCGAGCTTCCTCCATCAACCAGCACTCGAGTTATCATTACCTCTATGATATCTAGGTGAATAGTTAAAGTGTCTTCATGCAGTAGACTGACACCTCTAAGATCGTCGCCGTTGAATTGAGGTCAGCTACTGGATCCTTGTAGTTTCGATAGGAACTTCCATCTGTTTCATACACGTCAAGCTTATTTTTATCCCACTTGTTTTGAGCTAGCTCTTGACCTGTGGCCGAGCTCCCCTGATATGGTGAGAAGCCACTGTTGTTTGTTAGTTTCCATTTCTTCTCCATTAGCCGGTTTCTCATTGTTTGGAGAATGGACCTCCTCACGGCGATTTGGAAGAGATCGTTTGATATACTGTATCAGCTCACCATTGTCTATCAAACGTTAAATCTCTTCTCTTAATTTCCAGCACTCATCCGTAGAATGTCCATGATCATGATGATATGCGCAGTAATACCGATTAGATCGTTTAAATCCCGGGGCGCTCATCATGCATGGAGTTTGGTACTTTGTGCTCTCCTTTGTTCGGTCATAAATCACCGAGATAACCTCGATTAACGGGGTAAAGCGTCTATTCGATTGCTCGAGCTGCTAGGGTCGCCTATTATAATCCCTCCTAGGCTGTTCCTCGATCTATTTCCGTTATGTTCCGTCTTCTTTGAAATCCGATCCACGTCGCTCGGGCATCGTCGACCCTAATAAAAGTATCTGCCATGGCGAGCAGGTCCTCTATGTTCTCGGTTGGGAGCTTGAGAAGATCTGCATACAGCTCGCCCTTTCAGTCGACCCTCGTTTCAGGGAGGCTACATCCATGTTTTTTGGCCAAATTTGTAAAGCATTCATAGCATGAACAAATCTCCTAACATAACTCTTAAGAGACTCACCTCCCCGCTGGTAAAGGTCCATAATTGAATCTCGCTCGCGCTTGAGCTCTTTTTTGCCAACAAACCTTTCCCTGAACACCTTCCACAGTCCTTTAAAGTCATAGATGGATCATTTCGGCAAGCTGCTGAACCAATCCATAGTGTTACCTTTGAGGGTCATTGACAGTGCTCGACACAACATCACATCATCGGGGTTGAAGGTCATCATCATGTTTCTAAACTGCTCTAAATGCCTCTCTAGATCTCTCGTTCCATCATACGCTTCCATCCTGAATGGATCAAACTTCCTCGGGAGCTGAGCTTCGAGAATCTTCTCAGAGAATGGTGATTCATTTAGTATGTAGGTAAACAATCTCGGGTGGACCTGATTGTAATGGAGATCTTTATTTTCCCAAGCCGCTTGGTTGACGTCTGCTTTGCCTCGTCCCGCGGACCCTTGCTACGATTCTTATCCCCGCTATTGCCTTCACCTTCCTGCTTGTCATCTCGCTTGGACGATTGATCCGTTCTGTTAACTTTACTTGCCTCCAGACCGGACGGTTGATGCATCCTGCTTGTTCTCTTGATCTTAGCAGTGAGAGCATGAATAGCGTCATTTATTTCTGCCATAGTGGCATGCATGGGTTATTCCCTTGCATCTCGTTCGAATGTTATTTCCAATTGTTCCTCCTGGAGATTCTAGATTCTTTGATCTAGTTGGAGGACCGCTAAATCATCTGCTAGAATGGCTTCCACAATTTTGCGAGCCCTCGCTGCATCCGCTAACGGATGGAGATGCACCTCTACTTGGGGAACGAGTGTGGGCTGGATCGGTGCTTCCTCCGTCACCACTGCCCTTTGGGGCGCCACGGGATTACCCTTTTCAGGAGCTACAAGACCGGAATATTGGAAACCTTGCCCCGTTGGTTGTAATATTACTTCCCTCCGGTGTATTGTTGCTTCGCTAGTTTCTTGGTTTTCTCTCTCGATTCCTGACCTTGTGACTACCATGGTGATTGGTTAGGAAATTCCCATATACGGTCCCATTTTTTTTACGGGAATAACAATTTTTACCACGATTAAGTCTTTAGGGTTTCAGTCAAGAAAGAGATAAGGCAAAAAAGGATCATCTTATTCATAGATAGGTTCTCCCTATTTATAATGTTGTGAGTTAGTGGGCAGTTACACATGTTTACACTTATGCTTCACTAACTCACTAAAGTCACTATTCCTGTAATTTTGGAACAAGTACTTAAAACGGTTTGACTTAAGAGTCAAAACGTGCGTTACACAATAAATAAGGAAACGCCTTGTCTGATCTGCACTTTAAATCGAACTAGGCCATTCTTTAAGCGCGATCATATTTGTTCTGGTTTGCAGAGCTCGAGCTCACTGATCACGTGGTCAACTTATCTTTTTTGAGTTCGCACTCATTCTTGATCATATGTTCGTCGTATCCTTAATTTGGTCATACATTTATTTAGTTTATATTACAAATTAAATATCAACCTAATATTTTACCAATTCAACTCACGGGTAAGACAAATCCTACCATATCAACTTTATAACAATATAGATCCTTTTAATGATGAAGGTGTTTTTTTCTTGGCTTTTTCATACATTTTTAGTTGGTTATATTTCGCAAACGCATCCATGAAATATATCATTTTATTTTCAGATTTCGCATCTACCAGCTGGTCAATCCTCACTGGTGAGATGAGGTCATTCGAATATGCTTTTGTTGAGGTCCGTAAAGTCCACACATATCTTTCACTTGTCATTCTTCTTGTTGAACATGCCACATTAGGTAATAAGACTCTCGTACATGTCTCATAATAACCAGTATGTCTACTTCTTCAACGATCTTCTATGATTTTTGTTAGGAATATGGTATCATTTTTTGTATGATAAGCCATATTGATACATAACTGGTGATAGATGACTTTTGTTAAGACTTCGGTTACATTGTGCATACTTTATGTGAACATATTCAAGTTACATTTTAAAAAGTAATAATTTATACCCGAGATCAGTTAGGATATCACGACCGATCTTAAAGGTATTTCCATATTCTATTTGTATATCTTCTACATTGTCCTCCGACTGCACCATGTGGAGGATTTCTTTAAGGTCATCAATTCATTCCAAAAGAACGATCTATTCTTCTGGTTGTTATGTTTTGAGTGTCGTGGATGATGCATTATATTTCTGATTTTTTTATATATTTTATTTGATGACAACGACTTTACCATTAATTGGGTACCTTAAATAGTGGTGGATCATATATATTATGTATGAATTTGATCCACCCAAAATTCCCCTGATATGATATTGTATGAGGAATGTAATAATACCACAATGAATAAACATTGTACATTATTCGTGTACTTTTACTTATCGAGGACGTCATCCAATCTCCGCTCTCTTAGTTTAATTGTGTTTGCTCTACTGAAATATGCCAGGATTGTTTAAGTTGGTGCCAATAGTATCACTCATACCATCTTCTGATAATGACATGTATACAAAATATGTTCCGAGCTATCCATGTATATCATCACCTTCTTTATTTCTACTTCAGCTAACCCTACCATTATTAGCACGATATCACTATATGGAGATAATATTCCTCTTAAGTTGTTATCCGTGAATGACAAGATTTGTATATAGATCTTCGTATAAATATGGAGATGTTTTTCCTTCATATTTTACCTTTATTTTATGTGTATATCTCTTCCATGATTTTTTTAGAAACTCGCGAGTATTTATCTTCTCTTGCAATCACACATATTGATTGTATATTGGGATCAAGAACCAATTTATTATTATTTAAGCACTATTTTTGTGTTAATATCCAATACTTTATGTTATTCGGCTAAGTCCAAAGCTTGTTTGATGGTAATCTCTCATGAACCTTATTAAGGTTTGATCAACGTATTACTTTTACATTTATCTACTAAACTTTGCACTTGATCCTGCAAAATTTGACAAACCAATATTACCATGGAGGTTACATTATTTATTTTTATCTTTATTCTCTTATACTTAATGCATCTTCCCTGGAGGTTATACTTGACATCATCTTTCATCTTTCCATATATTATTACCAGCAATTTTGTTAGCTCTATGAATGGTCATCTTAGAGGATATTTAATCTTTCTACTACTGATGATGTCGTAACTACTTTAAGAATTTCTTTTGTAACCATGAGCTGATTATTTCATGGCCCGACCAATGTTTTTACACCGGTATTTGTTGGAATGTTATTCTTTGTATTAATCTAAGCCACTGTGTATTTAATCTTAGCGAAAAGGTATAAATTCAGAGTTATTATGTATCTCTCTTTATTGGATCTGGAAACTTATTTTAATGTAATGATCCACATGAACCCGTAAGTCATTGAAGTTTAGAGATTTTTTCTTCATTATATGGTTGGTAAGAGAAGTTTCTAAAACTTTATGCGTAAATGCAGCTACGGTCGCTAGATTATGATTATCTTATAATTTTCTCTTGGTTTTTAAGAACCATTGGGTGTACTCTTTATGAGTTTTTTTTAGGCATATGCTTGCATTAAATTATACAATCTTCGTCTCATTTTATCATTTTTAAACCTACAAAAATGGTTCGTAAAAGCTTTACAAAGCATCTTATAATTCCCAACAACTCTAAAATCGCGCCAGTTTCATCATTCATTTTTTTATAAAAATATACTAAAACAAACCATATATCTTCATTTATTAAAATAACATTACTAGTCAAACTTTTTTATATGAAATCGACTATCGGAGAAGACAACCATTTGTTGTAAGTTGTCAAATATATGAAGATAATAAGGTTGAATAATATTATCGATGGGGTTTCGAATGGACTTGTGTGTATAATGTACTATATATATATGGGTGTGCAAGATCTCTCTTTCTGCCTCGACACAGTCATGAAGAAGTCTACACTATGTACAATTATTTGAAATTTGAAAACCCAATCGTTTGGGTGTTCGACCTCTCATAGAAAGTGAGGCAAGAGGTGTTCAACATGTTTAATTTAAAAGAACTTCTTTCATAGAAACATATATGTTACGTTATATGGAGAAGCCCCTCGTTGAAGACACGAATGCAATGAATAATTACACACCCGTTGAAGGATATGAATTTAACGAATGATATGAATTTAACTAAAATTATACGTGGTATTCCAGTTCGTGTTTAATGTTTGATTTATGTTCTTAAGTTATTATATTCAGTATTTGTTTTATATTAAATATTATAATCTTAAGTTATTCTCATATTGTATTGGTCTTAAATGTCTCTATGAAGTTTGAATATAAAATTAGTTCTAAATATTTAGATTTTTGATCTCCCACGCGATGTCAAACAAGAGACACATTTGGTGTTTGGTTTGTGCATTGTTGATTCTATTAAACAACATAGATTCACGTGGTGAACTTGAACTTTGTTGAAAATAAACTGGAACAAGTGTCGGAGGATCTTTGCTTCTTAGAAGTACACGTGCAATGTTATAACTCTTTTTAAAGTGTTGTGTTATTTGTATCGTGTATTTTTGTTTAATGTAGATATTTTTTGTTGAATTTTATCGATTTAGGTTTGATGTTTTAAAATCGTTAACACAATAAGATAATATTAAATAAATAATTATTTAGTGCAAATATATTACAATGACAAATAGTTCAAAAACGAGTGCACATACTATCAAACGAATTCACCTAAATCGGTCACTACATGGTCGACGACCATATTATTACGAATTTGAATATCTTAAAATCTTCTGTTACGGGATATAACAAATAATTCTTAATATACCGTTTATGTGGTAAACAAATCAATAAAATAGATATCACACTCTTTTGCTGCTCTAGTGTTTTTATTTACCTCATACAATACCAAATTACAGAAATTAAAACCAAAACATTGAAAAAAAAGCTAAACAAAACCTTTGACATTTTACACTTGCACCGCTAGTGTTATCTAGCATTTACACCACGGTACGGACACATGACTAAAACACTAGTCGTGTATGCGTTTGGCGTGTACATATGTCTTAGTGCACCACTAGTACACGGGCTCCGCCACTACAACAATGTATGTTAGATTTATTAAATTTGGTTTAAAATGAGTTTATTATAAGAGTCATCTCGTTTGGAGCTTTATTTTCATTCGTGAGGTTCTTGCTTTCCGTTAAGAGCTATTTTTTAAGTTGGAGAAAGATAAAAAATATTGTGTAAGCATTCACAAAACTTAAAGATGCGTTTATGATCAAGTCCTGCCTCACAAAACCTATTACTACTCAAGACCCAAAATATTCAACAAACTCTTTCTCCAAAATATCGTTCATATAAAATCATCAGACATGTGTACACATTATTTTTTTAATTTAAATTTTTAAAGGTATGTGTCTTTTAAACGGTAACTCAGAAGCAAAAAAAACCTGAAAATACCGTTGATTTTGTTTTTTTAGAGGAATAAAATTAGATCCACTAATGATTTTTTTTTGCGAGCCAAATTAACATTGGTCTTGCATTTAGAATCTTTTAGCCCGGGATTTACCATCTAAAATTTTTAATTTAGATAGGTCTCGCATCTACTTAAAAATTATTGTATAATGCCATGCATCTATCACTGGTCTTATCGTATTTCGCATCCATCACTGATCTCACATCTATCAAAAAATAGATGATAGATGTATGCGGCTTACTTAGAAATGGAGACAAAAAAACATAAAAAGGCGAAAGCCCGAGAGCGAAAACAAAATCACGAAAGAAACTAGAGGTGTTTTAATGAAATGTTTCCGAGAATAGATAGAGAGGAAATTGTGAACTAAAAAAATACTTATTTGAAAAATCGCAAACAAAATAAATACTAACAGACTTATCTGAAAATTGTCAAAAAAACGAAAATCACAAAAAACCAAAGACGAAAAGAGAAAAATAGAAAAACAAAATCCTAAAAACGAAGAGAAAAAATTTTAAGTGAAAATATATAGTAAAAAATGAATGAAAGAATAAAATATAGAATCACAATTAAAATATAAATTTTATACTCGTTAAGAATTTTTAAGCGAAGAAGAATTGAAACCGTCCTTAATGATAATATTAGATTTTAGCGACCTTTTTTTTTATATTGTATATTTTATATTTATTTACTTTTATAGAAGCAATTGGGCATTTCATTAGACTAAAACCCTACGAAACCAGTAAAAAATAACTCAAAAAGTAGAAGTTCCAATACTAATCACAGTTCAATATGAAGCTACTATACACTATACAGTAGTATAAGAAGCTTCACTCTTATGTCCTTCTCAAGAGAAACATATACACCATAGTAAAAGAACAACATTTTATTTATTTTTGGTCCATGCCTAAGTTAACGTTCGATCTGCGGCATGTAGACCTAAACAAACTTACCTTCGAAACTTAAAAGCAGTATTACCAATATCAACATACATTTGATCGATCAATTGAATTCTGACCCCAATGTTAGATACTAGATAAACAAACTACTCCATATTCTTGTATCTCACCATTATATCTTTCACGCTATCTAGAATACGGAAATAGTCGTAGAAAAGGGACGAATGCTCACCCTCAAGCCCGTCTCTTGTATGCATCTGACTCCCGCCAACAACTAAATCGAACCCTCCATATGTGTTGATCATTTGTTCTATGCAGTCTGCAGTGACTGTTTGGATGTCCGCGATGTCGATCAGCGTACCCTTCTGGTTGGTTTGCTCCCACCACCTTCTTTGAATGCCACGGTTAACTTCAGAAATCTCGACGGAGACAACGGTCCTTAGAGGGATGCCGAGGCGGTGAAGTGCAACTTCAGCACCACCTATGCCAGAGAAAATGGAAAGGAGATTGACACCGTTGGGAAACCGTTCCTTTAACACTGAGAGGTGGAAAGCCACAGTGTCAACCTGGAAAGAGTTGCCAAGTGACTTGTACCTGTCTGTCCTGCTTATGCCACCTCCTCTTGTATGATTTCTTGGAAATCCCAATAGCATTTCAATCTCCTCAGGTTCCAGGGGAGCCAGCTTGTTCTTTCCAACCCATACCAAGTTCCACGTCCGGCACTGCTCGAGGACATACCTTTGAACGCTCAATGGCGGTTCACGAACGCCAGTAGACTTTTCTAAATCCTTGCGGATCATATCTGTGAGACTCGCACTAGCGATTGAAGTTTGTAAGCAGTTCAACTTTGTTCTGGGGTCCCACGAAGGCCACCATTTCCTCGTCATAGGCAGAGCTTCGTGTATGGTTGAAGGAGGAAGGGGTAAGAGGGGAAACCTGTTGACAATGGGCAGATTGTGAACATAGCCCCTCTTCCTTGCCGCCGCACAAAAGTATTTTGAATCTACGAACTCTGGCTCGACATCATATAAAAAGCGAGATATCACATCCCAAACTCCTTGTGGAGCCAAAGCGACATGCTCGTAATAGAAGTAAGGAGGGCCTTGTGCTGCTTCTGGAAGGCTTCTTTCATACTGTGCACCTGGGTCACTATGAATTCCAAATCCTTTCATTTGCTTTGGAACACGAATTGGATCATCAGCACACTCATTCTCCATCTCCTTCTATTTCTAATCGGTATTGGTATTATATATTCTTCTTTTCTTACGTTTAGTATTATTGCAATGACGTCTTGGCTGAAAAACAAAGGAAGTTAAGCGAAAGTAATTTCTCTGGATTTTTTCAAAGGGATCCTCAAGGGGATACAGCCCATCATCTTCTTTAGCCGTTTGAGCAGCACAAATGAAGTCTGTAATCTCTTCAAGGGTCGTATCTGGACCACGTCTCTCTAAGGTTAGCGACCATTTATTAGTTTATTTTTACACTATTTTCTTTAGTTTTTAGCGTATTTTTATATTAGTAATAATGATCGTAAGTTATAATTTTAGATAGATATAAATAACCATCTATCCTAGCATTTTAATTAATAAATTATATATCTTATAAATTTAAATAATTATACTCATATTTTTATTATTAAATTTAAATTTTATTATAGAAATAAATTAATTACAAAAGTTAAATTTATTAAAATTATAATTTCTTAATTTAGGTAATTTAAAGTTATTAAAGTATTATGTTTATAAATTTTACATTTTAGAAATTATTAAATTACTTTATTTTTAAATAAAAATAGATAAATAGTTTTAAAATAAATTTTATAAATCTTGAAATTTAATTTATTTAAAATAATATATAAAAATAACAGTTTGTTGTATACATAGAAATAACAGTTTTATTTTGATAAAACTACCGTTATTTATAAAGAAAAGCCTTATGTACTTTTTAAGCCAAAAGGAGTACGAAAAGTTAAAGGTTATTTATGTTCTTATGAATTTTTTTAACAAATAAACTTGGATTAATAATAAAAGAATTATACAACTTTATGACCCAAGCAAACAAGGCTGGAAATCCAAGTATGATTGGGCTTAAGTAATAGCTAACCCGGCCCGACCCAAGGCTAAGCAAAGACCAAACAAAGGGGACTTGAAAACCCTAATCGAAATCAATCCTTAGAGAAACCCTAATTTCTTCTTACACCTTCCTTCTCTCTTTCAAAAGCTCAGCACCCAAAACACAAACCCTAACCCGGGTCGATGTATCCAACCCCAATACTATCAAGTACCATTATAGCTAATAAAGGGTTAGGCACTTCACAACTGTTAAACACCCGATTCTTTTTCTCTATCAAAGACCATCTCGAAACCCAGTCAGCAGCCACATTTTCCGATCTGGAAATGTGGCTGATCTTCATTGAAGGCAGCAACAAAGCTTTACAAATGTCAATTCTGACAATGTGAGAGCCTCCAGTACAAATGCTGCGAGTCAGCGCCATACAATCTGATTCCAGGTCGATGTTTCCCCAACCTCGCCTTTTACATAGCAACAGAGCCTCCACGAGTGCTCTTCTTTCTGCTTGCAACGGGGTCAGTTTACCAAACAAGAAACTGGCCCCTTCAACGCAGTTACTGAAGTGATCCCGGACGATGTATCCACCTGAAGCCTCACCGGTGAAGCTACACGCTCCATCTGTGTTGATTTTGAGCCTCCCCAGCACTGGAGCCTTCCATGACCGGTAAGCCGCCCTTCTTTTGCTTATTGATAATACTCCTAACTGTGCACCTGCATCATCAGCATTAGCCCAGTGTTTAGAACTAAGTTTAGAGTCTATAGCCATTATCATTCTATTTACTCTGTTTACAGCATTGTTGAAGCTGTCAAATGGCTTTTCAAATTTGGAATGGTTCCTGTTTAACCAAATTGTCCAAACTATCAGCTGTGGGACAATTTGGGTAATATGGAATTTATTACGAGATGACTTAAACCAGACTAATAGCATGTGTCGTAGAGTCATGTATCTCCTAACTGATATCCTAAACAAAATCCCATAATAATTCCATAATTGCCAAGCATAGTTACAGTTTATAAACAAGTGAGTTAGATCTTCACAGTTAGCACAAAATTGGCACTTAGAAACTATATTAAAGTGCCTCTTGGTTAAGATGTCATCTGTAGGCACAAAACTCTTCATTAATCTCCAGCAAAGAAAAGAAATTTTAGTTGGTATAAAACTATGCCATATTTTTTTATAAAAGAAAGAATTGTTATTTTTTATTCTGATTTCTTCCCATGTTTTTTTTGTACAAAACTTTTTATCCCTGGAGAGGCTCCACTCAATAATATCTTCCTTATCATGACAGACTTTGACACAGTTAATGTGTTGTTGTCTCTCATGAGAAAGGAGAGATATTGCACTGGGGTCCCATGCTCCATTTTTCCAAAAAGTGTTTATCTTTGCTGGTAAAAACCAAGAGTTTTTTATCAGTTACTATAGGAGACATCTTGTGCCAAGAATCTCTCCAAAAGTCTATATTTCCACTGCCCACACTCCAGTGAATGTATGGATCAGCCCTTTCCCTAATTGAACAGAGCCCCTTCCACACTATTGAGTCACTACCACCACATTTGGCACTGAGAGGGTGCCTGTCCTTACAGTATGTCATAGATATTAGATCAGTCCAAAGAGACCTCCCCCTTCTAAAATAGAACCATAGTTTATAGGAAAAAGATAACTGAATATCAGATAGGAGTTTAATGTTCAACCCACCCTCTACAAAGGGTTTGCAAAGGCCACTCCACCCAGACCAGTGAATAGCACATTCATTCACTTTTGACCTCCATAGAAACTTATTAAAACATAGGTCAATTTTGTGTAGTATATTTTTAGGGATTATACTGTTTTGCATTCTGAAATAGATAATGGGGTGAAGAACATTTCTTATAAGTGACAATCTGCCACTATAAGACAAGTTCTTCAAGTCCCATTCATTGATTTTATTATAAATTTTAGCTAAAAGAGAAGAGAAATGCATTCCTTTGTTGTTTGCAGCAATGGTAGTGCCTAAGTAAGTGAATGGAGCACTATCAGTTTTGAATCCCATAGTAGCATTTATCCTAGCAGCATTTTCTCTTGAACATCTAGTTGAAGTGATCACTTTGGTCTTCTCAATATTAATCATCTGACCAGATTCCTGTTGGTATTTGTTGAGCAGGTAACTGAGTTCTTTTATTGCTGTAGAAGAGCTATTAGTGAAAACTACAATGTCGTCTGCAAAAGCAATACTAGGTAAGATATAGCCAGACTTTATGTAGAATTGCATATTAGAGTTAGAAGCATATAGATTTTCCAGGCCCCTTAATAAAGCTTCCTCAGCAAGGATAAAAAGGCAAGGAGATAAAGGATCTACTTGTCTTAACCCTGTTTTCTGAGGGAAATAACCTGAGCAAGACCCATTAATAAGCACTGATAACATAACATTTGAAATCAATCTGTAAATTATAGAAACTACAACTTCAGAAAAACCAAAACACTTTAAAGCTTTGATGATAAAGGTGTGTGACATCCTGTCAAACGCCTTTGTCATGTCAAATTGAATGATTATATTGCCTTTTGAAGGCTTTCTCCTTATATGATGAAGCATTTCCTTTATAATTAGTATGTTATCATGAATTACCCTCTCTTTCACAAAAGCACCCTGTCCTCTAGAAATAATTCTAGGTAGTATGCAAGATATTCTTCTGTTTATAAGAGCAGATATCAGTCTGTTTAATATAGTGCACATGCTCAAAGGTCTATAGTTGTTCCATGTAGTAGGATTAGCCATTTTGGGCACCAGAACAATTCCAGTAGAAAACACTCCTTTGGGAATATCTCTACCATTTAGATAAGCATTCAGAGCTTTGCATAGGTCATAGTTTATAATATTCCAACAATGCTTTAGAAAGAAAAGGTTAAACCCATCTGTGCCTGGTGCACTATCTTGCTTCATACAGCCTATAGTAGCCCTGATTTCCTCACTGGTTGTAGGCTTAGATATCTCAGCATTTTCCCTGTCCAACACAAGCTTAGGTATATTGTTTAAAATAGAGTCTTGCTCACTAATAACAGTTTCAATGACAGGTTCATGAGAAAGGATCTTTTTGAAATAATTGACTGCAGAGGATGCAATCTCACCTTGATCAGTAAGCCAGTTTTCATTTTCTTTTATACCAACAATGAAATTTTTCTTTCTTTTCTTAGATACGTAGTTATGATATAATTTTGTGTTTCCATCACAATCATTTAGCCATGAATTGTAGCATTTTTGCTTCCAGTAACTTTCCTCATCCTTTAATGCAAGGATAAGAACACTGTTAGCCTTAGAAAGCTTAGCTTTAGAGACATTACTTTTAAGAGACTGATGAAGCAATTCACAGTTCTCTACCTCAATATATGCCTCCTTAACCTTGTTAAAGATGTTTCCAAATGTTGTTAAATTCCAACTTTTCAAATGTTTTTTCAATCTTTTAAGCTTAAACCAAAAAATGTTGCTATCCTCTCCATTACAATGCTTGGACCAGTTCTGATTCACAGTAGTCATAAAATCAGAATGGTTAGTCCAAGCATTGATAAACTTGAAAGATCCTTTTTTACTAATAGAAATAGTATTATTGATATTACAAAGAGAGATTAACAAAGGTGCATGGTCAGAGCAGGTTCTGACCATGTGACAAACCTGTATGCTTAGTTGATTAAGCATATTCTGGTTAACCATCACCCAATCTAACCTCTTCCAATTATTGTTATTGCTCCAGGTGTAACGAGATCCAGTATAGCCAGGAACATCTAGATTGCAGTCTCTTATGAACTGATTGAAATCCTCAGCACTGGCACCATCAAAATTCACACAATGTAGCTGGTCGTCAGGGCATCTGGTGGTGTTAAAGTCCCCTGCCAAGATCCAAGGACTATCACAGGTAATAGAACTAAGCTGGTTCCAAAGTAATTTCCTCTGTAGTCTCTTATTTATAGCATATACTGATGTAAAGAAACAAGTAAAATTAACATAGCTTATTTGAACATGCAAGAACTGGTCATGATCAGTAACCACCACAATGCTAATGTCTTTAGGCCAGAACAACCAAACTTTATTTGAGGAGTTAACCAAGTAGTTCTCAAACCCAAGTCTCCTAGCAACCATTTCCACCTTGTCAGTCCTAGCCATAGGTTCCTGTATCGCAATCAATTTAATATTCTCACTATTAATAATATACTTTAGTCTTGCAATCGTTGGATTGTTGTGTATTCCTCTTGCATTCCAGCTTATGACCTTAATCATTATCTGATAATGAGTGTTTTTGAAATCTTTCTCTCTTTTTAAGAGATTTTATAGACAATCTCTTAGAGTTGCTAATCCTATTAGCAGATTTTACTCTTCTTGAAATAACTGTTTCAAAGTCTTGATCAGGGTCATTAGAACTCAATCTTGGAGAAGTGTTGTAGCTGCCAGCCTTTCCACCTTGAGGAGAAATCTGCAATTTGTTCAAGCAATTCTCTTCTTCTTCCAAATCTTGTAGGGCGCTGATAATATCGGGGTCATTTTTTGAAGAAGCACACTCCTTCACTGGAGTCCCCACACTTGTAGTGGGACAAGAAACACTAGTAATAGGCTTGTCTTTCTTTGTTATTATAGATTTTAACTTTCTCCTGTACACATGCGTAAAGGATTGAACCTTTGTAGGCTTAGCTGCATTAACACAATTATCAGATTCTTGTAACGATTCTTGCAGAGTATCTTTTCTTTCAGAAATAACAATGGCTTTCTTTTCTTTCTTTGAATCCACAAGTGTATTCTTCTTGCATTTATCAGACTCACGGCCCATATGATTGCAAGTCATACAGTATCCAGGAGCATTTTTGTAACTAACAGTAATGTAAACCATATCATCCCCAAACTCAACCTTTATCTTCCTTTTAAGATAACAAGAGACATCAATCTCAATTAAAGCGAAACAAGCATTCCAATTCGCTCTATTTACCTCAGGTATAACCACGTGATGAACTAATCCCAAAGATGAAGCCAGAGCATGTATAACAGAGCTGTTATACATGAATTCTGGGACTTTTTCAAACCGTACCCACAACAGAGCTACTGGGCATTCATAATTTCTTGAACTTTGAGGGCACCACTTTACTACTCTCATCATCTTGCCTTCGATCTTCCAAAAACGTCTTACCCATAGCCTACCTGCATCTTCTAACATAGCAAATTCAACTAGGATCTGTCTAGAATCTATCGTCACATATGTGAAAGCACCCTTAAACTTAAATGAGTCAAGAAACCCTTGAAACACCTGCCTTTTAGGAATCCCATCATTGAACTTGACTACGAGCGTAGTCCTTGATTGCGCACAGAGGTCAGACTTTACCTTGGCAGTAAACTTGATGATATTGAGTTCCTCAAACTTTGAAACATTTTCTGGCTTGTATTCCTCAAACTTGTCTTTCTTTATAACTACATCAGAATACAGTCTTTTCCAAGGGCCACCCTTATCTAAACCACCCTTATCAGTCGAAGAATCACCCTTATCAGTCACACCCACCATGTTCAGAGGTGGAAACTCTGTATCAGGCAACATCCCCACCCTTCCACAGGCAGAGCCTGCGAAAGCAACTCCACACTTAACAATGGATCACTCTTAAACAAGCTATACAATATCTTACTTAGATCAAAAACAGAGGCAAGTTTCTTAAAAGTCAAGAAACGAAAAACCCTTCTTGGAGCTTTTCTTGAGAGAGAAGAAAAGTTTTATATCACAATCATATATCGATTTCAATTCACTAATTAATTTCAAATTCTGTTCTTATGAATTTATACTCGCTGTTATTATTACATACATAAAAAAAACCAGAAAAAAATAGTATACAAATAATGTAATAAATATTTGTTAAGGGGTCTATGGACACCAATTAGTCGAACCCTATTAAATTATTAAATAATATTTTAATAACATTTAAAATAATAATGTAAAAAAATAGATAGATTTTAAATAATAGATTTTAAATAATAAACACAAAAGTTTTTCTCATTTATAAAAACAAAATCTTAGACTATCTTATATGGATAGATCTTAATTGATATTTAATTATGGAAACCAAATAGTTGTTTGGTTAATGATATTTTTGCAACATAAAAATATTTTAATTATAATTGGTGAGTATAAAATTTAATGGGAAGTTTTTTTAGTTGTTTGAGTGGTGTATTAAATTCAGGATGGATACAGATAATTGAGTTGTTTCTGTTCAATCTCTAGAGAGGATGTTAATTCCATTAAATGCTGTTTTTGGTATTATTTATAAGACTATAAAGATTTATGGGCCAATCGGTCGGTTAGTATCTGGGTCAGCTTGATGGGTTTGTAGGTCCAAGATTAAGTGAAGTATGTACTCAGCTAAATATACTAGACACACATCTTACTTCCTACTGTTCATTATAAGTCTAAATTGTCTTCTAAGAAAAATCCGAACCATTTTACTTTATTGGCCTTCAACAGAATCTGAACCTATCAACTACCCCTTAAACCATACGCAACAGAAGATTTTTCAATGAAAATGCGCATATTTCTATGCAACAACGCAATGTTCATCTGCTATGACAAGTGAAAGATGAACTCGGGTGCAAAAGATGAACCCGAGCTCATCTCTGCCAACACCAATCGCAGTGTGCCATGTGGCACGTTGCAGGCTATCATTTTTTATTTATTTTTTTTAGAAAAAACTTTTAATAGATAAATGGTTTGTCGAAAAAAATATACCACTATTTTTTATTTTTCGATATCTACAAGTAGAGACTTGGTTTATTTAATTTGTACACTGAATGTTTTTGTGTATTTTATTTATTTTGTATTTTTTTTAAAAATGGAGAATATTTTAATAAGTTAAAAAACAATTATACCATAATTTATAATTTTTTGAGATCAATAAATAGAAACTTGGTTTGTTTAATTTGGACACCAAAATTTTTAAAGTTTTTTTTTTATTAAGTTTTTTTAAACAATTTTTAGAATATTTTAGTAAGTTAAAAAATAAAAAAATATATACCATGATTTATAATTTTTTGAGATCTATAAATAGAGACTTTGTTTGTTTAATTCGGACACCGAATTGTTTTGAGTTTTTTATTATTAAGTTTTTCTGAAATCATTCTTGGAAAGTTTAAGTAAGTAACAAAAATAAATAAATTATACTATAATTTATAATTTTCTGAGATCTATAAATAGAGACTTGGTTAGTTCGATTCGGACACCAAAATTTATTGATCTTTATTTCATTAAGTTTTTTGAAACAATTTTTAGTAGGTAAAAATAATAACTATACTATTTTCATTAAACATAAATAAGTGAAAACAAAGACCAATTTTATTTTAAATTTAAATAGATTATATATTATGTATTATTTTATTAATTATTTTAATTTTATAATTTATATTTATAAAGAAAATATATTAGGTTAATTTATTAAAATTATTTACTTTAATACATATAACTTTAATGTAAATATATATTAAATAATAAGGAAGATAAATATAAATATATGGTAGGATATTATACGGTATTATGATGTGGAAGAGAGAGAGAAATATGGTGAGGTACGCTGAAAGATGAAATATGCTCTGCTGCGTGGAGTGAGAATTTTTGCAGAATTATTTGGGGATTATGCTGACGTGGCGCTGATGTGTCGCACTTTTGAGAGATAAAATATGTCCACTGTTGTGTATGGTTTTAGCTCTTTCAGTAGTTTTTGGGACAGCTAATCATATGCTTCTTCAGGTGGAGTGGTTCTTACTTAATTTATAGATTACGGTGTAGTTTTTCCATATAATAAACATTTAATTTCTTCTGAACCTAGCTCAACAACGCAATCATCCACATCTCCTACTCACTCTCCTAAATCAGTTAAATCATCCCAACACAGAGGGGTCATTAGTCGAAGGACTCCTTCAACCTTTATAGCCATGGGACTGGATGTTGGTGAAAGCACCCCATGCCGAGTCACAAGGATTTCTAATACAAAAGACAAGTTTTCCACAATGGACAAATCAACTAAAAATCCAGCTGATCAACCCTTTGTTGTTGGTGATCCCTCCACACAAGTTCTGATCACGGAAGAAGAAAACATTGCAACCGAACTTCCATCAGGGCCAGTTATAACACTAAATCCCTCAACTTCAATAACCCAACTTCCTCCAATTTAGGTAGAACGTTATGCTGCTCCTTCAGAAGAGAGATCGCAAGTGATGGAGGAGAATATAGACGGCAGTGGTAAAGATACTTCTTTAGACACATTTCGTCAGACTGGGATACTCAAAATGTAACACGAGAAAAATGTAGCAAGGTGGCCATACCCGAATCTAAACCTCTTCTTGAGTCCCTTGTTGGGAGAGTTGGGCCCAACTTTACCAAGGTGAGTTTCAAGTACCTTTTTGCTTTACAGAAAATATCGCATGTTTATTTTTACTAATCTAAACTAGTAGGGAGTAGGAAAAATTAGGATTCCCTGAATCAGTCAAGATTAGGCTATCCCAACCTGGAGATACTCTGATGGAGTAAGACTAGAGAATTGGTAGTTTATACCGACGTACTCAACTGGGGTCTTCAGTTTCCCTTAAATCCAGAGATAATAAGATATTTCCATTTGGTAAAATTATGCCTGAGTCAATTAAGCTCTAATGCTTGGTTTATATTGTTAGTTAGCATCATAGCTTCCAGGCTATCTAAAACTTTTGATGCCTATAGACAAACTAGTTGTTGTTGTTGGTTTGTGTTGTAACGATTATATCCTTTTTTACTATTTTAATATGGGGAATGAATATAAGGTGGTAGAAGATCCTATAGAAATAGACGGACATTGGAAGACTCACTTCCTTTTTTGTCACCGATGCTTAGGAAAATGGTAGAAATATTACTTCTAAATAAAATCCAAGCAAGCTCACAAGATAGTGGAAAAGCTCACGTAAGTATTTAAAAATTTCATCATTCCAATAGTTTAAAAAGTATTATTTGTTACTCTGGATACATTTTATTGCAGTATTCTCGAAGCCATTCGCACAACATTTGGAAAATAGGAAAATAAATTTTACGAAGTTAAATTAGTAGACCGACGAGAAGTGGTCAACCAAGTTTCACAATTGATTTACTCCGGGAAATTTGGTCAGAGCCCATCTATGGAGAATAAATCTGATTCATGAACTTTCATGGAAACAGTTTACCACTCCTCTCCGATCCTCCAAAATTCTCAGAAGAACTGAAGTGGCTGATGGTAAACTATTTTTACCAGTTATAAATAGGGCTCTCATCCATCTTGACAAAAACAACAACAAGAAGAAGACGAAAAAGAAGGAGGATAATTCATCTCAATTCGTCCCCAAACTAGGGAGTGATATGAAACCTGATGAAATTGATGCAACTTTGTTGGAGGTTGTTGCAGTTACCGTCGGACAGTCTGAAATGCCATTGAAATCTCATGTTACTAAGAAGAAAAAAGGACAAAAAATGAGTAAAGAAGGTAGTGACAAGAAAGGAAAGAAGAAGAAGGAACTGTGGTTGGTTCGGGGATTATTCTTCGATCAAAAGTTTCTCCTTCAACCAATCCCATAGAGATTCCTCCTTAAACAACTGCAGAATTTGATCCTCCTCCTCTTCAAACAACTGCAAAATCCGATCCTCTTCCTTCTCAAACAACTGCAGAATCTGATCCTCCTTCTTCGCTGCTTCTTATAGATGATAAGAAAATTTTTGGAAGTGGTGATGAGATAGAGGACTTAGGAAACTGTAATTTCAAAGACTTTAAGCATGCTTCACCTGAGTCAACTAGCCATGCAAATATTATGATATATGACGGGCTTTCTTTTGAAGTGTTTAAGGAGAATGACGAATTGGTGTATGCTGTTTTGGGCTATGTAAGGCCAATTATTAAGTTAGAGAGATAAGTGAGGGATCATGTTAAAGACATCGGTCTTCTTCGGGATAAGAATCAAAGGCTAAAGAATTCTGTTAAAGCAGAGAAATTCAAGGTTGAAAGTCTAAGTGAGAAAATGAAAAACCATCAATCATGAGTTGATTCAAATAAAATCCGACCGTGATAAACTACAATCTGACTACAAAGATTTGCAATTATCCAGTTCCAAAGAATTCAATTCCTTACAAAATCAGCAAACATAGAACAAGTCTACCATTTAACACTTGCATGATGAGAAGAAACAGTTTGAGATCTCCTTAAAAATAAAAAAGACCACTTCTCTCAAGGCAAATACTACTCAAGAGGTAGCCGATGTTGAGGATACATATGCTTAAAGAGTGATGGAGTCTATGCAAGAGAGGGATAAATCGATTATATAAGATATGGTGTTGTTATTCCATAAGAAGTTCCCTAAATTGTATCTTAGGGACCTATGGAAACACGTGCCAGATAATCTGATTTCTTATCACAGTTTGGATTTAGATGACATGTATAATAAGTATGATGATTTAGAAGAATATGAGTTCGATGAAGAGGATTATGATAGCAAGAATCCAGAAGAGAATGAAGAAGGAAAGACCGATGGGAATGATCCATAAGGTCAACATATGTAGATATATCTTTTTGTAAGCCTTTAATGTGTACATGGCATTTTATCGTGTGTGTTTTTTTTAGTGATCGGATAAGTTCATGAGAGTCCTTGACTTAGCCAAGACAATTTTTAGCTCTTTTATCAGATTTTATTTAGCCCTTGTGTTATTCAAAAGTAATTTTATGCTATCATATATCCTTATTGAATCCAACCATGATTATATGTGTTATATTCAAAGGTAATTAAAACTTTGAATAAATGAGTCATTCGAATGTGCTATAAACTTAATATACTTGGGCTTAAGCAAAACATTCGAAGGTAATCCATTCGAAGGAAATTAAACTTAGCCTAACCAAGTCATTTGAAGGTAATTCATTTGAATGCAACTTAACTTAGCCTAACCAAGCCATTTGAAGGTAATCTATTTGAAGGAAATTGAATAATCCAGCCAAGCCATTCTAAGGTAATCCATTCAAAGGAAATAAAACTTAACTCGCCAAGCCATTCGAAGGTAATCCATTTGAAGGCAATAAAATTTAGCCCAACCAAGCCATTTAAAGGTAATCCGTTCGAAGGCAATAAAACTTAGCTCAACCAAGACATTCGAAAGTAATCCATTCGAAAGAAATAAAACTTATTTAAACATATTTTTTTAAAACCTCATTGCGCCACCAGGGTAGGAAAGAGTATGCTCCCTAATATTTACATTGAACTAAAACAAATTAAATATTTACTATATAAGTTTACTCTATATATGACCTCGGGTTCTCAACATTTCATGGGTGCTTTAAAAGGTTGCTTTCTCGATCGAGTAGTTTGTATGTTCCTTGCTTAATATTCTCATACATAGTGTATGATCTGTCCTAGTTCGAAGCCAATTTCACAAACTTCTTTTCTTTAGTACGTAGAAACATTTTTCTTAAAACTGTGTCTCTTACTTCGAATTCTCTCATTTTTATTTTAGATGTGTACATGCTTCTCATCAGGCCTTGGTAGTGAACAGTTCTCAAATGAGCTTTTATTCTTCTTTCCTCAGTCAGATCCAACTGAGCCTTTACTGCAACCTCATTATTCTCTTCAGAATAATTTTGAACTCTGAAAGAAGGATCGATAGCTTCTATTGGTGTGGTTACATCCATTTCATAAACTAAAGCGAATGGAGACTCTTGAGTAGCTATGTGGCGAGTAGTTTAGTAGGCCCGTAGTACTTATTATAGATAATTTGGCCATTTCCTCGTTGCTCCCTCCAAGATCTTCTTCATGCCCACTAAAATTGTTCGATTTTCTACCTCAACTTGTCCATTGGCTCGAGGATGAAAAGGAAAATAGAAATAATGATGAATTCCTCTTGATGCACAAAATACTTTCATGTCTTTATTGTCGAATTGATGACTATTGTCTGTAGTAATATGTCTGGGAATGCCAAACCTACAACATATATTAGAAAACATAAATTTTATAAGTGTTTTGGATGTTATCCCGGATAGATGGAGCTTCTACCCACTTGGAAAAGTAATCGATTTCCAAAAATGATAGTGTGACATCCTCCAGAAGTCATAATAAGTGGTCCGACTAAATCAAGTCCCCATCTGTCAAAAGGTACCGTTTCGGATACAAACTCCATGGGAACTGTGGGTACATGTATTGCATTTCCATACATGTGATAAGGGTCACATTTTCTAACCAAGTCTTTAGAATCTTCCATAATAGAAGGCCAATAGTACTCTGCCAATAAAACCCTTATAGTTAAATCCTTGTAACCGCAATGCGTTTATCTTTCCTCATCATTTAGCTTTAATAGAACAATTTGGGATTTGTCAAATCTGAGGTAACGCAACAAAAGTCTGCTGAATGACTTTGTATAAAGAACCCCTCTTAAAACCAAAAATCTGTGTGCTCTGAATTTTAACTTTTTGGCATAAACTTTATCCTCACATAAAGCTCCGTTAGTGATAAACTCTTGGATGTCGTACCTCCAACCCTGAGAAGCTATGACAGATACCTTAAATTTCTCTCAATGTCATCCTCTGTTTCAGGATAAGGATCCAAGGGTATGCTTTGGAGTATGCAATAGTGGCTAGATAGTTAGCCATTGAATTTTAAGATCTTCGCACATGTTCATACTTAACATGTTTAAAACTAGTCGATATTTCTTTTAACACCTTTAAGTATTTCACCAAATGATCTTTCTTGGTTTCAGATTGTACCTGTGTTTGATGAATGACTAACTGTGAATCACTCAATAATAGGATCCTTTTGGCATCACATATTTGAGCCAATATTAACCGTGCAATTACTGCCTCATATTCGGATTTATTTTTGGATGCTTTAAAAATAAAGCGTATTGCTTGGTACATTAAATCCCCGAATTGGGAAACTAAGTAAATCCCAGTATAATATCCCATTGTACTAGATTCAACATCAGTTTGAACTACTCATTCCTTCTCAAGCTTACTGGTTCGAACTTTTAAAATGAAATTCAACTAGAAAATCAGCCACAACTTAAGCTTTAATTGAAGTTCGAGGTGCAAAGTCAATATCATAATCCCCAAGCTCAACGGACCACTTAGTCATTTGACCCGATATATCTAATTTTTGTAACTCATTTTTCAGGAGAAAAGAGGTTCAAACTATGATGAAGTATGCTTGAAAATATGGCCTCATTGTTTTGGCCTACCGATGCCAAAGCTAGATTTTCCAACTTTAAGTATCTTTTTTCAACTTCCAATAAGCTCTTACTAATATAATAAACAGAGCAAGGATAATTATCAACTTCTCGTACTAATACTACACTCACAACTTAATTCGATACTACTAGGTACATATAAAGTATTTCTCAAACTATAGGTTTGAATAAATTTTTGGGTGAAGATAAGTGTCGTTTGATTTTGAGAAATGTTTTATCACAATTTAGGGACCAGCTGAAGTCTTTTTGCATTTCTCAAGACTTGGAAAAATTGGGCACACTTATCCGATAACTTTGAAATAAACCTATTTAATGCTGCTAATATCCCAGTTAATATTTGATCTTATTTAGTAGTCTGAGGTGGATCGATGACCGATAGAGTATTCAGTTGGTCTGGGTCAGCTTGAATGTTTTTCTCACTTATGGTATAGCCCAAAAATTTATCAGACCAGACACCGAAAGTACATTTTTCAGGATTTAATTTCAAGTTGATGGCTTTCATGTTAGAAAACGTTTCTTGGAGGTTGGAGATGTAATCCTCCTCTCTGGGGATTTTAACCATCATGTCGTCAATATAAACTTCTACATTTCTTCCAATTTGGTTGGAAAATGCTTTATAAACCAATCATTGATAAGTAGCTCCAGCATTCTTTAACCTAAAAGGTATTACTTTGTAACAATGAAACCCCTATTAGTGATGAATGTAGTGTGATCCTGACCGTTCTGATCCATCTTATCTGATTATACCCAACAAAAGCATCAATAACGAATAATAACTTATTCCCAGATGTGGCATTTACCAACTGATCTATCTGGGGTACTAGAAAAGGTTCATTGGGACAAACTATGTTAAGATCTGCAAAATCAATACACATACGTAATTTTTTATTTTTCTTTTTTACAAGGACCGGATTGGTAGTCCAAAGAGGATACTGTGATTTTTTAATGTGCCCCACCTTGGTAAACCGATCCACTTCTTGGAATATTGCTTCTGATTTTTATTTAGACAAGCTCTCCTTCTTTGTACCACCGGACCCACATCAGATCATACAGACAGTTTGTGGCTGACAACACTTGTTGGTACTACAGTTACATCCTCATTGCACCAAGAAAACACATGTAAATTTTTAGATAAAAAGAACAATAATTTTTCCTTCAGTTCTAATGGTAATTTGGATTTGATCCTGACATTTTTCCCTGCTGCCATATGATGAATTTTAACCTCTTCTATTGGGATAATAACACTAGGAGCCTCCCATGGATCATCTATCCCATCTGATTTCACAGAAGACTCGATTAATTTCTATTATTCTTCAGTTCTCACTGCTTCTAATGATTTTGGAGTGAAAGTAGTGACATAGCATGCCTTTGCCACATTTTAGATGCTTCAAACCATCCCTACTTGACTTCCACCAGCATATTTTAGACATTGGTGAACAGCTGATGCTACTCCATGCATCCCAAATATCGCATTATAAGACGTTAGACAATCAACTACTGTAAATAAAACCCTTACCATTTTCTTGAATGGCCTTTTTCCTAAAAAGGCCTCGCTTTAAAATTCCTCAATTAACCTCAGCAGAGTTGATTGTAAACCCCACTATGGTTCTATTTGAATGTTGAATAACCAAAGGATTTTTTATTTATTTATATACATATAAAAATAAAATATTTTCCAAACAACCTGTGTCAATCAAGATTCTTTGTATTTCATTCCCTTCAATAGATACTCCAATCACCACAACATCTTCATGAGGGCCATTAATTTCCTTTAGGTAATCCTCGTCAAACACAATGAAAAGAGCAGGGTTCTGATAAAGGTATGTAGACATTTTCCCTTCTAATTGAGTCGTCAAACTGTTCACATGTTTTTTCCTGAAGCAGCTTGATGACGCAGTTACAGTATCTTCCCCAAAAATAGTTAAAGATTCAAAGTAGCGGCATAGATTGGATAATTTTGACGTTCTTTCTGTTATCACACAAACTTGATTCTAATCTGGATTGGGGTCTAAGTACTCTGAACCCACATAGAAATGTTCCACAATTACCATCACATTTTTTTGTTTAGATGTTTCCATACTTTGTCTTTGAATTTTGTTGATGTAATCAGGGTTATACTTGCGTAATTAATTCTGCAAACCATTCAGGTTGAACCCACTGATTCCCCTTTGGTCTATATTGTTGGCCTTGATTCGACTAACTCTGCCTAGGCGGATACGAACCTTGTCTGGATTCTTTAGGACGGTAGTTGGCCATTGCTTTTGACTGAGTATTAGCTTGTGGGATAGAAGATGTGGGAAATGATTTATTCTGACATGGTAATATTGACCTTTTGGTTTCCTCCACTGTGATTTACTTTCTAAACTGGTTCAATAATTCTCCTCAATTCATCGCTTTCTTCCGCGTAACTGAATCAACCAAATCATCTCGCATTAAGCCTTGCCTTAGAGAAGCAATAGCTACTTGCTCAAAATCATCAGCCAGTATATTCTTTGTATTCATAAAACGGCTGATGTAATCTTTTAAAGACTAATTTGGTTCTTGTGTGCAATGAATTATGGTGTCACTATTTCCTTTGAGCTCTTTACTCCCTACAAACTTCCTTCAGAACGTCATCCAAAACATGTCAAAGTTTTTTATGGACCCTTGTGGCAATCTACTATACCATTTCAGGGCACTTCCTTTAAAATTCTGTGAAACGTCCCTACGCAACAGCTTATCATCGTCATTAAAACTAATCATAAAAATATTAAACTGTTCGAGGTGATTATCAGGATCTTGACTTCCATCATATTTCTCCATTTTTGAGCTATCAAAGTGCCTCGGTAGATTTCCATAAATAAATTTTGAAGAAAACGATGACTCCATTAAGTTATGCCATTGGCTAAACATATGATCCCCACTAGAAGTGGAAAAGATACCCGGTTCGGATTGGACAATGAACTGATCACTTAGTAGATGATCAATGTTGTGGTCTGCCGATCCTTTCATTTTGCCTTGATAACCTTTATTTTTCCCTTTGCCCTTTTTATCCATTTTCTTCTCCTTTGAATCTCATTTACTTGATCTTTTCTTAAAATAATTTTTAGTTAATCTTTACTTCTTCTTTTTATGGTCGTGATCACTACTTGACGAGGAAGAAGAAATATCAGAATCTGATTCTGTGGTTGAGTTTCTAACAGAATCTGATCACTTTCATCTTGTTTGTGGTTGTTATTTGGCTCATCGAAACCAGGATATCCTAATGGATTATTCCCATTTAGCTCTTTTTCGGTCTGCCTTTGGGCTTTCAAAGCTTAATCTCTGCTCGCAGCTGATCACGCTCTTCTTGCATGAAAATCCTTTCTTATGTATTGTGATTTACATAAGGCGTTGATCTCATTATCACCTATTATCCCCTCATACTCAAGATGGGGGATCAATTTGCATGTCTGGATCCATGTCTCAAAGAAATCCGAAGCACAACAGGTTTTGAATGTTGCTATTTGGGCACCTCACGCTCTTACGGTGGTCACCAATTTGGTGATTATAAACCATGGCCGAATGGTATTTTTTGTAGTTGTTTAAATGGTGTATTAAATTCAGGGTGGAAATTACAAAGATAATATAGGTGCTTGTGTTTAATGTCTAGAGAGAGAATGTTTATCCCATTAAATGCTATTTTTGGCATTATTTATAAGACTACAAAGATCCATGGACCAACCGGGTCGGTTAGTATATTTGGGTTAGCTTGGTGGGCGTGAAAGTCCGATATTAAGTGAATTAGGTACTCAACTAACTATACTAGACACAGCTTACTCAGCATAGTTTTCATTATAAGTCTAAATTGTCCTCTAAGAAAAACCCGAACCACTTAACCTTATTGGCATCCAACAGAATCTAACCCTATCAATAATAATTATTAATTATCCATTATTTATTTCAAAATAAATTAATTAAAAATAGGATAACAAAATAACCTAACCATAATTTAATTTATATAATCAATTACCGTAATTGTATGGTCATGACATGTTTATAAAAGGGAAGGGTTATTTCTTTCATTAAACTTTTTATTTCCCCTATTTAAAATTTCAAAATCAAAATTTTAAAAGAGCTTTCACCATTTTATCCTTGATTTAAGCTTAAATTTATATATTCTTTCCATTATTTCATATAACAATTTATTTATTTTTTCAATTCAACCAAAGTTATAATCATAAACTTCTAAAATTAAAACTTTATAAAACTAAAAAATAATTTAAAATCTAAATCAACCAACATCAAATAAAACTCATCAACAATTTTTAAATACAAAGAAAGCATGAATGAAGAGTAACAGTAACATAAAAGAAAATCTACAAGCATATTGGTAATTAAATAGCAATAAATCAAGAAAATTTGGAAAATATAAAACCTTAATTAAACACTAAATCAATCTCAAAGTTTGCTTACTCTTTACGTTTACACATAGAGATCAATTTCTACAAGTACAGGCTTCAGTGTAAACTTTGAAGTCATGAAGATGGTGTAAGATCTCTAATTTCATAGTTCCATTCTTCTTGTTCATACTGGGACTTTTATAAGTAAAATCAGCAAGTATGAATGACAAGTAATCTTTCAAATAGGATTTTGAAGCTGTTTAAACTCGTGAAATTTTTCTTATTATAAAATTTCATAAAAAATTCTTATTATAAAATTTCATAAAATTTATCTTCTAATATTCTAGAGTTTATTGAGTCTTAGGTGTGCATTGTATCTTCATGAGTATGTATTTGACCATTTGTGTTATGTGTTGAAGTTCTATAATTATGGGATTTCAATTGAAATCCGAGTTGTGGATATGTGTGCATAAAATTATAAGATTGTGATTTTTGTCTCGACCAAGATGAGGGTATGACTTTTACTTTATAAAAAAAATAAAAAAATGGAGAAAAGATTCAGAACATAGAGAAAAAAATACATACGCATGAAATAGCTTCTCCCTTTATAATATTAATTCTTAATTTTACTTTATACCCAAATTAGATTTTATTTTAACGGACTTATACTGTCTATATTTCTACTTTTATACCCAAACGTTTTTATAAAGACAAAAAAAAATTATCGGTTAGATGATCGACTAGTGACCGATAAGTTAAATTTATTTTTTTAAGCAAAAATGGTAACAAATGAATGTATATAGATATATAAAATATATATAACAAAAACATCAAATTATAATCCAAATACAACTATGTTATAAAATAAAACTAAAATGTATGCGGTTGATATTAAAAATATGAGTATGTTATAAATCAAATCCCTATTAAGGATACTCATATTTGTTTAATTCAATAACCTCGAGAAATTAAAAATCTAAATAAGAAAAAGTTTAAGAAAAATGATTACGGCATATATTTTTTCATTCAGTATTTTGATTTTTTTCCCAACCATATCATACCTACACTTCACACGACAAATCAATATTTTCATACCTTAACAACCCAATGATCAATGAATTCTAAAAAAATGCATATATCATGTTCATTTAATGAAACACTGATCTTCCAAACTCGATTTCTCCTAACTCTAACAACATGCTAACAATCGAATTCGACACAAACGAATTCGAAATAAACCCGATCTACAATACCTACCAAAAAACTTGCATTTTTTTTCCGTAAACATTCAAATTAGCACACGCATTTATTAGACATCCAAAAATCAAAAATCAAGACCATTCAATTCGTGTAAGCAATAGAGCACATTCACATACAGAATCACGGATTTAATAGAACGTGAAGTATTACAAAAAAAATTATAAGCTTGATAAACATATATAATCAATTCGACAAAAAAACTAAGTATGCATAGTCTAAATAATCGGGAAGACATACGAAAGAGAGTAAAATTCCACAAATTAGAGTGTCAGTAACATTGCTTGTTTTGACCAATTGGACATAAATTTGCTTCACTTCTTGCGTTATTTGTAGTTGTCTAAAATTGACAATGTAAGGTTGATGAATATTGAAATAGAACCTTTTATTACTGACATTGTAGTTGTGTTAGGCTTATTTTTGTAAGCTACTCGGTGGAGGTTTAGTTTGGGGAAAATAGGAGTGACGACCTCTGCTTGCCCCTACATAGATCTGTCACTAGGCCCAAATATCAAGATCTGAACTAAACTATTAAGTTTATAGACTTAACTGGTAGAAATCAATTTAGTGGGTTGTGATCCCTCATCTTAAAGTGAAATATATCGATATAATGCAATTTGGGTTGGGCTTGTAACCCAATTGCATCGTGTATAAACAACAAACATATGTAATATATTATTTTAGTATTATCTAAAATTTGTCTACTGCTTTTTGTGATCAAAAGATACACAAAAACTTAAACCTATATATTAAGATTTATTTATTTATAAAAAACATGATTAAGGATATTTTTTAAAGAATAATATTAAAAATGAATTTGATTTTTTTTCTTTTAATTTAGAATTCATTTGATTGTTGAAGTTGTTTTCTTTCAAATTTACATCAAATAAATGCTTAATTGAATGAATAAATCACAAACGACTAGACAATGGAATGTCTCAGTGATCATTTCCTTGTCACTCGAATAGACCAGTTAATAGATTTCACTTCTTGCAATAAATAATTATCTTTTATGGATGTTTTTGTTGGGTAAAACTAGATACAAATGGATATGAAGAACCAGGATCATACTACATTTATCACTGACAGGGGTTGTATTGTTATAATTTAATAATTATCTTTTATGGATGTTTTTGTTGGGTAAAACTAGATACAAATGGATATGAAGAACCAGAATCATACTACATTTATCACTGACAGGGGTTGTATTGTTATAATTTAATATCTTTCGGTTTAAAGAATGTTAGGACTACTTACCAACGTTAAGTCAATAAAGCGTTTGCCAGTCAGATTGAAGAAATATATAATTTTATATTGATGACATAATTGTAAAGATTCTAAGAGAAGAGGACCACTTGTTCGATCTCAAAGAAACTTTCCAACTTGAAAGTCGTCAATTTGAAGTTAAATCCAAAAGAAATGAACATTTGGTGTGCGATCCGGAATTGTTTTAGGGTATGTCATTAACCGAGAACAGCTAGATGCATTTCTGGCTATGGACCCTCCCATATCCACTAAAGAGGTTCATGTGTTAACTGGAAGGCTGGGAGCTTTAAAAGGGTTCATATCAAGGTCATCGGATAATTGTGCACAATCTTCCAAGTGTTGGAAAATCCAAGAAATTAATTGGTACCCGAATTGAAATAAGAAATTTTGTGAAATCAAGAAGCATTTATCTTTGCCCAAAACTCTGTTTAAACCAATAATAGGAGAAAAACTATATATATATATATATATATATATATATATATATATATATGGCAGTATCCGACCATGCCTTGAGTGCAATGTTAGTTCAGATTGTTGACAGTTACCCTCACAGGGTATATCTTGTTAGTAAGAGTTTGTTCGATGCTAAGAAAATATATTTGAAGTTGGAAAATCTAGCTTTAGCCTTGGTAATAATAGAAAAAAAAATGATGCCCTATTTTCAAGTGCATTCCATCACAGTTCAAACTTCATTTTTACATAAAAATATGTTGCAAAAATCAGATGTGTCAGTTCGGATGACCAATTGGTCTATAGAATTGGGGGATTATGATATCAAATTTGCTCCTCGAATAACAATCAAGGAACAAGTTTTGGCAGACTTCTTGGTTGAGTTTCATTCAAAATGACCTCATGAAGAATCTTCTATCGACAATCCTGGGAAAGAATGGGCAATCCAAACAGATGAAGGATCTAGTATGATGGGTTGTGAGGCAAAATTGTAATTACTCTCCCCCTTTGTAGACTCAATGTACCAAGTGACACATTTTGGTTTCAAGGAATCAAACAATGAAGCTGAGTACGAAGCAACAATAGCGGGTTTAAGACGCTCTCAAATATGCGATGCCATAAGAATCTGATTGATAAGTGATTCATAGCTGCTCATACATCAAGCTCAAGGAAAATATGAAACGAGGAGAGAACATTTTATATAATATTTTCATGTATTAAGAGAAACTTATGCCTTCTTTAAATGTGTAAAATATGATCATGTGCCAAGAGATGAAAATTCAATGGCCAATTTTTTAGCCAATATTCTGTACATTAAGGCATATCATTAAATTTTGGTACAAGAATACCCTTCTATAACAATAACCCTCGAAATAGGAGTTGAAACTGAGGAAATTGTTCAAGTGCCTATAATAACAAGCCAATATTGGAGATATGCGATCCAAAAATTCATTACTAAAGGAATCTTGCCTGAAGACAAAAGCCAAGCTAAGAAATTAAAGTTTTAAGCGCATGGGTTTTAGTTTTAAGAGAGGTCATCTACAAGAAACCTTTTAGCAGGCCTCTATTGCGTTGCCTCGGATCCGATGAGTCCTAAATAATTAATCTGAATTACAGGATGGAGAATGCTCTGCACATTGTGGCTACAAATCTTAGAGAAGAAGTATCTTGTTAGCATAATATTATCGGTCGTCCTTCATGATGGATGCTAAAGAGCTAGTTAAAATATATGATTCATGTTAGAGATTCAGATATGCAATACATGTACTACAAGTTCCTACGGAATCAATATCCAAAGTAGTACCCTTTGATAGATGGGGGCTTGATTTGGTAGGACCTCTACTGATGGATTCTAGAGGAGTTCAAACCATTATACTAGCAGTGGATTATTTATCTAAGTGGATAGAAGTTGCACTTCTCTTTGGAACTACTTCCAGAATAGTAATCAAGTTTATTTTTTCCAACACATGTTGTAGATTTAGATATTATTGGTCGTTCATCTGGTCTTCCTTCTTTTGGAGTTCAAAATTATTATGAAGAGGATAATGAGACAGAAATAAGAGCTCATCTAGACTTAATTGAAGCAAAACAAAATCAAAGCTCACTTAAAAGCGGTGAATTATCAAGGTTTAATGAGAAGCAAGTATGCATCTAGAATACGAAGTGGGAGGTAAAGTTTTGAGAAAAGTGTTTTACACACCAAAAACAGGAAATTCGGAAAGCTAGCACCGAATTGGAATGGACCATACAATGTGTGTGAAAATATTAAATGGGGAACGTATCGATTAGTTGATAAAAAAAAAATGAAGACATATGAGGCACTTGTGGAACATCGAAAACTTAAGATTATACCTCGAGTAAATATGTATTGTAAATATTTACATTGTTTTTCTTCAATATAAATATTTGGGGGCATACTATTTCCTATCATGGTGCCTTCGAATGGCTTGTGTATTAATTTGGTGTGCCTTTAAATAAATTACCTTTGAATGGCTTGTGTATTAATTTTGTGTGCCTTCGAATGGCTTGTGTATGAATTTTGTGTGCCTTCGAATGACTTGTGTATTAATTTAGTACGCCTTCGAATGGATTTTTCAAATGGATTGTATACTGAATTCGTGTACCTTTGAATGGTTAAGTGGATTATTTTCGAAGAAACTTGATCAAGGCATGGAAATAAAAATTTGTAAAGAAGTAAAATAGAATCTGAAATGAATATTACAAAATATATTGGCTACGCCAATGACTTATACAGTAGTTTTCGCTCACTATTACAAAAATTCCTTGGCATTACTAAGGAATTATACAAAAATATTCGAACAAAATGATAAAATTCATTGTATACAAGAAGGACTTGCACGGTAAAATAGGATATAAATTTATTTGCATTTGGGCTCTTTCTACCGGCTTCTTCTTCTTCTTTCAGACTCCTATTTTGGAGTCTTCTTCATCACTATCATCAGAACCATCATTGTCTGATCAGCTATGGGCATATTAGTAGGCCACAATTACTCTTGAACCAATTCCCACAAAGGCTCGAGCTCTACTTTAGAGAATCTCTTATAGGATGCCAACATCATATCCGATTTAATTAAGGTATCTTGCTTGTTTAGAGAAACTATAATCACATCGGTATTTGCATTTGATAGCATCATCTGCCTCTTGTTTAGATTTTACCTTGAGAGAAACCACTTCATCTTCGTACTTTTTGACAAGATCCTCTTGACCACTTTGCTCACCCAACAAGCGTTTGATGGTTCCCAGTTTGCTAATTCTTCAAGAGCTAGATGATTGTAGCTCTTCATAAGCAGCATTTGCCTTGGCCAGTTCTTCCTTAATTTATTGGACCTCTTTGGATAAACGGTCAGCCTTAGGTTTTTCCTCTTCAATGGAAGCCTTCTGATTCTTGTTCTTCTCTTGAAAAGAAGTAATAGTTTCACCGTGAGACCTGGCTTATCTCTCTATCTCGATAATAGACCTCATATAGCTCAACATTGAATATCCCCGTACGTCATTTTCTTTTGACAACTCAAATAGTACACCTTCAAACACCATATTGGTGGCATTACTTGTAAATTCTAGAAAGCCTTTCTCAAATGCATTGAAGTCAAACCCTCAAATACCTTTCATTAGATTGACATCTCTGAATGTCTGCCTCTCAAGTATGGGGAGCTATAGAGAAGGATAATCGGATTCTTGAGGTTGGTAGAAGTTGAACAATTGGGATCGTTGAGGACATAATTTTTAAACAAAGGACAATATCCTAACGGATCGAGATTTTCTTTCTCTTCTTATCTCTTTTTTCATTGTCTTGTTTGCCTGTCGTATGTGTTCTTTTTCTTGGACACGGGAAGTTTTGAGGGCACATCACATCCTTTAATATTGGTAGCAACAACAACTAACAAGGCTTCATCAATTTCATATGGTTGTTCTTCGGTTCCAGCTTCAGTAGCACTCTTTGATGAGCCTTCTTTGTTTTTATTATCCTTCTTATTATGATGATTGGGCGATCTGTTTCTGGTTGGAAGATATAGCTTGCCATCAACAACTTCAAATATCTATAGAATGAGAGAGGGTCGAGAAGGAGCAGAAAATTGCTCCCATTTCAACTCACACTTAGGGTTAGTCCTCCAGAGATGACTTCGAGTGAAGTTAACGAGAGTGCAGCATTGATGAAAGTCATTAGACCACTTCGTTTATTCCCACAGATTTAGTTTCTTAAAAGTGAAATTTGCATCTCCCATGTGGTGCATAAAATGCTTCGAAATGGTTTTAAAGAAAATATGTTATATATGAATAATTAAATATTTAAAGGAAAGAATAAAGTCCGAAGAGGTTTGAAGAGGTTTACATGTATTCTTCCATAATCTTGTAAACCGACTTTGAGTGATTTTCTTATCATTCTCCCACCATCAACTGATAAAAATAATTTACGTCTTCCATATTTTACCTACCTCTAGCAGATCATCTACCATATTGTATTCATTCCCCAGGTTGAAGTACTAGAAGAGAATTTGTGAATTGTCGGGCAGCCTCGTAATTGCAGCAACTTGTTCCATTGGCATCAGAATTTCGGATAGCCTAGATGTTATAATGCATGTAATTAACATAAACCGGGCGTTCATACTAGTCTAACTTAGACACAATCCTACTAGACTAAAATAGTTTACAACCTCAGGGTCTAAGGGAAACTGGAGGCCCCAATGGAGCATATCTATATAAACCATTAGATCTCTAGAGTCGCAACTCATCGGAGTCTCTACAGGTTTAAACAACCTAACTTTACCCACTTCCCCATTTAGTACAAATAGCTCCAATTCTTTTTTATGGAATTAGATATAGTAAATTTTGTCTAAAGCCAAAAGGTATTTAGCGATGAACTTTACGAAGTTGGGCCCAACGTGTCCGACCAATGATGAAAGAAGTGCTTCGAATTTTGTTTCAAGGGCTTTGCCTTTTGCTTTTCCCCCTTTGCTACATGTTTCCTTTGAAGATTTATTTTTCAGTAGCCTTAAAGTCTCCTCGGTTGGACCAGATATCTCAAGGGGGGAATCCTCACTTATATCTACCATTTTTTCTTCCATAAACTTCAGACTAGATCATGAAGGTTCAATATGTTGAGAATCAACGTTCTCCTCTTCATTTGGTTGTTAACGGATAACTTGGTTAGATTGAGGGCTCAGTTGGTTGGGATGCAGGGATTTCCTCCCTGTTTGGATTTGGTGACGAAGGATTGTTGGAAGTTTTTTGTTGTAGTGTTGACTCTGTCTTCCCGGATGGTTTAGTTTTGCCCTTTGATTGTCTGGTTAGTCTGTGAGGAGTGTTTTTTTTAATCTAAACCCATAGTCTTAAAATTTTAAGGAATCCGAGGGTTGGTGGCTCTTTGAGGTCAAGATATCTTTGGAAAGTGAATGATAAGGCGGTTGAAGAAGGATCAAAATGAATATTACATTTGTTGTAAGGATAAACGCCTCTGTAATGAGTTGACTGAGTTACTACGATTGTGTATGTGGATGCTAGAAACCTAGGAGCAGTCCTTTCTTTTTTTCTTCTCTTAGTCCAGCTTAGATAATTTCAACCAACTGTGTTTGGTAAATGCGTTTCCAGCGGTGAACATACAAATGCGAGAATGTCACGGAGAAAAGATTCGCAGTGGTTGAAGCAATGGAGGAAAGTAAACAAATCACCGGTGGTAAACTATATGCCAATAGCGAAGAATAGTTTCTCTATAAAGGATGTATATTTTCTCTCTCTAAAATGGGAAAATAGAAGATGCACTTATAAAAAAAGTTGTAATAGACTTTTTAATACCCTACTAGCAGTGGAACGCTACCAACAACTATAATCCCTAGAGAAGTGAAAACATTTTCGCTTGATTGGCTCGCCTCACCTAGGGTAAAACGATTTTGTGACCCCAATCAAAGAATGATATGTATCATGAGGTAGAACTTGTTAAAAATTGAAACTTTGAGCAATGACTGTTTTCGAATTGCGCCATCGGATGCGGTTCGAATATGTTCACCACCGGAGTTAAAGAGTATTGGAAAATCAGATTTGGAGAAATAAACAAGTGTGATTCAGATATATGTCAGTTACCATTTCAAAATACCTTTGAGATGGCTAAGGGGGCTAATCGAGATCGAAATATTTGGGGGTGATTACTTCTAGAGGGTCGAATTTCTTCGACGGTCAATCCTGACCTAAAGCATATCCTACACTTTTACCTTTTGACTTAGTTATCCCGGTGCAAATGTATTTAATATTTTCTTAATTATAATTTTGCGTTAGATATATTTATGGATAATGGTTAGTGGGATTTATCGGTATTTGGGATTAGCCCATAACCACGACCCAATCAATTTAGCCCATTAACCTAAAGTGAGCTTATAAAGGCTTTTGAGAATAATTTTCATAATGATGGACTTTTATCTCTCTAAATGTTTTTAAAAAATAGCATCTCGATTATCTCTCTACATCTTATCTCACATTTATTACATCTCTATTATATTACATAAAGACCCTCTGAACCAGTTTAATCTTTATCAATAATCACGATGGATACAATAGACACAATAGTCGTAAAGAGTATGGTAACCATGGTGATACTAATAGTTATGGAGGATGTGGTTTTCGAGACCTAAGCAATATATAATGCTTCATTGTTATGAACATGGTCACACAACGTGGACTTATCATCAAATACCGCAACAATTTGCTAATATGGCAACTAATGAGGAACCTTATATGCTTTATGCAGAGGAATATGCTCAATTTTCCAAGTACCAATAGTCACTAAAGTCACATGATTTTATAAATCTTGCAGCTTATGTGTCAGGTAACTCAACTACATGTCTTATTTCTTCTTTCTTTGATTGAATCATTGATTTTGCTGCCATGGAATATTCTGCTTTATAATTTTTTCCATATCTCTTCACGGTACATAGTATCTAAGGATGTTACATTTTTAGAGCATGTTTTATTTTTTCTTATTATATCCAATATCAATCCAGAAATAACTACTAGCGATGATGATTTACTATTGTACATTGTAGTTCACTCTTCAAGTATTAAAAAATCTTATGTATTGTCTCTACCATATCGACCTTCTAGTAAACATGTTTATTCTCTACGTAAAGCACATGCTCTATCATGTTCGCTACCAATTATTTCATCCCCAAAATACAACCAATAGTGAGTCCACTTTTGATCTTCTCATGGCTCTTCGAAAAGGTAAAAGACAATTTACTTATCCAATTTTATATTTCACAAATATGGTCAATTGTCTTTTTCTACCCGAGCTTTTATTGCATCTCTTGATTCTATTTTTATTCAAAAACTGGTCGGGAAGCTTTATGTTGTTCAGTCTGGCAAACTGAAATCTTTGAAGAGATAAGAATATTTGAAATGCATTGGTACTTGGAAGTTGGTTGATTTACCTACCGTAAATAAAGCTATTGGTTTTAGATGGTTAATTAATGTCATAATAAATCCATATGGCATGATAGCTCGTCTCAAAGCAAGACTTGTCGCAAAATAATATGCTCAAAATTATAGGGTTGATTAATCTCAATCTATTTCTCCAGTAGTTACCTCTATTTGTTTATTTAATTATTTAACAACTTAGTGATTGGCCATTGCTTCAGTTAGATATCAAAATACATTTTTTACATGGAGACCTCCAAAAAAGTTTATATGGAGCAACCACCAAGGTTTGTTGCTTAGGATGAGAGAGGAAACGTATATTATTTGTATAAATCTTTGTACTGGTTAAAAAAGTCAATGTGCTTCGTTTGGAAATTTTAGTAATGTACTAAATGAATTTAGATTAAAAAGGAGCAGTCGTGATCATTCTGTTTTTTTTTAAATATTCTGCAAATGAAATTATACTCGTGGTTGTGTATGTTGATGACATTATTATTACTGGGAATGATAGTAAATTTATTTACTTGCTTTAAAAATTCTTATATTCAAAATTTCAAATAAAAGATTTAGGACCATTGAAGTATTTTTTAAGAGTTCAAATAACAAGAAGCCAAAAAGGAATTATTTTATCGCTAGAAAATATGTTGTGGATTTGTTGATGGAAATAGAAAAGTTAGGAAAAAATCCATATATTACACCAATAGTTCCTAATTTGAAATTACTAAAAGACGTTGAAGAATTATTTAAGGATCCATAAAAATATAGTCGATTGGTGCAAAAACTTAATTATCTTATGGTAACTCAACCAAACATTGCATATCCAATTAGTATTGTAAGTCAATTTATGTCTTCCCCAACGGTTAATCATTGGACAACTATCTCAAATCATCTCGTGGATTCGGGTTGTGGTATGAAAGTAATTTTCATTCTAATATAGAATTATTTACGGATGCAAATTGGCTGGATCTAAAAATGATAAAAGATCGATAACTAGTTATTATGTTTTTGTATGAGTAATTTGATATCGTGGAAGATAAGAGACAAAATATTTTTCGAGATCAAGTGTTGAAGCTGAATTTAGAGCCATGCTCAATCTAATTGTGAGATAGTTTGGATTTTTCAATTGTTAAATGAGAAATGCAACAAGACTACCATGCATGCAAATTTATGGTGTGATAATCAAGCAGCACTGCACATTACATCTAATACCGTCATTCACAGAAGAACGATACATATTGAAATTGATTGTCATTTTATTCGCACAAAATCAACAAAATCTCACTCATACAACATATGTTAAAAGAAGAGAACAACTAGGAGATATATTTACAAAAACGCTTAATGAATCACAAATTACTTATATTTGTAACAAGTTGGGTATAATTAATATATATATATATATATATATATATACACTTCATCTTGAGGGGGTGCTATTTTGTTTCATTCTTTTTATCAAGATTTCACTTCATGTACTTTTATTCAAGTTTCAAGGACTATGTTATTTTTAAGCTATAACGACTTTTAGTACTTATGCACAAGTTCGAAGGGGAGTGTTAAAGGAGATAATAGAAAGATATTATTGTACATATATATTATCTTATAATAACATGTTGTAAAATAATATATGTTATAAATAGTCACTGATCAACTTAATTTGTATATTATTAGAGTAGATTATAATATAATTATGATAGATTCGTCGTCTATACACAAAGTTTTAGCTTGTATATAAAAAATATGTCAATAATAAATTTATATTTCACTTCAACAGTTTTCCTCGAATACACCATTAGGATGGATCTAGTTGCTTTAGAGGACGTGAGAGTTTTGTAATAGAAACCAGTTTATATTTGCAATTTTATTGTCTACAATTTAGTTCATTGCAATACATAATTCCGTTAATGTTTATTGGCATATGTAACTCTTTGAGTAAATCTCTATTAACATAAGACTCGTTAAGAATAGATATGTGTGATTATTATTTTTATTATTTTTATGTTACACACTATAATTGATTCATGTAATTATTAACGGTGATCACGTAATTATCATTACGTCCGGTAATCATGTAATTAATCATGTATGTGGTTATTCAATTCATTTATTGACAATAAAATCAATTAACATAAGATTCGTTAAGAATAGATATGTGTGATTATTATTTTTATGTTACACACTATAATTGATTCATGTAATTATTCACGGTGATCACCTAATTATCATTAGGTCCGGTAATCATGTATGTGGTTATTCAATTCGTTTATCGACAATAAAACCAAAACGTCTATTGAACTAAATAAAAACACGTATACACTTATTTACTTTGTTTTTAAAAATAGAATAAAAACATCTATTAAACTAAATATATCCTTTATTGACAATAGAATCAAGATGTCTAGTGGTGGCGACTGGTTTTGAAACACAATCGTCGGCTGTAGAAATCAAGAGGAAAAAGACAAAACAACCGATGGATAGTTCTAACCCTAGGTTAGATTAAAAGAGACTTTAAAGAAAATCAAAATTGTATTCAAAAAAGTCTGCGGCAAAACTAGGGTTTAAGAGCCTTTTAAGTATTTTAATAAAATCTAAATAAAATAGGAAAATGCAGAAAATTTACTAAAACAGCAAAACGAGGGTTTAAACGACTAAATTTAGGGTCTGGACTTTATCACGTTGTGATGCTTTCGAAAATTGTTGGGCTTCTCGACATGTTCGATTTGAGTGGTCGCATGGCCTAATTCTGATATCTGGACCCCAAATAAAATCTGTTTTCGTTTGTCCAAAAGGGCCATATAGCCATGGGCTTGTGCAACTACATCATCTAGTAAACTAAATAAAAATAAAAGTATTTACTAAATAAAAATAAAAGTATGTAAATAAATAAAAGTACGTAAAGGGTTATTTAATTCGTTTATTAACAATAGAATCGGAACATCTATCAAACTAAATATATCCTAAATAGTATAGGACGACCCAAATGAAAAATTGTTCATATACAATCAAACTGTGAAGGTGTCTATGAAGAAACTAGCAATGATGATCACAAATTCTTAGTAAACATCGATCACGAATTATTGACTCAAGAAGAGTTGGATTCAAAGAATAATTATTCCACAGATAACGCAAGCGACAGTGTTTTATTTGTAAACTTTTATCTATTTATCATGATCTGAAGAAACAGAAAACGGTCAACTGATTATATGACAATGTAAAGTCACATAATTATAAACAATTTCTGCTTGATACTAATACAATGAAATAGTGTTACAAATGGTGAATCAAAATTCAATAGAATAAATTAACAATACACAATAATCCGGAATTTCATCACTTCAATTTCCCATAGAAAGGCCATGATCCTAGAGGATAGAATTCGCATTGGCATTTTCAATGGACTTGGGGCTAGATAACCGGTGTTTCGACCATTCTTCCAAGGCATTACGATGCAAAGAGTTCATATTAATGTAAGGTCGTTTTGCCCGGACGTATTTCTCTGCCTTTTTCCAGTCTTCCACCACACCTAAAGCCACCAACAGCGCGCATATCACAGCAACACTTCTTCCATGACCTAGAGACCAAACATCGTTGACATAATATAGTCGAAGAATGACAAAATCATTTGGAAGAACTTTCAGAAACATATAGAATGAATATTTGATGTATAGTTGTGGTATTTAATACCAGAAGACCTAAAGAGGGAGTCTGTAAATAGATTTAAAGACATGTGATTCCTTTAGAGCTATGCCAAGACCAAAGAATTTGTAACAGTATATAATACTTATGTTGTTTTGAATTTTTCCAACTTTTATGATGAATTGTTGTAAATCACGATATAAGGAAACTTGGGGATTGTTTGGTGCCTGGCTATAAGCCAAAAAGCTAGCTTAAAATTGGTATAAAAAAGGGTCATGGCTGGGCCGGTGGCTAATAGAGACGGTGAATTTTACAATTCTTAAAACAATGTAAAACAAAGAAGAGCATCTACCAAACTCAGCCACATGAATGTCAGGATATCAGATCGATAGAGACTATAAAACCATGGTTTTCTCTGTTTTTAAAACGTACATTAGTTTTCGGTAAAATATTGCATTTGTTGATTCAGTAGAAAATCACTAATGACGTCTACAGCACCAGTGTTTTCCAGGCATAAGTTTAATAAACAGCAAGAAACTGCCAAGACATTCTTCTAGTACCCGAAAACAGGTTCATGTTAGGGATCACCCTTACTCAAACTGATTTGACAAAACAACCCAAGGACAATCACAGAAGGACGCAAAGTTCTGCAATTCAAATTACAGAATACCACAAACCTAGCAAACTAACACTCCCTGTGGACCACTACTCAATCTACCCTTAAATGTATATAAAGGGTCCTAAAAGCTAGTCCCAGCTCAGACCCCAAGCACAAAGACAGACAACACTCTAAAACACAATGAAAGCACCAACTTCTACAAAATCTTAAGCAAAATTGAGCGACATCCAACAACCAACAGCACAAGAGCTTATATATTTAGAAGTTTAAGAACCATACCATATGCACAATGGACAAAAACAGGCTTATTCTGAGCTCTCTTTCTACAAGCCCATTTGACAGCAGATTCAATCTCTCCCGGTTGAGGAGCCCTAGTGTCCCAAGTTGGTACACACAAATAAGCATTACTCGAAAACTCCTGTTTCCTAGGAAACTCGCAAGTACAATCAATAATTGCAGGGTTACCAGGAGGCAGTGACGCCATTGAAGAAGGCCAACCACCAACATACAAACCCTCAGAGATTTCACTATAAGGATCTTCACCACTGGTCAGCCTCCTCAATGTGGAAAAAGCCCTGACAAAGATTAAATAAGGGAAAAACATAATCTTTGACCAAATTGGGAAACTCCCATCTGAGTTTTTCCCCAATATTATGGGGAGATTGATTGATGGGTGGGAAGATATTGAGACAAGGAGCGAAACCAATGAAGCGTACAAGAATGGTGTTGATAGTAATGTGAATCCATGGTTTTTAAGGAAAACGAAGACCAGAAAACAAGATGATGCCTTTAAGAAGATTAAGATCGATAAACCTAGACCCATCTCTTGTTCGAATATCGAAGTTACGGTACTAGGGTTTTTGCGATCGGTGATGGTGTGTGTTCATGGAATTTAGAGAAGAAAACGATGACAACCGAAGTACTAGAAAAATATCGTCGATGGTTGCGTGTTTCTGACCAAACTTTTATATTTTTTAGAGACACTGCTTAAGAAATTTCGATCAGAATCAGAGAAAGCGAATGATATTATTTTTTCCATTTATTACTTTTCGAAATGAGATATTTTGTAAAAGATATTATTTCTCTCGTCAAATAAAATATTGGATAAGTCTTTATACTACATAAAAAGTTTTATACTACATAAAAAGTTTAATCTTTGTTAAAAGATATGCAAACCTTTTCTAAAGTTTAAAAATGTGTATTAGACTTCTATTATTATCCTAGATGTATAGGATTTTTATATAATTTCAAAGCAACCTTAATTACCAAACTCATTTGGTAAAATAGTCATTAATTTTCTATCATTATTAAATTTCAAATATTCTGAATTTTTTAAGAATATATTTAAAATAATTTAATTATCAATTTACTTCTACTTAAGTTAAAATTAAACCGATATATTTTTATCCAATATTTCGTGTGATTACAAAATGCTTCGACGTCGTCGTTCACCAAAAGAATCTGAAAGCAATGAAGAGCGACGTGGTTAGTCCTTACGCTACGTCCTCTCGTAGAGTAAGCGTGCAATGTCGCCGACATTTCTCTTTTGTGTTCATCCCTTGTCGATTGAGTACGAATCAACAGTTCAGTCGAATCAACCGACATGTCCTCGATTTGTATTCCATTTTTTTTAGTATCACGAGGTGTATAATGTCTTTAAAAATGATGTAAGTGTTTTAGTGTTCTATAATCAAATGTTATTAAGTTAAGTTTGGTTTGGTTCATTTTGTGCTGGGGTAGTTTGGTAAAGTGTTTTGGTAAGTTTGAAGTATTTAGTGTTTAGTGTAAGGAGTAGTGAGATAATTGAGTAGTCTGCTTGTATTAAATGTTGATCACCCTTATTAATGAGACAGTGGTTGGGGTATTTATACTCTTAATTTAATAACCCATGGGCTTACCGGGTTAAGTTATGAAACCGGATCAAGTTTAATGACCCATTAGTCTTTTAAGTAGATTACCAAATAGCTTAGTCAAAAGGTGTTTCACATTTGTCCTGTTCGGATTTTCCAGTGGAGTGTTATGGTCTAAATTGCCCATGTCCGGATTAAGCAGTGGGTTGTGTCTGAAGTATCTGAACTCATCAGCATCCCTTTTTTTAGGCCTCACAAAATATTTTTGGTAGGGCTAAAAAATCTATCAATCCAGTGTCAACTTCATCCGATCTGCTCGTGTCGTTCGGACTAAGAAGTTTGTTTTCAACATTAACCCAGTTCGAAAGTTATCAGGACTGGTTTCTCTTCCCAGATGTCTAAGAGTTTTCTTATTGGATCGTGGGACACGTGTCAATATTTTGTTTGACCTACCCGCCGTTATTTTTCCTAGATCAGCGCACCCACTAAGTCTTGGAAATGTTACTTAGGCATTTGATTCTTCACACGTTTGCGCAACCTTTAATCATTGCAAAACCCTCTTCAACTTCTCGTAGGTAACTGTTACTATTTTACTGTTATATAAATACTCTTTCACTATTTCATTGTCTTCCACACTTAAAGCCTTTTTAGAGAGATTCTCATCTTTACCTTCAAATCGTTCTTGAGAGGTTTTATGTTCACAGCCGGAAACGCACTAGTTAAAGGGGGCTGGTTAAATTTATCAGAGTTAGAAAGAGCCTATAAAGTAGAAAAAGATAATCGCATCGCCGTCGGCCTCCCAGTTTCTCCAAGTGAGAAATCCAGTCAACCAACCTAGGACGCCGATTAAGGGTCTTCCTCTTCCAAAAACCCTAGGCTTGGACAATTTTCATTCAAACCAAACCTCTCACACCTGCCTTCTGGTTCTTCTGTTCAAGAGTCCCAACCTTCTATGCCTAAGGAGAAAGCAGTTTCAAGTATCAGAAAGCCCTCTCCTTTTATTGATATGGGTTATGACACTGAGAAGTCTCCGGAGAAAAGAACCTCTTGTCGGACGACCCATCAAACCAAAACCCAATCCACACCTTCACTGCCAAAACCCTCCGGACCGGAGGTATCAAGAGCAGCTCCAAGGGTCAAGCCCTCCGGATCCCAACCTCAGCCAGACACTAGGCCTTTAGAGAAAACAAGCGCTCAACCATCCGAACAGCCTACTATGCAAGAAACTGACTCTTTTTCTTCTAACGCAACTGACAAACCTTCCACAGTGATGGAAGAGATTTTGGAAGACAGCATCGAGGAGGCCCCCTTTGAGACCGAGGCATCAGGTCAAACGGGGGATGTTACTTCTGATAAGAAGGGCAAAAGTAAGGTTGAAATCTGTATGACTCATCCGGACTCGCTTTCGGAGTGCCCAGAGGGTAAGGTAGGCCATTACTTCAAACATGCTAGTGTCAAGTACCTATTGGCCCTACAAAACATAAATTATATCTACACCCATACTGTTGAGTTGGGCCGAATCCGGACAAAGTGGGGGATTCCGGAGCCTGTAAAGGTAAGGATACCTATTACTCCGGAGACTCCCATGGACTGCAAGCTTAATGAGGTGGTAATTTTCACTGAACTTTTTAAATTGGGGACTCTAGTTTCTATTGGACCCAGAAATTGTCAAGTACTTCCACTTGGTTAAACTTTACCCTAGCCAGCTAAGCCTCAATGCCTGGTACTCTCTTCTTGCTTGCATCTTGGTATCAAGGTTGTCAGAAATCCCACTTATGATGGAGCAGTTTGCTGCTGTGGCAAGTTTGTTCAAGAATCATCAGATTTCATTCTACCATCACAACATGAGGAACAACTTTAAAGTTGTGGATGACTTGCTGGAGTCCGAAAAGAACTAGAGGATACAATTTCTATTTGTCAGTGGAACATGATAAAATGGCAGGAAGATTAAGGCCAACACCAACCCTAACATGCTGACTAACAGGTGGAAAAGTACTGGTAATTTTCTTTCCTCTCTTTATCTTGCGTGTTTTTTCTTCTTAAATTATAAATGTTTTCCTATTCTGATTGGCTTGTTACTCATTTTCAGTGTTTCCGAATGAGTTCACCGGACATTTGGAGGAGGGACAAAAGACCTGTGCAAAACTCAATGCATGGGTTGTAGAGCACTGGGGGAATATCTTCCACAACTGCTTCACATCAGGCAACTTAGTGAGGTCCTATCTGTGGAACACCACAGGCCAGAGAGACCTCACATGGGAATAGCTAACCATATTTCCTCCTCCTGGCGTAATTCTCAAAAGGACAGAGGCCAAGGATGGTAAATTGTAACTACCTTCCACAACAAAGGCTCCTAATAATATGAAGAACAACAAGAAGAAAGCTGCAACAGAGTTGGTTCAAGCAACTACATAGAGGAGTGGTTTGGGGAACCAAAGGGGAATTGATGCAGCCCTCCTCAAAGAAGTGGAGGTTAAAACAGTGAGAGAGGCCGGAGAGTCGCAAAACCCACCAAAGCCTCCTAAGAAAGGCAAGAAGCAGAGAGCCAGCAGTGATGAGAAAGCCGCTAAGAAGAAGAAGGTCACCCTGGGAGAAGAAATAATTCTTCGTCCTTTGGAAATCCAACCTCCACCAGCCCATGTTGATCCTACCTTGCAAGATAAAATCCCAACATATCTGCAGTCCGGAGAGATCGTTTGGGGAGGGAATGATGAAGTGGACAATAGTATCCTTCAAGACATCGATTTGTACTTCAATGATTCCGAGAATGATGATTTCGCAAGTCCCTACCGTCCCTCCAGCTCTGCCAATATGGTGACCTTCAATGGTAAATCTTTCTCCATCTCCGGAGAACAAGATGTTCTGAGCCACTCCTTCCTCGGTCATATCCGGCCAATACTTGACCTGGAAAGGCAGGTGAAAAGTCAGACCACCCTTATCAACTCTTATCTCTGACAAGCAATCCATGTTAAACAATCTCCTAAACGCTCAGCAAAGTATAGAGGAACTGAAGAAGGAGATGAAGGCACTGAAGAAGGACAAGGAGGATTCAACAACTAAGTTAGCCTTATCGGAAGCAGCCAGAACTGAGCTCCATACTAAGTATTCTAACTTAGAAAAAGACCTCACAACGCTGAAAGAGGAGGTGCAGACCAAGGATGGTGTCATTCAAAACTTAACCGATGAGAAGGCTAAGCTGGAGAAATTTGTTTCAGAGATGACCAATGATAAGGAAGATTTAAAGAGCCAGCATGAGCAAGCTATCTAAGCGGGTATTGATAAGTATACCAATGAAGTGATAGACTTCCTAAAGAAAAGAGATGATAGAGTCAAGTCTGAGATGGTGCTGCTCTTCGATTATACTTTTCCGAAGATGACCCTTGGTCCCCTATGGAAATATGTGGAATACGAAGACCTCCCATTTCATACTATGGTAGATGGCGATAAGCACAACTACTCCAGTGGGATAGATTCCACCACTGATGATGAAGAGGGAACTGGTGAGAGTTCGAGCGCCGAACTCAAAAGTCCTAAAAAAGGTGATGGTGGTGAAGGAACGTCCGAAGGGAACAAACACTAAGGTCTTATATTATTATTTTTCTTTTCAAACAATTAAAGTCCGTGGATGTCCAATGCATGTTTTGTACTATTATTCGGTTAAATTCTGAATAGGTCCTTTGAAAATCTAAAGTCCTTGGATGGCCAAGACATGTTTTGTTCTTCTGTTCGGTTCAAGTCTGAATAGGTTTAATTTATCAAACTTTCCTTTGTTTAATACTTTGTTTTCTTTAAATTTTTCATGGTTAATATTTAAGTAGCCCTAATATTTCAGAATTATTAAAGTGAGAGTGTTTAATATCTCCGATGACATATATTTAATGGTCATCACTTCACCGAGTTTCTTTGGTCTACTAAAGACCCAAAGTGTTGAACAAGTGATTCATACTTAAATTGAATTGTAGTAAAACCACTCCGAATATTTTAAGAAGGCATCATATATTATTGGATAAAAGACCAGACACCTCATTAAAACCTCCCCACGCCACTAGGGTAGGAAAGAGTATGTCCTCTAATATTTACATTGATATTTTACAAGTAAATATCTACACAAAATATTTTACTCTAAATATAACCTGAGATGTTCAATATTCCATGGGTGCTTCAAAATTTTCCTTTTTTTGCCCTGAAGTCTATATGTCCAAGGTTTGAGCTTTTCACAAACCTCATAGGGGCCTTCCCAGTTTGAAGCCAACTTACCGAATTGCTTCTCCTTGGTGTGTAAGAAAACTTTCCTTAACACTTTATCTCCCGGTTGAAAATCTCTTCTTTTGACCTTAGAAGCAAATCTACTCCTCATCAAACCTTGGTAGTGAGTTATTCTTAAGTGAGCTTTAACCCTTCTTTCTTCTATCAAGTCCAGCTGATTCCTAATTGTTATCTCATTAGCTTGTTCAGAATAGTTGTGGACCCTGTATGATGATGGTAGGGTAGCTTCTGAAGAGTTTCAAGAAAGTCCAAGGGTGATTATGCTATACGAGTATTTCTTTGTGATGATTCTGTGATACAAGGATCTTTTAGTGTCAATATAAGTAAATCTGCTTTGTTTAGGTGTTGGATTTAGAGAGAGAAAGTGAGAGCTCTGAGGTAAAGTAGAGAGAGAAAGTATATTATATTATTCATCTCAGGATTTGTGAAGCGTGTGTGGTTCTTTTATAGTACAATTGCGGACCCCACACACTTTAACTCATGTTCATTACATCTTTAGTCCCTATATTTTATTTTCTTCCTATTCTGGCTGTTTCTTAGATAGCTTATACAATTTAGTCCTTACACAATTTCCTCTCTGCATTTTCCTCCTATCATATTTCTTCTTTGCTATTTTCTCCTGTCATGTTTCTTCTTCACACTTTTCTCCTTGTCTTTTATTCTTCCTTATCAGTAGCCCCCCAGTTCTAGTAAAAATTCTTTTACTGGGACTGAATAATTCTCTGATTGCTCACTTCACACACCCTCGAATAGTTACCTTCGAAAGGCAAAAACCATTTTCCTCGAATCTCAAAAATCAAAGAATCTTCCTCGAACATTTTCTTTCTTCGAATCTCCACAATTTGCCTCGAACTATCGAAGCCATAAATCGCTCCTTGAAGATATCTTTTCTTGCCTCGAACTGTCGATGCCATAAATCGCCCCTCGGAGATCTTCTTTCTTGCAATTTCTCCTGATAACTGAGGCCCCCTAATCCTTGCACCATTTTAGCTATATAAGCCCCTCGACTTTGACTGTATCAGTGCCCCGAATGAATTCAACCCAATGCTAAAAGGGATGCTAGGATTAAACTTTGTCATGACGTCATTAAGCAACCATATCTGTCAGCATATCTTTTTTCAAAACGTTCCATATTCCACAGACATTTTCTGACTAGGAAAACTCTGCACCTTTGTCAGTAGACTACAAAGTGGTTTGGTGATCTTTGAGAAGTCCTGAATAAAACGTCTATAAAATCCAGCATGACCAAGAAAACTACGAATTCTTTTTACTAAGATAGGAGGAGGAAGCTTTTTTATCGTTTCAAGCTTGGCCTTGTCTACTTCTAAACCTCTCTTAGATACCTTGTGTCCAAGGATGATACCTTCTTGAACCATGAAGTGACATTTTTCCCAATTAAGAATGAGGTTTGTTTTCACACATCTCTCAAGTACTCTACCCAAATTAGATAGACAGCCATCGTATGATTTCCCAAAGATCGTGAAATCGTCCATGAACACCTCCATGATATCACCAACCATTTTAGAGAAAATAGCCATCATGTACCTTTGAAAAGTAGCGGGTGCATTGCAAAGTCCAAACGAGACACGTCGAAAAGCAAAGGTACCAAAAGGGCATGTGAAGGTCGTCTTCTCCTGATCTTCTGGAGATATACAAATCTGATTATATCCTGAATATCCATCGAGCATACAGTAATATTCATGGCCCGCCAAACTATCCAACATTTGATCAATAAATGGCAAGTGAAAGTGATCTTTTCTAGTGGCCTTATTCAATTTACGATAATCCATGCAAATTCTCCATCCAGTGACTGTCCGAGTGGGGATGAGTTCATTCTTTTCATTTGTTACTACTGTCATCCATCCCTTCTTTGGTATACATTGCACCGGGCTTACCCACTGACTGTCTGAAATAGGATAGATAATGCCTACATCTAGCCACTTCAGAATTTCTTTCTTCACCACCTCTTTCATGATAGGATTTAGTCTCCTCTGATGCTCGATAGATGGTTTGCTCCCTTCTTCGAGCAGAATCTTGTGCATGCAGTAAGAGGGACTGATTCCCTTGATATCTGCTATGGTCCAACCAATGGCTGATTTGAACTTCCTCAGGACTCTCAATAGCTTTTTTTCCTCACTACCTGAAAGGTTAGATGCAATAATAACAGGTAATGTAGATGACTCTCCTAAGTAAGCATACCTGAGATGATCTGGTAGTGGTTTGAGTTCAAGTTTATGAGTTTCTTCTAGCAAAGGTTTAAGCTTTTCCTAAGAATCCTTAAGATCACCCAGTCTGGGCGACTCATGTGGAATATTGAGCCTCTTTTTATACGGGGCTGCCTGTAGTAGTTGAACACATTCGGATATCTCTTCGTCTTCTAAGTCAGATTCACCATGTAGAACTCTGCCTAGAACATCTGAACTCGCATACCGATCCACCTCATTGTTGTGCAAAGAATCGATCATATCCAACCTGAAACATTCTTCATCCTCTGTTGGAGATTTCATAGCCTTGAAAACGTTGAAAGTGACATTCTGATCTTGCACTCTCATAGTGAGTTCCCCTTTTTGGACATCGATCAGAGTTTTGCCCGTAGCCAAGAATGGTCTTCCCATGATTATGGGGATGTTTTTGTCCTCTTCGAAATCCAAGATAACGAAGTCAGCAGGAAAGATGAGCTTGTCTACCTTTACTAAGACATCTTCTACGATCCCACGAGGATATGTAATAGAGCGATCAACCAGTTGCAAAGAGATATTAGTCGGTTTTGGCTCAGGTAGCCCAAGTTTCTCAAACACAGATAGGGGCATCAGATTGATGCTCGCTCTCAAATCACATAAACATTTGTTGAAAGTTAGATTACCGATTGAACAAGGAATGGTGAAGCTTCCTGGATCTTTGAGTTTGGGAGGCAATTTTTGTTGTAAGATCGCACTACATTCCTCAGTAAGCGCCACTGTCTCAAAATCACCAAGCTTTAGCTTTTTCGAAAGAATTCCCTTCATGAACTTGGCATAACTAGGCATTTGCTCTAATGCTTCAACAAAAGGTATGTTGATGTGTAGCTTCTTGAACACCTTCAAAAATCTCCCAAACTGAGCATCTAGCTTATGTTTTTGCAACCTTTGCGGAAAAGGTGGAGGAGGGTAGATCGTAGGCTCAACAACTGACTGAGATGGCTTTTTAGGTGGCTGATCTTGACCAGAATTAACCTCAGATGAGGGATGATTTTGAGCAGAATTTTTCAGAATTGGCTGATTTTGAGAAGAATCCACCTCTTGTTCAACTGTGGGGTTCTCAGCAACCTTTCCTGATCGCAAGGTGATAGCTTGGCATTGCTCCTTGCCGTCCCGTTTACCTAGATTATGTTCCGTGTCGCTAGGAAGAACTCCCTGAGGTCTAACAATCATGTTACTGGCCATCTGCCCAATATGATTTTCCAAGGTCTTGTGAGACACCATCAGACTTTTAATCATTAACTTCATCTCTTCGAATTCAGAGTCTCTCACTGAATATTGAGAAGGGTCAGGATGTTGATTCTGAGCTTGTCTTGGGGCATACTACTGAGATTGATGTTGCTGCCCTTGTTGCTGAAATCCAGGAGGAGCGTATGACTTAGCACCATAATGCTGATTACCTTGTTGATTATTGCTCCAACTGAAGTTTGGATGATTTCTGTTGCTTGGGTGATAGGTGTTTGAGATTGGTTGTTGATTCTGCCTCTGAAAGTTACTCACAAATTGAACTGACTCAGTAGAGATTGGGCATTGTTGAGTGTCATGCCCTCCAGCACAAATCTCGCACACACTAGCTACCTGTTGTACCCCTAGTTTAGTCAAAGAATCTACCTTCATGTTTAGAGCTTCAAGCTGAGCTGCTAAAGCAGTGGCAGTGTCTATGTTAAGAATACCGGCTACTTTATGTTGTGACTGTCTCTGAGAAGGGTTCTGGAATTCATTAGCAGCCATCATCTCAAGGAGCTCATGAGCTTCCTCATAGCTTTTCGTTAATAAGGCTCCCCTAGATGCAGCATCGGCCATGGGCCTTGTTTGCGCACCCAACCCATTATAGAAGCAATTTATTACTAACCAAGCATCCCATGATGAGGACATTTTCTAAGCATCTCCTTGTAACGCTCCCAAGCTTCACTTAAAGATTCACCATATGACCGAGAAAACGGAGTAATAGCATTCCTCAAGGCGGTTATTCTTGCCATAGGAAAGAATTTTGAGAGAAATTTATGTGTTAGTATATCCCAAGTAGTGATCGAGCCTGCTGGTAAAGAGTGTAACCAGCTTTTAGCTTTGTCCCTCAGAGAAAATGGGAAGAGTCTCAATCTTATGGCATCGTCTGAAACACCGTTGAACTTGAAGGTATCACAGATTTCAAGGAAGGTCATAATGTGCATATTAGGATCCTCAGATGAAACTCCCCCAAATTGACAAGAATTCTGCATCATTTGAATAGTGCTGGGTTTAATCTCAAAATTATTCGCATCGATATTGGGTCTGACAATGCTAGACTGAATGTCCATGATCTTTGGTTGAGAGTATTCCATGAGTGCTTTTGGAGCTGGATCTCCCATTGTAGAATTAATATCAGAATCTGCGAAAATTAACTCTGTTCCTTGCTGTGTTTCAAGCTCCTTTTGTACTAGTGCTCTAGTTTGAGATCGTGTTTGCATACACACTCAAGTACCCGAAGCACAAGAAAACACACAAAAAGAAAGTAACCGAATCAAGTCAGTAGTTTTATAATGACTCCTGCTGATAAGCAATAACACTGTCAAATAACCCCGAGTCCCCGGCAACGGCGCCAAAAACTTGTTAGTCCTATTCTCACGCAAGTATACGCGGTCAAAAGTAGCAAGTAATAAATAAGAAAGATCGTTCCCATGAAGACTAGGTGTATAAGACAAGAATTCACTTATGCAACAACGTATGATTATTAAACTAATGCTTGAACGAGTAATAAAGTATGAATGTAACTAAACAAGTCAACTAACGAGATTATCTAATGAGTTTTACTTATGCGAGAGAAAATATGGAACCCTAGCTTCATTGTTTATTTTACTCAGAGTATTAATATACTTAATCAATATGTAAGATAACTACGATTACTAATCAGATAACACAAAATCAGAATACGCTACCTTTCAGTACACGTAAACCAAACCACTTAAATAACCACAAAAGAGATAGCAGTTAAGCAGACATCGCATGCATGACAATCCTATATGTCTATATGAATTGAGGTACAATTGGTTTTAAGCATAAGTTACCTATTTCGATTACATAGGGTAATATGATATGGTTAATGACATATTACGAATCATGAACAATCACAATATGAATCATTCAAGAACCTATGCTAGCATGACAGGTTCTAAACCCTTAAATCTACTTTCGCATTCATTAAAGATAAACAAACTAGATGTTCGCGATGCATCTAACAAAAAAAATACAACCATACTAGGTAACCGATAAACATATCTCAAAAAATCAATTAAGCAATAAACCCTAAATATTATTCAAACAAATCCGCTAAGGTTCCATGACAACGATTAGTTCATAATCGACCAAATCATCATCATGGATGCAAAAGTTAACATAATTCTTTAGGAAAAATGTAAATAAACGAATAAAAGTTTAGAGAAAGTTAAACCGAACAACTGCCTGCCTCCTGCCGACTGATTGTATGTTGCCGCTCTCACCTGCTCGCGCCGTTCTATGCTCTGCCGAAAGAAAAGTCAGTGGCCGAAAATCCGATTTTAATTCCGGCTTTAACTTTGTATTATTCTGTTTTATGTTTATGTCGTAAAAGAACCCAAAACAGCCGTGCATACTCTCCTTTTTTTCCGTCTCTGTTTTGTATTTTGCCGCAAACTCAATCAGTGCCTCCTCTCCTTTTTTTCCGTCTCTGTTATTTATAACTTTTCTCGTGAAAACCTAAGAAGCCCATTGCTTTTCTTTCTCTCTCCTAGGCTTTTAATTAAATGTTTCCGCTGGACTCACACTCATATAATTATATAGTATAATTATTTAATTCCTTCCTTTGTTTATGTTCAGCAGAATAAACCAATAATATTTGTTTTCCTTTTCTCGCTTGTTTTGCACCAAGTAAATCCAAAGCGGTTTTGTATTCCTAAAAAAAATCAAATTACAAATCGTAAAATATTTATGCTAAATAAAATAATATTTTAAACAATATAGCTAAATAAAATATTCGCATTAATCTAATGTTCTTTTCTTAATTCAGCATTAATTTCCTTTTATGCTTCGCTTTAATATTTTTTTCTTAATTCAATATTGTAAACAATATCTGAGGAAATATATTTTCTTTTAACATCAATATATTTTTTTAAGTATTAATATATTTTCCTTTAGAAAAGCACGGGTCATAATATATTTTCGTAGCATTAATATATATTTTTTTTCAACATTAATATATTTTTTCAAGCATTAATATATTTTTCTTTGTTTTCAACTGTTCCAAAATTGCCCTCAAGTACATTAATTTTCCAGTTTCTTCAATTTCAACCCCAAATTTATTAATATTATCACAATTTACCCACGGCACAAGCGTCTTTAAGAATACTGGAAAAATACGTTAAAACTCAACGAATACTTGAGAATCGGTGACAAATTTAAGAATAATGGAAGCGTAATAAGTGATATGAAAAGAACTTATCAGTTGCTGTTGGAGAAGACGTGAGGCCTCAACCCCCACCGTCGGTTACTACTTTCTTTGGTACCTGGCCTCCCTCAGCAGATTCGACTGCAATTATTCCCCTCGAAGTCGCTCGACAAAGCCTTCATAGTGATTCTAACCCCCTCGGAAACATGGGTAAAGACAAGCAGCATAAACACTCTTCCGGGAAGAGAAAGAAATCGCATAAGGATAGGAAAGGCTCGCATGAGCGAAAACGTGCCAAGGAGACGCCCCTGGTCATTCGGGAGCCTTCTTCCCCTATAGCAATCGAGAGTCTCCCACAAACATCTGCTAGCCCTCTTCGAACGTCTACCAGATCTCATCGGACATCTGTTAGTCCTCCGCGAATATCCACTAGCCCTCGTCGAACCTCTAATAGTCCTCCTCGAAGAAGGGAATTAGATGAGTCGAGTCTGCCTTCTACTCCATCTATGACCATTCATGGGACTCAGTTTTCGCCTTCGAAGACGCTCATCACCGAAGAGGATATGCAAAATAGGTGGAACGAGAGTCTAAATGCCAAAGGAAAAACACCTGCCACAACGTCCCTCGAACCGAAAGTGCCTGTAATCCCCTCCTTAGGTTCCACGAACAATGCAACTTCCTCTTCCCGAACAATATCCGAGGAGCAAGCTCGTCAGATTTCCCCAAAATCCAAAGGGGATATCGTGCTACCCTTGGAACTAGACAGCATTGCTGGTCGCAATATTCGGGGCATCGAAAATAAACATATGGTAGCTCTTTCCAACATCAGATACACGTATTTTTCAAAAGACGAAGAGGCTATGCTGAGGACTCGATGGTGCATCCCCTCCTATATTACCATCAGATTTCCCTCGGAAGGTGAGTAGCCTTTGTCAGTGAGGGACAACGAGTTGGTGGTATATACGGAGATCATGAACTGGGGGCTAAGGTATCCCTTAGACCCTTCCTTCATCAAATATTTGGCGAAGATAGACCTTTGTCCTTTACAGGTTGGCCCCAACATGTGGTTTACTCTGATGGCCTGCATCATGGCCTCGAGGCTCTCAGGTCACAAATTTTCGTTAGAGCAACTCATCGACCTTGCTGGTTTGGCCAGGAATCCTTTCTTTCCCTTTTACTCACTGACTTTCAACCGAGGACAAAAAGTCATGAGAGATCTATTAGAGGCTGACAAGAAATGGAGGCAACAGTTCGTGTTCTTCTCCGGTTGCAGGGACACTGGGTCAGAGGCCACTCCCTCGAATCCTCACAAGATATCTCTGATGTGGACCAATAAATGTAAGTTCCTGTCCTTCGAAATTATTTATTCTTCATCGAATTTTAGTTTGTGACTGGACTTTATATTGGCTACTTGTTGCAGCTATGACTGGGATATCAAAGCCCTATTCTGACTACGTTGAGGGTGCCACGAATGTGTTCACCAAACTTCGCTTGTGGGCAAAAGAACACTGGGATAACCGATTTCGTCTCTGCTTCACAGATAACAATCTCGCCAGGAGTCGGTGATGGAGGCTCAATCCCCTCGACCGAATTAGCATGAGATGATTGATGGCTCATCCCTCGGAGCGAGAAGTGATGGAGCGCGTGAGCCAAAAAGGTATAGTGATATATCTTCCTAAACGCTCTCGTTCGCAGAGTCATCTCGGGGATCCTCCAGAAGAAGATGTTTCAATGAATCAACAGCTAAACCCTGAAGGAACGGTCAATACCCAAGGGCCTCCTTTCCCAAACAATGTTGTGTCGTCGAACTCCATTCCTCCTCCCCCTGCTCCCATCCTTCCATCGAAAAAGGAGGCCAAGACAAAAGATAGGAAAGGTAAAGCTGTCCTCGAACCCATCCAAGAATTATCCGAGAATGGTGAGACACCTGATGACAATCAGGACGTCGCTTCAGGCAAAGAGATCCAAGAAATTTCAAGTGAACCCTAGGACAGAGGTGGCAACTCACCCAAGGAAAATTCTCATCAATCACCATATTCGCCTCTTACTGAAGCTTCACACCCTATCCCCTTCAAAAATAGTCCAAAGTTAGCACCTCTCCCCATCCCTCGGAGCAACCCTCCTCAGCCTATTGATCCAGACACTCTTGGTGGTGGGTTTTCTAAGTTTGATTCTGCAGCATTAGGGTCTCCAACGAGCTCCTTCGAAGTTCCTTTAGATGATGAATTCTCACTGTCTCTTCGAAAATTGCTGCATTCCTCAGTTAATAGGGAGAAAAAGATGCAGCACCTTGAGAAGCGCAAAAATTACTATAAGCTTAAAGCGCTGTTAGCTGCCTCTCAGCTTGAAGAGGCCAAGAAGCAACACGCAGTGATAGAGGGCCAAGCCGATGCCTTGTACGAGTGCTTATCTGCCTCCGAAAATTATGTGATAATGCTGGAGAGGTGCTGTCAAGAAGAGAGGGATTTGTATAAGAAAAAGACTGACGCTCAAGAGCTATTGATAGCTGAGTACAAAAACGGGCATCGTTTGGCCTGCGATGGATTCGCAGAGTGTACCGAGAGCTTTATATGGGTGAAAGAAGATCGAGATCAGTTACTAAAACGGGTTGAGAACTTTCCTAGACAGGTCGAGGAAGAAAAAGATAAAGCTGTGGATGCTTATGCAGCTACGTGCACAAGTAAGCTGAAGGCCCGGGATGCCACTACTCGAGCTGGTTTACTTACCCAAATCCATGCTGAGCATCCCGAATATAACTTGGGGAGTTTTTGGAAACTTGTCCCCTCGGAACTTCATCCTCCCCATATAGTAGTAAGTGACAGTGAAGACTCAGAGGCTGAGGGGAATGTCTCCTCGAAAAATTCAGACTGAGGGAAGATGTGTGAGGTGTTAATGTTTTGTGTATGGCCCTGTAGGGATTCTTTTTGTAATGTGACTAAGGCATGTTGTAATGCGCTGATTTTGTAAGACATGTTTTAACTTTGTAAGGCAAGTAACCGATTTTTATTTTTATGTATAAGTTCAATCCAAGGCAAGAAATATTATGTTCTTACCAATAATCCGAAGAGAAAAACCCTTCGAACCAAACATAAATACTCAGACTAATAATGGGTCAGAAAAATAGAACTCGAGGGAGACATTATTGTGACCTAACTGATAATTCGAAGAGACAATAACTTGAGTCACATTAATGTGACCCATATATTAATAAAGGCAAATAGGATTCGAGGCACACATTAATGTGACCCAAATAATAATAAAGGCAAATAGAATCTGAGGCACACATTAATGTGACCCAAATAATAATAAAGGAAAATATAATTCGATGCACACATTAATGTGACCCAAATAATAATAAAAGCAAATAGAATTTGAGGCACACATTAATGTGACCCAAATAATAATAAAGGAAAATAGAATTCGAGGCACACATTAATGTGACCCAAATAATAATAAAGGCAAATAGAATTCGAGGCACACATTAATGTGACCCAGATAATAGTTCGAAGAGACAAGAATTCGAGGCACATGTTACTGTGACCCAAATAATAGTTAGAAGAGAGAAGAATTCGAGCCACATGTTACTGTGACCCAAATAATAGTTCGAAGAGACAAGAATTCGAGGCACATGTTACTGTGACCCAAATAATAGTTCGAAGAGACAAGAATTCGAGGCACATGTTATTGCGACCCAAATAGTAGTTAAGGCAAAGAAATCTTTGTATTTAAGCAGCTCATCGAAACACCTCATTAAAACCCTCTTGTGCCTAACAGGGTAGGAAAGAGTGTGTCATCGCTAAATTTCGTTTTGTGGGATACAAAGAAGAAGAAAAAATGCGAACACTACTTGCTAGCTAGCTCTTCAATCAAGATACAATTTTAAGTGCTCAATATTCCAAGGGAGACGGAGATATCGCCCTTCCTTGTCTTTTAACCGATACGTGCCTAGTTTTATCCTTTCGGTGACCTCATAGGGGCCTTCCCAATTCGGTCCCAACTTTCCCAAACTCTTGTCTTTGGTGTGCAAGAAAACTTTACGTAGGACTTTAAGCCCCACCTTAAAATCTATGTGCTTTACCTTAGACGCATATCGACTTCTCATGAGAGTTTGATAATGGAGGGATGTCAACTGTGCTTGATGTCTCTTTTCTTCAACCAAGTCTAAAGCCAGTGCTCTACTCTGGTCATTCGTGTCGGAGGCATATGTTGCTACACGATGTGAGGGAAAAATAATCTCTGGAGGGATAACGACATCCATTCCATAGACTAAGGCAAATGGAGATACAGCAGTGGACGTTCGCGGAGTCGTCCGGTATGCCCATAATACTTCTTGCAAATAGTCGGGCCATTTTCCCGATTTCCCTTCCAAGTTCTTCTTCAAACCATCAAGAATCGTGTGATTAGTCACCTCCACTTGCCCATTAGCTTGAGGGTGAAATGGTGCAGAAAAACATTATCGTATACCCCTCGATACACAGAATTTTTGGAACTCCTTGTTATCGAATTGAGGTCCGTTCTCCGTTGTGATCTGCAATGGTACACCAAAACGACAACAAATGTTAGACACGAAAAACTTGATCACATCTTTGGCCCTTGTTCCTTCTAGTGGCTCAGCCTCTACCCACTTAGAAAAGTAATCCACCGCTATAATGATGGTTTGTCTACCACCTAATGCCAATGATAAAGGCCCAACGAGATCAATGCCCCACCTATAAAACGGTACTGCTTCGGAAATACTCTCTAATAATACACCAAGCCTATGAATCACATTAGCGTAGCGTCGACACGTGTCACATCGTTTTACTAAATCTTTTGCATCAGCAACAACAGTAGGCCAATAATAGCCAGCCAGAAACACTCTTCGAATTAATGCCTTATACCCACAATGGGCAGAACCTTCACCATCATGCAATTTAGACAGGATGATTTGTGACTCAGGCTTATTCAAACACCTCAATAACGGTCGACTCAGAGATTTCTTATACAACACTCCTCCCAGCAAAATATAGCCATGAGACTTGAACCTGATTTTCCTAGCCTCGTACTTTTCGATGGGTAAAGTATCATGGACCAGAAAATCGATGATGGCCGACCTCCAATCATCCGCAATCACATTACTTTCCTCCGGGATTTTTATTGTATGCTCCTCATCAATCAAGATCGAGGGGCGCTCCTGAACCAAAACCCAAGGGTATCTTTCCGTCCGTGAAGCGGAGGCGAGAGAATCTGGGACATCATTTAACTCTCTTCGAACATGCTCATACTTGACTTCCTCAAACTCAGATGCTAAATCTTTCAATATCTTCAAATACTGTATCAACTTATATTTCATGGCTTCGGACTCTCCCAAAGCTTGGTTTATCACCAATTGTGAATTGCTGATCAGTTTAATCTTTCGAGCCCCGCATATTTGAGCCAACCGCAAGCCTGCTAGTGCAGCTTCATACTCAGCTTCATTGTTAGTAGCCTTAAAACCGAAACGAATGGCTTGGAACAAAGCTACCCCTTTTGGGGAAATCAATTGGACACCAGGCCCACTTCCTGAGATGTTCGACCCCCCATCTGTCCGTACCACCCATTCCGCTTCATCAACAAAGTCATGGATTTCTTTTTCCTCTCTATCCGAATGGAACTCGACCAAGAAATTAGCTAAAACTTGGGCTTTTATCGCCGTTTGAGGCTCAAATGTTATGTCAAAGTCTCCCAGTTCCACTGACCATTTAGTCATCCTACCAGAGATATCAGGCCTTTGTAATAAACTCTTCAAGGGAAAAGTCGTCCGAACAATTATAGGATGGGCCTGGAAGTAAGGTCTCATCTTTCAAGCCGCCGTTACCAAAGCTAGAGCTACCTTCTCCAACGTGAGATACTGCTTCTCCGCATCTAGCAAACTCTTACTGACATAATAGATAGGCTTCAGGAGAGACTCATCTTCGCGGAGTAGAACGGCACTGACCGCACATCCTGATACCGCTACATAGATAATTAATGTCTCTCATACCAATGGTTTAGACAATATCTCAGGGGACGTCAGATACTCTTGGATTTGATGAAAAGTGGTCAAACATTCAACAAAACTGTTTCGCATTTCGCAATACCTTGAAAAAGGGTGCACATTTATCTGAAGACCTAGAAATGAATCTATTCAGAGCGGCCAATCTCTCTGTCAGAACTTGTACTTCTTTAATATTCCGGGGGGGAGTCATTGTGATCAGAGCTTTTATCTGTTCTGGATCAACCTCGATGCCTTTTTCGCTGATCATGTAACCAAGAAACTTTCCCGACCTCACCCCAAAAATGCATTTCTCCGGATTGAGTTTTAAATTGACTCTGCTTAAATTGCGAAACGTCTCTTCTATGTCAGCGAAATGGTCTTCGTCCCGTGAACTTTTGACTATCATATCATCGATATAGGCCTCCATGTTCCGCCTAATCTGCCCCTCAAAGGTTTTATTGACTAGGCGTTGATAAGTTTCCCCTGCATTTTTTAATCTGAACGGCATAACCTTGTAGCAGTATAACCCTCTCCCGGTAATAAAATAAGTGCTTTCCTCATCGTTAGCGTCTAATCGGATTTGGTTGTATCCTGAGTAAGCGTCCATAAATGACAACAGTCGATTTCCGGAGGTCGAATCTACTAATTGGTCGATGCGAGGCACTGGAATGGATCTTTAGGACAAGCTCTGTTTAAATCCGTGAAATCAACACACATTCTCCACTTGCCATTCTTCTTACGTACCAACACTGGATTTGACGCCCACACGGGATAATGCGACTCGCGAATATGGCCTATGCTCAGTAACCTCTCGACCTCCAACAGAATTGTCGTGGCCTTTTCCGGGGAGACTGGTCTTCTTTTCTGGACTATAGGTCGGACATCAAGTCGTATTGCAAGTTTATGACACATGATTTCCGACGGTAATCCAGTGACATCCTGTGCACACCAAGAAAACATATCAAGTTTATCAGATAAAAAAGCAATTAACTTCTCCTTAAACTCTGGAGAAAGGTCGACTCCAATCTTCAAAAATTTGCCACTCGCAAATTCATGTGTCGCAGAATCTTCTTCTGGGACCAGAAATCCGGGGGCCTCCCTCGGATCATCGCATGAGATGATTTCGGGGGGAGGCCCCTTTAATTGCAATGCTTTGTCTGAAGTTTTTCCCCGAACTCCCTTCGAGGACAGGGCTATCTAGTAACATTCACGTGCCATCTTCTGGCTACTTCGGATTATCCCAATATTGTTCCCAACCACGTACTTTAAGCATTGATACACTGTTGAGATTACGCCATGCATCCGGGACAACCAAGAGCAACCCATGATGGCGTTATACGATGTCGGCGCATCAACGACAATAAATAGTACTTCCACCTCTTTCTTAAATGGTCCACGGCCCAATTCGACCATACACTGAAATTCTCCAACCACCATTGTTGTAGCGCCAGTAAAGCCCACTATAGTCCTGTCGGATCTTCGGATAACTGGTGGGTCAAAACTTCTTCGGTAAGTGCTTATAAACAATATATCCGCAGAGCTCCCTGTATCGATGAGTATTTTCTGAATTTGATCAGTAGCGATGCCTGCTGCGATCACCACCGCATCCTCATGGGGGCCTGCAACATTTCGCATATCATCGTCATCAAAACAAATAATGGGGGAAGACGATCAGTGCATCTGCGTTGACACCCCTGCTTCGATCTGGGTAATCAGGTTGACCATGTGCCTTTTTCGGGAGCTGTTGGAATTCCCCGCAATAGTGTCACCCCCAAAAATTGCCAAGGAATCGAAGAAAGCACATAGGCTATCCACTCTCCCCTTCGGAATAGCTTCTTCCACCAAATTTACATTGTTCCTCCCCTCCTTGGGATCTAAATACTCTTGCTCAATGTCAAAGTCGTCGACCCCTTCGGAAATCACCATGGATGTGTCAGTGTTCTTTGAGACAGCTTTTACAACGGCGTTTTTCTGGGAGTGCTTTTTGACGAACTCCAATAACATTCCATTCTCGATCAGAGCTTGCACTTCTTTTTTCAAAGCTATGCAATCCTTGGTGTCGTGCCCAATATCCTCATGATATTTGCAATATTTATTGACACTTCTGCTTTCCCTCGGAGTTTGTATGGGAAAATGCTTCCTGAACGGTACTGTAGATTTAGCTTTGTCGAATATTACAGCAACATTTTCTGTCAATTCCGCGAAATAGTCGGGTCGAACCCACTTATTTGACATGGGTCTCGTTCCTTGATTGTAATTTTGCTGGTTGCCATAGTACTGCGGGTTTGATTTCTGCCTCGGCGGATATTGACCCGTATTTTTAGCCTGAACATTAGAACGAGGGCCCTGATTACTCGACTCGGATCTTTGAAATTTATTCTGATCCAACTGATCCCCAGACCCTTTCTCCGAAGCCTGAGTCTCTTCCACCGGGATCCTCTTCTCAACCTGATCTAACAACGCTCCAAAAGTCATTGCCTGGCTCTCCGCCACCGTATCCTTCAACAATCCGGGGAGCAGGCCCATCCGAAAAGCTGCAAGCGCCACTGAATCTTTATAATACTCCATGTCTGTTTTCGTTTTAACAAAACGATTAGTGTAATTTTTCAGGCTCTCCCCCACCTTCTGTCGACAATAGATGATCGTGTCTCCGTTATCTCTGAACTTCTTGCTCCCCACAAAGTGTTGTCTGAAGATGTTCCAGAACATATCAAAATTCTTTATCGAGCCCTGCGGAAGCCTGTTGTACCACTTAGAAGCTACTCCCTTGAAAGTCTGAGAAAACGCTCTACATAACAACTTATCATCGTCGTCAAAATTGATCATAAAATTCTTAAATTGCTCGATGTGATTATCCGGGTCTTGTGTCCCATCGAATTATTCTAGCTTCGAACTGTGGCCCATTGTCTGTGGTAATCTTGTGAGGGATCCCAAATCTGCAATATATATTGGACAAGATAAATTTAATGATAGCCTTCGAAGTGGTTCCTACCAAAGGAGCTGCCTCTATCCACTTTGAGAAGTAATCAACAACAACTATAATAGTTATGCTCGTACATGAATTTCAATTAAGTCCAACTAAGTCCAATCCCCAACTGGCAAAAGGTACTGGCTCAGAAATAGTCCAATCCCCTTTGACATGGATCACACTTCTTTACCATTTCTTTAGCATATGCCATTATGGATGGCCAATAGTACCCAACCAATAACACTCTCCGGGTTAGTGCCCTATACCCACAATGTGTTGATCCTTCTTCATCGTGTAGTTCGGATAAAAAGACTTGAGATTCTTCAACCCCCAAACAACACATGAGAGGTCTACTGAAATATTTTTTTTTATAGAGAACTCCCCTTATGACCAAAAAACCACAAGCCTTATGTTTAATTTTTCTTTCAATAGCTTTATCCGGAGGCAAAACCCCATCTATAAATATATTGAAGAAGGGAAAACCTCCAGTCTTTAGGTTGAATCACCTGTATGCTCAAGCTTTCCCCATCTTCCTTGTTTTGACTTGGTTGTATGGATGGGCATTCTTGTATGTGAATCCAAGGGTATGACTCAGAATATGCTATGGTTGCCAAAGAATCTGCCAGTGTATTCTCTGACCTAGGAATATGCTCATAACAAGCACTTTTGAAGTTGGTTGCCACCTCTTTCAGGATGAGTAAGTATTTGATCAGTTGATCTTTCTTGGCCTCAGACTGACCTTAAGCATGATGGATAAGAAGCTGAGAGTCACTCATCAATCGAACTCTCTTAGCCCCACATAGGAAAGCCAATTTAAGACCAGCTATAGCTGTTTCATATTCCGACTCAATGTTAGAAGCCCTGAACCCAAAGCACATAGTCTGGTACATCTTATCACCATATGGAGAGGTTAGGAAAATTCCCGCTCCACACCTCATTATGTTTGAACCACCATCAGTTCGGACTACCCACTCTTTCTTGGTTTTCTCTTTTGAAGTTTGTTTAGAGTTCTTGTCTAAATGGAATTCTACCACAAAATCAGCCACTTAATGAGCTTTGATAGCCGTTCATGGGGAAAAATCAATGTCGTAATCGCCCAACTCTACTGACCACTTGGTCATCCTACTTGACCTGTTTTCCTTTTAAAGAGCATTCTTCAACGGGAAATATTTCCGGACGATGATGGAATGAGACTGAAAATACGGCCTCATCTTTCTTGCCGCAATGACTAAGGCTAGTGCCAACTTTTCAAGCGTTAAGTACATCTTCTCAACATCTATTAAACTTTTGCTGATATAGTACATCGGACGAGGGTAATTGTCCACTTCTCTTACTAATACTCCACTTATAGCACATTCTGAGACAGCCAAGTATACATAGAGTGTTTCTCCTTGAATAGGTTTAAAAAGAGTCTTTGGTGAGGATAAGTGTTTATTTATTTCAACAAAAGCTTGGCTGCACTATGGAGACCAATTAAAATCTTTAGCATTCTTCAAGGTTTGGAAAAACAGAGCACATTTGTCCGAAGACCTTGAAATAAAATGATTCAGGGCAGCCAATCTTCCGGTGAGCCTATGGACTTCTTTAATATTCCGAGGAGGATCTATTTCCAATAAGGCATTAAGCTGATCCGGATCGGGCTGTATTCCTTTCTCACTTATCACATAACCCAAAAACTTTCCACATCGAACCCCAAAGGCACATTTTTCTGGATTCAGTTTCAGATTCACAGGTGTCAAATTAGAAAATGTTTCTTGAAGATCAATTATATGCAAATCCTCCTCCAAGATTTTAACCATTGTGTCATCTATGTATACCTCCATATTTCTACCAATTTGACTAGAATTTTTTTTGTTCACCAACCTCTGATAAGTTGCCCCATCATTCTTTAACCCAAAAGGCATCACCTTGTAGATATGGAGACATCTATCTGTAATAAAGGTAGTATGACTTTGATCCTTCGGATCCACCTGCATCTGGTTGTACCCAGAGAAAGCATCCATGAAGGACAACAACTTGTTTCCAGACATTGATTCTACCAACTGATCTATCCGGGAGAATGGATAAAGATCTTGTGGGTAAGCTCTGGTGAGGTCAGTAAAATCAATACACATACGCCATTTCTAATTCTTTTTCTTGACCAACACCGGATTCGCAGTCCATAAAGGATACTAGGATTCCTTTATGTGTCCCATCTTGGTAAGCCGATCAACCTCTTGGACTATCACATCATCTTTTTCCTTAGAAAAACTCTCATTTTATGTACAACAGGTGCATCATCACTCCGGATCGACAACTTGTGTGAGATAATGCTTGTTGGCACTCCGGTTACATCACTATTGCACCAAACAAAAACATGCTGATTCTTTAGTGAAAAGGACAACAACTTTTTTTTCAACTCTGGCGCCATTTTGGAACCAATCTTGATATTTTTACCCTCTGCAAGAGAGTGGGTCTCAATCTATTCAATTAGTATTATAACACTAAAAGCCTCTCTGGGGTCATCAATCTCACCCTCTCCATCAGAAGGCTCCAGTAACTGATAATGTTTATTAATATGAACTGCTCCCAAAGTTCTAGGAGCAAGAGCAGTTGCATAGCATTCCCTGGCTATCTTCTGACTACTTCGGACAACACCTACTTGCTCTTGAATAACATACTTCAAACACTGATGGACTGTTGAGGCCACAAAATCCATTCTGGAAATTCAAGACCTATTGAAAATTACATTGTAGGATGTGGGGCAATATACCACAACAAATAGCACGCTCGCCATCTTTTTAAAGGTCCCCTTGCCCAACAATACTTCTTCCTTAAATTCCCCAATTACATCCGCAGAACTCCATGTGAATCCTACAATGATTCTATTTGAGTGTTGAATAACAGTCGGATTCCTCATCCGCTTGTAGGATCTTAAGAAAAGGATATTTGTCGAACTGCCTGTGTCTATCAAAATCCGACGAATATCATTGCCCCTAATAGATGCTCCTATCACCACCGCACCCTCATGAGGCCCGACAATATTTCTCAAATCATCCTCATAAAAAACTATGAATAGAAAAGGGATTTGGAACTGATGAGAAGACATTCCCCCTTCCAACTGAGTGGCCAAACTATGTACATGCCTCTTCCTTGACGAAGAAGTAGGTGATGTCACAGTATCTCCTCCAAAGATGGTGAGTGACTCAAAGAAACGGATTAGTCTGGACACCGTCTTGGTTTGCTCTGTTATGACCCCCAATTTGCTCCGAGTTGGATCAGAATCCAGGTACTCATAATCAATATCAAATCTTTCAAGAATCACCATTGCCCCTTTTTGAGCAGAGGCCCGTCTGAGGAGCACTGTCAGACCTGTTTTCACTTCTTCTTTTGACATAAGCTCCCAACTTACCTCTTTCAATAAAATTCTGCACTTTTTGTTTCAATGCTATGCAGTCTTGAGTATTATGGCCTATATCATTATGATATTGGCAAAAACAAGTATTCCGACTTTCTCCGGGAGACTGTAGTGCCACCGGTTTCCACAAATGGACTTCATCTTTGGTCTTGTCATATATTGTGGACACATTCTCTCTTAACTCTGCAAACCACTCTGGTTGAACCCAAGGACCTCTTTTACTTCTTGACTGATGGCTCTGAGACTGATTTTGGTTGGATTGAGTTTGTTTAGCCCGATTGGACCTTTGTCCGGTTTCCTAAGCCTTATATCTGGACTGGTTCAGAGTTGTTGTGGTGAACCTCACTTGACGGTGCACCCTGGTTTTCTTGGTTTCTTCCACATTAATCTGTTTTCTCACCTAATTCAACAGGCCACCCCAGGTCATGGCTTTCTTCCTGGTCACTGAATGAGCCAAGTTCGCAGGGTTCAACCCTTGTCTTAGAGAAGCAATTGCCACTTGTTCAAATCAATCTGCTAATCCATTTGTTGTATTCATGAACCGACTTATGTAGTCCTTTAAGGACTCATTTGGTTCTTGGGCACAATGGATTATGATATCTCAATTTCCCTTCTTTACTCCCAACAAATTTCCTTCAGAAGGAAACCCATAATGTATCAAAGTTTCTAATACACCCTTGGGGTAAGCTGTTATACCACTTAAGAGCACTTCCCGTAAAATTTTGAGAGAAGGCTCTACACAAAAGGTTGTCATCATCATCAAAATTTATCATGAAGTTCTTAAATTGCTCCAGATGGTTGTCCGAAATCTTTACTTTCATTATACTTCTCCATTTTGGAGCTGTCAAATCGTTTGGGTAGGTTTTCGGACAATATTTTGGCAGACAAAAGTGACCGTCTCCAGTTCTTATTACGACTAAAGACTGTGTCTTTGTTAGGCGTTGTAAAAATACCTGGTTCGGTCTAAAAAGCAAAAGGATCAATCAACAACTGATCAGCATGCTTGTGAGATGACCTTTTGCCCAGATTCTTTTTAAGCCTCCCATGCCTATCCCTATTTCTTAAAAATATTTTTTAATTAGCTTCATCTTTTTCCTGGACCTCCATTCATCACTACTTGATGACAAAGACTCTTCAAGCTCGGCCTCATTCGAAAAGATGCTAGAGGATTCTGAATCTGAACTTTCAACGGGCTTAGACCGATGTGTCTTCTTGGAGCTAACATGAGTCTTTTTTGAACTCAGATGAGTCTTTATTGATGGATCATTCTCCTTAGGGTTGTCAGTATGATGAATAGTTGATACCCCTGACTTTTCCCTTATACCATTTTCTGCTTGTTTTATGGCCTTTAACGCCTTTATTTCTGCTCTCAACTTGTCTCGCTCTTCAATGGTGTATTCTTTATTTTCCCCAACAGTTTTCACCACAGGAGGTGGAGTCCATTGCTCGTTCGGATCCATCCGAACTGGTTTTTTCTACTGGTTTTGAATGTAAGATTCAGGAACCTTTGTGCTCCCACTATCGTCACCAATTTGGTTTGGTTTATTTTGGGATAGTGGTAGTTTGGTAAAGTGTTTTGGTAAGTTTGAAGTATTTAGTGTTTTGTATAAGGAGTAGTGAGATAATTGAGCAGCCTGCTTGTATTAAATATTGATTACCCTTATTAATGAGAGTGGTTGGGGTATTTATACTCTTAATTTAATGACCTATGGGCTTACCGAGTCAAGTTATGAAACCGGGTCAAGTTTAAGGACCCATTAGTCTTTTAAGTAAATTACCACATAGCTTAGTCAAAAGATGTTTCACATTTGTCCTGTTTGGATTTTCCAGTGGAGTGTTATGGTCCGAATTTCCCCTGTCTGGATTAAGAAATGTGTTGTGTCTGAAGTATCCGAACTTATCAAAAAAAATAGGTTCGAATTATATAACAATAGTCAGTAGTTTAGCAAAATTATAATTTTTAGTTTAATTGCATTGGTTCTTATATTCCTTAGTTTAGTTGGCAGTATAACAAAATTATACTTCTTAGTTGAATTGCATTAGTTTTTAGACTATTTAATTTATGTTAAAATTCCATGCTAATAGTTGGGTAATTATTATAATTTTTTCTATTAATTTAACATGCATATTTAATACTTGTATTTTTTTATTTTGTAGGCTAGAGTACATATGCGAAACTAAAACAAGTAATAAGTGGAATAAAGCATGGGTCTCCAGTCAAATCTTAGAAGTGTGTTGCTCCATTACGCGTTGTAGATGTATGGATGAGCTTGATTTAGTGATATTTGTTGAATCATTTGTCGAGCGGAATTATCCAACCAATTACGTCATCTTTAGTGCAAAACGCGAACCAACTAGGATATATTTCCGGAAACGATGTATCTATACAATTAAAATTTGGATAAAATTGTGTAAAAAAATAAAAAAAAATTATTAATTTTTTATAATGACTTACTTACTTTAACGTAGTGGTTACCATGTATAAAACCTAAAACAACTTCTTGAGTAGGACACGATCGAGGCAGTACACCACGTAAAGGTAGATATGTATAGGAAAGTTGGAGAGATATGTGGTATACGATATACTGATATCGAGGCTAGTATTAAGCTATAAATATCTCTTTTTGGTGGAGCTTTGGCTTTCACTTTGGGTACTAAGAATGCTTTATATACCGAGGCATGCGTGCTAGCTATCGTACCAAGAGTGCTAGGGTTATTGCATTGAGTGCGTCATATTCAAACAAAGATGGGTTCCGTTTAGTCAATTTTTTCAGACCAGCTTCTTTCCTACCTTTAGGGATAACCAACTCCTTAGGTTCCAATACATGACTTATCATGGGATCTAGTATATTCATCATCCTATTTATAATATGATCTTGTATGTTTGGGCTATAAGCGTGGATGGTACTATCTATTAAGGATATTTTTCTTGTAAACTCATATTGTGTACCAACTTTATATATAGGTACAATATTTAAAGTCCTCCAATAAAAATCACATTCTTCAAGAAGAATCGACATACATTCTCGCTCGGTCATAGCTAACTCGCATGCACACGGTAATCTGTGTGTTTTTCTAACAACACAACCACAAGCTACCGGATTGAAGCCTATATGTCAAGGATCTTTTAGACTTTCCTTAATAATTCTTAAGGTCGTATATAATATTTCATATTTTAATACCTTATAAATAGGAAGTCTAGGTATCTTTTTCGGATGATACTTACTTCGTTTGAATTATTTGAAAATGGTAGAGTGTTGAATGTGAAGTAAGGGATGAGCACTTTCCCAAAATTGTTCAAATGTGCATAGACTTGCACCGATTGGGCATTTTATGCTCGAGTGAGCTCTCTCCGCCATATAACATATGATTAAATAAATTCGAATTTTAGCATCTAATCTCATAAAACTAAAGTTACAAATGAGAATAGAACTTATCGATTGCTAATTTGGTTGTCCAAATGTTTATGCTCGTTCGTGTGGATATTAAGAATTTTTTTCTCATTATTTGTATATATATTGTTTCATGAAATAATTTATAGTTATCGGACAAAAATAGTACACATGGTTTAACTCAGTGAGAATTTTTTTATACTTTTCAAGCATTTCTGTAGCATGGGTTCAGATTTCAGTTCGTTGTACCTGATTTAAACTTTTTCACGATTGCGAGTATGAGGCGTTGTAAGTTCTAGACGTCCGTAGTCAAAATACATCGTACACAACACTTTATCAAACAAAAAAACTTAAGTGGTTTAGTGGGACATTATTCTGGTAACGTATTTGACCACTTAAAACAAGTGTTGACCTCCTCTTAATTCTTACCATTCGCACAATTCACACAAATTGTTACTATTACTATTATTATTATTATTATTACTATTATTAATATAATAATAATTATATTACTAATATTATTATGAGTGATGTTATTATTATTAGTATTAATTAATAATAATAATAATACTATTATTACTATTACTAATATTAATAAAATTAGAAATTCCGCAACTCGATGGTGTTCGAAGCTTCCATTCCGCTATGTACCGGGGACAATTAGACAAACATCTGGTTTGGGTTTGAGGCTTCAATTCCGCTATGTACTTGGGAAAATAGGACAAACATTTGGTTTGGATGTGGTTAGTTTGGCGATAATGAAGCTCGACTTCATGCAATGACGTGTTGACTCCTGTTCCACCATGCGGTGATATATGGATCTTTTGCGTGTGGCAACGTATGTCGTGTTTCTTAATTACCATGCCAACAGTTGGCATGAGGATGGATCATTACGCCAAACACATGACGGTTTAGGTAAAGAAAAGCAAAAAAATATTATTAAAATATAGTTTAATGCTACTACAAATCTAGTGTTTCATTAGTGGATAATTTAAAAGTTTAAACAATATAAAACACAAAACAACAACTATTTCCGATTTACATTCTTAAAAGTCTTTGATTAAGTCTATCATGGTTAAAAAATTACAAACACAAACACTCTTAAAATTCTTTGATTAAATCTACTATGACTTGCTCACATTTTATAGATTGTGTCGACGTGAGATATTCTAGTCGTGAAAAAACGCGGACTCTGTTAAGCAAGGGGATCAACCAAGAACTAGTGACATCTCTAACCGTACGCATCCACGTTGGATCTAATGTCGGTAAAGGTGAACCTTGAACCATATCGACCTATAGTTGAAGATTGAAATTAAGTGTAAAGATCATGTCTAGATAACAAATAAGTAAATGCATCTAAAAATAAAAACTTGTTTACTTACATGAACAAAATGATTTATATTGACAAATGCGACATCGATTTCGTTATTCACCGAGCATAGTCCAAAACAAATGAAATTTCGCATTGGATAACCTCATGCAACATATACAAATTAACCGGGATTCCGGATTAGTTTAGGTTATTCCTCTGAATTGGTGAAGAACACAATATCGACGTCATCGAATGACGAAGAACACAAAAATCTTGATATTTTTTTGTAAAACTTCATTTAAAAAAAAGAAAAGATGGAAAACAATGTACATCATCGTGGTCCATGCTAGTCTGCACGCGAACTGATTCTCATTCATGTTTTTATAAATTTTGAAAGTTCAAAAAAATAAATGAATTTATAAATTTAGTGTTTGTAAATTTTTTGTAAGTTTGGTATAATTAGATTTTAATTTGGTAGACATTTTTTTTAACTTCATAAAATAATTAGTAGTATAGGTTGTAATTAAATAAATTTTTATTTTATTTTTCATTTTTTGCCTAATGATAATTTCGTAAATATTCAAAATAACAGATCGCTTCAAAAAAGTAAAAATAAATTGTGTTTCTAGCAAGTTCCTTTAATCACTTCAAATTTTCAAATTTATTAATTTAAAACTCTCCGACTAACAAAAAATCTCAACATAACCTATCCCAAATGAACTGTAGTGGCTATCTAAGCCTACTATACTGTACCAATACCATCACCATCCCTATAATCTGTGGATGAAAAACAAAAAATTACACTCAGTAAAACCAAAAGAAATATAAAAAGAACGACACAAAAGAAAAAACTATATATCTTTTATATTCGCTGACACCACTACCAGATTTGGTCCCACGCCCACCAGTACCACCACCATAACATAACATAAACATCTCAATAATATTTCCTTATTACAGCCAAAATCTCAAAATAGCAAAACCACCATTTTCATGGCGATGACCACTCCTCTTTTCACCTCTTCCCCTTCCTCTTACTCCTGCATTCACAATCGATCCAGGATCTACGATTCTTCTTTCGCCTCTCACTTCTCTTCTCTACATACTTCACCAAATTTCTCCAACCTTTCCCGCAAATTCACCAGATATGGAATCTATTTATCTAGAAACAGGTAAAAGAATCGCTCCCCTTTATTTTTTCACTTCAGTCTCTTAATCTTTACATTATTTTAGAACGCATTCTGCTTATCGGTTCTTTGATTTATCGTTTTTGGAGTCTATTGATGCGTTCTGTATTTGGCCTTATATGTATTTCTCGTTGTTGATCGATGAAGTTAATACAGGGGAAGAAGTACGAAAACATATCTTGTTGAAAATATTTAGTATTTTACGGCTTCCAATATCCTCGTCGCCTCACTCTGGAAGTTTACCATTTTAAGCAATGTTTGATCTAGTCTCCTGTAAAGAAGATGAGCTTATTCATTGCAGTTGACTAACTATTCACAACTTGTTCAAAAACTTTTATGTTTTATTAAATCTTTATGATGTGACTGAATGTATATTGGTTTGAATATTATTATCCATTGAGAAGCAGTATATGATATGTTTTGATGAGCTTGGTCATAAGCTTAGTTGTGCGCTAATTTATTCGATCTTGTAAATGATAGACCTGACTCGTTTGTTTGTCTGTACTCGTCGTAAAACAGCTTCTCTGCCATAACAGCTCCTTTTTTGTTGCTTGATATTTGCTTAAAATTTGTACAGAAACGTTATCTATGCCTCCACTGACAGCGCAGATGCTTTGAGTTCGTCTTCATTGGTGAGTTATTTGTTTTCACTTTCTTTCCCTTAATGGCTTTATGTGCGCATTTGACAGCTCCATCAGTTGTAATGAATGATAATGACCCATCGAAGTTAGTTCGTTATGGTTATGTAAGCAATAAGAATAACTAGTTAGTAGCTGAGTACCGTTGTATCTTAAACTTACAAAAGAGATGGCTTGAACATGGTTACTAGTAATCTTAAGTAGCTATTCTTTGTGGTAATTAAAACTGATACGTTAACTATATCTTAAAAATGAGTTTCTTGTGTGATCATATGAAATGACTCGTACAATAAAGTGTTTGCACTCATGCACACACTATATAGATTGGTGCAGAAATTATGCGACTGCAGGGTTTGTTTATTTTATATACATGAATACAACAACTTCAGTGTATATAATATTATATTAACTTCAGCAGATGTTATAATTTGACTGCAGACGTCGGATCAAGATGCGGATTTTGTTCCAATGCCCGTAGTGTTGATAGACCAGGACACAGATCCTGAAGCCACGATTGTACAGCTCAGCTTTGGAGATCGACTTGGGGCTCTCATCGACACGGTGAAGAAGCTTTGCCAACTTAATTTTGTGTTTTTTATTCCAAGCAGATATAGTATTATAGGTAATAGAACAGTCCACCATGGTTGATGCATGATACTGGCAGAGCTTTCTTTAATCTTCAGATTCTCCTCCCTTTAGCTGGGGATAAATCGTATTTTTTAATCGGTATGGTCATCTTAGATGGTGTTGCTGACGTGTTTTTTTCTCTTGTATTTTTACTCATGGTTTTATTTGTTGTGAACAATGTTCTGAGCAAGTTACATAGTCTATGGAATGGGTTACAGTTCTATTATTCCATATGCAGCTATCATTTTTGTGCGTACTTTGTTGTGAACAAGACCTTAGATTCTTGAGGTTAGGTGGAGCCAATAAATTTGGAAGTGACAGTTAGCTGCATTGAATGAAGTGAATGAGCTTATCTTTAACATGCCTTGGTTTTCTATGGGCAGATGAGGGCGTTGAAAGATTTGGGATTGGACGTTGCAAAAGGAACTGTTTCGACCGACGGACCTGTCAAGCAAACAAAATTGTTCATTACAAGGTTGTAAGAAGTTCTTTCGACTACTTTTTCATGGCTCCTCTCTCTTATTAGATTATGTGGTGTAATTTTTAAATATGTCGGAGCCTTTTTTTTCTCCAAACACCACTTTCTTTACTTGCTTTTAGGTGGATTCTTTCGGTCAAATTTTCTTATAGCCAGTCAAGCTATCTCTAGTAGACATGGTCTCTAGAATCAAGGGCTGCATGAAAAAGGATTATAATACATTTACAGTTGCATTAGTTTGCTAGTTGCCATATTTTCTTCATCTACCTCTCATTTTGGTATATGTACTATTGTACCCTTATCATGTGGAAAATGCCCAAAAGTTGTTTATGGAACATGTCTAGAAAGTTTACGTTAGGTTTATAATTAAAATATTGTTATTATGTCTATTGCATAGCTGCTGACACTCAATTTATTTTTATGAGGCCAGAAGTACTGGTCGCAAAGTGGAAGATCCGGATACACTAGAGAGAATTCGCCTGACAGTAATCAACAACCTTCTGCAATATCATCCAGTATGTATGATGTCTCTCTCCATCTTTCCCTCTCCTTTTTATCTGCACTCACACACACCACGCATCTTATTAGTAGGTACATTGATGTAACTTTAGAGCATTTATGGAAATGTGACATTCCTTCATCCAGTGTATTTATTGCAATTGTTTCCTATGAGCACCCTTGTCTAGTCTCTTTTTGTTTTTTTTTATAGGAATCTAGTCAGCAGCTTGCTATGGGCGAGGCTTTTGGAATAAAGGCTCCGAAAAAAAAGGTTTGCGACTCAATGAAATAATTTGTCACATTAGTTCCATTTCACTATGTAATTTATCTAAGCCTATGTGTTAAACAACATCGGAAGAATTCTTTGTGTTCACACAAGTATGTGCTGTTCTGATGTCTTGAAAATTATGTCTAGTTTGCTAGAAGCATCCGAACACTAAGGCCAAACTACTTAAGAAATAAGATAGTTCTAAAGACAAAATTTGGTTGGGATTTACCTATAACCTGTAGTTTGTGCTTCTGCAGTAATGTTGAATTGGTGAGTCAGTTCACTTGTAAACTAAAGATCTAAAGTTGTCCATATTTGGGTAAAACCATGTCTATAAGGTTGAATATTGTGATCCAACTAAAAGCATATATAAAAACTACAGCTTCGACATCTTTTTGGCAATCATCTTTCAGAGCAGCGGATCTCATAGATCATGATTACAACTTTTGTAGCATATATAACCTTTGTCATTTGCGAAAAGTATTATTCATCCTGTGATAGGAGACACTGATAATTGAAAAACAGCAAAACTAGGTAAAAGATTAAATTTGAGGGAATAAATAATTTTGTTTCAAAATGTCAGAGGGAAACAAAACAGTTTAATTCACGTATTATTGATTGTACATCTATTTGGTTATAGTCGAGGCACAGCTTGTTTTCTTTTAAAGTACTAGGAATTATTTATGTCAATAACATTTTATCATTCATTTCTACACATTATAAATTTATCGATTGGGTCCTTGTTTTGTCTTAAGATCATGATTAGCCTCGTACAAATATGATCTGTGTGTTAAATTGAATTTCTATGGTTAAACGATGATCTTTGTGGTGGCAGCTTGATGTTGATATCGCAACTCATGTCAGTGTAAAGGAAGATGGACCTACGAGGAGGTTTGTATAAATATTTATGCTGGCGCATATTTCAGTTTTTCATGTTATTTTACACGCCCTGGTTATGAGTTAGTCATTGAATTCTATGCAGCTTGCTTTACATAGAGACAGCAGATAGGCCAGGATTGCTTGTGGAAATGATTGGAGTCATTGCTGATATCAATATTGACGTGGAATCTGCAGAAATTGATACAGAAGTATTCCTCTCTCTTCTCCTTCTAGACTGGAAACCTCATAATCCTTGCATCTAACTGCTTCATTTTTCATTCTACAGGGACTGGTGGCCAAAGACAAACTTCATGTTAGCTACAAAGGTCAAGCACTAAACAGTTCACTGTCGCAGGTAAACTGTTTTTAATTAGCTCTCATTTTCCATTGTTTCTTGTTATATAGTAACGTTACATGTCATGAAATGCAGGTTTTAGTAAACTGTCTCCGTTACTTCCTTAGAAGGCCAGAAACAGATGTTGACAGTTACTAGCGGCAACATTTTCGTGGTTGCACAAACTTATATGTATCAAATTATTTGTGCAATTAGTGTTGTCGTGTGTGTTGTCAGGGGGGAGTTGTATGATTAAAAGATTTATGTTTCTCAGATCCTACTTGTCGAGGACGGAAACCTTTTACTTTAATCAGTCATTCGGATATTTTAAAATAAATTATGTCTGTTGAATATTAAACTTGTATGTACATTACTGAATCTCCCCTGCTTGAGACAAGCTTGTCTGAACTTATCTAATGTACATTACTGAATCTTCCCTGCTCGAGACAAGCTTGTATGAATTTATCTGATTTCAATGTAAAGTGATGAAGATTTGTATTCTCTCAACATGGCACGCCAATTACTTATATAACGAACAATAAAGATAATAATAAAAAATCAAATTCTAAAAGAAACACACTTAGCTACTAACTAATACTATAGTTTTTCATTTTCTGGATGTTTGTTGAAATCCAAAAAGTAAAACTTCCATTATTAATCGTAAATAGTAATGTCAAAACTCTTACCTAAACAATCCTTTTTTCCGATTTATACTTAAAAAAGGCTACAAAACAAATAAATAGTGGTAGATGACTGTGTTTTGTCTTGATGTTTTCGTCCTTTCTATAGTTTTGGGTAAGCAATTGGAATCTAGTGTCTTTTTTAAGTATTCTGCTGGACCACTCTATGTTTCTTTAGATCTAAGCTTTATTATTCAAATTTAAATACGAAGCTTCCCTTTATTATTGTACCATGGTAATGTATTAAACGTTTTCTGATAGCAAACTCGTTGTACTAATTTGGTTTGGTCTTCCGTCTCATATTTATTAAATATTTTATTTCACATAATTTGGATATACAGTAATATTATTATTATTATTATTTTTATAAAAAACGGTAAATTATATTAAAATAAAAAGTTTTTACAAGAAGATTCAGATGGCATAATGCCAATATACCGATAGAGATTACAATCCGATCAAGCTATTATATTAGAGAAAAAAATTATAACGGAAAATTGATTTTGGTTCTATGAAACCGATATCGGAAGTCCGAAAGAATTCGATGAGTAATACTAGAGCTTAGTGAGGGTTCGTTGCTGTAGATACGGGTATTCCTTTCTTTCCAAATGTGATAAATAATGGTACAGAAAGCTATCCGCCCATCATATAATGATATAAGTAGTTCTGAATAATATTTATTGTTTTATTTTATTTGAAAATTTAACGTGTCTTTCATCTATTAAATTTATTTCATTTTAATTTTTATAAACAGTTATTATATATTTTTTATATTTATCAATAATCTTAGAACGACCTATATTATAAAATGAACTTAGAATACAAGGGAAAAAATATTTCAATTAATGTGTAATTTATTTTGGCATAGACGAATTGGATCAAAACTAGGTACAATATTTGAATTAGGTCTAAATAAGCGATTGGTATCTTGGTGTGTTAATATTTTCCAGTTATTTAGTTTGTAAAGTATATACGAGAATTGATGATTAAATTTATCAAAATTGTCGATGGGCCAATTCTATTAAAATTTGAAATCGGCGAATCAAAAGAAAATACTAGACCGTAAAGATCGCACCAAAACTAAAAAACAATATTTGATCAAACCAATAAAACGATTAGGTTCGATCGTTTTTTTAAGCAAATAACGATCAATTACAAAATCAAAAAGTTTTACAAACTTAAGGGACTAAATTGAAAACTAATACAAACCTTATCCTAAGAGAGTAAAAGCACACAGAAACCCTACATGCACATCATTAGTAACTTTCCCAAATAGAAACCCTAAATCAGAGAAAGTCGTCTTCCTCAAATACTCTCTGCGACAACCCAAAATCCTTCAACGTCATCTTCAAAACTGAACCATAGCGATTCCCACAAACACCAACCTTCAAATCTACTGGATCAAGATCACCTTCAGGTGGGTGGTGAGCACCAGAGAAAATTCGATTCAAATGAGCCATCAACATCACAAAATCGAGACCCACCAAAACCCTATCCTAAATCGCACCACTCCAGATCTAGAAAAAACATCACTGCTTCAACGAAATCCAACCAAAACCAGGAACAACCATACCCTGAAAATCAGACACCGCAGTTCAATATGGTTAGGCGCATCTCGATTGGTGAAAGAGCGATCCACACCCTCAAGAAGAACCCAATTGGAAAGCCAATCAGCAGTGACGTTCTGAGTACGAGAAATATGGCGAAGACACATTGCTGGATGAAGAAGACTTATGCAAATCGTTATCAACGAGTTACCAGGGGAAGAACCAGAAGCCATGTTATTGATAAGAGTCAAACAGTCTGACTCTATATCAACAGCATGTCATCCCCTCATTTTACAAAGCATCAGAGCTTTCAAGAGAGCATTCGTCTCAGCTTGGAGGGGATTAAGTTTCCCAAACAAGAATACAGCACCAACGACGATGTTACCCGAATCATTTCTAACAAGCAATCCACCAGAAGCCTCGCCTACAAAACTACTGGCTCCATCAACATTGAGCTTGAGCCTTCCAACAACAGGAGCACGCATGCAAGGTATTTAGCTTTAACTCTACTAATAGATAAACATCCAATAGTCGCACCTGCATCTATCACACCAGACCAATGCTTAGATTTAAGAGAGCACTTAGAGTCTATAACTAGGATGACTTTATTGATACGGTAGACAACACTAGAAAAAGAATCAACAGAGCTTTTAAATTTTCTATGATTTCTATTTAACCACATTGTCCAACAGATGATCTAGGGGACAATGTGAGTTATATGAAAACTACCACAGGAAGACCAGAACCAGCAATAAATCATATGACTCAAGGACATATATCTCCTAACAGGGACTCTGAATATAAGACCATAGTAATTCCATAGGGACCAGGAAAACCTACAGTTGACAAACAAATGGTTTTTGTCTTCACAATTGAAGCAAAACTGACATTTAGAGACAAGGACCAGATGCCTTTTGGAAAGAATTTGATCAATAGGGGCAAAATTCTTTAATAATTTCCAAGTAAGAAAAGAAAATTTAGAGGGAATAAAATTGTGCCAGATTTTCTTGAAAATTGATAATTTAGTGTTTTTAGGTCTTATGAAATCCCAAGTAGTTTTAGTATGAAAATCATTGTTTTTAGATCATCTCCATTCAATTTTATCATCTATACTTTGGTTAATGTTAACATTAGAGATTCTAGCAATTCTGTCCTGAGAAAGAAAGGCAGACAGAGTGTCAGTATCCCAAGCATTAACCTTCCAAAAAGACTTAACCTTAGCAGGCAAAAACCAACTATTAGAATTAGAGTCATTAGCAATAGAGCCCATCCCATGCCAAGAGTCTCTCTAAAAATCGATCTCACCCTTGCCAAGACATCAACTTATATATTTATCAGCAAGATCCTTAACTGAAAACAACCTTTTCCAAACAATTGAATCAGTCACCTTACATTTAGAGATGATAGGATGAGTATTAGCACAGTAATTTCTAGACATAAGATCAGACCAAAGAGACTCTCCATTTCTAAAGAGAAACCACCGTTTAAAAGAAAAAGTGAGTTGAATGTCAAGAAATTGCTTAATGTTCAACCCACCCTCATCATAAGGTTTACAAAGGCTGCTCCAAGCAGACCAATGGATAGAAGGCTCATAGAATTTAGACCTCCAAAGGAATTTATTAAGACAAAGTTCAATCTTATTAATAATATTTCTGGGGATCAGGGTGTTTTGCATCCAAAAATAAATGATAGGGTAAAGAACACTCTTAATAAGAGACAGTCTGCCCCCATAAGACAGATTCTTCAAATCGCAGTCATGAATCTTATTATGAATTTTAGTTAGAAGAGAGAGATAATTCTTTCCTTTGTTGTTTGCAGAAATAGTCACTCCCAGATAAGTGAAAGGAGGATATTCCATATTGAACCCAGTAGCAGACTTAATTCGTGTAGCAGTGGCATTGGAGCAGCTCAAAGAGGTAATAATCTTGGTCTTAGTTTTGTTAATTAACTGCCCAGACTCACTCTGATATTTGTCAAGCAGGTTACCCAGGAAACTAATAGAAGAAGAAGAGCTGTTAGAGACAATAACAATATCGTCAGCAAAAGCTAAAGCATGTAATATAAATCCAGACTTCAAATAATAACGCATTCTATTATTAGAGTTGTATAGGTTAGAAAGACCCCTAAGGAGAGCTTCCTCAGCTAGAATAAATAGGCAAGGAGATAAAGGATCTCCCTGCCTTAACCCACATTTTTGGGGAAAATAACCAGCACTAGCCCCATTGATCAAAACAGAGATCATGACCTTAGAAATCAGACTATAAATAAGGGCCACAATATTATCAGAGAAGCCAAAACACCTCAGAGTGTTCATGACAAAAGTGTGAGACAATCTGTCAAAAGATTTTGTCATGTCAATCTGAAGAATGATATTGCCTTTAGAATGAATTCTTTTAATATTATGCAACATCTCCTTAATGATCAAAATATTGTCATGAATAGCCATATTCTTAACAAAGGCACTTTGACCTCTAGAAATAAGGTTAGGGAGAATACAAGAAATTCTAGAATTTATAAGACCAGAAATAATTCTGTTCAAGATAGAACATAGACTGATGGGCCTATAGTTACTCCAAGAAGTAGGATTAGGACCCTTAGGGATTAAACAAATCCCAGTGGCAAACACCCCACTGGGAATACAATCACCCTTAAGATAAGAGTTAAGAGCATTGCACAAGTCACTATTAATGATTTTCCAACAGACTTTAAGGAAATGACAATTGAAACCGTCAATTCCAGGAGCGCTATCATTCTTCATAGCCTGCACAATACTCCAGACCTCATCACTATTAGTCTGCCTCATAATATCATCATTGTCCCTGTCAGAAACAATCTTAGGTATATTATTGAGAATAGAGTCATTAGGGATACTGGAATAGTTATTATAAGAACAGTTAGAAAGAGTATCCTTGAAAAAAGAAACAACAGAGTTAGCTATATCAATGTGATCAGTTAGCCAATTGCCATTATCCTTAATACCATGAATATAGTTCTTTTTCCTCTTTTTGTTCACATAGTTATGATATAGCTTAGAGTTACCATCACTGCCGTTAAGCCAAGAATTATAGCATTTTTGCCTCCAATAACACTCCTCATCCTTAAGAGCCAGAATGAGAATACTATTGGCCTTAGAAAGGTTAGCCTTAGAAACAGAACTATTAACCTGCTGATGATTAATTTCACAATTATTAACCTTAATAGTAGCTTCCTTAACTTTACTAAAAATGTTCCCAAAAGTAGAAAGATTCCAAGCTTTAAGACAGGTCCTGAGTCTCTTAAGCTTATACCAAAATATGAAATTAGCATCTCCATTGCAGTGCTTGTCCCAGTTCAACTTAACACAGCTAAGAAAATCAGGATGATTAGTCCATGCATTAATAAACTTAAAACAACCTTTACTGTAAGATCTGTTAAGACTATTAAAAACTAAGATTAAAAGAGGGGCATGGTCAGTTAGTCCATGTGGGAAACCTGAATATGCCAAGTATTAATAGATTTCTGATTGACTAACACCCTGTCTAAACGTTTCCAGATTCTATTATTGCTCCAGGTATATCTAGAGCCACAATAACCTGGCTCATCGAGATTGCACAGTCTGATGAAGTTGTTGAAGTCCTCAGCACTACCATCATCAAAAGTAGAAGGACCCAATTGATCTTCAGGACAAGTTATTGTGTTGAAATATCCAGCAATAATCCAGGGCTTCTCATCACATGTAAGATTACAAAGCTGACTCCAAAGTAACTTGCGTTGAACTCTCTGATTCTTAGCATAAACAGAAGTGAAGAAACACGTGAAAGTAGCAAAATTGATTTCTAGATGCAAAAACTGATCATGGTTAAAAATAACAGTAACATTAATATCATTAGGCCAGAAAAGCCAAACTTTATTAGAAGTATTACCTGCAAAGTTGACAAAGCCAATCCTCCTAGCAATCAACTCAATCTTATCATATCTAGCCATAGGTTCTTGGATTGCAATTATCTTAACATTTTCATTCTTTATAATAAATTTTAGCCTAGCAATAGTAGGGTTATTATGAATACCACGAGCATTCCAACTAATGGACTTAAACATTATCAGATACAGATCTATTATGAAGCTTTTCTCTTTTCCTCAAAGAGTTGATAGATAACCTTTTTGAATTGTTGTTCTTATTTGCAGACTTAATCTTACTTGAAATGACAGAGTCAAAATCAGGATCAGGATCATTGGAGCTAGTCCTTGGGGATGGATTGTAGCTACCAATATTATCACCACGAGGAGAAGCCTGCTGGTTACTTTGACTTAAAGAGTTAACATCCTCCTCAAGATTCTGAAGCGCACTAATGAGATCAGGGTTATTATTGGAGACAGTATTCTCTTTAACAGGACTTGCAAGACTCGTTGAGGGACAAGAAACAAAAGGCATGTCCTTAGCTGTAACAATAGACTTTAGCTTTCTTCTGTAGACTTGAGTGAATGTTTGAACTTTAGTAGACTTAGGAACTTGATCTATTGTAACCTTATCTTGTAAAGAATCAGATTGAACATCATCTATGGCAATGTTATCAGAACTTTTTTGCACATCCTTAGTATCTTTTTCAAGATTCTTTTTGCATTTCTCAGAACATGCCCTAAATGATGACAGGTTTGACAATAGAAAGGAGTATTCTTATAGCTGACTCCTAACCAGCAACCATCACAATCACCAAACCCAACCCACAGTTTCCTTTTTAACAACCTGGAAACGTCAATTTCAACCAAAGCAAAACAAAGCAAAACAGGCATTCACTTTGGCTCTGTTGATCTCAGGCACCACCACTTGGTGAACAACACCCAAAGAAGCCGCTAATTCATGTATAACAGATTTGTTATACAGAAACTCAGGCATATTTTCAAATCTAACCCAGAGCAAGGCAACAGGGCACTCGTAATTCTTGCTGCTTTGGGAACACCACTTGATAACGCGCATGACCTTACCATCCACAGACCAAAAGCACTTAGACCATACCCTGTCAACGTCTTCCATCAGAGTAAACTCAACAAGAATTTGTCTCGAATCAAGCGTTGCATACGTGAACATCCCCTTGAACTTGAAAGAATCAAGAAAGGCTTGAAATGCCGATCTCTTGGGGATGCCTTGACTAAATTTGGCTATGATTGTTGTTCTAGATCGAGCCAAGAGATCAGCTTTAGTTTGCATTGTAAACTGAACCACATTGTGGTCTTCATAAGAAGCAACATGTTCCGGACGAAACTCAGCAACATCAGCCCCAGGTTTCAAAATATCAGCATACATCTTCTTGAATTCAGAGGGAGCCTTGTTAGAATCTTGAAATGGGAGACTCATCTCCTTCTTGTTAATCAACGGAGGGAAATCATCAATACTCAGTGAATTGATAGCCATCAATCCTAACGCAACATCCAGAGCCTGAGAAGGCCTAGCCACCCAAAGAGGAGCTCCGCTCCAGCCAAAACAACCGAGAACAAAACAACAAATGGTATACTTAAACCAGGTATGAATCCACTGAGAAACAAGGAGGAAGCCAGCAAGGAGAGAAGATTTCTTAGAGGTTAAGAAACATTCTCATTTCTTGGAGCATTCTTCACTTCAGGTTCGATCGTTTTCTTTTTGAATCTATTTTTATACATTATATTTCCAAAATCATTAAATAAAAACCAATAAAAAAATTAAATATTAATTTTTAAACTTTAATTTTTATATTATTTGTTTATTAAATGTTTTGAAAATCAAGTTATAACAAATTTAATTTTATTAACGGGTCCAACCGGATCGGAACCAGACCATTAACGAACCGAACCAAAATCGGACAGAACCAAAGCAGACCAGACCAAACCCAAACCGAATCGGAATCGCAACTAAACCAGATATGTACAAAAAACTTGACGGTCCGATCCGTTTCCAAATCCAAAACCAATAAATTTAACGTCATTATCCAAATCCAAAACCAATAAATTTAACGCTCACTCGTTCTTCCAAAATCCGAAACAAACCAAACCAATAACTAAACATTTTAAAATTAAATGTTATATCAAATAAATCGGCATAATCAAAATAACAATGAGGAATTCAAACATACAATAACTTCAACAAAAAGTTACACGAAACACATTGAAACCTCCTTCATCCTCAAGCAACAAATCCAAATACCGTGTGGTCCATGTCTCTATAAGTATACCATAAAACATTAACCACCACACCACCCTATTTAATATTGGCAAAAACTTTCATAAGCCTAAAAAAAAACCACCGAAAACAAACCACGATGTCATTTCATATTATCACACTTCTTGTTCTTACTTTATGCATCAACATCAACCATCTCACTTTAGCTTCCGACCCCGACCCACTTCAAGACTTCTGCATCCCCTCAATCCCCCATTCATCTTGCAAGAACACATCAGCTGTCACAGTAGAAGATTTCATATACAATGGAACAAAACATCCATCAGATTTCGACCCTCGAACCGGTTTAGCAGCCAAATCAGTGACAGCAAACCTCTTCCCCGGCCTAAACACATTAGGCATGTCCTTCGTCAGAGCTGACTTCGAAGCAGGTGGGATCAACGTACCGCATTTCCACCCGAGGGCAACCGAGATAGCGTATGTACTAGAAGGAAAAGTCTACTCAGGATTTGTCGATACAGGAAACCGGCTTTACGCTAAGGTCATTGAGAAAGGTGAGGTGATGGTGTTCCCTAAAGGGTTAGTACATTTCCAAATGAATTTTGGTGACACGCGTGCGACGATATTAGGGACGTTTGATAGTCAAAACCCGGGTTTGTTTAGAATTCCAAGTACGATGTTTGGTTCTGGGATTAAAGATGCGTTGTTAGAGAAGGCTTTTGGATTAAGTAGTAAGGAGATTGATAAGTTAACGAAGAGATTTGCTCCTCCTCGCGATATTTAAGGTTATGTTATGAAAGATGTTTATCGGATGCATGCACCGAAATTTTGGGTTTAATTTGTGTTTTCTTTCGATTTAATGATGAACAAAATGAATAAAGAAATTAAACCTTTGGTAATTATAAGCAAGGTGGGTACTTTATTATCATTAATCGGTTTATCGGCTGGTTAACATCATTAAGCTTAAATGTGAAATTAAATAATAATAAGAAAAATATAAGTAAATGATAGATTAACGATGGAAATTATTTATATAAATTTATTATACTGTCTTTTTTTCTAAATTTTATTACTTGTATCATGTACAAGATGGGTTGGATCTCAATTGTGACGTTCTTGTAGTTGAAACACTTTCCTTCAAAATAAATATTTCTTAAAATTGTTACACGGATATAAAAAATTACAATAATTAACTTTAATTTTAAGAAATAGTTACAAAATTTAGATTATTTATGTTTATTAATAGAATAAGTCGAATAAAAATTTGAAATTACATAACAAATGTTTTTTATTTTTAAAATGCTAAAAAATTACCGACGTTCGCAATCCGATGTTTATTTATTTTATTGATATTCGTAAAAACACAATTAACAAATGTCGACATTTAATGTCGATTTTGTGAAGTTGTTACAAATATTTATTTATATTTATTTTGGTTTATAATTTAATTATTATTTTCATCTCGGTTGTAAACTTATATACAAACTGAAATTAAGATAAGACCAATTATTAATGAAGATATTTCATGCGTATTCATGACGTTTTGTGTATTCAACTAAACTTTGTGTATTCAACTAAACTTGAACTTGAAGATCGGTGGAACGTATAGGTAAAAACATGAGGTATATAATAGTTATGAGTTTTTACAATGACGAAAAGACTGGAAGAGCTCCAAGATTAATATTTGATTGTAAAAAATCTGGTCCGTATAAGAAACAATCTAAAAAAACTTATTATCAAAAGAAGAAGTAGTGAGACAAAGAAATATGATTTTCCTTCTAGACTTAGGGTTATCCCGTTATAAATTGAACTCATATTATGGACTCTAACACTTATATGCATAAAGCATAAAATCATGACCAACAAAATTTTTAGAAGCATACCCTTGAGCAAAAATGTTGAAAATAGACGACTAATAGATCATTACGAAAGTGTCTCATATTTATGTCCATCTTCGCAAAGTTATAGTTAGTTTAAGACATGCAAAATCCGAAAACGTATGCAACATACATAATATTTATAATGCCAACACACATACCATAAGTCAGATATGCGCGATCAGTCGCACGTGTAATTTTTGTTGTGTAAAATGAAAGAAAACAACTACATTGAATGACACTAGACGACAATTAAGAGGTCTAAAGCAATCACAAATCTATTTTTCATAAATTTGACATTCGTCGACCTTCTAAAAATATACATAAAGGTGTTAAACGTGACACACACCTTCTAAAGATATAACTAGAGGTGTCTACCGTGACGGTACATCTTGTCCCGTCATATTGAAAACATTCACGCCGTGACACGGTCTTACCTTACGAAATCTGTCACGTTTAACAATTTACATTACCTTTTTAATCCATTTATTAAAAATAATTTTGTATGCGTCAATTTAGTCGAATAAAATAAATTATGATAAATATATCATAAACTAAATATATCATAAACTAAATATTTGAGATTATTATTTGATATTTTTTGCGGGTTTATTTAAATATCTTAAATAGTTTATTAGATTTTTCATCTTTAAAATATATATTTAAAGTTGTTAGAATCTTAAAATATTTCTTTCTTTCAAATATTAGATATTTTGAATAGTTTATTGGATCTTTCAATTAATAGTTTATTTTTATATTATATTTTTTATATTTGAATCTTTAGATATTTCAACTATTATATATCTTTAAATAGTTTATTAAATACTTCTTCTAATATTTTATTAGATCTTTAGAATACATCTTTAAAGTTGTTGGAGTTTTTAGATAATTTATATTTTTCAAATAAGATATTTTAAATAGTTTATTAGATATTTCAACTAATATTTTATTATGTATTTCTACTATATATCTTTAGATGTCTTAAATAATTTATGTGTTCTTCAGTACTCTCTTGGATACATCTTCGATGAATCCCTCTCGGTTCTTTTTTTACTCGTTGAGAATGTTTCGGTGACATCTGGTTGAGCTATTATAGTATTTTTGGAACCATTAAAATTATGAATTGAGAAATTAAGATTTGAAGTATGGTGATTGTGTGAGAAGTATGAAGATAATTGTGAGAATAATGAACGAAAAGTATCATTGTTCATTAATCAATTTATCAGTTAGTTAATATCATAAAGTATAAATATGAAATCAAATAATAAAAAATAGATTACGGATGATGAACACTACCAGTATAATTTATTATACTAGCTTTTTTTTTAAATTTTATTACTTGTATCATGTACAACATGAGATTGGATCTTAACTGAGATTTTTGTTGGAGTTGGAATAGCTTTAAACCAGATTAAAGCTCTCTAGAGATTAGAATAATTTTTTAAAAAAAATTGTTATATGAACATTAAAAATTAGGGTGAGTTAGTGATTAAGACCCATTCTACACATCTATTACTCATTAAGATCCAAATATTTTAATAAACTATTGACATAAAATATCATTCTATATAAAATCATCAAACACATATACACATTCTTTTCCTATAAATTGTTTAATTAAAATTTTTAAAGGTTCGTATCTTTTAATTGGTAACTCATATTTTTTTCTAAAAATGCTATTGATTTTGTTTTTTTTAAGACAAACAAAAGTGGATCCATTCATGATTTGAATTTTCTTTAAAAACGATTACAAGCCTAATTAACCATGGTCTCGCATCTACATTTTTTGTCTAGCATCTATCATCTAAAAATTATATTTTACACTGGTTTCGCATGATGTGGTATTCTTATCATTTGTAGTTAGCCTGGTTTTGCATTATGTGATATCTCATAATTTATAGTTAGCCTAGTTTCGCAAAATATGGTCTCTCATCATTTGTAGTTTGTCTGGTTTTCCATGATGTGGTCTGATGTCGTTCCAGAAACAGAAACAGGTCTTGTTTCTAACTCCTATATCAGAACTGTGCGATATTGGTACTCAAATCGAAGGTCTTGACGAGCCCAACAAGTATCAAAAGCGTGACAAGTCACGAAGTTGGGACCCTAAATTTTATTGTTTAGAAACCCAAAAGTCAAGTTTCGTATATTTTATTATTAATCTTAATATTGTAAGACAATAATGTAATTTCTATATTTTAGGATTAGGATTTTTAGTATTTGCTATTTAAAACATCTTATGCCCTAAATTTTGAGGGAGTTTTTGTTGAATTGATATAATTTTTCTGAACTTGCGAGTTTTGTGTACCCTAGAGTTAGGATTTTATCCAATTTGTCTTCAATTGATATTCTCCCTACATCATGGTCTCTCATTATTTATAGTTAGTATGGTTTTGCATTATGTGGTCTCTTATCATTATAGTATGTCTAGTTTACATCAATTGTAGTTTCCCTGGTTTTCGCGTGATGTGGTGTCTCATCATTTATAGTTGGTCTATTTCTCATGTTGTGGTCTTTCATCTTTGCGTCTCTCATATATCGTCTTTGCTTCTATTATTCATTGTCTCCGCATATCTTATCTATCATATACATATCTCTCATCTATCGTTTCTGCGTCTCTCATCTATCATTTCCGCATCTCTCATCTTTCGTTTGTACGTCATTCACCGCTCGTAAAAAAATAAAAACAAATTCCAAAAAATATCATAAATAAATCTAGCTTTGTTTGTCTTAAAAACCGAAATTAATGTTAGTTTCATATGTTTTTTTCGAATTACAGTTCCAAATATACAGCATTTTCAAATTAAAATTAAAAAATAAAACTTATGAGATATAATATACACATGTTAAATGATTTTATATAAAATAATATTTAGGATATTATAAAAAATAGTTGGCTCTTAGATAGTAAATAGTAAAGCTAAATAAAATTGGGCTAGGCTATATTGGGACCCCATTTGGCTATAATGAGACCCCAAATCATATTTTTTTCTTCAATGTGAAATGTCTATTTTATCCTTCATTTATAACACCAAGTTTGTAACAAAAAATCAATTTTCTTTTACTTCTCCCTTAAACTTTCTCTCTCTAAAAATCCTAAAAACACAAAAAAAAAACCATGGATTTGAGTGATTTGAATGAAGATTTCAGCTGCAATATGGATGATTTTGCGTCGGAGGAGGAGCAGCCGTTGACGGACCGTCTGGAAACCCAAGATGAGGTAATTTCCGTGTTTTTTTAGTTTCAGTGCAAATATAGCGCTGGTAACGCTACAAATAGGACGAACTGCAAACCCAGGGTGCACGGAAGGAAATGTCCAAAATAGGCGAAATCGCGCACTAGCTGTTCGTGGATATGCCTAATGGACAAACTGTTAGTTCGCGATTTGGCCAAACATGCGCGTCGTCCGTTCGTCTATTAGGCATATATGCGACCGACCAGTACGCGATTTGGCCAAATACACGTATTCGGTGTTCGCGATTAGGCCAAATAGTCGTACTTGGTGTTCGCGATTTGGCCAAATACCCGCACTTGGTGTTCCCGATTTAGACCTGTTATGCTATTTTTTTACGGATGCAAATTAGATGATCGGTTACAATTAAGTATTTTTTATATAATTGCATCAATCACATTTGTAGGAACCGGATCAACCGCCATGTTCAATGACCGATTACACGAAAGTGTTTAGTACAGACACCTTGTACACCAAACCCGATTTGATCGATTGGGTCGAGTCCGAAAGCATAAAACTAGGATTCATTGTGCTACGTAGTAAAAACGACGACGGTAGCAAAAGTATGAAAATTCCTAGGATATATTTTAGGTGCGAGAGGCACGGGGTTTACAAACCTAACCCCAAACCAGGGTATGTTAAGAAGCGCCGAGAATGCTCATCGAAAAAGGCGGGTGTCCGTTCTATTTAAGAGGGAGTTTGGTCTTAGAGCTACCCGATTATTGGAAATTGATAGTGCTAAACGGGAAACACAACCACTAAACATTTTTTCACTTGGATGGTCACTCACGAGCCGCTAGACGAAAAGTCGAAGAACAATTGTTCATTCGTAGTCAAATCGATGTCGGTTCTCGACCAAAAGAGATATACCGCGGTTTGAAGATTAAAGACCCGCAAAATGTATCGAGCATGCGCACGATATACAACATGCGACAAAAACATGATTTGGTTGATAAAGCAGGCAAGACCCAAATGCAATACTTGTTTTCTAAGTTAAAAGAGCACGAGTACTATGTTTGGGAGCGAACTTGTGAAGCAACAGACGAGATCCTCGAGTTGTTTTTTGGACATCCTAAAATCATCGATTTCATGTGCACTTTTCCTCAAGTTCTTATAATGGATAGAACGTATAATACTACAAGGTATAAGATGCCTTTACTAGAAATAGTTGGCAAAACTTCGACAAAGAAGACATTTTGTGTTGCTTTTGTTTTTTTGAGCTCCGAGAAACAAGAGAACTACACTTGGGGATTGAGCGTTCTAAAGAAGGTGTTGAAGAACAACAAGTGCGCATTACCTAATATTATCGTCACCGATAGAGAGTTGGCTTTAATGAATGCTATCGATGATATATTTTCAGACGCAACTCATATGCTACGCAATTGGCATATTGGTAGGAACATCAACTCTTACGCTAATAAAGTTTTACCGAATTTGGACATGGCCGATGAGTTCGTCGAATATTACCAAAGGGTTGCCTATTCGGCCACGCTCGAAGATTATAACAAAAACCTTGTTGAATGGCACCACACGTACGTATTTTGTCCAATGGTTGTCGAGTACGTTATGAAGCAATGGATTGACGATTATAGACACAAATTTCTCAATATTCACACGAAAAAATTTAAACATTTGGGCAACCAAACTAGCAATCGATGAGTTATATTTCCATCTCGACATAATAGTTTTTAATATCAAGTGTTAGAAATCTAATTTATTTTATCTCACGTTATAGGGCGGAGAGTGCTCACTCGAGCCTCAAGCGGCCAATTGGTAGTAGCCTATGCATGTTTGAAAATTTTTGGAAAAATGTTTAAGCATTGCTTACCGCTCAACACTCTAATATTTTTGAATCATTCGAGCGTAGTAGGTATCGTCCAAGAAGCTCAACTAAGGGGCCTAACAAAACTATCTATAAGGATGTCAAAGGTGAACTTTCATGTACGGCTATAGAAATAATAGAGACAAATCTCGTAACGGCCTTGAAAATATGGTTCACTACCGGAATGTGTGGGTGTGTTATTAGGACAACTCATAATTTACCATGTGCATGCGAATTAGCTTTAATTTATAAAGAAGGAAGGGCGGTTACAAAAGATGAGTGTGATGTTTATTGGAGTACATTAAAGATCAAACCTAATGATGAGGTTGGTACCGAAGACGATCTCACGAGAAAAATCTCCTTAATAGATAGCACCATCCACGGTTACGGGCAAAACATCCAAGATCACGTCATAAATAGGATGATGCAAATACTAGATCCCGCTAGAAGTCATGTTTTGGAACCTAAGGAGCAGGTTGTCACTAAAGGTAAGAAAAAAGCCGGCCGGGAAAAATCAACTAAACGGGACCCATCCGAGTGAGAATACGATGGTAGTCTAGGCGATAGCACTCCCGGTACGATAGGTAGCACAACCGCCTCGGTAGCTAATGAAACATTTTTAGCTCCAAAAGACAAGGAGAAAGATAAAGCGAAAACCAAGGCTCAACCCAAGAAAGAGAGAGTGGCTCGATCGAAAAATCATCGAAGGGAAAATATTTTAGCGGCTACGAGAGTTGGTTTCCTATCTATTTGCATGACTACATTTCTAGCGTCGAAGACGTGTCTCCCGATGGTAATTGCGGATTATGGGCCGTTGTTTTGATGGTATACAGTAAATCTGATTCATGGGACCAAGTTAGACGGGATTTGATCGGTGAATTGCAAAATGAACGCGATCTATGAGAGAGAGTGTTTGATGGTTCACAAGGTGTAGATAACCTAGTGAAAAGGTTGAACGTTTTTGAATTGTATGGGAATGGTAATCGACATTGGATGACGTTATCTGACTTAGGCTCAGTGATAGCCACTAGATACCAATGTATCGTATACCACCTATTACTCCACCAATCATACACGTATCTACCTCTACGCGGTGTGCCTCCTCGATCGTGTCCTAACATGGAAGTTGGTATAGGCTTTGTACACGGTAACCATTTCATGAAAGTAAGTATACCAATAAATCATTTACTATTATATATTATTTTGTGACCAAATATTTATCTTAGTTTTATTTGTGTAGGTTGTGTTGAATGAACCACTTCCGGAAATCTATCCTACTTGGTTTTCGTTTCGCACGGAAGAAGTCGTCACCGGTTGGGAAATAACTCTCGAAAAACGATTCAACAAACATAACCGAATCAAGCTCGCCCAAGCATCGACCGCACGCGAAGAGCCACCACGTGTCTGTGATTTGGCCGAAGACTCATGATTTGTTTATGCATTAGTTGTTTTTAACTTTCACACTTACGAATACTTTATTTTACTTTCACCTCGGTTTGTAATCGATACTTCCACGTTTTATTTATTTCGAAATTCCATTTCATAATATTATTTTAAAATAAATAACCATCTTAAATAACCATTTCCACATAAAAAGTTCGACTTCAGCAAAAAACGGTGGAACAAAATTCACTTAATCGGCACAGTGGCAGATTCGCGAACACATAAAGTTGGATTGTTGCAAGATTGCGCACGGCCAACGCTATAATTGCTCAAATGAGCGCATGGGAATTTTGCGATTCTGCCCAATTACAACCTCTGGTGTTCGTGAATTTGACAATTTACAGCATTCCATGTTCGCAAAGACCACTGGAAATTTTGTAATTTTCTCGAGTCCAAAACTCAAATTTGTTTTCACCAATATTATACATTAGTGATTTTACTCAAATGATTTGAAATTTGTGTGAAAAAAAAATCTTAAAAATGGTAAAAAAAACAACTTTGAAGTAGCTTAAAGTAGTGACAATTTTGACATTTTTTTAGTTCTTGAGTCCAAAACCAATTTTTTTTACATTATTATAAAATTGCCATTCTAATCAAATGACACATGTAAGGTAATGATAACGTAATCTGAATAGACGACTAATATTGTGACACATAATATATACAAAATACACACATATCCATGATCATTATTACAACCCACGTGGTTTAGAAGCAGGTTCCCATTATAGCTTAGGACAACATTGCATTTGAAAGGGTATGAATATCGTTATGATGAGACCTTATCCAAATACTAAACGCCCACCAAAATTTAATCGGCCCCTATAAAATAGGACATAAAATAAAAAAAATAAGATACTTTCCAAACATATAGCATTCCCAAAAATATAAAACTCGTTAACGTTTACATATGGAGTTTACGGTGGACGAAGACTACCATATGCTTCAAGCAATGAAGATTTCCCGCCGGAAACTGGGGGAAGATACCAACGATTAGTTTTTCGAGCATGTCCTATGTACAATATATATAAAATACGTTCATTTAGCTACAAGAGGTCTCGTTGTGCGTACTCATGACCAGATCAAACGCATATACATTTTTTTGCAAGCCAATACAACATTTGTGTTTCTTTCCATCGTTAATTAAACAAGAAGCAGCTTTCGTCTGGAACATGAGCTTGATAGACTACATCACGAGGGATATGGTATACTTTCTAGAGGACATGATTATTGCAAGGGGGAGTGGATGATGTGGAATACAAACTTAGATACGACTAAGTCTTCCACTGATGTTATTTGAAGTTGTGATTTTCTTATTAGTTGTTGTTTGAAGTTGTGATTTTCTTAGCGATTGTTATTTGAAGTTGTGATTTTCTTATTAGTTGTTGTTTGAAGTTGTGATTTTCTTATTAGTTTTTGTTTGAAGTTAGCGGTTGTTATTTTAAGTTGTGATTTTTCTTATTAATTGTTGTTTGAAGTTGTGATTTTCTTAGCGGTTGTTATTTTAAGTTGTGATTTTCTTATTAGTTGTTGTTTGAAGTTGTGATATTCGTATTAATGGTTATTTCAAGTTGTGATTTTCTTATTAGTTGTTGTTTCAACACATAATCATGGTATATGGGTACCAAATAAGAAATTTCGAAGGAATTTTTTTTGGACTTGAAAACAAAATCATGGTAAATGGGTACCAAATAAAAACTACAACATGGTAATGGGTACCAAATAAAAAATACAACATGGTAATGGGTACCAAATATGACATTTGTAAGGAAATATTTTTTTGACTTCAACACAAAACCCTGGTAAATGGATACCAAATAAAAACTACAACATGGTAAATGGAAATACATAAAAACTAAAACAACAAGTTCAAACATTAACTTAAACAAACAAACAATACGTAAACTACAAGATGCAAACAATTAAAAGGAATCATAATGCTCAATCGTCAAAGTCATATCCCAAGTTGTTGTCAGATTCAATCCCCTCTTCCCTTTCAGTAATCCTATTCTGAAGATACGCTACCATATCCCTAGTGATGTATTCTACCACCGTCATGTTCCAGACTGTGGTTGCTTCTTGCTTAATTTTAATTGGTAGAAACAACAAACGATCCATTGGTTTGCAAAAAATGTACCTCTGTTTGATTTTTTCACGGTTACACACAACAAAACCTCTCGTTCCTATACGGCCGTAGTTGTAGTACATCTTACATAAGACTAGCTCGAAAAATGCATCGCTAGTATCTTCCCCCAACTCTCGGCGGGCAAGTTTCACCGCCTCAAGCAAATGGTAGTCTTCATGAGGGGTAAACTCCATTGGTTAAACTGTTTATCTTTGAGGAGTGCTTAGCGTCTATTTATAGGCTCGTGGTTGTTTGGGCGTAAAATTTTTAAAGGCGGGTGTTTTTTGCGGTAATTTTTGTAGGTCTCGTTATAGCAAGACACCTAATAATAGAAGTTCTGCTATAATGAGACCCCTATTATTGCACTACAATATTTTTGTACTTTTGTAAGTATTAGGTGTCGCAAAATCATTCGTCAACTTGGATTACGTTATCCTTATCTTACAAGTGTCGTTTTTGTTGATAGGTGTACTTGGATTACGTAATCTGAAGCATAAAAGTGATATAAAAAGATGGGGGCATAAGATATTGAGGCAGTAAAAATTATAGCAAATATATCAATTGCAAAAATGTATCCATGTACTGAGTTGGAAGATCAATATCTGATGAGGGTTTCTGGCCTCACCGAATTGGAACGTCGTGTTGCGTGTAAGTGCTTCAACTGTCAAGTCACAGATTTTATAACTGATCACCAGCTGGATTCGGTCCGTTCTGACATTATTGACATCCGGCTAGAGGAAATGTGTGACTACCAGGATGCGAAAGAAGAAAGAAAGTTGATGAAATGGAACTGGCCTGATAGATAAACTCCGAGCTGTACAAGTGGATCCTTATGTTAAAGTTCATGTTTCAGACTATGTTTTAGCATGTATTTTAGTTTATGTTTGAGTTTTTGTTTCGGTTTATGTTTGAGTATCTGATTCGGTTTATGTTTGAGTTTATGTTTGAGTTTCTGATTCGGTTTATGTTTGAGTTTATGTTTGAGTTTCTGATTCGGTTTATGTTTGAGTTTCTCTTGGAGTTTGTGTTTTCAAAAATGTTTGAGTTTGTGTTTCAGCTTATGTTTGAGTTTATGTCGCAGTTTGTGCACTTTGATGCTATTGTTAAAGGTAGAGTTTGAACAAATGTTTGAAAGTTATATCATTCAAATGTAACAAAATACCATAACACAAAATTGAAACTAGTAGTAAAGTACTTATTTTGTAACTTTCCCGAGTCCAAAACTCAATATTATACATTACTCATTTTACTCGAATGATTTGAAATTTGTGTGAATTTTTTTTTCTTAAAAAAGGTCAAAAAACAACTTGGAAGTAGCTTAAAGTAGTGACAATTTTGACATTTTTCACATTGTTATTAAAATAGTGTCTTAAGATACATAACAACATAAAAACATATAATAATCCTCCAAATAAAAAAATTAACGAAAGCAACAACCAAAGTAAACAAAAGATAGTAACAAACAATCGCCATAGTAGTCATATCATACAAATCCAGTCAATCACTCATGTGGTACTGGAGAGCCAAAAGCGAACACTCGTACATCTCATGACGCATCTCCTCCAAAGTCATCTCGTCCGCTCTCAAATATCCATCAATCGCGCGATCACATATATCATACAGTCGTGTCTGATATGACATCGCACTCGGGGTCTCTGCAGCATGTGCACTAGATGCATCAATCAAACTAGGATCAAACACGGTGTACCATAGGTGGTCACAGATCTATATGTCATACAAAGAGGTCGTACTATGACCGTCTATAACATATGTGTCACCACGACCGCCATGCGTTCCATGTAGCCTCATCCCACAGAAAGCGTGTGTTAACACGTTTCCTCCTGTCTGCTGGTAAAATAGGCCGCAGCACGAGTGGTATATCCTAAATGTGCCCAAGCTACCGAGCGACCCGAAGTGGATAGTACGCCTCAACTATGTCAAACGCCTTCAGCATGTGGTCAATCCAAGCCACATCGCTGAAAGGGAAATGATCGCGTATCTTGTCGTAAGGCAGGAGCCAAACCTATATCGTAAGTTAATAATGTTTGACCAACTTTAAGTAATAATAAAATAACGACTAATAAACAAATGTAAAAAATTATCGCAACTCGCATGGTGCTCCCTCAACGAATCCAGTAGCTGCCGGATGATGATACGAGCCTCATCATCCTCACGATATGGTGAAAGTACGTATCGGTAAATAGTAAGCATAGAAGCCTCGTAAAGAGTGTTGACCGTAGTCAAGAAGAGGGGAAGTGATCGTATATCCACGTCTCCAAGATGGCAATAAAACCTGCAATCCTTAAAGTGGAGTGTTTGGACGACTTCCCTAGATGGTGATACAACTAAGCTAGTATATGTTGGCCCCAATTGTATCTAACGGATGTCCTATAATGCTCTACAAATTGCAAGTAATCTAACGATATACTATTCCCCATCTTGTTCGTCAGAATACAACAACCCAACATGTGGAGCAGATAACCCCTAGTGACACACTCTACGGTGGTGAGGATAATTGTCGCATGAGGGTAGGCTTGTAATTTGTTTTATGTTTAGTGAAAGTACGTGGGTGTTTAATATTTAGAGTAGAGTCTAGAGGGAGAATTAAGCAGCCTGGTTGTATTTAATTTTCATTACCCATATTTAATGCAGGTGGTTGGGTATTTATACCCTTACATTTGGGCCCTTATGGGCTTTCGGGTCATGTTTAATGGACCCGGGTCATGTTTAAAGACCCATGAGCTCTAAGTAGGAGAGCAAGTAGCTTAGTCAAGAAGTGTTTAGGTTTTTTAGTACTTTTGTCATAGTTCGAACAGTCCCATTAGCTAAGTGCTCGAAGTGCTCTGTCCGGTCCGGAGGGCTAGGTTCGATTTGTCCCTGTCCGGGGAGTAAGCAGAATTTGGACTCATCAGGAGCCCCTTTTTTAGGTGCTTGTTCAAATGCCTTTGTCAAAAACCTGAAAAACAGTCCGATGTCAGGGGTGGTTTTAATTCGGACAGGTCTGTTTGTCTTATGGTTTTGTTCGGACTGATAAAGCTTCATGAATCCAAAACGGTTTTTGCCAGAGGTTGTGGGACACGTGTCGCTTTCTGGTTAATTGCTTCAGCCGTTTTTTCACATTGAATTTCGAACCCACCTTCTTCGAAAAGCAACCTCTTAATTAAAGGTGGTGACATCAGCGTCGTCTTTAATTATTACCAATCTTTTCGAATTCTCCTAGGAATCAAACTCATTTTTCAGATTTACTATAAATTAAAACACTTTCTACTGTTTTACCATCTCTCTCAAGTTTACTCTGCAACTTCTTAAAACTTTCTCTCTCTAAAGCAAAAATTTACCCAGATAGTTTATGTTTACAGCGAGGAACGCACTGATCAAAGGTGGGTGGCTCAACCTTTCTGAATTAGAAAAGGCGCAAAAGGTCGAAAAGGAAAGACGCATCGCAGCAGGACTACCCGTTTCGCCCATCGACAGACCAGTAACTTCAGCCACAGAGTCGGATCAAGGCTCTTCTTCATCTAAAGGCACCAAGCCGAAAAGGTTATTCCAAACCAATCTCTCCCCCATTATCTCAGGTTCCTCGGTTCAAGAATCAGAACCTGTGGTTGAGCCAGGCGTCACTATAACCAGTTTTTAAAAACCCTCCCCCTTCATAGCTATGGGGTCAGATACCGAGCACTCCCCCAAAAAACTAGTCGACCGGAGAAAAGGCCGGTTAGTTAAAGGCCAAGGTTCTAGGAGCACTCCTTCAAAGTCGGGTGCTAAAGACAACAGCACTGGGTTAAAAGTGCCCATCAGAGCTCCCAAGGACAGGTTGTCCGATCCGGAGGGCACTAGTCCAAGTCTTCAAAGAGAAGCATCTGCACCAGAGCCTCAACCGGAGGCCAGAAGCCAAAAGAACACTGAGGCCCAGCAGTCCGGAGACCAGGCTGAGTCAGATGTGAAGCCTCCCCCCACCACTGCTGCTGAAAATCCTTCAACAATTATGGAGGAAGTAATGGAGGACTCTGTTGAAGAGGCTCCATTTGAGTCTGAGCCCTCCGGTCAGACCAGTAGTGCTATAGTTGCCAAAAAGGACAAAGGCAAAGAGAAATTATGCTTGAGACATCCGGATCTGCCGGAGAGCCTTGAAGGAAAGGTGGGGCCTTGTTTCCACAAGGTCAGCGTTAAGTACCTCCTCTCATTGCAAAAAATCAACTACGCATTCATCCACACAGCTGAGCTGGGCCGGATGCGTACGAAGTGGGGAATACCGGAAAATGTAAAGATCAGGATCCCCATACACCCAGAGACTCCTATGGACTGCAAGTTAAGCGAAATTGTCATGTTCATGGAGCTATTCAATTGGGGGCTCAGATTCCCATTGGACCCAGAAATTGTCAAGTACTTCCATCTGATAAAACTTTGTCCGAGCCAGTTGAGCCCCAACGCCTGGTACACCCTCATGTCTTGCATCATGGCTTCGAGGATCTCCGAGATTCCTCTGCCAATGGAGGAGTTTGCTGGTGTGGCCAGTCTTTGTAGAAATCACCACATCCCCTTTTACCATTTCAATATGGGGGATAATTTCAAGGCTGTAGATGATCAGTTGGAGGCGGAGAGGAATCGGAGGACCCAGTTCCTGTTTGTTAGTGGTGCTTGGGAGAGCAGAAAGAAGATCAAGTCCGGAGTGAACCCAAGCCTTCTCAGAAGCAGGTGGAGGAGTGACCGTAAGTCTCCCGTTTTATACTTTTGTCTCTCTCTTCTTTTTTAGAGTTAGTTTAAACTAATTGGTCTTACTTTTGCCTCAGCAGAACTGCCCAAGGAATTCAGTGATTACCTGAAAACCGGGCAGGCTACTTGCACCAAGATCAATGCTTGGGCTGCTGAGAGGTAGGGGAACCGGTTCCATACTGCTTTTACCGGAGGCAACTTGGCAAGGTCTCACTTGTGGAACACCACAGGTCGGAGAGACTTGACTTGGAAGGAGCTCACCACTCAGCCTCCTCCGGATGTTGTGCTTAAAAGGACCCATGAACCAGATGGGACACTCTACTTGCCAGGCCGGGCCAAAGCCCCAAGCAATATGAAGGGTAAAAAAAAGGCAAGAAGGTGGTGGGTGGTGCTAACCCTGCTGATGCAGAGGAGGATGCTCCAATAAACCCGGAGGGGCCAGTCCACAGCCAAATTGATGCTGCTCTCCTAGAAGTGGTGGAGCAGGAGACTGAAAGGCAAGAAGTGCACCCCCCCAAAACCTCCAAGGGCTTCCAAAAGAAATCGTAAACAGGGAAGTGAAAGCAAAGACCGGGAGGCCAAGAAGAAGAAGATCTCTAAGGGTGACGAGCTTTATCTCCGGGCTCTGGAGCCTCCTTTCCAAGCTGATCCTACTGACCCAACACTAGCGGAGGAGATACCGGGCGACTTCCATACCGATGAGGTCGAAGGGGGAGATCTCAACATTGATGGGGTAGACATTACCGGTCTTGGTGGGCTTGGTGAGTACTTCATCAATCTTCCCAGAGACGACTTTGCTGGGCCTTATCTCCCTCCGAGCACCTCAAATACGGTCACTTTCAATGGTAAGACCTTTATTGTTTCAAGTGAAAGGGACGTCATAGCCCACTCTTTATTAAGCAATGTTCAACCTGTGCTTGCGTTGGAAAAACAAGTTCGGAATCAGGCAGACATTATCAAGGATCTTAAGTCTGACAAAGAGAGGCTGTCCGATGACCTTCGTACTGCCACTTCAAACGCTGCCATCCTAAAGGAAGAAAATAAGGAGTTGAAGAGAAACCAAGAGGCAAGTACCACAAAAGTCACCACTTTAGAGGACACCATCACAGAGCTCCGGGAGAAGCTGTTCGGACTGGAGAAAGATCTTGCCACCTCAAAGGGGGAATCCAAGGCCAAAGACCAAATCATCACCAACTTGACCAATGACAAAATTGCTCTTGATAATACAGTGTCCAAGGCTGTCCAGGAGAAAGCTACTTTGCTAAGGGAGCAGGAGGCCAAGATTCAAGCCAAGATCGACGCTTATGCCAACAACGTGATCGACACCCAGGAGGAAATGTATGCCAAGGTGAGGTCTGACATGGTTCTACTCTTCCATGAGAAGTTTCCGAAGAGAAACCTAGGGGATTTATGGCTTCATATTGAGTCTGACGACCTCCCGTATCATACAATGGCTAAAGGTGACAGGCATGGTTACTCCAGTGCTTCCTCATCGGATGACAAAGAACACATCGGGGAGAGCCCTAATGAAGAGAAAAGTGATCTCAAAGGGAAGAAAAAGACAGATGAAGGTGAGCCATCTTCAAAGGCTCAACCTTAACTCATGATTTACTTTTTACTTGTTTACCCAAACTAAAGTCCTTGGATGGCCAAGGCACTCTTTTTTGTAATTGTGTCCGGTATCTGACCGGATAGGTTTTTTTTGTTTTATTTTGACAATTCAAAAGTATTTGGAACGCCAAGGCACTTTAATTTATTTTAATAAATATCTTTGTTTTGTGCAATTCTAATCCTCTTACATAGTCTGTTCCAATTTTGATGGCTAGAGTTTAAATAGCCCTTAGTTGTTTCAGTGAGAGTGTTTAAATTCTCCGATGACGAATGTTTAAGTGGTCATCATTCTTTTATTTTAATCCGGATGATGTGACAAAGGACAAAACTAAAATACTTCAGAAAACTTTTTAAGAAGGCATCAAATTTTATTCAAAAGCCCGGACACCTCATTAAAACCTCCCCGTGCCACCAGGGAGAGAAGAGTATGCCCCCAAATATTTACATGGATGTTCAAACAAGTAAATATTTACACAAATGCTACTCCAAGTACATCCGGAAATGTTCGATATTCCAAGGGTGAGTCAAAACTCTTCCATCCTTGTCTTCTAGCCAATATGTTCCGGGTTTAAGCCTTTCAACAACCATATAAGGTCCTTCCCAAGTCGGAGCCAATTTGCCGAACAGTTTTTCTTTAGTGTGTAAGAAGACTTTCCTCAATACCTTGTCCCCCGGTTGGAAATCTCTTCTTTTAACTCTGGAAGCAAATCTGCTCCTCATCAAACCCTGATAGTGCGTAACTCTAAGGTGAGCTTTAACTCGTCTTTCTTCTACCAGATCGAGCTGACCTCTGATTGCCACCTCGTTAGCGCATTCAGAAAAGTTGTGAACACGAAATGAAGGGAGAGTTTCTTCTATGGGAGCTACTGCATCCATCCCATAGACCAAAGCAAAGGGTGATTCTTGTGTTGCAGCCCCAGGTATTGTCTGGTAGGCCCACAAGACCTCTTGCAAATAACTAGGCCACTTCCCAGCAGCCTCTTCCAAATTCTTCTTCAAACCGGACAGTATAGTTCTGTTAGCCACTTCAGCTTGCCCATTTGCTTGTGGGTGGAAAGGCGAAGAGAAACAATGTTGTATACCCCTTGAGGCACAGAAACTCTCCATTTCCTTATTGTCGAACTGTGGACCATTGTCTGTTGTTATCTTTCGTGGGACACCAAATCTGCAACAGATGTTGGATACAATGAATTTTATGATAGCTTTTGACGTTGTTCCTTCCAGAGGGGCTGCTTCAACCCACTTCGAAAAGTAATCTATAGCAACAATTATAGTTCTGCGCCCTCCGGACGCCATAGGGAGTGGGCCCACTAAATCCAACCTTCATCGAGCAAAAGGAATAGGCTCAGAAATTGACTCTAGAGGAATGGCTGGGACATGAATTTCATTGTTGTACCTCTGGCATGGGTCACATCTTCTTACTAGTTCCTTAGCATCTTTCATGATAGATGGCCAATAGTAACCAGCCAGTAAAACTCTCCTTGTTAAAGCCCTGAATCCACAATGAGTTGATCCCTCATCATCCCCCAAGCAACGCAGAAGAGGTTTACTGTAAGACTTTTTATACAGAACATCTCTCAATATGATAAAACCACGAGCTTTGTGTTTCAATGTTCTTGCCAATGATTTATCTAGAGGTACGATACCATCGGAGAGGTATTGCATGAGAGGAAATCTCCAGTCCTGAGGTTGTTTCATCTATACTTCAAAAATTTATTCTTCTTTACCCATACCAAGTTGAATGGAGGGGCTCTCCAGCACCTGGATCCATGGATACGAATATGTATATGCTATGGTTACCAATGAATCTGCTAACTCATTTTCTTTCCGGGGTATATGTTCATAAACAACACTTTTAAACTTGAGTGCTTCATTTTTAAGAAGAAGTAAGTATTTCACAAGCTTCTCCTTTTTAGCCTCAGATTGACCTTGGGCATGGTGGATAAGAAGTTGGGAGTCACTTAGTAGCCTGACCCTCTTAGCCCCACAAATGTAGGCTAACTTTAATCCAGCTATAGCTGCTTTGTACTCGGACTCATTATTGGATGCCCTCAAAGCAAAACATATAGCTTCGTACATTTTGTCACCATATGGGGAAGTCAAACACACCCCGGCACCACATCCCATAGTGCTAGATCCACCATCTGTTCGGACGACCCATACCTTTTTATCTTTTATGTCAGTAGTCTGCTCTGAATCTCTGTCGGAGTGAAATTCAACCAAAAAATCAGCCACTGCTTGGGCCTTAACTGCTGTTCGAGGAGCAAAATCTATGTCGAAATCCCCCAGCTCTACTGACCATTTAGTCATCCTGCTTGAAATATCTGCCTTTTGGAGGACGTTCTTCAAGGGAAAAGAAGTCCGGACGATGATAGGATGAGCCTGGAAATAAGGCCTCATTTTTCTTGCAGCTATTACTAGGGCCAATGCTAACTTCTCGAGTTTCAAGTAACGTCTTTCTGCATCTATCAAACTTTTGCTAATGTAGTACACCGGATGGGGATAACTATCCACTTCTCTTACCAACACAGCACTAATGACACAACTTGAAACTGCCAAATATACGAAGAGTGTCTCCCCGTAAACTGGTTTAAATAAAGTTTTGGGGGAGGACATGTGCTTCTTGATCTCATTAAAAGCCTTATCGCACTGTGAGGTCCAATCGAATCCCCTTGCACCCTTCAAGGTTTGGAAGAACGGGGCGCACCTGTCCGAAGACCTCGAGATAAATCTGTTTAAAGCAGCTAATCTCCCCGTTAGTCGCTGTACTTCTTTAACATTTCGAGGAGGCTCCATCTGGAATAGAGCATTAAGCTGGTCCGGATCGGGCTGTATTTCATGCTCACTTATAATATAGCCTAGAAACTTCCCGGACTGCACTCCGAACACACATTTTTCTGGGTTTAACTTTAAATTCACTTTTACCAAGTTGGCGAAAGTTTCTTGGAGGTCTGCTAAATGCAATTGCTCATCCACACTCTTCACCATCATGTCATTGATGTATACTTCCATATTCCTTCCAATCTGATCAGCAAAAGCTTTGTTGACCAATCTCTGATAAGTAGCCCCAGCATTTTTCAACCCAAACGGCATTACCTTGTAGCAATGAAGACCCATGTCAATGATAAATGTAGTATGCTCTTGATCCTTTGGATCTGCGTGGATCTGATTGTATCCGAAGAAAGCATCCATAAAGGATAGCAGCTTGTTCCCAGAGGTGGAGTCTACTAACTGATCAATCCGGGGGACTGGATACAAATCTTTTGGGCAAGCTCTATTGAGATCTGTGAAGTCAATGCACATGCGCCACTTGCCATTTTTCTTTCTTACCATAACCGGATTGGCAGTCCACAAAGGATATTGAGACTCCTTGATATGCCCCATCTTTGTGAGCCTGTCAACTTCTTGCACAATGACATCAGCCTTTTCCTTAGAAAAAGCTCTTCTCTTTTGAACCACTGGTGCTATGTCTTTCCGGATAGACAGGTGATGTGATATTACTTCTGCTGGAACCCCAGTAACATCAGCATTGCACCAAGCAAAAATGTGGTGATGATTCTTCAAAAACTTTAACATTTTATTTTTCAAAACGGGTGGCATCTTAGACCCTATCTTGACACTTTTTCCTTCTTCTAAACAATGCGTCTCTACCTCTTCGACCGGTATCAACACTCCAGGGGTCTCTTTGGGGTCATCAATTTCACCCTCGCCCCTAGAAAGCCCCTCAAACTGCAATTGTTCGTTGATACGAACTGCCCCCAGTGTTCGGGGAGCCAGAGCTGTAGCATAACATTCTCTTGCAACCTTTTGACTGCTCCGGACGACTCCCACCTGTCCCTGAACAACATATTTCAAGCACTGGTGGACTGTTGAAGCCACTGCATGCATCCTAGAGAGCCAAGACCTCCCTAGAATAGCATTATAGCAAGTGGGACAATCCACCACGATAAAAAGTATCCTGACAATTTTCTTGAAAGGGCCCTTGCCCAATAGAACTTCTTCTTCGAACTCTCCGATCACATCTGCTGAGCTGCGGGTAAAGCCCACAATTGACCTGTCCGAACTTTGAATTATAGCTAGATTTTTCATTCTCTTGTATGTGGTTAAGAAAAGGATATTGGCTGAGCTTCCAGTATCCACCAGAATTCGTCTTATGTCATTGCCTCCAATAGATGCTCATATGACAACAGCATCTTCATGGGGGGCAGCTATATCTCTTAAATCATCTTCATCGAAAACAATGAAAGGGAATGGATTTTTTGATTGGTAGGAAGTCATGCCTCCTTCTAGCTGGGTGGCCAAAATGTGTACATGCCTCTTCCTCGAAGAAGCAGTAGGAGCTGTCATAGTATCCCCTCCGAAAATTGTAAGTGACTCAAAAAACTTAATGAGCCCGGAGACCGTCCTGGAACATTCCTCAATTGCACCTACTCTGTTTCGAATTGGATCATGATCCAAGTACTCAGATTCCACATCAAACCTTTCAATTATAACCATGGCTCCCTCCGGAGCAGCATTACTTGGACCAACTCGGTGAGTATTTGTCAAGCCTGTTACCTCATCTTCTTTTGACATAAGTCCCCAGTTTTCCCCTTTCGATCAAGTTCTGAACCTCTTGCTTCAAAGCTATACAATCATCAGTGGTATGGCCAGTGTCATTGTGATACTGGCAGAAAGAGTTATCGCGATGCTCCCTAGGAGATTGCAGTGTGGTTGGTCTTTTATAGTGCACCTCTTCCTTTGTTTTATCATAAATGGTGGCCACACTTTCTTTCAATTCTGCGAACCACTCCGGTTGAACCCAAGGCCCTCTCTTGTTTCTGGATTGCTGACTCTGAGCAGGAGCAGCTGGCTGAGACTGAGCTTTAGCCCTACCATGCCCCTGTCCGGTTTCCCTTGCCTTGTTTACGGACTGATTCTGATTGGGATTTGGTGCTACCGGGGCAGACTTCACTTGCTTGTGCACCCTTGTTTTCTTTGTTTCGTCTACCTTAATCTGTTTTCCAACTTGATTCAGCAACCCTCCCCAGGTCATGGCCTTCTTTCTGGTCACTGAATCAGCCAAATTGCCAGGATTCAAGCCCTGTCTTAAGGATGCTATTGCCACTTGCTCGAAGCAATCAGCCAACCCATTCTTGGTGTTCACAAAACAACTTATATATTCTTTTAAGGACTCGTTTGGTTCCTGAGCACAATGGATTATTGTGTCTCCATTGCCCTTTAGCTCTTTACTTCCAACGAACTGCCTTCGAAAGGCCACCCAAAAAGTATCGAAATTCTTGATACAGCCTTGTGGTAGACTGTTATACCATTTCAGAGCACTCCCCGTAAAAGACTGGGATAATGATCTACAAATTAGTTTATCATTATCATCAAAGTTCATCATAGAGTTCTTGAACTGCTCTAAATGGTTGTCCGGATCAGTACTGCCATCGTACTTTTCCATTTTGGTGCTGTCAAACCTCTTAGGGAGGTTTCCGGACAGAATTTTGGAAGATAATGGAGATTGCCTCCAATTTCTACCACGACTGAACACAGTATCCTCATTGGGAGTTGCAAAGATACCCGGTTCATTGTGAAAAGCGAAAGGATCCATCAGCATCCGGTCCACATGCCTCCGCCTATGAGATGACCCTTTACCAATATTCCTCTTCATCCTTCCATGTCTATCTCTTTTTCTCGAATATTTTTTAATCTGCTTTTGCTTCTTTTTATTTCGACCCTCATCGTTGTTAGAGGATAAGGATTCTTCAACGCCCTCATCGTCCGAAGAGCTATCAGAAGATTATGAGCTTGAGTCAGAGCTCTCCACTGGTTTAGACCGGTGAGACTTTTTGGAGCTGGCATGAGTCTTTTTGGTACTCACATGAGTCTTTGAAGGCTCATGCTCTCTGGGGTTATCGGTGTGATGGGCAACTGATGTTTTGGATTTTTCTTTCATGCCCATCCTAGGCTTTTCTGCCCTCAGAGCTTCTATTTCACCCTTCATCCTATCGCGCTCTTCGATGGTGTATTCATCATTTTCAACCACCACTTCGAGCAGAGCTGGTGGTACTCCTTGGGCGTCCGGATTCATTCGGACTGACTTTTCTTGCTGGTTTTGAATGCTTGATTCAGGCACCTTCTTCTCCCACGGTGGTCGCCAATTTGGTGAGGATAATTGTCGCCTGAGGGTAGGCTTGTAATTTGTTTTATGTTTAGTGAAAGTATGTGGGTGTTTAATATTTAGAGTAGACTCTAGAGGGAGAATTAAGCAGCTTGGTTGTATTTAATTTTCATTACCCATATTTAATGCAAGTGGTTGGGTATTTATACCCTTACATTTGGGCCCTTATGGGCTTTCGGGTCATGTTTAATGGACCCGGGTCATGTTTAAAGACCCATGAGCTCTAAGTAGGAGAGCAATTAGCTTAGTCAAGAAGTGTTTAGGTTTTTTAGTACTTTTGTCATAGTTCGAACAGTCCCATTAGCTAAGTGTTCGAAGTGCTCTGTCCGGTCCGGAGGGCTAGGTCTGATCTGTCCCTGTCCGGGGAGTAAGCAGAATTCGGACTCATCACTGTATAAGATACAACCTACGAAATTTATTGTTAAAAGAAAAAACAGCGAGACCAAAAAAATATGGTTGTCCTTTAAGACCCAATACTCATCGCGTTACAATTGAAACCAGTTTATGGACTCTAATAGTCATATGCAGAAAGCATAATCATGACTCTGCAAAACTCTTAAAAGGATAGCCTTGAGCGAGAATGTTGAAAATAGACGAATAATAAATTGTTACAAAATTGTGTAAGAATCGTGTTCGTCATCGTAAAGTTATAGTTAGTTTGAGGAACACAAAACCAACATACATAATATTTATAATTCAAGACACGCATATCATACATTAGAGATGTGCGACCATTCAGATGTGTGGTTTTTATTGTGTAAAATAAAAGCAAACAATTACGTCGAATGACACTAGACGAAAACTGAGGATTCTTAAGTAATCATAAATTCATTTTTCACAAATCGGACATTCATCGACCTTCTAAGAATATACTCATAGGTTTTGATTATAGATAGCGTCTACAAGACTACAAGGTAAAAAATCCATTGTTTGAAATTATTGGAGTTACATCAATAAGTTTAACATTTTTGCTTTGAATTCATCTTTATGGGTGCGGAAAATTGCACAACTACATTTGAGAGATAGATCGTCTTCGATTTCTCATGAGGAAAAAACAGGTTTGCATTATCTAATGTTATACTGATAATAGTAAATTGACTTTGACGGGTGTAATTTAAGAGGTATTTCAAGAATCTACACGTTTTTTATGCAAGTGTTAAATGAGTATGAATATTTATATCCATTAACATTTATGCAAGAGGCCCATTCGGCCATCTAACGATAAATGTTTCCAACAATGATCTAAATATTGTATTGTCAATTACTTCCCGGGTAAATTTTTTGTAGCTCAAGTCCTAAGTGCATAATATATTATATATGTTATAAAAACGAAGCTGGTTATCATCATGTCTCTCTTATACAACATAATTAAAGATATATTTAGCATATTTTAAATAAATATATTGTAGTTGTGAATGAATTATTAAACTTATACCCATGTCATGATAGAGTTAGCACGAGGTATTATTAAGAAATCTCATGTATAGTCTCAATATACGAGGAAATTTGGCTTGAAATGCTCTTGTTTTGACCAAAAAGGTTTTGATTACTAATAGGGTATGCCTCCAGCTTTGACACTGGATCTGCCTCTAGCTCTGGCTCTGATATTGGGTCTAGCTCTGACTTCGGCATTGGCATTGATTCTGGATCTGTTAGTGCTTCTACATACATTTTAGCATGACGTTAATCTTTTATATGGTATATTGTCAACTACATTTTGAAGAATCTATGGCCAAGTTTAACAATTTTAAGCTCAATCTCCTTAAAATATAATGATCTATTGGTGGTCATTTGCGAACTTTGATCGGAGACTGGAGAGTGGTGAAAATACGTTATTCGTGTTCTTCATCTAGAGACGTTTTGGTATTTGTTTAATGTATGTATTTGATTTATTTATTTATGGTACATTTTGTTTTTTTGTTTGAAACATTTAACGTCTAATAAATATTTGTTTACCTTCAGTTTGAGAGGAAATTGGAGACTGGTGAAAATACGTTATTCGTGTTCTTCATCTAGAGACGTTTTGGGGGATTCAAAATAAATATTAAAAAATTGGCAGATTCAAGTTTTTTTCTATTAAAAATAGAAGGAATATTTAACAATTTCTCTATTTATACCTCCTTGTTTAAGGATAAAAAATATTTTACTAGAAAACATAAATAAAATAGAATGTACTTAATATAAATAGAGATTTATAATTAAAATAATATATATATATATATATATATATATATATATATTAGAAAATGACACCAAAGGCACCTACTCATAAACTATACTGTCATCTAATATCCAAACTATCATTTATGCTTTTTTAATACACATCTCATTTATGTAACTCTCAATCGATACCAAATTATATAATAATACCTCAAATACTCCTACTTCATCACCAACCACGTAACTATTTCTAATTCTTGAACCAAAGTTTTTCTTTATTTCATTTTAAAAGATCCATATCTTTCAAACTGGAGCATAGAAAAAAAATCTAAAAGTACCATCAGTTTTGTTTTTCTAAGACGAACAAAACTAGATCCATTGATGATATTTTTTTATTTTTTTATAATAAAAAATCATCAGTAACATGAGAGTTTTGTACATTTTACATGTGAGTTTATTGAATATTAGACATGGGAGTTCTTCATTATATCCTTATGGCTCCAACCATGAGAGTTCTTTATATTTTTAACCATGAGAGTTATGTACATTATGTTTCCAACCATGAGAGTTCTATATATTTTTAACCATGTGATTTTATTGATATTAAACATGATAGTTCTTCATTATAGTTTAACTGTGTGAGTTCTTGTATATTAAATCATTCAATTTTAACCTTGAGAGTTCTATACATCTTTAACCATGCGAGTTATTGAATATTAGACATGAGAGTTCTTTATTATAATCCAACTGTGAGACTTCTTCGTTGGATCCTTATGGTTTCAACCAATGAGAGTTCTGTACATTATGTTTACAACCATGAGAGTTTTGTATATTTTTAATCACGCGAGTTTATTGAATATTAAACATGAAAGTTATTCATTATAATCGAGCTGTGAGTTATGTACATTATGTTTCCAACCATGTGTTATGATACGTATTTATTTTTTATTATTCTTACTAATTTGTATCATGTTATAATACGATGACATAAAAAGTAAGGGTTTTGAAGCCTCGTTCTTACGTATCCATGAGCCTCAGTCACTTACCCGTGTTGATCGTTTGGTTAGTCAAAGTACATAAACGATTGTCTAGGTTTGAGCTTTCTCTCGAGCTTATCAATATATTTTCATTTTATAAAGATACCAACTGATAGTTATCGAATATCGTGTATAGTGGAATTGTGCCAGGAGAATAAGTACAAAGTTTTAGAAAGAGATAGAAAATAATCAAATTAAAGTGCCAATGATTAGAAAGTACCATTTTCCCAAAAATAGGATATTTCCTTATATAGTGACAGCGGTAGGATCCACTGTCACATGCTATATTTAAACTAATTACATATTGGCCCTCATATATATATATATATCTCCTAATTTTACAAATAGGCCCTTATATGCTTTTATAATATAAATTAAGCCCCATAATCATCTTGACATTTTATGCCCTTATCAGTAGCTCCTTAGTTTTGCAGAAAGTCGACCGAAAACTACTTGACTGCTGAGCCTTCTGGTTAAAAATCTGCGTTAGTCACTCTCTAGGTTTTGTTTACCTTGTCGTCACCCACCGTAAAATACTAATGTTGTGACCCATGTGTTATTTGTCGACCTTTCATTACAGGATCGACAAATTAAACTGTCGACGTTCAACAATAGTTTGTTAGTGGTCGAACTACTGATCCATTATATCCCGAGCATCGATTTTAATCAGAATTTTAATCAAATTCTTTGGCCCAACTCAGCATGCCTTGGGTCAAGTTATCTTTTCCGGAAGCCCATTTCTTTTACCCATAGAACAGGTTTTCTTACTTGTCAACGTGCCACTCATCAATTTGTCGTCAGTATTTGCAGTTTCCGTCTGTTGAACTACCGAACACATGTATCATGAGGCTAGCCCCTTAGGTCTCCTGTAGTCGTCAAGGTGGATACGTGTATTGCGATAATTTGACTATACTTTTAGTAATGTTTTGGTTAAGCAACTCTTGATCTTTCTGACGCGCTTTTCGATTGTGCTTCTCCATATAGGGAACTGTTATCATGCTTACTCGCTTATAGTCTCACTTCTTTATTTTCATATTTTACCTAAGTTCTAGAGAGATAAACACTTTGCTATTTTCCATTTCTTAGAGAGAGAATCTCTGATATTGTTTATGAGAAGACCCTCCTCTCATAAGAAACCTAAGAAGTCTGACCCTTCTTATAAACCACTTTTTGGCTTCATTGATTATCTCAGTATCATCTAAAGGGCTCACGAATACCGAGCCACTTGATTAATTCACAAAATTCCCATATCTCCGTTGAGTTCAGAACCACTGATTTTTCCAAAACCCAAAAATTTGGGCTCGTCTACACCTTCTTCAAAAGCGAGCCCCTCGACTTTCCCGAGGATTTCCTCGTCAACAAAAAGCCCGACGCCGCTACTCGCTCTACTCCTTTGAGAGCTAGAAATCCCGACGCTGCAGTTCATCTTATACCTTCAAGACCTAGAGATCTTGTTGGCCGACCAAACAAAACTCTTTTCTTAACCATGGGCGATTCTAGCTCTTCGTCTACCACTCCTGAATATGTCCAGCTAACTCCAACTATTATAGGACGTCGAACCAGTCACAACACCGCGACCACTCCTAAATAGGTGGTTCAACAAGATGAATAAATGAGGAAGCATGAAGAAGCTGCTTCTAAAAAGGCTGAGGTCCCAGTGCTTGGCCATACTCGAGTTAACAGCAGCTCGAGCATTGTTCTCGCGACTCCCTCTCTCGAAGGTTTAATGGCTGCTGATAAAAACTTGCCCAGGAAGGTCCAAAGTGTCGAGGCAAAAAAATCAACTCTTAAGTCTTCAAAGGTATCTGCGTCGATGAGGGTCGAAGACAAGATTGCTGAAAAATCCATTCATAAACCTTCAACAAAGGCATCTGTGTCGACAAGGGTCAAAAATAAGATTGCCGAGAAACCAATTCATAAATATTCAACAAAGGTATCTGTGTTGGCGAGGGTTGAAGATAAGATTGCCTAGAAACTAATTCATAAATCTTCAACAAAGGCATATGCGTCGATGAGGGTTGAAGATAAAGTTTCCGAACCAACTGCACCAACAATTCCAGAGGCTAAAACTACTCTTGCGGTTGGCGAGAAGGAAAAGAACCCTTACCCCCTGAAGTCGTCGATGTCGTAAATGGTTACCACGTTCTCCTGCCCAGAGATCATATTATGTCTCTTTTTACAGGGAAGTATCTGTACTACAATCCCGACAAAGAGGCCAGTTTAAAGAAGATCTGGGGGATTACTAATTGTGTAACCATTCGATTTCCGAAGCCTGGTGAAACTCCCTTGTCAGTGCAATCGCGAGAAATAGTGTTCTTTACTGAGATTTTCAACTTGGGTTTGTGACTTCCTCTTGATCCCAAAATTGTCAGATATTTTAAGATCCTTTGGTACACTTTAATGTCCACCATTATGGCCTCTTGATTTCCCGAAGTCCCGATATCCATGGAGGTGTATATAAGCAGATCTGGATTGTCAACGTATCCTAAACTGCCCTTCTTTTACTCTTCCCTTGCCAATCCAAAAAAGATAGTGAATAATGTACTGGAAGCTGACAGGTCGTGAAAGTATCGATTTGTCTTCGTTAGTGGTGCTTGGGAAAACGGTCGACCATACAACAAAGAAAACCCAAGGTGCCTAACTTACAAATGGACTCATGAAGGTTTATCTTTTTTTTATTACTGACCGACTTTATTCTTTAAGCTTGCAAGGTAACTATTCAGGAGTTTAGAAAAGCTCACCTTAAGAAAGCTTTAGACATATTGGCTAAAATCCGAGCCTTTTCCAGAAAGAACTGGGGTCAGCAATTCCGTCGATGCTTCAAAAACACCAACCTCATCAACAACAATCTTTGGCACTGCTCCAACGATATTCTAAGTATCGATCAGTTGCGGACTCCTCCTGATGTTGCCGACTTCGTGAGGAGACTAGATGCCCCAGATCCTGAGGTGTTTTTACCCAAGAGAGATCGGGCTCCTAGTAAACAGGTGAAGTCAGATGAGTTGTCTGATCCAGAAAACAAACAAGAGATTGCCGACAGTGTCACTGTGGACAAAACCCTAGAAGTATTACCCTTAGATCTTGAAACCACTGTCATCTTTAGTAACCCAATCGCAAGCGGGGATAAATCTCATGTAGTCGGCAAAGGACTACAGAAAGGACGTGGTGAAAAAAGAAATAAAATTATCTCAGCTGAGGAGGAAAATCATACTTCAACCAAAAGATCCAAAGAAAACATTGTTGTAGATGAAATGAGTAGTGACCCAGCCACGAAACAGATCACCATATCTGCCATCTTTGAATAAATTGGCGGTACGAAGTCGGCTAGGCCTGTTGAAATCTTTTTAAGAGAAAACAGCTTAGAGGAAATATATTTTGTGGGAAAAACTAGAGCATCGGGCCGCTCAGGTGAACTTGTTGTTGTGACCCACCGAGACCGTACTCCTTGTCAAGAGGATTCAACGCACCCTGATCCTACGACCTTGCCTGCTCGCGCTCAGAGTTTGAGATCTTTTACCCTTCAAGATTCGGACATCCTAGCGACTTCCCTGCACAACATGCCTGCCCCCATAGCTCAAAAAGAAAGATAAGTGATGAAACTTCAGAAAGAACTTGTAGAAGTCAAGAGAAACATCTCATCCAAGGCCTAGAAGTCGTAGAAATTAATTGACCTTGCTAACACTCGAGCTGACGCAGCCGAAGCTAAAATCCAGGCTTCGATGTAAAAGAAAAGGAGTGGAAAAATTTGTTTCTCATGCCAACGAAGATCGTACCAAGGCCATCGAAGAATTACCTGCCTAGAAGCTTCAGAATGGCTACCTTCGCTGGCGATCGACAAAAATGGCTACAACCCTTCACGACCTTCAAGTGGTCATCGAAAAATTAAGGAAGAGAACCATCTTTTTGTTGCTAAGTATAAGAAAGTTATGGAAGAAGAGGTTGCCTACACAAGGGTTGGTTATGTTTTAATCTTCCACAGACAGTTTCCCTGATACCATTAGGGTCGATGTGGCTAGACGTCCTATAAGAAGATCGTCCAGAAGGTGTTCATTGTGCAGATTTGTGATCGAATATACTAAATCATCTGAAGACCCCTCCAATGCTTAAACCCTGTTGTTTATCATATGTTGTTTTTTGTCCCTTTAAAAGTTAGGACTTGATTGTTTTTTGTTGTATGTTTTCACTCTTTTTCGCTTTTTGTACTCTCTACTCAATGTCCTACCATTTTTGTAATCGAAAGTGATTAGCTTTCGATGCAAAAAACAAATGAAGTCTTCATATCATATATATATATTCAAATTTGTGGATCAACCTTAGTTGAAAAACCCTATACTAGGTTCGAACTTGTTGATCAACTTTAGAGTTAAAAAAACCTTGTAACAGGTTCGACTTTGTCGATCAACTTTAACGTTGAAAAACCATTAAGAGGTTCGAATATGTTGATCAACCTTAGAGTTGATAAACTTTGTAACAGGTTCGACTTTGTCGATCAAATTTAAAGTTGAAAAAACCCTCAAAGAGGTTCGAATATGTTGATTAACCTTAAAGTTGAAAAACCTTTAACACGTTCGACGTTGTTAATTAACTTTAATGTTAAAAAACCCTTACAGAAGGTTTGAATATGTTGATCAACCTTAGAGTTGAAAAACCTGTTGATCAACTTTAATGTTGAAAAACCCTTATAAAAAGGTTAGAATTTATAATAACAACAAACTTATTTTAAGGCTTTAACGATTTACTAAACATGTTGGTTTCTATAAACACCACATCAAAACCTCCCTGCGCCACCAGGGTAGGAAAGAGTATGTCCCGACCAAAATTGTCTTACAACGAGGTTAAAGAGAAGAACATAAAAATTAACAATCATTTTAGAAACAATTTAAGGTGCGCAATGTTCCAAGGAATACGCAGAGGTCGACCAAATTTGTCTTTCAATCGATACGTCCCTGACTTTACTTTCTCTATCACCTGATACGGTCCTTCCTAATTTGGTGCCAATTTCCCCAAATGTTTGGCATTCGTATGAAGGAATAATTTTTGCAGTACTTTTCCCCAACCTTGAAGTCTCTTCTTCAAAATTTTGAAGCATACCTGATTTTTATGAGGGTCTGATAATGCAAGAAGCTTAGGTGAGCCTTGGCTCGTTTTTCCTCGATCAGATCCAAAGCCAAAGCTCGACTTTCTTCGTTAGCGTCGTCCTCATAATTATTGATTCTGAAGGATGGACTTTTCTTCACGGGAATTACTTCATCCATGTCATATACTAGTGCGTAGGGCAATTCCCGAGTTGCGGTTCGAGGCGTGGTTTGGTATGCCCATAGTACCTCTTGCAAAAAAATCGGTCACTTTCCCGTTTTTCCTTCTAAAATTTTCTTAATCCCATTGATGATCGTCTTGTTCGTCACTTCAACCTTCCCATTAGCTTGAGGATGGAATAGAGACAATAAACACTATTGTATTTTGTGGTTTGAATAAAATTCCCTCATTTCGTTGCTGTCAAATTGGGGGCCATTATCCATTTTTATCTTCAGAGGGACCCAATACCGACAACAAATGTTCGACCATATGAACTTTACTACGTCTTTAGCTTTGGTTCCTCATAATGGTTTCGCCTCGACCCATTTTGAGAAATAATCCACTACGACCGCAATAGTTTGTCTTCTTCCGGTTGCTAACGGAAGTGGGCCTACTAAATCTATTCCTCATCTGTCAAATGGTAGACCTTCTGAGATTGACTCGAGAGGAACTACTGGGGTATAAATTGAGTTAGCAAATCTCTGGCAAGTGTCGCACCTTTTAACTAATTCCTTAGTGTCGGCTGTTATCGTGGGCCAATAGAATCCTGTCAATAAAACTCTTCTAATTAATATCTTAAAACGACAATATATCGATCTTTCACCGTCGTGCAGCTCGGATAACACCAACTGCGACTCCTCCTATCCCAAGCACCTCAGCAAAGGTCTACTTGCGGATTTTTTTATAGATTATATTTTTCCTAATAACGTAAAACCTTACGCCTTATATCGAACACTTTTTGCCAAACTCTTGTCATCGGGCAACGCTTATCCTGCCAAGAACTTTATAATTATTCCTCCAGTCAGTGCTTAATGTTGTTGAAATTTGACATGACATCTCTGGTTGGTTTTCTAGCTTCTTCTGTTTCAAAATAGAAGGATACTCTAGAGTCAGAATCCAAGGATATTCTCCAACATATGTTATAGTTTCCAACGAATCAGCAATTGTATTATCCTTCCTGCGGGCATGCTCATAAGTAATCTTTTTGAAAGATGATGCCAAAATTATTAAAGCTGATAAATATTGCACTAGCTGCTCTTTTCTTGCCTCAGATTACCTCGTTGCATGATTAATCAGAAGCTGTGAATCACTCAGTAGTCGAACGTTTCTGGCTTCGCAAATTTGTACTAACCTTAAGCCTGTTAATGCTGCCTCGTACTCAGCTTTAAAGCCGAAGCGAATCGCCTGATGCATTGCAATACCTAAAGGTGTAGAAATCTAGACACCACCCCGCAATCGTTAATACTTGATCCACCGTCGGTTCTGACTATCCACTCATCTGAATCTTTTTGTGGCTCAACTTCTGTCTCCTCTGGTCTACTGGAGTGGAACTCTACTTAAAATTCTACTATATCTTGCCCTTTAATAGTCGTTCTTGGTTCGAAATCAATATGAAAGCCACCCAGTTCTACCGACCACTTGGACATACGCCCAAAAGGGGACCTTTTCTTATATAGTGCCATTGGTGGGCTTCACTGTCCCAACAAAATATTTTGCCTAAATATTATTACTACCACCAAATCATAACAGTCTTCCAACTCATTATTTGTTTCCATAAACATTTAGGTGTTATCCCTTAGAGTTTCTGTTTTGTATTTTTTTAAAATTGATAATCTAATATCAATCTCCTTTAATTACTTTAGAGCTGACATATTAATTTTTGAACTTTTTTCAGAAGAATTTTGAAGCTTTTGATACAACCTGGAGTAGCTATTAAATCAAGTCAAAGCATTGTCCTTAAATGTCATGAAGTAGACAATACACATCATGTTTTTATCTTCACCAAATTTTAGCATCTAGTTTCTGATGCCCAAGGTTCCTTTTGACATTGCATTTGTCCATCTTGTTGTCATCAAACTTTAGCGGTAACTAATCATATATGATATATAGGGCCAATGAGAATTATTTTTCAATAAACTTCTCATAAACATTAGGCATGGTCATTTTACGCTGGACTCATTGGCCAATAAAGGGGTACGATTGTTGTTGTTACTATTTTTTTTGGGCCAGTACATAGCCAAATGCGTGAAGTTGTTGTTTTCTTGTTAATTTTTTTTATATGCATTAGGAAACTATATTTGTGGCTGTGAAGCAAAACAGAGGTTTGGTTGAGCTCTATAAGGGTCCTACTGCACCATTTTTGTGCTCTATATGGATTCGGTTATCCCATTTATGACGAATATGAGTAATTTTGCTGATTCACATATGCTATTGCTGGTATCGATGGGTAACTTTGGTTCATCCTGGACATGGAATTAGGGAAATTAATTATAGTTTTGTAACCACCCTGTTTGTGAAACTCGTACTTGGTGGATTTGTTGTTGGTCCACTTGATCCATTAGAGGAGCCTAGTGTCAGATCAGATGTGGTTGATCACTTTTCGTTGTAATTGATTGACCCTCAATTTTTTTTGATGTTAAGGTGGGTTTTATGTCGGAATTTGATCATCATTTTTATTTTATCAATCACGCTTTGAGGTTGGGGTCTTATTTCTCATATTACGACGCTCTCTCTCGTTATTTACGTAGGATGTTTTATCTAAATTTATTCTTGTTGTCAACAGTCTTTGTCTAGAACAGGAACTGACTTCTGTGTTGTCTTCATGATGGTATCTTTATGATGTTCGATTAATATAGACAAGAAGAAAAATAGGTGTTAGGGTTAAAAATGTTGAAAAGGGAATAACATGGGCTGGATAAGAGATGGATTTGGGCTAACCGGGTTATTTTATTTAATTGGATCGGGTTTAGGTTTCAAAATAAGGTAAAAAGACTGGGTAAAAGTAAATTTTGCTTTTAATTTTTTTACTGTTGCCACATCAGCATCCTACTTGGATCGCTGATGTGGCTGGTCAAAGGGTATTAAGGGTACAAAAGTTGGGCTGAGGTAAAAAAAGGATGGTTTTGTTCTGGTTTCTGAAACATGAGGGACCGCTTTATTACAACCTCAAAGGAAATTGACCAACTTGTTACAAGTGGTAAACGTGAAGGATGAATGGTGTTTTTTACCCCATGTTATGTTATACACTTACCTATCAAGTTAGACATTTTCGTGTGAGGTTAAACTTTTATTGGTAAGGATATACATTTACCAATAAGATTAGACATTTAAATGTCACGGTAAAAATTTACTTGTAAGGTCTGATATTTACTTCTCACGTTATAAATTTACCTATAAGGTTAGATATTTATCGAAATTCTTTGTAAGTAAAAAATTAATGTTATTAATCAATCAAAATAGTTATCAACAAATTATTGTTTATTTGCCTTATTTTTAGTAGACAATGCACCTAGAAGACTTTATCTAAAAGAAATATATTTTCATTTATCTACTCATAATTCTCCAATGGTTAATTATTACATAATTAGTATATTAACACCAGTGTACCAACAAATGAAATTTATGTTGTTGCATACAAGTGTGTAAATGCATACATAATCCAAGGCAATAAGTAGATAAAAATACATATATAAACAATTACTTTTACTATGAAAGAGTTCACTCCTAATAGTAATTATATATCTTAAACTATATATTTTTATTTGCATTTGTTTATTATAATATGGTTGCTATCATGCAGCTTGAATGTATAATTTGGTCACTGGTGCTAGATGTTAACATAGACTATCATATAATACTGGATGAGTATCTTTATGATCAAACATACTAGTTGCGATTTTCATGTTATAAAACATGATGGAATAATATAAATTTTGATACTTGTTGTAATCTTTCCAAATAGATTACTATGTCATAAGTACAATATAACCTGTTATTTTATTTATTTTTTGGCTCATAGTCTAAGGAAAATTGTCAATCTAAGATAAACTTATAAATTGGGGACTCCAAACTATGTGTTGTGTAGTTTCATATGTTGAATTCATTAATCATATCTTTTTATGATTATTGTTTCACTAATTGTACATGGGTCACAATCGATTCCATGCTCGGGTTTACATTAATCGACAATTATTGGTCATACTGGATTAAGAAGGAATGAAACTGGCCTTCTCATTGCATCTGTCAAATTTGGCGCGATAATACACCACATCTCGAGGGAGCGGAACATAAGAATTTTTTGGTCCCTTCCCACCTTCACCTCTATGGTTTTGCACTGTATGCTTTCAGACCTTCAGTTCAACCTCTATGGAACTAAAGTTGTCTAGCTAGTGTAATATTAACTTGAATTCTAACTTTACTTTTTTATATACAGTTACCATTCCTTCCTCTTGATGTGGTTTCCATAGTAGACTGCTAGACATGATAAACCTACTTGCTTATGGATTTTGATTAGTTGTTTGTTACGACGACTACCCGAGGTTTTACGGGCTCTTTTATTGGTGTCTTAACGTTTTCATTTTTATATTATTTGTATTTTTTTACCCAAGTCCAATATTGGGTCTAACTATTTACCTTTTTATTCTTTTATTTAAAGGCTTCATACTGATCTCCAAAGTATGTCCTGGTTAATTCTAAGAATAATCATTCCAAATAAGGGCCCATCAATAATATATTAGACATGAACCGAATGATAGATGTTTGTTAGAATATCCACGCAAAAACATGTTTTTAGTGCGCTAGCATGTATCACATTCACGCTGCATAGTATTAACAATGTTTGTCATGTTTGGATATTTTTAGACTATTCAATGTATTAAGTTTCCTTGTATAGGCATCTAGGTTCTCTATATATTGAGAGCCTTACTTGGGTTTATTAATATAAAAAACAGTTCAATACAAAAGGAACATTTTCTAATAAACACAAAGCCCTAGCCGCATCCTGCGGCTACTTCTCTCTTTGTTGTTTAACATGGTATCAGAGCACGTGTGATTCTGGGAATTCTAAACATCCTCAACAAAGATGGCTGGCAATGAAGTCGTGGTCAATGAAATCCCTGATGAATTAACAATGCAGATTGCTGCCATTCTGAGAAATGGTCTCGTAACACAACAACGAATAACTAAGCTCGAGAATCTATCCCTAGGGATTAAACTCGGTGGTGAAAACTATGCCCTATGGGCAAACCTGACGAAGAAAGAAATTTGGGGAAAGGGGAGAAGTTCTCACATTACATGGGAGCCGACACCTCCATCCAAAACTGACAAAACATATACAAGATGGGAACAAGATAATCAATGTGTTTTCACATGGATTATCCAGAATCTTGAATCCAGCTTGGTGAATAATGTCTCGTAATATCCCACTACAAAAGCCCTCGAGGATGGGTTAGCCACCACATATGGTTCTGGTACATATTCGTTACAGGTGTTTGACCTTCATAAGAGGGCTAATTCATTAAGGCAAGGGTCCGATACACTAGAAGACTTGTTTAACAAACTGCAGAACATCTGGATGTCTATAGATAGGCAAGATCTGAACCCTATGAAAGACCCAGAAGACATTCAGATCTACAATAATAAGACTTAAGAACAAAGACTCTATCAATTGCTAATGGCGATTAATGACAAGCTAGAACCAGTCAAGAGAGATATCCTGAAAAAGGATCCTCTTCCTTCCATGGAAACAACATATGCTACAATACGAAGGGAAGTAGCCAGGCTTAATATACTAAAATCAAGTTCTTCTGATAGTGACTCGATTGAAATTGGAATGGGTTTGGCTGCTAAATATTATGCACAGAGGTTTAAATTCTGATCCAAATAGAAAGAAGATAAATCAAAGTTGTATTGCACTCATTGTGGGATGAAGAAACACACTAAAGAGACATATTTCCACCTGGTTGGCTATCCAGAATGGTGGGAGGACAGTCATAAGGAGAAAATTAACCAGCGTTTCAGATCTAATGTCAAACAGGATTTGTCTACACGTGGCGGTGAAGATCCGACTAAAAATGAGCAAGAAAGTGGCACTGGTTTTGGAGGAATGGCGGCGAACTCCTATGAAAAACTTGGAGGTAAAAGGTTTGAGAAATCAATGAATTGGATATTTGATTGCGGGTCTACGGACATCATGTCTTGTGATCCTAAAGACTTTGGTGACATGTCATCTCCAAAGAAGTCCCACATTGAGACTGCTAGTGGAGAAATTTGTGAAATCAAATGGGGAGGTTTAATTATTTTTTCGGAAAAAAATGGAAATTAAAAACTACCTCTACATTCCTTCACTATCCTTAAAGTTATTATCTGTTAGTCAAGTGACAAAACAACTCAACTGTGTGGTTCTTATGTATCCATTTTTTTTGCATTTTACAGGACATTCGTACGAATGAGATAATTGAGTGTGGTACTGAATAATGAGGTCTTTATTATGTTGATGAGGTAGTTCATAAGAGACATGCCATGCTTGCTCACAGAACAACCGAAAGGCAACTTTGGTTATGGCACCGACGACTTGGTCATCCTTCATTTAGCTATCTTAAAAGTTTGTTTCCTAGTCTTTTTTTGAATAATTCCATTCATGAGAAATGTGAAACCTGCATTCTTGCAAAAAAATCGTAGGGTCTCATTCAATCAAAGTAATACTAGAGTTGATTATGCTTTTTCGCTAATCCATTCTAATGTTTGGGGTCCAACACCAAATTCCACTAACAATCAAATCAGATACTTTATTTTATTTATGGATGATTTCTCAAGAATGACTTGGATATACTTCATGAAACATAAATCGGAAGTACCATAAATATTTGTTTGTTTTTACAAAATGATTTTGACTCAATTTGAAAAACAAATACAGATTCTCTGTTCTGATAATGGAACAGAGTTTGTCAACCAAATAATGCATAATTTTTTCAAAATAAATGGTTTTATCCATCAAACCACTTGTCCAAACGCACCTCAACAAAACGGTACTTCAGAACAAAAAAACCGTACTTTACTTGAAAAAACTAATTCTATTATGATTGAATCTACAGTTCCTCATTCTCTTTGGCCAGAAGCTCTTGCTACAGCCACGTATCTTGCAAATCTTCTACCAACCCGATGTCTAGGAAAAAAAAAACCATTACAAGTGCTTGTCACCCAAGTTACAATTCCATCTGTTATGACCTTACCACCTCGTGTCTTTGGTTGTTCGGTGTTTGTTCATATCCCTAAAACTAGTCGAAACAAACTTAATCCGTATGCTGAAAAGTGTGTATTCGTTGGGTACGGTGTTCATCAAATGGGATATCGGTGTTACAATCCGGTTACTCGTCGAATCCATGTCACCATGGATTGTGACTTCTTAGAATCCGATTATTTTTTTGACCACCAATCTCGTGCTCAGGGGGAGAAAGTAAGTGAATCACTCGACTGGTTTCTATATGAAAGTTACTTTGAGGATGTACCGACAGAGTCGGTAGATGGCGCCACCGAACACGCCTCTTCCAACATAAAGGAGACTGACGAGGCAGTTCTTACCACCAATGATTCTCCCAAAGACAATGTCCAACAAGAAATAAATGCCATGGATACTACCAGTGAATCAGCCGAAGAAAATGTCCATCAAGAGGTAAACAATTTACAATGTCATAATTCACAAAATGCTACTGACCATGACATTTCAGGAAGTTCATTTGTTGAAACTCAAACTCTGGTTCTTCTCCCAAGAAAAATAGAGGGGTTCCTCCAAACCGGTATTCACCAGAACACGTTCCTCGTGCTTCTACATATCCGGTAAAAGCGGACAAGAAAGAAATGACGAAGATTGCAAAGGCGTTTTCAGCTACTATTCTCTCTGAACAAATCCCTAAAACAGCTCAAGAAGCTAAGAAGATGACTGAATGGCATGAGGCAATGAATACCGAAATGGAAGCTCTAAAAGGAATGGTACATGGGAGAATTGTGTGTTACCACAAGGGAATAAAGCAGTCGGGTGTAGATGGGTGTTTAATATAAAATATAAATCTGATGGCACCATTGAGTGACATAAGGCAAGATTGGTTATCAAAGGATATACACAAACATATGGTATAGACTACTCTGAAACGTTCTCTCCGGTTGCAAAGATTGACACTATCAGAGTTTTACTTTCAATAGCCGCGAATAAAGATTGGCCTCTTCATCAATTTGATGTAAATAATGCTTTCTTACATGGAGACTTGGAAGAAGAGGTATATATGGAACCCCCACCAGGGTTCTCTGATGGTTTTCAAGAAAATGAGGTATGTAAACTGAAAAAGGCATTATATGAGCTCAAACAGTCTTCTCGTGCTTGGTTTGGGAGATTTAGAATGGCAATGAAGCAGTATAGCTACAAACAGAGTAATGGGGATCATACCTTGTTTTACAAAAGGAGAGGAGAATTAGTCACTTGTCTTATAATATATGTCGACGATATGATTATAACGGGGAATGACGAAGAAGAAATTAGCTCTCTTAGGTCTCTTCAAGGAGTTCGAAATGAAAGACATTAGAGGATTGAAGTATTTCCTAGGAATCGAGGTTCTTAGGTCAAGAGGAGGGATTTATATCTCCCAACGGAAATATGTATTGGATTTATTAGCTGAAGTTGGCATGGTGGATTGCAACCCAAATGACACTCCTATGGTTTTGAATCACAAACTAAATATAATTGAAGGGGCCAGACCAGCGAGTAAAGAAAGGTACCAAAATTTGGTGGGAAAATTGATTTACCTGGCTCACACTCGACCCGACATTGCATACGCGGTGGGAGTAGTTAGCTAGTTCATGCATCATCCTCAAGAACACCACATGGAGGCAGTAATGAGGATTATTCGATATCTCAAAGGCACACCAGAAAGAGGCATGATTTTTAAGAAAAATAGACACCTTGATGTTGAAGTATTCATAGATGTTGATTGGGGAGGGAATCCTAACGACAAACGATCAACTACTGGCTAATTTGCTCTTCTTGGAGGTAACTTGGTGACTTGGAGGAGTAAGAAACAGAAAGTGGTATCACTGTCAAGTGTTGAATCAGAATTTAGAGGAATCGTTAAGGGGATTACCGAGATACTTTGGTTAAAGAAGATAATGAAAGAAATCGGATCCCCTCTGAAGTGTCCAACTCAGTTAATATGCGATAATAAAGTTGCGATTAAGATTTCAGAGAACATAGAACAAAGCACGTTGAAATAGATAGGCACTTCATAAAAGAAAAGATTGAAGATGGGACAGTCAAACTTCCGTTTGTTAGATCCGAAGACCACCTGGCAGACATCCTGACAAAAGCGGTTGCTGCAAGAACATTCGAATCAGTTTTATCCAAGTTGGGTATTGGTGATCCCACTACACAACTTGAGGGGGAGTGTTAGAATATTCACGTAATAACATATTTTTAGTGCGCTAGCATGTAACACATTCACGTTGCATAGTATTAAAAATGTTTCTCATGTTTGGATATTGTTAGAATATTCAGTTTCCTTGTATAGGCCTCTAAGTTCTCTATATATTGAGAGCCTTACTTGGGTTTAATAATATAAAAAACAGTTCAATACAAAAAGGAACATTTTCTAATAAACACAAAACCCTAGCCGCATCCCGCGGCTACTTCTCTCTTTGTTGTTTAACAATGTTCAAATACGATTTTTATTTGTGTGGCTAATATGGTGTATTGGCGTGAAAGTCGGTTGTTAAAGTCTTAGACCAAATTATATGAAGTTACATAACTTAGCAAATAAATATTTGTTATGAAATATTAATAAAAAGAAAAGGAAAATACTTATATGTTTTCTATTTGTGAACTTGTAGCGTAGATCCCCGTGATTTTTATTCAAAATATTTTAATTGTTTATGTCTTGTGAAGCAGCCAAAAGTTCAGAAGCTTGTTGGGAGTAAATAGATATCCAAGTGGAAACAAAGTAATCTTATGGTTGATTTATCCATATACAAAACTAGCATGATGACTAAGAGTTTTACACAAAAAAGATGTTGATTTCAAAGAGATGTATTTTTTTTGTGAAACAACCCTGTATCAGGTTATTTTGTCGCTTAGTGCTAGATTTGATCCGGTGTTATATCAAATGAATGTTACCACTGACTTCCTATATGGAGAATTTGAATTGGAAAAATTTACAAGTATCAACAAAAAAAGTTTGAATAATTGAAAGAATGTGATATGTGTTTGTTGAAAAGACCTCTACATGGGTTGAAATAGTCATTGATGTAGTGAAATAAAATATTTAATTATTTTATGAAATCCATCAAGTATATTTGAAGCTGTTATGAGAATAGTGTCTATTAGAATAGGGAAACAGACATGTACAGACAAATCTTATTGCTATTGTGTGTGGATGATATCCTAATAGTAGGAAAAATAGGAAAAAGATTGAAACCATGAAGATTGAGTTGGAATGAGAGTGAGATGAATGATATGGGATAGACTAAGAGGATACTTGGTATTTAGATAAGAAGGAATAGGCCAAAGAGATATTTATTTTTATCTCAACAAAATTACATACATAAGGTATTTTGGAAGTTTGACATGCCTGAATCCAAAGAGGTTCGAACTCTCGTTGGTGCACACTTCAAAGTTAGTGACACTCAAGCACCAACCAAAAAAAATAAGAAGTATATGCTAGAGATACCTTATGTCAATGTTATTGGTATCATTATATAAGCTATGATCTGTACAAGGCCTAACATTTCATACATTGTAAGTGTTTTAAGCAGATTCATTTCAAATCCGAGAAAGCCTCATTAGCATACATTCAAGTGGATCATGAGATACTTGAAGGGTTTGACTAAAGTTGAGTTGTGTAATAATCAGAAGGATGCGACTACTATAGTGCTAAAAGGGTATGTGGACTCTGACTATGCAGGTTACCTTGACACAAAGAAGTCTACTTCGGGTTATCTGTTTATTATTCTTGGAGAAGTGGTTAGCTTGAAGTCTTGTATTCAAAAAATCATTGTGTTTTCATCTATAAAAGCCAAATATATAGCTGATACAAAATCTATGATGAAAGTTATTTGGCTGAAGGGATTGTTGAGTGAAATCACTAGTATATAATAATATGTGATAACACTAGTTTTCTTCATTAATAAAAAATCTAAAGTTCTATGACAAACTAAACATATAGATATTAGGTTTCGTTTCATCTTAGATGTGGTTGAGAGAGAACAAGATAATTTGGCTAAGATTTTTAGCGAGAAAAATCCTCTCAACGCTCTAACCAAGGTTTTACCAGTTTCAAAGTTCAAAAACTACATAAAACTTGTGCAAACTTGGGACGCAGTTGAGATTATCTCTAAAACGTAAAAAATTTGGTGCAAATGATGCTAGGTTACAATAAGACTATGTGGAGAACTGTTAGGTGCGGACTAGAAGTAACATGAAAAAAGAAGTACTATCAATGACTACATGTGGTTGAAGATTGACAACTATAGACATATATAATCAAGATTTATTTTGATATCTCAAGAAGAATTTATGAGCAAGATTTGGGTGCATATAAGTTTTTTAGAAAATAATGATAATAATAATTCAATTATCAAAGACCGATGAGCAACGTGATCATTTGTAGCGCCGAAGGTCAGTGCATAGTTGCCGAAAGGCTTCTAAAGATACCTATAAGCTTATAGAGAAAGCTTGAACACTAAGGGTCTGAATAAATACTTAATATAAGCCTATGGTCATAGAGTTTTTGGATCAAGGCATGCTTCATGAGACAAATCGTACAAACATCCACTATAGGCATACTGTCGTAAGGATATCACCATTAGCCTGGTTATATGTGTTGGTATGTATGGCCTATGGGGCAGTCAGCTATCAGGCGTTATTGTAACCTGAATGAATTATTTAACATATCATTGATTCATCTATAAGTTGTAAGATCTTGGTATGAAGCCATTGGTTCATGTGAAAATACTTGAGAGATTTGAGAGAGAAAAATCATAAGCTTTCGATTATAGTTAAGGTAGAAGATAAACACTTGAATAAATATTTTGGGATCCATAATTCATTTGTAAGCTAAGAGTACTTGGTAAAAAAGGCAAGTGGCTGATTGTTTTGTATTTTTTGAGAGTCTTCATGTAACCTCTTATAAATAAAATCCATGTTTGTTACCCGTGGATGTAAGATTTCTTCACAACACGAACAATGTTAAGTTTGTCTTATGGGTATGCTTAGGTTTATATTATTGTTATTTCTTACTTTGTTTTTTGGGGTTCACAACTAAGATTGAGGACAAGTTGAAGTTGTATGGCTCTTCTGTTTCTTGTTATATATTTAATACTATCATTCAAACTTGTTTCATCTAGAGCGGCTGAACTTTGGCTAACAATTTCCTAACTCCGACTTTTACTAAAATTGGGTGTTATTGATTATTCAGAAGCAAGGATTACTTTTTAGGAGGATTTTCTCTAACAACTTCAACAGTCCTAGTACGGTGAGAGAGAGAAAATATTAAATTATAACGATAACCGTGAACCAAGCTAACTGAACTATTAAATATATTATGAAACCAAACGTCTAAACTATTATCGAGTTAAACTGATGAATATAATGTTGGACTAAACTAGGAGAAATATTGATGAGATGTACTATCAAGTGTTTTTCAAGCCAAACATGTAAGTGTTACAAGTATTTCTACCGAGCCGGACTTGTTTTAATGTTTCCAAATGTTATTTCATACTAAACATGTTTAGTTTTTTCAAGCGCTCTATTGATCCGAACATTTTTAATATTATTGGGAGATATGTCAAGCCAAACTTGTATAGTGTATCATTCACTTTTCCCCTAGGAGTGCCACACTCCTACCCTAGGCATTCATTGCCTCTTCCTAATGCATTTCCCCCTAAGAAAACATCTTCAGAGACCTTTGAGCTTTGAAGTTCACTAATTCCCAACTCTCTTATATTAGTATTGAAAACTCATTATTATCCACACTCAACAACTTCTAAGAGAGAAAATTTCCAAAGAAAATTATAAAGAGAGAAGTGGTTTATGCCTAAAGGTTTTCCTATTTTCGATTGGTTTTTTATTAGTCAAAAAGTCGATGAGAAACGAGGTGCCAGGTTATAAGAACCTCAACCAGTTTTTGCTGCCCTCAGTCACGCTTGCTCGACACTTGAAAATGATGACGATAAAGTTCTAATAGGAAAATACGTTGGGTCCTCAAAAGGCAAAGCTTCAAAACGAAAGTAAGCCCTTAAACCTGTGGAAAAGGCCCATACCCAAACCTCATAGGATATTCCAGCTACCCCTTCTTCTATACCTCAAGGAATTCCATGTCCGACACCGGAAGCTCCTCATCGGAAGTTAAAGAAAACTATTGCGGCTCCTCTGGTAAGAAGGTCACTCGAACCTATCTAGAAGAAAAAATCAAATGATTTATCTGATAAGAACCATACTGCTCAACTCGAAGAAATTGCTAACGCTTGGAAAGCTGTAATATCAAATTATGGTGAAGAGGAGCTTGCAGTCACATTCTCTCAAATTTCTGAGGAAACTTATCCTCCAAAAAATATAGGTAAGTCAAAGGATGATCCTACTTTGCTCCCTCCACATATTGATGCTTTGATCGGAAACAATCTTCGATCCGTTGAAGAAAAACATATTTTGGCCTTACATAAGTTAAAATATAAATATTATGATATATTCGAGAAATTTCAGTTGAGGGCTCGATGAGGGATCTTTTCTTTAATCACCATCCGATTTCCAACTGTTATGGAGACGTCTTTATCAATTCAAGATCATGAACTGATCGTTTATCGGGAAATCATGAACCAGGGGATCCAATAATCTTTGAATCTTTTCTTCGTTGAGTATTTCATAATAATCGATCTTTAATGTCTGACCCAAGATGGACCTAATATGTTGTTTACCTTAATGGCCTGTATAATGGCCTCTCAGATTTAAGGAACATAATTTTCTTTGGAACTGTTCATTGGTCTTATAAGAATGTCAAAGAATCCTTACTTCCCATTTTACTCTTTAACTCTTGGGAATAAACTCAAGATTTTTGACGATCTGCTTGAGGCGGATAAAAAGTGGAAGCAATGATTTTTCTTTTTCTCCGGTCTTTGGAAGACAAGATCCAAGGCTACAACTCATAATCCACATAGGTTGTCCCTCAGATGGATGAACATAGGTATGTTATTATATTTATTTTTTTATATATCTTTCTTCATATTATCTAGTGCGTTGCCTTGCTAAAACAACAATGAAAGGGATTTCAAAAATATATGTGGATTATGTGCTTGAAGCGACGAATGTTTTTGCTAAGCTGAGTAAGTGGGCTAAGACTTCTTGGTCCAACAAATTCCATTGTTGCTTTACTTCGACCATCCTTACAATAACTCACGGTTTCTCATACTAAATGAAGGTGTTAGATAGATTAGAAGCTTGGGATATACTCATCTTTCTATCTTTGAGAACTAGAGCACAAAGCCATTGCAAAAAAAACACTAGTGAATCTTCGAATGAGGATGAAGCCCTGAAGTTGCGAAGCCAAGTCTTGTGGAGAAAAAAGGTTCTTAAAGACCGTATCAAGGAAAACCTCCAAAAAAGACACGTCCTCAGCAATTTAAAAATGTTCAACACGATACATAGAAGATTACCTCACCGGAAAATGAAGCCGTTGATCATAATCTGCCCTCCGATTACAAAACTTTCATTGAATCCGATTCTTCTCAGATTCCAAATAACGAGTTGGTTACTCAAGATCATGAAGATAATGTTGCTTAAGAAGATAACTCTTCTATGGTTGTTTTGCTCGAAGTTGGTTCCTCATCTAATTCATTCAAAATCCATACTAGTGATCCTTTATTTTCGTATACGAAAACTTATTCAATCTTCGGCTGTTCTTGGAAAAAAATTCAATCTTAGAAAGATCGGAAAAAACCATTATAAATCAGAGGTTTTAACATCAAAATAAAAAATCAAGGAACTTGAACATGAACTTTCCACATTTCAAACACAAGTTGACGTGATTTACAAGAAGCTTGTTTGTGCAAAATAGTATATCATGCGTTATGAAAGTGTTGTTAAGAGGAGATGGATCTTTACAGTGAACAAAACTTTAGGAAGGATGAGCTCATCAAAGCTTATAAAAAGGGGAACGATAAAGCCTCAAAATATTCGAACGGTGCCTTAAAGACTTTGAGAGAGTTGTGAAAGAAAAATATGCCCTTCGAGTCCAAGCTGAGATTGATAAAAGGGTTGCTCCTAAGGCTTATGATGCCAAGTGTGTTGCTAAGGTGGATGCAAGGGACGCACCATTCAAGTATGGTTTAATTGTGGAAAATTAATGAACGTTGTCCTGACTTAAAGTTGGGTAGTCTTTAGAATTTGATTCTTGTTGAATATCATCATGCAGGAATTTATTTAGATGATGATGAATATAGCTCTTCAGAAGAATCTTCCGATGACGATCCCTTCGGATCATCTTCAAAGTAGAAAATGTTAAAAAAATCATATTCTCTGAACTTAGTGAAGTCCTCAACTTTGTTTGAGGAAATTTTTATGAAGCCCTCAATTACGTTCGAGGCAATTTTGATGAAGCTCTCACTTGTTTTTGAGGCAATATTGTGAATGATAATCGATATTTTCTTTTTATTGTTGTTTTTTAACTCAAAGTTAATTTTTTCCAAGACCAACCTTTGTTGGAGGACCCTTTAGGTCCAAAATTTAATAGTTAAATACCAACTTTTGTTGGAATACTATTAAGTCAAAATAATAATAATTAGAGACCAGTTTTTATTGGAAGACTAACAAGTAATGGTTAAAGACCAACTCTTGTTGGAAGACTCTTTAAGTCTAAAAAATAATAGTTAGAGAACAGCTCTTATTGGAAGACCTTTTAGGTCCAAAATAACACAAATTTTAAAATGAAAAAATAACTTTATATATATGGATCAGCTAATAGAACACCTCATTAAAACCTTCATATGCCACGAGGATAGAAACAAGTATGTCACCGATATTTTACAAGTTTAAACATTCAATCTTTTACACTTATTCTATATACAACTTGAGATGCTCAATATATTATGGGTGTTGGAGATTTCTTATTTCTTTGTCCTTGATTCGATATATCCCTGACTTTAATTTTTATGATATCATATATAGGCCTTCCCAAGTAGGTCCCAACTTTCTGAGGTGTTTTTCCTTTGTGTGGAGACATTTTGTCTCATACTTTGAACCCTATTCGTTTAACCCTTGAGGTATATATGTTTCTCATAATTTTTTGATAATGTAATAAATTCAATTGTGCCCGCCTTCTTTTTTCTTCAATAAAATCTAATTCAATCCATCTTCATTTGTCGTTAGTGTTCTCAGAATACCAAATGATACGGTACAAAGGAAAAATGGCTTCAGAAGGTACTACCGCGTCCATTCCATATACTAAAGCAAATAAAGATTCCAAGGTTGCAGTTCAAGGAGTGGTTCGGTATGCCCATAAGACTTCTTGTAAATAATTTGGTCATTTTGTGGCTTTCTCTTCCAAATTCATTTTTAAGCCGTCGAGCATTGTCTGATTCGTCACTTCTACTTTCCCATTTTCTTAAGGATGGAAATGATATGAAAAACATTGTTGTATTCCTCTAGAAGAGTAAAAAACGGTCATGTATATATTATCAAATTGCAGTCCATTATCCATAGAAATTTGCATCGGAACCCGAAAGTGGCAACATATATTCGAAATGATAAACTTAATTACATTATTGGCTTTTGTTCTGGCTAGTGGTTCGACTTCTACCCATTTCGAAAAATAATCCACTCCTACAATTATCGTTTTTCTTCCCCTTAGATGCCATTAGTAGTGGTCCAACGATGTTGATACCCCACCTGTAAAATTGCAAAGCTTCAGATATAGACCCAAGAGAGACACCTAGTTTATGAATCATATTAGCAAACCTTTGACAAGTATCACATCTTTTGACCAGCTCTTCGGCATCTGAGGAGATTGTAGGCCAATAATATCCGGCCAGAAATACTTTTTGTATCAATCTTTTATACCCACAGTGGGCAAACCCTTCTCTATCGTGTAATTCTGATAATACCATTTGTGATTCACCTTTCCTCAAAAATCGAAGTAAAGGTCTACTAAAGGATTTTTTATATAATATTCCTCAGAGGACAACATAACCATGAGACTTTGAACGTATTTTTTTAGACATCGACTTATCAGATGGCAGCGCTTTGTTAACGAAAAATTCCCTGATATCAAACCTCTAATCATTTTCGTTGCTTGTCGAAATTTGGAAGGCTTCTTCGGTTCCTTTAATCTATTCTGAACCTCATATGATTGGAGGATTTTTTTTATGTGATGATCCACGGATATCCATTAGAATATGCAGTTGTTGCCAATGAATATGTTGCTTAATTATATGCATTATTTGACACTCTAAAAAACTGTTGCCAAACCTTTTAATATCTAGAGATATTTGAAAAAATGATCTTTCATTTCGTCAGAAAGGCCTGATGCATGATTTATTAAGAGTTATGAGTCACTTACCAAACATAATTTATTTGCTCCACAAATGTGGGCAAACCTTAAACGTGACAAAACTGCCTCGTATGCTGCCTCATTGTTTGGTGTGTGGAATCTGAAACGTACAACTGGATACATTTTCATTTCATCTAGAGATATTAGCTGGACACCACCCCCACAATCCGAAGCGCTTGATCCCCACCATCGGTCCAAACTGTCCATTTTTCTCATGATGTTTTCTCATCAGACTCTTTATCAGGTCATTCAGAATGAAATTCGATCAAGAAGTCTGTTAAAGCTTGAACTTTAATTGCTTTTATGGGTTCAAAATCTATGTCAAAATCTCACAGTTCTAGTGACCACTTATTCATTCTTCTAGAAACATTAGGTCTTTTGAACATACTATTTAAAGGAAAAGAAGTTCGAACTATAATAACATGAGTTTGGAAATAGGGTCTCATTTTCCAACCAACAATGACTAGAACTAAGGCTAACTTTCTTAACTTTAAGTATGACATAATATACGGGTAAATGGTAAGCATCCACTTCTCGGACCAACACAACACTAAAAACATAATCTGATACGACTAAATAAACAAGCAATTTGTCTCTCAGAGTAGGCTTTGATAGAATTTTAGGGGAGGATAAATATTATTTAATATCCTTAAAAGCTTTATTACACTCATGGGTCCAATTAAAATGACTTGCTTGTCTCAACATCTTGGAATAAAAAGCACATTTACTTAAAAATCAGAATATGAATCTATTCAAAGCTGTTAACCTCTCTATCAAAATTTGAACCTCATATCCATATTAATTTAATTGTTCATGCATATGCATCCATAAACTAAAGCAATTTATTCCTTAAAGTATAATCCACTAATTGATCTATCTGGGGTACTCGGAAATGATCTTTTGGACATGCTCTGTTTAGACCGATAAAACCTAGACACATCCACCACTTACCATTTTTCTTCTTTACCAGAACCAAATTAGGCGTCTATAATGAGTACTGAGATTAATATATGTTCCCAACTTTGGATAGTCGATCTGCCTCAACCATTATAGCCTCTGACGTTTCTTGAGAAAAAGGCATTATCTTCTGAATAATTAGGCGCACGTTACTTTTTATTGCTAATTTGTGACAAATAATTTCTATAGGTACCTCGGTCACATCTTTGTTACACCATGCAAACAAGTATAACTTTATGGATAAAAAATGAATTAACTCTTCTCTCACCATCAGAGATAGTTTTGTGTTGATTCAAATTTTTCCTACCTGGAAAACAAGATCCTCAAAATTCTCATCGGAACCAAAAAACCGGGAGCCTCCCTCGGATTGTCAACTGGGTCAGACTTTGATAGATCTTACTAATTGCTATGATTATTTTGATTCGCACCCCCTGATTTTCTTGAATACCAAAGCTATACGATAACATTTCTTTCCTATTTTTTGGCTACTTCTAATTGTTCCTGCATTATTTCTTACAACGTACTTCAAACATTGATGTACGGTCGAACTTAACGCGTGCATTATCGACAACCAAGATTTTCTAAAAATAGCATAATAAGGTGTTGGTGCACCTACCACAATGAATAATACAAATACTTATTTTTTGAACGGTCCTCGACCCAACTCTACAATACTTTCAAATTCTTCGACGACTTTAGCAGTTAATCCTGTAAAACCTATAATAGTCTGATCCGATCTTCAGATTACTGGTTTATTCCTATTTTTTTCATAGGTATTCATGAACAAAATATTGACAAAACTTATCGTGTCAATCAAAATTCTTTGTATCTCATCACCAACTATTCCTGTTGCAATTACCACCGTATTTTCGTTTGGTCTTGCTACCTTTCTCATATCATCACCCTCAAAGAAAAGTAATAGGAGAAGGATTTCAGTACAAATGAATCGAAGTGACTGCCTCTAGTTGAGTGGCCAAACTCATTAAATGCCTTTTCCAAGAGCAGTTTGAATTTCATGCAATGGCATCATAAAAAAGTCATAGATTTCAAAAACACACACAACTTACTAACCTTTCCCTTTGGAGTGAGCTCTTAAACAATATGAATATTATTTATATCATCTTTTGGATCTAAATATTTAGTGGTTATATTGAAAGAATCAATATGTTCATAAATTACTAATGTGTTCTCTTGTTTTGAAGCTCCAATAGTTTCTCTGGCCGTTGGATCTTTTTGAGAATGTTTCTTCATAAACGGGGTCCGTTTTGTGTTCTCAAATTAAATATTGTATCTCATTTTCTAATACCACGTATTATTTTGTATCATGCCTAACATCATCATGATACTTACAGTGTCTGCTGTTCCTATTCTCCACTAGGGTTTGAATTGTAAAAGGCTTGCAAAATTGTACATGAATCCAAGTTTTATCGAATATCGTCGCTACATACCCAGTTAAATCCGCAAAGTGGGCCGAACAAATCCATTTGTTTGATATTAGCCTATTATATTGTTGTGTATTAGTCTTTTGTTGATTTGTTCTAGAATTTGGAGGTAATTGAGTTGATACTTTTGGTTGAACATTCGTCGTCAAAACATAAGCCGTGTTGTGAAGTCGTTGAAGCTGATTTGGCTCGAACTGAGCCATAAATTCTATTTCCGACGCTTGTGTCTCTTCTACTAAAATTCTTTTATAAACCTGGTCTAATAAAGCCCCAAATGTTATAGCTTGCTTTTCTACCACAATATCTTTTAAAATTCACGGGAGAATCCTCATCCAATAAACTACCAAAGCTACAAGATCCTCGCAATAATCCATGCCATTTTTCACATTGATAAAATGGTTGTTATAATCTTTCAAACTTTCCCCAACCTTTTGCCCACAATATATTATAGTATCACCAGTAGCTCAAAACTTCTTGCTTCCTATAAAATGCTGTCGAAACATACTCCAGAACATATCAAAATTCTTAATACAACCATGGCGTAGTCGGGTATACCTCTTCGAGGTTGCACCTTTAAATGTTTGGGAGAAAACTCTGCAGGGCAATTTATCATCATCATTATAATTGATCATAAAGTTTTTGAACTGTTCGATGTGACAATCCGGGTCTTGTGTTCCACCAAATTTTTCTAGTTTTGAGATATCAAATCGTTTGAGTAGATTTCCTGAAAGGATTTTCGACGGAAGAGGAGAAACTCTCCAAATATGCATGGTCCTATAAACGATCGCCCTTTATACTCAAAGTTTTGACCATCCGTTGTAGTGTGTTCTTTCGCCGTAACATTCATTTCTTTTTATTGATCATTTGATCCCTGTATTATCTAATATTTTCTTAAATCTTTATTCCGACGAAACATTAAATGGTCGTTTCTATTTTTCCTCGGTTTTTTTTCTTATCACTTCTTTTTCGTCGACTGACTTTTTCTGGGGGAAATGACTCGCTTGAATCATAAAGTGAATAGTCGCTAGACTCTGATGAGTCATAACGATGTTTATGTTTCATTTTCCTCCTCAAAGAATAACGACTATGCTTTATATAATCATTTTCTTATCATCCATTCGATAATCATCGTAAGTATAATCGCTCTCAACATATTCCCTTAAACCCCCCGATCTAATCTTCTTATAAGTCAATGTAGCGTATTTTTCAGTGTTCAATTTCTAAATCTTCTCTAGTAGTTCTTTCTATTGAGTCATTAAAACAGAATATACTAGCAACTCACCTACACATTGATCATCGTAATGTTGATCCTTCTCCATGTTTTCTCCGACGAGATGACCCTCCTCGGATATAGGATTAGTTACGCTAATATATAGCTCACCAAGAGCTCCCACGTCCCCTTCTTTTAAAGTACTTGACATTATATTAATGGTTTTGAAGAACAATTCCAGGTACTAATCGTTCCCACAAACGACGCCGATGATAGTTCCATCATATTTTTTTAGAGTGAACCAGTTAATAAAACAATGTTTGAAGGACTAAATTCTTAGAGAGAGAAGTTATAGACAATTTAGAGATAGAAACTCACAAGATATCATTCTCTAATCATGAAACAATCATATTTCCCCGAAAGAGGTGGTGTGCATTTATAATACATTTGTTGGATCCTACACGTTTAGATAAAAACTAATTGTGGTCCATTTCCATACCTATAATTAATTACAAATTGATCATTTTACATTATACAATTGCCATATTTTTCCTATGATGTTTTCTTTATATCAAATTACTTATTTATTTTGTCGATCTCATCTAGTGACATAATTCTTCCCTTATGAATAACTACTGGCCCGTTGTCTTTTACGGTATGCATAACCCTATCAATCAACTCTTGTTGCATATAGTTGACTTTAGTGGTAAACACATCTTTAAAATCGACATGTAGAGCTTCAGGTATTCCACCGATAACCTTAACATCAGAATTCTCCCTCACAAAACTGATATCCTTAACACCGTAATCTACTCCCGCATATCCAGAAACCTTGAGCTTCTCCAATTATAAATTATTAGAAATCAAAGTTATAAAATAAGAACATGATTTTGGAGGGCACTACCTACTTCTAACAAAAACAATAAGGAAAGTATAAAAAGAATGTCCAAACTACTTGATGGAATGCCTATTTTTTTTAATATTTACAAAATATTTATTTATTAAAAAAAATTAAATTCTTTAGAATTTTATTTATATAATATACAAAATTGTTATTTATTAAAAACTTTTAAAATCTTTAAAATTTTATTTATTTATATTTATGCTACCTTTGAATTTCATGGACACTGTTCTGAATTATTATTATAATAATAAAAAGATATTTAGAAAAGTATGATTTTTTTCTTAAAATCGAAATTTTGTAAAAAATTTCAAATTTAGTATATAAATCGAAAGTCTGATAGGTCGATCCTATATTCCCAATTTTAAAACAATAGCCATACCCTAACTCTTATTAGGAGGTGCGGGCTCCATATTTTTATTAACCTTTCATAGATAATAAATGAACCCATGAATTAACACTGTCCAGCAATTGCGTTGCATAAACCCTAATTCCGTTTCCCTCCACCCTCTCTAAAACCTAAAACCCTACCTAAATCATATTTCTTTCGTTTCTACCTGTTTCAATTGATTGCAGTTTGAACAAGCTTCAATGGCAGCCTTGGAGAGTTTTACGAATATGCACGACATTGCGCTCAAACCTCGGATGCTGCGAACATTGCTAAGAGAACACGTTCCTGAGGTGAAGCAGCCTATGTCTAGTCCTCTGGGATTGTCAAAGGCTGTCTCTTTAGTCCAGACTCACAAACTTCTATCGGAGTCTTTCACCGAATCGACGGAGCAGTCGCTGGTCGAGAAGTGGAAATCTGCTGTCGATGATTGGGTTGATCGGCTAATGGAACTGCTTTCTTCTAATATGGTTCGTTATCTGAATCTTCCTCTACGTTATATATGCTTAATGTTCGTTAAACTGATATTCCCACTAGGAAATACAGTCTCAGACCGATTATAATCACATTAATTAACATCAGCTTTGTGAGATTTGTATTCATTGGTCGATTAAAATTTTCTTCACTGGAAGATCCTGATACTAATTCTCTTTATGGTTAAAGTTAGATTAGGTTGTAAGGCAGAGGTCGTTTTTGAATACTACTATGTGGGAAAGTCTGACTCCTGTAACTTAGAGATAAGTATTTATTTATGAGAAGTTATTATTCTTTACAGCCAGATAAATGCTGGGCCGGAATCTGTCTGGTAGGTATAACTAGTCAGGAATGCAGTTCTGATCGTTTTTTGGCGTCAAACTCTATTTGGTTCAACAAGCTTCTGCTGTTTATACAGGTATTTTAACTACCCTTTAGATTTTCTTTATCAAGATTTCTCTAATATTTTTGAATACGTTGCAAATTTGACTTACAACACTTGGGTTTCTATATAACATATAGCCTCCAGCTGAGTCTCAAATTGTGAAGGTGGCTTCCTGCATTTCAATATCAGATTTTCTTACAAGGTCTGTACATGTGTATACCAGGGCATATATTTGTTTTTCATATTTAAATGAATGCATATGTTTTATGCTGCTCATCCAGGTTAATGTAAGATTTGAAATTTGAGACAAAGGACTTTTTTGTACTTAGTATGGTGGATATTGTATCAACTAGTTCAAATATCGCTATAGCCATTGACGTAGATCGAAATTGCATGTTACTCTATTGACAACTTTGAGGGGAAGTGGGGACTGGAGAAACATAAATATTAATTTGGGAGGGAGATATATCGAGGGAGGAAATTGAAGACGAACTTGCTTGTGTAAAAGGTTGTAGAGTGGGAATGAAATAACAATGTTGGGTATTGGAAAGTGAGTAGGGTGCATTCTTATGCCCAACATAGAGTTATTTACTCCTCAGCAAATTCCTCACAGAGGAAAGGGGCAAAATATGTTTTTCAAAACTGGCTGGACCATCACAAAGCTCTTTTCTAGACCAGTCTTTCTTTTAAATGGTTAACATTTGGAATAGTGACGGTGTCTCTATTTGTGAATGTGGACCTTAGACCAAAAGGCATTCTAATTGGAAATATAAATGTACGCATCTGAATGGAAAAAACATGTGCAAAAGTGTAGAGAGGCTTCTCACTTCTAACTTCAAAGTTCTGTAGTTTTGTACTTTCTTGTCTACTTCATACTTTTCAACTTTAAATTAATTTTAGCACTTCATTTAAAAAAGATGTCTGGTGCATCGTCTTTGTTGGGAATTTTGTCTTATAAATCTTTTGGTAAAAGAGCTAGTTCAGGGGATCAAATAGTGGGAATTAGTGGTTAGTACCTAGACCAGTTCTTTTTTATATTGTTAGCATTTGGAATAGTGACGCATTCTGTATTTCTGAATACGAACTTTAGGCAAAAGGCATTCTAGCTGGTAATATAAGTGCATGCATGATGCATCTGTATGGAAAAGCATATTTGCAAAGATGTATGAGAGGCTTCCAAGGTCAATGCTCTTCAGTTTTTTACTTTCTCGTCTACTTCGTAGTTTTCAACTTTAGATTGATTTTAGCACTTCATTTGAAAAAAGATGTTTGATTGTGCATGGTCTTTGTTTCCATATTCTTTCCTGATATATCTTTTGGTAAAAGAACTAGTTCAGGGTTCTCAAATGGTGAGAATTGGTGGTTGCTACCTACTTTTGACAATATTATCTTCTTCTCGCTTTTCCTTGACAGAATGGATGGCTTTCCGAAATTAAAGAAAGATGCAACTTCTCATGCCGCTAAACTTATTGAACCAGTTTTGAAGCTGTTGTCAAATGATACTTCAGAAGCTGTGTGGGTGAGTATCTTTGTCCTTTTTGTTTTTAATTATTATCTCAACTATTTGGGTTTGGTTTATAAACATGACCACGCACCATATGCTCAATATTGCTTTCGCACTCATATGCTCGGGAGTGGTAGAAAAGAGCAGAGTTATAGGTGTCTTCAAACCATAGACATTAAATTCCACTATCTCATGATGGATACATTATTATATACTCCTCAGTGTTGTTGCTTCAGCTCTGATTTTTCATTTCTGCCTGAATGTGCAGGAAGGAGCACTTCATTTGTTAGCCACCATCTTAATGCTCTTTCCAGCTTCACTTCATCGCCATTATGAAAATGTAAGTTTCATATATCTTCGGAAACGACCTTGCAAGTTCTTGTAGTTGTGTTATACAATAGACCTCTATATAACATTGTAACTGACAGATCTAAGCTGCATATACATATATATATATATATATGCACACAAACATTTATGTTTCCTTTTGTGTCGATGTATGTGTGTTGTCTGTATGTATGTATGAATATAATCTAGAGATTGGAAACTGGATATGTACTGGCACATGTCTTTATTGTCACGGCTTATCTCTTTTAACCCACGTGAGTAAATTTGATCTTATATCATTCTGCCCTATTCTGTAAAGCATACACTATTTCCATATCAGCTATTCTAAACTGCATATGTTGTATACATAATTTAGTTTAATACAAACTAGTAGTTAAAAAAAACTAGAAGAGTAGAAAATAAAGATAAAAGAAGAAACAATTTCCTAGCCTTCATATATCTGGCCGCTCTACTCATCAGAACATAAATTTGCAAATATTCATTTCTCTTCTTGAATAAACATTTTAAAGCTTCGTAAATGAGAAGAATCCAATTTTTTTCTGTAATCAACCCAAATTGTTTCAATCACTTACTATTTAACCTTTCGAAAATGTACGGTTCTGTTTCCATTGTCTTTGTTTAAAGGCCCTATTTAAGTATATATAGTAGCTTTATACTATGTTACAAAGTTTAAGTTATGTTCATTTCATTATAGAAGAAAATGTAATGTTTGGGTACATTTGAGTCAACAGATTAAGTAGAGTGGCATTGCTTTTGAGATAAAGGTATAAATATACACTTTTACTTGGCCATTATTTTTCCTAAGTACAGACAAACTTTCTAAGTTGAGTTTATCTAAAACTTGTGTTTTATTCTAGAAATGACCGAATATTAATTTGTTGATGGTAATATACTTAGTTTGACAAGTTGTCATAATTCTGATATTTTCTTCCTTTTACCAGTTTGTAGCCACATAAAATGATTATTCTTTAGTCAAAGAACAACTGTTTTATGATACATGATCCTAAATAATACTATTAGACAAAAGTTGCTTGATTTGATAATTTAGGTTAGTCATATTACTAAGTTACTTCTAGATGTACTTAAATTTAATCTTAATAAAGACCACTATTGTAATTTCTAGGAAGCAACTAGTTGGAAACTTTAGGTTTTTTAAACTGTGTTGTTTGGCATATACAATAGGTCCTATGTTGTGTTGGTAAGTTACGGATAAATTGGAAGTGTCGTAATAAAAAACAATCGATGCAAGAAAGAGCTAGGTGACTGTTACACTATCTGAATACTCTTCACAGAATCAGTACGTGTTATGATTATGATGTAATGGTACAGGTATCTTCAAGTTAATCAATTAAACTCTGCAGGTTGAAAATGCTATTGCTGCAAAGATTTTTTCAGTGAAATGCAGTGATAGTATGTTGAAGGTAACCTCCTTTCATCTGTTAACGTGGTGTCTAGCTGAACAATCTTATTATTGTGCTGACATGATCCTTTTTCTCTTATACTTGTGCTGTTTTGGTGATCAATTTTAGAAATTTGCCAATTTTCTATCATTACTCCCCAAATCGAAGGGGGATGAAGGTAGCTGGTCGCTGTTGATGCAGAAGCTTCTATTGCATATAAATGCAAACCTAAATAATGTCTTTCAAGGTCTAGAAGAAGGTATTTTAAATATCATCTAAGCTGTGTTTCTGCCCTTCTAAAACAAATAAGGATGAAAGACTTTTTGCATGTGTTCCAGTAACTAAATGTACCGAAGCCATAAATTTATTGGTTGCACCTGGAAAAGACCCCCCTCCTCCATTAGGAGGGCAAGCAGGGTTTGGAGATGATACAAGGTCGGAGCGAATACTCATATCACGGATTTCTGCGCTGATATCTTGCTGTGGTACAATGCTTAAAAGCTCATACCATGTTCAAGTACGGTTTCAACACACTTTTCTTTCTGTTAGTTGTCATCTTCAAAGTGGAAACATTGTAGTCAAGTAATTTGTCTGACTGATAGGTACGTGTTCCCATTCGCTCGTTGTTAGCCCTTGTTGAGAGAGTGCTGATGGTGGATGGATCTTTGCCGCACAATAAGCTACGGTTAATGACTATCATGCAACACGAGTTAATTTGTTCAGAACTTCCAGTCTTGCACTCATATGGTCTGGATCTCCTGACTGCAATTATAAAGAGTATTCGCAGGTAAAGTATCTATTATCTTCTTTTTTTCTGCTTCTGTATCAGTAGTAATGATCTTGACATAATTATTAATTTTTATTTTGGGAATCACTCTCAAAGTTCTCACGTCAAGTATCTTGTTAGTAAGAGGCTTTTTGGCAGCATCATATTTGGTATCATATATCTGGGACCTGTGTGCTGATACAGTGATACTCAATCACATATATCATTAAATGCAATCCTCGATTTCTTGATGTATAAATTGATTTTAACTGTATAAATAATACCACTTACGAACTTATTTTATGAACAGTGTCTTGTCATTTGTGTTTCTCTCCACGTATGCTGTCTACTCATAATGTCTGTCTAGCAATATCCATTAGCTTCTCTGAGAAGTATGGTACTGAATGATTATTAAAATAAATGAGTCAAATAGATTATTCTCCTTGCCTACATAGTAGCATCAGATACTTCTCTTTATGAAAGTCATACAATCAAGAAAGAAAAATAAAAATAACAAGAGAGAGCTAAAATCATGTAATTGGAATTGTTGAAATGCGTGAAAGTCAGAGGGAGTACGAGTCATAGCTATTCAGAAAAGTGAACAAAGCAAGGTGTTAAGAACTAATAGAACTGGTTCATCAAAAGTTCACCTAGAAGATATTCTGTAGTTAAGCATAATGAAGAAAAATGGTATCTGCGGCTTAAAGCATTCTAATATCCGTCAGCCCACCCACGTAACCTGCATTCTTTTGTGCTTTCTTGATCACGGGTGACTAAAAATTAAGAATGTTAAAAAGGTCAATAATATCTACAACTTTGTGGTTTCTAGATGAAATTAAAATAAAGTGATTATTTGTGCCTATGTAAAGGTAAGGTGATAGTTTGTGCTACATGTCTTATTATTTTTCTATCCTGACATGTAATCGGAGTTGTTCTTTGCCCTGTACCAAGGTTCACTTACAGACTTACTCTTTTTTGTTCTCTTTGCAGTCAACTTTTACCTCATGCTGGTTACGTTTTAAGACTTGTTACACGATACTTCAGAAAGTGTAAATTACCAGAATTGAGGATTAAGGTTTACTCAGTCACAAAGTTGTTACTAATATCCATGGGTGTTGGTAATTTCTTCAAACCTCAAATATGTTCCTGCTTATGGGTGAAAAAATCTAGCAAGTTTCTGTTTCATCTTGTACATACGTTACTTTGCTTAACTATTACTATTTAATGGATTCTTGTATCGTTGGAAATTACCATAGAAGTGACTTGATCGGAGGGAACTCTGTAATTGCACTTCACCTGTAGATTTGTCTGTCTTGTAAAATCTTGTAAATGTTTATCAAGATCTTTGTTGGCTAGTAATCAGATTCTTCTGGTGTCACTAATTTGTCGTTTAAAAACAACCAGGAATGGCAATCCATATTGCAGAAGTAGTTGTAGCAAATGCGTCTGAAGATTTAAAGCACTTGGGCGTTGGAGGTCATGATAAAGCTAGTGTTGACAATTCAAATAGTTCTGCTGATATTCTCCTGCAGCCAAAGAATAGAAAAAGAAAGCATGGCATTGCCACCGGACTTGAGAAACAGCCTGCTGGAACTGGTTTAGATGTTGGAATAGCCAAGAATCCTTCCGCAGCTCCTATTTCTGTCAAGATAGCTGCTCTTGAGGCATTAGAAGCTCTTCTCACTGTGGTATGTGTATTTGCTTTGCATGTATATAGATAATTATTTTGCTGTTACTCTCCATCTAAATATGCATCGTCTTAATTGTCTCATCTACAAAGATTGATATAAAAATGCTTGAGGTAGTTTAGTTATTCATAATTTGCATGAAGTTCCAACTATAGCTGATAATTTTGACAGGTTTTGCCATTGGGCAGGTAAGGTGTTCTTCTACTTACATTCTCTGGTTTATAGAGATGATTATATATAGGAAGGTGACTAACGTGATTCATTTTTGGTACATATGCACCAAAGTTTAATTGTAATTCATCTTGGTTGACATGGTTATTTAAGGCTCTCTCAGATAATAAGTTCTAACAGCTTACCACAACTTTTATGCATGTGGTTGGCTAAAATGGTTTCGGACTTCCCCAAATGGCTCCCCGCTCCCCAACTATTATCTTTTCATACTTACCCAAAAGAATTCAAATTTTCCTTACGTTCAAAACTTATTTTTTTAAAAATGCTTCAGTTTGTTTAATAATTAGGCGTTCTTGTATTTATCGTATGCGAAAGATATTCAGCGATATGTCATCTGACTTATTTTATTGGCTTCTCTATTGTTTCTTGCTCGTCTTTTAGATCTAAATTAGGTGTATAAATTGACAAGGATTCATGTTACCCCACAGTAGCAAATCCATAACATTTAGTTAGTATGGAATAAATTTGAATTTTTGAGTATTTAACATATATATGAATGGCAAATTAAAAAGTTAATATTCTAGGGAAAAAAACATAAAGACCTTGTTCCGAAGGTCAGAACTCACATGTTACTTCATACCGCACCCGCCCCTGTGATCCACAAGAACTAATTTGGAATTAATGGCCATGAAGAGATTTTATATTATAGATTTGATTGGCTTTTTTAAATTTACATTGATTAGTCATGGTTGACTAATACCTTTTGCAAGTTCCTGCTATGCTTGTCCTTTTAATTAACGTTTATATGGAGCTCAGTTCTTCTCATCAATACTTATTTGCTTAAGCTTGCTGAACTATACTCAGTGAAGCAAAAAAATCGTTACGTGGCGAATTCATTTAGTGTTTAATATAAAAACGTGTGTTGAGCAGTCATGGAGACTAACATGAACCTTGCACCATCCTTGTGCTAAAGTCCCTAGTCCTTACTGACTGACTGTCTATTTCATTTAACACTGCATTTGGGTCTAAAATCTTGAACGTGTGTTTTCAGTTATCTTGCTCTTTGCGAAGTCCTTTGCTTCTAGCTGTTTGTTTTGGTGCACAATGACACATGTTAACATAAGTTTTCATTTATGATTCTTTTTTACAGGGTGGTGCTACAATGCCTAAGAGTGAGCATGAAATGGATGGTGCTACGGCGCCTGAGAGTTGGCGATCGAGCGTTGATATTCTTTTGATGAGCACCGCAACCAATGTTTGTAAAGGGGTATGGGCCAACCAGGGAAGTTACCATTTCCTGCCCAATGAATCAGCATCAACTTTAGTAGATTTTCAGCTTGTATCATTACGTGCACTTTTAGCATCTCTTCTTTCTCCTAGAGGGGAACGGCCTGCATTCTTATCCGAAGGTCTTGAGCTTTTCCGCAGAGGTAACCATCAACCAAAATTTGAAACTCTTTTTACTATCAGTTACTAAAGTGCTAGTCTGTGTCTGTAAGCAATTGAGGAACACTAATACAAATGAGGTTTCTACATGTATGCTATAATTTTCACACTGCCTTTTATTTCTTTTTAAAAGCAAAGATGAAAAGATCAACTTATCTTTCATCTTCTCCTAAATCGTTTTTTGTCCGAATTCTAAAATATTTTACCTTAACAAAATCTGTTTGGTTTTACCACTACATTTTTATGGATGTAGTTTCTTTCATTGTCTTGAATTCCGTAACTTGTTTAGGCTCACTAGCCCAAGTGTGCTATCCATTTAAGAAGTTAAAGCAGGATTTCTCTATGGTCCATTGGATCAAGCATATCTACATTATGTTGTGGTTTTGATGATTACTTTTTGTCGGGTTTCTTTTCTTAATCTCTTGCTAATTTTGCAGGTAAACAGGAAACTGGAACAAAGCTTGCCGAACTGTGTGCACATGCTCTTCTAGCCCTTGAAGTTGTTATACATCCTAGGGGTCTTCCTATCAATGATATACCTTCTGCATACAAGTCTTCTGATGCTGTTGCTATTTCGGATGATAATGATGATGATAAAAATGATTATTTAAATGATGAATATCAGGAAATAATGATCGATATGGCTGCTGATAAAAATGAGATTACGAGGGGTCGCGTAAATCATGCAGAAGACAACAACGTTAGTTTGGCAGAAGTACCAGGAGTTGGTGCAGACGACACTAAAAAAAGACGAGCTGGTGCAGACGACATTCAAACAGGAGAGGACGTGATTATGGTCGAGTCACGCCACAATGAAGATCCTGCTGTGGAATTTCATGAGAAGGTTGTGGAATTTCATGAAAATGTCTTTTCTGCAGCAACTAGCGTCCCTGAAGTTACTGAGACTGGATTCAGTGGTAGTGCCTCCAAAGGTGAAGCATTTGATCATAAAGAAGTTGTACCTATGAAAGCTAAAGCTACCAGTGGGTATGATTCTGACAATTCGTCTCTGGGTTCGTTTCCCAATCTTTCCGAATTAGATTCAGATTCAGATTCGGATTGAGTGATTTCAGTTTTGATTATCCAACAATATAAATTATTATTAATGGACATGAAAATTTAATACATTAGTCTCAAAATTCGGAAGTGATATGATCTTGGTTGTGCTGATTTGCCCCTAAATGTAGATATATTATTTGGCAATACTAGTATTTAAGAACTGTGTAGATTCAGATATTGTGGTACTAGTAAAAGCTTTAATTAAAATAGTTTTGCCATGAACAACAATATGAATCAAAGCATGACATTACGTACGATTTAACCACCCCAGTTTTATCATGCGATTGGTTAGACATGGTTGGTGATTACTATTATATTATATTTATACACTTTTAAAGTCTGGGTGAATTGATTCAGAGTTAAAATCGTATATACGGATGAAAGTTAAAATAATAAACCTAATACATGCTGGTAATGGTGAAAAATAATAATAAGCTCAACACTTTTAGAGCAGAATATATATTTGTTTTTCAATCTTTTTTTTTTGGAGAAGAAGGTGGTGTTTTTATAGCCCAGAATTAGGTACCGCAAGTTTAACAACTTGCTAATTGCATGACCCGTTCTTAATTCTATTGTTTGCTTTAAATTAGTTCTTTTCTATTATATAATTAACAATTTTTCCTAAATAAACTCTCTCATCTTTTTTTCTCCTTTATCAGTAGCCCTCAGTCCTTGTGAAAATATTTTTGACAAGGACTATTAGGTATCCTTCAAATCTTATTCCTTGTTTTACCCCTGAATTCTGACCAGATGCCAAATTCTAGTGACTTCATACGATCTTTTTCGTCTCGAATTTGGAGATAACAACTGCTTCTTAACATTGGTTCTCTTCAGAAATTTCAATATGAAATTGCTTCTTAGCTTTGGTCTTCTTCGGAAATTTCAATATAAAACTGCTTCTTAGCTTTGGGTCTCTTCGAAAATTTCAATATTAATCCATATATGTAGCCCCCTAGTCTTTGTTAAAATAGAATGTTGACAAAGACTGCTAACATCTAAAAAAAAGTTCACCTTCGAATAATTCTCTCACCATAACTTTTGGACCAAATGTTCCTCGAACCTCAATATCGAAGGTCTGCCCAAAATTTTCAATAGACCTCTTCAAACTTTGTAAAAATCTTTCAGCCGATATAAACATTTTCTCGCATTTGCTTTAGTAATGACGTCACAAAAAGAAAATTCTGACCATTCCAATGAACACTTTTCTGTCACATCACAAATCGGTTGAACTTCTATGGTGTGCCTCTTTTCCCGACAAGGATTTTTTAGCCAAACTTATCCATTTTCCCAGGCTATTTTTGTACCTACTTCACCCATTATGCCCCTAGGCAAACAAGCTATGCGTCCATGGGCCTTAACCTTTCTTGAAGCCTAACTTTTCTCTATAAAATCTCTTTCCCCCTTCATTCTCTAGATACACTTCTTAGAGAAAACCTAGTTTCAAGCAAGCAAAACATGGGTACCGAATATTTTCCTATGAGCTTACAGAATTTGGCAAGAGATGCACCTTGGTCCGCTCGCCCACAGAGCCCCCTAATGTTCTAAGAAAGGACCTTCATTGATCAACCTTGGAGTTTGTGGGCACTCTGCGCCTCGATCTGTTTTGCTGCTTCTTTCCCGTAGCTACTTGCCAAGGTCCATCATAACCCACATCAAGGTCACCTTCTTTGCTGCTGGCACCATTAACCGGTGGAATAGACAAGGTTGGTTATTTCTGCCAAAATATTTATAGAGAGAGAAAGTACAACTTATGCCCTCTAAAATCCGTCGGATTCCTGAGTGGCTGCTTATTAGTCAAGTTCGAAGAGAAAATAACTGCTAGTACCTACATCCATCCTACACCCGAGCCACCTGTCACCACTTTTTACGGTATTTGGCCTCCCCCAGAAAATTCTTCTACCGTCATTCTCTTTAATTTCTGCTCTCAGTCCCTCAACACCAACTGTTCAACCCTTAGCAATAAATGCCTCGAATCAATGAGGAAAGATTAGCATAAAAAAGCTCTTATGCCAAAAGAAAAATGCATCACAAAGATAAAAAAAAACATTCCAGGGAACACAAATGCTCAAAATACTCTCCCTCCGATGTTCGCATCCCCACTGTCTAGTCCTAGGTTGATACTCAACCTCAACAACATAAAACCGAAGGCTCCGGGTCGAATTTACCTGCCACTCCCTCCATAACTGCTCAAGGAAGTCCCAGGTTCACTCCGGACATTCCTCCTCGAAGTTTAACCCAGGAAGAAATTGCACAACTGCTAAAAGTTACAGTGACTGACGAAGAAGTTCAGTCAGTTAAATCAGATGCCACCATATCAAAAGGCAAAATAAAATTAGTTAAGTCTTCCAATTATGACCAACTAGAAGCCCCCAAACCAGTTGAGAAAAATACCGGTGAGCCTTCATTAGCGTTAACAAGCCAGTAGACTGCCAACCCTCTTGAAACTACCGAGGAGAAGTCTTGTGAAGGGCTCTGAAATCTAAAGGGTACATCACCCTTCCCCTCGAACTTGATGCCGTAGTTGGTAACAATATCTGAGGCATAGAAAACAAGCATCTAGTGATTCTTCACAACATCAAATACAAATACTTTCAGCCATCCGAAGAGACTATGCTGAGGACTCGGTGAGGGATTCCTTCCTATATAACCATCAGATTTCTGAACCAAAGGGAAACACCTTTGTCCATAAAAGACGACGAATTGGTCGTGTATACAGAAGTCATGAACTGCGGGTTAAGGTATCCTTTAGATCCATTTTTATCGAATACTTTTCCAAAATCAATATTTGCCCACACAAGCAGGTCCCAACATGTAGTACACACTTATGGCGTGTATCATGGCATCAAGGATTTCTGGGAATGACGTTTCTTTGGAAGAGCTCATCCGGCTGTCTCGTCTGGTAAAAAATCCATTCCTCCCCTTTTACTCGCTCACATTTGGCCGAGGTAAAAAAGTAGTGAAAGACTTACTTGAAACTGACAAGAAGTGGAAACAACAGTTCCTTTTCTTCTCAGGACATTGGGAGAGAGGCTCTGAATCATCTCATTTGAATCTACACAAGCTTTCTCTTCAATGGACCAATAAAGGTATGCAATATTTAATTTTTTTATATAGTATTAGCCATCTTAAATATTAATTCCTCGGAATTCTATGTAGCAATGAATGGCATCTCTAAGCCCTATGCTGACTTTGACTTGAGTGCCACAACCGTCTTTACTAAATTAAATGAATGGGCCAAAGAAGCTTGGGAAAACAAATTCCGACTCTGCTTTATGACTACCAATCTGGCTAAAAGCCGATTGTGGAGATTGAACCCTTTTGGAAAGGTTATCCTTGGAAGAATTGATGACTCCTCCCTCTCAACAAGAAGTCCTCGAACGACTTCAAGCTAAAGATATCGTCATATATCTTCCGAAACGCTCTCGAGCTAAAAATCATCTAGATGAGAATTTTGAGGAGGAGGTTTCAGTAAAAGACCAAAACTCTCATTCCAAAGGAGTAAACACTCTCCCGAAAGTGACTCTTCCCCCGAAAAAAGCTGATGCAGCTAAAGCCTCTACTTTCACTCCTCAGAAAGCTCCTATTTGACAAGAAATAGAAGCACAAACGAAATCTTCCTTCTTGTATCAAGTATGATAGAGATAACGATCCCAAACAAAATATTAAGTCTGAATAAAATAAACGCAAACAACACAGAACACTTTTTACGTGGAAAACCTTTCCAGTGTAGGAAGTAAAAACCACGGGACTGATTTCGGAGTCCAACCAAATATTCACTATCATAAGATGAGTTACAAAACTATTCTCTAGATAAAACTAGAGCATACGCCACAAAAGGTATGACAATCCCAATACACAAGATAATGAACCGAAATCAGAAAACTCACTGAAGTATCCCGAAAATGCAGTTAGAAGAAGATGATCGAAAAATACACTTAGATGACTCCAAATCAAAAACCCTCTGGAAAGATGGTAGAGGACAAGTAGACGAGCCTTCTCACCAAAATTGAAGCCGATCGGACAACTGGAGACAGTCCGATTGAAAGCACAAAGTTCCGCCTCAGATCACCTTTTTCTCTCAAAAACTGCGCTATAGAATATGATGCTAATTTCCGAAAGACACTGTATACATATATATTTATACATAAACCAAAATCCTATGTGTTATCCAAATTGGGCTTAGCCCATATGATAATTGGACTCCCACATAGGAAGAGCCAAATACTATTCACCCGGTGAAGAAAAAAGAACCGAGAAACAAACATATTATTCTAGAGCCTATCCAAGAAATATCCAAGGGAACTGGAGACCAAGAGGGAACCAATTCGGGCCAAGCAAAAAATTCCCAACCAAGTCCTCAGCCACACAACGAATTTTCCCCAAAACTAGCTCCTATTCCTATTCCCAGAAGTCAACCGCCTCAAGCTGTTGATACACTTATTCTGACGGGTGAAACCTCGAGATTTAACTCGGCTGAAATGGTTTCACCTAATAGTTCCTTCGAAGTTCCTCAAGGAGACAACTTTTCCCATAACGTTCGAAGACTGCTTCACGCCTCAGTCACAATGGGGAAAAAGATGCAACATCCGGAAAATAGAAAAAATCATTACAAATTCAAGGCTTCCCTTGCTTCCTCTAAGTTCGAAGAGATGAAACACCAACATTCTATTTTAGAAAAACAGGGTGACGCTCTCTTCGAAAAAATGGTTGCCTCAGAAAATTATGTTATGCTTTTGGAGAAATATTGTCAAGAGGAACGACACCTCTATAGTAAGAAGACTGGTGCCCAAGAAAAACTCCTTGTGTCTCTTAAGCAAGCACATAAACTTTCGATAAAAGGCTTTAAAGAATGCCTTAAATATTTTGAGAGGATAGTGGAAGATAAAAAGTATCTTCTAAGGAATCTTGAGAAAGAAAAGAGCGCTACTGTAGAAGCATACGTTGTTAAATGCGTGGACAAGCTGAATGCAAGGGATGCAACAATCCGATCAGGGCTAATAACAAAAATCCATGAATACTACCCTGATTACAACTTGGGTAGTTTTTAGAAGCTTTTCCCTCCAGAAAATCTTCCACCTGGCATTGTCGTCAGTGAAAGTGAAACATCAGACTCCGAAGAAAGTGACTCTTCCAAAAGCTCTAAGTAATTAATTTTATCTTTTCTACTTTTTGTACAAGTCCTCATAATTTTCGAGGCTTTTTTTGTATAAGACCTCTCATCATCCGAGGCGATTTTTGAAGTACTCCCAATGATTTTCGGGGGGGGGGGGTGTTTACTTACTCAAATGAGCTTTGTATGACTTTATTTGCTATACCTTTTGTAAACCAACTGTTGTGGAATATGATAATAGTTTTGTACCAACATTTGTTGGATATGATAATAATTGTATGCCAACTTTATTGGTCATAATAATAGTTGTTTGTCAACTTTTTGTTGGACATGATAGTAGTCGTATGCAAAATTTTGTTGGACATGATAATAGTTGTATGCCAACTTTCGTTGGATATGACAATAGTTGTAGGCCAACTTTTGTTGGACATGATAATAGTTGTATGCCAACTTTTGTTAGATAATACTTTAGGCTCAAAACCAAAATTTTAAGGCAAAAACTTCATATGTATAAATCAGCTAAAATGACACCTCGTTAAAACCTTCTTGTGCCTATCAGGATAGGAAAGAGTGTTCCGCCGCTGTGTTACAAAGAAAAAAATAAACAAGATAAAACATTAAAACATTCCCATCCTCACTCAAGATAAAATTTTAGATGTTTTATATTCCAAGGATGCTTGAGGCTTCTTCCTTCTTTATCCTTCAAACGATACGTCCGATGCTTAACTTTCTGTGTTACTTCATAAGGGCCTTCCCAGTTGGGTCCTAATTTTTCGAGGCTATTTTCCTTGGTGTGAAGAAAAATATTTCGTAACACTTTATCCCCCTTCTTAAATTCCCTTTGCTTTACTCGTGAAGCATACCTAATTCTCATTAAAGTTTGCTAGTGTAAAGAGTTTAGCTGTGCACACCTTCTTTTTTCTTCCACCAAATCAAGCTCTATTGCTCTACCTTGATCTTTTAATTCCTATGTATACGCTACTACTCGATAAGATGGGAAGATAACTTCCGAAGAAACCACTACGTCTATTCCATAAACTAAAGAAAATGGAGATTCTGAAGTCGCTGTCCGAGGAGTTGTTTTGTAGGCCCAAAGTAATCTGGCCACTTTCAAACTTTTCCTTCCAAATTCTTCTTTAAACCGTCAAGATCGTCCTATTAGTAACCTCCACATGTCCATTAGCTTGTGGATGAAAAGGAGCAGGAAAACATTGCTGTATGCCCTTGGCAGCACAATTTGTTTTTGAATTATTTGTTATCAAATTGGGGTCCATTGTCTGTTGTAACCTTCACTAGTACTCCAAAACGACACCAAATGTTTGAAACGACAAACTTAATCACATCATTTGCCTTTGTTCCAGCTAAAGGCTCTGTTTCCACCCATTTAGAAAAAATAATCAACCGCCACTATTATTATCTGCCTTCCCCCAGTTCCCTTTGGTAACGGGCCAACCAAATCAATACCCCACCGATCGAATGACAATGCCTCAAAAATACTTTTAAGGGGAACCCCAGGTTTATGAATTATATTAGCGTACCTTTGACATGTATCACATATTTTCACCAATTCTTTTGCATACTTAGATATAGTTGGCCAGTAATACCCAGCTAAAAACACCCTTCGAATCAAAGCTTTATACCCACAGTGCGTAGACCCTTCTCCGGCATGTAATTCTGACAAAATGATTTGTGATTCATTCTTAGCCAAACACCTGAGTAAAAGTTTACTCAACAATTTCTTGTACAAAACTCCTCCTAGGACTATGTAACCATGAGATTTGAAACGTATTTTCCATGCCATTAACTTATCCATAGGTAACACATATTTTTCCAAGAACTCAACAATTTCCGACCTCCAATCATCTGCCATACCACTACTCGTCCTTTGAAAAGTTTCCTCAATTATAATCGATGATTGCTCTGTATCTTTGCTAATCGAAGGAAACTCCTGCATAATCACCCATGAATAATCTTCTAAACATGAAGCAGTTGCTAAATAATTTGGCACCGAATTTTCTTCCCTTCGAACATGTTCATATCTAATTCCTTCAAAAGCAAGTGCTAAATCTTTTAACGCCTTCAAGTATTTGACTAAATGATCTTTTGGTGCCTCAGACTGTCTCGATGCATGATTAATCAGAAGTTGTGAATCCCTCAACAATTTAAACCTCCTTGCTCCACATAACTGAGCAAACCTTAAACCTACTAAAGCCACTTCATATTTTGCCTCATTGTTTGTCGCTTTAAAGCCAAAAATCGTATAGCCTGGAACATTTCTACCCCATCCGGGGAAATTAAATGTACTCCAACTCCACTTCCAAATATGTTTGACCCTCTATCTGTTCGAATTAACCACTCGGCCTCAATTCTTGTGCTCATCAATCTCCATGTCTGAATTCTCTGAATGAAATTCTACTAAGGAATCCGCCAAAGCTTGAGCTTTAATAGCCGTTCGAGGCTCAAATTCGATATCAAAATCTTCTAACTCGACCTACCACTTTGTCATTCTCCCGGAGATATCCGGCCTTTGTAGCAAACTTTTAAGAGGGACTGCTGTTCGAACTACTATAGAACGCGTCTGAAAGTATGGTCTCATTTTTTGAGCAGCTTCCACCAAAGCAATAGCCAATTTTTCCAGTTTCAAATATCGTTTTTCTGCATCTAACAAACTCTTACTGATGTAATATACTAACCTCAAAACATTTTATTCCTCTCGAACTAACACAACACTGACTGCACAATCTGAAACTGCTATATAGATAACCAATTTCTCCCCCAACAATGGTTTAGAAAGTATTTCTGGGGATGAAAGGTACTCTTGAATCTGATAAAACGCTTCAGAACATTATTTTGTCCAACTAAACTTGTTTGCATTCCTAAGCACTTGAAAGAAAGGTACACACTTGTCCGAGGATCGAGAAATAAATCTGCTCAACGCTGCCAACCTTCCCGTCAATATCTGAACTTCCTTGATATTTTGGGGAGGAGTCATTGTTGTTAGAGCTTTAATCTGTAGCGGGTCCGCCTCGATTCCTCTTTCACTCACCACATATCCGAGGAACTTTCTGGATCCAACGCCAAACATACATTTTTCCGGATTTAACTTCAATTGACTTTTCTCAAGTTGTTAAAAATCTCTTCCAAATCAACAAAATGATCTTCATATTTCAAACTCTATACCAGCATATCATCAATGTAGACTTCCATATTTCGCCCAATTTGGTCCGCAAAATTTTGATTTACCAAGCGCTGATAAGTTGCCCATGAATTCTTCAAACCAAAAGTCATCACCTTGTAACAATACAAGCTTCTGTCAGTAATAAACGAAGTATTTTCTTCATCCCGCGGATCCAACCTGATCTGATTATATCCCGCATAAGCATCCATAAACGATAACAAGCGGTAGCCTGACGTAGAATCCACTAGTTGATCAATTCGAGGCACTATGAATGGGTCCTTTGGGCAACCTCTATTCAGATCCGTGAAATCTACACACATTTGCCATTTGCCATTCTTCTGCTTTACCAACATTGGATTTGATGCCCACAAAGGATATTGCGACTCTCGAATGTGGCATATGATTAACAACCGCTCGACTTCTGCAAGTATTGCCTCAAATTTATCCTGAGAAAAAGGTTTTCTTTTTTTTGTATGATAGGCCTTACATTGTTCCTGACCGAAAGCTTATGCCAAATTATCTCCGGGGGCACCCCTGTTGCATCTTCGGCACACTAAAAAAACATGTTTAGCTTTGTAGGTAAAAACATAATCAATTTCTCCCATAACTCTAAAGAGAGATTTGTTTCAATTTTTAAAACTTTCCCATCAGGGTATTCGTAATTTTCATAATCGTCATCAGGCACCAAAAGTCCCCGGGACTCTCTCGGATAATCAAAAGGCATTATTTTTGAGAGAGCCCCCTTTAACTGCTATACTTTCTCTATCTCGCTCCCCCAAAATTGCTTTGAAGCAAAGCAATCCGGTAACATTCTCTAGCCATCTTCTAGCTACTCCTTATCGTTCTAATATTATTTCCCACAAAATACTTTAAACATTGATGAACTATGGAAATAACACCATGAATCTTTGACAAATTATGACCTTCCTAGAATAGCATTGTAAGACGTTGACGCATCAACCACTATAAACAAAATTTCGACCTCTTTTCTGAAATGCCCTCGGCCAAACTCCACTATACTCTCGAATTCTCCGACAACTTTCGTTGTTGCCCCCGTGAAACCCACGATAGTTCTATCCGACCTCCGAATTACAAGGGTATCAACAATTCTCTTCTATGTATTCATGAACAAATTATTGGCAGAAATACCAGTGTCAATCAAGATCTTCTGCACATGATCACCAGCTATACCCGCGACAATTACCACTGCATCTTCATGTGGACCTGCTACATTTCTCATGTCATCATCATCAAAGCAAATAATCGGGGATGGAAGGCGGTGCATCTGTTCCGAGGCTCCTACTTCCAATTGGGAAGTCAAATTAACAATGTACCTCTTCCGGGAGCTGTTTGAATTCCCTGCAATAGTATCACCTCCAAAAATAGCCAACGACTCAAAACATACGCATAGATCACTAACATTTCCCCTCGAAACAACCTCATCTACAAAATTAATAACATTCCTTCCCTTATTTTGGGTCAAAATATTCTGTAGCAATATAAAAAGCGTCAACTTCTTCGGAAATAACCATCGTTATGTCAACATTTTTTGGAATAACCTTTGCCGTCGTATTTCTTCGGGAGTGTTTTTTCACAAAGTTTGTCAACTTACCATTTTCAATTAATGCCTGCATTTTTTTCAAAGCAATGCACTCTTTTGTTTCATGTCCAATATCTTCATGATATTTACAGTACTTGCTATTAATTCTAATTTCCCTCGGAGTCTGAATAGGAAAAGGCTTCCGAAATTGTACTATAGCCTTGGATTTGTCAAATATGGTTGCCACACACTGAGTTCATTCTGCGAAGTAGTATGGACGAATCCATTTATTTGATATAGGTTTTGTTACCTGTTGCGTATTATATGTCTGCTGATTCGTTCTTGGCCTCAGAGGATATTGATTAACTGCTTTAGGCTGCACATTCGTGCAAGGCACTTTGTTGCTGGATTCAGATCTTTGGAACTGATTCTGCTCTAACTGATTACTTGACCATTTTTCCGAAGCCTGAGTTTCTTCTACCCAAATCCTCTTTTCGACTTGGTCAAGAAGAGCTCTGAAAGTCATCGCCTGACTCTCAGCCACAATATCCTTTAAAAGTTCGGGGAGAAGTCCCATTCTAAACGCTGCCAATGCCACATAATATTTACAGTATTCCATATCGGTTTTTGTTTTCACAAAATGATTGGTATAGCTCTTCAAACTCTCTCCAACCTTTTGTCTGCAGTATATTATCGTATCTCCATTGGCTCTAAATTTCTTGCTTCCTACAAAATATTGTCGGAAAATGTTCCAAACCATATAAATTTTTTTAATATAACCCTGCAGAAGCCTATGTACCACTTGGAAATTACCCCTTTGAATGTCTGAGAAAAATCCCTACATAACAATTTATCATCATCATCAAAATTGATCATATTTTTTTTTTAAATTTCTCAATATCGTTATCAGGATCTTGCTTTCCATCAAACTTTTCCAACTTAGAGATGTCAAAATGCTTTGAGAGGTTGCCATAAAAAATATCCGAAGACAAAGGAGAAGATCTCGAGTTGTGACTTGTCCTATAAACATTAGCCCTCAAACTTTCATGATTCGGAGCATAGAGACCTTTTTCGGAATGCAAGGTGTACTGATTCTTCCATTCATAATTCCGCTGCTCAAAATTTTGGTTTCTCGCTGGAAAATTCCTCTGGTTATAAACTTTCTTATCAAATTTGCTTTTATAAACATAATTCTTTTCCTCCAAAATCTTCTTTCCTGAACTTCTAGTTCGATAATGATCTACATGATTTCTGTTATATCTTCTCTTCCGATGATTTCTTTAAGGGGATGATTCTAACGAGCTATAATGAGAACAATCACTTGACTCAGAAGACTCATGGTGACGTCTTTCCCTTCTCCTCGGAAAATAACGACCATGCCCCCTATACCTATCATCCTTGCCCCTAGACTGATGATAAGTTCCACACTCGACCTTTTCATTCTCATTTTCCCTTTGGATTTCAAAACGAAGATTTTCCACTGTCGCTTCTTTTTCAGGCTTTAATTTCTCAATTTTCTCCAACAACTCATTTCTCCGAGCTACCAAAATCAGCTCCTCTAAAATTCCATAAACACATTAATCATCATGTTGTCCCTCGAAATCCATATTACTTCGATGATTTTTCCCTACGAGATTCTCCTCGCAATTGTTCATGTCTAACTCCCCCTGTTCTTCCATCATTTTTCTTTTGTAAATTTAGGTTTTGGAAAATAATTCCGGGTACCAATCGTACAAGTCCCACAGACGACGCCAATAAAGTGGCTAGAAGTTTTTGATGAGGTTTTTAGAGTCAAACAAATTTTTATGGACTAAGTTCGTAATAATGATTATTTAGCTAATTATTTTAGAAAGAGAAGCTCAACACTTTTAGAGAGAAAAAATATATTTGTTTTTCAATCTTCTTTTTCCCAGAATAGGGTGGTGCTTTTATAGTACAGAAGTAGGTCCCACAAGTCTAACAACTTGCTAATTGTATGACCAGTCTTTAATTCTATTTTTTGCTTTAAATTAGTCATTTTCTATTACATAATTAACAACCTTTCCTAAATAAACTTTTCTTATTAAATAAAACTCCCTCATCTGTCATTCTCCCTTATCATATTGTATCTATAGAGTTTAGAGGAGAAATATAATAAAAATTACTCTTTAGAATGAGGTTACATTAAGTATCTAAAAATTAAAGTATTATGTTCTTATTATTAAAATATCAGATTATTATCCTTCATTATCCAAATATAATTATCAATTCTTATTTAGTATATTAATTATTTGAATTCTATTAAGTAATTATTATTTTGTTTCTATTAAATTTCTTTAAAAAATTGTATTTTTCAAAATGTAGTTCGGAAAAAATCACCGTAAATACTATTAGTTTTTTTTTCAGGATTGACAAAACTAGATCAATGAATATTTTTTTGATTCTTTTAGAGATGAGTTAACCCCTTGTTTTCACTTGCGAAATAAAAAATAAAGATTAAAAGAATAACAAAATGCGAAACAAAGGTTAAAGGCAATGCGAAATACAAAACTAAAGTTATATATGATTTTTTTGCATAGGTGCAAATTACAAAAATGTGTAAATGTGAAATAAAGTGTTATATGAAGTGCAACATGCAAAATAAATGTTAAATTTGATTTTTTGTTTTGCATAAGTACGAACTGCAAGCATGGATAAATGTGAAATATGAAACAAGGTCAAAGTGATTAAGAAATGCGAAAGAGTTGAATTTGATTTTTTTATTCAAGTTTGAACTGCGAAAAATAGGTAAATGTGAACTACGAACTAATGGTTAAAGATAGTGCAAAACGCGAAATGTACGTCAATTAGTTTGTAAAAAAATTCAAAAATATCATTCACGGGTCTAGTTTTGTTCCTCTTAAAGAAACAAAACCAAATATATTTTCTGATATATTTTCCGAACTACAGTTTGAAAGATATAAAATTTTAAAAAAATTGAAGCACAAATAAAAAATAAGAGAAATAATGTAAATGTATGAGATATTTTTTTTATAACTCATAGTATTTTTGGTAGAAAACATGGCCCCGATACCCTCCAACAACTTTATTTTTTTGGTTGATTGGTAATTGAGTTTGATTTTAGATAGATAAGGGTAATTCACCCCTATCTTTATTTGATTTTATATTTAACCAACATAATTTATTTCAATTAGATATTTTAGATATTGATATCTTTGACTAAGTTTTTTGGATAATTATTTTATATAAAACCGACGACCCATAACTTTACGGGTCAGATTATTTACATAATTATCAGTAGTCTTGCATATCCATCTTCCTTAGTCCACTAATCTAGAAAATGCTACCTTTTGAGTATTTGGAACACTAGTTGATATTTTTAGAAGCTTATACTTCTGAATTTCTTGTCCAGCCGAAGCTTTGTCTTCTCAATCAATTTATTATCTTTTACCTCTCGAAATAGTTACGCCATCCATATTTGGCGAGACTATTAAAAGTCTTAAAGCCTGTTTATTTGACATTTAATTTACTCTAGCCGAACTGGTATCAGAGACGTCTCTGATTGAGTTTGTATTAATTTGTTCATGTTTTATTAAAAACTATTCGGTGACTGAAACCTCATTTGAGAAAATAATCTATTTTTAAGAGAAAAAAATACATATATTAGTTAGTAAGATGCTAAAGTATGATATATTGTTTTATTTACTTGATCACTTCATTTTATTTGTTTTGGAATGCTTTGATTCTTTATTAAATATGGTTGAAAAGCAGAAGTTTTAATGTTGTTTCAGAAACTCCGGATCACAAACTTGTTGTCGTTTTGCTTTCCAGCGAGCGTTTGATGGAGATGGTCAAACATGTATAATTTGATTTATAAACTATTGACACATATGTGAAATTTTATTGCTTTAGTCTTAGACGTCCGCTCTCTTCACCTCTCGTAATCATGGTCGTCCAACCTCTTGGAATATGACCAACTCATCTGGTAATCAAATCCAAGATACATGTGTTTAAAAAAAATCAAAATGTGATATATTCCTATATTTGGGTATAAATGACACTCAATGTTGTCTGTTTTTGGGCTATTTTCGCGTTTTAAATTCAACTTTTTGAGCTTCTCTTATTGAAACCTTGTCTATATTTTTTATTCTCTTTTAAAAACCAACATAAATCTTCCTTTATTATATTATATAGAAATGAAAGATGAATCAAGAGGTTGAATGCTCAGATAGCCAAAATAAAAATGATAATGCTTCAATTTTTGCTTCGTTTCCTATTCGCTACGAAAATAAATGACTTGATCATAATGCGTGCATGACTCACCAAACTCGCTAGGACAAACATGTTACAATAAATAAAAATAAATATTTCAAGGCTTTCCCATTATAAGTTGATCTTGCACTTTAATCACTTAATGACTTGATTTTTTCATCAATTTTAGGTAACAACAAACCCGGTTAATCTAATCGCAAAGGAAAATAAAAATTGTAGATAATTTTTTAAATGAAGTCCAAATACAAATTATCAAGGACCATTAATATATATATTCCAAATAATGATTATGTGAAAAAAGTTGAAGATTGGACGATTTACAAAGATGTGATGGTTCGGTTTCTGCTATCAGGATAACTCAATTTAACATTCGCAAAGACGCACTTATATTGTTTACCTACTTTCTTGATATGTGTATTCGATTTTATATCGATCCAAACTCGCTGAAATTCTTTGAAGTGACTAGGATTTGACTTACTCAACTTGTACCCAACTTTTAGAGGGTTATTATTCAAGTATAATTTTATCAAAAAATGTTTATTAACATTTCTATATGATTGATTTTGTTACTGAGGTCAAAGTCTCTCTCTGAAAAATGATTAATTTATATTAGTTTTTAATGAAGAAAATGTTAGAATTGTTTATAATCTTTCGAACTTTAACAATATGTGCAAGAAAAAATTTGTATATGTCTCTAGTAATTGGGAGACACGTAGTGAAGAACTATGAAAACATTGCAGTCAAATTTGAGTTTTGAAGGGTAATGCTTTATCCTTTCATTTTTCAGTTTTTGTAATTATTACTATCTTGACTTTGTTGTGTCAATATATGATCGTAAATGTAATTATCTTTTCTAGTTTTCCTTAGCTATATTTTTTCAAATGCCACATAATGATAGTAAAAGAGTGCGTACTCGTATAAAATATGCCAAACGTGTGAAATGAGATTCCTTATTTTCTCATTTTTACTCATGCATTATTCAAGTATTTAAGTTTGTGGTAACTATTTGTATGTGAATCCTTAAAGGAAGAGAATATGAAAGAACACTATCCTAAGAGGAAGAAACACAAGAGACATTCTCTAAAGAAGAATATTATGGAGGAACACTCTCTAAGAAAAAAGTTAAATATTCGGGTCAAAAATACAATTGTCAAGAAAGTATATATTGCAAGTTCTGAAACTAAGAAGGCCAAAAACAAAATTCGCAACTGCTTGGAAATCCATTATTATCAATGTTATTGATTTGGTTAAGAAGATAAAACCATGACCAACTATTGCAGATGAAGAAGAGGAAACTGAGAAATATGATATATCCTTGATCAAGCATAAAAACTTTGACAGTCAAAAATAGAATTCCAGCCTATATTGTTTCACAACATGATACAATGATACTTATGCAATTGTATCATCTTTGGATTCTCATCCTCCAATTGTTTCAAAACTTATTTTTAAGCCAACTATCCTTTAGTTTTTTACTTCTATAGATGCTCTTGTTAAGTATTCTGCTATTAAATTTTTTTATTTGTGTGAAGGCATGCCTAGACTAAAGCTTTTAGCTATGAGTGCCCTTACTTCTTGCCTTACAAAAGGATTTGTAATATATGAAATTGACGTTAAGAAATATATCATTGATTTTGTTAGGAAGGGAAACATGATTTTCTTGAGGTTAGATCAGAGCCTGATTTTTTGGCTATAAAAGAGCCTTTTGTGAGGGATAGCTCGGAGCCTGATTTTGTTGGGAATGGCAAAATGGATTTTCTTGAGGTTAGCTTGGAGCCTAATTTTTTTACTATAAAAGAGAAGACACTTATTGAGGATAAAAGGATGATTGAACAAAAAAAATGAAGAGTTCTTATATTTAAAGCTTCAAAGGACTAAGTGTGGAAGTTTTTATAAGCCACATAAGCATTATCCTGTGAAAATCTCATGTTATTAATGAATTTTTTGATAAACTTTTAAACAAACTAATGTTGTGTCAGATGATTCTGTGAACTAGATAATTGATTCAGTTGTTAAATTAGTAGATGAAGAAACCATGCTTGGAAAATTATGTGGTTACCATAACTTAAGTTTGTGTTAATTCTTGAAGGTTTTGTTAAAGATTTTGGAAAAATCTTAACGATAAAAGTCGTTTTCAAACTAAGATTGACATTAATCTGCATTTGAAGGGCGAACTTCAAAAGTCGATGGAGAATAAGAAACTTCTGAGATTGGAATTACATGTAAATATTGAAGAATAGACTCGATTAAATGAGTAACTTTGGAGTAAGTTTGTTATGTTGAGTTAGTTTGGTAGTATACAAATTCACGCACACGAGATAATCTTGATTGGTTATTGGTATGGGTAATTTCTGATTGAGGGTAATTTAGTAACGTGTTTTGGGAATTTAATGTTTAAGGTGGAGTGTAGAGAGATACTTAAGGTGTGTGTTTGTATTAAATTCTGTTCACCCTTATTAATGAAAGTAGTTGGAGTATTTATACTTAATTAATGACCCGTGGGTCTTTCGGGTCAGATTATGGGCTTGGGTTAAGTTAAAGAACCCATTAGCCCAAGGTTTGAAATGACCAGCACCTAGCTTAGTCACGTTCCACTTGTTTAGCCCTGTTTGGTTTCTCATGGTAATGGTTAAGTCCGAACTGCCCTCCGGATGAGGTTAAGCAGTAGTGTCAAAATTATCCGACCTCATCAGTTATAACTTTAGTTATTTCTTGAAGAATATTATTCTCCCTCAATTAAACATGATTTTTGCTTGTAATGATGAGTTGAATGTTTTTAAGGCTGAAACAAAAATTGTGGAAGATCTTTGGTCTTCTGTTGACAAATAACTTGTTAATGTTAAGTGTGAAACTAGGCTACCAAATCAAGGTTGATGAAACAAATAGATTCCTCAAAAACGAAAGTAAAGCTGTTGGCCGGGAACATAAATGGTGCTTCCTACCAAAATAATAATAATTGAAACTGTTTGTGTAAAAGTTGTAGAAGCTAAATCCATGGTAGTCCTCTAATTTTAAAAAGAATATCCCTTAGTAAAATTTAGAAACTTATGGTATTGTGTTCATAAAAGCAAGTGACCAAACTATTTATAATAGAGTGACCAATATTCTACATCTCATCCTTTATCAGGATATAAGAAGCGATGTTGTTATACTTGTGACTACTTGAGGAGATTGAGGAATAAAATATGAAATATCGTTTAAATGTTATGAATTCAGATGATCCTGAAGGTAGTGGTTTTCAAACTGCTAACTCTGGATCTAGGGCTGTAAAAAAATCCAAAAATTCTGATATCCGACTGAAATATTTGATATCGAATCGAAAAACGGATAATATCCGTATTCGAAATAAAACCGATAATATTCGTATCCGAAAATAGCGGATACAAATATAAACATATCAGTATTCGAAATATTTGATATCCGAAGTTATATATATATATATAAATATATATAATTATTCATTTTACTTTTTATAATCTATAATATAAGAGGGTGGAGTCATAATAAAGAAAGTAAGAACATTATCTTTACCAAGTTACACCCAAATCTATAATTTAAATCCTTAATCCCCTAAAATTTCTATTTTGAACAAAAATTAGATTTTTGATTTGATGCCACATCATTTTACATAAACCATAAGACAACACACTAACTATATATAAAAAACACACGGTCGTTCTAAGGCACTTACCAAAACTTGTCAAAAAGTTATAAAAATAATTATGGCCCTTGATTAATTGTGGTCCATAGTGCAATTAATTAATTTTTTTACTCAAATTTGAATTTCAGATTTTCAGATTCAAATTCAGATATAATATTTTTTTTTTAAATTCGGATTCAGATTCGAATTCAGATATTGGCAGATTCGTATCCAAAATATCCGTTTCACAATCTTATCTGGAGGTGTGCTTCAATATTTAAATGAATATGATATTGTTTCATCTTAAGGTGTGCTTTGTTCTCATAACTAGGTTCGTTGATGGTTCACAAGAACCGAGAACCAGACCAGAACCAAATTGATAAGGATCGGACTGAGAATCAGACCAAACTTAACAGTCTGGTTCACGGTTCCATTCTAAAAACCGAGACCGATAAGGAGTCAAAACAATAAAATCGGTTCGGAACCGAACCGATAAATTTGATAAATTGGTAGAACCGATTTGAAACCAAAATGATATAATCGGTAAACTGAGGGAACCGAACCGATAAACTGGTAGAACCGATAAACTGTTAGAACCGATAAACCAGTAGAACCAATACAAAATCAAACCAATAAAAGTGGAAAAGCTGAGTGACTTTGTTATATACAATTATATTGCCAAAATTATTAGGTAAGGGCAAAAAAATCAAAGATTAACTTCCAAACTTTAACTTTTATTACATTTATTTAAGTAAAAAATTAAAATTAAAATATAATTGGATTTAATATTTTTTTAATATTTTACCAAACCAGACCGAAACTAGACCAAACCGAAACTAAAATGAACTGAAACATACCGAAATGGAACCGAATCAGACCGGACTGAACCCGAACAGAACTGGAACTGTAACCGAACCAAAGCAGACATGACCGAAGCATACCGAACCGAACCGGATCAGAGTGAAGCAAACAAAAATCTTAGTGGTTTGGTCCGATTTCAAAAACTAGAACCGAAAGCTTAGAGGTCCCGTCCAGTCCGAGCCAATAAACTTAGTATTCTAGTCAGAATCTATCAAAACGCGGACCGAACCGAACCGAAAACAAGTCTACTCATAACAATGCTCAGCCTTACATTTGTTTAGATTTTTTTCTTTTGTTTTTTATTCAATGGCTAAAAATACTTTTTGTACCAATTTTTTTTAGTTTTTTAGTACTCTTGATTATTATTCAGTTTAATGTGTCTTTTGTGTTTTTATTTAAACACTTTGCTTATGTGTACTCTGTTATTTATTGAAGTGATGAATTTCAATAGGTTGAGACTTTGTGAAGAATATTTGTGTCCCTTATTTGGATATTTTCTAGAATTGTCCAAACATACTTATAATGCATGATTCTCGTTAGGGGATTTTCCTCTTCTGAAGTAGCTGGAACTTGCTTATTATCTACGGACTATTTTTTTAATCATCTGAGACTTATTTTTATTTTGGTAGAGTTTATAAAGTGTAGTGTGTTCCTATTAGAATCGTTTTTATTGGATTGTTAGTTTTCGACACTTAAAAGTGTTCTTAAACCACTTGTTATTTTGGCAAGCAAACATTTTATTACTATCGAATACCTCCTTAAGACCTTCTCGCGCCACTGAGGTAGAAAATAATACATTATCATAGTTTAATAAATATGTTTACAAAGAGTAGTATGCTACAAGCTGAAGTATTTAGACTATGATAAAATTTCAAATGTTATATGTTTTAAGGGTGCCAGATTCATGGCTTTACTCTGGCTTTGATTGTGAAAGGGCTTTCTCAATTTGGAGCAGTTTTCTGAGTTTTTTTTCTTTTGTATGAAGAAAAATTCTGCGCAAAACTTTATCTCATGGTTTAAAACTCCTAAACCGCACTTTAATGTCGTATATATTTTTCATTAATGCCATATAATGTTCTAACTGAATATGTGTTTTGACAAATACGTGTTTCCTTTATTGTGAATCTATGCATAGTTTTATATGACAGTAAGACTTCTTGTAAAAACTCCGACCTAGTTTCTACAGCTCCTTCCAACATCTTCTTGATACCATCCATTCTTGTCCAGTTGGTTACTTCAATTTAACAGTTAGATTGTGAATGAAAAAGGGAATATAATATTTTTAATTTATTTTTAGTGTAAAACCTTGTGAGTTTATCATTTTGGAATTAGATTCCATTATCCGTTGTAATGGCCCTTGGAATTCCGTATCGTAACATATAATTACCTTTAATAAAGTGACAATTTCCTTTTTGTGATGTTTACTAGGGGTTGTGTTTCCACCAATTTTGAGAAGTAATTTACGACAACGAGTATAAATTTTCTCCCTCATGGAGATTTTTGTAATGACCCTACAATATTTAAACCCATCTATTAAATGAGATTTATTTTAATATTGTTTATAGTAGCACTATTGAGAATTTTATAGAGTTAAATAAAAAAAATTCATGTGTTATATTTCTTGATATTTTTCTTCATGTCCTCTATTAGTTTTGGCCAATAATAAACCTGTAGCGTAATTCTTCTTTGAAGTGCCTTATAGCCGTAGTGAACACTTATATCATATAACTCTTGTACAATAAATGATGCTTAATTAGCACCCAAACATCGAAGTAGTGGCTTACTTAGCCATCTATTGTATAATGTACTAGACTTTCACACAAATATTTCAAACTTCAAACTTCATCTTTATATTTCTTGTTTGTCTTTTATGTTCGGGGCATATGCTTTCAACCATGTATTTTTATTGGAACTTTATAATTTTATTATTATTTTTCTATTTATTCTCATCCTATTATCATTATTTTTGTAGATGTGAATGTTGATAAGAATTTTTTTAGTACGGTAATATATTATTTTTCTTAAAGGATTACTATCGTGGCTAAAAATGTGCAAGTCGAAGATACAAACACATTAACAGCTTTATTTTTAGCTCTTGCAGCTTGTTCAAAGTCGACCTGATCAAACTGGGAATCTTTCGCTAAAGCTCTTTCAAATATTGAACAATGTTTTATTTTTTCCTTAGTTTGTCCAGTGCTTGGTTGACCACTAATTGTGAATTTGTGAGCATCTGAACTTTTTTTTGCTCCCTAATTTTATATAAGTAATAGATGAACTCTTCTAGCTCCTCGTAGAGCTTTTGGTAATGACTGTACAATATCCAAACTAATCTAATTTGATAGTGTTTCTAGTAGCATCGCTACAAATTTTATGGAGTTAAAGAAAAGTTAGCATGCGTCATATTACTTGACCTTTTTCTTCATATCCTTTATTATTGTTGGCCAATAATAAACATGTACGATACTTCTTCTTTGAAGTGCCTTATAGCCATAGTGGGAAATTCTACAATGGAACTCTTATACAACAAATCATGCTTCATTAGGACCTAAACACCTAAATAGGGGCTTACTTAGCCCTCTTTTGTATAATATGTTGAAAATTCCCACAAATATTTCAAACTTCAACTTAATATTTATTGCTTGTCTTTTCTGTTCGAGAAATATGCCTTCAGACATGTATTTTTTATTGGATTTTTCCGATTTTCTTCTTATTTTTCTCCTTATTCTCCTTCTATTATCATTATTCATGTAGGTGTCAATGCTAATAGGAACTTGTTAGGTAAGGTATTATATGATTGTTCTTAAAGAATTACTCCCGTGGCCGTAATCCTGTAATCGCGGCTTTGTACTCTACTTCATTGTTGGAGGCCAAAAATCCAAACTTGATGGATTGACTTGGGATATATCCTGTTGGATATATGCGTTGGACTTATACTTATCTGTAATAATTATTTACCATATCAATTCTGACCTTCCATGTGACTTTAGACTGCTCCTTTGTAAGTACTGATCACGTGGATTAAGAGTACAAATTTAACCTATAACTGTCTATGGTATATTTTTAATACTAAATAATGTTGTCGAATGTCGTAGAAGGTTGTTGAGTGTTCTTTCTAACACGTCAGATTATATATATTCTACATATTTTTGGCATTACTCTGCTCAACATGATCATCTTATTTGGGTCGTATATGTGTTGCCAGACATTCTTCAAACAACTTAAATCTCTCATTTAGGTCATTATATTACTCATTTTCCTTAAGGTCATCATAATACTTGTGTCCCTTAGTTGGCTTGAACCTTGAACTTGGGTCGTCCTACTACTTTATCAATTATGCTTTAATTATTTTCTTCTTTTATATTCAAGTCATCTTTCAGTCCATTAGTTATTTCTTATTCAAGAAGTGTATATACCACGTCTTATTCAATGTGCAGTACAATTCCATTTATCTGCTTCGGGTTATCATTATTAATATGGCCTTATCCATTTAGTACGATGGTTGTGAGTTTTAATATATTCTTCTCCATTTAGCACGATTATCATTATTATTAATATTACATTCTTTATCTAGCACTACAGTTACCATTATTAATATGACATTCTTTTTTAGCACGATAGTGTCTTAATTAAGGACCTTTAGCTCTTGAATAAGAGCATAAGACCCATAATAGAATATGCCATTATCATGGATCTCCCTAGTTCTTAAGTGTAATTTTATGTTTAAGTATTATATGACGACGTAAAATTCGTCTTAACTATAAAATTATTGACTTATAAACTTTACATGTTACTAACCTTGTAAAACAATCAATTTATATCTTTTAAATATAAATAAAAATTCAATCTATTCATCTTCTAACTTTCTTTCCTATGATCATAAATCCTTAACCTTTCATATTTAAATTCATCTATATGTTTTCATTTACATGTCTTGTCTATGTAAAGGTCTCACATTTTTTCATAACTATTTTCCAGACTTTACCTTTCTAAATTTCTCTCTATATATAATTGTCCTCTATGAAAATAATTTACATCCTCTCTCTTTTTCTTTCGTGTAAACCCTTTGTCATCTTTCAAAAAACATAACTACAATTATCTATTCCTTATAATTATTATTTTGTTGTTTTTGTTGTTTATGGTTGTTGGTAAAAGATGCGAATTCTTCGAAACCTTTTGATTAGAAATAATATTTAATAGTGTTGACCAATCTAATTCTCAAAATGATCAACGTAGTGGGTATGATAGCTTACTTCGAGTAATCTTGGTTTGTCTGACCATGATAATGTCTTTATTAGTAACCAAAACAAAATCTTGTAAGGGAATAAAATATTTTATTCATATTTTAGTGTAAAATTTAGTGTTTAAAAAACAAACTATCGATGTTATTCCTTTTGATATTTTGAAAAAAATATATCATCGATATTTAATCAATCTATAATTTCATGTTTATTAATAACCGATCATGATGATGTTGTTAAGGAATTTTTGATAACTGAGTCTATTTATTATCCCATCTCATTATATACCTTGACAAACATGAAGTGGAAGAATTATGCTATTACCGGGGTAACACTGAATCCATCTATATTATACTTTCAAATAATGAAAAGCTTATTCATAAAAAGAAAGACGAAAAATGTAATTTTTTTCATAACCCTTTGAGTTGGAGGATAAGATTTAAGTACGTCAGGATTTGTCCATCTTAACTCAATGAAAATGGTTGGAGAAATCTAATTGACGTTGTATTAGCTTCTAACATTCTTAAGATAATAATTACCATTAAGGACATCATGTTTTAATATAAAATTTAAAACGAAAAAAGATCCATTGTTTTATTCATTTACTCTTGGTCAATTCGAACGAGTCATCAAACTCCCACTCCTAATTATGAGTGGAAGTCAAACATATTTTTGTTAGTGATCATTGTGAATCATAATAAGAGTTTGGTAAGACTGATATACATTGCATGCAAACATGTAAAATACGAGATAATTGTTTTATTAAATATAACAAAGATTCGTTCATATTTTTTAATTTCTTACTAATAATTACTTTATTTTTAATTGACAACTGTTGCTTGTCTAACAAAATAAATTTTCTCCTTTCATTGTGACAAACTTAGCTTGCAAAAATTATTACAATATTATTTCATACATTGGAAAAACGATCATCATTTTTTATTTATGAGGATCTACTTTATTTATCTAGTATTTAATTTGGCCGTTAAGAGATTTGACGATATCCACTGATGAAAAAATTATTATTGAAATAACATCGAGTTGAAGTCACCGCGGATGAGGTTAGTGAAGATCTGTTTACGCAGATGGGTGGTGGATATTTATCTGGATTAGTTCTTTAATTTTCTCAAAAGAAACAACCCAAAAAACATGACAATACTAATGAATATCCTAGCTCATCAAAGAAGGCGAAGCATTCTGTCAAAGAATAAAACAAAATCCTCATAAAACTTCTCCAAAAAAGAAAAATATATCTCTTTAGTCAAATAAAACTTCCATACTATTATGTTTTCTAAGAATCTAATAACAGAAATGTCACAAACAAATCTCAAAGTAACTCTTTTTCCATATAAAAACCACAAAATAACTCCATATCTACATTCGGTACTACTCGGTCTAAGGAGATAATGGGATCATCATCAGTTATAGATCTATATATTTTACTTAGTCATCAACCTATATTTTATACAACTGGACCCATTGAATAATCTGTGTCTCTTGCATATACCTTCCAACACTAAGATTTTTTTTTCTTGGAGCTATTCGATTTATCTAGATGAACTATTTGATATATAAAATTTTCATTTATATCATAGTTAATGATTCAATATATTAATTTCAGAGCTACTGCAATTCTGTCTTTTTTGTTGGTATATTTATGTCGTTTTCCGATATTAAAACTCTGAATACTCAAGTTAACTGCCCGATTTGCCTTTGGAGTTATCACATTTGCTTTAAAAGACCAAATCCAAAAATAAGAAGATGAACATGCTAAACTGAAAATGTCGTATGATAGCTTAGTTAAGAAGAATAATAAACTTAAAAAGATGCAATAAATGTGGAAACTCTTATTTCTAAGTATCAGATCTTCAAGGAAATTGGGACAAAGTCAACAAGAATAAATATGAAGCAGCTCGTCAAAATCAGGAGAAGTTCAAAAAATCCACAAGTGTTTCTTGTAACAAATATCGTAAAAATTTGATATTGGCCATATTAAAATCTAACCCTAGACTTTTTAAGCCCTCTAAGAAAATCTACTCATGTGTAAGAATATCCTCATGTTAACAACAAATATTATCGCTCATACGAGATTGTTTCTGAAGAGGATGAAAAATTGTCTGGAAAAAAAATATGATGACCCAACTATTGTAGATGGCGTGTACGACTCTGTAACACAAGATCTTGATGAAGTAACTACCGGGTAAGAGAAAAATCTTGTTGATGCTCAAAAAATCTCTACCATCGGTGAAGATAATTAAATTTTCTTTTATTATATTAAAAAACTTTATTACTTTATTGATGAACTTATCCATTTATTTTTAGACCGATATGGATGTTTTTTGGGTGTGATTTGGTTTGTTTAAATTAATTTATTTTGCATATTTTATGTTTATTATATTTTAATGAACATTTCCTCGTATTGTTTCCTCCTTATCGTTCTTATACTACTATCATTTTTTTGTATTCATGTATTTTTTTAGAAATAAGTATTATAAGATCGTTATTAACCTTTATTATATTACTTATAATATATATTATATTGAGCTCATCAGTTATGGCTCCTTAAGTTTTAAAAATATTTGTTATTGTAACGAATCCATAATATATGCAATTGGGTGGCTTTAAAGGCTTTACTTATTTCCATATTCATGTTTGATAAAATGGCCAAACTACGATATGGGCAATTGCGTACCTCTTGGGGCGTGTCTTATATCTATGTTCACGTTTGACATGGTGGTTATGTCACAATATGGGCAATTGAGTACCCATTGGGGTGTGGCTTATAGCCATATTTATTTTGACACAATGGTAAGGACAAAATATAGGCAATTACATACCCCTTATGATGTGACTTATAACCATGTTTTCGTTTGACACAATATGAGAAGTTATGTAGCCGCTAGAGCTTGGTTTATAAGTATGTTCACCTTTTAACTTTAGTTTTCTATTTGAAATTAGATCAAATCTTGTTTATCAAATCTTGTTTATCAAATCTTGAAGACCTTTTAACCATGTTCTCATTTCAAGGTCTTCATTTTTCTTGAACAATTTTTTGTTCTTTTTTAAGTGTTTATCAAATCTTGGAGATCGCAAGTTTGTCAAAAAAAATTCTATTGTTAAATTACCTTCATCTTATAAATTTTTTATTCACAATTTTCCATTTTTAAACAAAAAATTATCAATAAATTTAATATTCTTTCAATGGCAAAACGATTGTATTTATGAAGTATTATTAAAAAATCTACCCACTCCACCAAGGATAAAAAGAGTGCACTAACCGTGTTGCAATGAAGACTTTTACAGTTTCAAATGTTGAATATTCCAGAGATGTCTTAACATGTTTCAATCTAGAATAATTAGCCTATAGGGTCCATGATGTCCGTTAGAAATTACTCTAATTATATCATCCCAATTAGGTGTTAATTGTCAAGAATCCTTTTCGTTTTCTCCATAAATAATATTCCTCGATACGAGATCACCTTCTTAAACCTCCTTACTTTGAGCTTTGAATTATATATAGCCCTTATTAATCCAAGATAATGCTCGACCCCGTACTTGAGTTTACTCTGTAAGTTCTTCAATCAAGTCAACAACTAATTTCTTATCACCATAAGTTTTATTTGAGGAATAATATTGATCTATATGACTTGGTAATAAAATCCTAGTTAGAACTACAGATTTCGTCCCCTAAACCATGAAGAAAAGTGTCTCATTTATAACCGCTCTTTGGGTCGTTCTATAAGCCCATAATACCTAAAATTAGACCATTTTTCTTTGGTTAGTTTATTTTTTTAATTCCACTTAGGATGGTCTTGTTTATTAGTTTTATCTGTTTATTTGCATGAGGAATATATCGGTTAAAGAAGCGTTATTCAATACCATATTTCATACAAAATATTGTAAGCAAATCACTATGAAATTATGGACCATTAGCTGTCATTAACACATTAGAAATCTCCAACCTGCTCAAACTAATATTTTGTAATAAATCACAAACTTCGTTTAAACAAGTGTTCATTAATGGTCTTGCTTCCACCCATTTTGTAAATTAATCCACAATTGCACTAAAAAATTACATTTGTCCAGTTTCCGTTTGTAATAGCTCAACCGAATCTATTCCATACCAATCAAACGAACATATAAAACGATTTAATTTCATCTTTTCACTTGGAGTATGAATCATATTATCAAATCTTTGGTATGGATCAAAAGTTTCTACTAAATTTATACCATCCATTAACAAAACTGTACTATAAAATCCTTCTTACTAACCCTTTGTACCCACAGTGCGCCCCGAATATACCTTCATGTAAGTATTTCAAAATTAACAAAGTTTTTTGTTTGTTCAAATATATTAGAAATGGTCATGTCAAACGTCTCCTATATAATTCCCCACCAAGTAAAACATACTTTGTTGATTTTATCAATAAAACTCGTACCTTAACTTTATCTTGAGGCAATTATTGACCTGTAAGAAACACATTGTTCTCTTAACGCCAATCATAGAAGTATAAATAAACACTACTTCCAACTCATATATTTGAATTTTTATTGACGAACTATCTTGGAGTATTACCATAAGGCTTTCTTCCAAACAACCAAACTTTGCAAGAAAGTATGCATTATGATTTTCTAACCAAAGTACTTGTTCAAAACTTACTCTGCAAAGATTTCTTCCAACTTTTTAACCAATTTTAAATACTCTTTCATATTATATCATTTTCTTTCAAACATCCCTTGAACTTAGCTTACCATAAATTGAGAATTCGACATTATAAGAACCAATTTTCCCCACAAATACAAGCCAATTTCATTTTATATAAAACTACTTCGTATTATATTTCATTATTAGTGGTTTCAAAACATAACTTGATAACATTTGTTATTTCCTCCCTAAACGGGATGATCGATAAAATTTCCGCTCCACTACCACTCAGGCTTGAAGCTCCTCCGGTTCGTCGAGTCTACTATGTATTCTTGAATATATATCTGCTTAGTTTCTCACTTTCATTGTCCATCATATTCTCGATATATTCATTTATAAAATATGTTATTGCAGGTGCCTTAATGACCATTTAAGGTTTAATTTTTATATAATACTCACCCAACTAATACAAGACATTGTTAGATAACCTAAAATATATGGATTTTGTAGATATCTTTTAATGGATTTTTTTTAAAGATTATAACATGACTTTGAAAGTATAACCTCATGTTTCTCGTAGCTACTACCAGATCGAGAGCAAATTTTTCTAAATCAAAATAAATTGTTGTAGCATATCACATAATAAATGACTCTAGTATTTTAATTCTATTATATTTTGTTATCAAAACTGAACTTACTGCTACAGTTGACACTAAAAAAATATAAGAACAAACTTTCTCCTTTAGCAAGTGTTAAAAAAATCAATACATATAAAATGATTCTTGAGGTCGTCAATATCCTTTCCACAATCATCATTCCATTTAAAATCCTTGATCCTTTTCATACTTTAAAAAATACATGGTTTTTATGTGATACTTTGGAAATGAATGAGGACAAAACAACAATACGACATGTTGAATTTTGGTGGAGTTATAGTTAAAACTGTTTCTAACTGTATTGTGTCGGTTTCGATACCCTTTTTGTTGATGATATAACTAAAAACTTTTCCAGCTCGTACACCAAAATAACATTTCAATATGTTTAGCTTTAAACTGAAATTTCTTATATTATTTAACGTTCTAATTAATTATATTAGATGCTCTTCTTAGATATTACTCTTTATGATCATATAATCAATATAAGGTTCTAAATTTTATACTTGATCAGAAATATGATTGATGAGTCTTTGGTAAGTTGATCCAATATTTTTTTTAGCCTGAACGATATTGCTTTGTAATAATATAATCTACAATTGGTCAGAAAAGTTGCACTCTCTCCATCATTGGATGCATTTTTATGCGATTATAGTCTGAGTAAGCATCCATGAAAGTTAATATGTCATGTCCTACCGTCGAAACTACAAATTGACCAATGTGAGGGGAATAAAAATGATCTTGTAGAAATGCTCGATTCAAATAAGTGGAATCAATGCATATCCTCCAGTTTTTAATCTTCTTCTTAACTAAGTCTGATTTTACCAACCAAGTTGGATACTTTGACTCTCTGATATGACCAACCTTCAAAATTCATTCTAACCTTTTCACAATTTTCTTAAAAAACATATCATTTGTTTCCAATTGGTCATACTCTAGTATCCATATCTAACTCATGACAAATGATTGGCTTCCTCGCTTATGCGAAATTATTTTAGGCTCTATAAAAAAATACCCACAGTTGAATTTAGACATTCAATAAATTCATTCTTGATTTTTTATTCAAATACTTACTAATCATTACTATCTTTCCAATGCCAATCTCTTTATTCACAGTTTGGTCCAAAATTTTGGTTATATCTAATGCCTCTTTTGGGTCATCAATATATTTTTTCATAACTTTCCATAAAAGGTTTTTTCATATTCTATTGGTTTGTCATCCTTTAATCTGATATGTGATTATCATGCAATAATTTTGCACACTGATGATAAGATGAAGCCAATGCTTCCATTTGATGCAACCAGGGGCGATCTAAAAGAAAATTATACAAGATATGTGCATCATCCACCATAAATAATGTTTTTATTGTTTTGCTCATATTGTAATGTTCCATAATCACTGGAAGCTCCACCTCTCCTACACAATCAACCTGAAACCTAGTGAAACTAACCAATTTGTTTCCATTTTTTTGTACGACGTTACTCCAATCATCTTGTCATGACCATTTTGAAACAATATATTAATCAAACTACCGGTATTAACCATCACCGTTATAATGACTACACCAACAATTTTAACTTTAATTAACAAATAATCCTCATGAGGGGTAACCAATCCTCTTAGATCGTTATAAGTGAAATCCAAATATAAATATAAAAAATATTAAAATACATTACAAATTCATCAACAAGATGAATCAAAATATTTCCAATATTTTTTCTGTGAGTTACTAGATGTTCTCACGAGAGTATATCCTCCAAAAATAGTATATGTAATGCTTCTTACTTTCTCGGAATACGATTTCCTATGACTTTCTCTTTGTTTTCACTATTTACTAAAAAACCCAATCAGTTCACCATTATCCCCTAACCTCTAAATTTCATCCTTCAAATGTAAAGAATCTAATGTAGCATACTGATCAAAGGATATTTATCCTTGATTTTATATTATTTTTATACTAATATAACTGATAGTTTTAATTAATTATGAATAAAAATATTCTTATTTGTATATTTTTTATTTATTAGTGAAATTGGAGCAAAAGGAGAAAAAAAAGGTTAAAATTGTACATAGAACCTATAATTAATGAAGAAGATAAAAGCCAAAGACTTGAAGATAATTAGAGAAGAAAAAAAGAAAAAAAAGGCCAAAGATAAGAAATTAATTGAAGATCACGATCTAAATAATTTAGTTTACTATGAATAAAATATAATTTTTTTTTGATTTAATTTAAAAGAATAATATAATTGTTTTATTTTATTTGATAAAGATTATGATTTTATATTTAGGAGAATAAAATAGCTGGTCTCCTATAGTAAATTATAATTATATTGTTTAATTTAGAAGAATAAACTAATTCTTTTATTTTATTTAATATTATAATTATACTCTCGATGTGGTTTATTTTTAGAAGATTAGGGTGAATAAAAAAGTCCATAACTCTTCCTATAATTAAAACCCTAATGGAGGAGATATAAGCAGTCGTCAGTCTACTTTCTTTCTTTCTTCTTATTTTGTTTTTATTATTAGGGTTATGCTAACTAGGAGCTAAACCTTTTTGTTCTAAGGTTATTAAACCTCTGTAGATACAACTTTAATGTAATAAATATGATTTATTAATTTTTTTATTCTTTAGTATTAATATTAATCCTAATGCTTTCAACTTCCTACGTGATTAATTGATTGATCATAGATTTAGGTTGAGACCGAGATGTAATATTTGCTTCTGAACTATATCAATACCATTATGTTGAATGAGTAGTTTAATACGGCCATGACCTACTGAAGTCTGAACTAGGTTCTTAGAATTTATGACCTAATTGTACGAGATAGGGGACTAGAGATATAACCAACCATACAAGAGGGTTAGTTGTGTGAGATCGAGAGATAATCAAAACACTTTGAAGAGAACCTGGCTTAAAGAATAATTGTAAAAGCTATATTAATTTGATTATATCAAATACATTAATTTGAATAATTGCCTCTCAGTTTCTCAAAGTGAGGCTGTTCGGATGGTTGAGAACCTGTTGCCTCTAAATGCCTGGTGTCTGGTTGAGGTTCCGATCCGGATGTCTTGTCTCTTGAAGTTGCTCTAGATTCCTCCGATCCGGAGGGCTTGTCTCTTGAAGTTGTTCTAGATGCCTTCGATCCGGAGGGCTTTGGCAGTGAAGCATTAGATTGAGCTTTAGTTAGACGGGTCGTCCGGTGAGGGGTTGTCTTCTCCGGGGACTTCTCAGCGTCAGGACCCAAGACTATAAAGGGGAAGGTTTTCTGATACTCGAAACAGCTTTTTCTTTAACAACAGAATGTTGAGACTCTTGAACAGAAGAGTCTGAGGGAAGTGTTGAATGGCTTGGTTTGAATAACTGTCTAGGCGTGGGGTTTTTGGAAGAGGATGATCCTTGGTCAGCTTCTTGAGTCTGTTCACTAGATTTCTCACTTTGAGAAACTGAGAGGTCGGCGGCAATGTGATTCTCTCTTTTTACTTTTTTTCTCCCATTCTAACTCTGATAAGTTTAACCAGCCGCTTTTAACAAGTGCGTTTCTAGCTGTGAACATAAAACTCCTCAAGAACAAGTTGAAGATAAGGATAAGAATCTCTCTAGAAAAGCTTTGAGTGATGAAGACAATGAAATAGTGAAAGAGAATTTATATAACAGTAAAAAAGTAACTATTACTTAGGAGAAATTGAAGACCGTTTGGCAATGATTAAAGGCTACGCAGACGTGTGAAGGTTCAAATGCCTAGGTAACTTTCGAGACTTAGTGGGTGCGCCGATCTAGGAAGAATAACGGTTGGTAGGTCGAACCAAATATTAACACGTGTCCTACAATCCAAGAAGAAAATTCTAAGCATTCTAGAAAGATAAATCAGTTCGGACAAAGTTCGAACTGAGTTAATGATGAAAATAAACTTCCCAATACGGACCGCACAGACAGGTCGGAAAAATTCATTATTGGCTTAGTGGATTTTTTAGTCCAACCAAATATTTTTGACAAGTCCTAAACAAGGGGCTACTAATAAGTTTAGAATATCCAGACACAATCCACTGCTTAATCCGGACATGGGTAATTCGGAAAATGACATGCCACTAAATCATCCGGACAGGATAAAAGTAAAACACCTTTTGACTAAGTTATTTGCTAATCTACTTAAAAGAATAATGAGTCCTTAAACTTGGCCCGGTTTCATAACTTGACCCGTAAGCCCATGGGTCCTAAATTAAGATTATAAATATCCCAACTACTTTCATCAATGAGGGTAATGAACATTTAATACAACCAAGCTGTTTAATTATCTCACTACATTCTACATCAAACACTTAATACTTTGAAACTTCAAAAACACTTTACTAAACTATCCCCAACCCAAAATAAACCAAGCCCAAAGAAACGTATTTCGAGATCAAACCGGCATTGATCAATATGATTCAGAACAATATGTTCGTCGGAGAATCAGAACAATGCCCAAACATACATCTAGCCAGTTTCATGGAGTTGTGTGATACATGTAAGTATACCAATGTTCCAGCTGATGCAATTCGATTTGAGACTTTTCCCATTTTCTCTTAAGGGAAAATCAAAGGCTTGGCTTTAATCACTACCATCCAGCTTCATCACGACTTGGAGCAACTAGCTCAACTATTCCAATCAAAATACTTTCCGCCAGTGAAGTCTGTAAAATTCCAAAACGATATCAGCAATTACGCTCAACAAAATGATGAGTCATTGTATGACTCGTGGGAACGATATAAGGAATTGTTGCGCAGATGTCCTCACCATGGGATTCCTACATGGATGATAGTCCAAACTTTTTATAATGGACTATTAGGGAATAATAAATTAAGGATTGATGATGCAAACAGAGGGTCTCTAATGAACAAAACACCAGAAAAAGCATATGAATCATTAGAGTTGTTGTCTACAAGCAACTACGCATCTGACGAAAAGAAAAAAACTGGAATGTATGCAGTCAACAATGAAATTATCATGCAAGCCAAGATAGCAACGCTGGAGCAGCTAATAAACCAATTGACGATAAATTCGGTTGCAGTATCAGACATCAATGCGTATCATCCATTAAACCAATTCACGGAAATCCAAAGACATTATGTATGTGAGTAACTTCCAACATGGGCCTATACCTTATTATTCTAATAATTGTCAAGCAAGTAGAAGGCAAAATCCAAACTTTTTGTGGAAGAACAACAAGAACATTTGGAAACAGAAAGACTTGGAGAAGTTGGAGAAGAAAGCAACCTTTGAAGAGAATGTGAACAGGTTTGTTGAATCGTCTAAAAACCATTTTGAGAAAAACGAGTTGAGCATGAAAAATATTAAAGTCTCAGTTCAAAATCACATTGCAAACTTGAAAAACTTAGAGGTTCAATTAGGAGATCTACACTCAATGATGACATCGAGAGTTCAAGGAACTTGGCCCAACAACACAGAAAATAACCTGAAACAAGCTAATACAATCATGTTGAGAACGGGGAGACAAATAGGTGTTGGAGCTGAATCTAGAGCTGATCGGAGCAGTAAAAATCTCGACAAAACTGCAGATTCTGGGGCTGATTTCGATGCTGATTTTGGAGTTGATTCTAGGGCTGATCGGAGCAGCAAAAAGCTTGACGAAACTGCAGTTTTTGAGGCTGATTCAGGGGCTGTTCAGAGCAACAACTTGATGGACGAAACTGCAGCCCAAAATGCTCCTCAAATTTTAAAATATGCACCAAGAATTCCTTACCTAATGATGATTTTCCTCGATTTCTTGAATTATTTCACAGCTTGGAAATTGACATGCCTTTTGTTCAGATTTAGTGGAGCAAATGCCAAACTATGCAAAGTTCCTCAAAGACATCATATCTCACAAAATAAAATTGAAGGACTTTGAGACAGTTTCATTGACAGAGGAATGCAGTGCGCTAATTCAGAATAAATTACCACCCAAACTAAAAGATCCAGGGAGTTTTACTATTCATTAAAATTACTAATTTAGCATTTGATAAATGTTTGTGTGACTTAGGTTCTAGTATCAATTTGATGCCTCTATCTATCTATAAGAAAAATAAAGTCTACTACTGTTTCTCTTTAATTAGCTGATAGATATCTTGCATACCCAAAAGGCATAGTAAAAGATGTAGTGGTTAAAGTTAGTAAGTTTATATTTCCGGTAGATTTTATTATTTTAGACATGGACGAAGATAGAATTGTTCCATAGAGAAGTCATGGGCATCAGCTATTCATTATACTGATAACCTTAGGGAGAATGATCCATCAACAAAGACTCATTTGAGTTAAAAAAAAATCTCATATTAGTTCAAAGAAGACTCACCGGTCTAAGCCGGTTGAAAGTTCAGATTCTTAGTCCTCCAGTAGCTCTTCGAATAATGTTGAGCTTGAGGAGTCTTTGTCATCAAGAAGTGATGAATAGATGTCCAAAAGAAACATAAACTATTTAAAAAGTATTCAAGAAAGAGAGATAAGCATGGAAGGCTCAAAAGGCATATGTGCAAATGGTCATCTCACAGCCACAACCACGGGCATGTTGATCAGTTGCTGATCGATCCTTTTTCTTTTCAGACCTAACCAGGTATTTTTGAAACGCCTAATGAAGACATAGTGTTCAGTCGTAATAAGAATTGGAGACAATCACCTTTGTCTGCCAAAATACTGTCTGGATACCTACCCAAAAGGTTTGACAGCTCCAAAATGGAGAAGTATGATGGAAGTAAGGATCCTGACAACCATCTAGAGCAGTTCAAGAACTTTATGATGAATTTCTATGATGATGACAAACTTTTATGGTGAGGTCCACCACAACAGCTCAATACCAGTCCGGATATAAGGTTAAGGAGACCAGACAAGGGTCCAATATGGCTAAACAAACTCAGTATAACCATAATCAATCTCAGAGCCAGTAATCAAGGAGTAAAAGAGGTCTTTGGGTCCAACCAGAGTTGTTTTTAGAATTGAAAGAGAATGTAGCCATAATATATGACAAGACTAAGGAGGAAGTTCATTTTCAAAAACCAGCAGCACTGCAGTCCCCTAGAGAGAGTCGAAATACTTGCTTTTTCCAATATCACAATGATATAGGCCATAATACTCAAGACTGCATAGCCTTGAAACAAGAAGTGCAGAATCTTATTAAAAAGGGCAAACTAAGAGCTTATGTCAAAAGAAGAAGTGGAAACAGGCCTAACAATGCTCCTCGGACAGGTCCTACCAACAATGTGGGAACATCTGCCCAAGAAGGGGAAATGGTGATCCATGAAATTTTTTGATCATGATTCTGAGTATTTGGATCCCGATCCAACTCAGAATAAGGTGAGGGTCATAATAGAGCAGTCCAAGACGGTGTTCGGACTGATCAGTTTCTTCGAATCACTCACCATCTTTGGACGAGATACCATGATAACGCCCACTTCTTTGTCGAGAAAGAGGCATGTTCATAGTCTGACTACTTAATTGGAAGGAGGCATGTCTTCTTATCAGTGTCAAATCCCTTTTCCATTTATAGTTTTTGATAAGGATGATTTAAGAAATATTGCTGGAACTCATGAGGATGCTGTGGTGATATGAGCATCTATTGGGGGCAATGATATCCGACAAATTCTGATAGACACAGGCAGTTCGGCGAACATCCTCTTGTTGAGCTTCTACAAGCAGATGCAAAATTAAGCCGTTATTCAACGGTCAAACAGAATCATTGTGGGCTTCACAAGGAGCTCTGCGGATGTAATCGGGAAGTTTGAGGAAAAGTTGATGTTGGGCAAGGGGCCTTTTAAAAAGCTGGTCACGGTGTTATATGTTGTGGTAGATTACCCCACGTTCTACAATGCAATATTTGGAAGGTCTAGAATGCCTGTTGTGGCCTCAACAATCCACCAGTGTTTGAAGTACGCAGTTCAAGGGCAAGTAAGTGTTGTCCGAAGCAGTCAGAAGATAGCAATGGAGTGATATGCAAGTGCACTTGCTCATAGAACTTTGGGAGCAATTCAGATTAATGAAGATTAGCATTTAATGGGGCCTTCTAAGGGAGAAGGTGAGATTGATGACCCCAGAGAGGCCTCTAGTGTTATAATACCAGTGGAAGAGATTAAAACCCACTAATTGGCAGAGAGTAGAAACATCAAAGTTGGCTCCAAGATGGCGCGAGAATTGAAAAAGAAGTTGTTGTCCTTTTTATGAAATAATCAACATGTCTTTGCTTGGTGCAGTGGTGATGTAACCGGAGTACCTGCAAGCGTTATCTCACACAAGCTATCAATCTGGAGTGATGTTGCACCTGTTGTGCAGAAAAAGAGATCTTTCTCTAAGGAGAAAGTTGATGTAATAGTCCAAGAAGTTGATCGACTTACCAATGTGGGACATATAAATGAATCCTAATATCCTTTATGAACTACCAATCCGGTGTTGGTCAAGAAAAAGAATGGGAAATGGTGTATGTGAATTGATTTTACTGAACTCAACAGGGCTTTCCCAAAGGATCTTTCTCCAGTCCCCCGGATAGATCAGTTGGTAGACTCAACATCTGGAAACAGGTTGCTGTCTTTCATGGATGCCTTCTCTGGTAGAACCAGATACATATGGATCCGAAGGATTAAGATCATACTACCTTTATATCAGATAAAGGTCTCCATTGTTACAAGGTGATGCCTTTGGGGTTAAAAAATGCTGGAGCTACTTATAAGAGGTTGGTGAACAAAATATTCGCTACCCAGATTGGAAAAATATGGAGGTATACATAGATGATATGATGGTTAAAATCTTGGAGGAGGATTTGCACATAGTTGACCTTCAAGAGACATTTGCTAATTTGGAAACTGTGAATTTGAAACTGAATCTAGAAAAATGTGTCTTTGGGGTTCGATCCGGAAAATGTTTGGGGTATGTAATAAGTGAGAAAGGGATACAACCCGATCCGGATCAGCTTAATACTCTAGTGGAAATGGATCCTCCTTGGAATATTAAACAAGTACAGAGACTCACTAGAAGGTTGGCTGCCTTGAATCGTTTCATTTCAAGGTCCTCAGACAAGTGCGCTTCATTTTTCCAAACCTTGAAGAATGCTAAAGATTTTAATTGGTCTCCACAGTGCAGCCAAGGTTTTGTTGAAATAAAGAAACATTTATCCTCACCAAAGACTCTTTTTAAACCCATTAAAGGAGAAACACTCTACGTATACTTGTTTGTGTCAGAATATGCTATAAGCGTATTATTTGTGAGGGAAGTGGACAACTACCCTCGTTCGGTGTACTATATTAGAAAACGTTTGATAGATGCTGAGAAGGGGTACTTGAAGCTTGAAAAGTTGGCACTAGCCTTAGTAATTGCAGCAAGAAAAATAAGGCCGTAATTCAGTCTCATTCCATTATTGTCCGGACATCTTTCCCATTGAAGAATGTTCTTCAGAAGGCATACATATCAAGCAGAATGACCAAGTGGTTAGTAAAGTTGGGTGATTATGACATTGATTTTTCCTTACGAATTGCTATCAAAGCTCAATCAGTTGTTGATTTCATGGTAGAATTCCACTCAAACAGGAGCTCTAAACAAACTTCAGAAGAAAAAACCAAAAAAGAGTGGGTAGTCCGGACTGATGGAGGATCAAGTACAATGGGTTGTGGAGCTGGAAGTTTCCTAACCTCTCTGTATGGTGATATAATGTACCAGGCTATATGCTTTAGATTCAGGGCCTCTAACAATGAGTCTGAATATGAAGCGGCTATAGCTGGTCTAAATTGGCTTTCCTATGTGGGGCTTAAAGGGTTAGGTTGATGAGTGACTCCCAACTTCTCATCCATCATTTTCAGGGTCGGTTTCATTGACAGAGGAATGCACCGCGCTAATTCAGAATAAATTACCCCCCAAACTAAAAGATCCAGGGAGTTTTACTATTCCTTGTAAACTTAGTAATTTAGCATTTGATAAGTGTTTGTGTGATTTAGATTCTAGTATTAATTTGATGCCTCTATCTATCTATAAGAAAAATAAAGTCTACTACTGTTTCTCTTTAATTAGCTGATAGATATCTTGCATACCCAAAAGGCATAGTAAAAGATGTAGTGGTTAAAGTTAACAAGTTTATCTTTCCGGTAGATTATATTATTTTAGACATAGAGGAAGATAGACTTGTTCCATAGAGAAGTCAGGGGCGTCAACTATTCATTATAATGACAAACTTAGGGAGAATGATCCATCAACAAAGACTCGTCTAAGTTCAAAAAAATCCCATGTTAGTTCTAAGAAGACTTATCGGTCTAAGCCGGCTAAAAGTTCAGATTCTGAGTCCTCCAGCAACTCTTCAAACGAAGCTGAGCTTGAGGAGTCATTGTCATCAAGCAATGATAAAGGGAGGTCCATAAAGAAACAAAAACTAGTTAAAAAGCATTAAAAAAAAGAGATAGGCATGGAAGGCTTAAAAGGCATATGAGAAAAGGGTCATCTCACAACCACAGCCACAGGCATGTTGATCAGTTGTTGATCGATCCTTTTGTTTTTCAGACCAAACCAGGTATTTTTGCAATGCCTAATGAAGACACAGTCTTCAGTCGTAATATGAATTAGAGACAGTCACCTTTGTCTACCAAAAACTGTCCCAAAACCTACCCAAAAGGTTTGACAGCTCCAAAATGGAGAAGTATGATGGAAGTAAGGATCCGGACAACCATCTGGAGCAGTTCAAGAACTTCATGATGAATTTCGATGATGATGACAAACTTCTGTGTCGAGTATTCTCCCAATATTTTACGGGAAGTGCTCTTAAGTGGTACAACAGTTTACCCCAGATTTGTATCAGAAACTTTGATACATTCTGGGTTGCCTTCCGAAGGCAATTTGTGGGAAGTAAGGAGGTGAAGGGCAATGGAGATACTATTATCTATTGTGGCCAAGAACGAAATGAGTCCTTAAAGGAATACATAATTCTGTTCGTAAATACCAAGAACGGGTTAGGAGATTGCTTTGAATAAGTGGAAATTTCTTCCTTGAGACAAGGGTTGAACCCTGGGAATCTGGTCGATTCGGTGAACAGGAAGAAAGCCATGACTTGGGGTGGCTTATTAAATCAGGTGGGAAAACAAATTAATGTGGATGAAACCAAGAAAACCAAGGCGAACTGTCAGGTGAGGTCCACCAGAACAGCTCAAAACCAGTCCGGATATAAGGCTAAGGAGACCGGAGAAGGGTCCAACAGGGCTAAACAGACTCAGTCCAAGCAAAATCAATCTCAGAGCCAACAATTAATGAGTAAAAGAGGTCATTGGGTCCAACCGGAGTGGTTTACAGAATTGAAAGAGAATGTAACCACAATATATGACAAGACTAAGGAGGAAGTTCATTTTCGGAAACCAGCAGCACTGCATTCCCTTAGAGAGAGTCGAAATACTTACTTTTGACAATATCACAATGATATAGGACATAATACTCAAGACTGTATAGCCTTGAAACAAAAAGTGTAGTATCTTATTGAAAGAGGCAAATTGGGAGCTTATTTCCAAAGAAGAAGTGGAAACAGGCCTGATAATGCTCCTCGGATAGGTCCTACCAACAATGTGGGAAAATCTGCCCAAGAAGGGGCAATGGTGATCCATCAATTTTTTTTATGTTGATTCTGAGTATTTGGATCCCGATCCAACTCGGAATAAGGTGAGGGTCATAACAGTTTCTTTGAATCACTCACAATCTTTGGAGGAGATACTATGACAACACCCACTTCTTCGTCGAGAAAGAGGCATGTTCATAGTCTGACTACTCAGTTGGATGGAGGAGTGTCTTCTTATCAGTTCCAAATCCTTTTTCCATTTATAGTTTTTGATGAGGATGATTTAAGAAATATTGTTGGACGTCATGAGGATGTTGTGGTGATAGGAGCATCTATTGGGGGCAATGATATCCGACGAATTCTGATAGACACAGGAAGTTCAGCAAACATCCTCTTCTTGAGCTCGTACAAGCCGATGAAAATCCGGTCGTTATTTAACGGTCAAACAGGACCATTGTGGGCTTCATTGAAAGCTCTGCGGATGTAATCGCAAAGTTTGAGGAAGAGGTGTTGTTGGGTAAGGGGCCTTTTAAAAGCTGTTTAGGGTGTTATATGTTGTCGTAGATTACACCACGTGCTACAATGCAATCTTTGGAAGGTCATGGATCTCTAGAATGCATGTTGTGGCCTCAACAGTCCACCAGTGTTTGAAGTATACAGTTCAAGGGCAGGTGGATGTTGTCCGAAGTAGTCAGAAGATAGCAAGGGAGTGTTATGCAATTGCACTTGCTCCTAGAACTTTGGGAGCAGTTCGGCTTAATGAAGATTAGTAGTTACTGGGGCCTTCTAAGGGAAAGAGTGAGATTGATGACCCCAGAGAGGCCCCTAGTGTTATAATACTAGTAGAAGAGATTGAAACCCACTCATTGGCAGAGGGTAGAAACATCAAGGTTGGCTCCAAGATGGCGCCAAAACTGAAAAAGAAGTTGTTGTACTTTTTATCAAATAATCAGCATGTCTTTGCTTGGTGCAATGGTGATGTAACCGGAGTACCTGCAAGCGTTATCTCACACAAGCCATCAATCTGGAGTGATGTTGCACCTGTTGTGCAGAAAAAAAGCTTTCTCTAAGGAGAAAGCTGATGTAATAGTCCAAGAAGTTGATCGGCTTACCAAGGTGGGACACAAAAATGAATCCTAATATCCTTTATGAACTACCAATCCGGTGTTGGTCAAGAAAAAGAATGGGAAATTGCGTATGTGTATTGATTTTACTGACCTCAACATGTTTTTCCTAAAGGATCTTTCTCCAGTCCCCCGGATAGATCAGTTGGTATACTCAACGTCTTAAAACAAGTTGTTGTCTTTTATGGATGCCTTTTCTAGGGTACAACCAGATATATGTGGATCCGAAGGACCAAGATCATACTACCTTTATATCAGATAGAGGTCTCCATTGTTACAAGGTGATGCCTTTTAGGTTAAAAAATGCTGGGGCTACTTATCAGAGGTTGGTGAACAAAACATTCGCTACCCAGATTGGAAAACATATGGATGTATACATAAATGATATGATTGTTAAAATCTTGGAGGAGGATTTGCACATAGTTGACCATCAAGAGACATTTGCTAATTTGGAAACTGTGAATTTGAAACTGAATCCAGAAAAATGTGTCTTTAGGGTTTGATCCGTAAAATGTTTGGGGTATGTAAGGGATCGTTGGGGTATTCCTACTAACATCACTATCCGATTTCCAACTGTTGGTGAGACACCTCTATCAGTTCGGAACAGTGAGTTAGTGCTTTATACAGAGCTGATGAACTGGGGTCTACGATTGCCCCTCGATCCTCTCTTGACCGACTATTTCCACTTGGTCGGACTTTGTCCTTCTCAGGTCAGGGCTAACATGTGGTATGCCCTCATGGACTGCATTATGGCTTCGAGGCTCTTTGAAAACGCTTTCACTATGGAACAGCTCATTGTCGTCTCGGGTGTGGCCAAGAATTCTCACTATCCCTTCTATTTGCTTGGTTTTGCTAGGCAACTTAAAGTGATAAAGGATTTTCTGGAGGCCGACAAGAAGTGGAAGCAACAATTTCTGTTTATTTGCGGGCTATGGGAGACCAGATTTGAAAATTTTGAAGATCTTCCTCATCGGTTGACGCTGAAGTGGACCGGACAAGGTAAGTACTCTCACTTAAATTTTTTCCGAGTCGCCAGGTTCGGTAAATTCTAACTTTGTGTCTTTTTCAGCTATGGAAGGAATTGCTAAGTCCTTTAAGCGCTATGCTAAATCCGGTAAGGCTATTTTTGAGAAGCTAAGTGATTGGACAGGTGAAAACTGGGATTACAAGTTCCATCAAAGCTTTCTTCCTATGAACTTTGCCAAGTTTAATCTGTGCTGGTGCGATCTTAGTGAGAAGAAGACCGCCTCAGAACTTATGGTGCCTCCTCTGAGTGATGATGTCCTTAAGCATTTAGAGCGCTTGGATAACACAGTTTACCTCCCTACTCGGGCCCAAGCTCTGAGTCATCAAGATACCGAAAAACCCGATGAAGGTGAGGAAGAAGAGACTAAGGAAGATGCAGAGTCTGAAGATGACGCTCCCGAGGAGAGGAGGGTCAATGCTCAAGAGGGTTCTCAACCCTAGGCTCAGGGCGGTCCCCAAGAAAGGATGAAAGGTAGTCCTCCAATGGGGGCTCCGGGTGATCATGATGACACCCAAGTAGGCTTTCCCCAAGATGCGAGGTCATCGGAACCTCAACAGGAAGCCCCCCTCGGTCCTCAGGCATGCTCCTCAACCTCTCATCCTGAAAAACAGGTCAGGTGAAGCTGACCACATGGTTGAGATTAGGCCTCAAGGTCGGGCTGGTGCCCTAAGGCCACAAAGGTTTATTGTTGAGGAAAATAAGAAAAGGATTGTTGAGAGTGGAGGGGAAAGCGACAACACTAATCGTCCAAGCCTGCCTTTTTCCAAAAAGTTTGTGATTGTCGACTCAGACTCTGATGGAGAATTTGTCTCCACACGAAGGGAAGCTCAAGAAGGCGACTTCGACGAGGAAAGGTACCCCTTCCCGGCCTCTTCTTACTTTGATGTGTATGCCAATGGCTATGTGGCGAATGCGTTGAACAAATTATTACATGTTGCTGCCCTACTCGAACACAAAACGAATCAGAAGGACCGTTATAAAGATGAGGTTATTGAGAGGAGCGCAGAGGTGAAAGCCCTAACTTCCGAGGTCTCTGAGTTGAAAGACAAAGTAAGGGACTTGACCAATGAGGTCGCTGAACAGACCGAGATATCCTCCAAAGTGGAAGGCATCGCCCACCTGGAGTATCTGTGGAGGACCCTGATTCTAGTGAGGATTCATTGAGCTCTTCATCGGATTCGGATTCCCCTACTGGTAGTAAAGAAAATTCTGCATCTGATTAGCATGTACTAGGGAGTTTATATTTTATTGACTTGTTCGTTCCTTGAATCTTGCAAGGAACGAACAAGTTGATGTTTTACTGGAGCTTTAAGTGGTATATTCTTAGTGTGATGTTTTACTTAATCATTTATTCCTCATGTTTTTCTTCTTGTGATGCAATACTGAATTATTTATTCAAACGTTCTTTGGTTCATATTTTGAGTTAAAAAAGATGAACTTTGTTGTCCAAATTTATTTGGAGTATGTTTTGAGTCCAAAAAGATGAACTTTCTTGTCCAAACTTCTTTGGAGTATGTTCAGAGTCCAAAAAGATGAACTTAGTCTAGTTTTTAAAGAAGGCAGTAAAATGCGATATATAAGCCAACTATTTAGGCACCTCATTAAAAACCTTCCTTTGCCACCAGAGTAGGAAAAAGTATGCCACCGGAACTTACATAAGTTGACAAAGAAAATATTTACATATCACACAATGAAACTAAATAAGCTTTTAGGTGCTCAATATTCCAGGGATAGGGAAGATCTCTTCCTTCTTTGTCTTTCAATCGGTATGTACCTGGTTTCAACTTCTTTGTAACTGCATACAGACTTTCCCAGTTTGGTGCGAGTTTTCCGAGTCTCTTTTCTTTCGTGTGCAGGGAGACTTTTCTTAGGACCCTATCTCCCACCTCAAATTCTCTTCTTCTGACCTTCGACGAGTAACGGCTTCTCATTAAAGTTTGATAGTGCAAGGAATCCAGTTGTGCCGTTCTTCTCTTTTCTTCTATTAGATCAAGCTTTGTGCGTTTTCCGTTTTTATTTCCCTCCTCAGAATACTCACTCATTCGAAAAGACGGGAATGTTGTTTTTGTTGGCACCACTGCATCCATTCCGTACACCAGTACGAAAGGCGACTCATGTGTTGCAGTCCGAGGAGTAGTCCTGTAAGCCCATAGCACTTCTTGTAGGTAATCTGGAAACTTCCCTGCTTTGCCCTCTAGATTCTTTCTTAGTCCGTCCAAGATTGTTCGATTGGTTACTTCGACCTGACCATTTGCTTGGGGGTGGAATAGTGTCGAAAAACATTGTTGTATCCCCTTGGAAGCGCATAAATTTTTCATTTCAATATTGTAAAATTGGGGGCCGTTATCCATCGTAATCTTCGTGGGTATACCAAAGCGGCAACAAATGTTGGAGATTATGAATTTGATCACATCTTTTTCCCTTGTTCCTGCTAGCGGTTCGGCCTCTACCCACTTGGAAAAATAGTCCACAGCAACGATGATTATTTGACGCCCTCCTGAAGCTATAGGGAGTGGTCCGACTAAATCTATTCCCCATCGATCGAAGGGCAGAGATTCTGATATTGACTCTAGAGGTACTCCGGGCAAGTGAATCGAATTAGAAAATTGCTGACATGTGTCACATTTCTGTACCAACTCCTTGCCGTCCGCTGAGATGGTCGGCCAATAATATCTTGCCAGAAGAACTCTTCGTATCAGTGTTTTGTATCCATAGTGCGCAGACCCTTCCCCGTCATGCAGTTATGAGAGTATTAACCGCGACTCATCCTTTCCTAAATAGCGAAGTAAGGGACGACTAAAAGATCTTTTATATAGCACATTTCCGAGGACCACGTATCCGTAGGCTTTGAAGTGTACTCTCTTCGCTTTAACTTTATCAACGGGCAATGTGTCATGGATTAAGAAGTCTTGTATCTCGCTCCTCCAATCTTTTGTTAGGGCTGTGGATATCTTGAAAGCTTCTATACTACCTTCAGCCGGTTCAGATCCCTTAATTATCGACGGATTTTCTTGAGTCATTATCCATAGGTATTCTTCTGAATAAGATGCTATTGCTAAGGAATCCGCTACTGAATTGCCTGCTCTGTGAACATATTCGAATCAGACGTTTTCGAATTCCAAGGTCAAAGCTTTCAACACTCCCAGATACTTCATCAAATGGTCTTTCTTTGCTTCTGAACGCCCTAGAGCATGGTTCACCAGAAGTTGGGAGTCACTAATTAACTTGACCCGTTTAGCACCACAAATCTTTGCAAGTCGTAATCCGGCCAGGGTCTCCTCGTACTCTGCCTCGTTGTTCGATGCCTGAAATCCGAGTTGGATTTCCTAGTACATTACAATGCCATCCAGGGAGGTTAGTTGCACTCCAGCTCCACATCCAGATGAGCTGGATCCCCCATTGGTTTGGACTTGCCAGTCAGGATCAAATTTTTCTTCCTCCATGTCCACAACATCCCTGTCAGAGTGAAACTCCACCAAAAAGTCAGCTAGCACCTATGATTTGATTGCAGTTCGCGGTTCGAACTCGATGTCAAAATCTCCGAGTTCTACCGACCACTTAGTCATCCTTTCGGACACATCGAGACTCTCTAATATATTTTTCAAAGGAAAATATGTTCGCACTACCATCGTATGAGCTTGGAAGTAGGGCCTCATCTTTCAAGCTGATATTACTAGAGAAAGCGCTAACTTTTCCAACTTAAGCTATCAGTTTTTAAAGCATCTAAAAGACTTTTTCTTACATAATAGACTGGTCTTGGAACGTTCGATTCTTCTTAGAATAAAACCGAGCTAACTGTGAAGTTGGACACCGCTAAGTAGATGAACAACTTCTCCCCCGGACATGGTTATGTGAGGACTTCTAGGGATGAGAGATCTTGCTTGATGTGATTAAAGGCATCAGAACATTCTTGAGTCCAATCGAAGCGATTCGCTTTCCTCAGCACCTAGAAGAAAGAGGCACATCTATCTGATGACCTGGAGATGAACCTGTTTAAGGCAGCCAACCTTCCGGTTAAAATTTTTACCTCTTTGATCGTTCTAGGTGGATCCATAGTACATAAGGCATTTAACTGCACCGGATCAACTTCTATACCCTGCTCACTAACTATGTAACCTAAGAATTTTTAGATCTTACCCCAAACGGGCATTTTTTCGAGTTCAACTTTAGATTTATTTTGGCCAGATTGGTGAATGTTTTCTAAGTCAGCCAAATGATCCTCATCTCAGAGGCTTTTAACTAACATGTCATCAATATAGACTTCCACATTTCTGCCGATCTGACTCTCGAAAGCTTTGTTCACTAAATGTTGGTATGTTGGCCCCGCATTCTTTAGTCCGAACGACATAACCGTATATCAGTGTAGGCCCCTTCCGGTGATAAATATCGTACTCTCTTGATCCATTGGGTCGATCCAAATTTGATTGTATCCAGCGTATGCATCCATAAAGGACTGTAAATGATTTCCGGATGTCGAGTCCACCAGTTGATCTATGCTTGGGACCGGAAAAGGATCTTTAGGGCAAGCTTTATTCAAATCAATGAAGTCTACACACACCCGCCATTTTCCGTTTTTCTTCTTCACTAAGACTGGATTAGCTGTCCACAATGGGTATTCTGATTCACGGATATGGCCTATTTTCGTTAAACGGTTTACCTCTGCCATTATTGCTTCAGTTTTCTCTTGGGAAAAATATCTTTTCTTTTGAATGATCGGTCGAACACTGTTCCATATAGCCAACCTGTGACAAATGATCTCTTCTAGGATCCCTGTAAAATCTTCTGTACACCAAGCAAACAGATGTAATTTGGTTGAAAAAAATCTGAGCAAGCTTTCTTTTACCTCTTGTGATAGTCTTATTCCTATCTTGAGACTTTTTCCAGGGCTGAATTCCTGGTCCTCAAAGCTTTCATCAAGGACCATGAACCCAGGGGACTCCCTCGGATCATCAACAGGATCAGAATCCGAATGAGGCCCCTCTGATTGCTATTCGTTTTTGGATCCGACCCCCCTTCAACTGCTTGGGGGCCAACACCGCTTTGTAGCATTCCCTGGCCATTTTCTGACTTGATCTTACAGTTCCAATATTACTTCCCATTACGTACTTCAAACATTGGTGAACTGTGGACAACACAACATGCATTTTAGACAACCATAATCTTCCAAAGATAACGTTGTATGATTTGGGTGCATCTACTATAACAAACAGTACCGTCACTATTTTCTTGAACAACCGCCTGCCCAGCTCTACCATTCCCTCAAATTCTCCGACAATATCTGCGGTCGCACCGATAAATCCTACTATCGTCCTGTCGGATCGTAAGATGGTTGGAGGATTGGTTATCTAGTATTAGGTTGTCATAACCATAATGTTGGCAGAACTCCCTGTGTCAATAAAAAATTTCCTTATCTCGTTTCCAGCAATCTCTGCTCCGATTACCACTGCGTCCTCATGTGGACCAGCTACCTCCCTCATGTCGTCATCTTCGAAGCAAAGGATTGGTGATGGATTCCGATAAAAGTGCGATGAGGCTCCTGCCTCCAACTGCGTTGCCAAACTTATGATGTGCCTCTTCATAGAGTAATTTGATATACCTGTTATTGTATCTCCCCCAAACATGGTTAGTGACTCAAAGAATAAACATAACTCACTGACCTTTCCTTTAGGGATTGATTCCTCTACCACGTTTACGCTGTTCCTATCCGGCTTCGGATCAAGATATTTCCTGGCTACATCAAACACATCCACAAACTCTTCTTCGATCACATCGGAAACCATCATAGTATCATCTTACCTTAGAGTGACTTCTTATTTTGGTTCCACTATGGTGTTCTTCTTGACAAAGTCGCCCAACTTTCCGTTCTCTATTAGGTATTGGACTTCTTTCTTTAAAGCCACACAGTCCTTAGTATGATGTCTGATATCATCATGGAACTGAAAATATTTGTTCTTCTTGTGCTCTCTCGGAGTCTGTAATGTAAAAGGCTTGCATAAATGCACATTTGCACGTGCCTTTTTGAAAATAGTGGAGACACACTCAGTCAACTCAGCGTAGTAAGCTGGTCGGACCCACCTATTCGAATTCTGTTGGACATACTATTGAACTGTTTGACCTGTCTGTTGAAACTGTTGGTTCTGAGTCGCCTGTTGAGGGGTCTGATTCGTTGCTTGAAATGTCTGAGCCCGTGGTCGGACAGTTGCGACCGATTAGGCAGCCTGTGGTTGGACATTCATCGTTTACGTACTGGTTTTGGCTAAGTTTGGATCCTAATATAATTGAAACATGGATTCTATCTTTGAGGCCCTGGTTTCCTCGACTAAGATTATTTTTTTCTATCTAATTCTACAAACCTCCAAACGTCATAGCTTGTGTTTCCGCAACATTATCTTTCATTACCCCCGAAAGAAGACCCATTCAGAAGGCAGCCAATACTACCTTGTCTTCGCAATATTCCATGTCCGTCTTGACTTGGATGAATCACTTGGTGTATTCTTTCAAGCTCTCTCCAATTTTCTGTCGACAATAAATGATTGTATCTCCGTTGGCACGAAATTTTTTTCTTCCGACAAAGTGTCGTCAGACCATACTCCAGAACATATCGAAATTCTTAACGCACCCCTGAAGCAGCCGGTTGTACCACTTAGAGGCAGCGTTCTTGAACGTCTGAGAGAAAGCTCTACACAACAACTTGTCATCATCATCGTAGTTAATCATGAAGTTCTTGAACTGCTCAATATGGTTATCAGGATCCCGGGTCCCATCAAATTTCTCAAGTTTGGAAATATCGAACCATTTAGGAAGATGCCCATAAATGATTTTTGAGAGAGGGGGGATCACCTCCAATTATATTCGATCTTGTACGTGCTTCCCCCGGACCATCGTTAGTGGCTGGGTACAACCTTTCCTGAGCCGGAGAAGTAAAGTGATTGCTGACTCTATAATCTTGATGATAGCTATAAGACTGAGGTTGCTTCCGAGTAGTAACATGATCCTTAGAGTACATTTTCCGCTTACCAGCATCAACTTTCTACCTCGAATCGTTCCTTCTCCTACTAGTCCGATGAGTGTGCTTGTGTATCCTCAGATCTTTGTACCTTCGATCCACCTTGTACCTTGAGTCGGTCTCTGAAGAGGAAGACTTATCAGAACTCAAAGAGGTATACTCGCTAGACTTGGACGACTCATATTTTTGCTCAGATCATATTTTTGCTCGGATTCAACACGTCTTTTAGAATGCCGATTGCTTTTCCTATGTCGACTCTCTTTGGGTATAACAACATCTTGGGTTTGATCAGCCTCGATCCTTTCTTGTCAGACCTCAAATCTGACCCTTTTGGTACTCGCAAGCATGGCATCCCTTTCAGCATTTAACCTTTCGATGTCTTCTAGCAAGTCTTTTCGTCTAGCGACCAAAAATGAATCCTCTAAAAGTTCCACTGCGTACTGATTCAGATCATTGCCTTCGCTCATGACCTGCTCTTCCATCAGATGGTCTCCAGATTCAAAACCGACTAAATCTCCAATCAGATTAGTCTCGATCTCTCCACGAGTTTCTGTATCCATAACTTTTTACTTTTAGTTTTCAAGATTTTAGAAAACTAATTCTAGACGCCACTGATGAGCTCAATGAATCTTTAGTGAGACTCAGGAGCAAAGATGTTCGTGTGAGAGGGTCGGACTAGAAAATATTCGTGTGATGTGACAGTGAACATTGAATTACTAAAAAAAGGATCTTTCTCCAGTCCTCCGGATAGATCAGTTGGCAGACTCAACGTCTGGAAACAAGTTGGTGACTTTCATGGATGCCTTCTCTGGGTACAACCAGATACATGTGGATCCGAAGGACCAAGATCATACTACATTTATATCAGATAGAGGTCTTCATTGTTACAAGGTGATGCCTTTTGGGTTAAGAAATGCTGGAGCTACTTATCAGAGGTTGGTGAACAAAACATTCGCTCCCAGATTGGAAAAAATATGGAGGTATACATGAATGATATGATGGTTAAAAGCTTGGAGGAGGATTTACACATAGTTGACCTTTAAGAGACATTTGCTAATTTGGCAACTGTGAATTTGAAACTGAATCCAGAAAAATGTGTCTTTAGGGTTTGATCCGGAAAATGTTTGGGGTATGTAATAAGTGGGAAATGGATACAACCCGATCCGGATAAGCTTAATACTCTACTGGAAATGGATCCTTCTTGGAATATTAAAGAAGTACATAGACTCACTGGAAGGTTGGCTGCCTTGAATCGTTTCATTTCAAGGTCCTCGGACAAGTGCGCTTCATTTTTCCAAACCTTGAAGAATGCTAAAGATTTTAATTGGTCTCTACAGTGCAGCCACGGTTTTGTTGAAATAAAGAAACATTTATCCTCACCAAAGACTCTTTTTAAACCCATTAAAGGAGAAACACTCTGCGTATACTTGTTTGTGTCAGAATATGCTATAAGCATAGTATTTGTGAGGGAAGTGGACAACTACCCTCGTCCGGTGTACTATATTAGAAAACGTTTGATAGATGCTGAGAAGGGGTACTTGAAGCTTGAAAAGTTGGCACTAGCCTTAGTAATTGCAGCAAGAAAAATAAGGCCGTATTTTCAGTCCCATTCCATTATTGTCCGGACATCTTTCCCATTGAAGAATGTTCTTCAAAAGACATACATATCAAGCAAAATGACCAAGTGGTTAGTAAAGTTGGGTGATTATGACATTATATTTCCCTACGAACTGCTATCAAAGCTCAATCAGTTGTTGATTTCCTGGTAGAATTCCACTCAGACAGGAGCTCTAAACAAACTTCAGAAGAAAAAACCAAAAAAGAGTGGGTAGTTCGGACTGATGGAGGATCAAGTACAATGGGTTGTGGAGCTGGAAGTTTCCTAACCTCTCTGTATGGTGATATAATGTACCAGGCTATATGCTTTGGATTCAGGGCCTCTAACAATGAGTCCGAATATGAAGCGGTTATAGCTGGTCTAAAATTGGCTTTCCTATGTGGGGCTAAAAGGGTTAGGTTGATGCGTGACTCCCAAATTCTCATCCATCATATTCAAGGTCAGTCTGAGGTCAAGAAGGAACAGCTGATCAAATACTTAATTCTTCTGAAAGAGGTGGTAGCCAACTTCAAAATTGTTTGTTATGAGCATATTCCTAGGTCAGAAAATACACTGGCAGATTCCTTGGCAACCATAGCATATTCTGAGTCATATCCTTCGATTCATATACAAGAATGCCCATCCATATAATCAAATCGAAACAAGGAAGAGGAGGAAAGCTTGATTATACAGGTGGTTCAACCTAAAGATTGGATATTTTCCCATCTTCAATACATTTCTGATGGAGTTTTGCCTTCGGATAAAGCTATGGCAAGGAAAATAAAACACAGGGCTTGTGGTTTCTTGATCGTAAGGGAAGTTCTCTATAAAAAATCTTTCAGTATACCTCTTCTGTGTTGCTTAGGGGTTGAAGAATCTCAAGTAATTTTATCCAAACTATACGATGAAGAAGGATCAGCCCATTGTGGGTACATGGCACTAACCCGGAGGGTATTGTTGGGTGGGTATTATTGGTCATCCATAATGGCAGATGCTAAAGAAATAGTAGAGAAGTGTGATCTGTGTCAAAGGTATGGCAACGAAATTTATGTGCCAACAATACCTATAGAGTCTATTTCTAAGCCAATACCTTTTGCTCGTTGGGAATTGGATTTAGTTGGCCCTCTGCCAATGACGTCCGGAGGGTGCAGAACTATTATAGTTGCTATTGATTACTTCTCGAAATAGATAGAGGCAGCTCCTTCGGCAGGAACCACTTCGAAGGCTGTCATTAAATTTATCATATCCAATATATGTTGTAGTTTTGGGATTCCTCAAAAGATTACCACAGACAATGGGCCACAGTTTGATAACAAGGATATGGAGAATTTTTGTGCTTCTAGAGGCATTCAGCACTGTTTTTCTTCTCCTTTCATCCACAAAAAAACAGCCATGTTGAAGTTACTAACAGGACCATTTCGTCAGGATTAAAAAAGAATCTAGAAGGAGCTGCAGGGAAGTGTCCAAGCTATCTGCAAGAAGTGTTGTAGGCCTACCGAACTACTCCTTGGACTACTACACAAGAATCTCATTTTTCATTGGTGTATGGGATGGATGCCATTACCCCCCATAGAAGCTACCCTACCATCATACAGGGTCCATAACTATTCCGAACAAGCTAATGAGATAGTAATTAGGAATCAGTTGGACTTAATAGAAGAAAAAATGGTTAAAGCTCACTTGAGAACAGCCCACTACCAAGGCTTGATGAGGAGCAGTTTTGCTTCCAAGGTCAAGAGAAGAGATTTTCAACTGAGAGATAAAGTATTGAGAAACGTTTTCTTACACACCAAGGAGAAGCAGTTCAGTAAGCTGGCTCCAAACTAGGAAGGCCTCTATGAGGTCTCCGAAAAACTTAATCCTGGGATATATAGGCTTCAGGACAAAGAAGGAAGGGTTTTGAAGCACCCATGGAATATTGAACATCTCAGGTTATATTTAGAATAAAAGTTGTGTGTAAATATTTACTTGTTAGATATCAATGTAAATATTATGGGGCATACTCTTTTCTACCCTGATGGCGCGGGGAGGTTTTAATGAGGTGTCCAGTTTTTTTCATTCAATAAAATGTGATGCCTTCTTAAAACATCCGGTGTGGTTTTACCAATGATTTAATTCAAGTACAAATCACTAGTTCAACACTATTGGATCTTTAGTAGATCGGATAAACCTGGTTGAGTGATGGCCATTAAATACATGTCATCGGAGATATTAAACACTCTCAATATATTGCTTCTGAGATACTAGGGGCTATTTAAACATTAGGCATTAAAATTTAAAGGAAAGAAAGTGTTAAATAAATGAAGATTTGATAAATAAACTTATTCGGACTTTAACCGAATAAGATAAAAAAAACATGCCTTGGCCATCCAAAGACTTTAAGTATTTCAAAGACTTATTCGGACTATAAGCGAATAACATTACATAATGTGCCTTGGCCATCCAAGGACTTTAATTGTTCACAAAAATAAAAAAATAAAACAAAGATATGATTAAACCTTAGGGATTGTTCCATTTGGATGTTCCTTCACCACCACCACCTTTCTTGGGACTTCTGAGTTCAGCACTCAAACTCTCACCAGTTCCCTCTTCATCGTCACTAGTGGAATCAATTCCACTGGATTAGTTGTGCTTGTCGCAATCTGCCATGGTGTGAACTGGAAGGTCGTCGTATTCCACATATTTCCATAAAGGACCAAGGGTCCTCTTCAGAAAAGTCTCATGGAAGAGCAGCACCATGTCAGACCTGACTTCATCATATATTTTCTCTAGGGAATCTATCGTTTTGTTGGTCTATTTATCTATACCTTCCTGAAAAGGTTCCTCCTGCTGCTTCACCAAATCCTCTTTCTCCTTGGTCATCTTTGACATAGTACCTTGTAATGAAGTCTTCCCATCAAATAGGGTTTGGATGACACCATCTTTGGTTTTCAGGTCCTCCTTTAAAATGTCACAGGTCTTCACCAAATCCTCTTTCTCCTGTCTTTGGATGACACAGGTCTTTACTAAATCCTCTTTCTCCTTAGCCATCTTCTTGTCAGAGGTGAGGGAATTGATGAGAGTGGTATGACTTTTGACATGTTTCTCTAAGTCAAGTATTGGCTGGATATGACCAAGGAGGGAGTGGCTCAGAACGTCTTGTTCTACGGAGACGGAGACAGGCTTACCGTTGAAAGTCACCATGTTGGCAGAGCTGAAGGGGCGATAGGACCTGCGAAATCATCCTTCTCAGAATCATTGAAGTATAAATCAATGTCCTGAAGGCCACTGATGTCCACTTCTTCATTCCCTCCCACAGCAACCTCTCCGGATTGCAGACCTGTTGGGATTTTTTCTTGTAAGGTGGGATCAACATGGGCCGGTGGAGGTAGAGTCTTCGAAGGACGAAGAATTATTTCTTCTCCCAATGTGACTTTCTTCTTCTTTTCAGCTTTCTCATCATTTCTGGCTCGTCTTTTCCTGTCCTTGTTGGGAGGCTTGGGTGGGTTCTGCGACTCTCCCGTCTCCTTTACTGTTTCGGCCTCTACTACTTTGAGAATGACAACATCAATTCACCCATGGTTCCCCGAACCAGTCCCCTCTGTAGTTGCTTGAACCAACTCTGTTGCAGCTTTCTTCTTCTTCCCTTTCATCTTGCTGAGAGCTTTTACTCTGGAAGGTAAGACCAATTTACCATCCTTGGCCTCTGTTCGTTTGAGAATTACACGAGGATGAGGCGGTGTAGTCAGCTTTTTCCATGAGAGGTCCCTCCGATCTATGGTGTTCCACAGATGAGACCTCACAAAATTGCCCAAAGTGAAGAAATTGTGGAAGGCATTCCCCCAATGCTCTGTAGCCCATGCGTTAAGCTTAGCATAAGTTTGTTGCCCCTCCTCTAGGTGTCTGGTGAACTCCTTTGACAGCACTGAAAAAGGAGTGACAAATTAATCAGAAGGAGAACACTTATGATTTTAAAAAAAAGCATGAGAAAAAAAATAAAAAACTCACCAGTACTTTTCCACCTAGTAGTTAGCATGTTGGGATTGGTGTTGGCCTTGATCTTCCCACCGTTCTCTTATGTCCCACTGACAAACATAAACTGTGTCCTGCAGTTCTTCTCGGACTCCAGCAAGTCATCTGCCACCTTAAAGTTGTTCCCCAAATTGTGATGGTAGAATGAAATTTGATGATTCTTACATAAGTTTGCCACAATAACAAACTGCTCCATTGGAGGGGGATTTTTGACAACATTGATGCCATTATGCAAGCAAGTATGGAATACCAGGCATTTGGGCTTACCTGGCTTGAGCAGAGTTTAACTAGGTGGAAGTACATGACGATTTATGGATCCAATGGAAACCGAAGTCCCCAGTTTAGCACCTCGGTGAAAATCGCCACCTCGTTAAGCTTGTATCCATCGGAGTCTCCGGAGTGACAAGTATCCTTACCTTCACTGACTCTGGAATCCACCATTTCATCCAGATCTGCCCCAACTCAGTTGTGTGGGTGTAGATGTACTTTATATTTTGTAGAGCCAACAAGTATTTAACACTGACATTTTTAAAGCAATGTCCTACCTTTCCCTCTATGCACTCTGGAAGCTCCGGATGAATCAAACAAACCTTCACTTTTCTTTTGCATTTTTTGTCAGAAGCAGCATCCCCCGTTTGACCTGATGCCTCAATTTCAAAGGGAACCTCCTCGATACCATCTTCCATTACTTCTTCTATCAATGTGGAAGGTTTATCGGTTGCCTTAGATGGATGGGGGTCAGTTTCTGGTACCGGAGGCTGTTCGGATGGTTGAGCACTTGTTGCCTCTTAAGGCCTGGTGTCCGGTTGAGGTTGGGATCCGGAGGGCTTGGCCCTTGGGACTACTTTAGATGCCTCCGATCCGGAGGGCTTGTCTCTTGAAGTTGCTCTAGATGCCTCTGATCCGGAGGGCTTTGGCAGTGAAGCAGTAGATTGTGATTTAGTTAGACGGGTCATCCGGCGAAAGGTTGTCTTCTCTGGAGACTTCTCAGCGTCAGAACCCATAGCTATGAAGGGGGGAAGGTTTTCTGATACTCGAAACAGCTTTTTCTTTAACAACAGAAGGTTGAGACTCTTGAACAGAAGAGCCCGAGAGAAGGGCTGAAAGGCTTGGTTTGAATAACGCCTGGGGTTTTTGGAAGAGGATGATCCTTGGTCAGCTTCTTGAGTCGGTTCACTAGATTTCTCACTTGGAGAAACTGAGAGGCCGACGGCAATGCGATTCTCTCTTTCTACTTTTTTCGCCCCTTAAAACTCTGATAAGTTTAACCAGCCGCCTTTAACAAGTGCGTTTCTGTCTGTGAACATAGAACTCCTCAAGAATAAGTTGAAGATAAGAATGAGAATCTCTCTAGAAAAGCTTTAAGTGATGAAGACAATGAAACTGTGAAAAAGAATTTATATAACAGTAAAAAAGTAGCTATTACCTAGGAGAAGTTGAAGAGGGTTTGGCAATGATTAAAGGTTGCGCAGAGGTGTGAATGATTAAATGCCTAGGTAACTTTCTAGACTTAGTGGGTGCGCCGATCTAGGAAGAATAACAGTTGGTAGGACGAACCAGATATTGACACGTGTCCTACAATCCAAAAAGAAAACTTTTAGCATTCTGGAAAGAGAAATCAGTCCGGACAGACTTCGAACTGAGTTAATTATTAAAATAAACTTCCCAATACAGACCGCATAGACAGGTCGGACAAAGTCATTACTGACTTAGTGGATTTTTTAGTCCTACGAAAGATTTTTGACAAGGCCTAAAAAAGGGGCTACTGATGAGTTCAAAATATTCAGAAACAACCCACTGCTTAATCCGGACAGGGTTAATTCGGACAATGACAGGCCACTAAATAATCCGGACAGGACAAAAGTAAAACACCTTTGGACTAAGCTATTTGCTAATCTACTTAAAAGATTAATGGGTCCTTAAACTTGACCCGGTTTCATAACTTGACTTGTAAGCCGATGGGTCCTTAATTAAGAGTATAAATACCCCAACTACTTTTATTAATGAGGGTAATGAAAATTTAATACAACCAAGATGCTCAATTATCTCACTACATTCTACACCAAACACTTAATACTTTAAAACTTTGCAAAACACTTTACTAAACTACCCCCATCCCAAAATAACCAAACCAAAGGCAACATATTTCGAGATCAAACCGGCATTGATCAATATGATTCAGAACAATATCTTCGTGGGAGAATCAGAACAATGCCCAAACATACATCTAGCCAGTTTCTTGGAGCTCTGCGATACATGTAAGTATACCAGTGTTCCAGCTGATGCAATTCGATTTGAGACTTTTCCAATTTTCTCTTAAGGTAAAATCAAAGGCTTGTCTTTAATCACTACTATCCAGCATCATCACGACTTGGGAGCAACTAACTCAACTATTCCTATCAAAGTACTTTCCGCTAATGAAGTCGGAGAAATTCTGAAACTATATCAGCAATTACGCTCAACGAAATGATGAGTCATTGTATGACTCATGGGAACGATATAAGGAATTATTGCGTAGATGTCCTCACAATGGGATTCCTACATGGATGATAGTCTAAACATTTTAAAATGAACTATTAGGGAATAATAAATTGATGATTGATGATGCAAACAGAGGGTCTCTAATGAACAAAACACCAGAAGAAACATATTGTTAAATCCTATGCAAATAAGAGTATCATCAGGACTAAATCCAAGTATATTGTTTCTAAATTTCTCTAAATTGTGCTCTGGATCTGCAGTCCCATCATACATGTCCATCATATAAGAATCAAACTTCATTGGCAAATTACTTTCAATATTTTTTGAGATATAGAAGATTGTGCTAATGTATATGTAACTAGCTTTGGATTTTTTGAACCTTTATTTGAGCTCATTTGTCATTCTTTCCTCTCATTGAGAATTCACTTCATTAATAGAACGCTCATCATCTTCCTTATTATTATTTTTTGAAAAATTATCTCGTTTTGATTTTTATTCTATTTTTATATATTTTCAGTTAATAATTGTAAGGATTTGGATAAATGCTCACATCTAGTTCGTCATTTCTCATCTCTTAGATTTTATGATACATTAAATCTATTACTCTTATTTCAACTCATTCATTAGCAATTTCAAAGCATTAATAACATAAATATCCTTACCTTTAAGTGTAGCAAACCTTTTCTTTGACGACCCGAGCTCGATATAACTTGTTGGTTTGGTGAATTATTTTCTAGATTAATATGTGAGGTCCTTACCTTTTCAACTCCAAGATTGACCGAGAAAATATTAGACAAACCAGATTCATTCATCACAACTTCATTTACAAGCATGTGGGAAACTAATCCATAAATACCTCGTGTTCAATCATTTTTCATACACCGGTAAAATGACATTTGCTTACCTTAAACCCTCTTGTCTCAGCAGTCGGAGACATAAAATTAGGAGCATCTTGAAAGGTCATCAGAGACCTTTGAACCAAGAAATCTTGAGAATAGTTCCTCTCAACTCTCGTATGAGTCAGCGCAGTTAGTTAAAATGACTCTTTGTAAATAGTTTTCCTACAGACGGCGTCCAAAATAATAATGATAAATCATTAACAAATCACTTTTGATAAAAATAAGTTAAATAACTCAATAAGAAAAATAATATTATCAATGTATTAGATTTACAATCAAGATTACAAGATGAGAAGATGAATGACACATGTCTTTATGGCTACGTGGCATTCATCCATCAAAGAATTTGTTACAGACATTATAAGTTTACCCTCTAACCTACTAGGTATTTTTGTAATATCAAATAATGTATTCTAAGGTGTAGAATGTTTTTTAATTTCTTTTTTACACGTGAGCTTTCATAATTTCTTTATGAACTTAATATACTCAACTTGATCACGTTATTTGCGTCGTATATGTTTTGTCAAATATCATTTGATCAACTTAAACTTCGCATTTATGTCATCACATTACTTGTTTTTCGATCGTCATACTACTTGTTTCCTTAATTGGCTTAAACCTTGCACTTGGATCGTCATCGTCATACTAATTTATCATTTCTGTTATAATTCATTTATTTTTTTATATTCAAGTTTTCTTTAATAATAAATATTTTTTATTAAGGTCCTTTTTTGTATATATTACGTCTTCTTCAATGTGCAATATGAAGAAGATTTATCTACGTTGGAATATCTTTGTTAATATGACCTTTTGCTTTTGGCATGACAATCTTCATTGTTAGTACGACATTCTCCATGTAACCCGAATTATGTATTGACTAAGGATCTTTTACCTCTTACATAAATATATAAGAACTCTAAAGAAATATGATCTTATCATTAGTGATGTGAACAAAGTTAAAAGTCTATATTTATATGAGTTTTAAAAATGTGTTTCCTTAATAGAATACTAATAAGATAAAAAAAATCATGGAGTGTAAACAAATCAACAAAAATCATGGAAATAATTACTTTATCCTAATTTACGACATAAAACCAAACCACAAAAATGTATCCAAAAATTCTAAGTCTAACTCGAATTTTCAATTATAAAAATTTGAAAACAAAAATTCAAACTTCAAAAATTGTTCACAAAACAGCTAAAAAATATATTTTTAAAATATAAAAAATAAATTACCTACTTGAATATAATTTTTTAAATAACTTTTTAAATAACTTTTTACTAGTTAAAATGTGTTGACTCTCACTTTTTTTTATCTAATGCGGTAATACTCTGATCAATACCCTATATATAAATATATTAATATTAAAACAAAAGTAAAATAATTTAATTTGATAAAAGTATGAAATTTTAGTTATTAGGTTAAGAATGTGTTTGGGATTTGAGAAAGAGTTTAAGTTTAGAAAACTTGGAGAAATCATAAATAAAATTTAATAGTTTGTCAAAACAAATCTTTTTGATCGAAACGTTTTAACCATACAATTCAATCATTTTCAGAAACAAATATTTCAGATCGAAACATTTTAACCATAAACTTTTATAGTTGGTCATAACGAATCTTGTAGATTGAGACATACGACCATAATATTTTTATATGTCCGAACTATAATGTCTCTAGTACAATATATGTCTAAAAATTACTAAAAATTCTTTGTGTATATCCATTATAGCAAAACAGTTTTATTTATTTCTTTTTATATCAAAACAGTTTTTTATATTTTAACAATATCCTATTTTAATCTTCTACATGTAGTTAATAAATTAACATATTAAAGATTATTTAATAATATTAAAAAAATACGTGGTTATTTAATAAAATTGAATAAACATGAATATTAAAATGCTACATTTAAAAAAAAGATACACATAAAGTACCTACTGAACTATTATATTTCCTCTATAAAATAATGGGTATGGCTAAATCAGGGTCACAAAATGTTAACCATTCTCAAAATTTGAGCATTTTTGGACTTTTACGATTTTGCTCTTGGACTTGTTTGTTCACCCGCCGGTTGAGACCTTCTCAACCGGCGGGGGAACTCCCCGGCGGGTGAAACCTTCTCATCCGTTGGGTGAGACCCTCTCATCCGTCGGGTGAGACCCTCTCACCCGCCGGGCCACGTATATTCACCCGGCAAGGAGCTTCCCGACGGGTGAAACCTTCTCATCCGTCGGGTGAGACTCTCTCACCCGCCGGACTACGTATATATAATTAATATTTTATTAATTTATAGTAAAATACTTAGTTTACTAACACCTTTCAAGCTTCCACTTAATTATTGTACAATATACAATGCATGTATATCAAATGAAGGGCCCAATTTGAAAGAAACATTTAATCTTCCACCTTATTATGCTTCTTGTGCTCAATGTATCACTTTATGGACATTAAAAATATTTTCTATATAAATACAAGATCAAAATAAGTTAACACAAACAAATCATACACACAACACGGTCTATGGAATGAATCTTGCAATTTTAGCATGGTCTATGGATGTTCGTGCAAATACAATTGTGATCAACAGATAACGTAACTTTTGAGAACTCAAATGAAGGTGGTGAAAGCACTCAAGAACTCCAGAATTTGATCAAAGAGTTGAGTTATCGCAATGCAATGGATGTCGAAGATGTTCTGAATCACCTAGAAGAAAATGTAGTTGCACAGTTGTTGACTGATGAAGAAATTATTGAAAGTGTTATTGGAATTAATAAAGATGATATCGATGAAGAAGATGATGCAAGTTCTACAATGGAGCCCCCTTCGCGAAACGAAGCTATTAAAGCGGAAATCACATTGAACAATTTCTTGTTGAGCTATGAGAAAACAACACAAGAAGTGCTTACCATGCAAAGGAAAATTAGAGACGATATTCAAGGGGAAAATGATTTCAACAAAAAACAAAAGACAATTGAGTCATTTTTCAAGAAACCTTCATAAATCATTCATGTAATATGTTATATATAAGGAATTATTAATTTATATTTTATATGGGGTCTAAAGAAATTATCAAAAATGTATTATCTTATAATTTTAGCGAATTATTAATTTAGCACTTTATCCCCGAGTCGGGACCGGCCAAAAATAGTATCTTAGAGAGTTTATTAAATAATCGAGTATTAATTTATCGAGTTTCTACTGTAATACCCAACTTTTTTTATTACTTAATACTCCTTTCAATTATTTAACTCACATTTATTACTCAACCTTTTTTTAATACCCTCTACCAATTATATAAGTCAACATTTTTATTTCCTTTCCCATGTGTAGCTTTTAAACATTTGAAAATAACAATCCTTTTTTAACAAACTTAACCCTACGACCAACAAAAACCACCAAGAAACCACCAATAAACCATAATTTTCAGGTGATCGACGAGTTTAAGGTCAATATATTTATGTAATTTCTATATGAAATGCATCTAACTACTGTTTTTAGGTTATACTAGCCGATCAGACGTTCATCGGTGTGTTTTTTCCTCTATTTCTTTCATCATACTGGTTATAGTAAGTACTGGTTTCCCACTACTAGTTTTTCATTTTTTTTATTTTCATGTTAAACTATGTGTTTCCTTAGTTTTGTGAGCTAGTATAACCTACTTGAGTGTGATTCAAGCTTTTTTTTATCGAACGAATGTTGATTAGAGAAATTCAACAATATTCGTTGTTTAATAAACTATATACTGTTTTAGTGTACTAGAAGTGTTTTTGGGCTTAAAACAATATATAAAGTCGACATTATTGATGTTCAGGCATGTGTGATAGAGTTTGCGAGTTGGTTGGGTTTGTAACGTGTAGAAGATGCGAGTTGTATGATTTATATGATGTATATGAAATGAGATTTTAGTGCACTTTAACAAATGTGAATTGTGTTTTGTTGATAATGTGAGTTGTTTTGCTTGTTAAATTATAACTTGAGAGTTGTGTACATTATTGTGTGTTCTTTATATAGTACTCACATTGCAAGTTGTGTTCATTATACTGAGAGCGTGAGAGTTGTGCTGATAACATTGATAATGCGAGTTGTTTTGCTGGTTAAATTATAACTTGAGCTGTGTATATTATTGTGTGTTCGTTGTGTAGTATTCACAATGTGAGTTGTGTACATTATATTGAGAACATGAGAGTTGTATTGATAACGTTTATAATGCGAGTTTTTTTGTTGGTTAAATTGTAACTTAAGAGTTGTGTACATTATTGTGTGTTCTTTGTATAGTATTCACATTGCGAGTTATGCACTGATAACGTTGATAATGCGAGTTGTTCAATTATAGTACTGAGAGTTGTTGATTTATAGTATTGCGAGTTGTTTTTATTAATAACTTACCTATTGGTATTTTTATGCCACGTGACTGCTTTATAATTGTTAAATGTAGGGGAAGGTATGTTTAAAATACGAGTCTATATTTTTTTATACATGGTCACCAAACTGAAATTTTGCCTTTCACAGAGTTTGAAAACTTTCAAAGTATCCAAGAGTACGTGGAAAGCAGATGGGAGAAGTTGGTCAGAAGTAACTACATTATTACCTACTCTTGCGGTGATCACAAGAATCGTTTCTTAATAATGAGAAACATTTTGTTGGTTTAGAATTATATCTTAGTTTGGAGCGTTTCAAATGAGTTAGTTTTGTCATAATATAACAAGTCCTTGATAAAGGTTTCGGTGATAAGAGTTGTGGTCAAAAGTGTAAACAACCTAACATAAGTTTGGGAGAACCCTCTCATAATCAACTAACTAGTGGGGAGAGTATTAATGGTTTAGTTAGTTCTAATTAGAGAAAAAACAGCTTGCTACTACGGGTTGGGTTGATGGTATCATAAGGGCTGGTCAATCTTTTACAGAATGTGCTGCAACTGTAAGGTTATATTTATGCCGATATGCTTTAGAACATGTTTTTTCTTTCAAATACATGCACAATACAACAGACAAGATCACTGCTTATTATGAAAATAAATTCACAAGGGAATGTAAATGGAGACTTTATGCATCAATTGATTCAGGTACCGACTTAATGATGATTAAGCGGTATGTTGCGCACCATACTTGTAGTCCCGTTTTCTCTAAAAGAACATAAGAGGCGTATGCATTTGACATTGGATTTGATTGCGAAGGAAATTCATGATTCTATCAGGATATACCATTTGTTGATAGCCAAAACTATACAATTGTCTGTCAAACAAGACTATGGTTTAGACATCTCCTACCGTCTATCATGGAACGCTTTATAGAAGGCAAGGATGTGAGTTTTCTGAGTTAATTCAAGCTCTTTTAGTTTACTAAAGGGGTACTTCAAACGATTGAAGAGTCATGATATTACTACCGACTTACAGTTAGAATTATCAGTTCAAAACGTCTTCAAACATTGTTTTATTGCATTCAATTAATGTATTCAAGGTTTACATTCATGTCGTCCAATGTTGTATGCTGATGGAACCTTCTTAACCAACAAGTATAATGATGTATTGTTGTTTGTCATAGGAAAATGACGGGAACAACGGTTAGTTTCATGCTTTTCTTTTAATTTGATGGATTGCGAGAGTTATGTAAAAATTATAGAGTACAATGCGAGTTCTTTGTTAACAAAGTGCTAGTTCTTCACTAAAATATAATCATGCGAGTTGTTTGGTTTATATTATGCATATGAATATAAAAGTTCTTTTTAAACAAGGTACGAGTTGTTCATTGCAATATACCATGCGAGTTGTTTGATTTATATTTTGCATATGAATATGACAACTCTACCTAACTAACATAATGCGTGTTGTTCATTATGATATAAACATGCGAGTTGTTTGATTTATATTTTGTAAACGAAGATGAAATTTCTTTGTTAAACAAATGCAAGTTGTGTCCATTATAATATAAAGTTATCGCGAGTTGTTTTATAACATATATTATGAGTTGCGTTCATTATAATATAAGGTTATTGCGAGTTATTTTACAAATGACATTGCAGGTTATGTATACTATTTGACCATGCTTGTCTTGTATTTTAGCTCTATTCCCTTTTTCATTTGGTATCGTGAAACCTGAGGATTCTGACAATTGGTTATGTTTTTTGGAGTGCTTGAAACCTCATTTGTTGGAGTGCCAAATCACATTTATTTCAGACAGTTAGTCCACTATCTTTAATATTGTTTTTGTCTTGTATCCAAACTGTTATCATGAGTATTGTTATTATAATTTTGTTCAGAATTTGAAAATTGTTATGGATCACACTAACAGATACTTTAAGTGTATGATGCTATGTTTGTTCCGTCGATGTGCTTATGCTCCAACTGCAGATATTTTTAATGATATACTAACAAAATTTATATATGAAGGTGGTGATAGAATTAAAAAAATTCTTGAAAATTTACCTCTAGATAAGTATGCTCAGACATTTGTTAAAGGGAAACGATACGGGGCTATGACATCTACTGCGGCCGAATCTTTTAACGCACAAACAAAAACTGTGCGGCCTATCGATTGTTGAATTGGTTGAGAAGATTAGAGTCTTACTTATGACTCAAGATTCGTGACGATATCAAGAGGGGTTAACGTATAGTACTAGTTTATGCCCCGAGTATGAAAAGAAGCTAAAGCATAACGTGGAAAAATTCCGAAATTGGCTGGTCCGTAAGTCTTCTACAGCCTTGTTTGAAGTCTTTCCATACCCTATAATGGTTGTTAATATGCAAGATTTCAAATTTTCTTGCGGTCAATGGAAACAAGATTGTTTTCCATGTCCTCATGCTTTAGCGGCAATACAATCGACTCAACAAGATCCTCTGATATTGATAAAGTTGTTCTTCACGGTTAATAATTACATGTCAAGTTACTCCTTCACCATACCAATGATAACCAATTTTAGTGAAATATCAAGCTCTAACAATTCGTCAAAACTGGAAATTCTGCCTCCCAACGTGAAAAGACGCCCCAAAAGGCCTAAGAATAAGTGAATTTTATCTAGAGGATAAGTGACAACCAAGCAGTTGAGGTGTAGCCGTTATTCAAAAGCAAGCTATAACAGAAGGATCTGTGAGGTTCTACGTTAAAGAGCGATTTGTTTGTTATATTAATCTAACAACATACGAGTTGTTTACTTTTGTCAATGCGAGTTGTTTAGATTACATTGAGGAAATGCGAGTTCTTTTTATATTAAATTTGAATCGGAGAGTTGTTTACTATTAACATTGCGAGTTGTTTACTATTACCATTGCGAGTTGTTTACATTATAATGAGGAAATGTGAGTTGTTGCTATACTAAGATAACGAGTGTTCTTTGTATATTAAATTCGACCTTGCGAGTTGTTTACTACTAATATTGCGAGTTGTATACATAACTTTGAGGAAATAAGATTTGTTTGTATGGTCTTCACATGAGTCTTCATTGTATATTATACTCAACCATTTTCGAGTTCTTTATAATTTTAAAATGTGAGTTTTGTTGCGAGTTGTTTGGATATTATTCTCTTAGGAGTTCCTTGAATATTTCACACAAGAGAGTTTTTTTTATAGTTCTACTGTGCGAGTTGTTTGAATATTGAACCAATGCTATTACTTTATAAACTTTTTACACTAATAAAATGTTTTTACAAAAAAACTATTATAGGGCCATGACAACCTTCATACACTCAACCCTTAAAAAAATACTACTATATTTAGAGTTGGTCATTTTTCATGCAAAAAACAAAAACAAAAGCACGAACAATCAGCCATCACTATATGAGTCTTCTTCTTCAGACTCCTCTTCACGTTCATCGTCAACATTTTCCTCCTGAAAAGTCTTCAAATCCTCTATATCATATGGCCCCTCCGACGCCCGATCATTTTCATTCTCTTCCTCTATATCCTCCATATTCCTTTTTAGGGTTGGAACCTCATTGGGTTCAGATTCAGCCACCAACTCTAATGACCCAAAGTCTGCAGAGAAGTAATCTAAGGAAAACTCCAATATAGAATCCGGAGAGTTCATGGGTGCCGCTGGAGAGAAGAAGCCAAAGCTTTTGTTGGTCGTGCTAGAATACCACGAGTCTTCTAAGGAACTGGAACTGAACATGGTAGTTGAAGTTGAAGATGTTAAGAGTTTTTTGAATTTTAAGAGTTTAAGTTTATAGAACCCTCTGATTACTGTTATTTATAGACATGTAGGAAGTCATTTTGAGTTTGTAGTGATGAATTTTGTAATGATTAAAGCCTCTACCTTTGTTATATAAATAATAATTTTGTTGACGTGATTATATGGCTTTTTGCATACTCAATATATGTACCAGTTACCAATGAGACGATTTAGTCATTTCGTATTCAGTAACATTTTGTGAGTTTTTTTTAACACAACTAAATGTGATATTGCGTTTTGTTAAGTAATTAAACATTCTATCAAACATTTTGTTTATAATACATTCCTGAATATTTAGCGAGTTGTTTATAATAAATTCATGTATGTTTGAAACACGACTATAGCGAGTTGTTTAAATGCGAGGCCGCGAGTTGTTTGATAATAAAATAAAATTTGTTATTTGTAATTAGATTCATTGAGTTGTTGTATATGACGATCCTGAGTGTTGTATTCAATTACCCACAATTATTTCAAGTTAGTTCCAATATATTATACATTACATTTTGGAAACAAAAAAAGGTATATATAGCAAAACAAATCCTACCAATAAATCTATCAATGCATGTTAGTGCTGATAAAAGATATGTACAAAAAGTTTTCCACATAAAAAAGATCTCTACCACAAAGTGTTAGTGTTTGTATCATTTAGGAAATGATAAAACATTTCTGCTCTAGTACCATATCTTCTCGGTAAGTATTCGACACAAAGCCTTGTTCAATAATATTTTTGGTCTATTTCCAAATGAAAATACCACAGTCGAAGGTGCAATGACCTTGTTGTCGAATCCCTTTGGCATTTCTCACTTTATACCCACTATCTGACTTTAGGTAAGTGTCCTTTCTTGACACAATATGCCAGCTATTTATAGAAGTTTATATTAGGTATCAGATAATAATAAATTGCAGATTATTTATTAAATAATAGAGCGAGCTGTTTAAAAATACAAGACCGCGAGTTGTTTAAAAAGACGGGAAAGTAAGTTGTTTGCAACGGATCCAGTGAGTTGTTGGGCTAAAATTTAGATAGTTATTTGAAAACAAGAAAGCACGAGTTTTATGAAAACACGACTCCGCGAGTTGGTTGGAACACAATTAAATTGAGTTTTTTGAAACAATAGACCGCAATTTTTTTGAAACATACAAGAGCACGAGTTGTTTGTAATTAGATTCAGAGAGTTTTTTTAATTAGAAACAACGAGTTGTTTGAAATATTTTGTCAACTATGCAAATACTGTACGAGTTTACTTGTTTTTAAAAGGGAAAAACCTTACCATCAGATCAGCTATCTTTGCTGTATAGTCTGTTGAATGTTTATTAAAAATAAGGAGCGAGTTGTAGTTCGTAGCCGTCTTTTTGTCTACATTAATAACAATCAACGTCCAATGGTTTATTCTATCATTTTTGACGCGACAGACTAGAAGGAGTACAATATTCGTGTCTTTCCTCATGAGTTCGAATACTCCGTCAATCAGACATGACATATCCTCTCCTTTGGCCAATGAGTTATGCATTCAAAGAAAAGTACATTAAACTGGGGGCATGCGAGTTCTTTTGTATCGTTTACTCAAGCAAGTGCGAGTTCTTTGTAAGATGATAATGAGAGTTCTTTTGTAATTTATAGATAAGAATAACGAGTTGTTTGTAATTACATTTAGAGTGTTGTTTATAGTTTATAGCTCAACTTACAGTAGCGTGGCCACAAATTTGTATGGCGCTGTATTTGGTCCCACAGAAACCAATGCATGAAACTTTCGAATCTACTACTTTAAGCATCTTGAGAATCCAAGCATCAACAATCTACCAGATAAAAACTTGGAGTCGTATAACCGAATAACATATATTAATAAACATATACCATCAAATGATAATGCAAGACATTTATATTATACATTGTAGTCTAAGTCTCAGTCGTAAGCTAGCACCAACACTTCACTCACGAAAACGTTAAATCTGTTAGTAAATGCTGACATTGGTAAATACCACACTTCCGGATCTTTATATTTTTCCTTGCTTATAATTTTAAGGATTTGAGGTATTCACTGACATCGATCAACTCTGTTGTTGGTGTAGTCTTTTCCCAATCATTGAGACTTACTTTTGCAACTACCTCTGGCTCATGTACACAACTTACCTCCACCACCGGCTCATGTGTCGGACTCTGTAGAGCAAAATTAGGGCACATATAATCCTCTTACACTGTCTCTTTCCTTGACTGTAACATATAATGGGTTAAATTATGATATCCTAACTACGCACATTTAATGTTTAATTATCTAAAAATCCACTTACGATATCCACAACGATGATCAATACTGTTGACTCTTGTACAACCGTTCGAGCAACACCATCTTCATAAATTTGATTAATTGCATCATCCGCCATAAAATCGAAAATTCGTTGCAGCATAACATTAAGCTCAACCTTATCAACTTTGTCAACAAACGACTGTGTATATTGCATGTAATTATCATAAAGAAATTCAATTTCTAGACACACTGTGTTATTAGACATATCAACTAATCTGAAACTTGTCCTTCTAAAATTTCTGCTAAATTCAGAACTGGTTCCACCACTGCTTCTTGGCTAAGCTGTTATGACTTTGTACAACCCCGATTTTAGTGTTAAGCTACCTCTTCGCCTCGCTGTTGGACTTCTACCGTTGCTTCTGGATGGCTGAGTAGTTTTGACTTTATGTATGGTTGAACAGACTTTGGAACTTGCCGTGTTACCAGTTGTGCTGCTTCAGTTTTTGTTAGCCTTTCACTCTTTGCCAAGGCTGGTTGTTGTTGTTGTTCTCCTTGATTTTGTTCTTCTTGTCGGGTTTGTTGTTGATAGACATACTGTTTCATATCGAACATGAGAGTTCTTTGCACTAACAAAAAAAATGAGAGTTCTTTGCAATCATACAATGCGAGTTCTTCGCAATATATAAAATGAGGGTTCTTCGTAATATATAAAATGAGAGTTCTTTGTAATACATTAGGTTGGTACATGCAGGTTGTTTGTTTTCCAAACATACAAATTGTATGAAATGTATATTTTGCTAGTTGTTTGATGCGCTAGATACACAAGTACAAGTATAACATGCGATTTGTTTGTACAATATCTTGAGAGTTATTTCGCAGTTAAGAATGTGAGTTGTTTGTAACACATAACACGCGAGTTGTTTGTAACACATACCACGAGATTTTTTTTAAATATATATCACCAGAGTTGTTTATTGGAAAGTTTTGCGCGTTGATTAAAAAATACATTCATGCAAGTTATTTCAAAACTCTAACCGTGCTAGGTTTTTGAAAACAACATATCAAAGATTAACAGAGCAAATTTTGCTACCCCTACACAATATCGCTTAAAAAACGATATATCACAACACATATTCAAATACTTGAATATTTAATGTACTTGAGATCCACGTACATCTTCACGACCTTCAGCATCCGTAAATCTAGATTCTTCGGTTACCACTTCCGTCTCTGGTGCTACAGTGGGAGTTATTTTATATCTATATTATGCGAGTTTTTTTATACTGCAACTGTGGCGGTAGGGTGTTACTACAAGGTTGAGAGTCGTTTTATACTTAACTAAGAGATTTATTTTATACACACACACGGACACATATACACACGCACGCACGCACACACACACACACACAGACACACACACGCACGCACGCGCGCACACACAGATACACACACACAGACACACAAACACACACACACACACACACACACACACACGTATGCGCACACACACATATATTTCATACCTCATCACCTCGTATCTGTTTTAGCCTTTCAATCATCTCCATGGTCATTGTTTTGCACTCAAATTCCCACCATTTGAAGAACCTTGAGATCATGTTTGGCTTTGCTAGGTCTAGCCCAATTGTTGTGTACTCCATGACGAAGGGCTGCATCAGGAACATTATTATCATCAAGAGTTAACTTATATTGAATTAAGACAATACAATTTTATGAATAGAAGCGTGATGCAACCGATAACCATATCGGTTTTCCTTCAACAACACAAACCTTGATCGACTGGAGAACCTTCTACAGTACTGATCTAGACTAGTCATAGTCGTTTATTTTGCCAAGGTCCTTTAAAAAATATATCATATTCCAACCCATTACATCTCGCGATACCGAGTAGAATAAGGTTGAGCATATAAACAGTATCAACAACCGAACAACGTCCTCTAATTCATGCTCCCCCAGGATGACGACTTTGGTTATACCTGCCTATAAAATAATGCATAACGTGATATATTAGTGCAACTCAACATCCTGTTTATAACATAAATTAGATATATAGGTACCTTTATGATGTTGTTTGATACGGTTTTTGTATTTTTCAGTCCAATTTTCCTTGATGTTTCACCCATTAAGTATGTTTGCATGATCATTTAATCATTTTTAGCCCTTTTTACGTATTTGCTGAAGAATGCTCTGGATTTTTTTAACCCATTTCCTTTGTGCAGTGGTTAAGACAGAAAATAGCCTTTACATCGTCGGTGTTAGCTTCACCAGCTTCGACCCTAAACATGACGCGTCTTCCTTGACTGAGAACGTCTTTATAATCAGCTCAACTAGCTTATAAAACCTTTTCTTCGCGAGATTCTCATGGCGGAGGTCGAACGACGCCTTCAAAAGTGTGTAGAAGGGTGTGTTTCTTGTAGCTTCGATGTGACCAGATGTAATAAGGTTTTTTTTATCAGATTCATAAGGTACACCAATCCGGACATGTAGAGGCTTGCTTTCGCAGTCATATTGCCTACAAAAACATGAATCAACAATTGCATATAACAAATAACTCCTGTAAGGTAACTACAACACAACTACCTTAATCAATGACACTAATAGAAGGCTTGTGGTGGTGACATTTAATAACACGATTTGTTTGTTAACATATACAACGAGTTATGTGTGAAGCATTAAAAATGCGAATTTTCTGAAGTATTTATACCACGAGTTATTTGTTAAACGATCTAGAAATAACGAATTGTGTGCAACCCTCAGAAAGCGAATCGTATTGAAACACCAACAAACGAGTTCTTTAATCCAATAACTTGTCAGAATGCGAGTTGTTTGCATATATCTACGATGAAGATGTGAGTTATTCTACTGTAGATTATAAGTAAATGCGAGTTGTGATTACTTTTCACATGCACGTTGACAACAACTCAAAAATAAAGAAACACAAACCAAACTAAAAGATAACTTAATAAACTACATCCAATAGACAACACAACACGCAAAAACTGATACATAGTACATTCAACCACAAAACCTAATTTCCACTGCAATAAACTGAGTAACTAACATCATAGTCACGATTGTAACTACGTAATTACAGTAGAATTAACCAATGTGGATCGTAAATAAACACAAACATGCATTTTAAACTCAGAAAAAAAATGCAAAAATTAGATAGCTTTTCGAGAAAACTCTGTACCTATTACGATAAACTATGGGTTTCTTCACCGGCCGACGTATACTCAACGATTTGTGGTCGAAAGCTTTGTATTAGTGATTTTAGACTATTGACGACGGTTGCCGATCGAATCGGTTCGACGGTGTAAAAGAAAGGACGACGACTGGTTTGGTGTAATGAGTATATGGACGGTCGCTTGAAAAAATAAGGATAAATGAAACGCTATTTTTAGATTGAAGAGGTCTAAAAAAAGAGAAAAAAAATTAGTTTGAAGAAAAAAAACCGATATATAATTCTGCGAATATTTTTGTCCAATTTTTTAGATAAAACACCAAATACTACTATCCTATTTTCCAATACTAATTTGTAATAAGAAAAGGGTTCGGCTAAATTTGGGCCCAAAATATGTTAACCAGTCCCAAAATACAAGCGTTTTTGAAGTTTTACAATTTTACCCTTACCCCGGCGGTTGAACCTTTCTCAACCGCCGGTTGAGACCCTCCCACCCGGCAGAAAAGTTGTTTCACCCGCCGGGGTAAGCTTCCCTGCCGGTTGAAACCCTCTCAACCAGCGGGGTAAAAGATGGCTAAAATTTTGGGGTTGGTTAACATATTTTGGGCCCGAATTTAGCCAAACCCATAAGAAAATTGACAAATATATAGTGATACTTTTAAAAAAATAAGAATAATTAAAAAGGGCTAGGCTAAAATGAGATCCAAAATCTTTATAGTGAGACCCCATATTCAAAAAATTTCTGCAATTGTGAAATTACCAAATTGCCCCCACATATAAAAACAATAAATTTTCCACCAACTCACTTCTCTCTCTTTTCCTCCTCTCTTTCCTACCAAAACTCTCTCCAAAATTCAAAAAAACACCCACAAAGTTTAAATTCTGCAAACTCCCACACAACATTTAATACACATTAATTATCTAAAGTTAAACCCAATTACTCCGAGCATGGATTTAAGCGACTTAAATGACAATTGGAGCTGCAACGCTGATGATTTCCTTTCGGAGGAGGAGGAGCCGCTTACTGATCACATGGAGAGCGTTGCTGAGGTAAAAATCAAGTTTTTTTAAGCACATAACAAAAATTTGCATTTTCGTGCCTTCAACTGTACACTTCCACGCAAGAACATGCGTGGAAGATGAAAAATCTTCGCATGTTCATGCGAAGATGTGGCCAAATATTTGCATTTAAATGCGAATATTTGGCAACCATGGTTTTACATGCCTTTTTGGTTTAATTTTGGGTTTTTCTTGGTTTTACATGTTTTTTTTGGTTGAATATTGGGTTTGTCTTGGTTTTACATGCCTTTTTTTGTTAAATATGGGGTTTGTCTTTATTATTTGACTTGTAAATACATGTTTGTGTTTGTGTAGAAAGCGGCCGAAGCACCATGTCACATGGCGGATTATAGTCAAATTTTACGACGAATAAATTCTTAACCAAGGCGGAATTGATCGAATGGGTTGACAAAGAGAGCAAGAGTATATGATTTATTGTCGTGGTAGATAAAGATAACGATGGTAGTAAAAATGGTAAAACACCGCGGTTATATTTTAAGTGCGAGAGGCACGGTGTTTACAAGCCGAGGCCTAAACCGGGGATTGTGAAGAAACGACGAGATTGTTCATCCAAAAAATGCGGATGTCCGTTCATGCTTAGGGGCAATCCGGTGTTAGAAGCACCCGGCTATTGGAAATTGGTAGTTATAATTGGAAAACACAACCACCAACCCTTCTTGCATTTGGATGGTCATTCACGGGCCGCGAGGTTAAAGGCGGAAGAGGAGGAGTATGTTCGTAAACTCACAACAATCGGTTCTCGGCCAAGAGATATATACCGTGGATTGAAGTTAAGAGATCCGGAAAATGTATCTAGTATGCGTACCATCTACAACATGCGGCACAAGCACCAATTGGTTGATAAAGCGGGCAAATCCCAAATGCAATACTTGTTTGGTAAGTTAAAGGAGCACGAGTACTATGTTTGGGAGCGCATAAACAAAGAAACCGACGAAATCCTAGAATTGTTTTTCACACATCCCACGAGCATCGATTTGTTGCGCACTTTTCCTCAAGTGCTTATAATGGATAGCACGTACAAGGCTACAAGGTATAAACTTCCTTTGCTAGAAATAGTTGGCCAAACTTCGACGAAAAGACCTTTTGTATAGCTTTTGTTTTTAGGAGCTCGGAGAAAGAAGAGAACTACACGTGGGCAATGAGCGTTCTAAGGAGAGTGATGGTGAACAACATGTGCGCATTACCAAATATTATCGTCACGGATAGGGAGTTGGCTTTAATGAACGCTATCGATGAGGTATTCCCGGATGCAACTCATATGTTATGCACTTGGCATATAAACAGGAACATTAGCTCATACTCTAAGAAAGTGTTGCCCAAAGCGGACATGGGGGAGGAGTTCTTAGAGTTTTATGTCGCGGTTCAACATTCGGCGACGATCGAAGAGTATAACAAAAACCTCACCGACCTTCACAAAGCCTACGCATATTGTCCTAAGGTTCTCGAGTACTTGATGAAACAATGGATAGACCCTTACGGACACAAATTCCTTAATGTCTACACTAACAAGATTAAACATTTGGGCAACCACACTAGCAACCGGTGAGTTATATTATCATATTTTTACATTACTATGTTTAACTAGTTGTTAGACTTGTAACTAATCTAAGTTTATGGTTTAGGGCGGAGAGTGCTAACTCTAGTCTAAAACGGGCAATCGGCACAAGCCTATGCACTTTTGAGCAATTTTGGGATAAAGTTCATTCGTTGCTTCGCATTCAACACTCTACCATCTTCGAAAAGTTCGAACGGAGTTTGTTTCGTCCTAGACAAGCATCTAGGGGAGCTATCTTTCGCGACATCAAAGGTAAACTTTCATGTACGGCCATTCAAATATTAGAAGAAACTATTAAAAAGGCCGGGGATTTGTGGTTCACTCCCGCAAAGTGTGGTTGTGTAATTAGGACAACACACAATTTGCCTTGTGCGTGTGAGTGTGATGTGATCGCGAAAGAAGGTCGGTCGATTCAAACGAGTGAATGTGATGTTTATTGGAGTACTTTAGCGATCAAGCCTAGGGAAAACGTTGGTACCGAAGATGAGCTTACAAGAAAGCTATCCTTAATTGATAGTACCATACGCGGTTACGGTCCACAAGTGCAAGATCACATCATAAATAGGATGATGCAAATCCTAGATCCCGCTACAAGCCATGTGTTGGAACCTAAGGAACCGGTTGTCACGAAAGGTCGGAAAAAAGCCGGTGTCGACAAGTCAACTAAGCGGAACCCATCCGGGTTTGAATACCCTAGTGTAGGCGCTAGTAGTACTCCCGCCACGATAGGTAGCACGGCCGCGTCGGCGGTTAAGGCATTTATAGTACGCAAATGCAAATATAAAGCACCACCGAAAAAGGAGAAAGCGACTCGATCTAGAAAATCGAATAAAGGAAAAGGATTGAGCGCCTACGAGAGTTGTTTTCCCGAGTACTTGCACGAGTACATAGCTAGCGTTGAAGACGTTGCTCCGGACGGTAATTGCGGATTTAGGGCGGTAGCTTTGACGATTAAAGGCAATGCGGACGCATGGGAGGAAGTGAGAAGGGATTCGATGTTTGAACTTTCAAGTCAACGTGATCTTTGGGAAAGGGTTTTTGACGGTGCAGAACATGTTGACAATCTATTGCGAAGATTGGATTGTTTCAAAATGTACGAGAGCGGAACTAGGCACTGGATGACATTACCCGACTATGGGTTGGTGATAGCCACCCGGTATCAATGTATAGTATACCATGTCTCTCTCCAACTATCATACACGTATCTTCCTTTGCGTGGTGTGCCTCCAAGATCATGTCCTATTGTCGAAGTTGGAATTGGTTTCGTCCACGGTAATCATTTCGTGAAAGTAAGTAAACTAGTACATTCTTGATACTTAGTTTTCATTTTATCAAATAATCCGCGACGTATTTAATGTTTCTATATAATTGAAATTTTCAGATTGTATTAGACGGACCGTTGCCGGATATATACCCAATGTGGTTTGCGTTCCACACTTGCGCTGAAGTTACAAATTGGACCATACCAATAGGCGCACGTCTCAACAAGTATCACCAAATTAAACCAGCACAACCTCCGACATTAAACGATGGGGATCATGAATGCTACGATTTGACCGGGGATGCATAATGCTTTGTTGTATTGTAATATTTTGTGTTACTTGTTTTTTTTAATCCTTTCGAGACACATTTCGCCACCTCCGACTACTAGACTTATGTTGTTTTGCTTGATAATAATTATGACTTTTACTTATGCTTTGTAGATGTGCCAAAAAAAAATTTGTTTTTTAAGCGGCCGTATGATTTTTTTACCAAAACAGAGCCTTAATAGGTACCCTTTGGCCATGATTTTTGGGTGAAGGCCAAATTTTTTTTTTTTTTGATTTCCAACCTCAAATGTTGTTAAAACCATGTTTTGAAACTATTGGCAAGCATGAAAGTTCCAAAAAAAATTCATAAATGCCCCAAAGCCCTTATTTCATTTCTGGACAGTGCCTTTTTTGGCACACGAAAACGTGTGCATGTACAATAGCACGCAAAAACGCGCGTGCAAATGTACATGCACACGTTTTCGTGTGCCAAAAAAGGCACTGTCCAGAAATTAAATTAGGGCTTTGGGGCATTTATGAATTTTTTTTGAAACTTTCATGGTCGCCAATGGTTTCAAAACATGGTTTTAACAACATTTGAGGTCGAAAATCCAAAAAAAAATATATATTAATTTTTGGCCTTCACCCAAAAATCATGGCAAAAGGGTACCTATTAAGGACTAAATAATGAAAAAAAAAATCTACAGAAACTGAAGCCGTAAGGTTTAATCATTCCAAAAACTAAAACAACTATTACGAGCATTAGTTTTAACAAAAAAAACAACAAGCTCAACATTAGTTTGTGCAAAAAAAAACATGGAATCGAGATATCACGTACTGCAAAACATATATTGCCAAAGAATAAAAGCGGGATATATTTTAGAGGTCTCGTTATAGCAAGACACCTAATAATAGAAGTTAGGCTATAATGAAACCCCTACTATTGCTCGCCCACTAAAATTGACTCGTCCCCTATAAATATGACATAAAATCAAGAAATCATAATACACTTGCCAAACACTGAGTATTCAACATAAATATAAAACTCGTTAACGTTTACATATGGAGTTTACGGCGGACGAAGACTACCACATGCTTCAAGCTGTGAAGATTGCCCACCAGATACTGGGGGAAGATAGCAGCGATGCGTTTTTCGAGCTTGTCCTATGTACGATGTACATGGGCTACGGCCGTTTGGGTACAAGAGGTATCGTTGTGCGTACTCGTGACCAGATCAAGGCCAGATATATTTTTTGTCAGCCAATACAACATTTGTGCTTCTTGCCATCGTTAATTAAACAAGAAACTGCTACCGTCTGGAACCTGAGCACAATAGACTACATCACCAGCGATATGGTAGCATTTCTGGAGGATAAGATTATTGCAAGGGGGGGAATTGATGATGTTGAATACAAACTTCGATACGAATAACCATTCCACTGATGTTATTTCAACTTGTTATTTTCTTATTGGTTGTTATTTGAACTTTTTATTTCGTAAGTTGTTGTTATTTTAACTTGTGATGTTTCTTTCCAGTATTTGTTTGAACTTCTTATTTCGTTAGTTGTTGTTATTTTAACTTGTGATGTGATGGTTCTTTCCAGTATTTGTTTGAACTTCTTATTTCGTAAGTTGTTGTTATTTTAACTTGTGATGTTTCAATCCAGTATTTGTTTGAACTTCTTATTTCGTTAGTTGTTGTTATTTTAACTTGTGATGTTTCTTTCCAGTATTTGTTTGAACTTCTTATTTCGTTAGTTGTTGTTATTTTAACTTGTGATGTTTCTTTCCAGTATTTGTTTGAACTTCTTATTTCGTTAGTTGTTGTTATTTTAACTTGTGATCGAATGAATGTAAACATTCGATGTTCATCTTGTAAACAATAGCACTAAAACTTCAAAATACGTCGATTGCATAAAAACATTACAATTTAATCCAAAGCATTGCATAATAAGAAATACATAAGCAAATAACTGAAGACAAATGATAGGTGGGCTAACCCTCTGTTAACATTTCACACTTAGATTTATGGAGTCGGATAGTTCATTCCGCTCCCGAACTTATAATCATCTGAATCATAACTTCCTTCGAGGGTTGAACACGTTTCAACGGCGCTTGCAATTGCGTCGGCCATTTCTTGCTCCCTTTGCTGCGTCGCATGTGACACCATATCCGGCGTAACTGGACCGTGGGAGCCCATGTTGAATACGTCTTGGACATGTAAACGGGTCTCGTAATCCAATGACTCAATCTGTACAGTCCTTGGCTTAAGATAAGCCAGCCTCTCAAACACTTCTTCGCGTCCGCGTGGTCGGGGCATTAAGCATCCTGGACACGATGCCTCCCTACCGTAGTTGAAGAACATCCTGCACAAAACCGCATCGATAAAACCAGGAATCTCCTCTTGCATCGTACATCTGACGAAGTCAAATGCGACTAGGAGGCTTGAATCTTCGTGCACGTTCCACTCTGAATCACCCATTGTTGTAACTTAAGATATTTTGTTTCATAGTCAGATTATAGTATTTATAGACTCGAAGTCGGTGTGCCAGTTCTAAAAAAATTAGCGGGAAGAGAGGTTTTTGTTCCCGCGTTAATTAACTAGCGGGAAAGTATGGGCGGGAAGTGCATTAAACGCGGGTGTTTTTGGCGGCAATATTTTCACGTGTCTTGTTATAGTGAGATGTCTAATAATGGAAGTTCCGCTATAATGAGACCCCTATTACTGCACTGTTGTATTTGTGTAATTTTTTTAATGTAAACCTTAGGTTGTTTTAAGAATGATACATTGGATACATTGGATACAAAATAATGGGCACAAAATAAATTGGGCAGTCAAATAAGAAACAGTAGTACATGGTAAATGTAAAATACAAAAAATTCAAACATTAACTTAAACAAACAGTACAGAAACTCCAAGAAGCAAACAATTAAAAACATAAGTAATGCCGATTAGTCGAAGTCATATCCCAAGTTATCATCAGAGTCAGTCCCTTCTTCTCTTTCAGTAATCCTATTCTCAAGATACATAACCATGTCCCTAGTGATGTAATCTACCACTATCATGTTCCATACGACGGCCGCTTCTTGCTTAATTTTAAATGGTTGGAACAGCAAACGATCCATTGGTTTGCAATAAATGTACCTCCATTTGATTTGTTCACGGTTACGCACAACAAAACCTTCCGTTCCTAAGCGGCCGTAGTTGTAGTACATGTTACACAAGACTAGCTCGAAAAACGCATCGCTACTATCTTCACCCAACTCACGCAGGGCAAGTTTCACTGCCTGAAGCAAATGGTAGTCTTCATGAGGGGTAAACTCCATTTTTGCACTGTTTATGTTTGAGGAGTGATAAGCATCCACTTATAAGCTCGTGGAAGTTTGGGCGGGAAGTGCATTAAACGCGGGTGTTTTTGGCGGCAATATTTTCACGTGTCTCGTTATAGCGAGACGTCTAATAATGGAAGTTACGCTATAATGAGACCCCTATTACTCAACTGCTGCATTTGTGTACCTTTTTAAATGTTAGGTGTCGCATATTCATTCGTCAACATAGATTACGCTATCCTTATCTTACAAGTGTTTATAATTGATACAAGGTTCAAAAAGACGTTTTATAGGCAGTAACAATTATAGCAAATATATCAATTGCAAAATATGTGCCCATGGACTGAGTTGGAAGATCAATATCTGATGATGGCAGCTGCTGAAGTTGGTAACCTTAACATGATAGAGGGGGGTAATAAGTACTCGTGGGCATTGCTATGCAAGATGTACTTTCTATATGGAAGGGATGGTGTTTAGCCGCCAAGAATTTCTAGGCGTGTCGATGAGGTGAAAGCTAGGTGGTCTAGCTTAGTGACATTCCGTCAACATCCAGTTTCTAGCCTCACCGAATTGGAATGTCGTGTTGCGTGTAACCGGTTCAACTGTCAACCCACAGATTTTTTAACAGAGGATCAGCTGGATTCGGTCCGCGCTGTCATTATTGACATCCTCCTAGACGAAATGCGTGACTAACAAGAATGCGAAAGATCTATGGAGTTTATGTTTTACAATGGGTTTACGTTATCTTTGATATTTTCGTTTGAGTTTATGTTTACGTGTCTGATTCGGTTTATGTTTGAGTTTGTGTTGTTGTTCGTGTTTAAAAAAACTTTGGGGTTTATGTTTTAGTTTATGTTGCATTTGTTTGCATTCAGATACCTACCCCTAAACTTGGAGTTTCAAAGTTGGAGTTTGAACAAACATTCGAAAGTTATATCAGGAAAATGTAACAAATTAACATAACACATAATTAAAGATCGAACCAGTACCACATCACAAAAAATAATCCGGTCCAAAGTAAACAGCACATATAAAGTCTAAAACTGTCAACACAAAAAACATAAATGATAATCAGTCTCTGTACTCGTGAGATATACGGTATATATCCTGCAAAGGCTCCCGAAGGTCCTCCATACTAACGCCGGGGTGGCTAAGCTCGTACTCCTCTATCTCCAGTATGCGCGAAGTCAGCTCGTGCAGTATGGTCGCATGTGTGTATGGTGTAGGGTTCACCCCAATCTCCGCATCATCTCTGTGAGCCTCTAGATCAGATATGATGTACCATAAGTTCCTCGTAACCCATGAAGAGTAGATCACAGTGGTACCATCCTCCTAACCAGGAATATACTCCGCACCCTTCAGACTCGGGTGAATACAGTGTGACTCCCAGTTCTCCCAACTGAATGCATCCCAGTTGTAGAGGGTGTTCGCACGACGAACCCTAGTAGAACCGGTAAGAAGAGGACGCAATGGACCAGGAACCTGTATTTGAAAAAAAAAATCTAAACTATGTACCACACATGCGCAATTCAAACAATATTAATATTTCAAGTTACAAAATATTACCTGCTGAACGCGACCGAACTGTCTAGCCACCCGTAGCGGATAGTACGCCTCGACAATGTCCGCCGCCTTCAGCGTCGCATATATCTAGGCTATATCAGCGGTACCTCGAGCATCCCGCATGGCCGCATACGGCGTGAATAATACCTGTAAAATATTAACATACCATTTATCATTACCAACTTATATTATATATACGATAATTGAAATGAAACTGATTACAACTTACATCCTGCTCAGTGAAGCTATCCAGACAAAGTCTAATACCGTCTCGAGACTCCTGGCTCTGTCGAAACTTAGCAGGCGCATGGAGGCATATAGTAGGATATGCGATACTATACCTCGGGTACTGATGAACTGCAAACGACGTGAAATGGTCGTAAATCCACGTCTCTAACATGGCCAAAAAACCAGATATACCCGAAGTAGAGTGTAGGCAGCCTCTGCCTAGCTGGTAGTAGAGCTGCGCCAGTATCATATGCCCCCAGTTATACCTCGCGGAGCTAGTGTAATCGTCGATGAACTGCAAGTAGTCGAGGCTAATGTTGTTGCCCGACTTGTTGGCCAAAATGGTACAACCAAAGAAGTGCAACAAATAACCCCTCGTAGCTCGTTTGGCATCCCCCACATTGATCTCCTCATCGTAATACTGATGGGTGCAGAATCTCCTCTTCAGCCATGCAAGGCAAACATGCCTCTTACCGCCGCCTTTGTTCTCCTTTATCTCCGCCTCAAGCTCCGCAGCGCTGCACCCAAGTAAGCGAGCGTATCTCGCAGTACGCTCATCAGCAGTGGGGTACTCATATATCTCACAGTTGAGACCGACAACTGAGAGCCCCGTTATCATGTGGACGTCATCCAGGGTGACGGTCATCTCCCCGAACGAGAAGTGGAAAGTGTTCGTCTCGGGATGCCATCTCTCTAGAAAGCCCTCAATCAAGTGGACATTAGTAGACCACTTACCCAAGGCCTCAACCAAGGGCCAGAAACAGGTGCTCCTAACCTGTGCGAGTACCTTCTGCTGCCGGGATTTCAAGTCCTAGCTAATATGTGTGTGGTACATCGCATAACAGCGTAGTGAATGTCGGGCCTGCATGCATTAAAAACATACAATATACATAAACATATATGCAATCTAAAACTTAAGATAATCCAATAACCAACATGTTCAATATATATGCAGTATAACAACTAAGATAAAACAATAACCAATAACCAACAAATACAATGCAGTAGTGAGTGTTAAAAATTAAAACCTAAACTCATCATAACATATAAATTCATTGTAACCTAAACTAATAAAATTTATAACACAAACCTAATTTCAGTAACACATAAATTCTTAACATATAAATTCAGTAAATTTATAACACAAACCCAATACCAAATCCAATGCAGTAACGTATAAATTCATTCACCATTTCAATAGACAGTGTTGAAAATTAAAACCTAATTTCATTCTAACATATAAAATAATTCTAACCTAACCTAAACTACTTATATTTAAAACACAAACCATTTCAGTAGACAGTGTTAAAAATTAAAACCTAAAGTCATTGTAACATATAAATGAATTCTAACCTAACCTAACCTAAACTAATATAATTTATAACACAAACCAATATAAAATCCAATGCAGGAACATATAAATTGATTCTAACCTAAACTAATAAAATTTCTAACACAAACCAATAATAATAATAACTTTAAAAAGTAAATTAAAACTATAAAACTTACATCGCCTTTGAAGACGTTGTATGCCTCGTGCTCTCTGTACGAATGAAACGTAGAATATAGGTCTACGACGTGAGCATTGTATCTACGGAAGCGCTGCTCCGTAGATACGCGACGCTGGACTGGTGGGCGCTCAACGGCCTGTAAGGTCCCTCTCACACGGACCCGGACGCTCCGAGAAGTCTCACCGCGAACGAGCTCCTCAGTCTCGTGATCCGTCTCGTAGTCTCTATCGGTAACGGGAGGACGTGGGCGAGGAGGCATACTGCACAAGACAAAACTGAACAATTAGACGAGTTGAAACTTTAAAAAAAATAAAAGTCATGGATTCTGCGAAAATTCGCAATTTAATTCGTGGATTAGGCAAATCCACGTATTAAATTGCGAAGATTTCGCAAAATCCACGCATCATGGATTCATGCGTGCATCCGGTATTTCCACGCAAGAACATGCGTGGAAACACCTGTTCGAGAATGCAGCCCCGCTCTACCCAAATATGCCCAAAATCAACCCTAAAACTCTAACCCAACACCTTAAACGGTCCTAATCTCCTAACTAACAACATACATGCCCTTAAAATCAAACAAATCAACACCAAATACATAAAAATCCAAGTTTTCTACCTGAATGCAAAACTCTAAATATCTCTAGAAAAAAACAATGGAAAATGGAAAAAAAAGCACCATGAAGTATAGAATCCTTACCTTAACAGCTTCGTGGAGTTGGATTTCAAAAAAAAATCGACGGAAAAAATATGGGTTTTTGGAGGTAGAGAGAGTTAGGGTTTGGGGGGAGAAGAAAGAGAAGGAAATCTGATTTTTAGCTATTTATATGGATGTCATTTTTGTAATTAATGAGGGTCTGACTATAACCAACCCGGGTCTCACTATAACCGGGTCTCACTATAAAGAAAACAGGTCTCATTTTAGCCTAGCCCAATTAAAAAACTCTATTCTAATCCCGGTACATGTATGAAACTTAGCCGTATTAGGGTCGGATCCAATTTTTAAGAGAAACGGGTCTCGGACGGGCAATTGGACAAAATGAATAACATTTGAAACTAAAAAAACCATTGTTTACTCTTGAATAGGCTAAAGATTCGCACAAACTCGGGACCCGAGTTAAGAAAAATACAAAGCTCAGGACTGGCGGAACTATTTGTCATATTGCGATATTCACATGGCGGAACTACCAAACTGTGTCGTATCCATCGATTAAACAATGCTTGTGTTGGATCTCCAAACGTATAACCGTTGGCTCTCTCTCCCTGTCTCTCTCTCTCTAATTTGTGGACGCCCTTACCAATCTCTTTATAAAAATATTGTAAGAAATTAGAGAAGAGATTCAGATCGGAGTTCAATTTCATTTTAATTTTTCGCCGAACGTTTTTTGAGGTTGGTGGATATGGCGGAGAAATGGGTGTTGATGGTGACGGCACAGACACCGACTAATATCGCGGTGATCAAGTATTGGGGGAAAAGAGACGAGTCTTTGATTTTGCCTGTCAATGATAGCATTAGTGTAACGTTGGATCCCACTCACCTATGCACTACGACTACCGTCGCCGTTAGTCCTGCTTTTGATTCGGACAAGATGTGGCTCAACGGCAAGGTAAAATGTCCACATCTCTTCTCTCTTCTTTAACGCCGGCTAAAATTGATATTGGATTTCGACCTTACCGTGTTTCATTTGTTATGGTGAAGATGTAAGATTAGTCGAAAACGTAAGAATCCTTATTATGTAAAAGAGATTGATACTAATGTCAATAGTTGGAGATGAAACTTTGTAGCCAATAAATTTCACGAGAGTTTTGTTTATGCGTTTGATTTGTCACCATTTCGGTTTTTCTTGGTTAGTGTAGGAAATTTCCCTCTCCGGAAGTAGGTACCAGAACTGTTTAAGGGAAATCCGAAGTCGTGCTGGGGATGTTGAGGATAAAGAAAAGGGTGTTAGTATAGGAAAGAAGGATTGGGAAAAATTGCATATTCATGTTGCTTCTTATAACAACTTCCCCACTGCTGCGGGATTGGCTTCTTCAGCCGCTGGTTTCGCCTGTCTAGGTAATATGCTCGTTCCTCGCTCTATGTTTCATTTCCCTTGCTTTTGTAATTTGGTACTTTAACTTTGCTTTGTAAAAGTTATTTCCTTGCTATTAAGGATATTTGGTAGGGTTCCATGCCTTTGAGATTTTGTTGATTTGAAAAACAGATTCAGATATATGTCATCAAGTATGTATCACTGGCTTAGTAAATAAGTGTACCTTATAATCAGGCTAACTATAAATGTGTTTTTGTTGTCGTATGCCTTCTTGATTCTCCTTTTTCTTCTATAGGTGCTCTAGCTCTATCAAATTTTACCTCATGAGTAGTTTCCGTGTGTTTACTCTGGTTCCTGGTGCTGGTCCTGATAACCAACTGCAAAGCCAGTTAAAGTAGATAATTTATCAGGGGACTCTAACTGATAATTAGTATTTGGCTGGAATTTGATGTGAACTTTCTGTAGATATTTATCTGATCCGGTTATAGAACCAAGTTTATGGAATCCATTGGATTCCTTGGTAGCTTTAAGTCAGTCTCATGTTTGCCATGGAACTATTTTAGTAGTTCATACTCCCTTAAAATTTGTAGAGTTTAAACTGCATTTGGTAAGAGTTCTCCGAGAGGAAAGTTTTTATTTTCTAATCACAGCTCTCATCTACTAACAGAAGATTACCCTTGAAAGAGAGCTTGTAGAATGAAAGAGAAAAGTAGTATCTACTTTAAAAACCATAACATTTTAGCCTCTCTTAATTACTTTGCTACATCTTCTTCTGACTGCAACGTGGATCACTTCTCCTCTTCACAGTTCGTGCTTGTATTTAAGATAACCCTTCATGATAGCTGTAGAGTGCTTAAGGATTTTCTCTTCTTTAAGCGATCAATAAGAATGTCTTTAGCAACTGAGGTATCTTTGCAGTATTTTCCCTGGCAAAGTTGATGAATGTGGATGCAAATCAAAGCATACTTTCTGCTATAGCTAGGTATATTACTGCTTTCACTTTTTGAGCTATGTACCTATCCCTTTGAATTCCGTACTTAGAATTATCTTCTAAACTTTGGTCATCCGGTTGGTAACAAGAAATCTATCTGTTGTTTGTTCTGTAGACAAGGCTCAGGAAGTGCTTGCCGCAGTTTATTTGGTGGATTTGTCAAGTGGATTATGGGAAAAGTAACACTGCTTAATATTTTGCACATTTGTTAGCAAAATAGTCAATAATTATCTTAGTGCTTCATATTTTACTCTATGTAGGAGGAGAATGGAAGCGACAGCATGGCAGTTCAACTAGTAGATGAGAAACACTGGGATGATCTTGTTATTATCATTGCCGTGGTATGTCTACTCTTTATGGTTTTGGGCCATATTTGCATTTAGTCGTCTACAGAAGTTGGTTCCTTTCGTTTTGGGTAAGGGAAGTATGTATTATGTTCTAAAATATCGAAAACTGGGACAACTATGCAAGTGACGATTATTTGTTTTAACTAATTTATTAGCTTGTTTCTCCTTGGATCCATTAATTGATGTAGGAAAGCAGAACTTTTGTACCATCTTTCTTGTTGCTGTTTCCCTATATCCCATTGCTTATTAATGATTTAGGTCTTGAATGTGCTAAATTCAGGTAAGTTCACGGCAAAAGGAAACAAGCAGCACATCAGGTATGCGTGACAGTGTCGAGACAAGTCTGCTTTTGCAACATAGAGCAAAGGTAACTGCCTGTTGAATCACTAATGTGTAGGGATGAAAGTTTACAATTAGCTCGACCATGGCGTGGCTCAAGCCCGGCTCATTTAATTAGTTGAGCGGCTTGCTTTTATAACAATAAACCTAGAATGCATACATACAGTATATTATCATTATTATAATATATCAAAAACTATTTTATTTATATCTTATCTAAGTTTAAGATTAGATGAATAAAAGTTAGATCTATCTATAGAGATTGTGATTTGTTTTTCTTACAAGATCAAGCTTAAGCTTTGCTTGTATTAGGCTCCAATTGGTTCACTTTTAAACGAGCCGAGCTAGAGCCTTGATATTTTAAAGGATCTCGAGCTTGAGTTCAACCATGGTATCATAAATGAGCTTGAGAGAAGTTGAGCCTTAACGAATTCTAGCAAGCCATATGCTACTTCGACTCATTTCTGTCCCTTTTCATTAGGCTTTTATTTGTCAAAATAGTTATGCTTCTACCGTGGAAAGTGTCATGCATAATAATCACTTGTGCTTTGTTGACAATATTCGGAATATTTTCTATTTGTATTGCTAGACTTATGGAAAATAACTTTTAGGCTACAACAATATTTGAAAAATTTGAATAAACCCTCTGACTATAATACCTCCCATTTTACTTTATGTTTAGGAGGTTGTCCCTAAACGCATAGTAAACATGGAAAAAGCAATTGAAGATCGTGATTTTGCATCTTTTGCACAACTGTCCTGCACTGATAGTAATCAGTTCCATGCTGTCTGCTTGGATACTTCTCCACCAATATTCTACATGAACGATACTTCTCACAGGTTAGTCAGATAGTTATGTGTATAAATTGTAACAATAAATCCTTTTATTCCAGTAATAGATAAATTAACAGAGGGACTTTGTGTAATTTAGGATAATCAGCTTGATCGAGAAATGGAATCGTTCAGAGGAAACACCACAGGTCTGCGCATAATATTTTTCTTCATTAAAGGACAGCACGTTTTTTTAGTCTCGCTGGTAGCATGAACTCTGCCATGGATAGTATTATGAGGATCAAATTCTTAGATTGTATCTCAAGCTTCATAACTCTAGACGCTTGTTTACTAGAATTTTGCATGTTATGATAGTTTTGGCTTACCCCCCTTTTGCACCCTTTAAAGTATCTCCATCAGTGTAAACTATAACTATAGCTACCTTGTAAATGTAGGTGTCAAGGTGTGTCATACACAACCCAATGTTATAAGACCGAGTGCATGTTTTAGCTTAAAAAGATGATGTGCAAAAATTTGGTTTCCTTTAAAGCATTAGAAGATATTTAGCTTCTCTAGACTTATATCTTATGGACCAACTTGAAGTCAACTATTTCTTCTACATGCTAATTTTCTAGATCGTTGCTGTTTCTTTTATCGTCTATAGCTCTATAGCTACTTCTCTTATAGGCGACTGATAATGTTTTTTTTATTGTGTCTCAAGGGTAGGCTTTCATGCATTACTAGCAATGTTGGGTCTTCTTAGTTCTCTCTGTAGATCTCTCAGCGTTCATCGATTTCTGATAACTATTCAAATTACAAAGTAGGTGACTAACGATGAAAAGCCTGACAGGTGGCATACACTTTTGACGCGGGGCCAAATGCAGTCCTAATTGCACGCAACAGAAACGTTGCTGTTGAATTGATTCAGAAGCTCCTCTGTAACTTCCCTCCAACAGCTGATACCGACTTGAACAGGTATTTCATATTTGAGTCATAATGGTCATTGTGTCCAAAGATGAGTTAACTGAAGCTTTTGTCGTTTGCATCAGTTACGTTATTGGTGATAAATCAATCCTACAAGATGCTGGGATTGCAGGGATCAAAGATGTGGAAGCTTTGATGAAAGATAGCAGTCCAGAGCAGAAACAAACAGGCGAAGTCAGCTATTTTATCTGTACCAGACCTGGTAAAGGTCCTACTGTGCTTACTGATACAAGCCTGGCTCTTTTGAACTCTGAAACTGGGCTGCCCAAGTAGTGCCATGAGTAGAAGCTTCAAGTCATGCTGCTTTTTCAAATTGCTATTGTTTCCTTTTTCGGTTTTGGTGTCTGTAAATTGATCTTTCTCTTGTTATGTAATCCAATTGGATTATGTGCTCGGTCGATTCTTCAACACAATAATGAGCAATTTTGTTCATTTGTTCTCTGCGTTATTGGAAGTCTGTAGTTTATATGGTGCAGATGAGTCATGAGTTTACTTTTAGTAATGTTAAGTCTTGTTTAAAAGAGAATGTGCAACTCAAGACTGTTGAGGTTCAAATATACACTGTTTTCGTCTAATTTCTAACGCTTGATCATTCTTTTTGGTGTCAGGTAGAAACAAGTTTAAGAGCTAGAAAGAATAGGTTAGAGTTGAAACTCATCACAAACTTGTTAACTTTAAGAAATTGCTGGGCGGCTAACATGATATTTTTTTTTTTTCTAATTCTGGAAGCATTGAATTTTGTAAAATTCTGGAAATTTGATTGTAAAAAAATCCTTAGAAACACATTTAAATATTTGGATCGGAGGGGTCAGAGATGGATGATGAGCCAAATTTTGCAGGAAAGCTGATCCTAGTGAGCAAAGGACCAAGGGTATCTTTTTCAGCAGATTACGTGGTTATGTGACAGGGTTTGCTGGAATATCTCAAAGTCAATAATATGTTCGTTCTTTTTAATATTAAAATTCGAAGTAGAACCGTGTTTATGGCATTGCAAACTTAGTTAAAGTATATAATCATAAGTGTCAGAATTATTTTAACTGACAAATTGAGAATATCTACTCAACGTGGGTCAGAATGTTAAGAGTATATGAGCCTATACTCTTAAAACACATTTTAATTTTAAGAGAAGAGTGTTTGTAGGATAAGTTTTAATAATAATAAAAAGAACACCATTTTTAGAAACACACATCCAAATCATACTGATATTACGTTATCAAATACTTGAGAGGACATCAATACATTTATTAATAATAGCCACACCTTCACCACCATGAACCACAAGTACTTCTAGTCTCGACCTTCCATCGACCTATGGGAACGAGAATGTAACAAATTTAATAATGATTAGTAAATAACCAAATCTAATCTTCCCCTTCTCACACATATATATATATAACAATTTGTATGTAACAATTTACTATTTACTATTGTTTATTCGATATGATGGATTTTTGTTAATCTAATTATTGGAATCCGTATATGTTAGTACTACCGCACTATTAACTATGACAAAACTTATCTTCCTTAACAGTTTTATTCATCAACAATAAATTTCCATGAACAAAAATATGAAGAAATCCTAGAACCAAAACACTAAAACAAACTAAATAAGTGAATCGATAGCAACAATGAGTCTAAGTGGAAAATAATATTTTTTAAAAAAACACGTAACTAGAGGGTGTGCACTAGCAATACTTAATAAAAATAAAAATAAATTAACACTATAAGTTAGTAAAAGAAATAATTATAGATACAAAATAGAACTCAAAAATTGAGATTCACTTTTGATATTCACAAATTATAATTTTTTTTCCATGATGTGCCATTGTTAAGTTGTAAGCTATAAATGACTAAAAGATAAAATTTATACTCAACATGAAGTTCTAGTCTTAGTATAATAGGTTTTTAACACCGTAGAGTTTTAGCTTTATGAAAATGTTCAACCATTATAAGTAGTGGGCTTTGATCACTAGAAGACTGCAGCATAAACGTATACTTCAGTATCCATACGAGTTTAGTCATGATACATGAAGTAATTTTTGGCGTGAACAAAGTCTCAACACTGAGAGAAAACACTAAAGAAATTAAGTGATTTTAAAAACTATGAGTTATTAAAAAGAGTCATTTCAAAGACACTTTAGCAAGTACTGTAGGTCTTAAGATACCACTGAAATTGTAACTATGTTTTGAGAAGTTTAAATAATGCGTATTTTCTTGTATTTTGTGTTATTTGTAATTCTTTGTAACTTTTACATCTATTAAACCAGGCCTATTTCCATAATGCTGAAGCACAAGTAAACCTAGTCGTTATAGCTAGCCACACCTTATTGGTTTTATTATTTCCTTAATAAGTGACGCGGTGAGCGTGAAGATCTAAAATTAGATATGGAAATCAAATAATTGTTGGCGATGGACATTGAATCGAAAAAAAATATATTTGTAAAGATAAGTCAAATAAAATTTGATTTTGATAAACTCACCAAAAGTGATGATTTAATTTATGGAGAATTAAAATAAAGTCTCCCACTGTACATAAGAGGTTGGCTGAGCATCAAAATAAAAGTTTGACAATTAACTCTATTCTGAAGCATATAAAGTATATCATTACAAGTTTAGAGGCTAAAAATCATGGTTAGTCACTAGAGTTGGTCACTTGTTTCAAAAGTGTCACTTATTTAATTTTTGTATCAAAACAGTCACTTCGTTTCATTCGTGGTCACTAATGTTGGTCTTTTATTTTCAGCCACCGCTAGTGACCTTAAATGTAAAAAATTATAACTTGAGTGATACATTTGAAACAAGTGACTAACTCTAGTGACTAATGAAGTTTTTTAACCCAAGTTTAGACTATGCAAACCTTTAAAAAAGAGCACAATAGACCAAAGGCATAAATGTTGCTTCTAATCTAGGTTGTTTCCAACACTTAAAAAATAAAAGAATTTTTTTTTTCTCTTAAATGAAATCTACCATTGGGTAACAACTTAATACAGATGGACCATGTAGTTCATATGATGAATCTAGCGGATGTGGTCTAATTAGAGACAATAAATGATACATCGTCGTAGCTTATGATAGAATTTACGGAAAACAAACACATATTCTTGCTGAATGCAGAACATTATTAAATGGTCTACTATTATGTAAGGAAAATAAAATAAGCAACGTAGATATAAAAGTTGACTATTTAATTCTCATTGAAAATTGCAGGGAATTTATCTTTACCGACATGACCTTAGCTCATATCCATAGAGATAAAAAAGATATTGATGACTGGATAAAAAAGTGGACTCCTTATTGCAAAAATAAACTAGACTACAATCAAAACCAGACTCGTAGTCATCTAAAAGCCATTACACTATTGGAAAGCATTGCAGTATAGTACCTTAATATAGATGAATGATATCAATAATCTAGAACCATATACCAAAGCATAAAGGAATATAATAGCCAAATAATTGATGGTTTAATCTAAAAAGTTTTAGATTAAAACTCTTTAAGCAGCCATTCTGAAAAGAAAACTTCTATAACTGGTTTTCATAACCTGGTTTATCTTGTCTTCAACACCATATCTTTCATAAAACACAAAGATTATTAAATCATGTTATATATATATATATATATATATATATATATATATATATATATATATATATATATATAATTCTTCATCTTCATGATTGATTCTTAAACCATGTTGTATTACCCTGATTTTCTTTTTGCTTGTAAAAATTTGAATATTGCAAGAAATTGACATCCAATAAAAGAAGCACAAAAAGGATAAAAAATCATTATCTAATAGAAGTAAAGCTCAAGAGAAACCAATTGAAGGACTAAAATAGATAATCTTCAGTATTAGAAGCCAACGTAGAAGGAAATTAACCATGAAGATAATCAGAAGAAATAATAGAATCAAAGTGTGAAGCAAATAGATCAATACATATACCTAATTTTAAAAAAAGAATTTATCAACCCAGAGATCATGCTTCTATGATATCATTCAAAGTAAATTTACTTCTTCGTCTTTAATCAAAGGAGCTTACATATTTTTTAAGGTTGGTGTCTCACCTGTGAAACTCTATTTGCCAATAAAGTTGATGACAAAGTATTATCCAAGCCCATAATGCTCTAATATTGAGTTTGGGGGATATATATTGAGTGAGGTGTCCAAAGAGTCTAATTTTATAAAAAAATGATTTTTTAAAACTATTTACCGGATAAAATCATTAAAAAACAGATTGCATCGCAAGAAACAACTATATATTATTACTATGGATGTTAGCAGAGAGTAGGTATGGACATTTAGTTCTTTGGTTCGATTCTATCGGTTCTCAGTTCTTTTGGTTTTTTAGAATTAGTACCCATTTAGGAACCGATTAAAATTTGGTTCGGTTCTTCTCGGTTCGGTTCGGTATGGGTACTTAATATGAGAACGACAAAGAACCAAAAAAATTTAGTTACCTTCAGGTTTCAGTTCCATTCAGGTCCAGTTCCATTCAGGTCCAGTTCCAAATGGTTAATTTCTAACCAAATGGTTACTTTGTAACCAAAAGAACCATTTGGAACCGGACCGAAAATAACGAAATGGTTGCTTTCTAACCAAATGGTTACTTTCTAACCAAATGGTTACTTTCTAACCAAAAGAAACGTTTGGAACCAACCGAAAACCGTGGATATTTAAGGGTGCTATTGGTTATTCGGTTCTTTATGGGTACTATTTGGTTTTTGGTTCCGAACCGCACCGAATCGAGAACCGTGACTATTTAAGATAAGGAACCGTACATATATTTATAAGAAACCAAACCCGAACTGAATTCTTTTACTAGGATTCGGTTTGGTTCTTCGTTTCCATACACATATGCCCATACCTAGCAGAGCAATTTAGAAATACTTGTATGATTTTTATATGATAATTTTTTACTTGGATACAATTGATGTCAAGGTTAAAGATAATGATCAAACAATTATCTTTTTAAGCCATTTGTCGAATGTGTATGAACTCTTTGTTAACACTGTGCTCTATGTAAAATGTATTTTCAAAGGAAATATATTTTAAAGAGTGTATTGCCTAGAGATATTTTGAGTATGAGAGGAAGACTTGAAAACATAAATATAAGCAAGAAGAACTGAAACTCAAGATCCATGTTTTGAATACCAACTAATGATTCTAGAGTAAAATATTGGTAATGCAAGATCTTATCAAGGAAAAAATCCCAAGATAAAAAAAGAGAGATAACCATCAGAAGTTTAAAGCTGGAGATGCCTAAATGAATTTAGATGATTATAAAAATGGAAATAATTATAGAAAGCTCACTAGTTGTTATGATAACCTATAGAGTTAATGTTGTATTAGTAATTGAAGAATATGCAGTGGTCAAAGGTATTTCTAGTGTTGAGAGTGATTCTATTAAGCCGTGACACATGAGAGTAGGATATTAGAGTGAAAAAATTATAAATAAATTGTGTTTGTATTTTATATATTATAAAATGTAATCCAATCCCTAATTAGTTTTTTAGATGTTTATTATTTTAATATAATAAGTATAATAATTATTTTCAGATGTTTATCATTTTGAATATAATAAGTACAATAATTATTTTTAGATTTTTATCAATTTTTATATAGTTAATATTATTTTCATTTTTTATTAAATAAAATTAAAGTATTGGATGGTAAATATTTTATAATTTTGGAAATTTTGATGTTTGAATTTTTAGTTTATATATGACTTTTGATTTGTATGACTTAGCAAAAGATCTTATAGATGATGATAGATTCAAAAGCTAAGATTACGTGAAAACCGTGTGTTAGGTAAGAGTTAGAGAGTTAAGTTTTTTACCAACAATCATACACTTCGTGATGTGCTTGAATATGTTAATTCTGAACTTTGAGGACCTGAAAGGCATCCTACAATTGAAGGTGCGAGATAATTTATGTATTTGATTGATGAATATTCTAGAAAAGTGTAACTTATAATTTTGAAGATCAAAGATGATGCGTTTTATGCTTTTAAAGACTAGAGGAAGCTGATGAAGAATCAATATAGGAAGATTGAAGAAGTTAAAGACTTACAATAGTTTGAATTTTGTGAGTGAACCATTCACTAATTATTGTTTAAAACCTGAAATTTGTAGATACATAATTGTGAAAGGAAATCCATAACAAATGGTCTTATTGAGAGGATGAACCAAATCTTACTAAGAATGGTAAGGTATATACTTCTAACAACTAGTATGGGCCAAAAGTTTTATGGAGAATGTGTCAAAAGGAATTTTTTTATCCAAATGACATTACTTTGTAGCAATCTAGCCATCTTTTGGTAATGAACTTTGTGTGCATTCTTGTAATCTTCTTATTTTTATTTGGATCCGATTATATCATTTGAAAGTATCTATAAAAGATATCATTTTGTGGCGCAACATTGAGTATACGAGCTTATCAACTTCGGAAATGAAGATTGGTCATTTAGATATATTTAATTTAAGTTTGTTAAGTCCTTTTATATTCTATGTTTCCTATTTTTATTTTTCTCCAAAACTAGCCTTTTTTGTCAATAATGATATTTTCTTTTTCGTCCTTCACCCGTTCGTCTATATATATTGGTGACGATTGTTTTTATATTTTAATTAAAGTAAAATCTCCATCTTTCTACTTTGGTAATATATCTATTATGGATATACATCTGACGCAAATTGATTTTTGTACGATTTTTGTCAATACATGCCATATGCAAATGCATATATAATTTATTAAAAAAAAAATATAAACTTTTTACCCGAGATTGAATGGTAAGACTCTATTTATCTTTGGTATTTTTCCTTTGTTAGTGATTATTTTCTCCATTTTTCCACCGGTTGCATCAGCGTAGCACGTTCTTTGGGTTGTTTTGTCTCCTCAAGATAACCTTCTTCTTATTATTTTTGTTATGGCTCACCTTCCAAAGGTGCTGATGGACATTCCCTTTATACTTTCCGACATTCTCTTATCACGTGACGATTTTACCGTTTATGAGATTTTTAAGTACTAATAGATTACAATCTGAACCTATTCATTCGACCGAGCCATGATCAGTCAAATATTATATCATATGAGGTTGGTGAATTTATTATCATGTATAAGCACTATACCTATTTTCTAAATTCTTGTTCCCCAATGGCCACATCCAAATTTAATTTTCCTAACAAGGAAGTTTTTGTACATGCTAGTCCCCTTGAAACTTTCTAACTTTGTATCGACGGGTGACCCTTTCATTCTTTCATATGTTATTTTGTATAAAACATTTGTCGAGCTGCCAGTGTTGATATTTTTTCTATTGACTTTGAAATCTACCAACTCCACTTTTATCAGTATTAGTCGCTCCTATAGTTGTCAGTGGCGTGCGACAGTCTGTGGGGGAAGAGGGCTAAAAAAAACACAACGACGAGGAACGGTGAGCCGATAGCCACATGACATCCGACGATCCCTCACCTGAATAATATTTTTATAGTACATAACTTGTAATTTAAATAGTTTGATTTAGACATTTAAACTAACAATAATAACTTAAACATCCAATTATATAATTCTTAGAACATCCGAGTCAAATGACAAATACATAAACTAAAAATCCAATTACATAATTCTTAAAACATCAGAGTCAAATGACAAACATAAACTAAAAGCCATCATCGTCCGAGACAACATCTTCATACCTCTCATCTCCACCACGGTCTCCATTTATATCCTATAATGGAGTATCTTCTTCTCATACTATGGTCGCTCATAAAATATTACTAGAGACTATTCAATAATTGGTCTAAAGTATTTTCAAAGAGAGTAATTAGATTTTTGAGAAAGAACATAAGTCAAGTATTCAAGAGTGAGAGGTTGTAAAAAGTGAAAGTCAAGATAATGATTGTGTTATTATTCTAAAAAAAATAGTACATCTATTTATAGTAGAGGTAAGATTGTACTCAACCCACATAGATGGTTCTGTTGGTTACATCACCATAAAATTATACTAAGTACAACCATATTCATTTTAATTATTACATTTCACACCCTTCAGGTTTCCATTCTACTCAAAGCTAACCTATAAGAAAATCCATATTGTTTTATTATATTGAATCTATGTACGGGTCGAATGAATCTGGATAGGATAAATCTGAAGCAGATAAATTCTATCCTTATCGAGTATGATGTTATCTTTTGAAAATTCATTTCCTCTTAGGTCATCATTTAAGAATAATATGTCAGGATGCTATTTTGTTTGTACAAGTTTAGATGTTTTGTCCTTGATTCACTAATTTAATATCTTCAAATACCTCGCGTTGGTCCTTTTATGATTCCAAATTATGGATATGATTTATAAATTATCCTTATTATTTTTTAATAGATTTGGGTTAAGGTAATCCTCTTTCTCTTTTATATATTTTTGAAATATTTTAGAATTTATTTATTAATGTCATATAATTATTTGTTGCTTTAATATTTTTTCTTCTGCACCTTTAACGATTTGGTAGATTGAGCAAACCTCCGTATAGAAAAGAACACATTATTTATTATATATTAGGAATCCTTTGACTCCCTGAATGAATTGATTCATTCATGATTTTTAATTTACAAGTAATTGTATGGTTGAAATTTATCTTTTTGATTGAACGATATCACTCGTGGTTTGTTTATTTATCAATGTTTGCTTTTGATGGTTAACATATTGCATAACATTGTTTAGTCCATAAGCCTAATGAACATTTAATTAAAAAATAAAAATTAATAAAATATTAAAATACTTAGCTTTTGTGGAATCGCGTGTATACACAACTGAAGATCGTCTCGCCCACTATTAAGATCTTTCCTCTCATACTTCGGCGTCCAAGTTTGATTTATTTTTTACTTTCGTTGCTGATTACATTTTATCTTTTTAGTTATCTATTTTCCAATAGCACTATGGACCAGTGGGTTGAATAAGTTTGTCATAAACTGAAATCATGACCCAATTTTATCAATTCTTTTTCTTTGGATATTTTTTTATGTTTCGATATTTTTTATTTTCTTGTAGACCTTTTTTCCTACCTCCATCCATTTTTTTCCAGCATAAGTCCATTTTTTTTATTTTGTTTCATGCATTTCTTTTATTTTTGTGCCTGAGACTTGTATTTTATTTTGCTTCAAATCTTTATTTTTTACCTGAGCCAATTTTTTTTGTTCATGTTTTCACCTTTGTGTTCGCGATCGACTGTTTATGAACGTCTTAAATCAAGCATCAAGTCGTCGTTGTGGAGGTTTGAATGTAAATATGTTGTTTATTATTGATTGGCTTAATATAATTAATTGAATACATGAATGAATAAATATAATTGAGCTTAATTAATACATAAATCAGTATATAAGTGAACTGTTTGTTAGATCTTTGTATATAAAACTTATAAATAATGATAGGGTTAATTCATAATAGTAAATAAATATAAAATATAACCTATCTAAAACCAATAATTTTTATTCCATGTTTTTGAACGAATCTCTGGATATGACGTATGGAATTACTGATAAACCAATATATCTAGACCAAACAAAATACATCCATATAAAATATAAAAGGACTGAATAATAACTATAGACAAAACATCATTCAAATAGAAAAAAACAAAATTAGTAATTCGATTTGATAATTTAGGAATTGAAAAAAAGTGTATCGAATGAAGATACCTTATGACTTTCTTTATCATTCAATAATTATTTGATTTGAAATATTCTTAATAAAACATGTATTTGATGTTAGAAAAACAAAACAATTGTTTGTTTCATTAACCACTTCATACGACATATATTTGATGTTAATGCTGAAAATATTTGTATTATTCTTTTTATCCTTTTCAATATAGGATGTTTGATAAAACCCCTAAAAAACAGCCAGAACTAATAAGTGGAATGGTATTTTAAATTTTTCAATATTTATGAAATTGGTATTCATTAAATAAATTTTTAAATTTTTTTAAAATTTTATTTACTCTTTTTATTTACGTATCATACAAAATTGATATTCATTAAAAATTTATTAAATTCTTCGAAATTATATTTCTTTATATTATACACCACTCAACAAAATAGTTTTGGCTATAGCTAGAATGAGGAGAATCAAGCAAATATATACCATCGTTTTGAACTCTCCAAACACAGTTTTTATGGCCATCTCGGTCACACATATCAAGCATTAGATCATCTCTATCATTGAAAACTTTATTATTAATCTCTTGCTTTCCTTAAAGAAAATAACACAACTTCAACCCTTCCTGATCTTCCATGGCTTGCTTCAGGTCTGTGGGCAGCCATGTACAATGAGTGGTGTCTTCTTCTCTACTGGAATATGTACGCAGGATTGGAGCCAAAATAGTACTTTATCTCCAATCCTTGCAGGTGAGTCCATACCATGTCTAAGAAGGCAATGTCTAATCAAGCCTCCCCCTCTACAAGAAAGTGCTGAATTAGACACCAACGTATGGCTTTTACCTTCTATGTACAAGCCTGAGAAACCAGTGTATACAAGCTACCTCCTAACTCTGGTTCATTCCTTATGGAAGCTTGATGAATCTTTTTAAGCTTCCGTCCCATCTCACATTGCGAAACTGCCTCTCATCCTTTGTCCTCTCATACTTATCTCTCTTTGGGAATCAAAATCTCTTCTCTTGTCATCTCAAACTTCACCCACTCAAAGAAACCTTTTTTTCCTGTCCCCAGTTCGTTACTCTCTTATACCCCCAAGGTAGGTATAATCTTTTTGTCATCAAACCTAGATTATGGCCACCAAAAAACCTCCCAATCCCACCTCCAAGCCCCAACTTCACTTTTCCACCACCAGTCTTGTGAACTGTTCAAGCCAACAATATTTCATCCCCTTCACTGCAGTAAAACAACTATTTACAGTCTAACTAAATGGAGGTTGGTTCTCAACCCAAACCTAGTTAGTCATGCTAGTTATTTGTCTAACGTACTCTCCTTGTCTGTTGCACCTCTCAAAAGATGTTCCCTCCTCACCTATCAACCTTCTCTCTCCTATTTCGGGCAAGCTGCATTCTCTCTTTCTCTGAGATAACTTCCTTTACTATTCTTTGCCTATTTGAGCTTAAGCAACAACTCTATCCCCCTCTACCCTCTGTATCTTGCACTACTCTGTACCCCGTCATTCATCTAAAACACCGATTTCTCTCCTTTCTCTCGATGACAACCCTAAGCCTCCTGTCTATCATCCTAGCTGGTTTACCGGTCAAAATACCTTTTGCATCAGGTTCCATATCCCTATCAATTCCCAATTCCTAGATCTATTGTTGTCACCAAACATCACCAATTCATTCTCAATATAAAAATCTCCCTACCACTCTCTAACCATTCATCACTTCTCTGTTTTACGAGCATTCATTCAACCAAATTGAAATTTTATTATATTTTCCAGGCCCTCATGGATTCTTCATCCTCTCCGCGTCCAGCTAAGCCTTTTGGTAAGCTAGACTCTTTCTCTCCCATTAGAACAGAAGGGTTCTCATCCTCACTAGCTTCCTTCTCGGTGTCTCCCCAACCTCCACCCTCTCGTGAAAATCATCCACCTTCTCTGCCTATCTTATCTGATGCCCTGACCCTAAGCCTACCTCTAACCTCCCTGGATCCCCCTGTCCACCACAGTATAACCCCTCAACACAAGGAGTTCGTGAAAAATACACTTGCCCTGGCCAGATATCACATGGAGTCTGGCCATGGACAAATAATTTTTCAGACTGGTGCTACGCCTGAGATGAAACCCTTTTTGCCCTCTCTGGTGATCCCTAATCGAGAGTTTCCCAAACAGGACTTTTCTTCAGCTTCTGGGTGTATACCGGTTTCATAATTGGACGATTCAACAGTTGGAACGGGTTAAATATCGTCTCAACTGGCCTCTATGCCAATCTGGTTGCTTCAATCAGGGATTGCCCAAATGAACCTGGTGCTCTGTATTCTGTTATCGACAACCAGTTTCCTTCCCCTACTTTTCATTATCCTTATGGTATCCCCAATCCCCTTGCTGCTAAACCCCTCTCTATTGCCCCCAGAATCTCCATCCATGCGTTGGATCTCCCTGGAGTACGTTTTGGTTTCGCCTCCCCTTCTTTGAGCTCTGGTCCCATATCCAGCAACTCCTTTCAGTGTTCTCTCTCTGAGAAGGAAATTCTGTCTCAATGTGATTGACAACCTTCGTCCCTAAGAAAATTCCTAACCCCTCTTGCTAAATTCTCTCTGGATCGAGTAGGTGGCCAAAATTCAAGCGATACAATCGTCTCTAGAAAGGGGCAAGCCCTAATTTGGGTCCCAGTATCAAATCGGGTCATCACATGTCTTCGCTGGGCCTGGCTTCTAGCGACTCGTTATTGGGTCAGTCTTCGCTGGACCAATCTTCTAATGACTCTTTCTTGGGCCAGAGGACTGTTTTGAAGAAAGGTCATTAGGATTTTTCAGTGGGCCAGCAGTCTGGATTAAAAAATATGGGCCTTAATTCTGGCCTGGTGGGCCAAAATTCTAAATATATTGGGCAGACTAAATTTTATCTTATTTTGGACCGACGATAAATAAAGAAAAGGTTCTTCTAGGAGCCAGCTCTTCCTATAAACCTTACTCTATTATTAGGAATTTTGGAAATTCCGGTATGGGCCTAAAGGGAAGGAAATTTTTAAATAAGTTGGCCCAAATCCACAAAGTTCCTTCTAAGGTCTTAACCTCTCCTTCCGCGACTCCTAATTCCTTAGGGTTGAAGCCTCGCTCAATTTCAAAATCTACCTCATCCTATGCTAGTATCATTGCGGGACACATCGATAATCGTTATCCTTTAGTCATTGGGCTTAACTAAATTGATCATGATGGAGTAGATTTTATTTTGAATGAATCGACAATAAGACATCCAGATTCATGAAAGGCTTATTTATCGAATTATTTTCTTACTCAACCTCAAAACTTTACCCTTCTTAAAGCCAATATAAAATCTTTGTGGAGAAAATTTAGTCTAATGGATTTTAAGTCTCTTCACACAGGTTATTTTCTTTTTAAATTTGGGTCGGAAGAGATGGCAAAAAAGGTTTTGGATCAAGCCCCTTGGCACTTTGGAGGGAATTTGATCATTCTCAAGAATTGGGCTCCTCTATCTTCTCTTATCAAAGACCCTCATAAGGAAATCCCTATCTGGGTCAAAGTGTTTAATCTACCTTTGGAGCTTTGGACTGCTGAGGGATTTAGTAAAATCGGATCGGTTTTAGGCACTCCTTTATAGGTGGATAATCAAACGGAACGGATAAAAAAACTCTGCTTTGCTCGTATTTGCATTATGATATCTGCAGGCGCTGATATCCGTACTGAGCTCACTTTCAAGATTAGTGGAAAATACATTACGGTGAATTTCGAGTACCAAGGACTTCCTCTTCAATGTTGAAATTGTGCATCCCTCCCGCCATTAAAAAAAGTAGCATACAAACTTCCTACCATTCCTTCCACGCTCACCCCTTTGGATGAGTCCGACCCTTCTGAGATAGAGTCGGAGAGACTTAGTAACAAGTGTCTTGCTTCTCTTGAAGAAGCCATAGATGTGGAAAGTGGAGAGGAGGTAGATTCGCCTCCTAAGCGACATCGTCTCTCTGATGCTAAGGATAAGGGTATTTTGGAATGTCCTCTGATAGGACCATCCTCAAAAGCACTGTAAGTCTTCTGATTTATGAACATTGCTTCCTAGAATGTCAGGGGATTAAATAACCCTGTTAGACAAAAAGATGTCATTGATTTTATTATTAGTAATAATATCTCCTTATTAATTCTAATTGAAACTAAAGTCCAAATGCATAAAGTAGAATCTATTGTTAGGGATATGGCTCCCTTTTGGCATGGCCTTACAAATCACGCGTCTCACAATCTAGGTAAAATTTGGATTATTTGGAACCCTAGTGTCATCACTATAACTAGAGAGTCCAAATCCCCTCAGTATATTCATTGTTTCGCTCAGTGTCACAATTTTAATGTTTCTTTTAAATATTCTGCAATTTATACTTTCAATGAAGCTGCTGATAGAATTCCCCTTTGGAATGATTTTTCTACTATCTCCATGGTAGACAAGTACATTCCTTGGGTTTTACTGGGGGATTTCAACGTCATTCGTCACCCCAATGAGCGTATTGGATCCTCTGATAAGTGGACCTCTGCTATAGATGACTTTGGTTATTTCTGCTTCCATAGTGAGCTCAGTGATCTCCGATCAACTGGCTTTCACTTCACATGGATTAATAAGAAACCTGATCACCCAATTCCATCTAAAATTGATAGAATCCTTGTCAATCCTATTTGGGATGATCTCTTCCCAATGTCTTATGTGGACTTCGTTTTTATTCGATATTCTGATCGTACGACCGTCACACTTAACCTAGGATTCCCTCGGCTTAAGCGTAAAAGACCTTTCAAATTATTTAACATGTGGCAATCTCATCCGCTTTTCAAAGAAATTGTTAATAAGAGTTGGAATAGCCCTACTACTTCTTCTAGAATGAGTTTGGTCACTAAAAAACTTTCTAGGTTGCAGTTCGCGCTGGTGGGACTCAACCGTAAAGAGTTTAGTGACATTAGCTCCAGAGTTGTATGTGCCCAAAAAAGACTATTTCAAGCTCAATCCAATCTCGCTTATAATTCTCTCATTCCTTCTCTTGTTTCGGAGGAATGCGAGGCATCAACTGATTATATCTTTCTTAGTCGAGCCGAAGAATGCTTTCTTAAGCAAAAATCTCGGGAAAATTGGATCAAACTTGGTGACAAAAACACTAAATTTTTCCATAATAGTATTAAGGCTCGTCTCTTCCGTAATAAGATCATTTCCATCACTGATGAAAATGGAGTCACGGTCTATACTCCTGCTAGTGTGTCTAAGATCTTTGTGAAATACTTTGAAAACTCTCTCGGTTCTAGACATTCTGCCGATTATCTTGGAATGGAATATTTCTCATCTCTTCTAACCTCTAAAGTTACGAATACTAATAAGATATCTATGATTCGTGAGATTACTCGCAAGTAGATACAATCTGCTCTTTTCAGTATCGGCAGTAACAAAGCTTCTGGTCCTGATGGTTTCAACTCTTGCTTCTTCAAAACCAATTGGAGCATTGTTTGCCATGACATCTGTAATGGTGTCCTTAACTTCTATCATTATGAATCTTTGGATGCCTCTTGGGGCTCCACCTCTATAGCTCTCATCCCTAAAAAGGACTCTCTCTCTAGGCCTGCCGACTTTAGACCCATTTCTCTCTGTAATGTTAGTTATAAGATCATTTCCAAGATCCTAGCTAATAGAATTAAAGATTCATTTCCTTATCTTATTGATAATTCGAGTCGGCTTTTGTAAAAGGAAGGAATATCTTTGATAATATCCTTTTATCTCAAGAGCTTTTGAAGAGGTATAACTCTAATCGTAGAGACAAAAAGGTTGCGCTCAAAATTGATTTAATGAAAGCCTTTGATAATGTCCGATGGCACCTCATCCTCGATATCCTTGTTGCAATGCACTTCCTTGATAAAATGATCACATGAATAATCAAATGCATCTCTTCTCCTTCGTACTCCATCAATATTAACGGAGATCCTCATGGAAACTTTAAAGGACGAAAAGGTATAAGGCAAGGAGATCTGCTCTCCCCCTTCCTCTTTGTCCTTGTAATGCAAGTTCTCTCCAATATTCTTAAGGAAAAGAGCAATGATGGGAAGTTCCGATTTCATTGGAAATGTCAAAAGCTCAAAATCGTTAATCTTTGCTTTGTAGATGACTTAATGATCTTTTGTCATGGAGACGTCAATTCCATGCTTCTTATAAAAGAGGCTCTTGATGAGTTCTATAATCTTTCTGGACTAAAAGTCAATCCTGTAAAAAGTAATATCTTCTTTTCGGGTATTAATGATTCTCTCCGGATGGATCTTACAACCATTATGGGATATCCTGAAGGTTCCCTTCCGATTAAATATCTAGGTGTGCCCCTTCTAACTAGTCGTCTCACCCACTCATATTGTTGCCCTCTATTTCATAAAATTATATCTCGAATTGAGTCTCGGACCACTAAGCATCTTTCTTATCCTGGTAGACTTCAACTTATTAAGTCTGTCTTATTCGCTGGTCAGGTCTACTGGTCTTCCATTTTTATCCTTCCCTCAAGGATCATCAAAGAATTTTCTCAATATATCCGTCGTTTTCTTTGGACCGGATCGGCCATGAAAATCCACGGTGCCAAAGTAGCTTGGTCCACGGTCACCTCGCCCATTTTAGAGGGCGGCCTTGGGATTCTTGACCTAAAAATCTGGAATCAGACGGCTGTCCCCAAACATCTTTGGTCTATCATCAATAATAACAACAATTCCATTTAGAGTGCTTGGATTAAGATGGAAAAAATTAAAAATAATAACTTTTGGAACGTCCCAATGGGATCTTCACCCTCTTGGAGATAGAGAAAAATTCTTCGTCTTTGCCCTTTGGCGAGTAAATTGTGCAGGGCGGCAATTGGAAATGGATCAAGCACGTCCTTCTGGTACGATCCGTGGCTCCTCTCTTCTTTGCTAGCATCCCACTACGGTGAAAGTACAATCAAGGATTCTACACTTGGGAAAACTTCAAGGTCTCGGATGTCATCCTCAACGGGAACTGGAACTGGCCATCCAATAATAGATTAGCGAATACTCAATCTCGTGCTAACCTTTTAGAGATCCGCAATCTTATTCTCTCCCTCCCTCCCCCTAACATCTCCTCCAATGATATTCCATTCTGGAAGGCGAAAAAAGGAGGATCCTCCTTCTCCATCAAGGAAAAATCCAATGCCATTCGATTTCCCAGCCCTAGAGTAGGGTGGGCCGGGTTAGTTTGGAACAAATCCAATATTCCTCGCCACTCCTATATCTTATGGCTAGCTATTTTGGACAACTTGGCCAATCAAAGACAAACTTCTCAGTTGGGATTACAACATCCCACCTGATTGTGTCCTTTGTAACTCTGACAATGGAACTATCTCTCATATCCTTTTGTATTGTAGTTTTACGCTGAGTATTTGGTCTCATGCTAGTATAAAATTAGGTTTCCCTTTCACCGTCTCCTGTTGGCAGACTTGGATATGGGAAGCGTCAAATTGGTCTCAATCTCGAAACCATTATATTTGGCTTACTTGCTTCGCCGCGGTAATTTACCACGTCTGGAAGGAGAGGAACCTAAGAACTTGTGGTTCCCCTCCAGCCATCGCCTCTATGGTCTCTCACCGAATCTTATCAGATCTTCGGTTTCGATTCCGAGACACCAAGACTGGCTGGCCATTCTATAATTAATATTTATGCTTTCTTTTCTTAATATGTAGGATGTCCTTGGTGGATGCTGTTCGTGACCCGACATTTCAATGATCCTTTGGAGGATGGAGGGTGATGTCTCTGAGGTCCACTTCGAGGCATGCGACGGCTGGCTCTGATATCCATGTGTCTACGATCTCTTTTAAATTACTTGTATTGGACGATTCTTATCGCCCTTCTATGATTTGATCGTTTTACTGCTTTATCTCGCCATCGTCATTTTTCAGGCGATTGTGATGTATCTCTCGAGGAAGGCTGTCGTTCTTGTATGAACCTCGTTTCAATTAATTTAATACTTTTATTTAAAAAAAAACAAAATAGTTTTGGCTCAATTTTTTATTATTAAATTTTCTTGTTTAATTTGTTTACACTTTAAATTTTGTTACATGCCTGAAATAGGTAGTTAGTTATTATCTTGACATTAGTACACTTAGAAATGTAAACTTGAAGTATATTTGTGGGTATGTTGTCATTGTCAAAACTGAGGATTATGAGAGCCTGGAAGTTGCTTTATCGTTTTTAAGTATTAAACTTCTAGAACAACTTGAAGACGCCAATACTTTTAATATTTATGTTACGGGTTTACTATTTTTTTTCAAGTTCAATAGTTTTTAAATTTAAATGTTGAGTTTTGGATTTGGAGTTATAATTAGTATCATCAAATGAATGTACTTTCTTAACTAGTAGTTATAAAACCAAAAATATACCCGTAGATATTTTTTTAAAACAAAATTAGTAGGTATATACACATTAAAAATATAAAAATATTTATTTTTATATTAACTCGTTAAATATTCTAATTTTATATTTTCCAATAAATATTTTTTATTAATAAAATTATATGATAGTTTAAAAAATGAACGTTTTTAGTACGATAATTATTATCACTTTTTTCAACTAAAAATATTTACAAAATGCATTATTACTTATAATATTGATATGATTGAATATTTTAAATTTTCCATAAATAATGTTAAAAATAATTAAAAACAAGTTCACACTAACTTTGCATTTTTCGATGCAGAAAGTAATTATTTATCTACTATTTTTTTAAAAATGGTTTGATAATTTTTTTCTTCCAAAAATATATAAAAATGTAATAATTAATATACTAAATTATTTAGTAATGATGATGAAATTAAACTGAATCCGACCGAAATATAAGTCGAAATAATAAGGTTTAAATATTACAAAATATTTTTTAAAGTCGAAAATATATCTCAACTAGGTTATGCAACTTTGACAAATAAAATGGAAAAAAAAACAATACGAGATTTACGTGGTTCAGATTATGGAGCAATCCTAAATCCACAAACAAACATAGCCGATTTTATGGATGAAACAATTAAAAAATTAAAAAAATAACAGAACTGTTCAATATATTTCGTTACAAAACTTCTCAAAGTAGTGTACAAGCGGATCTCTCGGCTCACAATGTTTCTAGTGTCTTTCAAATCATTATGTTAAATTTTTTATAAACTTTAAAATCACTTAATTTCTTAAGTGTTTTCTCTCACAAATAAGAACTACTCAATCTAAAAGCTATATGTTCAGCAAGAACACTTCTCTTTTTATTAAAAGTGATATATTTTATATGTGCACATGTACGTTAGAAAAAACATACACCAAGTTTACAATAGCAAACTAAAACTGTTACAACAAGTTCTATATATATGGTATGACATTGATCAACACATACAATAAAATGTTATAACAACTTTTACTATTTTACCAGATCAACGAATTTGATCAAATAGTACATCCCAAACTTGAACAGGTCTCATACAGTAGATGAAATTTGCAACTGGCAGTACCTTTGTCAAATGATCCGAAGGGTTGTCCTCACTTGAAATCTTTACAACCTTCACTTCATATTTATCCACCACATATTGGATGAATTTAAGCTTCACACCTACATGCTTCGTCCTTATATGGAACTTCAGATTCTTTATCAAGGGAAGAACATTAACCTTATCACATAATAGTGTAAATTTATGCTCATTTTCACTGTTCTCACTTAGTAATCATTTTAACCATATGATATCCTTCATTACATCAGCAATAGTCATATATTCATATTCTGTGTATAACAAAGCAAGAACCTTCTAAAAATTGAATATTCCACTAACCACTCCACTTAACATTGTAAACAAATATCCTAAAGTTAACTTTCTTATACCAAGAAAACCTGCATAATAAGAGGTCATATACCATCTCAACAACTCATTATATCCAAGATTTTGATTATAACATACTACACCATCTAATGTACCCTTCAAGTATCACATGATCCATTTAAGAGTTATTTAGTGAGGCCTCCCTGGATCAACCATAAATCTCTTCAGAGTAGTAATTGAGTATAAAGATTAGGTCTACTGTAAAAAATAACATAGACGCTACTTTTGATGATATTTGTATAATGTATCTTTTGTATGAACTTTCTATCTTTCATTTCAGAAGGTGCTTGAGTAGTATTGAGTTTAAATTGACCATCGATAAGAGTTTCAATAGACGTGGATTTGGATATTCCAGACTTTATGAGCACCTTCAATATATATTATTTTTTAGATAAGAATATATAACATTTCATTAAATTCCTCTTAATATCTATTACGAGATATTTCTTATATTTTCCTATATCATTCATTCCAACTCCCCTTTAAGTTGAGTCTTCATAGTTCTAATTATTATTACGTATTTTCCCTCTTTAAATATTCCATCAACACAATAGACCTTTCCACGTGTGTTTCCTCATTATAATAAATGAAGTTATCATAACAGTTTCTCATTAAAATCTCTTATTCTACTATCTTGATGATTTTTTAGCCTATATAGAAGTATCTTCAACAAAAATATATCACATTCTTAACCTTTTTAAAATCTTGAGGTTTCCTCATTAGATAGTCTCCATAAAGTTTCCACACAAAAGGAAGTGATACCATACATTTGATATAGCTTAAGATCGAATATATCAACAATTGAGAACGAACCCCTCATAAAAGCTTATTTCATAGTAAGAAACGTTTGTTGAAATCAACATTCTCCTTTTAAAATACTTTGCAGCCATCCTAACTTTATACTTAGAAATTCAAATTCCATAATACCTTGCTTCCTTTTAAATTTCTATTTACACCCCACATGTTTCTGATCATTCGGTAACTTCACAAGCATCTAAGTGCCAATATTTTTCAAAGAATTTATATTTCCTAACGACTTTCTGTCACTTTAGTTTATCAATTCTCTTCATAATATTTCCTTATATTTTAACAGATAAATCACGAACTATAATATAAGTGTACCTTTATGTAAGCTTCCTAGGTCTCTTTGTCTTATCCTTTTCCAACTGATAACTGTCAGAAACATCATGTTGCTCTTTAGTTCGAACTTCCAAAATATTTGAAACATGAACCTCCCAACCAAGACCTAACCCTTGCAATGGTTAAAATTCTTATGTATAAGCCAAACATATACCCAATTTGAAACAAATTTTGATATAAGCATCTTCAATTTTACTCTTTTTTCCAGACTCCAACTCAATTCCATCAACATCCTAAAAAAATAATGTAGTCATCACCTTCATATGCAATTATCATCCCAACTTCATTGAGTATCACATCCTTACTAATTAAAGATTTATTATTCCCAGATTCCATACACCATAACATATGCCATTTTACTATATCGGATAATCGAGAAAGAAGCTTTTAAGTGCTCCCATTTGAAGCTTGTATTGCTTCACATTGCATAAAAAACACATCTGAACACTCTCAAGTGGCTCAATACATGTTTTCTTCCAGTTCATCTCTCTTGTGGACTATATATGAATATAGAATTTCGTTGATGATGTATGAAATTTTCTTGACAACTTATCTCCAAACATTTGTCCCATACAAGATGTTCAAAGCACATACCTTACATTTTTAGTAAATTTAGATTTATCGTCTCACTAACACCATTTTATTGAGAAGTTACTTTCATGGTTCCATATATAGCATTTCCAAATTTAGAACAATATCTAGGGAATGGATCATTAAAAAGATTCAAGTTAATGTCAGTCTTTAAATTCTTTAAGATATTTTTAGATTGATTATCTACCAACTTTTTTCCAATCTTTAAAAGCATCAAATGATTCATATTTGAACTTCAAAAGTATAACCTACAATTTTCGGGAATAACCATCAATTAGAGACATAAATTACCTCATACATCCCATTGTAGGATGCCTTGTGGGTCTTTAAAGGATATAATAAACATATTCAAGAACATTATGAGTTGTATGGTTGCTGGTGAAGAACTGAACTGTCTCACTCTTCCTAATCACATAGTTCTAAGAGAAGTTAAGTCTCTGAACCTTATCATCATCTAACAACTCTTCTTGGCCAAGTTTATTTATGCATTTCTCACTTAAATATCCTAACCTTAGATTCCACAGCTTGGTAGAATCACTCTTAACACTAGACACACCTTTGACCATTACAAAATCTTCAAAAATATATACACCATTAACTATCTAGAATTTGAAAAAAATAACGAGCGTTACGGAATCGTAAGTCTGCCATATCCAACTCTATAATAATATATTTCCTCATCTAGATTATAATAAAAGGAACATTATGTTTAACATCAGTAACATATCTCATATTTGTTATCACTCTCTCAAGTCATGTAGACAAGTTGAGTCAAACGCCCTATATTACTTTTACAACATATCGTTCATTCTTCCATACTATGACATTGCTACCATCAAAATTCCTCGAAGTCTTCAAGCTAGTGTTCGTTGGAGTTCATGTAGAATGAAGCTCGATAGTTCAGAACCCATTTGTTACTGTAAATACAAGTATAACCCATTAGTATATCAGTATATTCATAATCATCTGAAATCATTTAAACATCTCCAACTTCAAGCTTCAGATGAGTATCTTTACTCTTCATCTCATGATAATTCCTTCTGTGTGACCTTATTTTTTGGAATAACAACATTTTACTCTAGAATCATTAAGTAGTATTCTAGTTTTGGATTATGTGTTTCTTTTATTCTTCTTGAATTATATTTTCCATGCTTTCCTCTCATACCAGTACATCTCGAGTCGACACACCCTTCAAAGTAATTTTATTTTGAATATTTTGTAAGTTCAAGAGAATCTTTACTTCTAACATGGTAAAAGACTATTTGACATATAACATACAATTAAATTGTTTTTCATACACCTTCGACAAAGAGATCATGAGGATAATTTATTGATCCTCATATTCAAACTTGATATCAATTTCTTTCAAGTCAAGAATGATCATGTTTATATCATCTAAGTATTTCTGAATATCTCTACTATCCTCAATAGTCATAGTGTATAATTGTTTTTTAAGATATAATCTATTGGCTATAGATTCATTCAGGTAAATAACGTCAAATGCTTTCTAAATATCCATAATTATAGACTCTTGAAACACCCCTTTCAGTAACTCATCTCTCAAATTTAATATCAGAGCACTATAGGCCTTGGATATCACTTGGATATTAACCTCATTTGCATATTTCTCATCAATAAAAACAAACAATCCCTTATGTAAAAGAAGAGCATTGATTTTAATTATTTAAAGATTAAAATAATTACCTATATTAAATTTATCAAAATCAAATTTCAATGTACTCATCTTCATAAATCTCATTCCTTTGTATATATATTGTTGATCACTAACAATAAAAAAAATTCCACGTCTAATTTCAGATCTGCATACCTATTACACCATTTGTTAAAGAAACAAGATATTATGTCCAACACGATTCAACCTACACAAAGTAGGAAAATCAATAGATTGAAAATCAAAGTTATGGCTACTGGTTTTGGTTTTGCTTCGACTGCAACAATTGTTCTTAAGAGCAACAATTCTTGTGCCTATGTTATGCACATTCGTCATACATAAACAACAAAAAGACATAAATTTTTATGTGGTTCAGATTATGGAGCAATCCAATATCTATGAAAAAACAAATATGATTTTATAAATGAAGCAATTATAAAGAACATAAATAACTTCACCACTCAAAATAATCTACTAAAAAGCTTCTCAAAATAACATGCAAGCTTACAAAAAGATCTCGCAACTCTCAATGTGTCTTCAAGTGTATATCTTATTTTGGGTAAAGTATCAAAATATATTTCTTTCCAAACTATATTAGGATTATATAGATTGTAAAATGTCTATATACCTAATAAAAAACTAAAAAAATATTTAATATATTTTTTATATTAGTAATATATATATATATATATATATAAACAAATATTTAGGTATTAGCAATTAAATTTTAAATCCTAAATCATAAAACTTAAGCTCTAGATTTTAGTTATAATTTTTTTATCTCTAAGGGTTAGGATTATGATTAAACTTTAGAATTAGAATAAAATTTAAAATTAGAATAATAATTTCAATTTAAAGTTAGTATTAAAATTATTGTTTAGTTGTAAAATTTAAACATTTTAAATTCCAAATTTTAGGTTTTGATGATTTTTATTGATAGTATAAATGAGGTAAACAATATATTAATGATATATATATATATAAACGATTTATATCTATATTGATAATAACAAATAGTAACTGGTCTTAGATATAGAAAATAATATTAATTTTAATGGTTTACGGTTATTAATATAAGATAATATTCAAAAATAAATTAAGATGAGTAATTACAACAGATATTGACTCATTTTAATAATATTATAGTATATTCTTTATTGACTCATTTTAATAATATTATAGTATATTCTTTATTCTAAGGTTATTAATATGAGTCAATATTCTAACATGTCTCTACAAGTTAGACAATGGTGATGAGAATCTTAACTTGGAAGTAAATAGTTGAAATTGTTTTTGAAGACGAGATTTTTTTGAAGATATCAAGTAGCTAGTATGAAGTGAAAAAGCCAGTAATATGTAGGTTATCATTTTGAACAAGTTGTTGAATAAAATAAAAATCAAGTAGTACATGTTTCATGATAGAGTGTAAAACTAGATTGACAATCAAGTTCCGAGCTCTCATATTGTCACAGTAGAACACTAGTTGGTGTTGAAATTTATGACCAATCTCACTTAATATACTAGTCACTTAGAGAAGTCTAGAAGATGACTATACTAGGTCAAGATTCTCAGTTTTGGTGGAAAAATTTGCTACTATCTTTTTCTTACTAGATCACTATGAGATGAGAATACGAAAAATATATAAAATATGATATAATATGAAAGTGCAATAATCTTCGTTTATTGTACAATCATCATTTTCGGAGCCATATAGAGATAAAAATCTATTATCAAAGATTAAAATACCATAATGCGAGATTCCTTTAATATATCAAAGAAGAAGTGTCAAGTATATCCAATGTGTTAATGTCGGAAAGGCTTACAAGAAACCAAGAACGATTTGTTACTCATTTTTCATTTCAAGCGAGTGACAATGCTTTTGGTGAGAATATAAGTGGTCTACGTAGGCATTGAAATGGACTTTGAGTGGATTATGTGGACTTTGAGCAGTGTTTCATGAATATAATTTTGTTGATATAGGAAGAGACCATGTAGATGGTACAAAACTTCAACATCTCGAAAGTAATAGAGAATGCACAGGGTAGTTTAGAGAGAGTCGTGTGGTTAATCTGTTGATCATGATTTCAAGAAGGGATATATGTCTTTATGTGATTATAACATCATCAACGTAGATAAAGAGATACAAAACTAAGTTATTCTTATAAAGAATAAAAGGAGAAGACTCAATCATCGAATTTATGAGCCCAATTCGAAGAAGAAATATATGCAGCTCATTGTACCACGCTTGCGATGCTTGCTTGATGCCATAGTAACATACATGGTCACGCTATGCTTTACAACTAAAACCAAAAAGCTAAGCCATAAACACATCTTGAAGTAACGTGCCTTGAAGAATATTTTGTTGATATCCACTTATCATATTGACCAATTAAATACAACCAACAAGTGCTAAGAAAACAAGGATAATGAAATACTTAAAGACATAGTGAAAATTTTATATATAATCACTGTTATGGGAAAATATAACAAATGTAATGCTAAATAGAAATTTTATTGATCAAGGAAGAAAATATACATCCTTTACAAATCGTCTGCCTATTTATATTATTTCATTATAGTTTCAAATTGCCACTTATTGCATGATTCCATTAATTGTGCACACATACTAATATTAATGATAATAACCCTAAAATTATGGTCATTATAGCCGTTATGTGTTACGGGGGTTGACTAGTCAAATAACAATGCTTTAGTTACGAATCTTTCTTTAGTCGTTCGACTTGATAACCGAACTCGATCAGTTTTGTTGTTATGCATCTACTTGATGGCTACATCTGCTCGGTTATAAACTTTGCTCGACTTCATCCTTGCTTGGAAAAAGCCTGATTATATTCATCTTCGATGATGGCTTTTGCTTGGTCCTGCTCAGTAACGTTCTTCGTTCGTTGCATCATCATGCACAACCTCTGCTCAGTCGCAGGTGATGGTTCATTTTGAGAAGATGCATCACGAGGCGAGGACATTTCTTTAAGGAAATCGATAACAACCTGTCTCTTAATTGCATTGTATGGTTCAAATTTAATGTTATACTATCCTAACTCGATGCTCCACTTGGTCAATCTGCTAGACGCATCGGGTTTCTGTAACACAACTTTGAGGGGGAAATATGCACGAACAATGATTGTGTGTCCTTGAAAATAAAAGTGTACCTATGCGCAACTGTTATCAGACCCAACGCGCGCTTCTCCAGGTTGAGGTATTGGGTCTCTGCATTGACTAACGTTTTACTAGTGTAGTAGTTGGGTCCATGAACACCCTATGGTTTCCTTACTAACACTGCACTCTCTGAGAAAGGTGAAACAAATAAGTATAAGAACAAAGGCTCACCTGCCATCGGGTCATATAGTATTTCTGGTGATGTGAGATAGTTCTTCAATACCTCAAAGGCCATATTGCACTCTTTGGTCCATGCAATGTTTTTGAACCTCGAAGGACTACAAAAAAATAGTGGTTTTTGTCCGAGTCTTTTGATATAAAGTGGGATAGTGCTGTTAGGGGTCCCATCAGACACTGGACCTCGTTGCTATTTTTGGTGGTGCCATCTGTATGAATGCTTGTAACTGGGTAAGGTTGGCTTTGATTCCCTTCTTACTCACTATATACCCCAAGAATTTACTGTTACGTACGTCGAAAAATAATTTCATAAGGTTAAACTTTAAACTAAATTGGCATAGCAGGTTGAACATGGGTTGGAGTATCTTGAGATGATTATCCGTTGTGTGCGTTTTGACAATCATATCATCGATTTACGCCTCCATGTGTTGTCCTAAGTGATCTTTAAAAATATGATTCACTAGACTCTGATATGGGGAGTCTGCATTCTTTAAGCTGAACGACATTACAATGTAGCAGTATAGGCCACGCTCCGTTTGGAACATCATGTGCTCCTCGTCGAATGGGTTGAAGTGAATCTGATTGTAGCCGGAGTACGCATCTATAAATGAAAGGAACTCGCAACCCGATACTGAATCTACCAACTGATCACTACGAGGCAGAGGGAAAGATTCTTTGGGGAATGCTTGGTTTAGATATATGAAACCAACACACATGCATCATTGCCCCCCCTTCTTTCTGACTAACATTGGGTTTGCGACCCAGACCGGATACCGAGCTCGTCGAATATGCCTGAGCCGAGATAACTTGTGTACCTCAGCACTTACAACCTCCTATTTCTTAACAGAAAATGAACGTTGCTTCTGCCGCACGGGCTTGGTGCTTGAATCAACTGCTAATTTATGCAAAATTATAGATGGGTCCACCCCTCGAACATCACTAGCATCCCAAGAAAAAATATTCAAGTTTCTTCCTAACAGGTCAAGCAATAAATGTTTAAAAGTGGGATTCAAATTTTTACCTAGTCGGAAAGTGCGGCCCACTGCTACTAGCTTCTCAATTGAGTCTGGAGGGTCTGCGTCAGGATGCTCGGTTTTTAGGGCCATTTACAGGATCGGGGAAGGTTGTGTTATGATTTCTTGTTGACACATCCATCGCGTGTTAATTACTATCAGAGAGGCTTGGTTGGATCAACTGTAGCTACATCAAATGTCCTAGTAGTTTGTTGACTGCCTCTGATGATTCCAATCGGGTTTTTTAATTGGGTATTTGATATATTGTTTGAAAATGCACAGGTTGGCCTCCATCTGATGCAGCCATGACCGCCCAATGATCGCATGGTAAGAGTTGGGAGCGTCAGAGATCATGAACAACTTCTTAAGCGTTTTGTTAGTGGCCCCATAATCTACTTTGACCATGAGCTCGACCTCTCCCACACATTGAGACGCATTATCTTCATATCATACCAGGGTTCGTTGGATGGGTTTTTAGAGATGAACTTCTTACATGCGATCATAGCTGGCTCTGATGATGATATTCGCTGAACTGTCTTAATCGACTAAGACCCGAGTAACTATCACTCCTCCAATGTCTAGGTTCACCATTAATGCATCCTCATGTGGCATGGTGACCCCTTTTAAATTATCATCGTTAAATGTAAGGTCAGCAATAAGGTCTCCATAATTATGGTAGAATGAAGCTTCAACTACATGTAATTTGTGACTGACTCTTGCTCTTTTGTTAAATTTTGAGTTGCTGGCTACCTGAGAATGTCCTCGAGCAATGGTATATAGCCATTATTGTTTCCCTGTATCTATCTGCTTATCTTCATAATATCTCTCTTCGTTGACTGGTCGGGTTGCGTCCATTTTCTCGGGCTGGCTATGGCGATCTTGGTTTTCAATGAGCTGGATGAGTTCACCGTTATCTAGAAATATTTGGATTTCCTCTTTGAGTTGCCAATATTCATCAATCGGATAACCATGTCCATTGTATTAGGAGGAAAATAGTCTTTTTGATTTCCTATAACAAGGTGCACTCATAATTCGAGGGGGCTGGTATCTTGTTCTTCTCTTTGTTCGATCATAAATAACTGAGATGGTCTTGGTTAACGGGGGTGAACCATCCTCATAATACGTTGGACGATGAGCGTTCTTCCGGCGAGGCCCATCATCTATATTTTTCCTGTCATACGATCTTCCTTTGGGATTAGAAGCATGCTTTTCCGGCGAATCTTATCTTCTAGCATCGTCTTCTATAAAGAATTGATATGTTTGGGCTAACAAATCTCTCATCTTCTCCACTGATAATTTGATTAGATCAGCGTAAAGTTCCCCTCATCAATCGAGGCCTCTCTTGAGAGAGGCGACAACCATATTCTCTTTTAAATATGGTAAATAATTCATAGTATGGACAAAATGCTTACCATAACATTTTAGCAACTTTCATCGTATTCAGTAGAGGTCCATAACTGAGTGTCCTTCGCGTTGAAGTTCCTTGTTTCCCACGAACGTTTCTCGGAAGGCTTTCCATAAATCTTCGAAATCGTAAATAGATCATGGACAGGGCTTGGTAAAGTATATCATCAACCAGGTTCAACGACATCATCATGTTACGAAACTGCTCCAGATGCCTCTTCGGATCCCGTGTACTATCATACACTTCTCTTTTAAATGGGTCAAATTTTATAGAGAGATGGCATCAAGAAATTCTCCATGAACGGACACTCCTCAAGAACATAGGTGGACATTCTTGGTTGAACTTGATCGTATTGGACGTCCTTGTTGTCTAGAGCCCTCTTAGGAGCATGGGTTTTCCCATCTTGTCGCGGTTCCTATCCATTAGATAGTATTTTGTAACCGTTTTCTCCTTCTCCTTCTCCTATATCCTCGCGTTTGGATGATCAATCCCCTCGGTTAGCACGACCGTTATCTAGCCCTGATCGATCCCCCCCCCCCACGGCTAGTTTCTCGCACCTTGATCGTCAATGCATGCAATGCATCATTCAAATCTTCTATGGTAGCATGCGTCGCCTGCTCTGTGGTGTCTCACTGGCATGTTATCCTATGTTGTTCCTGCTATAGGTCTTGAAGTTGCTGCTCCAACTGCTGGATTGTTGGAGTGAATTCTGGGTTACCGCCCACTACTTTCTACAAAGCTCGCTCCATATCGTTTTATGGGGCGAGTGGTACAATCTCTGGTCCGGTAGTGACTGCTGTTTGACCAACCTAAGGTCTTGCTTCGACGCAAGTTTCCTCCATTGAATTTGGATTTGTGGTAGTGACAAGAGGAAACTATCTGCCCGATTGATCTTCCGTGTTTTACCGGTAATCCGTCGCCTCACTCGGTTCGGAAACTTCCTTTTGGATCCCTGATCTCGTGTCTACCATTGTTAGAAAATCTCAATGCTGAGTATTTTTGTTAGACGTTCCCACAGACGACGCCAACTTTGTTATGAGAAAATATCACAAATGTAATGTCAAGTAAAATTTTTATTAATTAAGGAAGAAAATATACATTCTTTATAAATCGTCTTTCTATTTATATTATTTTATAGAAGTTTCAAACTGTCATTTATTGCATGATTCCAATAGTTATGCACGTAGATTGATATTAATGATAATGGCCATATAATTATGGTTATTACTATAGCCGTTATGTTTTACGTGGGTTGACTAGTCAATCCTTAATGCTTTAGTTACGACTCTTTCCTTAGTCGCTCGACTTGATAACTGAACTCGATCAGTTTTGTTATTATGTATCTGTTTGATGACTATATCATTTTGGTTATGACCTCTGCTCGAGTTCATTCTTGCTCGGTAAACGCCTGACTATATCCATCTACGATGATGGCTTTTGCTCGGTCTTGTTCAATAACTTTCTTCGTTCATTGCATCGTCATGCGCAACCTCTGTTTGGTAACACCTGAGCTCGGTTATCATTTGTAAGATAATGTAGACATCTTCTGGCTGCGCCTTAGCTCGGTTGCTCACCATGATCTGTTCTGCTAGTTTGTTGGAGATCTTATTAGGATATCGATACCCCTCTGTTTGATCTTATCTGTTTAATATCGAGTACCATGTCGATGTATTACCATTCAGTTTGATATTCTTAAATGTCCTTATATTATTCCCCTCTGCTCAGACTTTGCCTGACCTTACTAGCTGGTGAAGACGTCATCATCAATCACACTATACCTTTGATAAAATCTCTTGAATACAAGATTTGCTTTTTATTTGTCTAAAGTGCCATGCAGTTTTGTTTTGACCCACTTCACCCTACAATATTCATGTCATATTATTTTGAAAGAAACTCCATTGTGTCATTTTTTATTAAGGCTCGATATTCAAAATCTATTATTTCATGCAAGTTCTGATCTTTAAAAGCTTAGGTAATATTTTGTAGATGCTAAAGAATGAAGATTTGAAGATGAATATTGAGTTTGATGATCAGTTTGAAATGCTGTCCTTGGATATGGCTATTATTTGTGAAATGAGAGAAAATGAGGGTGAAGATGACATGGTGTCACTAAGAGATTTGTTTGTAGATTCAAGTGACGATATAAATTGATTATGTATGGTAAATGAATTAATAAGAATGAAAAAAGAGAGTAAACTATTGGATGTGTTGGAGTCTGTATAAATATTTGATAGTGATGTAAGGTTGCTGTTTGGTAATGACAAAATAAAATGTCCTGATTCGATCAGAAGATGGTTTGAGCCATATCAAACACAAGCAACCAAAACATTTTAACTTTTTGATAAATTTAAAATGTCCAAAAAATATTTTAAAATAGATTTAAATATTAAATTGTAAATGTAAGTATACGACTAGTTAGGTTAAAGACAATTTTCATGTGTCATTAAAGAGAGATTGATTTGTATAACGTGTCTATGGTGACACATATGATGCTAGGAAGACACAAATAACATATGCTCACCACCATTGTCAAAATATATTTTTTTATATAATTTTTTATTTTTTCAACTAGGACTTTAAACTTAGTAAATACGAATTTTACGTCCAATTTTTATTTAAGAGAAAAATCTCATGTGTATTTAGTTAAATTATCAACCAAGATACGTACATTCCACAAAATTTTAAAATTGGTAATGAATTTACGATGAATAATGATATAATTTGTGGCGTAACGAGACAATAAAATAATGTTTGAAGAGTGCATAAGGAGAACACGTTGCTGAGGAAAAAGAGACCGATAATTAGCGCCATTGACATAAGTTCCTTTAAGAAGAGTTGCATTATTTTCACATATTCACTAGAAAAAAAATGTAAGAATTCAACTATATTTTTGAGAGGTAAGTTGTGATACATAAATGACATTTTTAGAAATTTGAAGAACCTAAAAATAATAATCAAAATTAAATACTTCAGTTTTGATATCAATTTTAGCAATATGAGAAATTCTCATTTGGACCTTCATAAGAGTAATGTGGGTTTAGTTTTCTTAGTTCATTGGTAATGTGATGTGTGACTCCACTATTAACACGCATTTTTTGTTTGATGTAGTAACTTGTGGTTGTTGTTAGTATTTTTGAGTTGTTGTGGTAGGTGAGTTAAGGTTGAGGGCTATTTGTCAAAAGAATGTGCAGTAAGAAACAACATAGCCAGTTTCTTTACACCATTCATATTTCTCCAAAAAAAGGTCGAGATGAAGGTTAACTAGCGTTGGATGCAGAATGATATGAATTCTTATTATTGTTTGAGTATTGGTTTTAGTTATGATAAAGTTGAGATGGTTTGCTATAAGTTGACGATTGTTTATTAGGATGACATGACTTATTTATCTTGTATTAACAATATCTTATATTTTTACCATGTACCAATCATTGTAAATACTCGTACTGTATGAATTGTCGATTATTTTTTTATTTTAATTTTTTTTTGATGAATTTTTCATGAAGTTCTTCAAATCATATGGTGTTATCTCTCACTTTAACACTATCAATCACAAACTGGTAAAATGAATAGATATTGTTAAAAACATATAACATCGTATTTTGGACCTAGTGACTTTAAAAAAAATCAATCTACGACGATCTTACTTTTTTGCATATATTTCATTACTGTCGGTCAGTGTACTGAGTTTGTACTTAAGTTTATTAATATGCTCCGAAGCAGTTTCACATATATTTTTTCTCAAATTTTCTATGATGTTTGTGTTTTGGCTTATGTGATCAAAGGTATCATATTTGTAGATCTAATTCCGATAAATGTTCCAATAATCGTTGGTTTTAACGCATCTATTTAAAATACTTATCATTTGATGTTTGATCATTGTCGATAAATATTATCTTAAAAAAACAATACAAATATTAAAAATTATAAAAATAAAAAAATAAATATAACATTTCGACATAAATCGTGAATCACGTCTGCTTAAAAGTAAATAAATAAGTCAAACTTAAATGGTGATATATAAAAATACAAATATGTAATTTGTTTGGTATCAATATAAAAAATATTATAATAATAGTTATTATTAACGATGTTAATATATAAAAAAATTAATGTTAATAATACTGTTTTCTTTGGGCATAATTGATTACTAACATTAATAGTTACTATATTTATTTATTTTAATACTAAAAATGTGAATCAAAATTCTAACACTTTATATTAACAAATAATTAGCGTGATATTGTATGAGCTATATTTATTATTATTTTAAACATACATGGATAGGTTTATAATTGTCTATAAAGAATATATGCCTAATTTATTATATATTTACACAAATTTTAGGTAAATATACCATTAATACCATTATTGTGTCTTTTTTATTTGTAATTTATTTTATCTTTCTAAAAACACCTTCAATTAAAAAATAATATAGATTCAATTTTATCACTTTATCCATAATTCTTCTAATCAAAATTATTTCTGAGTAGCGCTATCCATCTAGTACAACCATATTAGTCAACTTACAAATCTTATGCGTTTAGCAAGACTGTTAATAAAATTTTCACCCAAGCAATGTTTCTGTTATAAGTTTAGTAGTAGGTTTATAAAAAAATTGATTAATTTGAGATATGAATAAAAAAGGTACTATAAAACAAATGGTATAAAGTAAATTTCACCTTTCTATAATATGATATTATTACTTTTATTAGTTTAAAATGTGTTGATTTTCTTTAAATTGATTTGATTTTTTTATCTGAATAAGGAAAAACATTTATTCACCCACTTTTTATTATTTTATAAGTGTTTGTAATGAAATAATATTTTTAATCTACTAAAATTAATAAAAAAAAACGGTAGGCGAGTAAATGCTTCCTTATAAATATATGAAACTGCAAGCCAAAGACAGAACACAATAAGCTTACTTTACTAGCTAGCATTATGGTTTTCTATATCATATTGTTTCTGTCAGTCCTGTTTCTTGCAAATGCCGGAGAAAATGTTGTCAGAGTCGATCTCCTCCATAAAAACTCCCTACAATCCCCTTACTATAACATCAATTCAGCTCAAACAAGACTTTCACCAGAAGGAAGTAACGATTTTGTAATGAAACTTTCAATCGGGACTCCACCGGTCGATTTTTACGGCCTGGCGGACACCGGTAGCGATCTAATATGGACACAATGCCAACCGTGCATCCACTGCTATGAGCAAGACGGTCCAATCTTCGACCCTCGAAAATCATCAACCCATCAGGAGATCTCTTGCAAAACCGATGCATGTAAGTTGTTATCCAATACGTGTCCCAAGAGTGGGAAGTGCGATTACAACTATGGCTACGGAGGTGGCTCGTACAGTGTAGGCGTTCTTTCGAATGAAACTATTACATTTCCTTCGAGTTCGGGGACACTCGAAAATGCAATTTATGGGTGTGGATACAACAATTCAGGTGGCGTTGGACCGATTAATATGGGTATAATCGGATTAGGCAGAGGACCATTGTCTCTCGTCTCGCAAATGGCATCGGTCGCTAAAGGCAAGAAGTTTGCGCAATGTTTGACGCCGTTTCAACCCCAAAACCCTAATGTTACTTCACCGATTATTTTCGGCACCGATGTTGTTGGCAAAGATGTTGTGTCTATTCCTTTACTTGAGAATCCTGCCGACCGCGACCCCTCCTTTTGGTGGGTTACGTTTAAAGGTATGAGTGTTGGTAATGTTCGATTAGATCTAAGTGGTTCACAACCGGCAAACATGTTTCTCGATTCGGGCACTCCTCCGTTGGCTTTGCCGAAATTTTTCTACAGAGGGTTGGAAAGCGAAATATTGAAAGCGATTCCGTTGAAGCCGATGCCTCGTGCTAAGCCTACCGATCAACTGTGTTTTGAAAGTCCGGACTTTGTTAAGCTAGCACCTACATTAACAGCGCATTTTGAAGGAGGGGATGTGACGTTAGAGCCTCTTAACACTTTTGTTAATGCCCATGACGATGTTTATTGTATGGTGATCTTCCCTAATGTCGGCGATGATGAGTTTATTGGTATTTTTGGTAGCTACATGCAACTTAACTATCTTATCGGATATAATGCTGATAATAATTTGCTTTCTTTCAAGAAAGCTGATTGTACTTCATTGTAATACAGATTCTTCAAGACATTTTAATAATATTTAATATCTATAGGATTTGATCTTATTTCTGTTTATTATGTTTGAACATGTTTGGTTTGTCATGGTTCATTCTGTTTTTTTTAAAGCCTACAAAACATACTTGTTAAAATCTTATTACTAAGAAAAAAAAGCTTTGAGAGATTTCAAAACAGGCTTCGAATTAGGGTTTTGGAAACCAAATAAAGAGTACATGTAAATCCCAAATTTAGAAGAGATACAACGGCTATCCAAACGACTATGGCAAATTGAAAGAAAGGATGATCTTGTCCGGAAAATATCAATGGTTTTAATTTCTATGTAAATGCTAGACATGTCAACCCTGTTGATCCCTCCGTCCCGTTTAAAAGTGATCCGTGTGACCGTGGCCGGAGTATATTCCGTGGCTGTAATTTCGCCGTAACTGATCAATCCCATCTCGTTCAGGTAACATTTAATTATAAATTTTAGGGGAAAAAGGACTGGTATTACTTCATGTTTACCAATTATATCAATTTGGTCCCTTTTCTTCAACCATGCATAGAACTCATCCTCATTTTTTTTTTAATTTGCATTTTTAGTCCCCGCACATGTGAAGCCTGAGAGCTTGACACATGACATCAGTTTTTGTTGCAAGAATGGTCCTCCAATTGTTTTGCCAAAAATGCCCCTTAGCATTCCAAGTAAACTGCCATGTCAGCTGCTATGTCACATTTACCTTTTACCTTCAAATTTTACCATTTACCTAAAAAACTTACCATTTACCCACTAAATTAATAAGCGGATCAGGTCAAACCCTAATTTAATTAATCCAACCCGAAACCCAATATAACCTAGCACAGCTCACTACAATATAACCCAACCCGACCCTTTTGTACATACCCAAATTAGACCCCAATTGGTATTAGGGTTTGGGGTAATTGGGGTCTGTAGGGAAAATTGATTTAAGAAGAGACTGAGTTGCTGGAGTGACGGGTGGGTGAAGAGAAACGACAGGACAACACCTGTGAGGCTGTTGTGGCTGACGTTAAGTAATTGTAATGAATTAAAAACTTCAAATTTTGAGGGATTGTGTTATCGAGTTTGTTGTTTCTCATCGAGATTTGGATTAAATATCCGGACAATGTCTCGGGGATGCGACCAGATATAGATTTGTCGTTGACATCGAGGTATAGTAGGTTTTTAAGAGAACTTAGATCGGGAAACTCGTCGGAGATTTTGTTTGATTGCATTTCTAATTGTTTTAAGCTGACTAAACCGTTAAAACTTGCCGAAATAGGTCCTTGGAGGTTGTTTCCATCGAGGAAAAGTTCTTCGAGACTGGAGAGGAAACCAATTTAGTCAGGTATTGGTCCGGTGAACGAGTTTTGAGATAAAGCAAGTCGGGTCAAGCCAATTAAGTTAACAAACGAGCCAGGTACTAAACCAGAGAAGTTGAACCGAAAACACTTAGACTGACTTTGTTATTATATTTACTCAATTGGTATTAGGGTTTGGGGTAATTGGGGTCTGATTTGGGTAAGTGTAAACGGGTCGGGTTGGGTTATATTGTAGTGGGCTGAGCTAGGTTATATTGGGTTTCGGATTGGGTTAATTAAATTAGGGTTCGATCCGATCCGTTTATTAAGTTAGTGCGTAAATGGTAAGTTTTTTAGGTAAATGGTAAAATTTGAAGGTAAATGGTAAATGTGACATGGCAGCTGACATGACAGCTTACTTGGAATGCTAAGAGACATTTTTGGCAAAACAAATTGGGGAACCATTCTTGCAACAAAAACCGATGCCACGTGTCAAAATCTCAGGCTTCACATGTGCGGGGGACTAAAAATGTAAATTAAAAAAAGGATGGGGATGAGTTCTATACATGGCTGAAGGAAGATGACCAAGTTGATACAATTGGTAAACATGGGCCTACGGGTGCTTTTTTGCTTAAATTTTAATATATTATTTTATAATTAAGTTGTAGGCATATATTTAGTTGAGTGAAAAACACTTTAAATATTTATATCATAAAGATAGTATTGTAGTATTTATTTGATATTGTTTTTAAATTTATATAAATAATTTAATTAGTTTTTTAATATATTTTTGAAACATTACTTTTTATAATCTAGTTGAACAAAATAAATTCACATCTTTAATGTTATTGAAATTTTAAATACTTATACAATCATTTAAAAAGTTTAAAATTTTCAATATATCATATCCTATTTGTAAAATCATACATATTAAAATTATATATATATAAAAAGTCCCACATCCCACATAGGTTAAGCATGAGAATGATCAATGGTATATAAGTATGAACATATCTCAACTAGTATGAGACCTTTTGGAAGTGGACCAAATGCAAAGCCGTAAGGGCCTTCGGGCGCCAAAGCGGACAATATCATACTAGTGTTGAGATCGTGTTGTCCGTACTTATATACGGAGACGGGAAAATGCGGTACCCATATTCCCAACACGTGGTATCAGAGCCAGACCCAGACAGAACACGATGGTGGTGAAAATCTCGGAGGTCGAACATGATGAACCATAAGCCAAATGTCGTCTTCAACGTGATCTGTTCTAAAGATCCTAGTTTGGAGTTCTTGTGACTCATCAAGCGGTGATACTTGATTGGAGTGGGAAGTGACCCTATGGAACAAGAAAGTGTGGTCTAATAGAAGGTGAGCAATAACATTCGTAGTGCCTCTATGGTTCAGGTAGCCCCAGCCTGATTAGAGTGGACGGATGAAAGTCACTTGAGAGGAGGCTAAAGTGGTACTTTGTTCGAGAGGAGGATTTGTTAGGGTGGCGACCAAAGTCCCACATCCAACATCGGTTAAGAATGGGAAGGATCAGTGGCATATAAGTAAGAACATATCTCAACTAGTATGACGCCTTTTGGTAGTGGACCAAATGCAAAACCGTGAGAGCCTTCGGGTGCCAAAGCGGACAATATCATACTAGTGTTGAGATCGTATTGCTCTTACTTATATACAGAGGCGAAATATGCAGACCAGACCTCATATTCACAACACTCATATTCCCAAAACATAGTATCAGAGCCAGACCCAGACGGAACGCGATGGTGGTGAAATTCTCGGAGATCGAACATGATGAACCAATAACCATGCTCAAGATGATCTGCTCTAAAGATCCTAATTTGGAGTGCATGTGGCTCATCAAGCAGTGTGGCTTGATTGGACTGACGCTAAGGAACAAGATGGAGTGGTCTAATAGGAGGTGAACAATAACATCCGTAGTGCCTCCATGGTTCAGGTAGCCCCAGCCTGATTAGAGTGGGCAGATGAAAGTCACTTGCGAGGAGGCTAAAGTGGTATTTTGTTCGAGAGGAAGATTTGGTATCAGAGGATTAGGTGCGACCAAAAGTCCCACATCCCACATCGGTTAAATATGGGAAAGATCAGTGGTATATAAGTAAGCATGTTGGGAATATGGGTGTTGTAAATATGGAGTCCGGTCCGCATATTCCACCTCCGTATATAAGTAAGAACAACACGATCTCAACACTAGTATGATATTGTCCGCTTTGGCACCCGAATGCCCTCACGGATTTGTTTTTGGTCCACTTCGAAAGGGCCTCACACTACGGATGTTACTGTTCACCTCCTATTAGACCACTCCGGCTTGTTCTTTAGCGTCACTCTAATCAAGCCACACTGCTTGATGAGTCACAAGCACTCCGAACTAGGATCTCTATAACAGATCACGTTGAAGACGATATTTGGCTTCTGGTTCATCATGTTCGACCTCTGAGATTTTCACCACCATCGTGTTCTGTCTGGGCCTGGCTCTGATACCACGTGTTGGGAATATGGGTGTTGTGAATTGGGGGTCCGGTCCGCATATTCCGCCTCCGTATATAAGTAAGAAAAATTGTTAGGTGCGACCAAAGTCCCACATCCCACATTGGTTAAACATGGGAAGAAAGATCAGTATATAAGTTAAGAATACATCTCCATTAGTGTGAAGCCTTTTGGAAGTGGACCAAAAGCAAAGCCGTGCGGGCCAGTGGGCCCAAGCGGACAATATCACACTAGTGTGGAGATCGAAGTATTCTTACTTATATAAAAAAGTGGAATATGTGGACCCAGTATTCCCTACAAACGGTATCAAAGCCAAACCCAAGTAGAATGCGATGGTGGTGAAATTCTCGGAAGTCGGACATAGCCAAATGTCGTCCTCAAGGTGATATTTTCTAGAGATCCAAGCCCGGAGTGCCCGTGACTCATCAAACGGTGGTACTTGATTGGAGTGGGGAGTGACACTAAGGAACAAGGCAGTTTGGTCTAAGAGGAGGTGAGCAATAACATATGTAGTGCCTCTATGGTCAGGTAGCCCCAACCTGATTAGAGTGGGCGGATGGAAGTCACTTGAGAGGAGGCTAAAGTGGTACTTTGTTCGAGAGAAGGATTTGTTAAGGTGACGACTAAAGTTCCACATCCCACATCGGTGAAACATGGGAAGGATCAATGGTATATAAGTAAGAACATACCTCAACCAGTATGAGGCTTTTTGGAAGTGGACCAAAAGCAAAGTCGTGCGGGCCTTCGGGCCCAAAGCGGACAATATCATACTAGTGTGGAGCTCGGTTGTTCTTATTTATATACGAAGATGGAATATGCGGTACCCATATTCCCTACACACACATATATATATATATATAATGGCTAATCTAACAAAATAATAATAAAAATGTTTAATACAATAAAATAGAAAAACAGGACAAAATAAAAATGTTTAATAAAAAAACTAAATCGTTACATACCAATATTTGTAATCTAGATTATCATTATATACCAATATTTTTAATCTAGATTGTCAGAATATTGAGGTGCTGGAGGAGGGGTAGGATGTGTAGATTTTTGTTGGAGTCGAAGTAACATGCATAAGATCGTGATAAATCAACTTTATCTGTATCTTTTCAAAAATTTGTCATAAGTAGTCGCTTTGACGTCGTAACTCACTAGCATATGACTTTCGCTGATACGAAATTCACCAAATTGAATATGGACTTGAGCAAACAGATCCTCTACGGTTGGAAAATCTTATTTGAAATGGTTGATGGAAAGAACTACCGATACCGAAAGTGGTCGACTATTACATCATATTATGTCCGATTCTCATCCACGATGAGGCGGAATATGTGGAGCATACTGATTGACCACCCAGACTTACTCTCTACTTTCCTCCAAATTTTCAAAAACCTTCGAGTTCGACCAAAGTCCTCAATTTCAGGAATATATATCTTGGTTTCTTAGTGAGAAATTTCTTAATTTAGAACCCTTCAGAATTGGACACTTAATATACTCACTAACATCTACCCCTTTACTCCTAACCAACCGATTTAATATCATCCTATAAGTAGATACTTTTTACCACATGGATAATTTATATGCCTAATGATTAAACTTGGTAAATTTATTATGGATCTGAACATTATATGAGCAGTTCCAAATGATTAAAGATTCGTCAAGGTTGTATCATTTTATTTAAAGGAACAAAATAACCATTAACTAATTTTAGAGCTAATTTCCGAACTCCATTCATATTTTCTACTAACAGGTCTATTCCTTTCTGGTCAACCATTAGTTGAGGGCCACCATTATTTAGTCATACGATTGCTTCATCCAACGCAATAGACCATTCATTAGGTCAACTCTTTTTATGATAACTTAAGGATATTAAACTACTCTTGAATGAGAGCGTCTTGACAAATTACGTTGTTATTATAAATCAATTTCAAAACATATATAACCTAGCATAATTTTGCAATGCATCTCAATATTAAATTCATTTTCCAAAATTATTTATTTAGTTGTATAAAATTGTTGTACTATATCCATATACCATATGTAACTATTTTGGAAAACTCAAACCAACCAAACTCCATAAGATTATCGTATGTCACCATGGCACCTCACCTTATTAAGCTCATTAAATTCTAAATGCATACCCATGTTTATCGTAATATTATTCCCAACGTGAACATCACTGTCGGGGACATGTCAAATCACAGATTCAAGATCCTCATCTGATTCTTCAAGCATTTGTATGTCTACATCTTCCGGTGTTTCTACCATGGCTCTTTCATCTTTTCCAACTAGATCATTCGCTGATATATCTTTCCTATTTCTTCTAAGAGTAAAGAGTCGTTGAATATAAATCGAGTAGAATGATGATTTAAGAAAAACATGATTTGAAAGATAATTTTAAGATTTGAAGTAGTAGAAGGATTATATGAGAAAATGAGAGTAGTGTGCTAATATTTATTGGCTAAATTGGCAGCTAGTTGTTATGGTAAACAAACGTCCATTTGCCATAAACGGTCGTCTGTTATGTCGGGCAGACGTCCATTTTTCGGGACCAGATATACGTTCGTTTTTCAAATGACTATCTGTTTTATTTGAACAAACAACTGTTTGGTTGGTTTACTAGACGTTCATTTCATCAATTTAAAAAATACTCGTTGTCGCAAAACAAGACGTCCGATTAACGATGTATGTTATTTTTAAGGAGTTTATTCTTTGTAAATAGAGGATAAACTCCTTAATTTCTTAGTCATCATCTTTCAAATCATCTTTTAAACAATCTTGTTCCTTAGAAAATATTTCCAGACAACTACTATATTATCTCAAACATACCTTTTATAATCTCTCAGACCAAGTTCTTCTTTTATAATCTTCTTCGATAATCTTCGGGTAAATTTCATTTTTGATCTACTCAAGTTTTCTTGGTAGTGATGGATAATTGGTGACTGTAAGTTCTTGGTATACTAATTTCACTATTTTAATTGTGTTATTGTGTTATTGATTAATTTGTTTCATTTACTAGTTTTTTATATATTTTTATTCTTTTAACGACACCACCAAAAAATGACGAAATATCCAGTCGTTTGCACATTCAAACCTAAATTCTTGTGATTTAATGAGAAAAACCTATATATGCATAACCCCTTAGATACAATGGTATAGGAAATCTAACATTTGAAACATATACATCTCATGCTAGCGGTCTCGATAGCAATAATTTGAAATTTAAGAAGAAAACATATTCGATATGAAATCATATTTCTTAAGAAATGTCAAAATGATAAAGTTTTGTGTAAAAGTTATGGAAAATAATATATTTATAAGGGTAAAAAGGCAAATAATAACATAGGGGTATGATAATACACTTAGAAAAGAGATACAAAATTAAGGATCCTTCTAAAATTCTTAAAGAATGAAATCAAACCACATGTGATAATATTGGTAATGTATTTGCTTTCAACAAAAATATACATAAGGATAAAACCATGATATTTACCATTGGTAGTGGACATGTATTTGATTTTACCAACAATTACAGTTATGAGAGTTGGGCGGTTAATAGGGTCAACCTAAGATCAAAACGCATCCTATGTAATTCTATGAGATCAAGAGCTATTAAATATTTTAAAACATTAAATAAATCATTATTGATACAAAAATTAATTTTCTATGGAATGTTTATTTGTCGAATGATATAACAATATTTGTTGAATTTTGATGTTATGTGTGTTACTTTATATTGGGTTGACCCTAAGTCGATACTCCAAAAAAATATGACATATTTTTATTTTATTGGCAAGCACACGTTTGTTTTAATTAGAGTAAGAGTTTTAGAGTGTATGAGTGATTTTAAAGCTTAAAATAAAATTATGTCAATTTGATTTGATAATTCATCTATGAAAAGTGTAGTTATCGAAAGAGTTAAAACTAATTGCAACCCAGATTTTTATAAAATGTTTCACACTAGATATTTACTTCATATACTTTACATTGTTTGCAAATAATAGAATATGTGCATTATTTAGTAATTTATCTAGCCTATTAATAAAAGGGTCCTATTATGTTCGACCTCAAGTCCTAGATGACAAGACTGGAAAAATATTTGCATGGCTAATGGGAAAAATCCACAAAATAATTTTAGACGTCAAAATTAGATGGAACTCTAAATATGATCTTCTTGCTCGTGCTTATTCATTGAAGAAATATATTTAAAATATTTATAATAAATATAATATGTATTATCTTCTTATACTTTGCAATATTATCTTGAACGGTTACTTTTCCTACGATCGTTTAAAGTTGCAACTAAAACATTTTCTTTTTAATATACTCATAACATTCATATAAACTTTTTTGTATTAGTAATATTAACATGCATATAAATACAAATAGGGATAATAATAAATGTCGTGAAATGGTGCCCGATATGGAAGTAAAATTTTAAAGGTATTTTCATCACATCCCACACGCTTATGATATTGGGTGCCTTTTTATCTTTTTAGAAGACGAACAGGTTTTATCGATTTAGTTGAGCTTTTTTATTAGAAATATCAGACTTGCTAATAGATTATTTGATCACGAAAGATATATTCGAGAAATTGACTCTTATCTTTATGAAATGTATAATAACTATGTTAAAATATATGAGAGAAATATGCCAACTAGATCGGTAAATCTTGCGGGTAATAATAGTAGTAATAGGAGGAGAAGTAAAAATAATAATAACTACGCAAAAAATATATTCCTAAGTAGAATGACGATAAAAACAACTCCTCAAGGTGTTTATGAAGTGACCATATATTTGCACACTGTGTATGATTTAGGTATGTATGATCAAAGTAAACCTTTGGATATCTTAAGGTGATGGAAGTCCAAGGACGACCGTTTCCTATTATTCCCACGTTAGCTAAAAAGGTTCTTTTTATACTTATATCTACATTGGAAAGTGAATATGTATTTAGTCAAACCATGCTGCAATACATAACTAAACGAACAAGATTGACTAGCGATGAAATTAAAGTATGTGTTGCAGTCAAGGACTGGTTTGCGGCGACCTATAGGATGCAAAACAAGGAATATAAAATGGTTTAGAATCCAAAGGACATCTTCGATAAACCTAGTAATATCGAATAAGATCTTGAGGATGCAACTGTTTAGGGACCTAAAGATGGATAACTGGTTGAATCAGAATATTTTTTTTCGGATGAATAACATTTATAATAGAAAATTATTAATGAATTCGTAATAGGATAGTTCAATTTAAAAATATTTGTAAAAATCTTGGCCCGCAATAGTATAAACTGTGAAAGGCTTAAATAAATAAAACTTATTTTGTATTCTTCAATCTCAAAATACAACAACTTATCACATTTTTACCACTTATAAAAGAAACAAACTATAGTAAGTTATACTATAATCAAACTATAACAATTATTTATCATTAATAATGATAAAAATATAACACTTGTAGTACTTATCATCAAATCATAATAATCAAACCATAATAATCAAAGTATAATAATAAAACTATAATAATCTTATACTACTTTTAAATTATAATATAACACTATATAATCTAACTATAAAGTCTATAAAAAATTGTTGATCAAATAATAACAAATTTTGTACTATAGTGTAAATTAAAGATTTTTTTTTATAAAAATAAAGATGTGTATTTTCTACGAGAAAACAAATGAAAACAAACGTAATAGACTTCAATCTCACTCTTTTTTGATGGATACAAAGTTCTTTCTGCAAGCAACTATATAACATGGATTATAACTATATCTAGTTATGACTATAATCAATACAATTAGGCCATTCACGCCTAAATATATGGCTAGAATAGTTTAACCATCCATCTACCTTAATGTTTACAGTTAATTTACAATAAATACAAATATAATTTAATAATCCTCCTCAAGTTGGAGAGTGTAAATCAAAGACTCCCAACTTGGTAAAGAAAAAATCAAAATGATCTTTCCCGAGTGCTTTAGTAAATATGTCTATCAATTATATTTTTTGTAGAAATCTAGCATGAGAGAATTATCTTGGGTTGAAGTTTTTCTCGAATTATATAACAGTCAATCTTAATGTGTTTAGTATGCTCATAAAAAACTAGATTAGGTGTAATATGTAAAACCGCTTGATTATCATAAAACAATAATGTCGGTTTGTCCAAGTCGACCTTCAAATCGTTAAGTATGTATCTCAACCAGGTTAAATCTAAATAAGTATTTGTCATTGCTCCATACTCTGCTTCTGCAGATGATCATGAAACATTAGTCTTTTTTTATTTCCACAATATGAGTGATGATCCAATAAAAACACAGTATTCAAAAAACGACTGTCTTGACATATGTCATCCACCTCAATCTAAATCACAAAAGGCACTGACTATCATATTGTTTTTTATGGAAAGAAAAGACCATGACCTGGTGATTTCTTAATGTGTTTAGTATACCAAGAATTTTTGGTTCATTGTACACATCAAACACAAGATATCAGGCTTGGTCACTGTCAAATATATTAGTGTACCAAATAATCTCTGATATCTAGTCGAATCATGAAGTAGCTATCTGTCTTCATCAATAAATTTCAAGTCCTACTCTATTGGAAATATTTAGGGTTTTACTTTTGTCAATCTTGTGTCTTATAAAATATCTACTTCACATTTTATTTCAGCCATAAATATTCATTCATTAGATTGAGAAAATTCAATGCCTATAAGATATTTTAAATCGCCAAGATCTGTAATGTAAAAATATTGGAGTAGATGATTTTTTCAACAATTTGATTTCATGCAAGTCATTTCCAGTCAATAAGATATTATCAACATATATAGGAATAATAATGAACTTGTTACCTTAAGATTTAATAAAAAATAAATAATTTTCTTTTGATTGTATATAACATGCAGTTTTGTCAGTAGTTGAAAAAGTGGAGAACTAATTTCAGGATGCTTGTTTCAAACCGTAGATAAACTTCCTAAGCCGACATATCAAATTCTCCCCATGTCGACGGAGACCAGGAGGTGGATACATATATACCTCTTCATCTATAGTTCCATAAAGAAAGTAATTGTGCACATCAAGTTGATGAGTATACAAATTTCTAGAGATTGCAATAGTCAACAAACATCGAAGAATGGTGAGTTTAGAAATTGGAGAAAAAGTCTCATAATAGTTAATACCTTCAAACTGGGTGTAGCCTTTAGCTAATAAATAGGCTTTATATCGCTCAATGGTTTTATTAGAGTTGTATTTGATCTTCTAAATCCAGCGACATCTAATAGGTTTGTACCCAAAAGGAAGGGGAACCATTTGCCAAGTGTTGTTATGTTCTAGAGCTTGAAGTTCAATAGACATGGCTTGGCGCCAGAGTGGATCACGGTTTGCATGTTCAAAATATTTAGACTATGTTTGAGTTGTTAAAAAAACTAGAAAATCACGATGGTTAGGGGGAAAACAAAAAATTAAAATATGAAAGAAGAATGGATATCTTGTAGATTGACGAGAACTTGATTGCGTTGAAGATTGATTGATCTTAGTAGACATATCGTAGTCTTGGTTCCATACATGAGGTTGGATATCGCGGGTGAAATTATAAACCAAGATATTATTAGGAACAAGATGAGAACGAGGTGTGGTTGAGGAAGGTGAGGAAGCAAAATGTGCTGGTGGACTGGAATGTGTTGGTATAGCGAAAGGTGATGACCGAGTTATGAGTGATGTGGATGAATTCATAGCTGATTATGGGGATGTAAAAGACGTGGAGGTTAAATGTGTGAGATTTATGGGATTTGATGGAGATGAAAGAGATAAATGATGAGGTTCAGGGTCATATGATGTAGGATTGGGAACTTGAACTGATGATGGTTTATGTGCTTGATTGAAATATAATGTTGATGATTAGTTTGGAAAAGACAAGTTGGAGGCAATACAGAAGAGAAATATATTTTTTTAAAATGGACATCACGGTTTATAAACTTAGATGTATGTAAATTAATAACTTTGTAGCCTTTTTTCCATGTGGACACCCCAAAAAGACACAAATTGGTGCACGAGAATCAGATTTATGTTTGGGATGAATATTGGTTACATAACATGCACAACCAAAAATGCGCAAGTGTGTGAGTGAGGAAGAACGATTATATAAGACCTCGAATGTAGATTTATTTGATAGTAAAGAATTAGGAATGCGGCTAATTAAGTAAGAAACTCTTAAAATACAATCCCTCCAAAATTTTAGTGGTAAATTTGATTGAAACATAAGAGAACGAGCAACATTTAAAATATGTCAATGTTTTAATTTGACAACTCCGTTTTGTTTTGTGGTATAAACACAAAATTTTTGAAGCTCAATGCCTTTGTTTTGAAAGAAATTGCAAAAATGAAGAAATTTTGTACCATTATCGACTCTCATAGTTTGAACATTTGTTTGAAATTGAGTTTTGACGAATTGCACAAATTAGCTAATAAAAATTGTGTTTCTGATTTATGGTGCATATGAAATGTCGATGTGCATCAAGTAAACCCTCAACAATTGTAACAAAATAACGTGAACGATGATATGAAGGAACTTTGTGAGGACCCCAAACATCACAATGTAATAAGGAGAAAGAAAATTTTGTATTTATTGAATTTTTAGGAAAATGAAATCGTGTTTGCTTTGCTTGTAGGAAAATTGTGTAATTAGTTCTTAAATCTTTGTGAAAGTTTGGAAGAAAATATGAAAGTAACTTAAAACGATATAAAGATGGATGGCCTAAGCGTAAGTGACATAGGTTAGATAAGTGAGAAACCATACATATAGTCGATTTATTTGTTGATTGATGCATATAGTATAGACCACCATGTTGTCTATCTGAGCCAATTGTCTTCCCTGAAACCAAGTCCTACAAAATAAAATAGTCACGAAAGAAAACGATGTAACAATTTTGTTCTTTGGTAATTTTGCTAGCTCAAATTAAATTTAAATTAAAAGATGGTAAGCACAATATATTTGTAACGGTTAATTTTGAATTAAAATTGATTGTGCTAGTGTAAGTGATTTGTGGTGTTGCACCATTTGGTAAATTAACATTAGTATTGGTGGAAGACTTGAGATCGGCTAAGAGTGATATATGAGAGATAATATGATCTGTGGCGTCAACTTTAAAATCCAAGGACTTGTAATTAACCGACACAATAGTAGATGGAATCAAACGTGCAGCATTCAGATATGCATCAACATTACCATAATTATTGTGATCAGTGCATTGATTGCTTGGGCTAATTGTTGTATCTGTTCGGCAATGAATCCCTTTGAGTTAGTGGTTTGGATCTCTGATTTAGAAGTGTAACATCGTCATCCATGATGATTTATTTTGTAAGAATGAAAATTGTGATAATCAAAAGAACTATGAATTATGCTATGCAACCATGATAAAAATAAAGATGTGTATTTTCTATGAGAAAACTCTTAATACACTTCAATCTTATTCTCTTTTATAGATTACAACGACCTCATGACGTGGATTATAGCTACAAGTTTATGACTGATAAATACAGTTAGACCACTATACTCACGCCTAACGATATAAGTATTATTAGTCTCCTCGTCTATCTATTAAAGTATCTAAAGTTATTTTAGAATAAATACAAATCTAATTTAATAATTTTAATTTTTGTTAAATATTAGAAACTCTGTTCTTATTAATAATGTAAGATAAAAATAATTATAAATTTAAAAAAAAAAGAAAATAATAAATAATAAATTTTTATTACTGCTGTAATTTTATAGAGATTACCGTAACGGAATGCGATGCGAATCCGATCATGTTTGACCCCAACGGGACAAAACACTGAACAACCCATAACTGAACATGACCAGATAAGAATACATAAATCCTATCGTTTTCTTTTTTTTCCCTCCTAAATATGATATAGCTCAAATCACAATATAATATGACCACACTTAATTTTGTAAATAATATTTATCTATAATTAAGATTTAGAAAAATATAAGTAAACCAATATTTTTTCTATTATTGTGGTCGATTTTTATTGAGTAAGAGTACAAATAATTATCTAAAAATAAATATACTTTAATTCATTATAATAAATATTATTTATTATTATATATTATTCATTTAATTTTATTATTTATCTTATATTATTTGGTTGTTTTTAATATCACAAATATCTTTAAATGAATTATACGCTAGAAATGAATTAAAACTTAACAATTTTTGTTTTTATTATATTGAAAACCCAATTTTTTAAAGTTATTCGCGTTTTTGGTTTTCTTCGTGTCATTTTTTGGATTTTATTCCGCGTTGTTTTTTATTAAAAAAATTGAAAATAAAAAATACAAGTGTTTTTTATACAATTTATTCCGGAAATTAATTTTTTTGTTTTGTAGTTTTCTCTAAAACCCGAATTTGATGTCTTTGAGTTACTAGGTTTTAGTTTTCCAAATTTCTAGCGATTTGCTTGAACAATTAAATTGAATGTCATTGTTTTAATTTGTCAAAATAGTTTTAGGTTGGGTTTTTATATTTTTTTTCCTTATGTGAAACATAAATAGTTTTGAATTTTGTGTTTTAGAGGCTCGTGTGTTGTAAGAAAGATGAAGTTTCGTATTTCGCATCTTGTATATCATGTTTCGCGAGAAAGCTAAAACATAGATATAAATATTATGAGAATTTTTTTTTTTATTTGAAATACAATATGCAAAATCTATAACTAGATTAAACGCGAAACAAAGTATGAATTCATTGCGAGATGTAATACTTTTGTAATTTTTTCAAATATGAGACGTGATATCTTTGTAAATTTTCAAATACAATATACAAATTACATATTCATTTTTATATTTTGAACTAACAAATACATGTACACGATTTAGGATTTGATTGAGTATTTTTTAACTAAATGATGAAACTGCAATCCCTCATCTTGGTTAGTTTGAAGATTTTGAATGTGTTTTTAATTTTATTTTAAGTAAATGAGATGAGCTGGTTAAAGGTAGGTTCAAATTAAGATAATTTTATGGTGACCTCAAGAATTGTCTCATAAGTTGTGGTGGTGGATTTATTGGTATGCTATCAATTATTGAAACTTTGAATTGTTCAACTGTTGCTATTGATATAGAAATTGATGTTGTTGTTAAAAAAATGTTAGAGAAACTACTTCAAATGAACATTTTGATAGTGGAGAATATGTATTGTATTAGTTTTTTTATCATAAGAACAAACAACTTGCTATTGTAAGCTGGGTTGATGAAATTAGCGGTGTTGGGTAAGTTTTTGAACAAGGTGTTATAGCTTTAAGATTAACTATATCTTGGTTTGATTTACATGCAAGATTTACCTTCAAATATTTGCATAATACTTAAAAATTAACTGCTTATTGCGAGAAAAAAGTCTGAAATGGATACTCATGAAGACTTTATGCATCACTTGATATACCTACTAGCTCTATGGTTGTTAAGAAAATGTCCAGCAGCACACTTTTGGAATTGGTTTTTGCAAAGAAAGCAAAAAGCATAATCAATGCCCAAATTTACAAATTCACCAACCAAAATATCCGTTGTCTTAGAATATTCAATAACAAATTCATTAACAACATGAGCCATAATGTTTATTGACGAAGTCTTTGGTGACATGAAAGTACTTTCAGACATACTCATTTGTCGCTTGAATCACACGAACTTTTCTCGTTGTTGCTTAGTTATCCGTTTACCTTAAATTGATTTCTCCTTTATAGCAAATAAGTCATCTTCGAGGTTAAATTCAAGAAAACATTTTTTCTTTTACCAACATAATCAAAGACTTCTTGCATGTGATGAGTATAACTATCATATATTATAATTATTTTGGAGGGATGAGAAGTAAGAGAACCAATATATGTATCAATTCATGCTAAATAACTTGTTCAGTCAAATGAGCCAACTTGGAAGCATAATTCTCAACAGTGGCAAATACAAAACATGAGGACTTAAAGAAAAATGGCTCAAAAACAATAATTGATTATTTAGTAGTTGTAGGTTGATATAAGATAAAAAAAATATAATAGCAGGAGTATCCTACATAACTACACCACCAGGACAATTCATATATGTACATTCAAAAATAAAATAAATATCGGTCGTAAAATTTACATTCCAAAACCCATTAACTTCAGTTTCCATATTTTTTCAACGCTTTATCAACGATACATAATCCTCTATAGAATATGGCTTCATCCTCCATGATAATCTAACCAAGATTTTTCTTTTTATCCAAACCTAAAACATCTAGAATAATGGATTTACAAATAATATGACTTCAACATCAACCTTTTTAATCCCACAACATACAATATACAATCTCATGACAATTGTATCTTTGGGACGCGTAATTAACTTCTTCCTCAGATTGCGTTTTTTTTACATTATTTTTTCCTTAGAGTGTTCCTATATATTCTTGTTTTTCAGACAATGTTTTTCCATGATATTGTTCTCTTAAGAATTTGTCTCCACATCCTTATTGAATGAAGAATCACATACAAAACAATTGGAAATCACATCAATATTTGACCATATGCGACTAAAAATAAATTCTTCACCGACCATAATAATTGAGAAAGAATAAGAAAACAAAGAAGTATCTTCCACTAGCCTACCATATCTCATCATTTTGGGTTCCTCCCTTTTAAAGTCTTTAGGTTAAAATTACACATTAGGAGTTTCATAAGCCTAATAAAGATAATTTAAGTTACATTTATACTCAACAAAATGCAAGCAATAAAACTTTCAGAAAGTGGAAAAATAGGTATAACAACTTACGTTTATAAATTCATGTTCGGTTACAACGATGCCTTATTTCTTCTCTACCAGTCTCCTAACTATCGGAGGCATACATAAATTTATTCTTTCATACCTTGTTAAAATACGAAAGCTCACGATGAAAATCTGAAATCATTATTTATAAAAAATAATATAAAAGATTTGTATTTCGGCTAAAGATCTTAATGATGGTAAGAAAATGAGTCATATAGACGCGTTGATAAACTTTATGTTATTACGTGAACACGTGGATGAAAAAGGGAAAATGTAACTTACATGAACACATTAAGTACGAACCAAATCAGAAATGTCTCTGATTAAAGTAAATTAAATTCCAATAAAGTAATCTTAAAATTTTTAAAAGTGTAGTTGAAGATGAATGGCGCAATTTTTAACATCTTAAGAAAATTGTGAAGAACAAGATTTTGACATCATCCATTAATTCGTCATACACTTAAATATAAGTCATTTCACATTACCCTCGCAAGAACTAAATATGTCAATGAAAAAGTGTAAACCGTCTATTTCATAAATTTATGATAGCAGGATATAAAATAATTATTGAAATTTAATAAAACATTATATTATCAAAAATATTTAACTGAGATAAATATTGTTAATAAAAACTAGTATCAAATGATTGGGTTCTCTCTCTTGAAAATGCTAGAGAACGTGGCATTTACTATCCTTCAGTCACCCTTCGTTTTGTTTCTTACTCTATGGATTTAGATGCAGTTTTGGTTTACATATCAAATATAGATTAATATACACTCGCAAACCTCAACTATATATGGGGTTTTTTGTGGTTGATTCTAGATCCAACAACCTTTTTTTTTCCATTCGTCGAACACAAGAACTATCGGAGTTCCATTAACTTTGTAGGTTCATCCTACCATCTCATCTCTTAGGCTGAACGAATTAACTCGTTCGATTGATAAAAAATTATTTGATTTGCTTCTATTAAAAAAGTTATAATCTGCATATTATGGATCTTATGTTTGCGTGCTCACCCGTGTTCTTGGGTCATCTGATATGCTTGACTTTACATTCGGGCTCATATCTCATATCAGTATTGTACGTGTTTTTATATTTTCCAGTTTTTTGGACCAGATTGTTATATTTATGTGTTTAGATTACTTGTCTTTTTGAGGTATTTCTAGAATGTATGTTTAGGCTATTGTTCTCCCTGTTTTATATACTTTTGGGCATTTTTTGATGAAATGTGGTCTTTAGTCGACCAAATTTGGTCTCTGGCTTCCGACTTGATTTTCGTACTTCTCCAGCGTGATTAATTGTATGCGTTCTTTCCGTGCTAATTGTCTCACCATGTATTCTTCTTCTTCATGGTTCATATCCTTTAGAGTGTATTATGTTACATTCTATGGTGTATTATGTTATATTCTTTTGGTTTTCTTCTGGACCGCCAAGATATTGGTTGTTGGCCTTTTATTCGTTATATCTGATTTACTTGTAACAACTTTTATTATTTTAATTTAATGTTTTAATAATACCAGAAAAATATCAAATGAATATTTCATAGTTATTTAAAAACAAACCAAATGTTTACGAGTCATTAGCATTGATAAACCTTTATAATTGTGATTTCTTCTCTTTTATTTTTTATGATTTTTTTAAACTTGGGACCAATCCACTCCACATCAATAATTAATAACTTTAATTTTATTAATTAGTTTGTTGATTGTTTTTTGAAATTACAGTTTCATAGATATGAAAGAGATACGTTTGTAAAGTAAAAAAGAAACTACTTTATAGTCCTAATTTATTACCATATTTATCTTCAAACTATATTATTTTCTTCTTTTTATGTATACCACTAATTTGTAGAAAATATTAATTTTTATCGTTTTATCTAAAATTATATCTTCCAAAGTTATTTAATTATCAGTCGAAATTTTTCTTTTTTAAGTAAAATAATTTTTTTATTAAATCAATTTTTTTCATGTTTGTTTTCATGTTGGACATATTAGACAATTTGTCTTTAAACAACTGTAATTTTGGTATTTTCATGTTGAAGAATGTTAAGCTCTTCCTTCTTCAAATTTAAAAATAAAAAACGAAATCGCAACTCTTTAGCTTTTGATTTAAAGGTTCCATATGCTTTCTAATTTTTGATGATATCACTTTTTTCATGTTTGTCATTGCTCATCCTCTCTTAGTTGTCATCACGAGTCAATTTGGCATGTCAAACAAGGCTATAAACAAGATATGAGCATACAAATATAATTTTTGTTTTGTAAAAACATATTGATCGAATATTGTTAGCAACTTAAGTGTATATATATATATATATATTACTAATCATCAAATATTAAGTACCCCCATCCTAAAATTTCTAATAATGTTATTGTCTTAAGATGATTTGATATTTGTTGATTATTTTGATTCATTCTCATTTTATATTTCAAAATCTACTGAGCAAGTCAATCGTCTGCTTGGTTTTGGTTCATAGTGATGATGACGCCTTCATTAGTTACTAAGATCAGGCAAAGTCCAAGCATATGAGAATGAAACAAAGATACTAAAGAATATCAAACCAATCTAGTCTTTATGAAATTAAGATAACACGCAAGTAATACATCGACATGGTACTCGATGTCGAACAGATAAGGTCAAACCGAGGGGTATCGATATCCAAGGAGGATCACCAACAAACTAGCAGACCAGTTCACAAAGAATAACCGAGCTGAGGTGTTATCGAGCAGAGGTAGCACATGAATATACGACGAATCAAGCAACTTACTAAACAAAACCGAAAAGGAAACCGAGCAAGAGTCATCATCAAAGCTGAATACAATAAGACCTTTACCGGACAATGATAAAGTCGAGCAAATGTCATAACCAAGTAGATGTAGCCATCAAGCCGATGCGTAACGGCGAAACTGATCGAGCTCGGTGATCAAGACGATCGACTAAGGAACGGGTTATAGCTAACTCAATGATGGTTAACTAGTCAACCCAAGTAACGTACGAGGACTAGAATAATGACCATAATTTTAGGGCCATTAACATTAATTCTGATCCACATGCACGATTAGTGGAATCATGTAATAAATGCCAATTTGAAACTGCTATAAAAGAGAGTATAAATAGGCAAACGATCTGTAAAAATATATATTTTCTTTCTTGATCAATATTTAGCATTATATTTGTTATATTTTCCCAAATTACCTAAAAAAATGTTAGGAAAGATCAATTTCATTTTTGATTTTTATAATTCTAGTTCCACTGGACTCCACTTTGAAAAACAAAAATCATCGGAATTCAGCTTTTGTCGATTGTTTTTAGGATTTATCCCTCTAATAAAATTTACTTTGTTAGTTATAATATAAAAGTAACATCCTAGTTTATAAAATTATTTAATTTATGTAACATAATAAAATTTTATTTGCCTACAATAATTTATAACCAAATCATACAAACAATAGATTTCTATTGATTAGGTATAATAAAATTTTGATTTACTTTACAAAATAAAAATACTATGTATATAAATTTAGTTATAATATAATTTATTTAATATACTTATTTTATTACAATAAATAAAATAGTATTTTACCATATAAACAATTTTATATGGTAAAATACAGTATCAAAATAACAAAAAAGGAGAAGAAGAAGATTAAATACTCATATTGAACCGGACCAAACTTGTAAATACTGAACGGAACTTATACGTAGATGATTATTAGATTTTAAAGCAAAAAATCAAAAACCATATTCAACCGAACCAAATATTTGTTTTAGAAACGGTTATATGTTTATAAAGACTAAAAAAATAGATAAAGAAAAAACAAGAACCCAAGACCGATTGATTGACCATGCCTAATAGGGTTGAAATGAATAAGTTGGCGGTAAGTTTTGAAGAAAAATAATAATTAGTGATATAAACAAGAATGACGAGGATAAGTTAATAGTCTTAAAGTAAATTTTAGCCCTCTATAATATGGCATTAATTAGGTCTTGTTATTATTTTCTTAATGAAGAAATTAATGCATTAACATTAAAAGTAAGGATTTACGCTTTGATTATTGGGTATTAAATTAAATTAATTCCATCTTTAATATATCCATGAAAAAAAGAGTTAATGGTTTATTATTTCAGTATCTGCTTATAGTGTATAAAAACCATACGCCAAAGACAGAACACAATCAACTTACTACTAGCTAGCGTTATGGTTTTCTATATCATATTGTTTCTGTCACTCCTATTTCTTGCAAATGCAAGAGAAAATGTCTTTAGAGTCGATCTCATCCATAAAAACTCCCCACAATCCCCTTACTATAACATCAATTCAGCTCAATCAAGACTTTCGCCAGAAGGAAGTAATCTTTTCATAATGAAACTTCCAATCGGGACTCCCCCGGTTGATTTTTGGGGGGTCGCGGACAGCGGCAGCGATCTTATCTGGACGCAGTGCCAACCTTGCATCCATTGCTACAAGCAAAACAATCCAATCATCGACGCTCGAAAGTCATCGACAAATCAAGAGATCGCCTGCCAATCGGATGCGTGTGAGCTATTAGACCATACTTGTACTAAGACTGGGAAATGTGGTTATGAATATGGATACGGAGGTGGCCAATTCACTCTAGGTGTTCTTTCAAATGAAACACTTACGTTCCCTTCGAGTTCAGGTACTCTAACAAATGCAATATACGGGTGTGGATACAATAACTCAGAAGGTAACGGACCTCTTGAAATGGGTATAATTGGATTAGGTAGAGGACCATTGTCTCTCGTCTCGCAAATGGCCAGGATTACTAAAAGCAAGAAGTTTGTTCAATGTTTGACGCCTTTTCAACCCAAGAACCCTAATGTTACTTCGCCGATTACGTTCGGCACCGAGGTTGTTGGGGACAATGTTGTTTCTATTCCTTTAGTTAGCCGTGACCCAACCTTTTGGTCTGTGACATTGCGAGGTATAAGTGTTGGTGCAACTTTTTTACCTCTAAATAGTAGTTCAACACCAGGAAATATGTTTCTCGATTCAGGGACTCCGCCGATGGTGTTGCCAAAAGCTTACTACAAAACGTTGGAAAGCGAAATAAAGAAGGCGATTCCATTGACTCCGATGCAGCCTAGTGATCAACTTTGTTATCAAAGTCCGAATTTCGTAAAACTTGCACCTATTTTAACAGCACATTTTGAAGGAGGTGATGTGAAGTTAGGGAGTATTAACACTTTTGTTAATGCTCATGATGATGTTTATTGTATGGTTATCTTCCCTAATGATGACGATGATGGGGATGTTGGTACGTATGGTAGCTACACACAGCTTAACTATCTTATAGGGTTTAATGCTGATAAGAATTTGCTCTCTTTCAAAGAAGCTGATTGTGCTTCACAATGATTAAGATTGTTCACATAATAAATGAAACTTTTAATGGTCGTATTGCATATGTTTTTAACGTTTGAGTTTGTCTTATTTTTCCTACCTGTGTTTATACATCTTGATCTTGTATACGCATATTCCTCCTCCGTATATAAGTACGGAACCGATCTTAACACTAGTATGATATTGTTCGCTTTGGGCCCACTGGCCCGCACGGCTTTGCTTTTGGTCCACTTCCAAAAGGCCTCACACTAGTTGAGATATGTTCTCACTTATATACCATTGATCCTTCCCATGTTTTACCGATGTGGGATGTGGAACTTTGGTCGCTACCCTAACAAATCCTCCTCTCGAACAAAGTACCACTTTAGCCTCCTCTCAATTGACATCCATCCGCTCACTCTAATCAGGTTGGGGCTGTCTGATCTCTAGAGCCTTTACAGCGGATCTATCTGATCTCGAGGATCTCTCCAATCAAGCCACAATGCTTGATGAGCCTCAAATCAAGCCACACTGCTTGATAAGCCACGGGCACTCCAAACAAGGATCTTGAGCATGGCTACTATCATGTTCGACTAATGAGAATTTCACCCACATCACCCACCACATCGCGTACTGTCTGGGCCTGGAGCTCTGATACCACATGTTGGGAATATGGAGTCCGGTCCGCATATTACTCCTCCGTATATAAGTACGGAACCGATCTCAACACTAGTATGATATTGTCCGCTTTGGGCCCACTGGCCCGCACGGCTTTGCTTTTGGTCCACTTCCAAAAGGCCTCACACTAGTTGAGATATGTTCTCACTTATATACCATTGATCCTTCCCATGTTTTACCGATGTGGGATGTGGAACTTTGGTCGCTACCCTAACAGATACCTGGGTTGGGTTGCATCGGCAATCCAGGTACGATAAGTGAAACAGAAAAATAGGAAAAGAAAAATGGTTCTAGCCCGGGGAAGTATCATTGGTTTTGATTTATGCTTTAAATGAAATAAAACTGACATTATACGGATATCACAATGATATTTTAATTTGTAATTGATATTCTTATGATTTTTTAAAGATTTATTCTAATTCCTAAAACAAAAGTATGTAGTGTTTAACTTATTTTTACGACTATGTTTTTATATTTTGTAAATTGTCAGGAAATAAGCGAACAAAATCTCCCTTCTTGTATGGAATATGATTAGAGACAGTGATCCAAACAAAATACCAAGTATGAATGAAATCAACGCAAATAATATATACACTTTTTACGTGGGAATTTTTTGCAGTGTAGGAAGTAAAAATCATAGGACTGATTTCGGTGTCCAGCCAAATCTTCACTATCAAAAAACGGGTTACAAAATCATTCTCTAGATAAAACTAGAGCATACACCACACAAAGTATGACAACTTCATACACAACCCCAATACACAAGATAGTAAACCGAAATCCGAAAACTCACTGAAATTTCTCAAAAAACACAATTAGAAGAAGCTGATAGAAAATATACTTAAAAGACTCCAAATCAAAATCTTTATGGTCAGATCGGAGAGGACAAATAGACGATCCTGTTCACCAAAAACGAAGCCGTTCGGACCACGAAAGACAGTCCAATTGAAAGCACAAAGTTCTGCCTCGAATCGTTTTCTCTCTCAAAACTGCACTATAAAATATGACGCTCATCTAAAAAAACACTGTATAAATTTATATTTATAAAGAATCCAAAATCCTATGTGTTACCCTTATTTGGTCTAAGCTCATATGATAATTAGACTCCCACATATGAAAAGACCAAAAATCTCCCCCTCACCACTGTGTGGGAGGATTCGTCATCCCGACGATCAATCTACAATGTTCAAGCTTTCCCCTAGGCAATGCTTTTGTCATCATGTGAGACCTATTATCATCTATATGAACTTTATCAACCTCCATTAGTTTAGTATCGGGAATATCTCGAATCCAATGATATCTCACATCAATATGTTTCAACTTTGAGTGAAACGAAGAATTCTTCACGAGATGAATAACACTCTGATTATCACATAACAATACATACTTGTGTTGCTCAAATCCAAGTTCTCTCAAGAAATTCTTCATCCATAGTAGCTCGTTACTCGCTTCTGTCACTGCAATGAATTCAGCTTTTGTCGTTGAAAGGGAAACACAGTTTTGTAATCTTGATTTCCATGAAACAGCGCTAAGTTAATCAAATATCCAGAAGTAGACTCGTGAGTGCCAGCATCTCCAGCAAAGTCTGAATCAGAATAAGCCAACAACTCATGTTTCTCTATCTTAAAACTGAGCTCTAAATTAGAGATTCCTCGCAGATACCTCATAATCCATTTCACGGCTTCCCAATACTCTCTACCCAGGTTTGATAAAAGCTACTCACAACACAAATACTATGAGCTAAGTCAGGACGAGTACATACCATGATATACATGAGACTTCCAACTGCATATGCATATGGAATATTAGCCATATCTCTCTTTTCTTCAATAGTTGAAAGACATTGTTTCTTGCTTAACTTGAAATGACTGGAAAGTGGTGAGCTAACCATTTTAGCTTTGTCCATCTTAAACTTCTGAATAAGTTTCTCAATGTATTTTTCTTGTGACAAGA